>CM048750.1:24818296-26283296 GCA_026315105.1 Locusta migratoria | reverse complement strand
ATTAAAATGGACTGCTTTTGAAACTCTAATCGACCCCTAACAAGATACGTCTGAAGTGCTAACAGCAATTTTCACCGAACAATTGGGGTCTACGGGCGGCGTTATTACCGGGCGGCAAACCATTATATGTAAAGTCCGCAGCCGAACGGAGCAAGTGGGGTTTATCTGGGCAGACAATCGGACGGGGAAGGCTACTAACAAGGCTCCCCGATCATGGCTGGATGGGACCGCAGAAGATCCTTTTAATCCCCAATAGCCGCTGCAAACACGATTCCGATAATTTGCTCTCCATACACCGCATATAGTTTCCAGTACAGTCCTTGAGTATCTTGTATTACGTAGCTTAGAAATGCCCACAGGCCAAATATTGCACAACTGATATGGTACCGGTTTAGGACTAAAAGTCTTGGTAGAGGTTGCAACCGATATGACAACATTTCTACATCTACATCTACATGGGATACTCTGCAAATCACATTTAAGTGCCTGGCAGAAAGTTCATCGAACCACAATTATACTATTTATCTCCCATTCCATTCTCGAATAGCGCGCGGGAAGAAAGAACACCTGAACCTCTCTGTTCGAGCTCTGATTTTTTGTATTTTATTCTGATGATTATTTCTACCTATGTAAGTGGGAGTCAACAAAATATTTTGGCATTCGGAGGAGAATATTGGCGATTGGAGTTTCGCAAGTAGCCCACGCCGCAGCGATAAGCGCCGTTGTTGTAATGATTCACATCGCAGATCCTGTATCATCTCCGTAACGCTGTCTCCCTTGTATCGTGACAATACGAAACGAGCTGCCCTTCTTTGGACTCTTTCGATGTCATCCGTCAAACCCATCTGATAAGGATCCCACACTGGGCTGCAATACTCCAAATTGGACGGACAAGCGTAGTGTATGAAGTTTCTTTTGTAGTTCTGTTGCATGTTTTAAGGGTTCTGCCAATAAAACGCAGTCTCTGGTTCGCCTTTCCCACGATATTATCTACGTGTTCTTTCCAATTTATGTCTGAAGTAATAGTAATTCCTAGGTATTTTGTGGAGTTTACGGCCTTCACTTTTAATTGATTTATCTTGTAATCAAAGTTTAGCGGATTTCTTTTCGTACTCATGTGGACGACTTCACAATTCTCATTATTTAGAGTCAATTGCCAATTTTTACACCATACTGATATCTTATTCAGATCGTTCTGCAGTTGGTTTTGATCTTCAGATGATTTGATTAAAAGCCGTTTGTGAGGTACGGTGTCAAAAGCTTTCTGGAAATCAAGAAATACGGAATCGATTTGCGAACCCTTGTCGATAGCACCCATCACTTTGTGTGAATAAAGAGCTAGTTGTGTTTCGCATGAACGATATTTTCTAAATCCGTGTTGACCTTTTGTCAATAGATTGTTCTGTTCGAGATAATTCATAATATTTGAATACAGGATATGTTCCAAAACCCTACTGCAAATTGACATCAATGAAATAGGCCTGTAGTTTAGTGGGTTACTCCTACTGCCTTTCTTGAATATAGGTGTGACCTGTGCAACTTCCCAATCTTTGGTACAGATACTTCTATGAGACAGCGGTTGTATGTGACTGTAATGTAAGGAGCTATCGCTTCAGCATAATCAGATAGAAATCTAATGGATATACAGTCCGGACCAGATATCAACTTCTACGTTACTCATTACGGCATCTCTTCGTAATTCGAAATCTGGAATATTGGTTTCGTCTTATTTGGTGAATGAGTTTCTAAAAGCTATGTTTAGTAACTCTGCTTTAGTAGCGCTGTCATCGGCAGGATCGCCATTACCTACACGTAGTGAAGGTATTGTTTGTGATTTGCCCCGAGTATATTTAACATATGAGCAAAATCTTTTTGGGTTTTCAGTCAAATTTCGAGAAAGAGTTTCGTTGTGATAAGTATTGTAGGCATCTCGAATTGAAATCCTCGCTAAATTTCGAACTTTTGAGTACGATCGCCAATCCTGGGGATTTTGTGTTCGTTTAAATTTAGTATGCCTTTTCCTTTGCTGTTGCTATAGAAATAGCGAACCGTCCCGCCAATATGAACAGGGAAGATGGCTACAGGCTGCCGGCTGTTGGCTGCAAGCAGTTGCAACGCTACGTGACGGCACCGCGCGCGGTAGGACTCTCTAAATGTTCAAAATGTTCAAATGTTTGTTAAGCATATGGGACTTAACTACGGGGTCATTAGTCCCTAAACTTACAAACTACTTATGAACTACTTACGAACTAGGACGGCACAAATATCCATGCCCGAGGGGGGATTCGAACCCCCGACCGTAGTGGTCGTGCAGACCGTGACTGGAGCGCCTCAGTCTCCTCGGCCACCGCGGCCGGCTAGGACTCTCTCAGACTGCCCCGGAGACCACAGCGGCCGCGCACACGCAGAGCACCGGCCCGCCGCCGTCTGCGCCAGGCGACAAGTCAACAGCGGCACGCTACAACCGCCGTCCGTTCTCTCAGGTCCATTCCGCCAATAGCAACTTGTAACGCAAAAGCCAATCGGAAACGTCCATTTTGACCAATAAGGGGGAAGAATGGAACCCCCAATCACATGGAAAACAAGCCTCTAAAACACCAATCATCATTGCCGCTTTCCACGAATGGCGTGCAATAATATAACCACCAATAAAGGCAAACCAACGTCCCCCTTCCTTTCCCTCATCCTCTGCTATATAAACCTCAAGATATCGTATATTCAGCAGTCAGACACAGACCCTGATGAAAGCCGCCTGCAACAGTGGCCGAAACGTCGGTTTCATACCCAGAAGAATTTTATTGATAGTGACAACAGCCGCGGAAGCCTACGTTTGCATACAGTAATAACGTAAATCGTCCAGTTTTTCCTACCACCATGTTACTACTACGTAGTGTATGCGTTACCCAGTCTCCTCCTGACGAATTGCGCTGATTAAAAATGTTCGTCACAGTATAAACTGATAGGGATTTTTGAAAATATGCACAATGTATTTAAGTAATCATTCAAGGAGCTGCCATTGTAGAAGACACTTTGACGGGCTGCAACGTATAACACAGCTTTTATTCGACGAATCGTGGTAAAGTGTAGCTTGATATTATGACTTGCTCCACGGTTCTAGGAAATCAACCTTGTTTGTGACAAATGGACATAATTATCGAAAGTATCATATTTTGTCTTTGTGGAGAACACTAATTACATTGCCACGATATGATATGATATGGATGTTAACGCAACACAGTTTTCATTTTGGGATTCTTGTTAATTAATACATAAGGGTTGTAATGAAGTAATACGTAAGGGAGGTAATGGAGAACTGCTGTTTTCGCAGAAAAGAAGGAACTCGTCAAACGCCGCAGGCCATCCCGCCTCCCACAGTTGACTCTTTTTAAGTCGGCTTCAAACGCCACACCACCCACATACGCGCCTGCTTTGGGGGTGGGCTGGTGGGAGACGAACACAGGCCTCTAGGCGGTCGGTCCGCAGTGGGCGTAATACAGCCGCCCTTCTAATGAACCTAAAATACGCCCCTCCGGCGGCCGGCGCTGTGTAATGAAGAGCGTACTTAAGCCGGCGGCTTTTAGCGGCTAAACGCACCGCCGCATCGCTCACCGGCGCTGCCCCGGGGACGTGGCTGACTTTTAAAATGCGCCCCCCACCCCCATAGCCGCTGGCAGAGGACATTTTTAAAACGGCTGCGGTGAGGCCGGCGGTAACACATTTATACGTGGCCCGTGGGCCGCGGCGGATCTCTGCCTCGTGACGTATGCCGCCGCCATTATTAATGCCCCGTCAACCGCCGCGCATGCGCAGCACCGCCGATGCTTACGGCGGTCAAACCGATATGGCGCCGCAGCCGTCCGAGCGTGCCTACGTGTAATTTACGAGGACTGTGCTATAAAGAATGGTCATAATTTTTTTCTTTCACAAAATTTCATCCCCATCATTTCGATGGTCGTTCTCAGTGGCGGCTGGTGCTACAGATGACTGGAGGGTTCACTTCTTTGAGTGCCGGATCTTGACAGTGGAAACGCTCCCCCCCCCCCCTCCCCCCCGCAACCGGTGTGCAAAGAGACGATGTGCGCATCTCTCCTATTGGCGCCGGGGGAAGGCGTCCCGTTTTGCCACCCACCCCCTTTGGATATATTCTTGTTAAAAGATCTGCAGAATGTGCTTATTTGCACGTGCTTCAACTCGAGCTTAGACGTCGCGCGCTCTCTGTAATAAAAATGCTGAGCCAAATATTCAACGAACAATCAAGAACACATTGAACCAACGACTGCAATGCATAGATGTACCAGAAGAACCAAAATAAAAAAAAGGGGGGACTGAGGCGCGCCAGTCACGGTCTGCTCGGCCACCACGGTCGGGGGTTCGAATCCCCCCTCGGGCATGGATATTTGTGCCGTCCTTAGTGTAAGCTAGATCATAAGTAGTTTGTAAGTTTAGGGACTGATGACCCCGTAGTTAAGTCCCATAAGCTATGCAAAGATTTGAACATTTTTTTAAGAAACTGATTACCTGTTTGCCGATGACGCCGTCATTTATGTTCTAGTAAAATCATCTGAATATCATAACCAACTTGAGAACGATCTACATATCAATTTGGTGTAAAAATTGGCAATTGAGTATAAATAATGAGAAGTGTGAAGTTGTCCACATGAGTAGGAAAAGAAATCCGATACACTTTGTTTACAAGATAAATAAATCGAATGTGAAGGCCTTTCGCGGGCAAGCGTCTCACGATGCCGCCTCACAACTTTACTTCCGCCAGTACCTCGCTTTCTACTTTCCAAACTTCACAGAAGCTCTCCTCTCAGTCAGTAGTGCCGTTGCCCGCGAAAGGCAAAGGTCCCAGGTTCGAGTCCCGGTTCCGGCACACAATTTTAATCTGCCAGTAAGTTTCATATCAGCGCACACTCCGCTGCAGAGTAAAAGTTTCATTCTAGTTAATCTAACTTAAACGTCAAGACCCGCACCCATGCGCTCCAAAACATGGCGTTTTCGTCCGCTCGTCCACTCCACAGTGGCCAGTGTTGCTACTATTTAATATATCTATTCACGAGGAAAACCATGTTATGAGCATAAGCTCGGGTAAGTAACGATTTCAGGTGGTTGTCTAGTGGGCGACTCGCCCGGAGTACTTGGATGTCTTCATTACGTCTAGTGGAACAAATGACTTGTTAAACAAGTAAGCCAGTGTAAGCGTAGACTGCCAGTGTCTACTCCATTGAGTGCTTGCTGCCGAGTGTAGGCCAGGAAGTGGTGTCAGAGAAGAAGCCGCCGCAGGTGCCCCGCGGCCCGGCGGTCATCCGCCTCGGCCGTCAGCCACGCCTGTGCGGCCAGCTCGCCTGGCGCAGCTGTGGTGCCTGGCTGCCCACTACCCACTGGCCGCTGTCAGCTGGCCTGCCTCAGCCTGTGCCTCTGGCGCAGTGACACCTGCCGCCGCCGCCTGCCGCCTGCCAAGCAGCTGCCGCAGCCGCCGCCGCCGCCTCATTACGCAATTCCACCCGCTGCCGCTGCTCGCCCACCGCGGGCAGCCCCGCAAGTGTTTCCGTCCCAGTCAAAAGTCTGCAAACGCCGCGCCACCTATCTGCTTTCTTCGTCCACTCCACATCTTCATGCAGACCTCTGAAAGCGACCGTAGTGACCAACGAGGAACAGGACACCTAGAGAAAACTTAATGAAAGTCCAGCTCCAGTTCAATTTATTGGTGCTTTATTTAAGCCCACACTACCGGTTTCGGCCTCTATGTTAGACCATTTTCAAGTGTGACAAATGTTACGCCTTAGAGAAAACAACGTCAAGACTTCACGTTGCTTTCTCTACGGCATAACGTTTGTCACATTTGAAAATGGCCAAAACCGATAGTGTGGGCTTAAATAAAGCACCAATAAATGCAACTGGAGCTGGACTTTCATTAAATTGTACCACAGTTGCGGCGACAGCAAGCATCTAGTCCATGAGAAACTAATAACTACAGAAGAGGCGGCCGCGGTGGCCGAGGAGACTGAGGCGCTCCAGCACGGTCTGCACGGCCACTACGGTCGGGGGTTCGAACCCCCCCTCGGGCATGGATATTTGTGCCGTCCTTAGTATAAGGTAGATCGTAAGTAGTTTGTAAGTTTAGGGACTGATGACCCCGTAGTTAAGTCCCAAAAGCTTAACAAACATTTGAACATTCTATTTTCCTGTGTCGGTCTCTCTCTACTCGGCCACCGACACCCAGGACAGCCGGCGGAAACGAGACACAAAAGTGGCGACGAGGATGGGATACAAAAGTATATAGTTGTGGGAAGTTACGGTAAAGTAAGCAGATTCAAATGCATATAATTTGTCGTTCTTATGGGGTGGCGAATCTTGCTTGGAGTAGAGTAGGTTGGAGAGCTGCATCAAACCAGTCTCTATGGCTGAAGACGATAACAATATTCTGAGCACGGTTTTGTAAGAATCCGAAACTTTCGATGTCGAAAACGTCTCTTGACAATCTTCTGTAGTTCAAATGTTCAAATGTTTGTACAGCTTATGGGACTTAACTACGGGGTCATCAGTCCCTAAACATACAAACTACTTATGAACTACTTACGAACTAGGACGTCACAAATATCCATGCCCGAGGGGGGATTCGAATCCCCGACCGTAGTGGCCGTGCAGACCGTGACTGGAGCGCCTCAGTCTCTTCGGCCACAGCGGCCGGCGCGCGCGTTCTTCAGACTTGTGCGACACCACATATACCACTTTTGACATATTGTATAATTTTCGAAAGCAACAATTTTATTTTACAGATAGTATTTTATGTGAGAAATTAAATTACTATGAGAGTTGGGCTCAACACTGCCAATGTGTTGGTGAAACTTTGTGCCAAAAGGTGTTACATTGTTAAATGGCGAGTGCCGAACTATAGTCCATTATGATTTTTATATGCTGGATCAATGATGCCGTTACCTTTACTACGAGGCAAGTTTTTTTTTAAGTAAGTACGTTTTTTTTTTTGTTTTTTTTTGTTTTTTTTTCCGCTTTAGACCGCTCGGTTAGTCCACCGCGGCGACACTAGTAGTTCGCGCACATACCGCAACGATCGCGTGGGTCGTGTAGCGGCGTGCGTCGGGAACAATTGTGCTCAGTTTCAGCTCTATAGGTAACTTGTAAGGTTCTGTTCTGTGCTTTCAAATTCTTTAAGACTATCAATTCGCACGCCGCGTGTGAGGTTCACTCAAAAATATGGTTTCTGTCACCAAGGAACCTGTCTGCTGCAGAAATTCATCGACAGATTTGCGAAGTGTACGGTGATACTGTTACGAGTAAAGGCAAAGTGCGTAATAAATGTGACAACGTCCATGATCAGGACCGCACTGGTCGTCTATCTTCGATTAAAGACGATTAGGAGGTTTCAGCTGAAACGAGGATTCCCGAGAACAGGAGCTTCACAATAACAGGTCTCTCAAACGAATTTCGTGACGTGTCGATATCAGCGCTTCACAAAACGGCAGTGAACTTTTGGTTATCGGAACAGGCGACAAGATTGTATGAAGAGGGTATTTTAAAATTGGTTGAGAGGCATAATAAGCGTTTGAACAAACTTGGTAACTAAGTCGAAAAATAAAGTATGTACTTTCTGAAAATAAATTTACATTTTTGAAATCTTTCGTTGTGTACTGTTCAAACGGAACTTAACCTGAAAAACGCACCTCGTATTTATTTCACTATTTTCTACACTTATGACAATGTAGAAAGTATTTTAATGAGAAATGAACTCACAATATAAAGGGCACACCTCAAAAGTCTCCAACAACAGCTGACACGAACACTACTGTTGCATCAACAAACTTCATTACGCCGTCGCCAATTTCTTATATGTTCAAATGAAAGGTATCATCGTCATCTGATACAAACGATTCTGTATCCTCATCACCCCTACTGTTCATCTACTTCTTGGGAATCTGAAAATTAAAATCCATCCTGAAAAAAAATGACCATAGATTTGCTCAAGTTCACACGTTTTAATTTTATTGCACATTTCTCTTGTATAATGTCAGAGGGTCACAGGGTCACTGGGACACCCTGCCGTTTCTGGTCCCCGGCAGGCAGTGGGTCGCCGGTTGAAATGGGCGTGTCCTGCGTGCCTCCCAACGCTAGCTCCGATAGCGGTGAGCGCGGATGACGCGCGCTCCTGTCATCACGGCGGACAACGCCCCCGGATGCAGCCATCGACTGCAGCTGGGTTACTCTGGAAGGCGAGGTCGGCGCTGGTCCGGCTTCTAACACGCACCCTGCTGCACGCCACTCATCGAGAGCAGCAGGAGCACGGCACAGACGTCTGGCGTCTGTCACAACCAGACCAGTTCCTACAAGTATTAAAACATCGATGCCATGGCATAGTCCACCTTACGTCTCCAAGTTTTCTAGTGATACCACCAATCTCCTACTTAATTATACGTTTTTAACGACGTAACACCGTTCAATCAATGAAATAAATCGCAATTTGAGATCAGTTATGGCATCACTGTACTAGGTTTAGATGGAATAACAAATAGAAGAACAAATAGGCTGTGGTAATAGGAAAGAGACAGCGTGGCGAATGGAGATTTGGATGTGGCGGGAGACGTGCAGGGAAGAGTCCTCTGCAGTCGGGCTGGTCACTGTGTCTTCAGTGGCGGAGTAGCCGGGCGCCGTGGCTCAGCGCGCCCGGTCAGGAAGCTAATCGCACTCTGTAATAAAAAATCTGAGCCAAATATTCCACGAACAATCTAGAACGAACTGCACCAACGACCTCAAAGCATAGATCCACCAAGAGAACAAAAAAAAGGTCAACGCATCTGCCTGTTAGTAGGGGATCCCAGGTTCGAATCCCGGCCGAGCAAAAATTTTCATTCGGTGCACTTTGGTATTCCATCTAAACCTAGTGCAGTGAAGCCATAACTGATGGCAAATTGCGATTTAATCTCCTATTTGGTCCCTGAATCCGGAAAACATTATTTTGGGTTTGCCCCAAAATTCATCTCCGCACTCCTGTGATTTAGCGAGTAACAGAAGACTTATGAACTTCCTAGCTTAACACACTTCCCTGCTTCGGCATTTAGGAATAATTGGCATTAGTCGTGTTCATATTGTATAACACAGGACTGAAAAATGAGTTCCTCTAAAATAATACTGTAATTCGTGTTGCGTAATCTAGAATAATTACGAAGAACCTCGAGATGAACAGCATTTCAAATGGCTCTCTTCTAGGACAATTTTCTTATGCCATTTTTATAACCAAATAAAATAATCGCACTGGCGTGTTTTATGATTTTTGCAAACATTTCGGACAAAAATAACAGAAATATTATGGTCGTTACGATTACGATTCCATTAACACGTAACATTTTCTTTGACAGTATTTTAACAAACACCCAAAATTATTTAGTATTTGAGTTAATCTCTGACATACATACGTTTTTTTTTTGTTTTTTTGTTTTTTTTTTTTTGTTTTTTTGTTTTTTTTTTAATTTTACCTTTTTAAACTGCTATTTCAATATATTTCCAATATTTCCATTATCTTTTTCCCCTGAAATAATATAAGCTTTGTGACAGTGTACAATCGCCATTATTTCTGGGAATATCTCTGAAACGATGAGTTAGGAAAAAACATTAAAAAAGCAAAGCTTTATTGACACATGTAACTCTGCAAAATCGTTCATTACAATTTATTGTCAGATGAATGGTTATGCCGCTATTTCCATTCATACTTCCAGCTGTCAAAAAGCGATCACAAAGGCCCACTTTTCGTGTTACTACCGTAACCTAAGGTAGGCCAAAATACACATCTGTTCTTCACTTATGACATGTGCTTCAGAGTTCGTTTTAAGTGTGGTCATATGTTTTTAAAATATGCCACATTAGGAAAACATTATGATGCTGTTTTACTATTCACACAACCCTAGTTATCTGATTTCATGCATTCCCGACGAAATAGTTTTAAGCGTGAAATCGTCGTCTTGACTATCAACCGGGTTCATGTGGAAAGTGAAGTTCATATGCTAGCATTTAAGTTAAAAGAAATGTAATTTCGTTTTAATTATAATTTGGTATTTTTGTCGGTCTAGGATCTCTAATCAGCTTGCACGTAAGTGGTGTCGCGTTCTGTTGAACTTTTCTACAACATTAACTTATAACACAGTGTGCATCGTTACCAGACTTAATTAGTTCTGCGAATTTTGAAGATCAGTAGCGGAGCAGCCGTCTGACCTCTCGTCACTTTTCTCATTTTGCACAGCGCCTGCGCCCGCTAGTGGAACTGCAGTAACTAGGTGGCTGGTTACCTCATTATGAGAGACGGCACATGTACATTTTCTGGTGGTCTCCTCTTAATGTGCTTCTTTGTTGTTCCACGTTAACCTTACCCAATGGAAAGTTCATGAATGAGCTAAATTAACTGTGGATTCACCTCCATATTCTTGACGGAAACGCGAATAGGTCTTAATCCAAAGCGGTTATTTAATTTCACAAAAGTTTTTATGCAAGTTGATTACCGAGTATTAGTATATAGAGCGTCGTAGGTAATTTTGGTTATTTAATTTAACAAAAGTTTTTATGCAAGTTGATTACCGAGTATTAGTATATAGAGCGTCGTAGGTAATTTTCTTTTTCCTTCTGGGAAGAAGGAAAGTCGTTAAGTCTCCTTCTAGGGTGTGGTTCAGTTGTCTAAGTTATAAGAACTTCATTTAAATCAGTATCTATAATATCGCCATGTGATCTGTCAGGCAGTTTGAGCGTTCAAAACTGGACCACAATGTCCCCCTCCCTCGTTAACTAAGTCCTAGAGTAAGGATACATTTTATCGCTAGCTGTATGAGATATTTAAAGCTTTATTTATTACCTAAAAATACAGGGTGAGTCCAGAATCGCAGTATATCCTTTGACTTTAAAGTCTATGGAGGAATTGAGAAACCATCGTATTCCAGTGACGTAAGAGTTAGGTGGTGTATAATGTACGATGTGTACCGAACATGGGCGCCATCATTCAATTGGTCATCTTCCATATAATTAAAAACGAATTTTTAATGAAAATGCGGTCATGTGAAACATCAGTATTTTTTGCCAAGCTAATTCCTGTAAACAGATTATACGTAAATTCTACCGGATATCGCCAGTTGGGAGTTTTTTTGTGATCTCTCAAAGGCATTTGATTGTGTAAATTATGGGATTCTTCTAGATAAGTTTTTGTGCTATGAGTGGGACAATGCACAAATGGTTTAAGTCATGCTTAACTGGAAGAGTGCAGAAAGTGTAAATAAGCAGTTCACACGATACAGAAGAGTTGCCAAAAATGGGGTACCACAAGTTTCGGTCTTGGGCCCTTTGCTGTTCTTAATAAATATTAATGACTTACCTTTATGTATTCACGGAGATGCTAAGCTAGTTCTTATTGCTGACGATACAAGATATCACGTCTGACAAACAGATATTGACTGATAAAATTTTAAATGATGTCTTTCAGAAAATTATTAAGTGGCTCTCTTCAAATGGACTCTCATTAAATTTTGATAAAACCCAGTATATACAGTTTCATATAGTAAATGGCATGACACCATTAATAAACTCAGACTTTGAACATAAATCTCTAGCTAAGGTAGAATATTAAAAATCTTTAGGTGTTGGCATTGACGAGGGATTGAATTGTAAGAAACGCATTGAAGATCTGCTGAAACGTTTGAGTTCAGCTACTTATGCTATCAGGGTCGCTACAAAACTTGGTGACATACATCTCAGTAAATTCGCTTACTATGCCTATTTTCATCCACTGCTTTTATATGAAATCATATTCTGGAACAATTAAAAACTGAGTCAACAAGTACTCATTGCACAAAAGCAAGTAATCAGAATAATTGCTGAATCGCACCCATGAGCAACCTGCTGACTTTTATTTAGGGATCTTCACTGTAGCTTCATATATCTTGGCACATGAAATTTGTCATTAACAATCCGACCCAAATGAAAAGTAATAGCAGTGTACATAGCTAAAACACTAGGATAAACGGTGATATTCACTATTCAAGGTTAAGTGTAATTTAAGCATGGAAAGTTTTCGGGTTGCCTGAATGTGAAGTGATTTTTATTGGAAGAGATGAGGTGGGTAAATAGTTCCGGTCCACTTTGTTTTAATCACCGTATTAAAATCTTACATCTACACTTTGAGGGCTGTCGCTATTATAATTACTTAAACAGAATGTATTTGATACTGTGCATTGAAAACAACGATGTTGTTACAATGTTTGTCACTACTAAAATTTCACTTGTATTAGAATGAAACCTTTTTCACTGAAAAGACAAAAATTCCAATGTTTGTCAACCTTATGGGATTACCTGAGGTGTCATCAGTCCCTAAACTTAAAAACCACTTATAGACTAACTTCTACTAAAGACGACACAAACGTCCATACCCGAGGCAGGATTCGAACCTCCGACGCGAGACGCCGCGCAATCCGGAACGTGGCGCTCCAGATCGCTTGGCTACTCCGGTGCGGCGAAATGACACATACGACAGTTTTGTTTTCCTCCTCATTATGATGACGACGTATATTGGTTAAATAAATGAAAGATTGATTTGAACGTCCAAGAGATTTACAAAGAATGGTCCTGTTTGGAGGCGGTATGTCATTTTATTCCTCCAATCATGATAGTGACGTACTCACCCACTTATGGTCGAACCTACATGTTAACGTGGATTCCGAACTACGGCGTAAGGTGAAAGATGTGAAAAGTGACGGATAAAAATCCTAGTAGTGAGTCATACAACCCGAAAATGTTGAATTTATAGATTGACACACTACTGCTGTGCCACCAAGCAACTTTTTATTCCGCGTGTTATTCTTTGCACATTATAGATTTGTAGAAAGATTTAGATAATTTGAAGTTCTGTAGAGAGCAGGGGTAAAATATGTGGGTATTTACAACTTGTACAAAATTCATATAACAGTTATTAGAGCCGAAGGCCATGAAAGGGAAGAATAGGTTGGGAAATAAGTAAGCCAGAGCTGTAGCCTTTCTCCAACGTTATTCGATTTGTACATTGAGCGAACTGTGAAGGAAAGCAAGGAGAAATCTGGAGAAGGAATTAAAGTGCAGGTTGTCATTTCTGATGACATTTTAATTCCGTGAGACACAACAAAGGACTATGAACAGCGTATGAAAAGAATGGACATTGTTTTGAAAGTAGTGTATAAGATGAACATTAACAAGAGCAAAACAAGGGAAATGGAATGTAGTCTAAGAAAATAATGCGGTGCAGAAAGAATTGGAATTGGTAACGAAATAATAAAAGTTTGCAATGCAGTGGTTGCATCGCGAAGGATATGAAATGCGCAATGATTACGGGAAGAAAAACTTTTTTGAAAAAGAGGAATTTGTTAACATCTAATATTAAATTAAGTGTAACAATCCAAGTGAGATCTCGGGCAGTCGAGATCTGCAAATGGAAGTTAAAAAGCTCACTGCTGCTCTAAATTGACTTTAAAGAAAAGTTTTTTAAATTTGTTACTTACATTTGATTAAAACAGTCCTGCTGCATATGATGGCCCTTCTTCGGCCTCTAGCAGGTCTCCCAGCTTCTTTTTCACCTATCTAGATGTTTGTCTTACTTTCTTGGCCATATGAGATGCAGACCTGTCTGCTTCGGCTATCCTCATTTTATCGCAATGTTGCAATCCAGCGATCATATTTTCATCAGGATTAATTCCCAGCTTTTTCAGTACCCAACACTTTCCAATGACAATGAACTCCTAGTTTCATTGTATGCGTGCCTACAAATACAGTTTTACGATGGCGTTTCTAAATTATGGTGTTGAAACATTCATTTGGCTTGTGTGTCCGCCCTTGCAGACATTTCCTTAGAAGATTCACTTTACTTAAAAAAAAAAAAAAAAAAAAAAAAAAAAAAAAAAAAAAAAAAAAAAAAAAAAAAAAAAAAAACCTTAAACTGGCTAAATACGAGGAAATCAGAAGATCAATTTTTTTCGACCTGAACCACGGTGTGTTCCGTTTAAATAAATGACTTAAGTGGAGAAAAAAGCTTTTGTGCACACGCTTAGCAGAGGGAAGTACCCACTTCCACGCGCACACATAATTTGGAACAACAAATAATTATAGCATATTAGAACTGATATACCAAATCAAATACAAATTTGATGATACATTACAATTCCTATGCCAGCTGTATACGTCACGTGTTGCTGCAGCTTATTTTCAGATTAAATTATAGAATAGAAAGTACTTATTTGTAATATGTGTAATACCACAACGCAGTGTGAATGAGATTTGGAAACACATCCCACACTCCCTGACTGTCTCTTCAGTTCCCTCGTTCTCTGGCAATCTCTTCCTTCCCTTTCATCTCCTCCTCCTGCTCAATTATTATCTCCTCTTCCTCGTTTTCCTAACCTTGTCTTCCTTCCTCCTCCCAATCACTTCTGCCCATTCCTTGTCCATCAGCTCCTTCCCAGCAGTGCAGAAGTTAGGCAGTACTATAAGTTTCATATTCACAGAATATATAACATCAACTGCGAATGGGGAGTTTGTTTCAAAACAACGAGTTTGAGTGCTGTGGGGAGGGTATAGCTGGGAATTTGACGAGAGGCGTGCTTAAGTAGTCCTTTCAGGTGCGGTGATCACTGTGTCCGCAGTGGTGTAGGGCTCAGCATAACTGACTAGAAAGCGGGAAACCCGGGTTCGAATCCCATCTGGGTACATATATTTCAGCTTGGTCCATTCGTAGTTAATGTCATATATTCTGTAAATATGAGAGAATAACAACTGCAGAATCAGAAGTGACCTCTGATCTTTCTGAATAGAAGCCACAAGTATATATGTAAAGTTTAAATGTTACGAAATATTTGCGAAACGTGTGACAGGTGGGGCTTGGGGACCAGCCGAGAGGTCTGGAGCGTCACGTTACGGATGCGCGGCCACCCGAGTCGTAGGTTCAAATCCCCCCTCTGGCATCGATATTTCTGTTGTTCTACATCTACATACATACTACGCAATCCAACGTAAGGTACGTGGCGGAGGGTACACTGTACCACTATTAGGCATTTCCTTTCCTATTCCACTCCCAAATAGAAAGAGGAAAAAAAGAATGCCTAATTTCCTAATGCCCTAATGCCCTAATTTCTGTTGTCTTTGTGATTACCCCGCGAAATGTAAGTAAGTGCCAGCAAGATCGTACTACACTCAGCTTGAAATTCCGGCCTTCTAAATTTCCTCAAGATAAATTCACGAAAAGAACGTCGTATTTCTTCCAGCGATCCCCAATTGAGATGCCGGAGCATTACCGTGACACTCGCGCATTGTTTGAACCTACCATTAACAAACCTAGCTCCTCGCCTCTGAACTGCTTCTATGTCTTCTTTTAAACTGATCTGCTGCGGCTCCCAAACACTTGAGTAATTCTTAAGACATGGCCGTACAAGCGTTTTTATACGCGGTCCTCCAACAGATGAAGTACGTCGTCCCAGAATTCTCCCAATAAACTGAAGTTGACTGTCCGTCATACTTAGAGCTGCCCTTCTCATATCGCTCTGCAATGTTACGCCTAGTTATTTGAACGACGCGACTGCATCAAGAAGCTCACTACTAATGATGTGTTAGTTTAAGTAAAGCTACGGATTAGAAAACCAGTAGTTGAATATGACAGACTTACAAACATTTGAACAATTTTGAACCAGTCCAGTATTCATCTAGTCAGATGTGGAAAACGTCTGAAAAACCACATCCAGGCTGGCCTTGTAATGATACTTTTTTTTTCTGGATTTTGTCGCTGGTGTTGTCACAAGATCAAAGTTGAAAACCGGAACTGATATTTTTACTAACCGTAAGATCAGCAATGAATATTAATTTTTAAATGGTTAATACACTGAAAAGACCACAGAAGATCCCTCCGACAGTTCTCAGTAGCAATGTAAGTTAAAAATTACGACAACACCAGAAAGCACCATTACATAAGAAAATAGCGGAATCAGTTACCTGGTATGCATTCATTGGTGGAAGCCGTGACACTGCAGTTGAGCCTGTATGAATTGATTAATATCTTCGTCCTCGTAAACTGATGCTTGGTTTCATGACTATTAATTATTAAAGTTTTAAGATCGTGTACAATTTTGATCACTATGGTTATCGAAAGTTAAAGAAGTTATCGGACTTTGCTTTTAACAGAATGAAGATTTCCTGCAGGCATGGAATTCAATTTTTAATATAAAATGAGAGTAAATAAATTTTGCAATGATAATGTTCTTTTGTCATCATGAGACAATAGGCAACAATGACCAAGCATTAATTTACTAACATTGCTGAAAATCAAGTCATAAATTAAAGGAATGATGGGGATAAATAGTGATTACTTAAATAAAATAGAAATTTCAAATGAAATTTAAAATTTATTACGTTAAAGGAAGCTAACCAGGGCTCACACTTACATAGTTCGGGAGGTCGAGAAATATATGTCCGCTCAGTATAAAGGTAGAAAACCGAAAGACGACAAGCGATTCCGTTTTCCCTCCAGATGGTTTGAAATAGTTGAACGATTACTTGAAACATGGATAATCAGAGATTTATTGGCAGAGAGAACGGATGCTTCCGACAAGCATCGCAGATATAATTTTCAATAAAGAAATATTAATGTATCGCTAAAGCCTGCACTCCGACCCCTTACAATAATCAGCTGGGCGGATTCGATCCGGGGCGGGTACGCCTTCTGGTATCGGAAAGCGGTGCGTTAGACCGCAGGGCTAACCTAGTGATAACTGTGTAATTTTAACATTACATTAATTTCGCTTAAACACTGTCTTTTTGTATTACTGAACCGCTTGTTACTTTACGGTGCAAGTACTTCCTCCTGTGACAGCGAACCCCCCCCCCCCCCCCCCCCCAAGCAAGTCCTCGCGACCCCCAGGTTGAAATACACGGACATAGGTTATGTATGTACATGGAGACGTTTAATTTCTGTGGTGCAAGAGTCTGCGATATAGAGGAGGAAGAAAATAATGTGAGGGAACGGAAGGGAACGTAATGCAGTGGCTACCGCCATGGCGCGGCGCAATATACTGTGCCCCCGGGCACAGTGCGTGCGGGGGCGGCTGCAGCGGTAATGCGTTTATTCGCAGCCGGGTCAGGGGCAGAGTTGTGACGAGGCGCCGGAAGGCGGCAGCACCGGCAGCTCATCTCGGCCGTGATATATACTTGTATTATGTATGCCAGGCCTGCCCCGGCGCGGCACGCCTCGCAGTGCTGTAATTTCGCGCGCCTAAGCCGCGCGCCAGTATTTTTCCGCCCCCCCCCCCCCCGGCAACCACTTTGCCGCCTCGCTTCCCATCCACCTGCGACGCTTAAACGCCGCGCGCCCCGCGGGACCGGCAGTGCAGCCAACTTTGCAGCCTCCCAGATAAGGCCGCCTGGCGACTGTCGCTCCGGCGCCTTATCAGCCAGTGGAAAACAATAGCCGGCAGATAAGCCCGTCTCGCCGCCGCTGCTGCGCCGGCCTACCGTATCGCCAGAGTCTCCCACCCCAACCCCAACCCTGGCCTACCTGCGACTCTGCGCCAATTGCCTGGGTTTACATGCACGCGCTCTCAACCGTCCGCTGCTCCGTCAGCGTGCAAAGACCTCCCCACAACAATTCACGCAAAGTAGGCTGCCAGCCACGTGGTATAGCAGTTGCGGTTTACGGTTACACTGGTTTCCTTCCTCTTCAATTTACTTTACTGTAAAAAGCGCCAAAGATAGGCGGTTTTCTAAATAACCGGTTTTCGGTTTCTTACTACTATTATGGTTTGAACACCACAGTGCTTTACTAGGAATGGTCCTGTTTGGAGGTAGTATGCCGTTGCCTTGCTCCGACCTTCGAACTGACTTACCCAGCCAGTCATAGGGGGACGTGGGTTCCGAACCACGGTGCTACTCGGTATTTTTCACATTAGCAGCAATGCCAGAGGTGAAAGAAGTGGAAAGTGACAGATAAAAATCCTAGAACCTGGCGGGGATCGAACCCGCGACCTCTGGATTTGTAGTTTACCACTCTACCGCTGTGCTACGGAGCCGCTTTTTTTTTTACTACTATTATTTACTGTAAGAAATATAGATTTCAAAAACTGAGAAACTTTTAGACTTCCTGAGACTGATTGAAACAAAAAGTCTTACTATTACCAGTCACGTTGTTTTATTGCAACCATAACACGTTTCGAGGGTATAAACCCCTATCATGATGTGGAATGACGTTAAGCTGTGTAGATATAGGATATGTTGATCTGTTGCACTGTCTAAAAGAGAAAATACAAAACACTACTTCTTCCTGTAGTAAAAAACCATCTAGATTGCTAATTGTTTTATTTATTATTGACGCGTTTCGCATGTCACACGACAGAGTGCGCATTGTAAGCTTTGTTTACCATTTATACTGTCTTCTTAACACAAAATAAGCCCATGTACCATTATACCCGTTTTGTAATTCCGCCTTGTAATTTTGTGCAAATTCTGAAAATCTGAAAATGCCCTGCTAAAGGGCGAAACGCGTCATTAATAAAACAATTTGCAATCAAGACGGAATTTTACAAAAAGGAATACTTATTCTTACTGATTGCTCTACACCAGGGGTTGGAAATCAAACGCTACTTCAGAATATAACTTTGTACAATTGTTCAAATGAATTGATTTGAAAATTTTTTCAAAATTACATTCTGAGGTAGTGTTTTGTATTTTCTCTTGTAGACAGTGCAACAAGTCAACCTAACGTATATGTACAGATTAATGTCATTCCACCTGATGACGGGGGTTTAAACTCTCGAAACGCCTTGTGGGTACTATAAACAAAGTGACTGGTAACAGTAATACCATGTTTTTCAATAAATTTCAAACAACATTCTTGGTAAAGCATTTACCAAAATGTTTTCATTAAACTTCCTGAGATGCTTTCATTATTCTTTTCTTCAAAATATCGCTACCTTGCCGGAAAACCAGCACATCTCTAAACCACTATAGTTGGCGTCATTTAAGAAGGCGCTTCCGCGCGTAGAGGCGGAACGATAGGGGAAGTGTGGAGGGGAGGAGCTACGACCGAGCGCCAACAGTTGCGCCTGCTGGAGAAACATTGCGTAACTCGTTGTCAGCCACGCGCCTACAGAATTACCATTATTGGCTGTCATTGTGGTTATGGAGAGAGATGCGCAGAACTGCTGAAAACTGGACCGTCTTATCACGTGGTGACGACTGTAGAGCAAATCTCACCTAAAGATAACAACCAAAGTTTCACTCGAGATTAGTTTTCTCCATGAAATCACATCAGCACTGTCTTTTTCTTCATAGGCAGTACATAACAAAGGTAACATTTATATAGAATGGCATGACAAAATATTAGAGCATGTCATTAAGGAGGGTAGGACTTCATGTGGGCGAACTTAACTATCTATACTAAAAAAACATAATACTTTGTCAGCATGACCGGGAGGGATTCAGGATTCACACTTATAACAATGGAAGTTGTGGAACATAACAAAATAATTTTCATTTACAAGTGAAATTTCATAATTTTATTGCGTGCTATTGGCTGCGTTTGAAGCTATAGGTACATTTTCCTTCATAATTAAGAGAGATTCTTCAATGAGTGTTGCACAACATACAAAGCATAGTTACAGTTGTATGAAACTCTAGAATTTTCTAAATATATTAAAAACTGCGGCAAGAATAAATTTTGTTCACTATAAAAGTTTAGTTTCTTCTAAACATACAATTTTAAATGTCAGAGAAAGAGGGTTTGTATCTATCAGTGCGAGCTCTGATTTCTCGTCTTTTATTCTACTGATCATTTCTACCTATGTAGGTGAACAATATGTTTTCGCATTCGGAGGAGAATGTTGATTGGAGTTTCGTTAGTAGGCTACGCCGCAGAGATAACCGCTGTTGTTGTAATGATTCCCATCCCAGGTCCTGTATCATTTCCGTGACGCTGTCTCTCCTGCATCGTGACAATACAAAACAAGCTGCCCTTCTTTGGACTCTTTCGATGTCGTCCGTTGAACCCACATAATAAGGATCCCACACTGGTCAGCAATACTTCCAAAAAGGACGGACAGGGGTAGTGTCTTTAGTAATCATGTTACATCTTTTAAGCGTTCTGCGAATGAAACGCAGTCACTTTTTCGCCTTTTCTGCGACAATATCTGCTCTTTCCAATTTAAGTAACAGTAATTCGTAGGTATTTAGTAGGTATGTATTCGTAGGTATTAAGTGGAGTTTACGGCCTTCACATTCGATTGATTTATCTTGTAAACACAGTGTAACGTATTTCTTTTCGTACTCATCTGAACGACTTCACACTTCTCATTATTTAGAGTCAATTGCCAATTTTTACACCATACTTATATCTTATTTACATCGTTCTGCAGTTGGTTTTGATCTTCAGATGACTTTACTAGACGATAAATGACGGCGACATCTGCAGACAACCTAAGACAGCTGCTCAGATTTTCTTTTAAATCGTTTATGTAGATACGGAAGAGCAGAGGACCAATACTACCCTGTGTAACTGCATCAAAAGAGTCTCCGGACTGAAGACCACAACAACAAAAACAACAACATTATAAACTTGGAATGATCTGCAAATTTCCTAATTTCTTACTGTTGCCATAATATCATTTATCTGACTGTAGAACACAACCATTGTCCGGCGACGACTGCGAGGAAATGCCATGTGACCCGATGTAAACGAATGTTGCACATTGCATATGTATACACGTCGTATAATGCCCACGCTACAAGGCAACAGGTGCACTGATGATTAGAATAGATAAGCTTAGATTAGTTGTTCGCTCCATAGAACCTTGTTGAGAAGATCCTCGTCGATGTGAAACATTTATTTATTTTTTATTTTTTATAAGTCGATAATATATTAATAATAATACAGGTACACACGTTTTTTACGAGCTGTATGAACTTGTATTAGTATTATTATATTATCAACTTGTAAACGCGTCGACAACAGCTGTACCAAGTCATATGCCATGCGTTTGTTGTTGGTTTCTGACTCTGAACTGTTCTTTATTTAGTTAGTCTAATATTTCACAGCGGGGAAATTTTAGGAATACATATTATAAGTAATTAATTTTTATTAGTATAGGAAACCAAGAAACATTAACAGTTTCTAAATTTTAGAACAACTAGTACAGAATATAGTTTCACCTGCGTTTTTATTAACAATAACTATAAAAACAGGTTATAACGACACAATATAAATACCAAAAAGACGGTTATTCAGAACTAAAATGCCGGTATCGGTTTTAACCAGTCGATTTTTGCTATCCTTGTGTGGTAGCACTGTTTAAAGACCTATTGAAAAAATAATTATTAAAACAATTTAAAAACCATTAATATATTTTTCATTATGTATGTAATCATTTCTATAATAGCTAACTAAAGCAGAAATATACATAACAAAAGACAAAAATTAGAGACATTCAATCAAAGTAAAAGTTATAACCACCATAGAACTATTCAAACTAAATAATTCCAACTCAATAAATAATCTATAATCAATTATTAAGTATTAAACACCTATTATGAAAAATAAAGTTCAAAGTAACAAATGAAATAAAAATTCAATGAACAAATAGAAAATTTATAAGCCTGAATTTTTACACCACTGTAAATGACCGTTGCAGCGAATGGTATTAAGGTCATATGTTCAGACACCGCATTTCGGTTCCGTTTGATTAATCAGCACTGATGTTAATGATCCATCAGAATGTTCATAGATTCTTGCATTGTTTACGATTTCCACTTCTCCCACATGCCAGATATTATTACTTTCGGATTGTCTCATCTGTTATAGAACGTAACTTTAAATAACACTTCCAACTTCTGATCCCTATCAAGAAGATACTAATTTACTATTTAATAGGGATATTAGTTCCGAAAGTTATATGTTGAGTGACTGGTAATATCTAAATATACATATACATCAATAATCTGCAAGTCACAATGATGCGCATGGCAAATATGGAAGTACATTTATGGGTATTTCTATAGTTCCGTTCTCTAATAGCTCGCGGGTAAAAAGAACACCTCAATCTTTCTGATTTCGATCTAACTTCCCTTAATTTATTATGGTGATCATGTCTTGCTATGTTGGTTGGTGCCAACAATATGTGTCCGCATTCTGGACAGAAAGTTGGTGAAAGAATTTTCGCTAATAGATCTCGCTGCAACAAATATCGCCTTTCTTTAAATGATTTCCACTCCAACTCATGCATCATTTCCGTGCCACTCTCTCCCTTATATCACTATAATACAGAACGAGCTATCCTTCTCTGAAGTTTCTCAAAATCCGCCATCATTCCCACCTGGTGTAGATCCCACAATGCGGAGCAGTTCTCCAAAATAGGATGTACTAGTGTGGTGTAGGCAGTTTCTTTAATAGAACATTTGCATCTGCCAGTGAGATATAGCCTTTGGTTCGCCTTCCCTATAATATTTGCTGTGTGCTTTTTTTTAATTTAAGTTTTTCGTAATTGTTACTCCCAGTATTTCATAGAATCGACGGCCTTTCGGTTGTGTAACTGAGAGTTAACGGATTTCTTATAGCGGAATTTAGTGGGTGACCAAACACTTATCATTATTTAGGGGCAACCTCCAATTTTTGCACCATGCTGATATGTTATCTAAATCATTTTGCAGTTGCTTTTGATTTTTTGGCGACTTTACTAACGGACAAATGAGAGTATCATCCTCGAAGAGTCTAAGAGAGCTAATCTCATTGTCTCTTAAATCGTTTATAAAAATAAGGAACAATAGGGGCCCTATAACATATCCCTGTGGAACGCCAGACATTACTTCTACTCAATGACTAACTGTCAATTACAACGTACTGTGTCCTTTCTGACAGGACATCAGGAATCTCAATGCAGAACTGTGGTGGTATTCCATAAGCATGCAGTTTCATTGGAAGTCCTTTGTGAGGTACAGTGTCAAAAACCTTCCGGAAATCTAGAAATATGGAATTTATTTCACATTTGTTTTCTGTTAGTTTGACATCGACTGAAAAGAAAATAACGTGATACAGGCTTACAAAGTAACTTTACCTTTCGAGATTTGACGTCATCCTCGGTTTATTCCTGTTACGTATATAGACATATTTTTAGCGCACAGTATAAACTTTGCATCCGTATCCCTAAGGGGCGAAGTTGCGGCACCGTCTCTACAAAAGGAAACTACGCATGTTCTGTGGAATAAATAAACTGGACCCGTCACGGCCTGGTCGATAGCCGCGACTCAGTCGAGGATTGATGGACATGAGAGTAGGGAGGCGATGACGCGGCAGCGTGGCCAGCTTGTGGGCGTGACAGGAAACTCATTACACGTCAGCGCACAGCAGCGCCTTGTCGGACTTGCCCATGAATATGTATGTGCCGCCGGTTTACTGAGAACCTCCCTCTTCTACTCGTTTGTTACCTACAACATCTCCGATTAGCTTTAGAACTCTCATCCATGCCACTAATTACCATCAGAGTCTTCTACCTTTCGAAAGAAGTATAGGGAACGTTTGTCAGTCAGCAGAAAAGTGTGTGAAGAGTTGGAATTTTCTGACATATTACACATGTGTGCCTGACTGGGTCTCAAAATCAAATGTTTGTATAGCTTATGGGACTTAACTACGGGGTCATCTGTCCCTAAACTTAGAAACTACTTAAGAACTAGCTAATACTAAGGACGGCACAAATATCCATGCCCGAGGGGGGATTCGAATCCCCGACCCTAGTGGGCGTGCAGACCGTGGCTGGAGCGCCTGCAACTGGGCCTCAAGCCCCTGTGCACGACATAGTTTGTAATGCCGAAAGATCCATGAATGATGGAGCTTGATCAGAGAATAAGCCCAAATTGGGGCAGAGTGGCAAAGGTAATTGGCCGTGTCGTTTTCAAAGAAACTACTTAAGCATATGCCTTAATTTATGAAAACCATCGGAAACCGAATCAAAATTTCAGGAAAGGATTGTAAGTAGCAAGCTTCCTGCTGCCAATTCTATGCATTATTAGGCCGTTTCGCTTATAACTTTAGCAGAGTTTCAATATGCAATGAATGGCGTTTCGACCAGAGCAACGGAAATTTTTAATAGTGATGTAGAATAATAACTACGTAATTTTTAAGTATGAATCAAGTCGACTGTAAAAGAATAAATAAGAAATTTGAGAATTGTCGTCGCGTTCCTGATCATAAAAATCTGGGTAGAAATATGTTAGATACAGGGGACGAAGATTAATCTTCGTTTGAAAACCACGAAGTCCACAATCGGAATGCCAATCAGAAAAAATTACCGTGGGCATCGAGGTAATCTTCCCATCGAGGCACCAGGTTGAGGATACTCGTTTGGTAACTGCACGGAGAATGGCAACTACATTCAGTCATAGTGGGACACCCTTGCGTCGCAGTTACCCCAGGGTATAATTCTGGGGCCGTAATTGTTTATTTACATAAACGATATTCCTTCTAGTATAACAGGTGATTCTTAAACAGTTCTGTTTTCTGATGACCTCAGGTTAGTAGAGAAAGATGTTCTATGCAATATTGACTCAGTATGAAGTTATGCAGTTCAAGTGGTAAGTAAGTATATGGTTTGTAGAAAGTAAGACTTCGATTTTACAATTACTAACTCATAGTCATCCATATCTGACATTTTAGTAGCACAAAATGGTTGTATGATTACTGAGATAAACAGTTCTAATTCCTAGTTACTTATAAACGGAAATCTAATGGGCATATCGAGTCTTGTGCAGGAAGGCATGCTGTGTTCTGATGCATTCTTTTCAATAAACTGCCACAAGACGTTTTAAATAATTAGCACTAATCCAGGCATTTTGAAGTCTAACGATAGTAAAAGGTGGAATAAAACTAATAGGAATTCTAAGAAGACAAACCAGAAGTTTATGTAAACATAAGCAGAAATTCAAGCTGTCTAAAGAGTCTCGCTGCGGAGCGCGCGATTGCCCGCCGTGGAGGTTCGAGTCCTCCCTGGGTCATGGGTGTGTGTGTTTGTCTTTAGGTTAGTTTAACTAGGTTTAAGTAGTTTTTAAGCTACGGACTGATGACCACGCAGTTTGGTCCGATAGATTTACAAACATTTGAGAATAAGCAGAAATTAGCTTCATTTTTAAATCTTTATACCAGTTCTAGGACGGATTAGAAAGATTGGGACAATATGAAACGCTAACTTACAAATTATTCATTAAGGACTGAAAGGAAGAAGAATTAGAAAGTAAAAGATTTACATTTGTTGCACTGGGACATACAATGGCAAAAAGTGAAAGTATGAGCCGGGCCGGGAATTGAACCCGGGTCGCCCGCTTCCCAGCGGCCACCTTAACCATTTGCTACCCTTGCTCACCTACAGTCCATCTCAAACTTTCACAAGCGTCCCATCGTCCATGCCCTCTTAGACTAGCCATTACGGATTCCTGTGCGAGGTCGAACTTATAACGGAATGTGCGGTGAAGTAAATGAACCAAAGTATCAAAAAATTAACCGCATATCAAAAGAAAAAGTATTGACATACTTGACAACAAAAATGTTGTTGCACATTGTTAACATGCTGTTGCCCTTAGAACTGTAAGAAGTGATTTAATATTAGATACTGTACCATTTACATCAACAAGCTATAAACCACCAATCCTTAAAGCAATAAGTGAAAGAAAAACAATTAACGTGAATATATATCAACAATCTAAGCAAAAAGCTTGTATCAGAATTCTGTTTTGGTGAACTGTTATGCTCTTAACAATCAGTGTCTTGTAATGTTTCATTCTACTTAATCTCTCATACCACATTTACTTAATATGTTTGTATAGAATAGCATGTGCATTGTAAGAACCGTGTGAGAGGAAGTACGTCCGTACTTGCAACCGGGTTACTGTCTGAAATCTGAACCTGGATATGGTTGTTGTTAAAGGTGGATTTCGGCGAACAGTTGACATGGAGGTGGAATTGTATGCTGAAAGGTTACCTGAATATAGAATGTTCTGGCGCTATATTTCTGGGGAAAAATGGCAATCAGTGACTGATAATGGAAAGGCAGCTAAATCGGATGTTTGGTGTGTGTCTTTTTTCCTTTACGGGAATATAATACGTCTGTGAGCAATGGGGCAAAATGAACGGAGTCGCATCTGTGTCAACCACTACTAGTCAATTAGATGCCGATGTGGTTAAAGTGAGTGCTCTCGACAACATGAAAATCCGGTTTCGAGATAAAGTTCGGCACGAATTTTCAGGTGGAACTGTTGTATTATTTCAACGCACAATCTAGCTCAAGTCAAACAAGTGTACCTTTGACAGGTAATTCTGAAAACGTGAAATAGTTAACGTGTCACCCCGAGAAAGCTTGCATATGGATGTGTCATAAAACTATTGCCTCCACATTTAATTGGATCAACATTTTGCTAGGCAATGCGTTTCTGAATCTGTTATCCGAACTGTTATAGTTTGTCTGTGTTGAACGACACTAACAAGAAAAATTATCCCATTACGGTACAGATGCGTGCCATTGCTGTGAGAGTAAATGATTAGCTTTACCCATCCCTGTAATGTGTAGAACCAGAGTGCATTCGTGGTGTCACCGCCCTGTTCTAGAAAATTCCGTACCAGCCAATTGCCGTGAGACAGAAAGGTGTTTACGTACAGTGCGAAACACGCGATACCTCCCTAATGCGTTAAGAGAGCCAAACAACCACTGAATGCATTTGACAGACGCCTCATCGCTAGACTGCGTGATGCTGGGTGGTAGTACAGCAAGTTAAGCAGTCCCGAGGAAGGAGAGACATGGTGCACCAAGCATTGCTGGATTCCATGACCTCTGCTCCCACCATCGGCAAACATGTCCTGGAGACCATGCAGCGTCACGTGAGTCCCCTCACAGTGTCTCGGTGACTCGAGTCCTCCGGTCTGGGCGCTATCGTCTGGTGCGTCGCTTTCCATTGACACCGGAACAAGTCGGCGGCTGCAGTGGTGCCACCCTCGGGGACGTGCTTGTACCGTCACGGTAGTTTCAGAGATGACACAAGACTGTAACCTGTCACCACTGTTGAAAATGATAGACCGGCAGGGTGAGATTAAAATAGGTGAAAACAAATTAAGCAGTATCGCACATATGTTGGCAGATTCAATTGAAAGTTTGGAATCTGAATTAGATAAGAGATGTAGGGGTTGTGGTATGAAGATCAGCAACTCCAAAACGAATGTAATATCTGTGGAAAAGAGATTTAAAAAGATTGAGTGCCAAATAGGAGGAGCGAAGAACAGGAGGATAGTTTCAAGTACATTTATATTCTACAGAATTGCAACATAGTGAACTGGAATCAAGGTGTAGCAAAGCTAAGGCAGTGATTGCTTAGCTACGTCCTACTATCTTTTGCAAGAAGGAAGTCAGTACCAAGGCTAGGTTAGCAGTGCACCGCTTTCGACAAAACTTTGTTCTATGGGAGTGAAAGCTGGGTGGATGCAAGTAACCTTTATTAATAGCGTTGACGTTACAGATATGAAACTAGCAAGAATGATTAGAGACACTAACAGATGGGAACAATGGAAGAAGTGTATCTATAATAAGCAAATCAAAGAAAAACTGGTAATGAAAGCCATACATTAAGCAGTTAGAGAGAACATGCTGAGAAAATGTTTCAAATGTTTGATAAGCTTATGGGACTTAAATAGGGGGTCATCAGTCCCTAAACTTATAAACTACTTATGAACTACTTACAAACTAGGACGGCACAAATATCCATGCCCGAGGGGGGATTCGAACCCCCGACCGTAGTGGCCGTGCTGACCGTGACTGGAGCGCCTCAGTCACCTCGGCCACCGCGGCCGGCAACATGCTGAGATGGTGGGGTCATGTCACACTTACGTGAGAAGCAAGTTTACCTGAGTGATTATAGATTCAGCAGTAAGGGGTAAGAAGAATGGAGGTAGACCAAGAAGAAAGTACCTGAATTCAGTCAAGAATGAAGAAATAGACTTAACCCTAGAACGGTCGGCCGAAAAATAGTATCAGGAATGGTCGGGCCGGGTCTGTGGGACCCAACAATTAAAATGCTTTATGACAAGTGCCAAAACAGTGTATTTACATCAAATGACGAGTTTTATATTGTTTAGGTCCTACCAAATGCTTTAGGGATATTATTTCAACGTTCTGAATTTAACAATTGCTGTAAAATAAAAAAAGTATAAAATATACTTCTTTTTAGTAATAAATATAAACACACTGGAAGTACAAGTAAATTGGATTGAAATACAAATATAAATGAGAATAATTTGTAAAACTGAGAAGCAGATTTGTTTAATTTTTGTTATATAAATCGAAATTGGGAATATAATGAATAGTTTGTGTGATATCTTCCTCTAAAATCGTCACTTTTCGTAACGGACGACACAAACCATTTCTGCATGCACCAAGCACAACTATATTTTCCAAAAGTATTTAGTTTTGCTGTCCTTCCACTTATAGCATCTTCCCCTTCATCCTCACTTATTTCACTATTGCTATCATGATCACTGTTTATTTCACAGTCTGGGTCCGCGTCAGAATCGTCAATTTCATTATCAGCATCGTATAAAATGTTGCAAATTTTACAGTATGAAACACTTTCTCTTGAAAATTTATATTTTAAATTATTGACATCAGAAATAGTTCACAAAGTAATTTGAAACCGGATGAAACACCAAATAAAAATAGACCCACACTGGTAGAAATCAATAACTTAGACGGTCGGGCTGGGTCTGACAGACCCTCCCGATTTTTGGAGAACTGCCGAACATTATCTAAACAGTTTAAAATCTTATTAATGATGTTAACGCTTTCTCTTGCATGTTTCAGGAAGCTAGCAGAGCGCTCGAGTCAGATCAGCGACTATAAGCATATAAATTCATTGAAATAGAAACTAGTGGGTCTCACAGACCCAGTACGACCGTTCTAGGGTTAACGAAGCATCAATGTTAGCACTGAATAGGGCACCATGGAGCAATTTTATTTGGGGTCCATGATCCAGACTGAACGTTGGAAGACATAATCAGTCTCTAATGATGAAGTCGATGATGGCAGTGATGGTTCATTAATCATGTAACGTTCTCTTCTCCCGCCTAATATGTAATGGTAAATTTTATGTGCTTCCCCCAGTTACTTAGGTTAACGTTCAGAGGTGCAGCGTTACCCTGAAGTAGGATAGACTGCTGTTAATGATCGTAGACTATCCCTGTACTGTTCTTAATATATCGAGCATGTGAGTTTGTGTAGAGTTGGGTTGAGAATGTCTTGCTCCCAGGTCAGCCCACACTAGCCCCATGCTGCAGATCTACAAGTTTGGGAGCATGTTGTCAAAGGTTTCTGATGCGGTGTGAGAGGGCACGAGTACAATACATTAATCTCGGGTTTCTTGGAGCCGATACCAATAGATCCAGCTGCTTCTTAATTGGCCTTACGAGGCCATTGTTAGTAGCGCCGGGAATAGTACGGGGACCTCTGTATGCCAGTTTAGCCACGCGGACCACTAAGGAGAAGGCCATGACCCATAATGTAGAAATTTCACGTGTTACCTTTAATTTCCTCTACACACCTGACAACATTTATTCGTATCTTTTACACCCTGTTACTCCATTGTTAATGGTATTAAAGTTATCTACGTTTCTTTTTCAAGGGTTCCGAAAAATTCTCTGCTCTGCATTCTTGGACCACGCGCCTTCACCCTAGCCAGAATCGATGAGATGGGGACTTCCATATTGTCTCTGAGCTGGAGGAAAAATAAAAAGGCCCGCTAAAATATTTCGATATTACAGACCGGCATCCCGACCTGCAGGGAGTGACGTGCGTGGGAGAGGAGGGAGAAGAGCGTCTCTGGTCCGAATGGAGAGGGAGCGGATTTGGAGGGAACGCACAGTGTGACGCTTCTGTAAACACGTACGATTTACACTGCGTAACCTAAGCGGCTGATTAGACAATAACTACCTGTATGCAGTCTTCTGGGAAATTTCGATTTGGCTCCTTCAAAATGAAATATCTTTTAGTGAAATTCCAAAATATTTGTTCTCGAAATTAGCCAGGAATCAAATTACCAAGGGGAAGTAGATATTTTACTGATGTACATTGACGAAATCTATTGTCAGTCTGTATATTATTCTCTTCGAAGTGAAATCGCTCAGTCATCATTTAAAGATACAGATGGAGAACAGAAAAAATCTGACTCACCACCGGACAGCTCCTGAAATAAACCTTGATAGCTATACGTCAAAGGTATTCGAAGATATCGTTGTTGAATCCGTTTGACTTCAAACCTGATACTTGTGTTAGTGGATGGTCCTTGTCACAGCGTTTTACGACAGTGTGCAAGCGTTTGTCGGAACCTCCACTCGTAGATTGGGAGCAAACGATCTAACTGATCGAGGTTGGAGATACCACAAAAAAAATTAGGAAGAAAAATTTCCGAAGTTTTACAAAACTGTGCAAGAGAACTCAACCGCACAATTATGGTAAGCGGGTTCTTCAAAATCGCAATAATATCAAGAATGGGGCATTATTTAGTTACATAGATGAAGGTGGTCAAGGACCGAAGTGAATTCATTGTGAGAAAGTCATAAACATCATATAACTCTGTAAGAAATAATTTCTTTCAAAGACATATTATACGCTGCGCCCGACCCCCCCCCCCCCCCCCACACACACACACACAAAATCATAGTACAGTGTGAGAATCGTATTGGAAACTAATCGACATTTGCTTTGTAGACCAATAGATATGCCTTCAAAAACTAAAAAGTAAACGATAAAATGCCAGGAAGATGGCTGAGGGATGTATATTTACGCATCACGAGGTACTCTGAGAAGTGAAAGTACTGATTGTTTGGCAGATGACAGATATTGTCAGAAGACACTAAAGACGATAGTGTCATGACACCGTCATCAAATCTGGCAAATACTATCAGGTAACTCTCCAGTGACAATACACCACATCTTTTCCTTGCAGTAATAGTCACTAAAAGTATAAGTTTTCTATTCGTAATTAACCAATAATTGTTATAATTGTTTTATTTCGTGTGAAATTGATTTATCAAATAAGTACCACATATGCCGGTACATCATAAATTACACAGTTCCTTGTCTCATTTTGCAACAAGTTCAAAATTGTTAAGCTTAAGGGACTTAACTGCCGGATCATCAGTCACAATACTTACAAACTACTTATGAACTACCTGATACTAAAGACGACACAGACATCCATGCCCGACGGGGGATTCGAATCCCCGACCGTAGCGGCCGTGCAGACTGACTGGCGCGCCGCAGAACGCTCGGCCAACGCGGCCGGCTTGCAACTAGTATTTCCGATGTTAATGACAACCGAGTCCACGTACATGTTGACCTGAAGCTTTTCATACTTACTGTGTCCTTTCTCCACTCCACAATTCCGGACGTTTTTTTTTTTTTTTTTTTTTTTTTTTTGGTGATATAAGCAAGTTAATCGCAAAAGGAGGACTAAAACGTCCATATTTCGAGTGGTTGACTCTATATTTTGCTTGCTTGCCGATGATGTCCTCTGTAACTAGTTGCGACAGCCAGTAGCCAACGTCCTTCAGAAATGCCATTGGTGGCTGCGCTGCGAGTGTTTCGCTCTACACACGTAATTCCTGTGATTAACATAAACATTTCCTTGGAATTGCTATACAAAACTCTGCACTTATGAAACAAAACATTGATAGGATTATGGACTGTGGCACTAATGCATTATACGGTGTCAGTTATGTCCATTCCATAGTATTGAGAAACCCGAAAAACCCGAGAACCAGGCTTTAGGAACAATATTATCCACGGGTTAAAAGTATAAGTTGTATTTCATTGTCCCGCCGTTATTCAGTGAGTAGATATTCAGGAGAGCATGGGTGGAATTTAATCCACTAATTCAGTATTCAGACCGATGTAGTCTCAACGTATCAGATATATTGATCATAAGGCGAGGAATTCAATTAATATTTGTGTCAGGACCTGTATTCGAACACAGATCTCCTTCTTATTGGAAATTTACTTTATCCATCCCCACACTTTAGTTTTGTTATTTACCTACGAGAGTTCGAGTGCCACAGTTCTTTTATTACAGGGAGCAGGAAGATCTCTGAGCACATGCACTGTGCTACCGTGTCGGCAATACATTCCTTCACTGTGGTTTTATGGACGGAATACTCAAGAATGTCTTCCTTCACGAAAATAAAATTTTAACAAACGTGCACGCTTGTTATTCATAAATGGCAAGGTGGCTGAGGAAGAGACCGGACCACTGCACGACATTTCATTTAATGATTCGCCAAGTAACCAATATCTGTGATACGTTAAGGCGATCTGTGTCTTGAATGTAAAATTATTTGATACCGACGTCAGCTGCCTCTGAACTACAGGTAGGGTCGTCCCCTTTCCTTCAGTGCTGGTGTGCTGCTCCGCAACTGGATATCATGGGCAATGTTGACGCGCATTATACTAGAGAACATTGAGGCAGAACGGAAGTTTTTGTGGTCGAGGGAGACGTTCTTAGGTATTCTATGCATTTACATTACCCACGCTGGCAGTACGAATGCCGACGTCGTAGCTCAGCGTGTTAGGTCAGCTGTTTGCAATAAAAAGGAAGAAAAGAAAAATAGCTTAGCCAGAACCAATCTATCATCCTAGACCACAGAGTCCATTGTCTGTAAAGAACCAATCCACCCGAAGAATGACAATAAACAAATAAAATAAAAATGTAGAAGAAAGGGAATTTTTGATAAGTAATGAGCAATTGCCTACTAAGCAGGAGACCAGTGTTGGAATCCCGTATGAGAAAAAACTTTAATTTCAGTCTTTGCCTTATAATTAATATCTGTAACACTTAAAAACCCTCTAGTAATATTACAGTGCATTTTCCATAGTTTGAAGAATGTTAGTTAAAAAGTAATGTTAAGTACGAAACAAAAGTACCGTAATCCACAGTAGGTCGCTTTCCTCTATGATTTCCTCATGGCCGTGGTTGAATGGCCAAATGTTTTAAGGCGCCCTGCTGCAGAGAGCCGTCGGAGGTTCGAGTCCTCCCTGGCGTATAGTCGTTTGTGCTGTCCTTAGGTTAGTTAGTTTAAGTAGTTTGTTGGTAGTGGGACTGATGACCATAGCAGGTTTACAAAGACTTTAACAAGTTCTACATCACAGTGCCTCGTTATGTTTTCGACGAAGGCAGAGTTCCAACTGCAGCATCCCGGAAACACATTGTGAATTAAATATCGTAGCGTCATTGGTCGCGCGCTTTCGCAATATACACTCCTGGAAAATGACAAACGAACACCGTGAATTCCTCAACCCAGCAGAGCTAAATTTTATTGACATATTCCTGAGGAAGTATACAACACACGATCATGGTGTCAGAACCACACGCACGTTACTACAGTCACCAGAGTCTGCAGAATGTCGACGCTAGTATCCTGCAAACACACCTTTTGCAGCAATGGAGGGTGCAACTTTCTCATGAAGACGATCGTAGAGGTGCTGAATGAAGTATGGCCATGCAATTTCCATCTGATGCCTTAGTTGGACCGGATCTCGTGCGTGTCTTGTAGACCGCGCAAAGATGAGGTTTCATCCGGTCCCTGTCATGCTCAATGTGGGAGAGATCTGGGGATAATGATGGGCAGGGTAGTTGACGTACACCTAGAAGTTGACGTGATGGTGCATGAACGGTAGCAAGACGGGTTGAATTCAATTTTCCCATAGCGAACACCAGAGGAGAACGGCCAGTGTAGATATTGCTCTCCACTCCATGATGCCAGGTATCAGCTCCGTTTGTCGCGTACACTCCAGATTTTCGCGTTCCCCTACACGTCACCACACATGCGTACGGTCATCACTGGCACCGAGGCAGCAACGACTCTCATCCCTGAAGACGACACGTCCCTTCATTAGCGCCTGTCATGACACCACTGGAGGCGGGCTGAACGATGTTGGGGCATGATCGGAGGACACCCTAATGGCATGCATTCTTCTTCCGTGTACGGTTACACCAATTATATTCTCCATTTACCGTAATCAACTACATCTGCTGCTTTGTCGTTTACTTTCAGAATATGTAAGTACATGTTATTGACATATTTGGACAAGTCATAAGATGTTTAAATCCTATACTGCCCCGGGTTCACAACTAATATCATGACTATATTTCCATTTCAATAGATCTGATTCTAGTTACTCCTGTGCGCAGCCGATTAAATGTCTTCCATGTTGGAAATGGAAGTTCAAATCTTGCAAAACCCTCCTCACGGAGATCTATCACGGAGTGTGGCACCGTTTCTTTCCACAAAGATACACGCTTTATGCTAGGGTTTGTAAAGAGCTCTTCAGTTGTGATATTTCTATCTCTGCGGAGACCTTCCTTCGAACAGCGGATGGTGCTATGCCTATGATAGGATAACTTTTGGCTGTGGGAGTTGGCTTGAGGCATCCTGTGGCGATACGTACTGTTTCATTCAAAGTTATGTCAACTTGTTTAGCGTGCGCAGAGTTCATGGCACACACGATTGTCATCATTGTGAGGGGAGCGATATTCTACACTCGCCGTTCTCCTCTAGTGATCATCTAGAGAACGATGGAAAGTACCCTGAAACCATCATTTAACCTGTCATGCCAACACTAATGCACCAAGAAGGTGATATGCTTTTCCAACAGGACATTGCAGATCCACATGTATTTCGTACCACCCAATGTGCTCTTCAAGGTGTACGTCAACTAACCTGGCCAGCACGATCCACAGATCTCTCCCCAATTAAGCATCTTTGGGACCGCATGAACCGTCATGTTGGGCGGTCTGCGGCACGAAATCTGGCCCGACTGAGGCACCAGGTGGAAATGCCATGGCAGGGCAATCCACATAACCACATTCGGAACCTCTAAGATCGTTTCCAGGAAAGAATTACGTCTTGCATGGCAGCAAAAGGAAGGTATACACAGTACTAACGCCAACAATGCGGACGGTCTGCCTGTGTGATCGTATGTTGAATACAACCTCCAGAATGTGTCAATAAAATTTCCCTCTGCATGGTCGACGAATTCATGGTTTTCTCTTTTCAATTTCCAGGAGTGTACATTGGCACATTATTATTGATCAATACGCATTCATCGTGTGGGGGACCCTTAAGGTTTGAGCTCGCTGTCAGGAAAGTCCACGATTCCAAACGCTCCATGTAGACTACACTCCAATGAAACCTGCGGAACACTGTCTGCAGGGAGGCGTTGCAGCTAGCACCGCGGCATGCTACTTCACTCGTACAATCACACAAAGAGGAAACACTGCCTAAGGCAATACAGCCGACAAGAGCTGCAAGAGGTAGTAGGCTTCCAGCGGAGATAATGAAGGTGGCGTATGTGTGTGTGTGTGACTGTGACGAGAGGATGTGGGGTGGGGAGGGGGTGGAATGAATGGGGGGTCGTCAGAGGGGATGGCGGGGAGCCGGCAGCGGACAAAAGACTGACGGCTCCCCCCCCCCCCTCCACACCGGATCGGCTCTCCGCTCGCGGCCACACTGCCGCGCTCGCCTTGCCCCACTTCTTAATTAAGCCGTTATGAAGCGTTCTTCCTCCGCCGACCGACTCGCTTGTTTCGTTATTAAATATCGACCTGCGACGCAGCGACGCTAAAAGGATAACCGCACGGGCGTCGCGCCTCGCGCGCTAAGCCTCACTAATTCGCAGCTCGGTCTGAACGCCACCGACGCTGCTGCTGCTGCTGATGCTGCCGCGCGATTTTAATCCCCGACTGCCGCCCTCCTTACCTAAAATCCGAGGCCCACTCGAGCGGAATCATCGCTCTCTTTCCGCCGCTCTGCAAATGGGACGCCTGCGAGAGGCGCGCTCAAAAATTATCTGGCTTAGGTTTATTAACAAAAATTAGAGGAGCTTAAAATTTGCGACTTAATCACCTCGGAAACTTGCAAGAGATATAGCTTAAAGCGAGCAATGTTTCTCACGGCTGCAGTATTTTAGCACCCGTAGAGAAATAACGTGGGGCCTCTTGAAATCCTGGTATGTTTTCCTCGCTGCAAAACGAATGCGAAACTCTGCAAACGTATGTAACCGCGATGCAGACTAACACATAAAGATGCTATAAATCGAATTTTAAATCGTAACTCAATTTCAGAGGAAGCTTCAGGAAACAGTTGACAGAAACAAAAGGAAATAGTAGAAGAGAAATGGATAGCATTGAGAGATGAAACAGTGAAGGCACCAGAAGACAAAATAGGTAAAAAGGTAAGACCTACAAAAAATCCTTGGATGTCATAGTAAATACAGCAACGTCCACGTGCGTGTGGTTTCAGTCCCAGGCAGTCCGAAGTTATTGTTTACGTTATCTCTAGCTGAACATGTGAACACTGCGCTACTGCTGACGTAACAATAAATACATTCGTACCCATAGTACATTGGCGAAATGTGACGGGTTTGAATCACTGCCAGGCAAAAATCATTTGAAACGTCATTCAGACTGCAGTATCACGTTTTGGTGAACGTACTTAATATGTGACATCTTGTTGTGCATAGTTATCAATTCAAATAGGAATGTGGTTGTAATCTGCGTCCATTACTGAAAATTTACTTCATGGCGTTTAGCACCTGTGCGTTACCCCACGTTACATATCTTTAGCGGTTCTCTATCACGAACAGTATATGCACGGGAGTCCTGAAGCAGTGCTTGAATTATCGTAATTTATTTCCAAGTTAAGACATTCCCCCTTCTAAGCCGATACTGTTGATATTGTCGAAATTTTACTTCTCTTTGGTTAGCAGTATGTTCAAACTTGGCTTACACACCAAATATCATTACATCATTTAACGAGCGTGATGACTTAAGACTGTTGTTAATGAAAATTAATTTACAAACTTTGCAGAATACCCCCTTTCTAATACAGTGGTTTCTCGATGTGATGTCGTCACTTGAAGTGCCATTTGAATATAGTAGAATGACTGTACGGTGGTTTGTTTGTAGGACCCTCAACATACCTGCGCTGTTTTGGTTGCATACAATGAGGTGCAGCCTACACATGGCAATCAAAGGATGGCCCACTTTTTTGGCACCAAGTGTACAAGAACCAGACAGCAGTAATCAGGGTTGAAGGGCATGGAAGTGATGCAGAAGTTGGGAAGGAACTTAGACAGGGTTGTAGACTCCAGTGTTATTCAAGGTGAAGAAATAAAAACAGTGCGTTTTGACGATGACATTGTAATTCTGCCAGAGACAGTAAAGAAACGTGTCCTTACTAATACATATTTTGGCAGCTTCGTATGCTATCAGGACGTTTTCCACGCCTTCTTTTATCTCCGTGACCGCAGCAATATTGTGAGCGCAGCTCAGCACGCCTGTTTTCAGCCCATTAATTTTGATCCCCCACCACAGTAGTTTCACGAACATGGTCTGTGACTTTCTGGATTGAAGCGACCCCTTGAGAGATGCCGTGCGTTTTGGGGTGCAACTATACGGATCGAGCGTCTTCTTGCTTCGAAGATTTGAGTTCTCCCTCGGGCATGGGTGTATGTGTTGTCATCAGCTTAAATTAGTTTCGGTTGTTTGTCAATCTAGGGACCAGTGATCAGAGCTATTTAGTCAGATTTAGAGTCATCTGAACATTTAATGTCAGTGTTAGAAATAACAAGGAGAGGGAGGGAGAGAGAGACAGAAGACACACACACACACACACACACACACACACACACACACCACACGCAGAGAGGGGGAGAGAGAGAGAGAGAGAGAGAGAGAGAGAGAGAGAGAGAGAGAGAGAGAGAGAGGGGGCATAACTTTGTCTCACGACTTTTCTAAGTTTTGTTTCTTGTTCCTAATGACAGTTCCTAATCAGAGACACTCTCTTGTTGAGACTGGCTATTACACGGATATCTTTGTAATATATTCATGTTGTCTTCAGGACTCTGTCAACTCTTGCACGAAAGTAATTAGGAAATGCCTTTTCCAGATCTACAAAAGGCAATACAAGGGAATGTATTTTTCTGTATTTTCATATCCGATAAGGAGTCTCAATTCCAGGATAGAATCTATTTCTCCCCAAACCCACGTGAATTCGTTAAAAATATCCTCAACATTTTCTTCAATTGTCCTCAATATTGCTTTATGACACTTTATTTCATGAGATATTGTAATTAACACTTGGTACTATAGTTCGGTAGCGCAGTGGTAGAATGCTAGACTTAAAATCCGAAGGATTTTTATGTCCCCTCTTTTACCTCTAACAATGTTGCTGATTGAAAAATATCTACTGGCACTGTAGTTGAGAACCCACAGTTGTACTCTATGTCCCCTTATAACTCGCTGGGTAAGTCAGTTCGAAGGTCGCAGGGAACGGCATACCACCGCCAAACAGAAGCGTGCCCAGTAAAGCAGTATGCTGTTCAAACCAACCTTCGGATTGGCGATTGCTTTACCTCTTTTACTGTTTATATTTGGTAGCTTTCACCTCCTTCGGTATAAGAACACTGATGTATTTCTGGAGTTACCACTCCTGTGTTGTAGATTAACGTTATAATTTTGAGCACCATCGAGGTTATGCTGCCACCAGCAGTGTTTGACAACTTCTGGCAAGGGTGTCGTCAGTACACATTGCTTTGTTGTTCCTTATATGTTAAAGAGATTTGTCAAACTCTTCTTACGCAATGTTATTTACTTTACGAAGTTCACCTGCTTCCTGTTTTTTATTTTTATTTTTTATTATTGGATTTTTTTTGTGTTAAGTCCTTCAAAATAGATGTTACGTTATACCACTCCTCAATGAATTCATTCCATCTCTTTACCATGTCTTTCCCAAACAGCTTTAGGCTCTTTGTCTTCTATCGTATACAAAATTATTGTTTTGTGTTTCTTAAAATAACATTAACTTCTTTTCTGTAGTCTAAATAAGTTCTTCAATGTTGCATATTCTCTTCAACTGAATACAGTCTTTTGTTTTCTTCCGTGTTGGAAATTATTATTACTATAACAGTGGTGGTTGCTAACTCCACGCCGGCCGCAGTGGCCGAGCGGTCTGCGGCGTAGCAGTCACAGTTTGCACGGCCGCTACGGTCAGGGGTTCGAATCCCCTCCTCTCGGGCATGGATGTTTGTGTCTTCTTTAGTGTAAGGTAGTTCACTAGTAGTTTATAAGTTTAGGAACTGATGACCCCGCAGTTAAGTATCTTAAGCTTAACAAACATTAGAACACTTTTGAGCTAAATCCACTCTCATTACTGAGGCGAAAGGTGACGTAAGATGTATCATAGAAGTTGTTACTGCAGCCGAGTGGGGAGGACACTAAGGTAATAATCTACGCATAAAATCTGATACATGGTATATGATATTATGTTTGCAAAGGAAGGCACTGTATGAAAACTTGTGTGTTAAATGTCTGTAAACCTATTGGACAAAACTTCTTTGGTTATCAGTCCCTAGGCTTCCAAATAACTTAAAACACCTTACACCAAGGACGACACCCACACTCATGGCCGAGCGAGGACTAGAACATCCGTCGGGAACGGTCGCGAAATTCGTAACATTACTAGAGCTACGTAAAATTAGCATACGCTCTACTATAAATGTTAAATAAATCCTATAAGTGCTACATACGTGTTATAAGTGCTACTTATTTTATCCAACATTATATGTGAAATCGACAGAAAAAGATGCTGAAAAATGCGAAAATTAAGATTGCTAATAAATACTTCTTATGTAACAATGCATGTGCTATATACCTTTCTAACACACATACACGCACTACTAAGCTAAACACCGAGTTAACAATATTTGTCTGTGATATTTAGTAACACCGAAAGAGGACATTCCATTTATAGTCGGATGTATAAAAAAGCATTAAAGTCGATATGATTAAAAAGGAAAAAAAAAAAAAAAAACTATCCCCAGCTTACAAAACTTTACTAGAACACTTGGAACAGTGTTCTTAATTTGATTCTAATCAATGTTTTATTGTTTATTTGATTCGTTTACAAGATAGATATGAATTCAGTATCCTGGCACAAAACACAGAAATAATTGTTAGGAAAGAGGCAAATATATATCGGTTGCGTACATTTTGGAATGCCCCCCCCCGCGCTTTTTGTCAGTTTATTAAATTGCGTAGCATTTTATCACTATTTCAAGCTGCCTACGTCCATACCCTGAGACAGTCTACATGCAGTAGTGCCCAAACCAATTTAAAATGCAGTCACATACCAAATTTACTATTATAAACAATGCCAAGGCTGGCAGAAACCCACGATTACATTTCTTGCTGTGTGTTAAAATTGGTTGGGCATGAACTAAATTTCAAGTTCATTACAAAAATTCCTTTGTGTTAGTTTTGTAATGTGAAACTAAACTAGAAGAACCACAATATAGAGCAACACATTTAAATTGCAGAAATAAAATTACCGTGGGTCATTTACACGCCGAAACACATTTCTAGATATAAACGCTACATAAATGGTAAATATGAATTTAAAAATGCTGAAATTTCAAAATTTATTTGCTAACTTCACGTAGCTCTAAATATGACACCTTAAACTACACAGTCATATCGTGCGGAAGAAAACATGTACAAAGGCAAGGAAAACGTGAATCCTGCTGATTCGGAGGTGGCTTTAATATCTGCACTGCCATGGCACAGAGGCTCGGGAAAACAGCATAGATTTTACCTGAGACACCTCTTAGCTCAGTCCTCATTCCCACATTTGCTTCACTCTACCTTATGTTCAAATATAGGTTTCGCAAAAATAAATTTTAATATGTTGCTTCAGTCTGCATGTTTGCAAATTCACAAACTCTCTTAATCAGTTAATAAAATGTTCTCGGGTTGTAAGCCGCGTCATGTGGTTATCTACCCACCAGCTTTCGACAGAAATCTCCTCTGCCATTGTCATGTGGATGACTGTCATTTCGCGGCCGCTGCCGTGCTTATACAGCCGCGCCGCCGTGAGGCCTACGAGAAAGACATACCCCAGTGCAGACGTCATGCCACGTAAGCAAGCTAGTTCCGAACCGGCGCGATCGCTATTCGATTGGCTGGCCGTTGGGGCGCTGCCCACTGCGTCATAGTGGGCAGCCACTGAGCTAGCGATCGCGCCGGCTGGGAACTGTCTTGCTTACGTAGAATGACGACTGCGCGGGGGCCTGTCTGTCCCGTAGGCCACGGCGCCGCCGCCAGTGACGTCACTAGTGCCCAGTTCCTTGACCATACAAGGCAATGTTTTGGTCGCGCGTACGTAGGGCTCGCTTCAACTATGCAATTACAGGTTCCCATGCCGTACTGAGCTGCCAGCCGCCGTCTTTATTAAGAGTGTTTTCATAAATTTTGTTCCCTAAGGCCTCGTGTATTATTCTGTCCCAAAAGCTGTTTGGCCATTTAATAATTGCTGTCTCGTCGAAAGCAATTCGGTCTCCTTTATCCGAAGCATGTTCCGCCACAGCTGACTTTTCGGTATAGCGTAATTGGAAACACCTTTCGTGTTCTATGCATCGCCGTTCTGTAGTGCAAACAGTCTGGCCGACATAAAACTGTCCACACTCACACGGAATTTTATAGATGCCTGGAATTCTGGGACCTACATGAGCTTTCACGGGATTCATTAGTTGCTGGTTCTTTGCTGAAGGCCTGAATAATGTTTAGATATTATGTCATTTCAGGAGCCGAAAGGAGCCACAAAACGGTAAAAAGCGGTCTTCTTGACATCTTCTACAAATATCTCAGGCAGTTTCACCTAAATTACGTAATCAGATTTGTCTCTTGCTCTAGCCGTTATCCTTGAAAACTTTTCGTAAGTGGCTAAGTTCGTTTATCGGATCGTGTCAGCATCTTACCCGGTTTCGGCTCTATGTACCAAGGTCTTCAGAGCAGACTGTTTCCGTACTGGGTGATGGTAGCTGGTGGCGTGCAAATACTGATCCGTGTGTTTGGGCTAGTGGTAAACGCTGTGACCCAGACTTCCATTTGGTTTACTGCGCACAAGAATTTTTCTACTTCTACCGTGAATCTGATGTGGTCGTGTAAACTTTCGATGTGCTCCAGCAACTCTTCTAGTTTTTTCTCTCTCCATAAGGCCAGGTGACGAAGGTGTCGACGACGTAACGGTTAAAGCAGATTGGCTTTGCAGGAGCCGTGTCCATGCCAATTTCTTCAAAATGCTCCATGGTTGGCTCAAGTGGAGCTAAAGGGCTACCCATAGCCACGCCAAGTATCTGGTTGAAATATTCACCACCAAGTAGTAAGTATGATGACGTCAGGACGTGTTTCAATAAATCCACAATAGTGTTGTCAAACAACGGAGCCAGCAACTGTATGGAGTCTGTGATGGGCACACATATGAAAAGAGAGTCCACATCGAAGCTAACCATAATATTTTCCTCACTGAGGTGCTGTCCTTTAATTCGTGCCATGAAGTCCGCCTAATTCTTTATACTATGTTCACAGTGTCCAACATGCGTAGACAGGAGTGTGGCGAAGTGTTTGGCAAGTCTGTAGGTCGGAGATACGATGGTGCACACTATCGGCGTCGACGGTGTGTCCTTCTTGTGCTCCTTTGGCAGACCGTAAAACGTTGATGGTCTAGGGTCCTGAGGGAGGAGGATTTTAATTGTACTCTCTTCCAGTGAAGATCTTTTTACAACTTTGTCTTCCACACAATTCTGGATGTTCCGAGGCAGCTTTTGGTACGTATCTTCTCCCAAAATCTGTCCGCCTCCGTAGTCTAGTGGACAGCGTGGTGGGTTGCCACGCAGGGGGCCCGGGTTCGATTCCCGGTCGGGTTGGAAATTTTCTCCACCCGGGGACTGGATGTTGTGTCGTCGTCATCATCATTCCATCATCATTGACACGCAAGTCGCCGAAGTGGCGTCAGCTAAAAAGACTTGCACCAGGCAGACTGAACACGACCCCAGTTGGGGTCTAACGGTCATTAATGCCACACGATCATCATCATCATCCCAACATCTGTCGGATTGTTCCATCGTAATCGGATCGTTCCATCAGGACTGTAGCATTGCCCTGATCCGCCGTTAGGACGACGGTGAGAGGATCGTTGCGGAGAGCACGAAGGCCACAGCGTTCAGCTCTAGTAATGTTTGGTGCTAGAAGCATAGATTTTTATAGATTGCGACACGTTTCTCTACGAATTTCTTTCACTGTTTTATTGGGAAAATTACGAACCGCTTGTTCAACAGCCTCGTAATGACACTCATCCACTTGACAATGACAGAGGAGATCCTCGTCGATAGCTCGTGGGCAGGAAACCACATGACGCGGCTTGCAAACAAGAAGATTTTATTAACAGTCATCGCCGCGAAAACGTGCTCTCTTAATTTTTTTAATTTGTATTTTATGTGGTTTTCATGTATTTTTCATGCATCCGGGGACCTAGTGCAACGATGTCCGACACGGAAGCTCCACTGTGGTGGGAAAGCAACAAGAAAACCGGAACGCCGGTCCCCGGCGCGGTCGCCTGCTCTGCATAACAGGGGCTTACCTTAAGCCGGCTGGGCTGGGGACATCATTTAAGGGCAGTGAAAGGTGATAAGGCCCCCACCCCCCACCACTGCCGCTGCCGCTGCGGCCCTAGCCCGCCATCCCTCGCCCAGCACCGGCGCCCTTCTTAAGTTCCTGCTTTACGTTTTTTTCTCACGCTAGCGCTGGGGCCCTGTAGTCCGCTTAGAGGGCGTCTCATTTCACGGTAACTTAAGTCGTTTACAGCTTGTACGGCTTGAGACCCCGACGCAGTGGGAACACGAGTTCCTTTTACGCAGCCTCCAATTTTGCAGAGGCAGCTCCTGAATACCAGCCGCAGGGTGCCATTTTTCTAATGCTTAGCGTAAACCCACCAGCGTAAACTCACTAGGGCAAGTCTGCAAATAGGTTGGTACACAATATACTCAATAACCTTCACAGTTTGTTTTCTCGTACCCTAATACACATGTTTGTAATTCTTATGGGACCAAACTACTTCGGTCACAAGTCCCTAGACTTGTAAAAAGGTAAATCAGTCAACAATCCGAAAATAGGTTTGAAAACCACGGTGCTTTACTAGACATGGTCCTGTTTGGAGGTGGTATGCCGTTGCCTTCCTCCGACCTTCGAACTGACTTACCCAGCCAGTTATAGGGGGACATAAAGTTTAACGTTGGTTCCGAACCACGGTGCTACTCGGTATTTTTCATATGAGTAATACTGCCAGAGGGGAAGGAAGTGGAAAGTGACAGATAAAAAACCTAGGACCTGGCGGGGATCGAACCCGTGCCGTTTCGATTTGTAGTCTGGCACTCTACCACTGTGCAACCGAGGCGCACTCCCTATACAACTACTTAAGCAAAGTTTAACTAACCTAAGGACAACACACACATCCATGCCTTAGAGGTATTCGAACCCCCGACGCGGGATACTGCGTGGTCCCTAACATGGCGCTCCAGATCGCTCGGCGACTCTCTAGCGGCTATCCTTAATACAATCGATTTGATATCCATTGTCAAAAACACTCATCACATCATGTGAGTAAATAGTTCGCTGTGTTTTACAAGAACGATACTTTCTGAGTCCGTGTTGACTATGGGACAATAGGTCGTTCATAACATTTGAGGTAAGTATATGTTCTAAAATCCTGCTGCAAGCCGACGTAAATGATATAGGCCTGTAATTCTGCGGATCACTCTTATAGCTTCTGTTGTATATTGAAGTGACCCGTGCAACTTTCCAGTCTTTGGGTACGCAACGTTCTTCTAAATTAAGCATGGTAGAAGCTGTTATTGATAGGAATTCTGGAGTATTTGCTTTGTCTTCACTAGTGAAGGAATTTCGCAAAGTAATTCTTCTTTAGCAAAACTGTTGTCAGTAGCATCACCAGTTCTATCGTGTAATGAACGTACTGTTTGTGTTTGGCCGCTAGTATACTTCACATACGACCAGAATTTCTTTGGATTCTCTACCAAATAACACGACAGGCTATCGTTGTGGTAATTATTGTAAGCTGCTCTCCTCGAATTTCGAGCTAAATTTCTAGTTTCATTAAATGATTGCCAGTGGTGCATTTAAATTTTGAATGATTTTTCCTTTGCTTTTGTAACAGTGATTTAATCTGTTTTATGTACTACGGCGGGTCAACCCCCCTTTTGTTAATTTGTTTGGTATGAATCTGTCAATGGCTGTCGACATTATTTCTTTGAATGTAAGCCACTCTCGCAATCTTAGATTCGAAAGATTGTAAATTGTCCCTCAGGAAAACGTTCATCTAATTTAATCTGCTATTTTTTAATAAACATAATTTTATTTCAATTTGGGTGGATTTGGAAAGTCCGATATTCAGTCTCGCTACGTCTAATCTCTGTATCCGTTTTGATGTTCTTCCTTAGCTCCGGATTATTTGTTGCTAGGAGGTCAAGTATGTTCTCCCAACCATTTACTATTCTAGTGGGTTCGTGATAATTGCTCGAGATAAATTTAGGAGAATTCATTCAGTACAATTTAGGACGATATTTTATGTTTGCCTCCAGTTATGAACAGTATTTTTGCCAACATATGGGACGTAAATTAAAGTCGCCACGAATTAAAATTGTATGCTTTGGGTACGGGTACATTTTTGAAAAGCAGCTCTATTCCTTTAATAATATCAGTTTCCATTAGCTAAAACAATACAAAACACAACGTGAGAACACACAACAGCGTCTTTTTGTGCCAGAAAAATTTCCTGACGAAGTCGTGCACACGGACGTGAAACAGTCCGCTGTTAACTGCTGTCCGTGAGCAGTATTATTCAACAATATCGGCCAGCGAGAGATTCATATCGTACATCAGAGGAACCCTAACGTCCCGTCAGGAACACGAGTAAGATATAATTTTCCGCTTTGTTTTATGACGCTGTAAGTGGGGACGGACTTTTAATTCCCATCGGGCAGAAAAGGGTTAAAGTGAACTGATCATTTGAACTAATTCACTGATCTTATTCAGTAAGGAGAATTATTCTGAAATGAACAGTTCCGTAGAAGGAACTATTTCCCCATGTCTATCGTACAAGGAGACCACATGAGTATTGGATTTTTTTTATATATATTTATGATACGTGAAGTTCAGAACTTAAATATCAGCTATAGCCATTCGATGCAACTCCCAAAATTTCTCGAGAGAATCGACTTTGAATTTTTTCAAGCACACGTAAGTAACAATAATTAAAGTAATTACGGTAACTGTCGGTGTAGCTGAGGTGGTAATGTTCTTGCCTCGCATCCGTAGAGTAGGTTGTTCGAATTCCTCTGAGACATTTTTTTTTTTTTCGTTGTTATCGAATCTAGTTATATAGGACATTTTGGATCTCTAATTAAACGTTTTGTGTCAGTTTTTGTTTATTTGTATATAGACGAGCTTGACACTAGTCACGAAAAACGACGGCGGAGTTGGTTAGCTGCTTAGATAGTGATTAGAAACTGTGGAAATGACTTCCCAAAAGCAGTTTATTAGCTTTTCACAAACTAAAGAAACAAAGACTAGTGTCGTCGACTGAAAGTGAAGCCAATAGTGTAAAATTTTAACTTATATTTTTTTCGATTGAAAACAATATTATTAGAAATATGGAAAATTATGACTAAACAAAAATATATGCGTTTTTCGTAAAAAAGTGCTATTAGGTATTAAAATTGTGTAAGTATTTGAACACAGCGAAAAAAAAAAAAAATCTGACTCGCGAAGAATCGTACCACCGACCCTATGACTGGGGGTTAGAACGCTACCACCTTTTTTCCGCCTCATTGCACGTTCTTTTTATCTCTTTTTCAATATTTTATCACTGAAATTGATTCGTCTCTCACGTTGGATTATGAATCCGTCAGGTGATGTATCGATTTATTTTTATCGGTTTTTATTCCAATCTAAAGAAACACCAGAGCTTGTCTTCTCACAGTTTGCTTCCAAATGCAGTTTGTTCCACAATCTTTGTGATTGTCCTGTTCTGTTATTTATTCTTAGCTTTTTAGCATCAACGTTATTTTGTCTTCTCATGACATCAAGAGCCTCGGTTCCGGAAATCAAACCTCGTGTTATTATGTTCATTTTGTTTAATAGTGCTTTTTGTGGTGTCTTGTATTAGAAATGTAAAATGGGAAAAAATTCTTTGTGAAATCAGGCTATTCTAAAAACAAATGGCCCCTTTTTACGGCGTTTTTATTTAGCCTCATAATTGCTGTGTAAATGTGAGCAAAGCACCTCTCACACAAAATAAATAAAGTAAATAAATAAATAAATAAAAGGTACTACATTCTTAGATAATTGATTTTATAACTTTTCAAGCTATACTAAATTTCATTAATCAAATCTTAGTATGAACGTTATGATTTTATTTTCATTTATGGGTTTTTTAGAATTGTATTGGGTTCCTTTAGCAACAAACTTGTGATAAATCTGTCTGTCGCCACTGGTCAGCTGTTTCAGGGTTCTGCTGACGTCTTCACGCCTACCGTAGCGGCCACGGGGCCCACAAAGTCCCCACCGTACTTCACCCTCAGCAGCAATCCCCTGCTTTAGCAAGACCCTACCGCTGAAATCTATTAATCCTACTCCCTGCTTGTTGACACAATTGCACACAGTTGCACATGTTACCAAAGTTTTTCGAATGATCTTTCGTCTGGTACATTTTATAATATTCTCTTCGTAACTGTTCTCTATATTCCAGTAGACATTCAGTCCCCTTGTTATTAATGGTGTAGGTAACATAGTTTCCTAGTAGCCATATAATCTCATGGCTTTTTTGACTTGGGAAATGAATTTATTCTGGGAAAAGGATAACATTTGAGTCAATGTGTCTGCCATCACTCCGTCTGAGGAAAGCAACTTGTGTTTTAACATCTAATGTATCGCTTCCATGGCATTTTGAACATCTGTACGTATCACCGAGGCCTACTGAATATAACTTCACATTCGTGCTAGTAACATTATTTACAACTCTGTACAGTGCGACCTGTACATCTGATCTAAGTATTTCATTACCTCTATTCTTTCAGATATTTTTCCTAATTTTGTTTGGGTTCTTAACATCCATGATGTTTTTGGTTTTCCTCTGATCTCATTCTTTGGAGAAAAATATTTTAAATTGACGACACGCCCACTTTTCACATAGCCTCATTGGCCGCTACATGTTCCGTTTTCATCCTAACTGACATTTATAATATTTCAATACTAACCTTTACATTTTATCAACTAATGTTTAGAATTTAATGCTTGCAATGATGTAATATCAGAACACATCAGAAAATGCCGATTATAATGATTTGGAATGTTAAATATGACACGCCCGTTTTTCTCGTGTCGCCATTGGGTGCCAAAAGTTTTACATTCTCTGAGTTCTATTGTTTTAATTACTTGACGTTGCTTTCTCTACGGCATAACGTAAGTTTTCTTCTGCTTCTGTAGAGTACCTTTTTATATATGTAACATTCTATCTGGTACCATGTAATTTTTGTAAACTTATTGCTGCACATTATATGCAGGTTTGTCACACTTGAACACTTGAAAATGGCCTAACATAGGCCGAAACCCGTAGTGTGGGCTTAAATAAAGCACCAATAAATGCAACTGGAGCTGCACTTTCATTAAATTGAATCACAGTTGCGGCAACAGCAAGCATCCAGTCGTGGAGAAACTAATACTTGCAGTTCCGCTTGTTCACCTGAGCTACACCGACATACACCAACAGACGGTTCTGCTATTACAATTATTTGTACTTTGCATGTACTTGGAAAACTTCAAAGATTTTCTCGAGAATATTTTGAGAGTTGGGTCGAATGGCTTCGGCCGATTGTTATTTGAATAATAATAATAAATGTTTGTACAGCTTATGGGACTTAACTACGAGGTCATCAGTCCCTAAACTTACAAACTACTTATGAACTACTAAGGAACTAGGATGGCACAAATATCCATGCCCGAGGGGGCATTCGAACCCCAGACCGTAGTGGCCGTGAAGACCGTGACTGGAGCGCCTCAGTCCCCTCGGCCACCGCGGCCGGCTTGTGTTCTGAACTTCACGTACCATAAATAAATGTATAAATAAATAAAATTTCTATACCCATGTTGTCTCTCAGTTAGAGGAATCTTTGTATGAGGGTAAATCAGGGGTTTCCATTATGAAGTTACTCGCCGTTTGCTCAAGAGGGAGTCCCCAACGCATGACGCCAAACTGAGCCCGCACTCACCCTAGGGCCCGGCTGCTTGGGAAAACATTTGCCGGTAGCCAGTGAGGCCGATCTCTCGCCGGCTGTTTGGGGAGTCGCGTTACACGAAGCAAACCAGCTGCACTCTGATACGCGCGTATTCTTTTGAGTGTTATTACCTTAGCTTGAGAAGACAATATCTTGAAGATTCTTACCGTTTGTGGTTCAGTTGTAGCAACAACTGTGTTATTGGGTTCTTCTTTGTTGAAAACAGATTGATTGCTTTTTCCGTTTTCTTGCGGGATCTGTGACGTTTTTCCTTCAGCTACAGCTGTGGTGGCTGCTTTAGTACGTTAAATACTGCAGTTATTGCATTCTATATGCGTTTCCTACGTTCCACTCTCATCGATTTTACTGGAATTGTAGTGAAGAAACCATAATGTTCCTGAGTAGAAAAGCGATGACTTTTTGCCAAAGGCAGGTCTTCCGGTGTTTCTTAGTCATTTCTTATTTTTAGTAGAAAATGTTATTATTGAGCAAAAGCATGTAGGTTACAAGATAATTGTAAATAAATTGTCCTGCAAGGTACCGTTTCGTATCTCATAGGGGTCTCAGTAGACCTAATAAAGACAAAGGTGAAACTAATTTTAAATTACTACCTAGAGTGAAAAGTCTGTAAAAATCAATATAAACGATACTATTCGCACTCATCCAATATCGCATTCAGAAACGTAGCTTGCCGGCCGCTTGGAGCGCTGCAGTCGTAGCGTATAACAAATATCTGCGGGAGTGTCGTGACTGTATGTGTTCAGGCTAGTTTATACGACGACACTAGGTTTCATGAAACTGCGCTACTGGCCAGTGTGCATGCGCGGCAGGCGTTCGCGTAACTCGTTGGCGAAACTAAGCAGTTTCGGCTCCTTCCAACTTTGACGAAACAGATGCAGGAAGAAATAATTCGGTTTTTGAACATATATGTGATGTATAGGTGTTCGTGCCATTTTAACAATGAAAATTTCAGGAATAAGCAGCGGCGTGTTTGTGCCCTTGAAGACATTATTCGTGAATTAAATATTGATGGGTTGACGATTAGTGAATTGCAGACTAAACTACATTCAATTCAAATACCTATACACACGAACTATGGCAATTATATTTGGGAACTCGGTACAGGTACTGTAGAGACGAATATCTACTTGACAAGAAAAGTAATGCAATTTGTGTTTCAGTTCTGGTAACAATGCTTCACGCTTAACAGTATCTTGTTTCTTTATTACATTACTATGTTTAAAAGGAACGTAAACTGCTCTGGTGGCATTCTGAGTCGTTTAAAATAACTTATAGGGTCTTCGACCACAATTTCTTTCAGCAAGGTTGCTAAGCAACAGAGATGACGATTTTTTTTTTTTTTTTTTTTTTTTTTTTTTTTTTTTTTTTTTTTTTTTTTTTAAATCCAGTCACGAACCCAGAAACGTTTCTTATTATTTTTATGTTTAGTCTTATGCAGTGACTTCACACAGAGAAGCAATAGCTCCAGCATAACTCTTACAGCTACCAAAAATCTCATTCTACGACGACTACGGCACTCACAAAACAACGAAACTGAAGTGTATAGCATTGGCGCCGTGTCTACAAACATACACGAAACCAGTTGCGCGCAACTCATTTCATGAAACGAGTGTCGCAACCTAGTGTCGTCGTGTAGACTTGCCATTAAGGCTTCGTTCAGTTTCGTTGTTTTTTTGAGTGCCGTACTCGCCGCAAAATGAAAGTTTTGATAGCTGTAAGAGATGTGGCGGAGCTATTGCTTGTTTGTCTGAAGTAGCTGCAGAAGACTAAACATAAAAAGAATAAGAAACGTGTTTGCGTTCATGAATGGTTTAAAAAAAGACGTCAGCGACCTTGCTGAAAGAAACTGTCATTGAAGACCCTAGAAGTTATTTTAATCAATTTAGAATGTCACCAGAGTAGTTAACGTTCCTTTTAAACATAGTAATGCAGTAAAGAAATAAGTTGCCGTTAAGCGTGAAGCGTTGTTACCATAACTGTAATTACAAATTGCATTACGTTTCTTGTCAAGTAGATATTCGTCTCTGAGTACTTGTACCGTGTTCCGAAATCCGCAATTACCATACTTCGTTTGTATAAGTATTTCAAATTCGATGTATTTTAGTCTGCAATTCACTAATCGTCAAAACATCAATATTTAATTTCACAAATAATTGCCAGAAGAGCACTAACACGCCGTTAAAATCGCACAAACACCAACGCAACGCATATATCTTCAAAAACCGAATTATTTCTCCCGTTCCCCCCCCCCCCCCTTTATGTTGTATTTTGTTCTGTATTGGTCATAACCTAACCTAAAAACACGCGCAATCAGTTTCGCCAAAGTTGGAACGTGCCGTCAACGAGTCGCACGTACGCCTGCCGCGCATGCGCATTGGCCAGTAGCGCAGTTTCATGAAACGTAGTGTCGTCGTGTAAACCAGCCATTAAGGCTAGTCTGCACGACGACACTAGGTTGCGGCACTCGTTTCATAAAATGAGTTGCGCGCAACTGGTTTCGTGTATGTCTGTAGACACGGCGCCGGCACTGTACACTTCAGTTTCGTTGTTTTGTGAGTGCCGTAGTCGCCGTAGAATGAAAGTTTTTTGTAGCTGTAAGAGTTGTGGCGGAGCTATTGCTTCTCTGTGTGAAGTCACTGCTTAAGACTAAACATAAAAAGAATAAGGAACGTGTTTGGGTTTGTGACTGGATTAAAAAAAGATCTCAGCTCGATTGTTTAGCGACCTTGCTGAAAGAAATTGTGATCGAAGACCCTATAAGTTACTTTAATGAACTCAGAATGTTTACATTTCTTTTAAACAGAGTTAGTAATGCAATAACCAAACAAGATAGTGTTATGCGTGAAACATTGTTACCAGACTGAAATTACAAATTGCATTACTTTTCTTGTCAAATAGATATTCGTCTCTACAGTACTTGTACCGTGTTCCCAAATCCACAATTGCCATAGTTCGTTTGTATAGGTATCTGGAACTGAATGTACTTTAGTGCAATTCACTAATCGTCAACCCATCAGTATTTAATTCACGAATAATTGCTTCAAGAGCACTAACACGCCGCTGCTAATTCCTGAGATTTTCATCGTTAAAATGGCACAAACACCTACGCATCATATATATGTTCAAAAGCCTAATTATTTCTTCCTTTCCCCCCTTTATGTTGTGTTTTGTTCTGTACTGGTTATCACCTAACCTAAAAACACGCGCAATCAGTTTCGCCAAAGTTGGAAGGTGCCGAAACTGTTTAGTTTCGCCAACGAGTTGCGCGAACGCCTGCTGCGCATGCGCATTGGCCAGTTGCGCAGTTTCATGAAACGTAGTGTCGTCGCGTAAACCAGACTTTAGGTTGTGGTTGCCTCGCTTCTCCGGTACGGCGTGGTAGGGGCTAGGTGCGGCCGACTGCTAGCCGGCTGTTTGGGGAGTCGAGTTACACGAGGCAAAACAGCTGAGCGTGGCGCGTGCCGGCTAGGCGGCAGGGCAGAGGCAGCAGCAGCTGCTGCTACGTCTGCGGCGGCGCGTGCCGCATCTGCCGGACAAGACCGAGGCGGCGGCCGCCCCCACCTGCCGGCTGCGATGCGCTTTTGTCCGCTGCCTCCGACCGCCGCCCTCAAATTAAACGCCGGCCGGCTCCCTTTTATTGGGGACTCGTTTCATCACCGGCGCCCACTTCCAGCAGCCGCGGCGGAGGCGCATTTATTGCTCATTTAGGGTCTACCGTCGCAAGCCGAGGCGCGGAGGAGTACCACACCACACTCCTGCCACTGTAGGTGGAGTCCACCCACGCCCCCGCCTGCCATTGTCACTCATTTTGCTTCAAATGTTTGTACTCGGCATACATCCACATACATACTCTGCAAATCACATTTCACTCGTAACAGCAGACGGGAGTCAGATTGACTCCGCATTGGTAGATACTCAAAGGTTCCACATTGTACTGGTTCAAATAACTGCACCGTAGTCTCAGTACCTTTAAACTAATCTTTTATCAACATCTGCATCTACTTAGATACTCTGGAAATCACTAAGTTCCTGGCAGGGGGTTCATTAGCCACTTTCATAGCCTTCCTCTACCTTTCCATTCTCTAATAGCAACACGGAAGAAAGAACACCTTAATCGTTACGTTTTCGATCCGATTTGTCTTATTTTATTGGGATGGTCATGTATCCCTATGTAGGTGGGAACTACAAAAATATTCTCACACTCAAAAGAGGTAGTCGGTGATTGAAATTACGAAAACAGATCTCGCCGCAACGAATAACGATGTTTTTAGAGTGTATGGGACTTAACTACGGGGTCATCAGTCCCTAAACTTACAAACTACTTATGAACTAGCTAATCCTAAGGACGGCACAAATATCCATGCCCGTCGGGGGGATTCGAACCCCCGACCGTAGTGGCCGTGTAGACCGTGACTGGAGCGACTCAGTCCCCTCGGCCACCGCGGCCGGCAACGAATAACGTTGTTCTTTGAATGATTTCTACCTCAAATGTGCTACATTTCCGTGACGCTTTCCCGCTGTAACGCGATAAAACAAAACGAGCTGCCCTCCTCTGAACCTTCTCAATGTCCTCCGTCAGTTCCACCTGGTGAGGATCCCACACTGGACAACCGTATTCCAGGAGAGGACGCACAAGTGTGATGTAGGCACTCTCTTTGGTGCAACTATTGCATCTTCTAAGCTTTCTGCCAATGTAACGTAACCTCTGGTTCTCCTTCCCCACAATATTTTCTATGTGTTCTCTCCAGTCTAAGTTGTTCGTAATTGTAACTCCTAGGTATTCACTGATTTATCGTCTAATTGACGTCTTTTATTGCTCATGTGAATTCTTTACTCTTTTTATTATTAGTGTCAACTACCAGTTTTCTCACTATGTAGAAATTTTGTCTAAATCGCTATGAAGTTGCTTTTGATCCTCTGTTGGCTTCACTAACCGATAAAACACACCATCATCCGCGAACAATCTAAGAGAGCTATTCAGTCTCCGAAATTGTTTATAAACACAACGAAGAGAAGAGGTCATATAACGCTTCCCAGGCGAACGCCAGATATCACTTCTGTTGTACTCGATGACTTACCGTCAGTTATTACCAACTCTGTCCGTTTAGATACGGAATCTCGTATCTAATCGCACAATTGGGGCGATATTCCACGGTATGTGAGAATGGTGGTTGTCTTCAACGAAAGCCCGCAGGAAGAAGGCACACGGTGCTAAATCCGGTGACTGTGAAACCCAGCTGAGACACACGAAGTCGTCAGTTCCTTGACGACTAATCCATCGGTTCGGTAGAGTTTCATTCAGATATGCACGCACTTGGCGACCCCATTGAGGGGTTGCCCCGTCTTGTTGAGAAATGAAGTTGTCCTCAGTCTGCACATTGAATGTCGAGACCAAACGTCATTGTCATATATTTGTGTCCAAATTTAGTGAAGCGCGTTACGGAGTTTGCTTGATTCTACATCTTGTTTAGCGTAAGACGAAATTGGTAAGCTTTTTTCTCTAAATTATATACTTTGGAAAAGTTTTTATTTACATAAACGCACCTACAGTTATTTATACCTTCTAGTCTTACTAATAACATGAAGGTTCTTGGTAAAAAAGAGGAGCAAACCTCATCCGGTGGAGACAATCTGGCAATCGTCTGAGAATACGTTCATACACCTACATCATTTTGAATATGCTTACTGTATTCGTCCATTGGTCTCCCTCTACGATTTTTACCCCACACACTTCCCTCTAATGCTCAGTTGACTCAGAATGTGTCACATCAATCTATCCCTTCTCTTAGTCAGGATATGCCAGAAACTCCTTTCCTCCCCAATTTGGTTTACACCTCACTAGTTACGGTGATCTACCCGTATATCCCCTAAGAAACTGAAAATAAAAACCATCACATTATACAGACTTTGTAATCGTCCAGTCTGTGGACAGTGATCATCAGTTGTGTGTAACATTGTATATGAAGAATCGTAACTTTATTTTGTAAAAAATCACAATTTACATTATCTTTATCCGAAACTATAGTGAAAATGTTCAAATGTTTGTATAGCTTATGGGACTTAACTACGTGGTCATCAGTCCCTAAACTTACAAACTACTTACGAACTAGCTAATACTAAGGACGGCACAGATATCCATGCCCGAGGGAGAATTCGAGCCCCCGACCGTAGTGCCCGTGCAGACCGTGACTGGAGCGCCTCAGACCCCTCGGCCACCGCGGCCGGCAAAACTATAGTGAAAAACATTGTTTATTACTTTCTAAGAAGTGAATAAGTAAATCATTTAAGTAGCTCTATGAAAACAGTTTAATTTTATAACGCACCCTAGCAGGTTTCGTGAGTTATAGAACAGGGTTTGGTCTACGAAGAATCAACAATCCGAAGATAGATTTCTACACAACAGTGCTTCGCTAGGCGTGGTTCTGTATGTAGTAGGTACGCCGTTGCCTTCCTCCGACCTTAGAACTGACTTAGCCAGTCAGTTATAGGTTTGTTACTTTTAGGAGTCAGTTTACAGCCGCCATGTACTTTGGGCCATAGATGTAAAATACTTTCATTTCCTATGTTCTACCTGTTCATGGCAAAAATTGCCGAAACCGGTCGATCATAGCAAAGGTGTTTTACAGCTCTGGCACAAGATTTTTCATTTTATTCATTTATTTTAAGTTATAGCGGGACCTACACTTTAACGTAGATTCCAAACCATGGGTCTTCTCGATGTTTTTCACATTAGCAACATTGTCAGAAGTAAAACAAGTGGAAAGTGACACATAAAAATCTTAAGAACATGGCGGGAATCGAACCCGCGAACTTTGGATTTTGTCAATCTACCACTGTGCCATCGAGCCATACCTAGCAATATCTAAACTGCGCCATTTGCGAAGGCCTTGTGACGAGAATACATTCAAATTTTATTTGGTACAGTATATGGAGAAACGTCAGAATGAAGAAATTTCCTGAAATTTTTCCTCGATAAAACTTTTCAGTGTCACGGACACACAGTATTTTCGCTACAACTAAGCTGCTAAAGCAAAAGCTCATTTAGCATAACGGGGATTTTAGTGGTAAACCAGACTGACGCCAGAAAGGGTATTTAGACGAGCTGAACACTTGGTCGTCACGAAAAACGATGGGGGAGTTGGTTAGCTGCTTGGAAAATGATTAGTAACTGTGGAAATGACTTTCCAAAAACAGCTTAGAAGCTTTTCACAAACTGAACAAACAAAGACTAGCGTCGTCAACTAAAAGTGAAGCCAATAAAGTAAAAAATGTAACTTTTTTTTTCGATTAAAACAATATTATTAAAAATATAAATGGTTAGATGCCACGAGTCTAACTTATTTCCCAAAAAAGCGTAGGGCTTTTCGCCGATCATAGTGCGGTAGCATTTCATTTTATCACTGGTTTAGTTTTTACGATAGCGTATGACTCGCCAATTCTTTTCAAAGTATTACTTTCCAAAAGAACTACTAATTCATATCACAGAGATTGACACTGCTTTACTTTTCATGATAGTGTATGACACGTCGATGCTTTTAAAAGATTGCTTTGCACCGGATCTACGAATTCATGTCACTGAGGCTGACACATCAGTAAATGACCAGTGACGTTTAATGTCCACGCCAGTCGTGACAGGGCTACAACCGCGAGTTCGTTTACACGGAGCGGGGTTCAAACAAAAACACAACATTACATGCACAGCACAAAGACCGCACAAGTTATATGTCAACCGCAGAACACGACCAGCGATGTAAACTCTATTTATGGAGATTGTTTTAAGCTGGCATCGTGGCTCGTCCATTTAATAAACGTTGATGGACAACCCAATTTACTGTTGCAAAATAGCTGTGTAGGTATTTTGAAACGAACGTTGTTTCGAGACGTGCTCTGGTAAATTCGTAGTTCGCGCAGAGGGGCGGTGCAGTGGAAACATAAGAACAGAGCGGGAATGGTCTATTACGGAACCTGCCAACGTCGCTAATTGGCTGAGTCCCGAAGTTTGGTGAAGTTCTCGAGGACTGGAGGCCGCTGATACAGAAGAGCGAATGAGCTGCAGGAATACACTGTTAATCTGTCAGAAAACTGGGAACAGTTGGGAGTAATTGGATGCGATGAGCTCCTTCATTAAATCCTTCATCTCAACAGTTTCGCGTGTTGCTTTTGTTTTCTCGTGATGATAATTTACGGTTTATTTCCTACGTGCGTCATTGAAATTTGAATTTACTGCGTTAATAAGCCAACTCCCTCGACTCACATCCAAATCGTACTTCATCTGACGAAGGTAAATCAATAAACCTGTAAAATTAGCACTAAAAATTAATTAGAGATTAATGCTAATGTAAGGTCGATCATACCGCACAAAAAACGTATTTCTGTGGTGAGCAAAGTAATAACGAATGTCAAAGCGCTGTGTATTGTCATTCATTGAATTCTGCAAATATAACGATTTACATATACAACGAACTGTTTGCAGGTAAACCTTTTACTATACAACCCACTGAGACAAAGAAAACGTTGTACTCAGTTAACGAAGATACGAGCATATGGAATAGGTTCACAGATTTGTGACGCTGGAAGTCTTCGTAAATAACAGAACGCAGTATATTGTTCTAGAATCCGAGTATTCATCAGAGACGAGTGTATTGTCGTGCCACAAGGGAGTGTCATAGGACCGCTATTATTTTCTATCTATATAAATGATCTGATGGACAGAACAACTTTTAATTTGCGGCTATTTGCTGGTGATGCTGTGGTGTATGGGAGGGCGTCGTACGACCACGTCTTGAGTATTGACCAAGTGCTTGGGACCAGCAGGAGATGTTTAAAGGAAGACTTGTAAGCAGTTCAGATGCGAGCAGCTAGGTCCGTGTTTTAGAGGTCCTACCAATGCACGAGTGTCACAAAAATGCTCCGGGAACTCAAATGGGAACCGCTGGAGGAATGACGATGCTCTTTCCGAGAAATTCAGTTGGGTAAATTTAGAGGGCCGTAATTTGAAGCTGACTGCAAAGTGATCTTGCTCCCAGCTACCACTTTCCGTAACAACCACAAAGACCAGAGAAGGCTCGTACGGAGACATATAGACATTCTTTTTCCCTTATTCTGTTTGAGTGTGGAATAGGAAAGGAAATGCCTATTTGTGGGACTGTATGGTTGGCCGAATTTATATGTAGATGTAAAAGCGAAAAATTTCATGAACTATCATAGCAAATAGCATTGGTTCTCTCCACCGTCGGGGGTTCGAATCCCCCCTCAGGCATGGATGTCTGTGTCGTCATTAGTACATAGTAGTTTGTGATTTTAGGGACTGATGACCCCGCAGTTAGGTCCCTTAGTCTTTACAAACATTTGAACATTTGGTAAAAGTTATCTTCATACAGATTCAAATGTCTCGAATACAAAGCGTTTTAAGTTGTATTTCATGCCTCTTTGATTCTTTTTTATGTATATGGACACTAAAACATACATATTGAGGTGTGGGTGCGTATATTTCACTATGCAGCCAAAACTACACATCTCAAACGAATAGCGTTTGCATGGGTAGTATGTATCAGTTTCTCATTGTGCACTATGGTGGTAGAGGGTCGATAACGATAAGGGGGTGAAAGATATGGCAGTTGAAAGTTACCGACGTCTATAAAATTCTACGTGCGGGTGTCAATATTTTGCTCTTCAGCAAAAACTACTCAAGAACGAACTCTCTGTGTTGTAGTACAAAGTCTCCAGTTCATATTATATATATAATAATAAAATAGAATACGACTTCATAATATGAGCTCACTGAATTAGACACATTTTGCACTAGTGTACAGAAAAGAACACCGAGAATGTCTACAGAATGGGAGATAATTAACACAGAACGTGTACATTAGTACTTTATGCAGAAATGCTTAGTACTTTAACGATATCTGCCCGTGGGTGTATGAGACAGGTGAAATACACTCAGAGTTTAAGAAATATGTAACAATCCCCAATCCAAACAAAGCAGGTGCAGAAACGTGTGAAAATTACAGAACCATCAAATTTTTAACACGAATTATTTACAGACGGATGGAAAAGCTGGTAGAATCCGACCTTGGGGAAGACCATTTTGGATTCGGGGGAAATTTAGGAACGCAGGAGGCAATCCTCACTTTATCTTAGAAAATAGATTAAGGAAAGGCAAACCTACATTTCTAGTTTTTGTTGATTTGCAGACAGCTTTTGACAATGTTGACTCGATTTTACTCTTTCAAATTCTGAAATCAGCAGGAGTAAAATTTAGGGAACGGAGGGTTATTTACAACTTGTACAAAAACCAGACGGCAGATATCAGAGTTGAAGGGTATGAAAGAGTTGCAGAGGTTCTGAATGGTGTAAGACACGGTTGTAGCCTTTCCCAAATGTTATTCAATTTGTACATTGAGCAAGCTATAAGGAAAGCAAGGACAAATTTGGAGAAGTCATTGTAGTTCAGGGTGAAGAAATAAAAGCCTTGCATTTTGCTGATGACATTGTAATTCTGTCGCAGACAGCAAAGGACCTGGAGGAGCAACTGAATGGAATTGACACTGTGTTGAAATGAGCATATAAGATGAACATTAACAAGATCAAAACAATGGTATGGAATGCAGTCTTAGAAAATCAGGCGATGCTGAAGGAATTAAATTAGGTACGAATAAATGAAGGTGGTAAATGAGTTTTGTTACTTGGGCAGTAAAATAACATATGGTGGCCGCAGTACAGAGGATATAAAATGCAGAATGGCAATGGGAAGTCCTTCCTGAAGGCATTTGTGTGGAGTGTTGCCTTGTATGGGAGTGAATCGTGGACGATAAACAGTGCGGACAGGAAGAGGATAAAGGCTTTTGAAATGTTGTGTTACAGAAGAATACTGAAGATTAAGTGGGTGGTTCGCGTAGCTAATGAGGAGATACTGAACACAATTGGAGAGGAAAGGAATTTCTGGCATTCCTTATCTAAATGAAGGGATCGATTGGTACGACACATTCCTAGACATCAAAGAATTGTGAATTTAGCATTGGAGGGAAGCGTGTGGGGTATAAAACGCCGAGGGAGACCAAGAGATGAATATAGTAAGCAAAATCAAATGGATGTAGGTTGCCGTTGTTATGAGGAGATGAAGGGGCTTGCTCAGGATAGAGTAGGGTGGAGAGCTGCATGAAACCAGTCTGCGGACTGAAGGCAAAAACAACAGCCCGTGGGTTCAAGGTCAACATCGATATCTCAGTACGCCACCTTCTATAAAATGTGCCTGACGCTCTCATTGTCATTGTAAACCGAAGGTATTGGATCTGCCTGACCAGAGAAGAGGTGCAGATGCCTCTCAGGCGTGTGTATGCGTACCGTATCGACAAATGAATGAGATGTGAAGATGGCTAATTATTGGCATTTGAGAATATTACGCCTACATTAGGTAAACTGTTTCTCGTTTGAAATGACATGTTAGGCAGTGGAACGGGTGTATGCAGAATCGCTCACGAGAGACGGTACAACACGAAGAGATGGATCAGGTCGCAACACTCACACAACCCCCCGTAGGAGATAATCACGTAATCAGAATGGTATTGCAGAAAAAAACGCGTTCTCCTCAGGTTTGGTGCAACATTGTAACACATCGTACACTGACGGGAGAGGCCGTCCGTTGCCGTTTCTTACAGTTTACTAACCAATATTAAATAGGACTGAATGAAAAATAGAAGTTATGCTTACTGATGATCAGTTTGGATTTAGAAGAGGAACTCGTAAAGCAATTTTAGCACTGAGACTGGATTTGAAAAAAAAAAATTAAGGAAAGGTCAAGACACCTTCATAGCCTTTGTGGATTTAGAAAAGGCGTTTGATAACGAGAAATAGGATATTCTGTTTAACAATTTGAAAAAATCACAGGTGAAATAAAACGACAGAATAATTTGAAAATTGTATAGAGATGAAGCAGCTGTAATTAGGTGTGGAGAGGATGTACGGAAGCATAGAAAAGGGAGTAAGACAAGAACGCTCACATTCACCTATTTTATGCAATGCATTTATTCAAATAGGATTGAATGAAGTTAGAGAAAAGTTGCAGAATATGGTACTAGGAGAAAGAATTGACATGCTTCGATTTGCCGACGATATTGCAGTGCTAGAGGACAATGAAGATGAGTTAACGTCTACGCTCAGTGAAATGAAATCAACGCTTAGGAAGTATGGAATGAAGATCAACAGAACCAAATCTAAAATTTTAACTGTAGCCAAGTACGGAAGCAATGGAAGTGTCATTTTCGATGGAGCACCCCTTGAGAACTTCAATGAATTTACATACCTAATAGGAAGATTATTAAAGATGCTAAGTCTAAACGAGACATTCAAAGTACAAAGTGTCAAGAAAAAATTGCCTTTAATAAGAAACGTAAACGTCTCACATCCAACAACATGCCGGCCGCGGTGGCCGAGGAGACTGAGGCGCTTCAGTCACGGTCTGCACGGCCACTATGGTCGGGGGTTCGAATCCCCCCTCGGGCATGGATATTTGTGCCGTCCTTAGGATAAGCTAGTTCATAAGTAGTTTGTAAGTTTATGGACTGATGACCCCGCAGTTAAGTCCCTTAAGCTTAACAAACATTTTCCAACAACATGAACATCCTTTTGAGAAAGAAGCTGTTGAAGACTTTTGTGTGCAGTGTAATGTTGTATGGTAGTGAATCTTGGACCATGGGAAAACGGGAACATTGAAAGATTGACGCGTTCGAGATGTGGTTGTTACCATGGGTTGATAAAGTAACAAACAAACAGGTTTTCCAAAGAATTGGTGAGGGGTTATCTCTGAGAAGAACTCTGCGAAATAGGAGCAATATATGGATTGGTCATGTCTTGAGGCACGAATTATTTACTAAAAATCATCTTCGAGGGATTGCTGGACGGAGTAAACTGTAGAGGGTGATACAGGCTGTGATATGTGAGACAAGTGATAGACTATATGATCTGTAAAAGCTACAGGAGAATTAAACAAACGGTAAGCAACAGAACACTATAGAGAAATGCAGCAAACCAACATACGGGTTGATAAACAATGTTCAAATGTTTGTAATTCTGATGAGACCAATCTATTTTGGTCATAAATCCCTTGACTAACAAACTACCTAAACTATGTCAAACTAAACTAAGGACAACAGATACACAACATGAACGACGGGGGATTCGAATCCCCGACACGGGATGCCGCGCGATCCGTAACGTGGCGCTCCTGACCGCTCGGCTACCTCCGCGCGGCTACGAGTTGATAACAAAAGAAGAAGACTCATAGGCACGTGTTGGAAAATTATCCATCGGATATTTATACCAAGACAGTTTCAAAACTAAACAAATGCACTCATGAAAGACGAGAGGTTAACCCCTAACCTTCCATCTTCTTTCCTTTCACTAATTAAATGAAACCGAAGGATGTTGCACTACATCTTCTAGGACGAATTTACAGAACTGTGCAGTCCACCTGGAGCGTTGTAAAATTTTCCAAGGTCTCGTACGTGGAATCATTTAGATTTTTACGTAAATATATATATATATATATATATATATATATATATATATATATATATAAACCGCCACAAATCAGAATAAAAAAACCGCATGCCACTGTTAATGAACATTCCGGTTTTTGACTTTTCATAACTACCAATATAGCTTCCCAGTAGCTATTTAACGGTCTTTCGAAATATGTGCTATACGTTCTGCTTTTGGTAGCAGAGAATGATAATAATTGCGAAGCAGGAAAAAAAGGGCGCTCACATTGTGGTTTCAAATTTTCATGTTGTCAAGAGCATCATGTAATCGGAGCCATGCGAGGAAATGAAACCAACTGGACACGTGAAATATTTTAATACTCGTTTGTATAACTCCCCTTCCGGTCTCCCGTATCCCAACCCCTCACCCTCACTCCCCCTGTCAAATGATACAACATGTATGATCTGCCTCTGCGAAAAGTCATCTGTTAAAAATATTTTCTGCTGGTGTTCATATAGCTGCACCTTTGCAAAGGGAGTGTTGACAGAGATACATTTTAAGGCTTTTTATAGCTTTAGAATAAAATAATGCTTCCTGTAACAGGTATATAAAGAATGTCCTATACTTAAAATTCATGTAAAGATCTGTTATTTACCTCTATGATTCACCTCGGTTTTTCTTTAATTCCATTTCTTCCTTGTAAATTTCGTACAAACTAAGAAGTTTTTCATTTCGATTAATTGCCGTTCGACATTCCCAAACAGACGTACAGAATACGAAAGGTATCAATAATTTTGTAGTATTCACTTTAGGAAGCCGTTATCTCGTAATCCCTTTTATATTGTCGAATATTTTTGGCTTGCATTTCTGTTTTAAATGTTACCGACTTCCGAGTATTGTCTAATGTTCGCCTGTACGAACTCAGATGGATTTGCATTGTCAATACCAGGCAGGGCCACGTAAATGGGCAAGTTACCATGTACTGAAATACGCACAGATGTTTAAGTTTGACTTGAAGTTCTGTTTCTTAGTATTTTATAATCCCCAATTATTACTTCTAATTATACGAATAACATTTAGAGGTTTCGTAAAAAACCTCTTCATGATGACATTTGTGTAACCTGAGGATAACATATACACTATTGGCCAACCGAAACGCAACTCCCAGGTAAACCGGAGGTATCACACCAACATTTATTTGTAAGGGTAAAAGGTTGTACGAAGACCACATGATTACAAATATTCTCTGATGATCAGGTGAAATATGATGCACAGTACACATATGGTAACGTACTTTATTCGGATATTGTTATATTTGTAATTTGTTTGTGATGCAGTATGATATTTTGCTGCCACATGTCGTTATTTCTTCACTTCGTGACGCGTTTCAAGGCACACATTTAAGGTGCTTCACAAAAAAAGTCAATTTTTTTGACACCACCTTATAGACGATAAGCATCCTGCAGATGACATTACACGTCTTAAGGTTCTTCACAGTACTCATAAAGGTTTGCTGCTGAATAACTTGGAAGAATTAGAAATGTTTGCTTACTATTAAAATAATCCTTCGACACTCCTCAACTAACAGTTGGATTTTCGTGAGAAAACGTTTTTCGATTATTCCGAAGGTGTCATTCAAAGGATGGATGCTTTTACAGGTAATTCAACATCATAGCAGTGATTATTTCTTTTATTTGATGGCTTTTTTTTTGTAAAAATTATTATAATGCACTTATATAAAAAACGTCATAGGTATAAAAGATGCACATTTTATCATCCCCTACTAATATAATAATTCTATTTTTACGATTCTGTTGCTAAAGACATCATAGTTGCGCCAATAGTGTGTGCTGAAAGCAATCGCCATAGGAACCTATGGCGACTACCACCAACGTTTCCATGGAAACGGTGTTCCCGACGACACTAACGGCGTTGTTGACGTCATCAACCCTCAACAGCAGACGACGATAACATCGTTTTGAGCACTGTTTGTCTTCTTTTGCAACATATTTAGTTAGATTTTATTCGTTTTATTTTAAATTGTTATGACTGTCATATCCCATTGGCTGGCGCTGTCATGAAGCTACGTGCGCACTATTTTTTTATTTTTTATTTATATAACCCATGGCAACTCAGCCATCAGCAGCAGTTTATTGACTGTGACTGAACGTCGCTGCTCACGACCACCAGCAACGCTTTTATTCTTCATTAGTAAACAGTAATATGTAGTACTGACATCTCTATGTAACGCCGTGCAGCGGCGGAGCGGCCGAGCGCGTTGAGGCGCTATGCTGCGATGTGCGAGGCCGTTCCCCGTCGGGGGTTGGAATTCTTCCTCGGGCATGGATGTTTGTGCTGTCTTTAGTATAAGGTAGTTCATAAGTAGTTTGTAAGTTTAGGGACTGATGACCCCACAGTTAAGTCCCAGAAGCTTAACGAACGTTTGAATATTTTTGTGACGGTGTATTTTCTGTATTTATTAACTATGGATTATATCTGAAGATATACCAATCATTTTAAAAATAAAATATTGTGATCTTAGAATGTCTAATTAATTTATCATTTTCTTCAGGTTTAAATGACGTCTACTTAGAGCGAGGCACCATGGGGCTAACAAAATTGTGGAAAATACATTTCCGTTGCCTTCTAATATGGTGTACGATGACCTCGGACAGCAAGGACGAGCGTTACCGTCCACCAGAAGAAACCCATCTTCTGTGGCATCAGTGTAGGGCACAACAATTGGTTGAAGGAGCACGTCTCTATAAGTATGGTCATAACCTCATTCTGCACGACACATAGGTCAGTACCTCCGCCAGTAGTGATTCCTCCTCACACAGTTCGTTGGTCATTTTCCTGCACATGAGCAGGACACACGCCATAGGCTTCCGTGCGCAGAGGCCACAACCCCGAAGGCGATTGCGGACTGCCGGCCGCGATGGCCGAGGGGCTGCGGCGCTCCAGTCACGGTCTGCACGGCCACTACGGTCGGGGGTTCGAATCCCCCCTCGGGCATGGATATTTGTGCCGTCCTAGTTCGTAAGTAGTTCATAAGTAGTTTGTAAGTTTAGGGACTGATGGCCCCGTAGTTAAGTCCCATAAGCTGAACAAACATTTGAACATTTTTAGCGATTGCGGACTTTTTGTGTTTATCTTGCGCGACCAGCTGCTGCCTGGAGGGTGCGTTGCGGCTGAGTAGCATTCAGCCTTGTGCCTCGACGGTGTGTTAGCCGGAGATAACGGTCAATTCTTGTTACCAGCGGGCGACTTTTGCATTACCTTGTTTTGACGGTTCCTGTTATCTGGAAACTACACTTTGGGACACTCCAATAGCGCAGCCACCTCTTTCTGTGTCTATCCTGCTTCCAATCTTCCTATGGTCCTCCATATCATAGCTTGTGTCAGTAAAGTCGTGGATCCTTTGCACTACCAGCTCACTACACTACCTGAACTCAGCTGCTGGTGTAATTCGTTGGTAAACACAAATCAACAACCACACGCTCTACAGCAACTTTCTGTTATTTCTAGTCACTCGGTTGCTGTATTATTGTTTTCTCCACCCCGTAGAACCGACAGAAAGCCGTTGAGGCTCTTTAGTTCATTCTACCGATAACAAATTCTGCAATATTGCTTTTATAATATTGCATCACTTCACATGCGACTGTACTTCAGGTCACGTGATCTTCGAACAACGTGTTGCATCACAAATAAATTTGGCTTTGAAAAATCTATCTTTCTAAGTATTGCATCTAATCATTCAATGCTTACTAAATGTTTCCTGCCGCACCGTGCAATGAGTAGGTCAAATTATATCACCGATAACTTGGTTTAATAGATAAATTTGTAGGTTTTTATGGTTATAATTCGATTTCACCTCTACACCCACATCTACATATTTAGTCTACAAATCACATCGAACCTCTTTCACAATAATTCTGTATCGTTCTAATCTCTAGTACCACGCAGAAAAGGAACGTCTAATAAATTCCCGTTTTGCATTGATTTCTCTTATATTATTATGATGACTCTGTTTACCAATATACGTGGGTGTTAACCAAATGCTTGTTCATTTCGGGAAGAAAGGTACAGAAAAAAATATATCTTCCCAACGAATGGTGCCACTCTTTTTGACAATTTCTAGCACACTTAGGGCATAATTTCCGTGACCCCTCCTCTCTGCCCTATATCGCAATAATACGAGCTGCCCTTCTGTGAACTATTTATCCATCAGCACAACCACATGAGGATCGCTGACTGCACTACAGTATTTGCCAAGTGTTCTGGCCATTAAACGGAACCCACCGTACGCCCTCCTCACTATGTTCTATATGTGTGTTATTTCCTATTGAACTTTTTATAATTTTAATTTCTAGTGGTTAGTTAATTTTATGTCACCTAGCTTCGTTTTACTAACAGTGCAAATCAAGTTTAACAGATATCAGTTAGTGCTGATATACTTCATAATTTGTATTATTTATGGTAAATCTGCACGATGCAGATACTTTATCTAAATCGTTGTGTAGTTGTTCTTCTACTGACTTTACTAACTTGTAAACAGCTGCATATTCGCGAAAAGTATAATGAGCTGCTTAGATAGACTCCTAAATTGCCAATACAGACAAGGAACAACAACGGCCCTATAACACGTCCGATGGAAACCTCAGATATCTCTTACGTTTTACTCGATGACTTTTCGTCAGTTAATAGGTACTGTGTCCATTCTGATAGGAAATCATTAATCCAGACTGACTACAGAGACAATATTACATACGGACTGTAACTGATAAGTAGCTTGTGAGGTACAGTTGCAAGAGATTACTGGGAATCTAGAGATAAGGAATCGATTTGAGATTCGTTGTCGATAGCTTGCATCACTTCTTGTAAGTAAAGAGGTCAACGTGTTTCACAAGAGCGATAATTTCTTAATCTGCTTTGAGCATGGTTTAATAGCTTGTTCCCTTCGCCGTAGCTGTCAATGTTCGAACAAAGAACACTATTCAAAATAACTAGAGGATCTGGTGAGATATGCATATGGTGACGTGTTTTATTCGGAAATGGTTACAGCCGTAATTTGTGTGTGATAAAGTTCGATATTTTGCTGTCTCGACATTTTACTTGCCGTTTACATGGCGCGAGGTACCATGGAGCTACCAATTAGTCGTTGTTCTTGCGTTCTAATATGGTGTGTTATTACATCGAACGGCTAGTAGAGATACACACTTGCGTGGAATGGGCATTATGAGGTTATCAATGAGCTCTTTCCGCGCAGAAGTGACCGAGCGATCTGGAGCGCCACGTTACGGTTCGCGCGGATTCCCGCGTCGGAGATTCGAATCCACCCTCGGGCATGGATGAGTGTGTTGTCCTTAGGTTAGTTTAAGTAGTTTGCAAGACTAGGGACGGATGACCAACGTAGTTTGGTCCCAAAGAATTACAAAAAATTGAATTTCTTCCATGAGTGCAGCATTACAAATGTTGTGGGAGGTACTGGTCAGGCACCAATGTGTCTTCCGAGTGCATCCCAGAAATGCTCAATCGGATCTAAGTCTGCTGAACAACCTGGCCACTCCATGCGCTCACAAATCCTCAGCTTCTAGTATGTTGCCCACCAGTACAACTTTGTGGGGACGACCGTTTTGCCCAGCAGAAGAAACTCACCTCGGAAGGGGGGGGGGGGGAGTACTAGCGTAGAGTGCCACGAAAGGTCGAACGATCTCGTATCTATAACTCTGTGCGGGCAAAAGCTGAATGACTCAGAGGTTCGAACTTCCGCCAATACTGACACCTGTCGACACCATGCGTCGACGACCATAAGAGTAGGATTGTCTGAGTCCCACATTCTCACCGGATGAGGGATCAATGATTACCAGGATGAACACAAAATCCTGTCTCATCTGTGAACAGACCCCGCGCCATTAGTAGCGATTCTAGTACTGATGTTCCCCCGCCTATTTTGGGAGCTAAACGAGGTGCACATAACATGAACATTAACAAGAGCAAAACTAGGGTAATGGAGTGCAGTGTAAGAAACTCAGGTGATGCTGAAGGAATTAGATTGGGTAACGAAGCAATAAAGGAGGTAGATGAGTTTTGTTACTTTGGCAGTAAAATAACAAATGATGGTCGCAGTACAGAGGATATAAAATGCAGAATGGCAATGGGTAGAAAAGCGTTCGTGAAAAAGAGAAATTTGTTAACATCGAATATTGATTTAAGGCTAAGAAAGTCCTTTCTGAAGGCATTTGTATGGAGTGTTGCCTTGTATGGGAGTGAGACATGGACGATAAAGAGTGCGGACAGGAAGAGGATTGAGGCTTTTGAAATATGGTGCTACAGAAGAATGCTGAAGATTAGGTGGGTGGATCGCGTAACTAATGAGGAGGTACTGAACAGAATTGGGGAGAAAAGAAATTTCTGGCATACCTTGACTAAAAGAAGGGATAGATTGGTAGGACACATTCTTAGACATCGAGGAATTGTGAATTTAGCGTTGGAGGGAAGTGTGTGGGGTAAAAACCGCAGAGGAAGACCAAGAGAGCGATACAGTAAGCAGATTCAGACAGATGTAGGTTGCCGTTCTTATGTGGAGATGAAGAGGCTTGCTCAGGGTAGGGTATTGTGGAGAGCTGCATCAAACCAGACTCCGGACTGAAGACAACAAAAACAACAAACGAGGTCGTGGTTTTACTGGAACATTCACCATAGGCCACGTCCCCGAATGGGTCCCGTTGCTGCCTGGAGTGTGCGGTGCAGCTGAGTTGCTTACAATTTCCCATCTCAAAGCGCTGTTAACCGGAGAGCACGGTCATGTCTTTCTGATGTTACCCGTCGACGACCTTGGCCTTGCCTTCTTTTAGCGGTTGTTGCAGTCAGTAATCGCGTCCAGTTTCTGGGAATTACCCTTTCAGACACTCAAATTTCTGCAGCCACTTCCCTCGTATCTGTGCGGCTTCGAACCTTCCTGTAGCTCTCCTTGACATAGCCCACAAGGAGAGGACGCCTACTCGTCATCGTCGAATTCGTCCAAATTTGTGGTATATGTAGGGCGTGGTGAGATATAAAAGTGTACCAAGTGGGAACTCCCAAACGGCTAAGCGTTTAGGAAATAAAAGGAATTTTGATACGGATCTATCACCATATGCATCTTATGAACTGCCTCTGACAGAGTCTGTTTAGAATGCGGCTTTTGGCTCAGCGATAAGACATCGGATTTGTTTTTCTTATTTTTTTTATTGAAAGGTTCGCGGGTTCGATTCCGCCCGGCGGCAAATATTTCTTTCCTCCTTGGCATTGCGTACCTACTTACTTCACAGTTAACCGCAACATCATATATGTTATTTTATATGTGCACAACATCCACAGTTCCTTTTTAAATGATTGTAGTCTCGAATTTGATCCAAGGCCCTTTCTGTTTTTGTTTATATAAAGTAATAAAATAACCTACATGATGTTGCGGTTAATTGTGATGTCAGTCTACATCTACATAAATACTCTGCTAACCACTGTGAGGTGCAAGGCAGAGGGTACGTCTCACTGTACCGGTTATTAGGATTTTTTCCCCATTCCGTTCACGCGTTGAACGTGAGAAGAATGATTGTTTAAATGCCTCCGTTCGTGCTGTATTAAATCTAACTTCGTCTTCACGATCCCTACGGGAAGAATACGCAGGTGTACACTATGCCAAAGAACGGAACAAAATTGCCGTCGGGTGGAGTTGAACCCACGCCCTTGTCAATACGACTACGATCTCACGATCTCTTACCGCTGAGCCAAACACCACTTCCTAAACATGTCGTCACAGGGACAGATGATAAGGTGCATATGGTGATAGATCCGTATCAAACTTCCATTTATATCATAAAAGATTTGTCATCTTGAGTTCCCACTTGGGGCACTTTCGTGTCTCATCACGCCCTACTGGTATCATAAATTTGGACGAATTCGGCCATGACGAGTAGGCGTACTCTGCTTCATAGACTAAGTCACATTGTTATTGCATTGCAATATTTGCTCACGACGCTATCTGATCCCAACTGCTAGCGTAATTCGTTTGGTAAATTGAAATCAATACTAATCCCCGCCGCAGCAAGTTTCTGTTGTTGCGACTATCTCGGTTGCCGTGATGTTGTCATTACTCTGTATAAGCGACGGATAGACTTCGAATCATTTTAGTTCCTTCTGCCGAAGTCAATACTTTGGAACAAAGAAATTGGGATGTGATCGCCTAATTTTTCTTTCAACCAGTATATATTTCCATTATCCTGTTGCATATCGACGTTAATGTTACTGTTACATATTTTTGACTACGTTACAGTGTTTATTTTTAATGAAATAAATCGCAATTTGCGATCACGTATGGCTTCACTGCACTAGGTTTAGATGTAATATCAATGTGTGGCGAATGGAAATTTGTGCCCGGCCAGGATTCGAATCCGGGATCTCCTGCTTACTAGGCAGACGCGTTGACTGCTCCGCGACCGAGGACACAGTGATCAACCCGACTGCAGAGGACTCTTCCCTGCACGTCTCCCGCCACACCCAAATCTCCATTCGCCACACTGTCTCTTTCGTATTACTATAGCCTCTTAATTCTGTAATGCTCGCAGCTACAATACTGTAATCCCGCATCAGGGAGAAGAGACCATGAAGTATCGAGACACAATTAATTGTCGCCAGGAGTCCAGCCTCGGCTTGTATACAATTATATATTTTTGACGACGTTGCAGCGTTCATTTTTAATGAAATAAATCGCAATTTGCGATCACTTCTGGCTTCACTTTACTAGGTTTAGATGTAATGCCAATGTGCGGCGAATGGAAATTTGTGCCCGGCCGAGATTCGAACCGGGGATCTCCTTCTTACTAGGCAGACGCGTTGACAACTCCGCCACCGAGGACTCAGTGATCAACTCGACTACAGAGAGCCGGCCGCGATGGCCGAGGGGACTGAGGCGCTCCAGTCACGGTCTGCACGGCCAATACGGTCGGGGGTTCGAATCCCCCCTAGGCCATGGATATTTGTGCCGTCCTTAGGATAAGCTAGTTGATAAGTAGTTTGTAAGTTTAGGGACTGATGACCTCGTAGTTAAGTCCCATAAGCTATACAAACATTTGACTACAGAGATTGTTCGTCGCATTTCATCCGCCATCTAATGTTACTGTTTTGTTTGCGTTTATAAAACTGATTCTAAAGGACTACTCATTTATACAGGCGTACGGCGCCAGTAGTTTGATTCCGCAAGCCGCACACGGAAAGAGTTAGTTTTTCGGGGAATTTCCTTTTCCGTCGGTCTGAGCTGCGATCGATCTCGGGAGAGCGGCCGCGTGTTTATGTTTATATTTTAGAGGCCTCGCCGGCCGCACGCCACTTTCCGTGCGGTAAAGACCCCAGGCGAGCGAGCCGCGCTAAATACTGGATCACCGCCCTGAGGGATTCGGCGGCGGTCTCTTCCCGCCAGGGCTGCCGGATGACGCGCTGACCGCCCACGTTCCCTGAGCGGATGACGACACATTTCATGGTGACGTTACGAAATGTTCAAATGTTTGTTAAGCTTATGGGACTTAACTACGCGGTTATCAGTCCCTAAACTTACAAACTACTTATCAACTAGCTTATCCTAAGGACGCCACAAATATCCATGCCCGAGGGGGGATTCGAACCCCCGACAGCAGAGGCCGTGCAGACCGTGACTGAAGCGCCTCAGTCCCCTCGGCCGCCGCGGCCGGCGTGACGTTACGCCGCACAGTGGCCCAAATCCCAAAGAGCTGGCCAAAAGCCGAAAACGTTATGAAATCGTTTAAAAACTGAGCTTGGTGATATTTAGGGTCACTGATTACCAATTCGAAGTCAAAATTAAGAGGAATAAAAATGGCGGATGAAATACGACGGAAAATTTCTTAAAAAACTTATTCAATTCGAGTGAAAGTCTGGAAAATGTTCAAATGTCTGTAAATCTATCGGACCAAACTGCGTGGTCATCAGTCAGTAGCTTACAAACTACTTAAACCTAGGTAAACTGACCTAAGGACAACACACACACACCCATGCCACAGGGAGGACTCGAACCTCCACTGCGAGCAACCGCGCGCTCCGCAGCGACGTGCTTTAGGCCGCTCGGCTACTCCACCGCGGCTGAAAGTCTGGAATCGAGGGTTTTCGGGGTCGCTGATTACCAGTTCGATGTTAAATTTAGGAAAACGAAAATGGCGGATGAAATAAGGTGTAAAATCTCTTCAAAAACGTATTGGAGTGAAAGTCTGGAATCGGTGGTTTTCTGGGTCGCATGCTTACCAATTCGAAGTCAAAATTTAGAAAAACTAAATTGCGGATTAAATACGACGGAAAATCTCTTCAAAAACTTATTCAGTTCGAGTGAAAGTCTGTAATCGGTGATTTTCGGGTTCGCTGATTGCCAGTTCGAAGTCAAAATTCAGAAAAACTAAAATGGCGGATGAAGTACGATGGAAAATCTCTTCAAAAACTTATTCAGTCCAACCGAAAATCTACAATGGGGGGTTTTGGAGGTCACCGATTACGGAATCGAAGTCAAAATTTAGAAAAAGAAAACTGACGGATATAATACGACGGAAAATCTCTCAAAAAACTTATTCTAGTGAAAGTCTGGAATCGGGGGTTTTCGGGGTCGCTGATTACCGATTCGAAGTCAAAATTTAGAAAAACAAAAATGGCAGATGAAATACGACGGAAAAATCTCTTCAAAAACGTATTCAGTTCGAGTGAAGGTTTGGTATCGGGCGTTTTCGGGGTTTCTGATTACCGAATCGAAGTCAAAATTTAGAAAAAAACAAAAATCGCGGACGAAATAGACGGAAAATCTCTTGAAAACCTTACTCAGTTCTTTAGGTCAGTTTACCTTAGATTAAGTAGTTTGTAAGCTACGGACTGATGTCCACGCATTTGAACATATTGATTTTGGAGGAGGGAGCGTTGTGGAGGACCAACTGGCAAAGGATTCGTGTAATCAGACGTTACCCGTACAGTGGTTACCTCGTACCGTAGTACACGCGGCGTAAAACGGTAATGATTTAAAATAAACAACGCATCGTCATTTGGAAACATTTGTAGAAACCAGCGTTGGAGGTAGAAAGAAACGGATCAGCCACCAATTTGCAGACAATTATTAGTTCATAATGGCAGCAGTGGTGGGCAACAGTTGGTAATTAGATACGACAGAAATATTTTCCAGCGTCAGCCATTAATTTGTTACATTCAGTACGCGTTTCAAGTATCATGTGTACGCACCATGTAGGAAATTACGTAAATTACGATCGTATTTTGATTGGCAGATTGTACAAATGTCATATTTGCATCAATAAGCCAAATAACGCAAGGGAAAGCAAATGAGAAACCAATTCGCTAATGCTCTCCCTGCTTCCAAAAATATTTGAAAGTTCCACTAATTGCAACAAGAATGTAAATTAAGTAATATTTTATTTAACGAACGTTGTAGATGGATGCGACTACTTAATCAGAGAAGATTAACGTTTTGACATTGAAAATAATATTTATTAAATGCTTTTAAGCTGCAATACACCTATTTCTTTCGGGTTTCCGAGTTACACATGAAGGTGCTTCCTGCTGCTCTTGTGCCTTTGTGAAAATTACTCTCTGGGAGCATGGATAAATGGATAAAAAATGTAACGAGACCAGTGTTTTATCAAAAATTTCTCACTATTATGCTCGCACATACAACAATCGCTGGTAATGCCAACCTTATTACTAGAAGAAGATGGATTGTCAACCTGCTTGTCCAACGTTGAATTCCAAATCTTGTCTAATTTAACATCTACCTCCTTTCTATGGAAATTATAACGATGTTTGTAAATTTCAATAGAAAGGAGGAAGGTGTTAAATTACACAATATTTGGAATTCAACGTAGCACAAGCTGGTTGAAATCGATCTTCTTCTAGTAATAAGGTTGGCATTACTAGAGATAGTTGCTCAGCCGAAGTCACGTGATATACTGTGGCGCTCCCTACACTACCTAATATATGCGGGGCTCCTTCAAGGCCCCATCGCAGTTGCCACTTAGCTTCTGAAGATGTCTTCCGTGGCTGAAGACAATACGTTAGAGGAGAGTTTTATCCATCGACCGCGGCTTACCAGCCCGGGAATTTTAAGTGAATGTATAAAGGTGGTTCGCTGAACCCTCTGCCAGGCACTTAAATGTGTTTTGCTGAGTATCCCATGTACATCTACATCTACATCTACATGGGATACTCTGCAAATCACATTTAAGTGCCTGGCAGAGGGTTCATCGAACCACAATTATACTATTTATCTCCCATTCCATTCTCGAAAAGCGCGCGGGAAGAAAGAACACCTGAATCTCTCTGTTCGAGCTCTGATTTCTCGTATTTTATTCTGATGATCATTTCTACCTATGTAAGTGGGAGTCAACAATATATTTTCCCGTTCGGAGGAGAATGTTGGTGATTGAAGTTTCGCAAGTAGCCCACGCCGCAGCGATAAGCGCCGTTGTTGTCGTGATTCCCATCCCAGATCCTGTATCATTTCCGTAACGCTGTCTCCCCTGTATCGTGATAATACGAAACGAGCTGCCCTTCTTTGGACTCTTTCGATGTCCTCCGTCAAAACCACCTCATAAGGATCCCACACTGGGCTGCAGTACTCCAAAAATGGGCGGACAAGCGCAGTGTATGCAGTTTCTTTAGTAGTTCTGCTGCATCTTTTAAGGGTTCTGCCAATAAAACGTAGTCTCTGGTTCGCCTTTCCCACGATATTATCTACGTGTTCTTTCCAATTTAGGTCTGAAGTAATAGTAATTCCTAGGTATTTTGTGGAGTTTACGGCCTTCACATTTGATTGATTTATGTTGTAAACAAAGTTTAACAGATTTCTTTTCGTACTCATGTGGACGACTTCACACTTCACATTATTTAGAGCTAATTGCCAATTTTTACACCATACTGATATCTTATTCAGATCGTTCTGCAGTTGGTTTTGATCTTCAGATGATTTTACTAGACGGTAAAAGACGGCGTCATCTGCAAACAACCTAAGAGAGCTACTTAGATTTTCCCCTAAATCGTTTATGTAAATAAGGAATAGCAGAGGACCAATAACACTACCCTGTGGAACGCCCGATATCACCTCTGTTCCAGTCGATGCCCTGCTGCAAATTGACGTCAATGAAATAGGCCTGTAGTTTAGTGGGTTACTCCTACTGCCTTTCTTGAATATAGGTGTGACCTGTGCAACTTTCCAATCTTTTGGTACAGATCCTTCTATGAGAGAGCGGTTGTATATGACTGTTAAGTAAGGAGCTATCGCTTCAGCATAATCAGATAGAAATCTAATGGGTATACAATCCGGACCAGAAGACTTGTTCTTGTTCAGTGATTTTAGTTGCTGCACTACTCCGATGATATCTACTTCTATGTTATTCATTACGGCATCTGTTCGTAATTCGAAATCTGGAATATTGGTTTCGTCTTCTTTGGTGAATGAGTTTCTAAAAGCTAAGTTTAGTAACTCTGCTTTAGTAGCGCTGTCATCGGCAGGATCGCCATTACTATCACGTAGCGAAGGTATTGTTTGTGATTTGCCCCGAGTATATTTAACATATGACCAAAATCTCTTTGGGTTTTCAGTGAAATTACGAGAAAGAGTTTCGTTGTGATAAATATTGTAGGCATCTCGCATTGAAATCCTCGCTAAGTTTCGAGCTTCTGAGTACGATCGCAAATCCTGGGGATTTCGTGTTCGTTTGAATTTAGTATGCCTTTTCCTTTGCTTTTGCAACAGTGTCCTGACCTGTTTTGTGTACCAAGGGGGATCGCCTCCTTCTTTTATTAATTTATTTGGTATAAAACTGTCAATTGCTGTCGATACCACTTCTTTGAATTTGAGCCACATCTGGTCTACACCTACGTTTAGTGTTAGAAACGAATGGAAGCTGTCTTTCAAGAAGCAATGTATTTGGTTTCCATCTGCTTTCCTGAACAAATATACTTTGCGTTTATTTTTGGTAACTTTGGGACTTTCGATATGTAGATTTAGATGTATAGATAAGCAGTATCTTATGCTGTGTTTTCTTCCTCTACGTATTATGTGATAAGAGGAAAAAAATCTTGGATATGATTTACATTAAATGGATTTTGAATTACATGTCAAACCGTAAGAAAAGGTACCTTTGCTGGAACTGCTTATAAATAAAACAAACGCTACAATACTTTCTCCATGCTCGTTGTGATGTTTGTATGATAGGCAAAAATATGGACTTTCGAAATATTCGAGATGGTGATAAAAATTCTTCTTAAATGCTTGATGATAACCTACGAGTATTTTCGAATCGATCGCCAGCTGCTGATATGACGCCGTTCTCAAATCATCTACAGTAACCTACCCAGTGAAACAGTTTTTGAAGATTATTTTCTCTCTCGCATTTAATTTTTAGAAGAATCAACATTGTTTCTGAAAAGATAGAGATCTTTCTGTCGCTGCCTTATGCAGCGCAACTTAACACAATTTATAGATAGTTATCGCACCAGTCAGTAACTTGAGACCACCTTAATCATTCATGGCTTGTTAATGGATCGGCAGCTTACAGCGATGAAGTTGGAGGAGAAAGGGGGTGTTGAGAGGGTGTCTGTAGAGAGAGAGAGAGAGAGAGAGAGAGAGAGAGAGAGAAACAGACAGACAGAGAGAGACATACAGAGAGAGAGAGAGGAAGAGAGAGAGAGAGAGAGAGGGAGGGAGGGAGGAATTAGAGAAGTAGAGAGAGGTGTGATTCGCCGGTAGGGGCTTAGACGTCGCACAGCCCTGCTTTCCCAATTTTCCTAATGGCGACCTGTGGTGCAGCGACTTTGCCGTTGGACCCCCGCGGCTCGGACAAGTAAGAGGATCAGGGCTGTATTTTCTCACGGACCCAACAGCCACCCCACGCCCCCGCCAACAACTGCCACCCAGGCTGGGAAAGAATTTGCTTATCGCCTCGTTCCAGGAATGGAACTGCGATCAATGGAAAAGCGTTTCCCTCTATCCCTCGCCTCCTCTCTCAGTTGGTGTACAGGGTGTTTCAGGAGGATTAGGAAATATTTCAGTAGGTGATAGAAAAGTCGAATAGCAGTAAAAGTGTCATACAACATGCCACCATTTTTTAGTGAGCACATTAATACAGCTGTTATTTATTTATTTATTCGTATGGCTTACATGGTCATTTTACAGTATTATTCAATATTCATTCATTCATATCATTTTTGCCCTTGTGGACAGTGTTGAACTCGAATATATCATGACAGAATTTTCACTTCTTTCTCTTCTTCCTCTTCTCTTCCCAAAGTCTCTTCATCCTTTGGCTGAGCTCCTGTTTCCTTTCTTCTGTCCACACTGCTCCTGTTTTCTTCTTCTCACGTACCATATGTTTTGCATTGTTAATTTTGTTTCTGAATTCTTTTCTGTCTCCTATCATTTGCCTGTTGATACCCAACTGCTTTAAGTCTTCCTCTATTTCATGACACCAATTTGTTTTCTAGCTTGAACTGCTAAGTACATCAAAGATTCATTTTGTAAATCTGGTCTTGCACATTCTCTATATGTGCCCATATAAAGTTAATCTGCGTTTTCTGATCATGTCTGTGAGTCTGTCCATGTAGTGGTACAGTTCTTTGGTAGGTCTTTTCATCCATCTCTGTGTATTGGTGCTAATATTTTCCTACGAATTTTACGTTCTATTTTCTCTGTTCCTGTGATGCCCGATGCTCCAATTGTGATCGTTTGTGCCGCATACAGTGCTTCTGTTAATACGACTGTTTTGTAGTGGCTAAGTTTGGCCAATCTTGATATGCTTTTCATATTATAATGTGACCATATGAGTTCGTAGGCTTTCTGGAGTTTTTCTGTGAGTTCTGTGTTATTTAATATTATATATAACAGAGAACTCACAGAAAAACTCCAGAAAGCCTATATATATATATATATATATATATATATATATATATATATAGGGTGAATCACTTAACACTTGCAGCGCAAATACTGCGGAACCGTAAAGTGCGATTGATGTGCGGTTTTCAAAGAATGAATTGGTAGTCAGGGGCTCGCATTTTTAGCCCACAACCAGACTGTAATATTACTTAACAAGTGTGTTTTTAATGCAAACATACAGTTTTTAAATGGAACAATGCCTGTACACATTACGTAACTAAAGGTAGGGTGCACTAGAATATCAGTAGTGTTTGTTTCAGGATTCTAGTGCAAGTCATTTGCGAGACATCATCATTTGAAACGTTCCCACATCGACACTTGTACACTATATGTGGTAACACACACCAAGAAACAACGCAAGTGCATACACAAGTGCGACAAATGACCATCGCAGGTTGTGTTCAAAATGACAACCGGCAGCAGAAATACACGCTGTCAGTCTGGTATGGAACGACCGCTACACATGTGCTAACATTTCAGCGGTAATGTCCGAGCAAGGCTGCAGTAATACGTCGTTGCATATCATCGGGTGCGGTTGGTATGTCCTTGTAGACAGCATCTTTCAGCTTTTCCCACAGAAAAAAGTCTACAGGCGTGAAATCCGGGGAACGGGCGGTTCAAGTTACAGGTCCTCTGCGTCCAATCCATCGATTTGGGAACAATTCATGAAGACATGCTGTAGTAATTCGTGCACTATGGGCTGGACAGCCATCTTGTTGGTGCCATAGATTCCTCCTAGTCTGCAGAGGAACGTCTTCTAGCATCCGTGGAAGGTGGACTGTTAGAACGCTGCGATACTTGCGCGCGGTCAGTGCTTCGTCTATGAAATACGGGCCTGTGAGCTGTTGGTTCACTATCCCACACAACACATTTACACTCCATGGACGCTGACGGTCCACCTGTCTAAGCCAAGACGGATTGTCAGCAGACCTACAGTGCATATTTCTGCGGTTTACCTGGCCATGATTGGTAAATGTGGCTTCATCACTAAACAAGATACATCTGGAGTATCTGGCGTAAAGCCCATCTACAGAACCTAACTCGATTCTCAAAATCGTTTTGATGCAACTTTTGTTGGAGAGAGATGTGACAGGGGTGGAACCTATGTCGATGAAGGATCTGTAAGACATTTGTCTAACTCGTGCCAAGCAGCAAGCACATCAATTTCCCCATCTTCTTTCGTCACTTGTTTCCTTCTGTTACGTTGTCTCGGTGTTACACTATCACTTTTACCTAACTAATTGATTATGTTGATGAATAATTGCCGAGATGGGTGGCGTCTATTGGGATATCTTGCCGCATACACCGTACAAGAACGAACGGCGTTCTCCCTACACTCTCCATACACCATGAACATGTCGGCTTTTACTGCATTGGAAAAACCCATGGTACACTCACGACCTACCGCTTGGACTGTTACGCGGTAACTAACAAGCCGCAGTGCACTCAAGGAACACACAAGCACGCTTTAAGCAAACATAACATCATCGTATCTAGCAACTATGCGAGTTGACTGGCACACGGAAATGTCGGTGTGGGAACATTTCAAAAGACGATATCTCGTAAATGACTTGCACTAGAATCCTGCACCAAACCTAATGATATTCTAGTGCACCCTACTTTTAGTTTCTTAATGTCTACAGGCATTGTTCCATTTAAAAAACTGTATGTTTGCATTAAAAATACACTTTCTAAGTAATATTACAATCTGTTTGTTGGCTAAAAATACAAACCCCTTTCTATAAATCCATTCTGTAAAAACCGCACATCAATTGCACTTTCCGTTTCCGCAATATTTGCGCTGCAAGTTTATGTGATTAAGCCTGTATATATAGAAATATGTTATTACAGGATTAATCTATATAAAGATTACTTAATAAAAACATCTTGTTGTATTCTTGTTATCCTCCGCCAAGCCTCATTATCCAACGCATCTTCGTTTCCGATGCTGTGATGTTCCATTACTCCATTTATCTGGTCGACCATTATCTTACCCACTGCTTTCTTATTGTTATTGGAAATATTCTTATCCCAAAAATGGTTCATACAGCCTAATACCAGTCTGCTTTGCTGTACTCTGTACTTTACTTGTGTATGGCCCAATCCATTTTTATCAATATTGGCCACGAAATATTTAAATTTCTCCACCTGTTTCATAACTGCTTCGTCATTGATAAGTTTGATTTCGCATCCCTATTCACCATCAGATACTCTGTTTTCGTTACAATCATATGTAGCACCAATCTGATGTACTCGTGATATATTCGTCGTATCATTTTAACACTTTCAACGGATGTAGGAAGGAAGGAATCTTAGGGTTTAACGTCCCGTCGCCAGCGTGGTCATTAGAGACGTATCTAACGCTCGGAATTTTGGGTAAGAATTGGGGAAGGAAAGGAACCATCCCGGCATTTGCCTGTAATGATTTACGAAAATCACGGAAAACCTAAATTTGGATGGCCGGAGGTGGATTTGAACAACTATCCTTCCGAATACGATTCAACGGATGTACATCATATATTCAAAAATTTCTTCTCATGTGAGTTTGTAAGTGATACATATCGGAAAATTGCAGACTTTTATCCGAAAATTTGAAAAATTAAATCCGTTCTAACTCTCCTTTAGGTGACCGCTGGACCTAAGTGGGAAATCCGGGTTCGAGTCCCGTTCAGGAAAATTTTTTCGCATTTCATCAGTGACTTACTTTATCGCCCTGTTGTAGCCAGAGTCATTCCTTTACTTTCTCTTTGTAGTCCTTCTTATCCTTTAAATGCTCCGTCTCAGAAGTCCCTCAAATTATTTTTCAAATATGTTGTTTATAGTTATATTTCATCCACAACGAATCTGCATATATGATATTTGTCACTCATTCTTCAAAATGTGAGACTTAATGGATTACGTGGCCATCGGTAATATAGCAACAAATAATCAATTGACGCAAATAAATTACTGTTTTTTCAACTTTAAATGGTTAGTCATACGTCTCAATCTCGAGTTCATGTGCTTAAATATTTATTCGCTCTGCATAAAAGCGATGCTGTATTATTATCTGACGACAGAACTGAGCGGCTTTAATAACTTTGTTCGACACTTCGTTACCGTACTAAACACAGTTGGTCTAGAGTTACTTCATTTACATGTATAGATATAGTTAAGATATTCTGCCGCTCGCACGTCTGAAGCTACGTAGTTAATAACAGCAGAAACCAAGTTACGAGTTTTGCCTGTAATAACATAACATGGTAACTCTTTCGTCTGTAGAGTATTTCTGAAAATATATGAAGACCTCAGGGGTAAATAATGATAACCTTAAACTTCAACAGAATGTTTCATTTTTTCAAGTAGTACATGAATCTGCAGAGAGATGGCAAACATAAATATTGAAACAAATTTTAAAACATACAGTAGAACATATTTTTCAAACACACAATTCATCATATCTCAGAACTTTATAAATTAGTGTTATCATTATATTCCCCCGATGTCTTCATATCCAAACAACAGTTTCTTTTCATTTCCATTAGCTCTGTAATGGAACGTTTTACAAGAACATCATTTTTCTTCAACCGGTCAATTAAAATTGTAAAACCGCAAACACTTTACCTCAGATTTGATAATAGGCGTGTGCTGAGTTTGTTTCTTTGAGTCAGTCACAGAATAGAAAAAAATGGTGGAAATAATACTTGCCGCAAAATGACGTTAATTGCATTGAATAATAACGCATAATAGTTGCGAACTCTACCAGAAGCGTCCAAAACACTGCAGTCTTTTGCTTGCAGTCATGAAGAAGACATCTAAAGAATTCTTCACGAGGTATTCCTTTTTGCGTATTCTCCATTTGTAAGACCAGTGGAATCCAATGACCTAACCGCGTTTGTATTTACGTCATTTGGTTTACTAATCGTAATTTCATAGCTCTGTATAATTTTGTTAATATAGAAACTTCTGTAACACTTTACAACTTCATCAGTGAATAACGTTATTTGGTTGACAACCTACCTGAATGGGATTAGTCACCAATCGCGCCGATATCAAACCACGTAGTGACTCACCGTTGTCCCAGGAGAAACATTGGAGCTGACATTGCATTAAGTCATTAGTTGGTCTGTAGACGGATCGCATCACTGGATGCTGCTGAAGTAGATTACCTGAAACAAAGGAAACAAGTGTTAGGTGTAAATTAGTTTCAACATTCCATTTTATTATACCTTACCACTAAGTATCAAATGCAGACTGCAAAATACAGAAGAGTACCCTGTCATGTAATAAGATGTAATAGTGTTGTTTTATATTAAAATGAGTGATTTTGTTGTTGTTGACGGTCTCTAAAATGTAGGCCGGCCGCGGTGGCCGAGGGGCAAAGGCGCTCCAGTCACGGTCTGCACGGCCACTACGGTCGGGTGTTCGAAACCCCCCTCGGGCATGGATATTTGTGCCGTCCTAGTTCGTAAGTAGTTCACAAGTAGTTTGTAAGTTTAGGGACTAATGACCCCATAGTTAAGTCCCAAAGACTATACTAACATTTTGATTTCTAAAACGTATTTCGCATAATGTTGTAAATACTTAGTATCTGTAATAAACTCTCCCTAGTTGTAACATATATATATATATATATATATATATATATATATATATTTCATTTAATACATGAAACAGTACAGTATGTTAATCTGAGAATGACGGTTTATGTCGTCGAAACCAGTTATTATCAATAAATTTGCGATTATGGCCTAAAATAACGGAAAACAAAGTGTCTATACCGAACATTTAAACACTGCAAAGTAATTTTAGAGCACGCACAAGAAAAATACGGTAGCACTAACATCAAGTGTAGTTTACAGCTAGAAAATCAGATGGCACAGCTGGATGCGTTTCGTAAAAAATGCATGCAAAAATCATCTGGATCTTAAATGATTTCTTTATATACCGTACTTTTTATATAACTTTCACTCGCGTTAAAATTATAAAAGATTTCATTCTACTTTTAACTTATGCGACTTTACTACTGGGTCATCAGTACCTAAACTTACAAACTACTTATGAACTAGCTAACACTAAGGACAGCACAAATATCCCCGGCCGCGGTGGCCGAGGGGACTGAGGGACTGAGGCGCTCCAGTCACGGTCTGCACGGCCACTACGGTCGGTGGTTCGAATCCCCCCTCGGGCATGGATATTTGTGCCGTCCTAGTTCGTAAGTAGTTCATAAGTAGTTTGTAAGTTTAGGGACTGACGACCCCCTAGTTAAGTCCCATAAGCTTAAGAAACATTTGAACATTTGAACGCAAATATCCATGCCTGAGGGGAGATTCGAACCCCCGACCGTAGTGGCCGTGCAGACTGTGACTGACGCGCTGCAGAACGCTCGGCCACCGCGGCCGGCTTAATCCTACTGTGGTGGACCGATTCCAAATGTTCAAATGTTTGTTAAGCTTATGGGACTTAACTACGGGGTCATCAGTCGACCGATTACAGTTCTGTGTAAGTTAAAGTTCTTTATATGAAAGTTAATAGAAACAAAGGTAGATGACAAGGTGACGCAGTAATCATCTACCTGTGTTTCTGGCGGCGGCGGTGGTCGAGCGGTATGCGGCGCGCCAGTCACAGTCCGCACGGCCGCTACTGTCGGGGCTTCGAATCCCCCCTCGTGCATGGATGTATATGTCGTCTTTAGTATAAGGTTGTTCATAAGTAGTTTGTAAGTTTAGCGACTGATGATCCCGCAGTTAAGTATCTTAAACTTAACAAACATTTTTTTTTTTTAAATTTACCTTTGTTTCTATTGACTTTCACAGATTCCTGATAAAAAGTAACACATAGGTACACCGTTCAAGATAAGCGACTGCTACTGTTTTATTCCTAGTTGGCATGGTTTCCGGAGCAAGGTGTTTTTCCGTTGCGTGATATTCAATCTGAACAGGGATGGTCAGTTTAAATTTCAAATATGCTCGGAACAGAACGGCAACTGGTAGGATAAAGGAGGAGGCGGTGAGCTTTCACTTGGTCACACTGAATTGAAACATTTTTCTGTGCTCTTTGGGTCTCCGAACCGAGAGCAGATACGTGGATCGAGCAGGAGACGAGAGAGAGTGAGGTATCCGGTCGGTTTATGAGCTGCGGCGCCCGCTTCGGTCGGTTTATTTGCGTGTCTGTCTGGGCCGGGCAGCGACGTGTTTACACGGCCGCTCCGCCGATGTTTACGCGCGGTTCTGCAGGGTAACAAAGCTGAAGTGGCGCGCAGAGAGCGCCCTGTCTGGGCGTCAAAAGTCCTTTGATGCCGTCTGCCGCTGCAGCGCGGGGACCGGCCCAGGGCGAGCAGTGGACGCACGCACCATCGCCCGCGTTCCGCGTGCCAACCCATCACACGCGGCGCGCCAACCAGAGATATTGTGAAAAATAACTGGACTCACTAACGGCGCTGCTGTCGCGGGAGAATTTGAACCTTCGGCCAGCCGCCATGATAGTAGAAAGCGTCTCATAAATACCAGTGTTGTTATCACATAAATGGTGTACTATATAGCTACTCTTGTATACAGGATGTTACAAAAAGGTACGGCCAAACTTTCAGGAAACATTCCTCACACACAAACAAAGAAAATATGTTATGTGGACATGTCTCCGGAAACGCTCAATTTCCATGTTAGAGCTCATTTTATTACTTCTCTTCAAATCACATTAATCATGGAATGGAAACACACAGCAACAGAACGTACCAGCGTCACTTCAAACATTTTGTTATAGGAAATGTTCAAAATGGCCTCCGTTAGCGAGGATACATTCATCCACCCTCTGTCGCATTTAATATCTGATTCACTGATGCAGCCCTTCTCTGACGCTGACATTTGTGTTATCGTCAACTACACGAAGAATTGCCTCTCCGTTGCAGGTGTCCTCGTCGTTCTAGGTCTTCCCAGTCGCGAGTCATAGGCTGGAATGTACCATGCTCCCTACGACACCGATAATTGCTTCGAACGTCTTCCTGTAGAGACACCTTCGTTCTGGAAATCTGTCTCGATACAAACGTACAGCGCCAAGGCTATTGCCCCGTGCTAATCCAAACATCAAATGGGCATCTGCCAACTCCGCATTTGTAAACATTACACTGACTGCAAAACCACGTTCGTGATGAATACTAACCAGATGCTGCTACGTTCTAATGTGCTTGATGCTAGTACTGTAGAGCAATGAGTCGCATGTCAACACAAGCACTGAAGGCAACAATTCCTTCTTTCAATTGGGACAACTGGCGGTGAATCGAGGAAGTACAGTTCAAGTGTTCAAATGTTTGTTAAGCTTATGGGACTTAACTATGGGGTCATCAGTCCCTAAACTTACAAACTACTTATCAACTACCTAATACTAAAGACGGCACAAATACCCATGCCAGAGGGGGGATTCGAACCCTCGACCGTAGTGGCCGTGCAGACCGTGACTGGAGCGCCTCAGTCCCCTCTGCCACATCGGCCGGCGAGGAAGTACAGTACATAGTAACGAAACAACTGGGTATTTTGACAGTTGTCTGCACGAATTATTTCAATTTACATTTGAAGAGAAATACTAAAATGAGCTCTTACATGGAAATTAAGCGTTTCCGGACACATGTCCACATATTTTCTTTCTTTGTGTGTGAGGAATGTTTCCTGAAAGTTTGGCCGTACCCTTTTGTAACACCCTGTATATACTCAGCTGGTGGTCACGTCTGTATTGTTTCACTATTGCAGTATACGTGAAACACAATAGTGAAGAGCTGCTTGGCGTTTAACTGCACAAATCGATTTAAGAAAGGAATAAGAAGAACAAATACTATCTTCCCATTTATATTTGTCAGGAATAAAAGTAGAACTAGTAGTTGTGTTCAGAGACAATTACTCGTCCTTAACTTACTCTTAGTCAATATAGGAGTTTGAATGAAATAAATGACAGGCTTTTACGATACTTAAAAACGAGATACTTTATGCAGTACTGGTGGACAGGAAGTTCAAAAAGTTTCATTTTATGATTGTGTAAAATAACTATTGGGGTCACGAGATCAGTTGCTTCACTGCAGTTCAAAATTTTGTTTATGAAACTAATGTTAGCAAATTGTAAGACATACTTTAAAGGTCATCTGATTTACATATTGGTATAACAACCGAAGGGGCTCTGCCGAACTGTGTATAGTTCCATAAATGAATGACACACAGCCACACAGGCTGCTCATTGTGAAGTTCAACCCTATGACGATAGTTGCTGACTTTGAGCAGTTCACGCTACTGTAAGGTATTTGGCTTACATCATTAAAATGTTAATATTCTTGCTAGATACCCAAATGCTAATGTCAGATGCACTTAGTTAAGAAACATTTATGGCATACTACGTGGTCTTAAAATAATTTGATAGTGACTGGTTGCTGTATTCACAAGGTAAGAAGCTATTTTACAGTTATGTATCTGATGGGGATTTCATTTTCACAGTAGATTGTTAATATTTGCTGTTTCAGGCAGCCCTGTTTTGTTTTTTGATGCTATAAAATATCTAAATATTTGATAATACAGCAGGCACTCAAGCAAAGGCGGAAAGTGTTGTGAAACACTTCCGAAATTAATGTTTGTACGAATGTTTGACCATCGTAGAAAACACTGAGAAAGTGCAAAAAAAAGAAACTTGCCTTACGATAAATTACTTTTATATGCTGCACTTAGATGGCTAAAAATCTAAATGTTATAATATGATTTAGTTAGGAAGAAGAAACGCTGTTGGCCGATTTCTACAATATATGTGTAATAAATTTACACACAACCGATAGTAGCTTTATATCCAAAGAAACTGAAGCCGTTTTGTAGTTATATATTTAAATGACACATAGTTTTCGTGTGTTAAATCGAATAAATACACACTTTAATCAAAAAAGTCTTACGCACATTTAAAGTTCGCGCGGTAGTTTGCCACCATAATGGCCGCCGAGGCGCTCTTCAATTTTCCCGCTGTTCGCAGTCGGCCGCTTACGGAGTTGTGGGGGCTTGGTGCTAACACTGGGCGTCTGTGGCTGCTATCTCTCACGCATCACTTGAATCACACTGTGCTACTTTTAACGTTCATTACCATTTATTCTCGCAGCCTTCATTTAGTCATACTCGGCCGAAAATGAAAATCAGTACAACCTCCTAATTTTGCGATTCACTCAAGATTTATTGGTGAAACATTTCATATGGAGGACACTGACTACACTTACAGACACGATGTAATAATCGTGGCTTACACCCTGCAACCGCCAAAGTCCAAATCACGCTATATTACTCGTAGAAACATGAAACAAATAGAATGTGAGACGCTCTAAAACAGTGTTTTTCGACCTGTGGGTCGCGACCCCCAAGGGGTCGCAAAATCTTGGGGGTGGTGGTGGTTGGGGGGGGGGGGGCGGTTCGGGGATCACCGCCACAGGAGTAAGCACTTGCAACATAGACCAACCAGACGACCACTGCATGTCTGAATATTACGGGTTCAGTAAATTGAAATTTATTTTTCCTTAAAAGTATGGTATTTATTGCTTAACTTTAATTCTCAATTGACCACAGATTGTCCTGTAGTAAATACAGCGTGAAAACTTACCACAAACCAATCGATAGGTAAATTAAGAAAAGGCAGTCATTAAATCTAAGAAATTCGCAAAGGAATCTCCTTCCTCACAAAGTGTCTATGAAGTCGGACCTTTCTTAATGAACATAATTACTTTCTGATCCATCCCTGAAATGCAAAACACTCATTGTCAAAAATTTATACGTCAGTCGATAATCTAGTAAAGTACGCGGGTATAATGCATTCTATTCCGAAAAAAAAAAAAAAAAACCATAAGAAACGTCTACAACTTACAAGAAAGTTGTATCAACAGAAAGAACATTTATTTTTGAGACCCCAAAATAGTTTCGTTATCTTCGTAATAATGACGCGGGTAGAGTTCTCCGGAATATTTATTGTTAGAAGGGGGTCGCCGGAATATATATATATATATATATATATATATATATTCCAAGGGGATCGTACGTTTTAAAAAGGTTGAAAACACTGCGCTAAAAGACTGCTCATAAATGTCATGACATAACCCGAGAACCCACGGTCGATGGGATAATTTCTGAATTTACGAATAAACTCATTTTCCAGTATGAGAATCATGCCCCTATACGTACAATACGTGTAAAGAAACCCCCGCCGTGGCGGAGCGGCCGAACGCATTGAGGCGCTATGCTACGATGCAGTAGGCCGTTCCCCGACGGGGATTCGAATCCCCCCTCGGGCATGGATGATTGTGCTGTCTTCAGTATAATGTAGTTCATAAGTGAGTAGCTTGTAAGTTTAGGGACTGATGACCCCGCAGTTAAGTCCCATAAGCTAAACAAATTTTAGAAAATTAAAAAGAGAGAGAACTGCTCTAAGAACTGACAAATTACAGACAACAGGGACGCTTCTCACAGACGATTGATGACAAGTCGAAACCCGAACATTACGAAGAGTTCGGAAAGCAATGAAACAGGGTAAAACAATGCATTCGAGATGCCAAAGTAAGATACGTATGTTCTTTCGCAAGCAGCAAGACTACCATATCGACGCTGAGAAAGAATTCCCGTAGCTTAGTTGTCGAAAAGGCTACACCAGAATGTGTTTTTCAGATCCCAGCTGACGAACTCAATAGATTCTTCTCCGCGCCAATCAAATGCCAAGGAAAAATAAATAATCACCGTAAGGAATCCCCCAGCAACATAACTAACGCTGACACATTCCACCAAACTATGTAACAATAAATACAACAAGAAAATAAATAATGAGAAGTTCTTCTGAAGCGACAGGCAACACCATTATATCTATGATTAAGAATGTCGCAAATAGCTTCTAGCCAGTCTTAACAGATATCTTGATATTCTCTCTCGTGACTGGAACTTTCACTATCTCTCCCACCCACCCATAAGACAGAAAACCAGAAATCACCTGGTGATTTTCGGCCATTCTTCAAATTGCCTGCCGTTTCCATTGACCTTCTATGTATTGCCCATGACCCAATTACTGAACACTTGTGCAAATTCAGCTCGCCGGCCGCGGTGGCCGAGGGGACTGAGGCGCGCCAGTCACGGTCTGCACGGCCACTATGGTCGGGGTTCGAATCCCCCCTGGGGCATGGATATTTGTGCCGTCCTTAGTGTAAACTAGATCATAAGTAGTTTGTAAGTTTAGGGACTCATGACCCCGTAGTTAAGTCCCATAAGCTATACAAACATTTGAATTTGAAATTCAGCTCATTTAACAAATATCTGTCTGACTTTCGCAAACAACGCAGTACAAACACTGCACTAATCACGGTAAATAATGACCTGAAAATCACCATGAACAATTGCGAAGCTACTATATTGACAGTATTAGATTTCAACAAACCATTTGGTACTGTCAATTTTGACACACTGCTGAATAAATTGCGACATATAAGTTCTCAAATAGTTCACTGAAGTGGTTTGAATGTCACTTAAGAAAAGGACAGCATTTTGTTGTCTGTGATACTGAAAAATCCTTCTGGGCAAATATAGTTTCTGGAGTGCCACAAGGACCAGTCTTACGACCACTTTCATCGGTTTCTGATTTCTGTAAATATCACTTCAATTCAGACGCCTTCCAGCTCTACTAAAGTACAAAACCTGTAGGTATAAACACTGAGATTTCCCAGATGAATGAGAATGTGTCTTCAGTCGTAACATGGACGAATATCGCATACTTGTGCCGACACTCGTTCTATCAAACTTTAACTACTGTGAAAGGATTCAGCAGGGTACAAGTAGCGAAAATACACAACGCTTAGAGTTAAGAATGAATGCGTGTGTACGGTACATATGCAACATTCGTCGATATTAGTGTTTCATACACACACTTAGCGTAGATACGACCAGATAAACTACGGAACAACAAGACGCTGTGCCTTCTCCAACAACTGCTCAGTGAGCAAGCAGTGCCGTACCTCGCTTCAGAATGTAAACATCTTCCGTGCCATCATAACATTAACCCACTTATCCCACTTATCTAGTACCCTGGCCGTGCTCGTTCATAAAACGAGAACATTTGCAAACCCTTTGGCTTCCGACTCTTCACAAGCCGAACCTGCTCTTTACACGCGATTCAGTCTTCTGCTATTTGGGAGAAATTTTAAAAGCTTCCTTTCTTCATACTATTAAAACTTTCCACAAAACTCACGTATATAGTCATCTTTCTCACTGACTGTTACTAAAACCAACGAACTTCTCTCCGTCATTTCCATCTCTTTCTTTCTGAGCTAGTCCTTCAATAGCAGTCATTGGTAACTTGGCGGGATTGATATGGGAGCATGGGCGCACATTATTTTATTAGGTCAAGTGTTGTTAAAACTCCTGTATTTTTAGCATAAAACAACAACAATCTTTTTTTAAAATTTGGAATTCAATTTTACTAACGGTATACTACGCCTTCCACATCGCTGGCAACGTGTTCTACACAACGCTGGTCACTACTCTGGAGGACAGTAGCAGGTGCAAACATCTAAAGCTTTTGTCTCTGTTGTGAATAAATAGTTGCCACTATGTAAGTACCAATCCTCCTATACTGACGACGCAGTCCAACTGCCAGGACAGTTTTCTATACAAGTACAACGGCCGCGGAAGTCTTCGTTTACATATTGATATGGTGTCTGTTCTTTTCGGACAGGGAAGTCTTGAACTTTTGATCTCTGTGACTGGTGGAAGATTACTGAAGAATCCGAGATTGACAATGCGAGGCGAAGTATGATTCAAAGAAGACTAATGCTTCCCAGAAAATGGCAGCCAGCGATGTGAAGAGACTGATTTGTCAATTTGGCAGTCGTGAACGCTTCTCCTGATGTCGTGTAGAGCAGAGAGTACGAGAAGTCGATGGCCGTATGGACGTCGCGTGCCGCGGATCTCCACGCGGGTGGTGATAACTTACTGTGCGGCGGCTGGGCTCCGCTAATATAGTGTTCCGCTATTACTTAAGACGTCAGACGGTACGTCCAGCATATTTTAGACGTGACGGATTGCTCGGTACGGCGTAAAGAACGAGCCCGTACGAGATTCTCTCTGACTCTCCATATTTAATGACAGATGTTTCCATGAGCTCTTGACGTAAAATGTATCGATCCTCCATACGGTGCGTGATAGACAGTACCTTGTACCATTGGTAGGCATTTCCTTTCTCCTTCCATACAAAAAAAAGTGAGGGATAAACGAAGTCTTACCTGCGTCCGTATGAGCCCCAGTTTATATTACGCGGTATGTCAGTTGGTGGGAGTCTGACTGAAACGCCGGCCCTCTGAGAGTTCGAAACAGTGTCCCTCGTTAAGAATTTCTTCGTCTCTCCAGGGGCTACCATCTGAGTTCGCGAATCATCCGTTTTTCTTGATCCTACCAGCAACAAATAATGTAGCCCATCTTCGAATAGCTCCTAAGTCTTTTTTCAAACATATTTGGTGGGAGTCCGAAACGAGCACAGAATCAGTTGACCGAGTGTTCTATGTGCGTTCTTCCTTATCTATGAACCACATCTTGCCAAAATTCTCCCAATAAATGGATGTCGTCCAACCGGCTTTTCCACGTCTGCCCTAACCTGTTCATTACATTTCATATCTGTCTGCGACGTTAAAGCCTAAAAATATTTAATTGACGCGGCAAAATACTAATGCCCTCTTCTCAACAGGATTATTCTTCCAGCTAATACGAAACAGCTTTTGTTTTTCTACGTTTAGTAGTATTTGCGATTCATCTCATCAAGTAGAAATATCACCTAAAATGCGCTGATAACGCAGGAAAAATTTTTAGTTTTAGACCAAAACAGAGGCACTGCTAAAGTATTTTAACAAACGCTGAGGTTAAAAAAAGCATTCTACTTCAATACAGGAAAAGTTGAGCTTGGAAAATTAAACTTTTATCGCTTTGTAATGGAGGACTTTAATGATTTTAATTAAGTACACCCACTTACTATACGACTCCACGCTGTTCCATTATCGTACTTATTTCTCTATATATCAGTCAAGAACAGATTATCAGATTTTCGAATCCACATTATATGTGGATGTGCTGAAATTGTCACGTTTGGTTACGCTGTGTTACAAATGCAGTAGTTCATTTGATGTTTCAGGTGATTTTGAATTTAAAAGTAACAAATCACACTTAGGGCATCCGTGTACATTGTTGTTCAGTACTGAGCATAATCATTTTACTATACTTCAGCCTGCCGTACACTGCGATATGTCGAACATATTTGCATGTAGTCGTAGACGTTTTACATACTTTCCCAAATTCTTCCAGTTGACAGAAGTGCACCATCCGCGTTCCTAAGGACTGTCATTAGATATTCCTTCCATTCCATCTTACCCTACAACATTACACTTGGTTATTTAATCGACTCCACTGTAGGAAGCAGAATACTACTAAGGCTGTATGCATACATTATTTTATTGTTTTTCCTAGTCATCTACAGCACCTGCTATTCCTCACAACAGTTAGAACTTTTGTCTGAGGCATTATACACCCTGTTATAGTCATGTAATAACGACACTACTCGTACATCAGAGTACCATCAGCAAACACCCACAGATTTTTACTCACGCTGTCAATTAGTTCATTTAAGTAGATAGGAAAAAAATCCTCCCCTGAGGATGACGAGTACGCAACTCATCGAAACGTTGCCCAAGACGACCCCGCCATCACTTGGCTGATCACCCGAGACGATTTCATCACTGAAATACGTAGAGAAAGCTTGCAACCGAAAATAACGGTCCTATTACACTTACCTGGGCCCTTCTGACGATAGCCTTGAATCTGATGAACACTAGCTAACGAATTTCATGTACGGTGTTCTGTTACTTAAGAAGTCTTGCAGCCACTCACGTATCTGCGAATGTGATCACTACCCACGCAGCTCCGATAGGCGCCGTGTCAACCTCTTTTCTGAAATGGAGAGTTATACAATCTGCCTGCTGCCTTTCATCCATAATTCGCAAGGGTTCATGTGACAAAGCGGTAAGCTCAGTTTCACCCGAGCTTTCTGTAACTGTAACTGATAGATATAGGTGTTATTTCTTCCCGTACGCTATTGGAGAATGGCGTGATAGGCGAATAATAAAAAAGTGATCAGATGAACCCACAGTCAAGTACTTCAACCTGAACTGCAGTGTACCAAGGAAGGTGTATATGTAGCTTAAGAGACTCGAGCGTATGCATTCCCGCCAGAGTCACTTTAAAACTTCTGCTTCAAAGAATAACCTGCAAACTGCGTTTGGGGTGATTTCTCATAAATGAGGTCTGCTACCAACTGATGCGAAGGACTGAGGTCGAGGGGTTCCCGCTTCGATTTTAGAAAACAACCAAGCGAGGTGGGGCAATGGTAACATAATGTACTCGGATCCTGGAGGATGGCTGTACAAACCCACCTCGTGACATCCTGATTTAGGATTTTCGTCATTTTCATAACTCACTCCAGACAAATTCCGAGGTGGTTCGTTGCAAAGGGCATATCCGATTTCCTTCCCCATCCTTACACAAAATTCCGAGGGTCGTCTTCATTTCTGATGAATACGCTATCGACATGACATTAAACCGTTAAGCTTCCTTTCTTTCCTTCGTGACAGTTCCTATCGAAGGGCACGTCGATTTCCTTCCTATCACAAAACTATCCAGGTTTGCTCCATGGATTTCGACACCAGTTAAACCGTAATAATTATTTTCCGCTCCTTGACTTAACCATCCTAACACATTGTTTTTCGTAGCTGCTGAAAGTACTTAGCGGTAAGGACAGAGAATTTTTGTATAAATTTAACACTTGCCGCCATCATGTACCAATAATCTATTTGTCCCAAAAAGATCGTAGCCTATTTTAGATTGTAGTAGCATACAGTTCCTTAGCATGCTGTGAATCTGTTCATAACGGAATTAGTCATTAGAAACGGATACGGTAGCTGCAGAGGTTTTTTTATACTGTTGGCTCTCTCTCACTTTGTTAATGGCCAAACGTAAACGCTCCGTTGGGCTTCTCTACAAGTGACGACCGTTGCCACCGTTGAGGCGTAACAGTGCGTATGTACGGTACGTCAGCTCCCTCTGCAGCTCAACTAGGATATTACACGCTACAGGTGATGTAGCCAGCACTTGGCCAACCAAATGTGAGATGACTGTGTATTTTACGCTGGAGAACAGACGAAAGCGTCAACCTTGCTACATTATACGTACCACAAAGCTCGGATGAAGTAATGAAAGAAACGTATACTTGTGGACCATAGTGCGTTTGCACTTTCAGCCAATTTGACATGGACAAAAAAACAGGATACAAAGCTTTCAGCGGGAGGCTTTTACGTCCGGAATCGAATGCTTTCGTTTAGATTTCGTCCGGTCGTAGCCCGTTTACAGAGCAATTAACGAAGGGTAAGATCAAAACTCACTCAAAAGCTTTAACTGCGGGTAAACAACAGAGAGAGAGTCAGAGCTCATGAGCGACTCGCGGAAACATTAGCAAGCAGTGCCGTTGGCACGCGTTAGACTGAAGCTGTGCGGTGTGACGTTACCGCAGTGTTCAGTTACCGGACCACAAAGCAGTTTCCTTTTTTGTTGGAAAAACTGAGAGAGAGGGAGAGACAGAGAAAGAAAGGGAGATAGAAAGAGTGAAGGAGAGGGAGAGAGCACGTGTCGTCGGCCGTAATTATGCGGTGCGGTATCTGCCGCCATATTGTCGGTAATATATGCCACATGTAATAACGGCGTTTCGCGCAGTGGCGCGGCGCTTATCTGGCTGCGGTGATCTGGCGCTGGAAAAGCCGCCGGCGCGGCGTCGTGGCACGCGCCGCTCGCGCTGATACGCGGGCGCTGCCTCTGGTAGCGATGGCCGCGGCTTTTAACGAGCACCGGCCTCCGTCGCTTTGACACCGCCGCCTCCGCGCTACTTGTCGCTAGTGACGTCACAGCGGCAAACAGCAAACAGCAAACTATGTAGCAGCCTTATGCCACGACGTTATTATTCCGATTTTATTCCTTGCCTCGCCGATTCGTAATCCAACTGACGTAGTAGGGTCCTGCAGCAGAATTCAATCACTTTACGGGTACTGGTCTATACGAGCAGCATTCACCTCCACCGAATATATTTTCTCCAGTTTCGTGGCGTGCTACCGATTGAAATCCATCGCCGTTTGAGTGAGACATCTGATGGTGTAATGCATGTGTACAGTATTGGCTGTTGATAGTTTTGTATCCCATCCTCGTCGCCACTTTTGTGTCTCGTTTCCGTTAGTTGCAGGTGTCGGTGGCCGAGTAGAAAGAGACCGACACAGGAATAAAGGATGCACGCTTGTGCAGGTACGGAGGTGACCAGCCAGTGGGACAGCAGAAACTAGAAACACTAGAGTAAATTAGAACGAGATATATATTTCATAGAGACTTAATAATACTTAACTTTTACATAGTTCTTGACTGCAGAATGCTGATACATAGATAGAGAGAAGCCTGCCTACTGATGAGTCCTAGTACCTATCCGATAGCCAAGTCTTAACTGGTGTCTACCTGATTCCAAAGTGTTAACTGGTTCCTATCTCAGTCCCAAGTGAACGATGCAGTCCAGTGGTGGCCACGAGCGGAGTTGCAGCAGAGGGCGCTCATGGCTGACGTCGTAAGAACGACGCGCCGTGCGTGCATGGCGGCGCGCGGCGTAAGTACATGGCGCGCACTTCATACTTGTGCCACACCACAGATAGTTATCTATATCTATAAATGAGAATGTCTGTTAGGTGTACGTTCATTACGTCTTACCCCTAGGACATACAGAGCTAAAAATTTGTATAGTTACTAATGTCTACGCGGGAAAGGCTTTAGGCACGGTTTTATGGCGATCGGATTGCTATTTATCTATATATATATTAATGTGAATGTCTGTTCGGTGTACGTTAATCACATCTGAACCCTAAGACAAAAAGAGCTAACAATTTGTATAATTACTAATGTCTACTCGGGGAAGGCTTTACGCGCGGTTTTATGGCGATCGGATAGCTATTTATCTATATATATTAATGTGAATGTCTGTTCAGTGTACGCTTATCACGTCCGAACGACAAGACGCAGAGACTTAAATATCTGTACAGTTACTAATTTATACCTGAGGAAGGTTTTTGGCATGGTTTTATAGCGATCTTATAGATATTTAATAATTTGAAGAATATAACGCAAAATGCGAAACACTACTCTTTGAAAATTATATTTACTCTCTGAAAATGGTTTTATTGGTTGCATTGTTGCTTGAGGGTTGATAATGATAAAAGGGTGGAGTATATTGGGATGGAAAGTTATCGGTGTACATAAAATTCTACGTGTGTGTGTGTGTTGATATTTCGCTCTGCAGCGAAACCTACAGAACGCATACAAATGGTCTGTGTGTAATTGTTGTCCGATGTCTCCCGTTGTACACCATAGCACTTTCATGCCGATAGATATACGAGGGTGGAAGATATGGTGGTTGAAAGTCGTCAAATTATAAAAAAATTCAGACTGAAGGCCAGCGACGACGTTTGCGACTCTATAGCAAGGAGGATACATACAGCAAAACGTGATGCCACAGACCCTATCTTTGGTCTATGCGTTCTACAATGTCTTCAGCTCTGTCTCTGTAAGGAAAAGCATTCGAATGAGGAAATATAAGAATAAATGAATAAAGCAGTAAAAAAGAAATTTCTTTTAAAACTTCTCTTTAAAAAATCGATTTGACGTTTCGCGCGTTACATCAAGTGATCGATCTGTGTTATTATTACAATCGTTTTTATTTGAATGTTGATTAAAAATCTTTGTTTCTAAAGAAGGTATTCTCATAACACACTACTGAAAGATAGCTTATCTACCATAATCAACCAACATGCGAGCGCATCCGCGGGTTTAACCTAGTAAGAAATAAATTAACAAAACAAGGAGCTTACTCTCCATAGTAGAGAATACAGATTAGATAACTCTTGCAAAAGCAAAGATAAAAAGCATGCCAAATTTGAGCAAAATTCCCAACATTGGAAATCTTTTACTTTTTAGCTCCAATTTCCATTGGAGAAACTTTCAATAGTTTCCGCAACGAAACCTTATCACGTAACTTTGCAGAAAATCAGAAGAAATTCTGGTCGTATAAAGCATACAAGCGGCAAAACAATAATACATTCACTACGCGACATAAATTCATTCACGAAACAAGTTGAAGCCAATACTCCAGTATTATAATGAAAAACAACAGTCAGCATGCTTAATTGAGAAGCAGATATCCTTAGAGGGGCAGCAGATATCCTGAAGAGGGAAATCAGCCTTTTCAGTAGTTATTGGAGCATCAGTCTGGATGAGTGAGCTGGCCTTGTTACATCAGCTGATGTGGCTCTGCCAAACAGTTAAAGGGGAAACTACAGCCGTTACTTTTGCCGAGCACATGCAGATCTACTGTATATGATGATGGCAACCTCTCGGGTAACATATTCCGGAGGTAAAATAGTCCCCTATTCGGATCTCCGGGCGGGGACTACTCAGGAGGATGTCGTCATTAGGAAAGACAACACTGATATTCTACTGAACGGAGCGCGGAATGTTGGATCCCTTAATCGGGCAGGAAGATTATACAATTTAAAAAAAAGAATTAGATATGTTGAAGTTAGGCATAGTGGGGATTAGAGAAAATCGGTGGAACGAGGAGCACGATTTCTGGTCATGTGAATACAGGATTATAAATACAAAATCAGTTGGGGGTGTTACAGGAGTGGGACTGATAATGAATAAAAAATTGGAATGCAGGTAAACTACTATCAACAGCGCATTATCATAGTCAAGATAGACACGAAGCTAACACCGACCACAATATTACAGGTTCATATGGCAACTAGCTCTGCCGATGATGCCGATGATGAGGAGATACAAGAAATCTATGACGAGGTTGTTGTTGGGGACTTCAGTCCGTAGACTAGTTTGATGCAGCTCTACATGCTACCATGTCCTCTGCAAGTCTCTTCATCTGAGAAAAAGTTCGACCCTCGGTCTCCATCTACGATTTTTACCCCAAACACTTCCCTCTAATGCTATGTTGACGCTTCCTTGATGTCAAAGGATGTGTTCCACCAATCTATCATTTCTCTTAATCAGGATATGCCAGAAACTCCATTTCTCCCCAATTCGGTTAAGCACATCCTCATTAGTTACGAGAAATTCCCATCTAATTTTCCTCAATCGTCTGTTGCACCACATTTCTAAAGCTTGTATCATCTTATTGTCTGAACTGCATAAAGTCAACGTTTCACTCCCATACAGTGCTACAATCCAAACAAATGCTTTCAGAAAGAACTTCCTTACATTTAAACTAATATTGGATGTTAGCAAGCTTTGCTTCTTCAGAAACGTCATCGAGTGAAAGGGAAATCGAGTAAAATAAATGGCGATCACCAGGGAAGTGTTATAGGGCGCTTACTATTCCTTATCTTTATATGCGACTAGCTGTAAACCCGGTGTTGCCTGGGTGTTTATTTATCCTACACTCTCGTAGTCCACATCTCCTTCCCCCTCTATGCATCCATCTCTTTCTCTCCCATCTCTCTGCTCGTTTCCACCTTTCCCTCTCTCGGCAAAGTTTTCTGCAAGGTACCCTGTGTCATGTACCATACAAACTTTTGTGTCCCAGTCTCGTCGCCGCTTTTGTGTCTCGTTTCCGTCGTAGGTGTCGGTGGCCGAGTAGAATGACCGACACAGGAATAAAGGTAGCACCCTTGTGCAGGACGGAGGGGAGAAGCCAGTGGGACAGCAGAAACTAGAAACACTAGGGTAAATTAGAACGAGATATATATTGCACAGAATGTATACAATACTTAACTTTTACATAGATCAGTACTGCAGAATTGCAGTTGAGTTAGAGTCCTGCCTAGTGCCTATCCGATAGCCAAGTCTTCACTGGTGCCTATATGATTTCGACGGTGTTAACTGGTTCCTATCTCAGTCCCAAGTGAACGATGTCGTAATGTGGTGGCCACGAGCGGAGTTGTAACAGAGGGCGCTCGTGGCTGACGTCGTAAGAACGCCGCGCCGTGCGTGCATGGCGGCGCGCGGCGAAAGTAGGTGGCGCGTACTTTGGACTTGTGCGACACCACACAAACATTTATGTACCCAGTGTTCTTCCTCTTGGTTTAAAGGTGATGTGTGCAAAAATTCATAATGATTGGAGCGAAACTATGCCTCCACCCTCCACCATGCAGCGAACGAAATTTTATGCAGACAGTGATATTCCTCTTCTTTTTAAGGTAGAGAGTGCAAAATTTCATTAATGTCGGAACAAAACTATAGAATTCTATGCAATAGAAACGCTGGGTCACATTGAAAAACGCACTTTGTTGTTCTCAAATATTCCAGTTTTATTTCACACAAAAAAGATCTATGACATCGGTCGAGCCGTTCTCAAGTTATGGCGAACCAAGCTTTTAGGAATCCATTTTTGTGTTGCAAATTACCATCTCCCATGCACCGTGTAAAATTTAAGGTAGACGGTGACCTTCCTCTTGTTTTTAAGCTTGAGAAATTTCATGAATATCGGTGTGAACTGTAGATTTCGTGATTCTGTAGGAGAAGTATGCTCCACCATGCACCTATCACAAAATGCTTTCTTAACTGAATTTTCCTATCTATGAATTACATTTCTGCCAAATTTCAGCTTCATAGGTGAAGTAGTTTTCGAGATTTCGTGTGTAGTCAGTGAATGAGTGAGTGTCCTTTCGCTTTTATATACATGGAGATTAAGAAAACAGATTTCTTAATTCTGCACGCAGAAGAATTAAGGGAGACTTGGAGACAAAAAATAAATACTAACATGCAAATCTGTAACGCTAACGTTATTTGATACAAGGTCATGACTGATGCGACAGTTTTACGGCATCTTACAGAGAAACTGTTGTGAGTGGTAGACTTCTTTTCGTTTCATCATTTTGTGTGTGTGTTTGTGGGGGGCCGTCAGTTACAAAACGCTTCGTAAACGTTCAAAATTACATGCAAACTTTGTTTCATGTCCCTAACTACTCCCAGTTTCCAATAATTGGCGCATACATCTGGGTATTCTCACGCTGTGGCCTCTCATTAGTTATGACGTCATATCTCCTGAGATATGTGTCGTGCTCTATTGTTTTGGATCAGCAACCTTCGTGATCGTACGGTGAATAGTTCACCAAAGTTTCACAGCAATCAAATGAATGGTTTATCAACACATAGAAGACATACAGACAAACATTCATTTTTATGTATGTAGATTTAGCGGATTATCTGAGGAGCTCTCTTGGGTTGTTCGCGTATAATGCTGTCATTTATCGGCTAGTGAAGTTACTAGAAGATCAAAAATAATTTCAAAATGATTTTGATAAGATATATTCGTGGTTAATTTTTTTCTATTGGTTCTAACCAATAAAAGTGTAAAGTCATCTATATGATCATTAAAATAAAGCCGTTGATGTGCGGAGCACATGAAATTTCCATGAGGTCTGTGCAGAGAATCCTGCATTGGGATCTGAAAATGAGAAGTGTCCCACATGTCCGTGAATGCTGACAGATGGCCGCAAGTCTGCGCACGGGACACGTTGCCAGGCTGTGTTCACGGCATGAATGAGACTTCCTTTTCTACCTTTTGACAATGAGTAAGACACGGATGCCTTTTTCCAATCCTTAAATGAAACGTCTGTCCGCTCAATGAAATCATCAGATTCACCGCCAAAAATAAATATACAAAAGGGTAAGCACCAGCGTCGAAAAATTGTGGCCTTTCTCTTCTGTCATGCTCCGTACTCACCTCACCAGGCTCGGAATTATCTTAGCTCTTTTGCAACGATGAAAGACGTTTTTTGTTGTCACACTCTCGCTAGCCTTACTGCGATTGCATCAGTGAGTTTGAAATGAAAAGCAGACTTTGAATATTATTCACAGTGGGCGTGAAATAAAGGTGCCATCATCTTAAGGAAAATTACACGTTTGCATATAATTTTTTGTGAGTTAAAGTAAAAAAGAAAATAAGGTGTGTCATAAATTATAGGTATCTCGTAATGACTGCGAAGGGTCTACGATCTGTTTCTAAAGCTTAACTTCTACCAATATTCTTACGGTATTTTTCAAACTGTAAAAATACCTACATCTAGATGAATGACAGTAATTCAGACTTAAGTGCCTGGATAAGGGTACATTGATCAGACAGTTTATCTAATGTTCCAGTATAGAATAGCACGCGGGAAAACGCAATACGTAAATTCTTCCATTCGATCTCTCAGTCTTATTTCATTATTATAATCTTTTCACCCTATTGTCATTTACTGCCTATTACTGTTGATTTGTTAAGCTCAGACAGTAAGGAGTCGAAGGGAATACTTTAAGCTAGGAAAATAAATATCATCGTATACAGAAGATGCACTTACAAGTTGCAACAGAACTACTGAAGAACTTCCCTACAAACGCCTCGCTGTCATCTTTTGGAGTTTTCTTGCACGGTGTGGTATCCTTATCTCGTGGGATGAAGGAGGACACTCAAAACTTGCAGAGAAGGAAAGTCCGGTTTCTACTGCGCAATACGGAAGTGCGTGTCTCAACAAAATGATTGGGATGGGAATCATTTCAACAAAGGTATTTTTCGCTGTGGCGAATATACTTTGGGAATTAAGATGGCCAGCTTACTGCTGCGAAAGCGAAAGTACATTTTTAACTACAAGAACATCAACAAGAATTATCATGAAAATAAAATAACAGAAATGAGAGTCCCACTAAGAAAGCTGTTTATTCTTTCCACGCACTATTCCAAATGGAATGGCAGATAAATAGTCTCACATTGGGTGGATAAATTCGGTACACCATTTAGCCATCTAAATTACAAAAAGAGAAGTTCACACTGTTTATCGTCCATGTTTCGCTTACATACAACACTCCACACAAATACCTTCAGAAAGGAATTCCTTACGCTTAAATTAATGTTTGATGTTCACAAATTTCTCTTTTTCAAAAACGATTTTCTTCTCATTGCCATTCTGTATTTTATATCCTCTCTGCTGCGACCATAGTGTGTTATTTTACTGCCCAAGTAACAAAACTCATCTACCACCTTTATTGTTTCGTTACCTAAAGTAATTCCTTCAACATCGACTGATTTTCTTAGGCTGCACTTCATTACCCTTGTTTTGCTGTTTTTAATGCTCAACTTGTATGCACCTTTCACAACACTGTTCATCCGTTCAACTGCTCCTGTAAGTTCTTTGCTGTCTCTGACAAAATTACAATGTCATCGGAAAAACGCAAAGATTATTTCTTCACAATGAACTTTAATCCCTATTCCAAATTTTTTCTGGAGTTCCTTCACCGCCTGCTCGTTGTACAAATTCAATAGCATTGGAGAAAGGCTACAACCCTGTCTTACACCCTTCTCAACCTCTGCATCACTTTCATGCCCTTCAACTATGACAACTGCTGTCTGGGTTTTGTACAAGTTGTAAATAACTCTCCGTTCCCTATATTTTACTGATGCTGATTTCAGAATTTGAAAGAGGTCTATTCCAATCAAAATGGTCAAAACCTTTCTCTAAATCCACAAAATCTAGAACTGTAGGTTTGCCTTTCTTTAGTCTAAGATAAGCCGTAAAGTGAGGATTGCCTCACGTGTTCCTACATTTTTCCTGATTCCAAACTGATCTTCCTCGAGGTCGGATTCTACCAGCTTTTCCATCCTTCTGTAAATTACTCGTGTTAAAATTTTGCACCCTTGACTTATTAAACTAATGGTTCTGTAAATTTCAGATCTGTCTGCACCTGCTCTCTTTGGAATGGGGATTATTACATTTTTCAATGTTTGTAAATCTATCGGACCAAACTGTGTGGTTATCAGCCGGGAGCTTACAGACTACTTAAACAAAGTTAAACTAACCTAAAGACAAACACACAAGCCCATCCCTCAGGGAGGACTCGAGCCTCCGACGTCGAGCAACCGCGCGCTGCGCAGCAAGGCGCCTTAGATCGCTCGGCTACTCCACCGCCGCTATTACATTTTTCTTCAAGTCTGAGGGTATGTCCCCTTCTCATCATCTTACGCACCTGGTGAAATAGTTTTATTGTAGTTGGCTCTCCCAGAGACTTCAGTAGTTCTGAGGGAATGTCGTCCACTCCAAAGGAGCTCGTATTCCATCAGAAACATCCCCTTTTGACAACTTTACATCATCACTTTTTTTCCTTTGTTTTGTTCCGTTAATTAGCCGTTCACAGATACTACCGTGATAAATCATACGATTTACACGGAATCGCTTCTTCCGTCGGCCGCTGACAAAGACCCTTTGATGAATAGCGCTATTTTTGTAGGTATCAGGCGACAGAACGCGTTGTTTCAAAAGATCAGCCGAATAAATTAGCTGCGTTGTTTTGCGTTCTGTGCGGTCTCATTGGCGTTCTTTCATGCTCTAGTAAATATGAGCTCTGAATAGAGGGCTTATTTTGTTTGGAAAAATTCGATTTTAATTCCATTTAGACCGGATAAACCGGTTTGCATTGGTGCTTTATTTTGAAGTCCATCATCCGCTGGAATGGCTGTTTTACGGACGCGATACAACACGGAGAGCTGTTTTGTCTGTTCTCTTCGCTTTCACTGCTTTAGTGCAACGTACGCTGTCAGTGATTCCCCTCACTGCTGCGAGAGTTCAAAGCAAGTGATGTGTAGATAAAGGATTCTTCTTCACGAGCACGTGAGGTCAGTTACCTGCTGTGGTCACATTTGAAAGGTCTCATTTTACGTCTCGGATTTCTTTAACACACTGCTCTGCTCCACTGGAATACGTGAAGGACATAGCTTAACCATTCAATGCAAGACTTTTTTATTTTATTTATTTATTTTTCATTTTTATTTATTTACTTATTTTAAGCTATGAAATCTACCATGATTAATGTATAGTGCGTATATACCGAGAAAAAATGAAAAAAATTGTGCACTACTAACTCAAAAAGTTCATAGCTGGTACAGCTATATAGTGCTTCCATGATGTAGCCGATGTAGTAAATGTCACTATTATGCCTCTCATATTTCCAGAAATGTTTAGCACATGCACATTCCTATAACGTAAGCTATAGAGTGTATGACATACATTATGTATTTATTTACGTATACTGTATCATGTAACACCGCTGCCCAAAGGCATAAGCTCGAAAATGGTCTTCTGAAATAAATATACGAAAGGAAAGCTGTCTACTGGTTGCATTCGTGTAATAATGTCATTTAGTAATCCATTTATCAATGCCTTAACTCTAGAAACCGCCGATACTTGGGCATACGTAGAACAGCGTCTCTGTCACCTACGACTAGAGAATCTTCTTTTATTCCCCAACGTCAGTTTATTATTATTTCTATTATGACACCGTTCTTTTAAGCGCTGCGTATTTTATTATAAATCTACAAATTTACAGCGGTTTTCACAAAACATCAGTTAATATTATTGTGAAAACACATTTACTGAGTGTTTTTACTCGCTAACTTTACATACTTGTGTAGAAATAATAGTCTTTTGAAGTGCATTTGTTGCAGACAGTTTTCTTACACGTATCACACTTTACAAATGATTTGTTTCCAGTGCTGTCTGCTTCACAACGCAACGTGTTCGCTTTCCTGGTCTCTCAGGGATACCTTGGGGAGTAATGCAGGCACTAGTCTTCGTGGCTGCTGTGTATTTCTCAGCAAATTCCTCCCCTAGCTGCAGTTTTCTTACACGTATCACACTTTACAAATGATTTGTTTCCAGTGCTGTCAGCTTCACCGCGTTACAATTTTCCCTCGTCCCGAGCATTGTATAATACGCAGGCATTTACTGCAGCCAAATCCAACAATTCGTAAAATGTGTGACAGGCCTAGGTCTGGATGGAACTTCCATTGAGTCCTTCCTAGCCATTATTATTTTCGAGCCATCATTATTCAGGAAATCCTCGCGTGGTGTAACATAAACAGCCGATGAAGAATCTAATACTGTTGCAATTTCTTCCTCAAATGAAATATCCACTGGATGACCCTAAGAGTCATGATCGAAAATCTGTACGTCCTCTTCTGTTCTTTAGACGTTAGGCCATAGTAAATGTATGCGTCGCAAGCACTATTTACGTAATAAGACTGCATGGTACGAAGTACTAATTGCGGCATATTTGTGTACACGTTCAGACAAGTTCCGACCTTAGTTCGATCCCCACCTCCCTCCCTGCAGAAGAACGGTAACAATGTCACGTAGTGAGATAAAAAAGTGTCTTCATGTTTACTGAAGAAACCTGTACGAGATACGAGATTATTATTACGGCGGCACCAGTGGCTGAGAAGTGACCCGTCCTTGTTTCTAGGTGAATCTACATTTTGACCCACTTTAGGTTACGGTAGTAACACTAAGACTGGTACTTTGCGATCGCCTTTTGACAGTTCGCTTAATCGTTCCTCTGACACGGAAATAGAATAAACGAATTTTTAGAGGATAAAATTTTCTTCAACTTAGCTCTGTTATGTTTTTCTCATTACTCCAGTCGTTACAGAGATATTTGCAAAAATAACAGCGATTTGACACCGTCACTTGATTTTACGTAAGCCCGATGTTCCGGAAGGCCACGTGACATTCCTTGCCCAGAACTCTCTCTGGCATACACCATCTTGCTTTGCTTGCACGTTGTCATTTCGAAGCAATGGCGCACTGAAGAACTGACGAAAACACGTCGTTCATAGTACGATAGATTATAATGTAGTGTCTAAATATTGCCTTATAATCTGTTAACAAATGCCATCAATAGTACGAGAAATACGGCACAGGTTCGCAATTGTTCGCCGTGGTGTAGTGATCAGCGGTTTAGGTTGTGTAGCACACGGTCGGTAGTTCGAAACACGCCACTAATATCTTGTTTTCGCCTTGGCTAAAAAAAAAAAAAAAAAAAAAAAAAAAAAAAATCGGGCCCTCTTATTAATTAAATAGAGCTATGTTCTGCAATATTTAAAGTTGTGCAGATGTAAGAGTGATCCCTCTAAAATGTGCGTTGTTTCTATTTCGTGAACATGCGATGAAAAACGTAACACCGAATTGGACAGTGGTCTTCTGAAGCTTATGCCCATAAACTGGGAGGATACTGTAATAATTAATATTCTACAACGTGCTGAAACTGTTAGTTTCATATATAAATGAAGTCCAGGATTTCGGTGGTAACTGACGTTTATTAATGAAACGAAAGGGAAGTGTAAACATTGCAACAAATTACCTTGTTTCTTTTTCTTCTAAACAATTATCACTATTCATAGAACATGTCATTAATTAGAATAAATCCGTATACTAAAATGATTTTCTTTGGCATGATTGTAATGTGCGCTTTTAACGTAGATTTTATTACTTTTTCTGTAGTTCATCTATGACTTTGTTCATGTTACTTTTACTGCGCTAAAATAAAGAGCAAATATTATGTTTGAAACAGTGACTAAGATTTATTTTACCGCTAAATTAACAAACGGAATATATATGCTAATATTGAATTCCACATAATTCTAGTAGTTAATCTATACAAAGCTACTACTACGATTACGTCATTTACAAGAGTCACTGTAACAGTATCTTCGTTGTTTGTGTACATATGATAAAGAAGTCTAGGTTTGCAATTCGTTGTATGTATTTCATGTTCACAAAATAGAACAAACGCACTTTTCGGAGGAACCACTGTTACCTTTGAACATCTCGCAATTTTCCAATTAACAAGAGTCTGCGAAAAGCTTTTAGGTAGCGAAAAAAAAAAAAAAAAAAAAAAAAAAAAAAAAAAAAAAAAAACTTGCCAATGGTGGTTAATTATTATTATTATTATTATTATTATTATTATTATTATTATTGTTTCTTCTTCAGGTAGAACGATGCTATGCGGTCATTTGTTCATGGTCGTTACGGGTTGTTAGCTCAGAATTTTGCTTTATTTATTTATTTTTATTACAGATGGCATGCGTCATTCCTTTGAAATGATAACGCTTGAGCTGTAATAAGAAAATCATCAAATAAATAAAACAAGATGGCGTGTGCAAAAGAGTGTTTCTGGCATGGTTTCGAGCGAGAGATGTCACGAGACTGATTTCCGAACGCCAAATGTTCCTTACGTTCCTTTCAGGCTGTAGTCATTCGTAACCAGTACAGGCAAGACCGGTATACTAGTTTAAGAGAAAAAGGTAATAAAAATGTGGGAGAAATATTAAAATATTTAAAGAGGTAAAGGTTAAAAAAATTGTATTTTTTCAAACTGAACTAAGATATCAAATGATTTTGACTGTATGTTAAAATACTGAGAGAAAGAATATTTTATGTTCGGTGTATAGGAATTACCACAATAGTAGAGTCAAATGTTTAAATGTTTGAGACGTTTAAGGGACTTAACTGCGGGATCATCAGTCCCTAAACTTACAAACTACTTATGAACTACCTTATACTGAAGACGACACAAAAATCCAGGCCCGACGTGGGGGATTTGAACCCCCGACGGGGAACGGTCTCGGCACAGCGCCTCAATCTGATTGGCCACTCCGCCACGGTATAGTAGAGTCGTAATTGTATCGTCCATCATTTTTATTATATATATATTTATATTATTATTATTATTATTATTGTCTGAAATGTTTGAAAAAAGTCATAAAACTATTAGCAAGTCTCAAATCGCCCGTAAAACGCACAAATTCGATATTAGCCGCGTGGGAGTAGCCAAGCGGTCTGGATCGCCACGTTGCGGATCGCGCGACCTGTCGAGTGCCTCCCACGGGCATGGATGTTTCTGGTGTATTTAGTATTAGGTAGCTCGTAAGTAGTTTAGGGACTGATGGCCACGCAGTTAAGTCATATAAGCTTTACAGACATTTGAACATTTTAGAGTAAAATTAAATGTGATTCTAAATTACCTAATTTGATAAAAAGTCGCCTCGATGCAGTAGCCGAGAGGTCTAAGGCGCCTCACTGCGGAGCGCGTGGTTTCTCGCCGTCGGAGGTACGAGTCCTCCCTAGGGCATGGTTGGGTGTATTGTCCTTAGGTTAGTTTACCTTAGTTTAAGTAGTTTATAAGCTACGGACTGATGACCACGCAGTTTGGTCCGATAGGTTTACAAACATTTGAACATTTTTGATAAAAAGTCGTAAAAGGTCAGCACACTAGGTAATAGCAGAAAAGAGATGAACAGAGAGAGAATGGATAGGAGAAGATCTAAGTCACAGCTTTGATAAATAAATACCCGGGCAATGTCGGGTTTTCAGTTAGTTGTATATAAATATTTTAGCTGTGGTGGTCCATCATATAAATTTTTTTTACTGTGCTTCCAGTGAGTTCGATTGGTCTGCCTTGAACAAAAAACTGTGTTTCTTCAATTGTTTTATTACCGATAACTGAAGAATTGAGTGACAGTGTGCTGACATAGAAACATTCGGTAATTTCACTCATGGTGACAAACAAAAACATTAGTGAGCGGGTAACGAGTGACGAAACTGCGGTTATAATGTTAGTGAAGTGTTTGTGTCGTCATCTCGCGTCCCAGACGTGGCTTTTGCCTGAGATTGAGAGATAGGGTTTGCTGAAAAGGATGTAGCCGACCGATGTGAGAGGGAGACTTTCTAACTGGCTATGACTTTAAATTGCTTTGAGTGGAGTGGCAAGGCTAGGAAGTGACTTGGTGAATGAAAATCTTAAGGAGTTTGATTTTGCGTAAGTTTATTCAATAATTATACAACTTCAATTTAGTTGCCCTAATTGAGGTGCAGTTACCCACGAAGTTGCCAAGACTTACAGACGATGATTAGCTGTCACCGTTCCGTCTACTAAGTGAATCTGTCAGTATTACCATTCAGGAGGACGGTGGTTCAAATCCACCCCCGGCCATCCAGATTTAGGTTTTCCGTGATTTCCCTAAATCACTCCAGGCAAATGCCGGGATGGTTTCTTTCAAAGGTCACGGCCGAATTCCTTCCCTTACACTTACCCAAATATCCGAGCGTGAACTCCGTCTCTAATGACCACGCTGTCGACGGGACGTTAAACCCTAATCTTCCTTCCTTCCTTCCAGCACTACCTTCCACAACGCAGAGTCCTGTGTCTAACAACCCAACATCAGGTTGTTTATTACTCTGACTGGCCGCTGACTGCTGCTCTTCTCTTCTCTCTCGAGAGAGTGTACGGCTCCCAAGTTTTATAATCTTCTCCTTTCGACCCCGACAGTCCCTGACGTGACGTGCTGCCGATGCCTCCAGCCTCTTCATTGGGTGGTCATGAAATTTTCGTTAGTATATGTCTCTATCTGCCTTGTGATCGCTGTCTAACAGAGCGGAAACATACTCCCTGCGTTGGTTGCCAGCACGTAAACTGCCTCCCGATTTCTCACTGCATCAGCGCCCTCCCCTGTTTGTTCGGTCGGGCGCAGCCAGCCAGGCGCCTGTTACAACAACACCCCACTGTTACAATTTACTCGGCGTAAGACATGGACTTTTCGGTGGCCGCTACAGTCACGCCAAATGTAACGATGAAAAGAGCACAGTAATTATTAAAAAAATGAAGGATATATATTACGTCCTCTCTCCATCCGTCTGCTTCCCTACGAGTGACCGGCCGCGGTGGCCGCGGGGACTGAGGTGCTTCAGTCACGGTCTGCACGGCTACTACGGTCGGAGGTTCGAATCACCCCTCGGGCATGGATATTTGTGCCGTCCTAGTTCGTAAGTAGTTCATAAGTAGTTTTTAAGTTTAGGGACTGATGACCCCGTAGTTAAGTCCCATAAGATTTACAAACATTAAATTATTCCCTACATCTACATCTACATAGATACTCTGCAAATCACATTTAAGTGCCTGGCAGAGGGTTCATTAACCACTTTCATAACTTTTCTCTACCGTTCCATTCTCTAATAGCGCGCGGGAAGAAAGAACACCTAAATCGTTCCGTTTTCGATCTGATTTCTCTTATTTTATTGGGATGGTCATGTCTCCCTAAGTAGGTGGGTGCTAGCAAAATATTTTCACATTCATAAGTAAAAGTCGGTGATTGAAACTTCGCAAACAGATCACGCCGCAATGAATAACGTCTTTCTTTTAATGATTTCCACCCCAATTCGTGCAACATTTCCGTGACGCTTTCCCCCCCGTAACGTGATAAAACAAAACGAGCTGCCCTTTTCTGAACCTTCTCAATATATTCCGTCAGTCCCACCTGGTGAGGGTCCCACAAGGGGCAACAGTACTCCAGGAGAGGACGCATAAGTGTGATGTAGGCAGTCTCTTTGGTGGAGTTGGTGCATCTTCGAAACGTTCTGCCAATGAAACGTAACCTTTGATTCGCCTTCCCCACAATATTTTCTATGTCTTCTCTCCACTCAAAGTTGTTCGTAATTGTAACTCCTAGGTATTTGGTAGAATTTACGACCTTAATGTTTGACTGATTTATCGCGTAATTGAAGTTCAGTGGATTTCTTTTAGTGGTCATGTGTATTACTTCACACTTTTCTTTATTTAGTGTCAATTGCCAATTTTCGCACCAAGCAGAAATTTTGTCTAAATCGCTTTGCAGTTGCATTTGATCCTTTGTTGACTTCATTAACCGATAAACGACAGCATCATCCGCGAACAGTCTAAGGGAGCTATTCAGATTGTCTCCTAAATCGTTTATAAACACGAGGAAGAGTAGGGGACCTACAACGCTTCCCTGTGGAACGCCAGATATCACTTCTGTTTTACTCGATGACTTACCGTCAATTACAACGAACAGTGTCCTTTCTGATAGGAAATCGTGAATCAAATCGCACAATTGGGAAGATATTCCATAAGCACGCAATTTCATTAGAAGCCGCTTGTGGGGTACAATATCAAAAGCCTTCCGGAAATCCAGAAATATGGAATCGATTTGAGATCCCTTGTCGATGGCACTTAACACTTCATGTGAATTAAGGGCAAGCTGTGTTTCGCAAGAGCGATAATTTCTGAATCCGTGTTGACTATTGGTTAATAGGTCGTTCTCTTCGAAGTAGTTCATAATATTCGAACAAAGTATATGTTCAAAAATCCTACTACGAGTGGAAGATATCTGATGTGCAAAGCTCATCCGGTAGCTCGCACCGCGTGCTTGCGATGTAGGAGACGACTGAGCCATCGGAACACGCGAGTGGGTGAAGAAGCGCGTTCGCTTTGCAGACTCGTCGCTAATGGCGAAAGCGCTGTCTCTGGCGCCAGGCAGCCCCCGTTCTGGGCGGTTAGGGACCGCGGCCCCGCCATCAAAGCGGCCGAATTGCGCCTCCTTACCCCTTGCCATCCCCCTCACCCCCACAATCCCTCCCCCTCTTCTTTGACAGCCAGCTCGCACAGCGGCCTCTAGCAAAACACGTCGCCACGGCCCTTTGCGGCAGCAGGGCTAACAGACGGTGTGTGTGTCGTAACATCGCCGACTAACGGGCGGCACACGACGTGGGCAACCGAACGCTGCTTTTCTCGGTTTTCCTGCGCTCCTTTCAGTTAACGAGGTAAAGCCGTAGTCGACACCACACGTTGTACCGATACAAGTGTACTTGAAATTAACGAACTTTTCTAAGTCAGCACACTGTCTCTCAGTTCCTACAGTATACCACTGACGTAACAACAACAAGAAAAATTGACTCATTGTTTTGCCCAAGTCAGATCAATCGAACTAAAAATTTCAAGCTTAGGATTTCGTGGCCATTGTCACCACCAATATAATTCTTCGGGGTATGAGACCGCGTCGTTATTTTTGGAGAATTCAAATGTTCAAATGTTTGTATAGTCTATGGGACTTTACGGGGTCATCAGTTCCTAAACTTACAAACTACTTATGAACTACTTACGAACTAGGACGGCTCAAATATCCATGCCCGAGGGGGGATTCGAACCCCCGACCGTAGAGACCGTGCAGACCGTGACTGGAACGCCTCAGTCTCCTCGGCCACCGCGGCCGGCTTTTTGGAAAATCCACCGACGTTTCGGCCACTGTCGCAGGTGGACTTCATCAGGGTCTGTATCTCAGTGACGGACTAAGGCTGTCGAAGGCCTGGGGCGGCGGCAGAACAAAATGAATCCCCCTGTCCACTTGCAAATACGTGTATTACAACGAAAAGTAACTTTAAGGCCCCCACCAGGACGAGAGGAACGGGCCAATCTAAGAAAAATAGCCTCCGTGACTTGGAGGCCGAAAACGAAAGACCAAGGGCTATTTTTTTAAAGCACTTTCCAGGCATTTGGAGGCTCCTCCAAGACGAGAGGCCCGGAACGGTCCGCCCCCTCCGCAAACCCCCTTACCACATTAGTCCGCCACAGCTGTGTCTGACTGCTGAATATCAGATTGCTTGTAACTTATATAACATCCCTCTACGTCTTTCTCAAACCACTATTACATAAGTCAGACGCAATCTCATATTCACAGTCAGACACAGACCCTGATGAAGGCTGCCCACAACAGTGGCCGAAACATCCGTAGATATTTTAAATCAATTCTAGAAAGTAATATTAACAATAGGGGCGTCTTTCTATAATTACTGCAGTCCGCCTTAGCTGTTTTTATACGCCTTTATTGCGTTACTACCGGTTTCGTACCGTTAAAGGTACATCTTCAGGTACCTTTTAATTTACATGTGGTGGTTTGACTTGTTGCGTCTCCCAACGTTCATGATTATTTTATGGAGGTTTTTCTTCAAAGATGTTAATTAATTTTACAAGGGACTCCCTTCAGTAAACGTCTGTGTGGGCAACGGTTGCGTATACCAAGTTTACTGTTTAAAGTTGAACGTATGGGTGGGTTCAGTATTCCCTGAATCTGAAGTAAAATTGTACCAATGGTTTGCGTCGTATGCTATTAAAATATTTGACAAAACCAGAAGCTTTTTGGAGCCGTGGTCCGTGTTATGATTCTCAAAAGATTAAAAAGATGGCGACGCGGTCTCGTATCCCGAAGAATTTTATTGATAGCAACTAAAAATTATCACTCTCTTGAAGCACAGGAGAGAATTTTATATGGAGATCACCCACAGCTAAAATCTGTCTACATAAAAGCGAAAGGATACTCATTAACTCACTCACTGACTAAACACTAAATATCGAAAACTGCTTCACGTATGAAGCTCAAATTTATCAGGAGTGTAATTTATAGGTAGAAGACATCAGCTGAGAAAGGATTATGCGATAGAGCCGACAGTTTAGAAGATATGACATCAGAAACAATGATAACATCCCCGTCTTGCGGCACATAATAGCGTGACTTTAACAGTTCATTATTTTAGAAGGAGCGCACTTGGCGACTTGCAACAAACTTCAAACAAAATTTCAACCCTTCAGGAAACTTTTTTCTCGCTGACAATCTCAATATAATGATGAAAGGAAAAATGTTTGTTGCTTACTAGTTTTTCGGCGTTCTTGGAGTAAAATTACAGCATTTGGCACGACGTTGCAATTTATTACTCGTACACTATTAATCGTATTCGCGAGAAATGTTAGACAATATACACACATACCACTGTACATACGTTCGACATTTTATCATAGTACGTCACACAGTTCATGACATATGTAGTCATAAAAAATTAGGCATAAAAACAACCTCATCACGCATAACATTTCCTGTTAACTCTATTCGCGACGTAATTTTCAGACATTTTACGTATACACTACTGGATGTACCTTCTGAACTACTAATACTTTACTTGAAATAATCATTAATTTCTAAGGTATGCGAATGTATTGGGAAAACAATTTGTATGCTTCATGACCGATGTGTAAACATCAACGGCACACATTTTTGCTCCAATCCGAAAAATCTGCCGTGGCTGAACGTTGTCTTAAGGAAGGGCATAAAATGTCTTTGAAAGACAAGCAAATTACTGTTCCCAGCTTACCGTTACTGGGACTACGTACTTAAAGAATCGATGGCATCTTATTAACAGAGATAAAGGTTTTGCGTTAAGTAAAATGTGGAATCCTATTTTATCAGATATCAAACAACAACGATTTAATTTTCGAGTAGCTGTTTCTTCATTTGCGATTTCATTTTTATAACTTCTAACGTCATTGGCGCTGCAGCCTTCGCTTCGCAGAGGGCAGTTCTTCCGCTTCGCGGCCTGTACTACCACCACCTAGAGACAACAGCCCTTGTCACGTCACACCGACCAGGCCGAGGCCTACGAGAAAGACAGGCCCCGGCGCGCACGTCATGCGACGTAAGCGTTGCAGTCCTGAGCCGGCTGGCCGGCTAGTTGGCCGGCCGCTGTGAGGCGGTGGGCCATGCCCCAGCGGCCGGCCAACTAGCCGGCCAGCCGGCTGACTTGCTGGCCGCTGTGGCACAGCCGTTCACGTAGGCCTCGCCAAAGTCCACTGCCTAGTGGGTATTCTTACTTGTACTAACATTTTAGTTGAAATAATCATTAATTTTTAAGGTCTCCGAATGTGATTAGATTTCTTTGCCTCTGAAACACCGATATTTGAAACAAGACAATTATACGCTCTATGCCCTGAATTGTGATTTTGGCAACTGAGCTGAAATTCAGTTAGTTGCGAGCCGCGACCGAGCGCACTGAGGTGCTATGCTGCGATGCGCGAGGCTGTTCCCAGTCGGAGGTAGGAATCCCCCGTCGTGCATGGATGTTTGTGTTGTTTTTTAGTATAAAGTAGTTTATAACTTTATGGAATGATGACCCCGCAGTTAAGTCTCATAAGCTTCACAAACATATGAACATTTTTAGTTGTGTTACGGTTATTTACCTTCGGTAAAAATGGTAATTCCAACGGAACGCTTGTTTGGTGAGCGTTTATTTTTGCCAGCAGGACTATTATATCCGGCTTTTCTGAGTGATGTTTCAGGATTTTAAATGTAAGTTGAGATGAGAATTTCGTTATAGCCCACAATATCTCGGGCTCAATCTTTTACTATTATTATCTTAGCAAGCACTGTATAACCTCTGGCTTACAATAGCAGACTATGTCAGGTATGCCAATTGCATGTGCCTTTGTTTATTGCATACCGCGTGCTCAAAAAGTCAGTATAAATTTGAAAACTTAATAAAGCACGGAATAATGTAGATAGAGGGGTAAAAATTGACACACATGCTTGGAATGGCATGGGGTTTTATTAAAACCAAGAACGAGAAAAAGTATTGCTAGACGCATGACAGATCTCTTGCGGGTGTCGTTTGGTGATGATCGTGTGCTCAGCCGCTTCTTTCGTCATGCTTGGCCTCCCAGGTCCCCAGACCTCAGTCCGTGCGATTATTGGTTTTGGGGTTGCCTGAAGTCGCAAGTCTATCGTGATCGACCGACTTCTCTAGGGATGCTGAAAGACAACATCCGACGCCAATGCCTCACCATAACTCCGGACATGCTTTACAGTACTGTTCACAACATTATTCCTCGACTACAGCTATTGTTGAGGAATGATGGTGAACATATTGAGCATTTATTGTAACATGATCTTTGCTTTTTCTTAATATGTTATGCTAATTATTGCTTTTCTGATTAGATGAAGCGCCATCTGTCGAACTTTTGTTAGGTGTATTTTTTTTTTTTTTTTTTTTTTTTTTTTTTTTTTTTTTTTTTTTTTTTTTGGTCCTAATAACACCTCATGTCATTCGAAGCATGTGTATCAATTTCTACCTCTATATTACATTATTCCGTGATTTATTAAGTTTTTTGATCACCAAGTACTTCTGTAAATCAAGTTATGTGTTTAATTTTGAGATGTTTGATTAGGATTGTGATTGAGATTTTTGCGTATTGTTTACGCCAAGAATGTCTTGTTCTTGTGATTTATCTCAAAAAAATATTGCCAGATACCGTTAAGTAAAATTTTATGTTCAAATGTTGCAAATTAAATGACGGTGTACGCAACAGGGCCACTTCTAATTAAAAATTCATTCACTTCTTTAAAACTTGGCGACACGTGGGCATTTTACAAAGTGCTGCATAATCGATTAATAAGTCTGTAGGCCGCCATCATTTCATATGCACGGTCCAGTGGTAAAGGTTATTAGAAAAAGGCGATCTAACTGGCATACGGTAAAATAAAAATAATGCCGACATGAAAATGAATTCCATTTCGCTTGAGTGTATTCATACTGGGGCGCTGAAGGCATCGGCCGATTCTCGCTGTTCATTATGCGCTCCACTGCTTCCCTCGATTGACGGGCTAATTTTTGCTGCTGACAACCACAATTTCATAGACGGGTCCCGCTGATGTCTCCGATATTGCAGCGAAGCGATTTTCGAGGAATAGATTGCGGAATAAATTAATTAGGACCAACCGGGGCGTGGGAGCATTGCTGGCGTGTGCCTCACGTGTCGACGAGGACTGAGGTCTGTTTTGTAATATGTACACGAATAACGATTGGAATTTCAAATTCATTTGATCTATCCCTATAATTAAAATGCTTTATTGGTCCTTAATTCTCCCGTCAGATACGTAACAGCAATTTTATTCTTGTTCAATGATTCTTTATAGCCAGTACTAACGTCTGCGTCTGACATTAACTCCTTTGTAGATTGAAAACTGTATTTACAACTGAGAACCATAACGATATAGGACGTTGAGTTTCCTAACATCACTATAATTATTGGAGTCAATGACTAGACGAATATGCGTGAAATACAAATATGAAGTGCGGATGTCGCCTTCATGAGGGATTTGCACATGCACAATGCGAGGTGCACAGTAACTGCAGTTTCTTCTTTTGAGAACATTCGTTCGTAACCGCCAGAGCTCGAGTAGCCAGGAGCTGGCGTCTCTACCAGCTCCGTAGCCAATGTCAACAGCGGCGCCGAGGAGGAGTAGCCGAGCGGTCTAAAGCACCTTGCTGCGGAGCGCGCAGTTGCTCGCCGTGGAGGTTCGAGTCCTCCCTGGGGCATGGGTGTGTGTGTTTGTCTGTAGGTTAGTTTACCTAGGTTTAAGTAGTTTGTAAGCTACGGGCTGATGACGACGTAGTTTGGTGCGATATATTTACGGACATCTGAACATTTCAACAGCGGCGTTTCTCCCCCGCCCCTCCATGCCGCAGGGGCGCCCATATGCTGCCTCGAGGGGGTTCAAAAGAGAATTTGAACATCGGCCGCGCATGCGCATTGCAACGCTGCGGACACTGCCGCCTAAATTAGGCGGCTGCGCTACGACTCTATACGAGCTGTCTCCACGACGTAAAACGTTTCTCATGCGATAAAAATACTGAGAATGTGCATACAAAATGATCTCATAAAAAGAACGAAACGAAGAAAGTCTAAAAACACTTTTTATTTTTTTTATTTATTTACTTGTTTATCACAGTGAGTTATTTTCCGGGGGTTCACTGAACCACTGAACACATAGGACCCGTCGTCTCTGGATACATGCCTCGAGAAAAGTTCTGTTGTTGCCTTCGACATAACGCCTGAAGAGTGAGGCGTGTCCTGCCCAAACAGTCTGCCTGTAATAAATAAAGTTACAGCTGAAGGGCTTTCTATAGCTAAATGAATAATTCATTCGGTGCGATTATCTCGGGTTACCAATTTAACGTCAGGACGCGTTATGCGGAACTGTTAGGGGAAGAGAATACCGTGGCACACCTGTTACTTGAGCATATGGTCGGCCATGGGCAAAAGCGTGACCGTCAGTCGGAGTGTGCGGTCCTACCAGACTACCAGGCCGCGAGTTACAACAGGCGCTGCCTGCCGTTTCATCAAGGGCCTGTAACAATAACTAGACTCCCTAACGGCGCTGCTGTCGCGGGGTAATTTGAACCTTCGGCCGGCCGCCATGATAGTGGCAAGAGTCAGTTAAATACGAGTATTGTTACGAGATAAATCTAATATTATGTAGCTACTGAGAGATATATATACTCAGTTGGTAGTCATGTCTGTGTTGTTTGACTATTGCAGTATACAAGAAGCACTATGCTGAAGAGTTGGTCAGCGTTTAACTGTGTAAATCGATTTTAAGGATGAAATAAAAAGGACGAATACAGTCTTTCCATTTATATTTCTCAGGAATAAGAGGAGCCCTACTACTTGTGTCTATAGATATTTCGCTTAACAGGCTGTTAGTCAAGACAGTAAAGGATTGAATGAAATAAATAACAGGATTTTACAATACTGATAGCTCTTTGAAAACGAGCTGCTTTAGGCCTTACTGGTGGGCAGGAAGTTCAAAATGTTTCATTTTATGATTGTGTAAAATAACTATTGGGGTCACGAGATCAGTTGCCTAACTACAGTTCGAAATTTTGTTTATGAAATTAACAACTTGTATCACAATTTAATAATCATCTGCTTTACATATGGGTATAATAATTGAAAGGAGTTTGCAGAGCTGTGTATAGTTCCGTATATGAATGATACATAGCCACACTGGATGCATATTGTGAAGTTCCTGACTTTAAAGCAGTTCACGCTACTGTAAGGAATTTAGCTTGCAACATTAAAAATGCAAATATTCGTGCTAGATACCCTAATGATAGTCTTAGATATACTTATGTAGAGCATATTTACGGCATAATTTGTGTTCTCAAAAGAATTTGGTAGTGTCTGGTTGCTTTATTCGCAAAGAAGACGCTATTTTACAATTATGTATCTGATGGTATATTTCGTTTTCACTGTAGATTTTTAACATTAGCGGTTTCAGGCAACCCTGTTTCAGTTTTCGATGCTATAAAATACCTAAATATTGGAGAATATAGCAGGCAATTAGATACATAAAGTTTTATGAAACTCTACCGAAATTAATGTTTGTACAAAAGTTTCAGCATCGCGGACTACACTGAAAAATCGTTTCTGACGATTAGTTCTGTTCCTACGCTGCACTCAGAAAGCTAAAAAAACAGAACGTTATATTTCCGTTCTACACCGCATGTCTAATAAGTTTACACACAACTGATAGCTGATGTATATTCCGTATCTGAAGCTGTTTTATACTTTAAATGAGATATAGTCTTCGTCACTTAGCTCAAATGAATACACCCTCTAATCAAAGAGTCTTACATTAGAAGTTCGCGTAGGTGTTTGCCACCGTAATGGCCACCGGGGCGTTCTTCTATTTGCCCGCTGTTTGCAGTTGGGATTGTGGAGGCTTCCGTTTCGTGCTGTCTAACCAATTGCATATCACCATCCGAGGCCAGCTAAGGAAATGTAACAGAATGTAACGTAACATCAATTGCGGAGGTAGGAATATCACTGCCGCGGAGGAGTGGCCGAGCGCTCAAAGGCGCCTAGCTGCGTAGCGCGTAGTTCGTCTGAGGTTCGTGACCTCCCTCGGCCATGTTGTGTGTGTCTTTTCCTTAGCATAAGTTAGTTTAACTAGTTTTTAAACCTAGGGACTGATAAGTGCAGCAGTTAAATTTCGAATCACTTTTATATTTCTCTATTTTTCTATTCATATTTATATGATTCTAAAATTAAACTTCCTGGCAGATTAAAATTGTGCATCGGAACCGGGACTCGAAGCTGGGACCTTTTCCTTTCGCGTGCAAGCGTTCTACCGACTGAGTTATCCCGACACGTCTCACGGTTCGTCCTCCCAACTTTCCTTCTGCCAGTACCAGTCCAATGTTCTAGTCCTGTTTCCGGCACACAATTTTACTCTGCCAGGAAATTTTACATCAGCGCACACTCCGCTGCAGAGTGAAAGTTTCATTCTGGTTTCTAAAACTGCTTATAGGTTGCTTGAATAATCACTTTGTTGTTATTAGTAGTTTATTTATTGTAAATACGTATCTTTTTCGGGCTTAGCCAATCATCTAGTGACCTATCAGTAAGATACATATACACCCAATAAGTATATAAACAAAATTATTTGCAATTTACGCTTAAGTACTGATATATATTGAGCATAGAGGCTTTTAAATTATATCATTTAAAAATACCGTTATTATTTATTCCCATATAAGAAAAACATCAAATGTGATCAGGATTATATTTATATAAAATAAAGATAATGTATATATGAAATATTTTAGAACATAAAGATGGAAGTCAGAGTAGAGGCCGAAAAGTTGCCTTATTTATTCAAAATACAAGGTCAAAATAAAGTGACAAAATCTGTATAATTTTTCGACAAATAACAAAAAATTGAAATATATACCAAATTTGCCAAATGAATTTATATTCTCAAAATTAATTACTGAATAATGTTGTTTCGGAAATTTCGAAAAACCAGTCCCTTGTATAGCTAACTTGTTCGTTTATCAGTTGATCCTGTAAGGTGCATATATTATATCGGTATGTAATTCCAAATTATGTAAAACTAATTGCTCTGGATAAAAAATATTTTGTATTTTAATTGTAAATGGCAAATAATTTTGTGTATATACTTATTGGCTGTATATGTATCTTATTGACAGGTGTCCATATGATGGGCTAAGCCCAAAACAAGTAGTGTATTTCACATGTTCAAATGTTTGTAAATCTATCGCACCAAACAGCGTGGCCATCAGTCCGTAGCTTACAAACTACTTAAAGTAAGGTAAACTAACCTAAGGACAAACATACACATCCATGCCCCAGGGAGGACTCTAACCTCCGACGGTGAGCAACCGCGCAGCGAGGCGCCTTAGACCGCTCGGCTTGTCGTGTATTTACAATAAATAATCTACGAACAACAAGTAATTTATTATTCAGGAACCTGTATGCAATTTTTATCATATGAAAAATTTTGATCGTGACGCTTGTATACTTATATCAAGACTTTCAGTCTAAAATAATAAAGTTCCATTCTTTAATAGCTCGCGGGAAAAAGGAATACCTCGGTCTGATTTATTTTATTATGATGATCATGTCTCCCTATGTATGAGGCTGAAAATCAGGATTTCCGGATGCGGCTTTCAACCATCTTCACGAATCGAATCCATTTTGTTACCACTGAGTCACTTCGCTAACTCGGTATTAACAGAAGGGGTGAAATGCGGATCAGAGGCGTATAACGACCTTCACGGGTGTGACACGTCAGCTGTGGTATTGCACTGCATTGTGCTGAAATATAGTACCGACGTTACACCTTAAGCCTCACATAACATTTCAACCGCTGTTTTTATTTTATTATTTTTATTTATATATTCGTTTATCTTCCTCGAGCGTCGAAGTTGCTGTTTGAAGCGTATCCCAGACCGTGGTGAACATTTGTCAAATTCGGTAATAAAGACTTATAGAACCCATCTTAGGCAAACTGTGCTATCTTGCAGTTTCTTAAAAAAACTTAAATCGCCCCAAAGTCTGAATTAATGTCATAAAGATGTAGAAAAATGAACAGTCTAAGCAGCTACTTTTCAGCCTACAGTTAGTGACAGCAGTACTACCGAAACATTATGTCGACGACGGAATTAAGTGATATGGTCCATTCATTACGAATACAGACTGACAATGACTTTACTTTGTTAGGATATACCGATATTTCATTTTAAATCTTTGGATTAAATCGTTGGGAAATTTCTCTACTTATTTCTTTATATTTGAATTCTTAACCAGACAAAACGAATTTACTAAACAAGTGATCCTTCCAGGGTTCCATTTTTACCAATCGAGGCACTCAAAAGAAATGGTAATGAATTACGGTTATGAAGCTAGTAATCTATGAAGGTAGCTGACGTAATCTTTCGAAGCTGGCTGTAATAAATCCATTTAATTATTTGCCGATATCGTCGGTATGGAGAGCGATTCTAAAATATATTGTTTAAAATGTAATGACTTGAATATGAAGACAAAACCTGGAATGCAAGTACAAATTACTCATTTACTCGTTATTACTTTCGGCAAGCTATGTTTCCATTATCAGGTGATCAAATGTTACTTTGTGCGAGCCGTCTGGAGCGCCACGTTACGAATCACGCGGCCTCCCGCGTCGGAGGTTCGGATCCTCCCTCGGGCATGGATATGTGTGTTGTCCATAGGTTAGTTTAACTTGAGTAGTTTGTAAGACTAGAGACTGATGACCAACGTAGTTTGGTCCCATAGGATTACAAACATTTGAACATATGAACTAATAAAATACAAAATGAAACATATTAATTAAAAACTTATGCAGCTCTGTACTTATCACATGTTGTTTAGTACACGATGGACATAATATCTTTGACATTTGGTGCTTGCACTATACATATCATTTGTTGTTTGGTACACCACTGTCGTAATATCTTGGTGTAGCAAACAACGTGGGATATGTACAGAGCTGCATCAGTTTTTAATTAAAATGTTTCATTTTCTATTTTTTTAGTTTCACAAAGTAACATTTGATAATGGCAACATAGCTTGCCGAAAATTAGTAATTGTATAATTTCATAGGCTTCCAGGGCCGGTGTCATTTTGAATAAAATATTTCTGGGTGTTAGGCCGCGTAATTTTTTAAAAACAGCAAATGAATTAGCGACGTTTCGACCACTATGCAGTGGTCCTTTGCTAAGTGTTTCAAAAAAAAAAAAAAAAAAAAAAAAAAAAAAATGACGCGGCCTAACACCCAGAATTGTTTTATTCAAAATAGTAATGAGTGATTTATACATGCGATTTTGGCTTTGTCTTCGTATCGAAGTCATTATATTTTAAATAATCATTTATACATTCATTAACATCTCAGTGTGCGTTAACAAAATATACTACAGTACGGTAACACGTAAGGCCTACAGAACAAAGGGCATTTTCTTGGCTTCCCAGTATCTTTGTACTACGACGTGTATAACAGTCGCGACACAATAGTTTCCTGTTCCGTCCTTTTGTCCTTCCATGTGCGTATTCATTGCCCTCTGAGGTGTACACTATCGTACGTGGTAAGAAGTAAGAGAAGAACATAAGTACGAATTCCCTACTCGCAAGTAGACGAGCACATTCAGTACGAGACCGAAACGGGCGCTGTAAAAACAAAGACAGTCTAGCTTCGCGTTCCATGCCGGAATTTATGGGTTTAATAATACAGCGCAAGTTAGGGCTTTATTAGTGGCTGGAGCAGACCAGCTGCGCGGGACACGTACAATGTATTACGCCGCGCGCGGCAGTGTGTTAGGCGCGGCGCGGTGCTGCGAGGCGAGGCGAGGCGCGTGCAAATTTTACGTTGGCCGCGCACAGTGGAGACGGTCGCGTCCCACGGCGCGGCGTGGAAAGCGTGGGAAACGCGCACACAGCAGCTGATGAAACCCCAGAGAAATTTTCCAGGAGCTCGGCCGCAATATTGTGCAACGCGGGAAACGTAAAGGAGGCGCAGATCTGATATCGCCCTACACGTGTTATGTGAATCCTGGCTGCTAATTGCTGACGTTAATGTTCCGTCGCTTTAAACAGAAGCAACTTTTCCCTCAATGCAAACGTAGGCTTCCGCGGCAGTTGTCACTATCAATTAAATTCTTCTGGGTATGACACCGCGTCGTCATTTTATAAACTGTACCGACGTTTCGGCCACTGTTACAGGCGGCCTTCATCAGGGTCTGTGTCTGTGTCAGACACAGATCCTGATGAAGGCCGCCTGCAACAGTGGCCGAAACGTCAGTACAGTTTATAAAATGACGACGCGGTGTCATACCCAGAAGAATTTTCTCTCAATGTCTATAGCTACATCTACATACATACTCCGCAATCACCGTAAGGTGCGTGGCGGAGGGTACACTGTACCACTACTAGGTATTTCCTTTCCTATTCCACTCCCAAATGGAACGAGGAAAAAAATATCGCCTATATGCCTCCGTACTAGCCCTAATTTCTCTTATCTTGTCTTTGTGATCACTACGCGAAATGTAAGTAGGCGGCAGCTAGATCGTACTACACTCAGCTTCAAATTCCGGCCCTCTAAATGTCCTCAACAGAAATTCACGAAAAGAACGTCGTCTATCTTCCAGCGATCCCCAATTGAGTTGCCGGAGCATTTCCGTGACACTCGCGCATTTGTCGAACCTACCGGTAACAAATCTAGCTGCTCGCCTCTGAACCGCCTCTATGTCTTCCTTCAAACTGATATGCTGCGGGTCCCAAATACTTGAGCAATACTCAAGACGTGGTCGTACAACCGTTTTATACGCGGTCTCCTTTACAGGTGAAGTACATTTTCCCAAAATTCTCCCAATAAACCGAAGTCGGCTATCCGCCTTACTTACAACTGTCCTTACATGTTCGTTCCATTTCATATCGCTCTGCAATGTTACGCCTAGATATTTGAACGATGCAACAGCATCAAGAAGCTCACTACTAATGCTGTATTCGAACATTATGGGATTGTTTTTCCTACTCATGCGCGTTACCTTACATTTTTCTACATTGAGAGCTAGCTGCCATTCTTCGCACCAACTAGAAATTTTGTCTAAGTCGTCCTGTATGCTATTACAGTCAGTTACAGACGACACCCTCCCATACACCACAGCATCATCAGCAAACAGCCGCAAATTGCAACATACTCTGTCCATCAGATCATTTATATAGATAGAAAATAATTGCGGTCCTATCACACTCCCCTGGGGCACGCCTGACGATACACTCGTCTCTGATGAACACTCGCCGTCGAGAACAACGTACTGCGTTCTATTACTTAGGAAGTCACCGAGCCAGTCAGAAATCTGTGAACCTATTCCATAAGCTCGTATCTCTGCTGCTAAGTGCTGTCCTTAAAGGCTAGTCTATACGACGACACTAGGCTGTAAAACTCGTCGCATGAAATGAATTGCGTGCAACTGGTTTCGTTTATGTTTGTAGACACGGCGCCAATACCAAACACTTCAGTTTCGTTGTTTTGTGATTGCCGTAGTCGCCGTAGAATGAAAGTTTTGGTAGCTGTACGAGTTGTGGCGGATCAATTGCTTGTCTGTGTGAAGTAACTACACAAGACTAAACATAAAAAGATTGAGAAACGTGTTTGCGTTCGTGACTGGATTAAACAAAAGACGTCAGCTCTGTTGCTCAGCGACCTTGCTGAAAGAAATTGTGATTGAAGACCCTAGAAGTTATTTTAATTAACTTAGAATGTCACCAGAGCAGTTAACGTTCCTTTTAAACAGAGTTAGTAATGCAATAAAGGAACAAGTTATCGTTATGTGTGAAGCATAGTTACCAGAACTAAAATTACAAATTGCATTATGTTTCTTGTCAAGTAGATATTCGTCTCTGAGTACGTGTACTGTGTCCCGAAATCCACAATTGCCCTACTTCGTTTGTATAGGTATTTCAAATTCGATATATTTTAGTCTGCTATTCACTAATCGTCAACCCATCAATATTTAATTTCACAAATAATTGCCAGAAGAGCACTAATACGCCGTTAAAGTCGCACAAGCACCTACTCAAGGCATATATGTTCAAAAACAGAATTATTTCTACCGTTCCCCCCTTTATGTTGTATTTTGTTCTGTATTGGTTAATACCTAACCTAAAAACACGCGCAATCAATTTCGACAAAGTTGGAACGTGCCGAAACTATTTTGTTTCGTCAAGAGCTCAAAAAAAAGTTCAAATGTTTGTTGAACTTATGGGACTTAACTACCGGGTCATCAGTCCCTAAGCTTACAAACTACTTATGAACTACCTAAGACTACGGACGGCACAAATATCCATGCCCGAGGGGGATTCGAACCCCCGACCGCAGTGGCCGTGGAGACCGTGACTGGAGCGCCTCAGTCCCCTCGGCCACCGCGGCCGGCGTCAACGAGTTGCGCGAAGGCCTGCTGCGTATGCGCATTGGCCAGTAGCGCAGTTTCATGAAACGTAGTGTCGTTGTGTAAACTAGCCTTAATGTACCGTCGCTTTACACAGAAGCAACTTTTCTCGCAATGTCTATCAATCCTTTGCCCTAAAATTACGAAATGCGGTACGTAGTCTACGCGCCCTTACTGTAAACACGGGACTGATAACCCAGCAGTTGAGTCCCCTTTAAACACCCAACAACTGTAAACACGTCAGCATTGTTTTAACCCCTATGTACGAGGCGCGTTTTTTGAAACAGTAATTTCCGTTTTCTTGTAGGCACTAGTAGTCCGCGCACATACCGCAACGAGCGCGTGCGTTGTGTACCGGCGTGTCTCGAAAACAACTGTGCTCAGTTTCAACTCTGTAGCTGACCTGCACGGTTCTTTTCTGTGCTTTCTTTTGTGTCTCGTTTCCGCCGGTTGTCTTAGGTGTCTCTAGCGGAGTGGAGAGAGACCGACACAGGGAAATAGGATGCACGCGTGTGCGGGTACAGGGTGTGAGGTGACCAACTAGTAGGACAGCAGAAACTAGAAATACCAAGCTAGATTAGAACAAGATATATATTTCGTAGAAATATGGTACAATACTTAACTTGGAGGGCAGCAAACTAGTGGTATGCAGAGACATAGTTAACTAGATAGAGGCCTGCCTACTGATGAGTCCTAGTGCCTGTCCTAATCCCAAGTGACCGATGCAGTTCAGTGGTGGCCACGAGCGGAGTTGCAGCAGAGGGCACTCTTGGCTGACGTCGTAAGAACGCCGCGCCGTGCTTACATGGTGGCGCGCGGCGAAAGTACGTGGCGCGCACTTCAGACTTGTGCGACACCACAATTTCAAATTGTTTAAGACTATCAACTAGCCCGCCCCGTGTGAGGTTCGCTCAGTGATATGTGGTTTTTGTCAGCATAGAACCTATCTGCTGCAGAAATTCATCGACAGATTTGCGAGCCGCGGTGGAGTAGCCGAGCGGTCTAAAGCGTCTCGCTGCGGAGCGCGCGGTTGCTCGCCGTGGAGGTTCGTGTCCTCCCTGGGGCATGGGTGTGTGTGTTTTTCCTTAGGTTAGTTTACGTAGGTTCAAGTAGTTTGTAAGCTACGGACTGATGACCACGCAGTTTGGTCCGATAGATTTACAAACATTTGATTTGAACAGATTTGAGAAGTTTACGGTGATTCTGTTATGAGTGAAGACAAAGTGCGTAAGTGGGTACGAGAATTTAAAAACGACAGTGACAACGTCCATGATGATGTCGCCCAGCTTCGATTACTCACGATTTGGGGTTTCAGCTGATGCGAGGATCCGTGAGAATAGGAGCTTCACAATAACAGGTATCTTAAACTAATTTATTGACATGTCGACATCAGTGCTTTACAAAACGACACTCTACTCTCGGCAAGCGGCAGGCGGTAAAATTGTATGAAGAGGGTATTTTAAAATCGGTTGAGAGGCATGATAAGTGTTTGAACAAACTTGGCAACTATGTCGAAAAATAGAATAAAGTATGTGATTCCTAATGTTCAAATGTTTATAGAGCTTATGCGACTTAACTACGCAGTCATCAGTCCCTAAACTTACAAACTACTTATGAACTAACTTATACTAAACTTATACTAAAGACGGCACAAACATCCATGCCCGAGGAGGGATTCGAACGCCAAACCGTAGCGGCCGTACAGACCGTGATGCCGCGCCGCAGACCTCTCGGCCACTGCAGCCGGTTTGTGATTTTTTCCTTGTGTTCTTCTGTTCAATCGGAACTTTTTAAAAACGCGCCCCGTACTTCGTAATGATTTTGTAGACCGGACCCTCTGGCCCACATTGCTGAAAATTTTTACGCAGCATATTTTTTGTAGATTTTTCCTCTTGTTGTCTCCTTTAAGTGGCCGACCACATTGAGGCGCTATGCTCTGATGGCCGAGGCCGTTCCCCGTCGAAGGTTTGAATCCTCCCTCGGACGTGGATGTTTGTTTATAAGTAGCTTGTAAGTTTAGTGACTGATGACCCCGCAGTAAAGTCCCATAAACTTAACAATCATTTGAACAGTTTTTGTCTTGTGGGATATTTTTGAATTGTGTGAGTTGCCTAAAGGAGAAACTCACATGTAAAGCTCATTTAGAATCAGTGTATACAGTGGCGAACAGTGCTTGTATCTAACATGCCACGTTTTCGAGTAATGGGGCAATGATTTGTTGATTCATATATAAGTTAAGCCTTACGTAATGGAACACGCTGTTTCAGCACCAATAAATCTATTTTAATGGTAAACGAAGAAAATACAATTGTGGGCGAGTGCTTAAAGTTTAATTTATGTAGCGAGTAATACTGCTGTTTTTCGGGAAAACTGAAATATTTTTAAAAACGGAGGACGTTCACCACTGCATTCGTTGATTCTAAATCACCTTCACGCAAATACAACGGACACAGTTGAGACACATACTTTGTAAGAGACTAAATCCAGGTTGTTCTTCTGGTTTTGAATAAGTTTCTTCGTTTATGGTGGTGTTTTAATGCACGTGTGATTATTCGTTATACGATCAAAAAACCTCAGTAAACGATGAAAATCCAGCATGCTGGGAGATTCGGGAACAGCCACATCTTTAGTATTTATACTACCAATTTCGACAAGACGCCTGGTTCAGTAGAAAATAATACATTTTGTTCTGTAACTTTCATGACATGTCTTAAGAGGAATAATATTTCATTTTTTGTAAATTTGATGTTATGTCTGATGTGTATTGAAGATGACACTGACTAGGCTGGCATGATAACGAGCTAAGGGAACCCCGTAACTGGTCGTCAATCAAAAAATATAAAAAAAATTACAACTTTTGCTACTTTGAAACTGTTAATACAGTAAACGTTTGTTTGTCTGACTCTTTCAAAGAAAAAACAGGCGATTTGGTTATCTTGCATTTTATTATACCTACTGCGATTCAAAATTGTTTCTATTGGAAGTTTACAAACACAATGACGAGTACAAAAGTTAATCATTTTATGTTCAGCTGTCACAACCATACACGGCCACTCATATGCGCTAAGGCAACATCTCATACCCGGTAGTTCGTGACTTCATTCTTTGCCAAATCAACTGTCCATCAATATAAAGCAACGACTTTCGACTCATTGACGGTTAATACATTGTTAGTTCATCCCACAGGACATATTTTCGTTTTAAAAGAAAGCAACAAAGTTTATAACACTAGAACACATTTCTACATAAAAATTACTTAATTTTTTTAAAATGTTTATTTGTTTAACTATGAATTTATGCCTTTTATTATTTTACTAGAAATGATCATTAAATAAGAAACAGGAACGTTTGTGGAAATGCAAAGAAAAACTATATTGAGGGATGCTGTACTAAATACGCTGGCAGAGATAGGGACGTAGCAGTAATTTGTAGACCAAAGCCGTAGTTCAGAATATGACATCACAATCACTGAACCAAAAGCGCGTCTAGACAAGCGTCTAGCTGGTACATTTATTGGCCAAGGCGGCGTACGTCACAATGGGCATTGTCCTAGTGTCAGAAGTGTGGAAAGCGAGCATGTATGTGGGTCACAAAAGGTGATAAACCTGTCAGGATTTTTCAGATATGGTTCACTGTAGGAAATATGTGGCGAAAGTTAATAAAAATTGATCTTTTCTGAAAATTCTTGTTGCCGCAGTATGCTCTAAGATGCACCTCATTACTAAGACTGTGTCATTTACCACTGTGACGTAGATTCAATGATATCGAACATATACTGGCCATTAAAATTGCTACACCAAGAGGAAATGCAGATGATGAACGGGTATTCATTGGACAAGTATGTTATACTACAACTGACATGTGATTACATATTCACGCAATTTGGGTGTATAGATCCAGAGAAATCAGTACCCAGAACAACCACCTCTGGCCATAATAAAGGCCTTGATACGCCTGGGCATTGATTCAAAAAGAGCTTGGATGGAGTGTACGTGTACAGATGCCCATGCGGCTGCAACACGATACCACAGATCATCAAGAGTAGTGACTGGCATATTGTGAAAAGCCAGTTGCTCAGCTACCATTGGCCAGACTTTTTGAATTGGTGAGAGATCTTGATAATGTGCAGGAAAGGGCAGCAGTCGAACATTTTCCGTATCCAGAAAGGCCCGTACAGGACCTCCAACATGTAGTTGTGCATTATGCTGCTGCAATATAGGGTTTCGCGAGGATCGAATGAAGGGTAGAGTCACAAGTCGTAACACATTTGAAATGTAACGGCCATTGTTCAAAGTGCCGTCGATGCGAACAAGAGGTGACCGAGACGTGTAACCAATGGTACCCCATACCATCACGCCAGTATGGCGATGGTGAATCCACGCAGATGATAGACGCGTAAACATTTGTGTGCGTTCACCACGATGTCACCAAACACGGAAGCGAACATCATGATGCTGTGAACAGAACCTGGATTCCCTGCGAAAAAAATTACGTTCTGCCATTCGTGCACTCAGGTTCGTCGTGGCGTACACTATCGCAGGCGCTCCTGTCTGTGATGCAGCGTCAAGGGTAACCGCAGCCATGGTGTACGAGTTGATAGTCGATGCTGCAGCAAACGTCGAACTGTTCGTGCAGTTGTCTTGGAAACATCCCCATCTGGTGACTCAGGGATCGAGACCAGGCTGCACGATCCGTTACAGCCATGCGGATGAGATGCCTGTCATCTCGACTGCTAGTGATACGAGGCCGTTAGGATGCATCACGGCGTTCCGTATTGCCCTCCTGAACGCACTGATTCCATATTCTGCTAACAGTCATTGGATCGCGACCAACCTGAGCAGCAATGTCGCGATAGGATAAACTGGAATTGTGATAGGCTACAATCCGACGTTTATGAAAGTCGGAAACGTGATGGTACCTGATTCTCCTCCTTACATAAGGCATGAAAACAACGTTTCGCCAGGCAACGCCGATCAACTGCTGTTTTTGTATGAGAAATCGGTTGGAAACTTTCTTCATGTCAGCACGTTGTAGGTGTCGCCACCGGCGCCAACCTTCCGTGAATGCTCTGAAAAGCTAATAATTTGCATACCACAGCATCTTCTTCCTGTCGGGCCAGCCGCGGTGGCCGAGAGGTCTGCGGCGTGCCAGTGACGGTCTGCACGGCCGCTGCGGTGTGGAGTTTGAATCCCTCCTCGGGCATGGATGTTTCTGCCGTCTTTAGTATAAGCTAGTTCATAAGTAGTTTGTAAGTTTAGGGACTGATGACCCTGTACTTAAGTCCCATAAACTCTACAAACATTTGAACATTTTCTTTCTGTCGGTTAAATATCGCGTCTGTAGCACGTCATCTTCGTGGTGTAGCATTTTTAATGGCCACGAGTGTAGTCAATTCTGGTGAACTCAAATCGGCATCAAGTGTTAACTATATAATCAAGTATTCAACTATCAATTACTTTCTTTCCTATCATCATTTTAACTGACTGTATCTTCATGAAATGACATAATATTTGAGTTCGCAGTATTGAAACGCACGTACCATTTCAATTTAAACTAATTCATGGAACTAGACCACGTAGCGAAATTGAATGATACTTTACATGCTCCACAAAACTTCTTCCTGCTTTCTCGATTGATCTGTCTTCAGTTTCTCACGGCTTATCCACTGCGCCAACTCAGAACTAAATCTGAGGGGTGCGATAGGGAGCTTCCCAGGTAAGTGACTCGTAGGTTCCAGAGTTCTGCTCCTCAGACTGATATGAAACTTTCTGTAAAGGAAGCTGTGAGTCGGCTATTTATTTCCATTTTGAGAACCGCGCGGCCAGTGAGACGGATGTAAACAGGTCGGCGCGACGTGTGGTTATTTTCGTGTCCCTCCGCGTAAACTAATCCCCAGGAGGAGCGGCGCAGAAAATATAAATGAAAGCCGCGGAATGCAGATGTCTCGCCCGGCGCGACGCGCACTCGTTCGTTCAGTCGCGCGCGCGGCAGCCGGGATGAAATTAAATGGCTTTGTGCGCGTCCCTTTGTGCGCGCCGGCAGTTATAAGATTAACCCACCCACCCGGCGCCGCGCCGGCCTGCCGGACGCGTTGATTCTGCTAATTCCGGCGCCGCTGCCGTTGCCGCTCTGGACAGCAGGTAGGAGGGACGCCCTACCAGAGCCATCCTGCGCTGCCCTCCCTGGACTGCGACTTCGCCGTCAGCTGGGAACCCTTCTGCGAACCGCGGGCCCTTCTCACTTCACTCCCTGCTGACTGTCAAGGGAGGGGCAGTAAAGTATAATTTTCCAGGTCACTTCTTTTTCTATACTGGAATTTTAAAGCCCAGTCTGAGCAAGCTGGCAGCACTGTATTTTAATTCTTTGAAAATTTCTTCCAAAAAGTCTTGAAAGTAACAGAAAGACAGACATAAAAGTTCAACTCACCTGTTTTACGATGTTGCTTTTGCAAATATATTGCAAAATTAATAATGATATACAGGGTGTCCAGAAAAGGGCTGATTTCAAAATTAAATATGTCGAAAACAAAGATCGATAGAGGAATGCAGTAAATGGTAACTTTATTGTGAAATCTGTAAGAAGTTTATACAGTAGTTTGAAATAATAGTTACAAAAGCTACTAACAGATGGCTCTGTACGCTGTACAGCTCATATCTACATCTACATCTACATAGATACTCTGCAAATCACATTTAAGTGCCTGGCAGAGGGTTCATTAACCACCTTCATAACTTTTCTCTACCGTTCCATTCTCTAATAGCGCGCGGGAAGAAAGAACACCTAAATCGTTCCGTTTTCTATCTGATTTCTCTTATTTTATTGGGATGGTCATGTCTCCATAAGTAGGTGGGTGCTAGCAAAATATTTTCACATTCATAAGTAAAAGTCGGTGATTGAAACTTCGCAAACAGATCACGCCGCAATGAATAACGTCTTTCTTTTAATGATTTCCACCCCAATTCGTGCAACATTTCCGTGACGCTTTCCCCCCCGTAACGTGATAAAAGAAAACGAGCTGCCCTTCTCTGAACCTTCTCAATATCTTCCAAGAGAGGACGCACAAGTGTGATGTAGGCAGTCTCTTTGGTGGAGCTGGTGCATCGTCTAAGCGTTCTGCCAATGAAACGTAACCTTTGGTTCGCCTTCCCCACAATATTTTCTATGTGTTCTCTCCAGTCAAAGTTGTGCGTAATTGTAACTCCTAGGTATTTGCTAGAATTTACGACCTTAAGGTTTGACTGATTTATCGCGTAATTGAAGTTCAGCGGATTTCTTTTAGTGGTCATGTGTATTACTTCTCACTTTTCTTTATTTAGTGTCAATTGCCAATTTTCGCACCAAGTAGAAATTTTGTCTAAATCGCTTTGCAGTTGCTTTTGATCCTCTGTTGACTTCACTGACCGATAAACGACAGCATCATCCGCGAACAGTCTAAGGGAGCTATTCAGATTATCTGCTAAATCGTTTATAAACACGAGGAAGAGTAGGGGACCAATAACGCTTCCCTGTGGAACGCCAGATATCACTTCTGTTTTACTCGATGACTTACCGTCAATTACAACGAACTGTGTCCTTTCTGACAGGAAATCGTGAATCCAATCGCACAATTGGGGAGATATTCCATAAGCACGCAATTTCATTAGAAGCCGCTTGTGGGGTACAGTATCAAAAGCCTTCCGGAAATCCAGAAATATGGAATCGATTTGAGATCCCTTGTCGATGGCACTTAACACTTCATGTGAATAAAGGGCAAGCTGTGTTTCGCAAGAGCGATACTTTCTGAATCCGTGCTGACTATTGGTTAATAGGTCGTTCTCTTCGAGGTAGTACATAATATTCGAACAAAGTATATGTTCCAAAATCCTACTGCAAATCGACGTCAATGAGATAGGCCTGTAATTTTGGGGATCACTTCTTGAATATTGGAGTAATTTGGGCAACTTTCCAGTCTTTGGGTACGGATCTTTCGCTGAGTGATCGGTTGTAAATTATAGCTAAGTACGGAGCTATTGCATCAGCATACTCTGAGAGGAATCTAGTTGGTATACAATCTGGCCCGGAAGATTTATTTTTGTTTAGTGACTTAAGTTGTTTTACTACTCCAGGAGCATGGACTTCTAAGTTTCGCATGCTGGCAGCTGTTCTTGGATTGAATACTGGAGTGTTCACTTCGTCTTCTTTGGTGAAAGAATTTCGGAAAGCTGTGTTTAGTAATTCTGTCTTAGCAGTACTGTCGTCGGTAGTATTACGATTGCTATCGCGTAGTGAAGGTATTGTTTGTGTTTTGCCGCTAGTGTACTTCACATATGACCAGAATTTCTTTGGATTTTCTGCAAGATTACGAGACAGGATTTCGTTGTGGAAACAACTATAAGATTCTCGCATTGAAGTCCGCGCTAGGTTGCGAGTTTCAGTAAAAGATTGCCAGTCTTGCGGATTCTGTGTCTTTTTAAATTTTGCATGCGTTTTTCTTTGTTTCTGCAACAGTGATCTGACCTGTTTTGTGTACCACGGGGGGTCAGCCCCCTCTTTTATTAATTTATTTGGTATAAATCTCTCGATTGCTACTGACATTATGTCTTTGAAAGTAAGCCACAACTGATCTACACTCGCATTTTTAGTTTTGAAGGACTGGAGACTATCACTCAGGAAAGCGTGAAGCGAATTTTTATCTGCTTTATTGAATAGATATATTTTTCGTTAATTTTTGGTGCATTTGGGAATTTCGATATTCAGTCTCGCTACTACAACTCGATGTTCGCTAATCCCTGTATCTGTTTTGATGCTCTTTACTATCTCGGGATTATTTGTTACTAGGAGATCAAGAGTATTTTCGCAACCACGTACTATTCTAGTGGGTTCATGAACTAACTGTTCGAAGTAGTTCTCAGAAAAAGCATTCAGAACTAGTTCGGACGATGTTTTATATTTGCCCCCGGTTTTGAATACGTAATTATGCCAACATATCAAGGGTAAATTAAAGTCGCCACCGATTATAACAGTATGCTTCGGATACCTATTTGAAATATGATTCAAGCTTTCTTTGATCATTTCTGCAACCGCATCGTCTGAGTCAGGAGGCCGATAAAAAGATCCAATTATTAATTTATTTCGGTGGTCAGGTATAACCTCTACCCAGACCAATTCACAGGAAGTATCTGCCTCAATTTCGTTGCAGGATAAACTGTTTGTAACAGCAATAAACACGCCACCCCCTGTTTTATTTATTCTATCCTTTCTGAAGACCATTTGGCCCTTTGAAAAAATTTCGGCCGAATTTATCTCAGGCGTCAGCCAGCTTTCAGAACCTATCAGCATACACAAGTAAAATAATCGTATGAAAACACTCTTTGCAAACAATCACATCAGAATGTTTTCAAAATGTTCACCATTGGCACTACAGAGGTGGCGCAAACGAAGAATGAAATTCTCCATCAAATTTCGTAGTGTCTCAACCGAAATGGATTCATATGCCACAGAGATTGTCGATTCCAGCTCGTCCGACGTGGCGGGATGCTTCGGGTAGACCATGTCTTTCACTGTGCTCCACAAAAAAGAAAGAAAAAAAAAAAAAAAAAAAAAAAAAAAAATTACGGGGAGACAAATCCGGCGAATATGGAGGTCAATCCATGCCTGCACCAGTAAATTTGGGATATTCCAAAGCAATCACTCGATTCCCGAAGTATTCCTCAAGAAAGTGAAACACTTGCTGGGTCCGATGTGGTCGGGCTCCATCTTGCATAAACCATTCAGTACCTGGTCGATCCTCTAACGCTTGCTGTTTGGCGAGAAATTGTTCCAAAATTGCAACGTAACGTGCACAAGTGATCGTTTCGCGAATGAAAAAAGTGCCCATAATGCCTCTGCTACATACTGCAGCACACTCAGTAACTTTAGGAGAATACAGGGGTTTTGCTGCATACCACTATGACTTTTTGGAAGTTCTGCTTATTCACGTATCCATGCAGGTGGAAGTGTGCTTCATCTGTAAACCAGATGCCGCCAACATCAAATCCTTCACTATCAATCATTGTGACCATCTGATTAGCAAAGACAAAACTTTCTTGCACAGCTCGTACGGGTATTGGCCTGGTGCGTTTGAAGTTTGAATGGAAACATGTGTAGGCTCTTTCTCAGTATTTTCTGCGTGCTGGAACGCTTCAAACCAGTCTCAGATGCAATTCTACGGACGGATGACATTGGATTTCGCTGAATAATTCCACAAAGTGTGGCGATATTTTCAGGCGTATTTGCGGTTTGCTTGCGGCCAACATGCCCCACTAGATCATCAGCTACGCTGCCTGTTCGTTGAAATTTTGCTAACAACGTACGAATGGTTTTTCGCGTCGGGTCCTTTTGGAACATCAAATCGTGCTTCAAAACTTCGCCTTGTTGCCGTAGGACTCTTATTCTAACCTGTGGTAGCACCAGAAAAACGCGTTGTTCAATGGAGTACATGTTTTTAATCTCTTCCTTCGGTAAGCTAACCTCCTTTCACGTCGGGCGCATCGAGGGTCGTGTTAACCCAGGTCCATAAATGGCGTTGTCACGGGCACCAGTGACGTCACAGACACTGCTACATTAGACAAGTGCGTACTAGCAAGCACCAGGGAATTACCCCGTTTGAAAATGGGTAAGGAGTTCTTCGTCGAAGTTCTAATTGTTCAAATGCCAGAGAACTTTTTGCTCTTCTGAGACTTGGTTGTGCAACTCATTTGTGTAGGTTACATTGTTGACGTGAGCTGACAACGTTGGAGCGGGATAGATTCTGGCTGTGGTACAAAAATTCGGCTTCACTCGCTGGACCGTGATCAGAGCACGTTTTTCAAAAGGATACTCCAACAGCTGTCACAGTCACAGTATCGACATTATACGGGCATTACATGCGGGTTTTTATTTTTATTTTTTTTTTTTTTTTTTGCTTACAGATACATTGTCAGAGGCAGCGAAGGACCTGGAAGAGCAGTTAAATTAAATTGTCCGTTTCTTGAAACGAGGGTATAAAATGAACATTTACAAGAGTAATACAAGTGTATTGGAATGTACTGCCATAACATCAGGAGATTCTGAAGGAATTAGATTATGTCATGAAATAATAAGGTATTAGATAAGCTTTGTTATTTGGGTAGCAAAATGACAACTGATGGCTGAAGTAAGAAAGATATAAAATGCAGAATGGCTATGGAAAAAGGAAATGTTTCTTATATATATGTTCATATGTTTTTAGAGCTTATGGGACTTAACTACGGGGTCATCAGTCCCTAAACTTACAAACTATGTATGAACTAGCTAACACTAAGGACGGTACAAATATCCACGCCCGAGGGGGGTTTCGAGACCCCGACCGTAGTGGCCGTGGAGACCGTGACTAACGCGCCGCAGTCTCCTCGGCCACCGCGGCCGGCGAAATGTTTCTTAAGAAGCGAAATTTGTTGACATTGAATATTAAATTAAATGTTAGATAATCCCCTCAGAAAGCATTTATCTAAGGCGTAGCATTGTATGAGAGTGAAACGTGAAGGAGTTTAGAGAAAAACCAAATCTTTTCAAATGTGGTGCTACAGACGAATGATGAAGATTAGATGGGTAGATCATTTAACTAACGAGAAGGTGTTAAAGAAAATTTGGGAAAAAATAAGTTTTTTGGAATATTCTCAGTAGGAGAAGATCGGACACATCTAATAATCTTCAGCATTAGAATGAAGTGTGTGGGGTAAAAATTATAGAGGGAGACAGAGAGACGAATACTGTAATCAGGTTCGAATAGGCATAGGTTGCCATTTTTAATTGCGGATGAAGAGGGTAGCATGTAAAGCTGCATCAAACCAGTCTTCGGACTAAAGACCACAACAACATCCTACATTACCTTAATAATGTAGGTTGTAACACTAAAATATCACGAAGTCTGTACAGATGGTAGGTACCCGAAAACGTCGTATCCTGCGTCCTCTCGGGAAATATTCCCTGCTCCTCGGCCAACTGCTTAAAGCGACGGTAACTGCGGAGGGCAGGCGGACGGGAGGCTCAATCCATTGGCGGAATGAGGCCAGTGACGGCGTTCGGCGAGCGATGGCGCGTGAAGTTGTAATCCGACTGCTCGCGCCGTTGAGTGCTTGACGCGCGCCGCCGCTGCCCCGGTAGCTCAGCCGGCTGGCGGGGCTCGCGGGCTGGCTGGTCCATTGATTTTTGCGGCCGACGCGCTCAGGAAATTGATGTCGGCGCTTAACGACTTGGCGTCGCGGCGCGTCGCGACGCCGCAGTCCCGAGGGGTGGGCGAGGTGCTCGGCGTCTTCCGGCGACCCGGCGCTCTTATTATTCGCATTTAATGATAGGAGAGGAAGGCGCGACGAGGAAGCGGGGCGACCTGTCTGGCTGCTCTACGTCACCCAAAGAACGCAATGTTGGAAAGAGAAAATTTGTGCCGGATCCGTGTTCGAATACGCGTTTCCTTGAATGTTATTTGAAACTCTTCTGTTGGTCTGTGTTTGCTTTACAAATGGGGTTAGTAGTTCCGCCTTGATGCAAAACACTTGTTATTTCAATAGTTTATTCTCCACTGGGCCCGCAGCATATACAAGATCAAAGTATACATTATCGTAATACAGAAATCCAAGTTTGTTGCTAACAACATTTATTCAGCTTGTGCAAATTGACGCCACTACAAGCTTGTTTCGGCTTTTGCCATTTTCAAGTGGACCTGGTGATTTATAATAAAATAATTACCTACGTTTACAATATACAATTTTGTATAAAATTAAAAAAAAATACTTCATTACAAATGCACTTACGTTTAAGTTTGACTGACGTCCATAAAGCATGTTAGAGTTAGTGTCTTTTTTGTGACAAGATGGTAAGGTCACGTTTTATCTCATTACTTTTTATATTTGACAGATATAGACGCTGTTTACCCTGTTGATGCTAATCATAAACATGTATAAACATTCATTTCCGTACCTTTCATCATTGGGCTATTTTGCACTTACACACTGCTTTTTGTTTTTCACAATAGTAACTTTTAACAATAACAGCCGCTCATACAGTTGCAGATGACGTGCTGTAGGCCTACACCGTTGTTGTTGTTATGGTCTTCAGTCCGGAGACTGGTTTGATGCAGCTCTCCACCCTACTCTATCCTGAGCAAGCCTTTTCATCTCCTTATAAGAACGGCAACCCACATCCACTTGAATCTGCTTACTATACGCATCTCTTGGTCTCCCTCTGCGATTTTTACCCCACACACTTCCCTCCAATGCTAAATTTACGATTCCCCGATGTCTAAGAATGTGTCCTACCAAGCGATCCCTTCTTTTAGTCAAGGTATGCCAAAAATTCCTTTTCTCACCAATTCTGTTCAGTACCTCTTCATTAGTTATGCGATCTACCCACCTAATCTTCAGCATTCTTCTGTAACACCACATTTCAAAAGCCTCTATTCTCTTCCTGTCCGCACTGCTTATCGTCCATGTTTCACTCCCGTACAAGGCAACACTCCACACAAATGCCTTCAGAAAAGACTTCCTTACCCTTAAGTTAATATTCGATGTTAGCAAATTTCTCTTTTTCAAAAATGCTTTTCTGCCCATTGTCATTCTGCATTTTATATCCTCTGTACTGCGACCATCGCATGTTATTTTACTACCCAAGTAACAAAACTCATCTACCACCTTCAATGTTTCGTCACCTAATCTAATTCCTTCAGCATCGCCTGATTTTCTAAGACCGCATTCCATTATTTTTGTTTTGCTCTTGTTAATGTTCATTTTATATGCACTCTTCAACACGCTGTCCATTCCATTCAACTGCTCTTCCAGGTCCTTTGCTGTCTCTGACAGAATTACAATGTCATCGGCAAAACGCAATGTTTTTATTTCTTCCCCCTGAACTTTAATCCCTATTCCAAATTTTTCCTTGCTTTCCTTCACCGCCTGCTCGATGTACAAATTGAATAGCATCGGAGAAAGGCTACAACCCTGTCTTACTCCCTTCCCAACTGATGCTTCCCTTTCATGCCCTTCGAGTCTAATAACTGCGGTCTGGCTTTTGTACAAGTTGTAAATAACTCTCCTTTCCCTGTATTTTACCCCTGCTGACTTCAGAATTTGAAAGAGTGTATTCCAGTCAACATTGTCAAATGCTTTCTCCAAATCTACAAAAGCTAAAAATGTAGGTTTGCCTTTCCTTAATCTATCTTCTAAGATAAGACGTAAAGTGAGTATTGCCTCCCGGGTTCCTACTTTCCTCCTGAATCCAAACTGATCTTCCCCGAGGTCAGCTTCTACCAGCTTTTCCATTCTCCTGTAGATAATTCGTGTTAAAATTTTGCAACCGTGACTTATCAAACTGATGGTTCTGTAATTTTCACACCTGTCTGCGCCTGATTTCTTTGGAATGGGGATTATTACATTTTTCTTAAAGTCTGATGGCATTTCGCCTGTCTCATACATCCTACACACCAGTTCAAATAATCTTGTCATGGCTGGCTCTCCCAGAGACTTTAGTAGCTCTGAGGGTATGTCATCTATTCCTGGGGCCTTGTTCCTACCTAGGTCTTTCAGGGCTCTGTCAAATTCATCTCTCAGTATACTATCTCCTATTTCATCTTGATCTACTTCCTCTTCCCTTCCTGTAACATCGTTTCTAAGTTCATTTCCTTTGTAGAGCTGCTCTATGTACTCTTTCCACCTTTTAGCTTTCCCTTCTTTGCTGAGAACTGGTTTCCCATCTGATTTCTTGATATTCGTAGAGTTGCTTTTCTTGTCCCCAAATGTCTCTTTTATTTTCCTGTAGGCGGTATCTACTTTTCCCAATGATGAAAGGTACGGAAATGAATGTTTAGCCGGTCGCGGTGGCCGAGCGGTCTGCAGCGCGCCAGTCACGGTCTGCACGGTCACTACTGTCGGGGGCCAAATCCCCCCTCGGGCATGGATATTTGTGTCGTTCTTAGTATTAGCTAGTTCATAAGTAGTTTGCTAACTAGTTAATTCACAAGTACTTTGTGTGCGCCTCCTTTGCACAGTGGTAGAGTGCCAAACTATGAACCCAAAGGTCGTGGGATCGATCCCCATCAGGTCCAAGGATATTTAATATGTCACTTTCCATTGCTTTCCCCGCTGGTAGCACCGTGGTTTGGAATCCACGTTAAACTGTAGGTCACCCTATAACTGGCTGGGTAAGTCAGTTCGGAGGTGGGAGGAAGGCAACGGCATACCACCTCCAAACAGGACCATGCCTAGTAAATCACTGTGGTGTTCAAACCAATCTTCGGATTGTTGACTGCTTTACCTTTTACCTTTAGTAGTTTGTAAATTTGGGGACTGATGACCCCTTAGTTAAGTCCCATAATCTCTACAAACCTTTGAACATATGCCATACGATAAATAAATAATTTTTATTTAGCGAATCTGCGAACTAAATTGCGTGGTTATAGTATATTGCCAAAAAATTGCGACTGGATAGGGGATTTCCTGTCAGACAGGACACAGTTCGTAGTAATCGATGGTAAAGCATCGACTAAAACAGAGGTGATATCGGGCGTTCCACAGGTTAGTGTTATTGGTCCTCTCCTGTTCCTTATTTACATAAACTATTTAGGGGAAAATCTAAGTAGCTCTCTTAGGTTGTTTGCAGATGACGCCGTCACTTACCGTCTAGTAAAATCATCTGAAGATCAAAACCAACTGCAGAAAGATCTGAATAAGATATCAGTCTGGTGTAAAAATTGGCAATTGACTCTAAATAATGAGAAGTTTTAAGTCGTCCACATGAGTACGAAAAGAAATTCCTTAAACTTTGTTTACAAGATAAATATGCCGTAAACTCAACAAAATACCTAGGAATTAATATTACTTCAGACTTAAATTGGAAATAACAGGTTGATAATGTCGTGGGAAAGGCGAACCAGAGACTACGTTTTATTGGCAGAACCCTTAAAACATGCAACAGAACTACAAAAGAAACTGCATACACTAAGCTTGTCCGCCCATTTTTGGAGTACTGCTGCACAGTGTGGGATCCTTATCAGGTGGGTTTGACCGACGAGCCGGCCGCGGTGGACGAGGGGACTGAGGCGCTTCAGTCACGGTCTGCACGGCCACTACGGTCGGGGGTTCGCATCCCCCCTCGGGCATGGATATTTGTGCCGTCCTAGTTCGTAAGTAGTTTGTAAGTTTAGGGACTGATGACCCCATAGTTAAGTCCCATAAGCTTTACAAACATTTGAACATTTTTGACGGACGACATCGAATGAGCCCAAAGAAGGGCAGCTCGTTTCGTACTGTCACGATACAGGGGAGACAGCGTTGCGGAAATGATACAGGATCTGGGATGGGAATCATTAAATTAAGGGTGCTTATCGCTGTGGCGTGGGCTACTTACGAAACTCCAATCTCCAACATTCTTCTCCGAATGCGAAAATATATTGATGACTCCTACTTGCATAGGTAGAAATGATCATCAGAATAAAATACGAGAAATCAGAGCTCGAACGGAGAGATTCAGGTGTTTTTTCTTCCCGCACACTATTCGAGAATGGAATGGGAGATAAATAGTATAATGGTGGTTCGATGAACCCTCTGCCAGGCACTTAAATGTGATTTGCAGAGTATCCCAGGTAGATGTAGATGTAGAAACATTCAAGATTCTTAATATGGTGTGGCAGCCTGAAATGAACTCGGCATTGTTTTGAAGTCAGGTGTACAAATATTCACAGACGTATGTTAGGTTGGAATAAACATCAATTTAGTTAAAAGTTAATGTGTCGCTTGTGGATTTTTTGTTCCTGCTTGCATTTATTTAAAGGTAAACATTTTGGGGACATTGCAGCAGGTGTGGATGACCCCTAGACACGACGCAGCCAGTCTGTACAGCAAATAGCGTCTACAGCCGCACTTCACAGAGTCCAAAGCAAACACAGGCTGGAATAAACATCAATTCAGTTAAAAGTTAATGTGTCGCTTGTGGATTTTTTTTCCTGCTTGCATTTATTTAAAGCTAAACATATTGGGTACATTGCAGCAGGTGTGGATGACCCCTAGACACGACGCAGCCAGTCTGTACAGCAAATAGCGTCTACAGCCGCACTTCACAGAGTCCAAAGCAAACACAGGCTATGAATAGGTGATTTGTGTTGTTTTGTTTATATATATTTTTTTCGTGTTGTAGTACTGGGGTCTCGAGCAAGCTGAAGGACATAACTGATAAAATTGTGTCATCCTGCACAGAATATTGTTTTTTTCCCCTTTAGTTTGTGTTCGGAAAATCCGTGCGTAAGCTCGCAGGCCACATCCTGGTTTGTGATGTCCACAACAGTATTTGCTTTTCCGTAAAAGTATGAAGTGTGGCATTTGCAGATGTTAAACATATGAAATGAGCGGGAGCTGACGTGTCGAAATGAGTGACACAGGGAAGGGTGTGGGCGGAGGCTGGACAGCAAGTGGATCCCGTCGCCCGGACTCGGCGACGCTTTCGGCTCGGCTGCCTGGCTGTCCGCCTGGTGGCTGATGTCTGATGCGCGGCTGCGGTGCGCGGCGACTCGTGACGGCGCGGCAGGAAACAGCGGAGCGCGCACAGTGGGGAGAGAGGGTGGGCAGCCGGCCGCGACCGCCAGCCAGCGCACTCGCCCTGACTCACGGGGCCCGCAGCCCGCCAGCTGTCGCCGGCACATGTGTGCGCAGGCCGACCCCTGACCCTGCAACCCGACCTGTGAGCGGAGCCCATCGTATTGGGAACTGCGCTTTCTCAACACGGGAACCATTGGAATCGCCATCAATATAAAACCGAAAGGACACTCATTCACAGACTCACTCACTCACTGACTAAACACGAAATCTCGAAAACTACTTCACTTGTTGTTGTTGTTGTTGTGGTCTTCAATCCGAAGACTGGTTTGATGCAGCTCTCCACAATACCCTATCCTGAGCAAGCCTCTTCATCTCCACATAAGAGCGACAACCTACATCTGTCTGAATCTGCTTACTGTATCCATCTCATGGTCTTCCCCTGCTATTTTTTCCCCATACACTTCCCTCGAACTATAATTCACAATTCCTTGATGTCTAAGAATGTGTCCTACCAATCTATCCCTTCTTTTAGTCAAGGTATGCCAGAAATACCTTTTCTCCCCAATTCTGTTCAGTACCTCCTCATTAGTTACGCGATCCACCCACCTAATCTTCAGCATTCTTCTCACCATATTTCAAAAGCCTCAATCCTCTTCCTGTCCGCACTGTTTATCGTCCATGTCTCACTCCCATACAAGGCAACACTCCATACAAATGCCTTCAGAAAGGACTTCCTTAGGCTTAAATCAATATTCGATGTCAACAAATTTCTCTTTTTCAAGAACTCTTTTCTACCCATTGCCATTCTGCATTTTATATCCTCTGTACTGCGACCATCATTTGTTATTTTACTGCCCAAGTAACAAAACTCATCTACCTCCTTTATTGCTTCGTTTCCCAATCTAATTCCTTCAGCATCACCTGACTTTCTAAGACCGCATTCCATTACCCTAGTTTTGCTCTTGTTAATGTTCATCTTATATGCACCTTTCAACACACTGTCCATTCCGTTCAGTTGCTCTTCCAGGTCCTTTGCTGTATCTGACAGAATTACTATGCCATCGGCAAAACGCAATGTTTTTAATTCTTCCCCCTGAACTTTAAATCCTTCACCAAATTTCTCCTTGCTTTCCTTTACAGCTTGCTCAATGTACAAATTGAACAACATTGGAGAAAGGCTACAACCCTGTCTTACTCCCTTTCCAACCACTGCATCCCTTTCATGCCCTTCAACTCTGACAACCGCTGTCTGGTTTTTGTACAAGTTGTAAATAACCTTACGCTCCCTATATTTTACTCCTGCTTGCTTCAGAACTTGAAAGAGTTTATTCCAATCAACATTGTCAAAAGCCTTCTCCAAATCTACAAAAGCTAGAAATGTACGTTTGCCTTTTCTTAATCTATCTTCTAGGATAAGCCGTAAAGTGAGTATTGCCTCCCGTGGTCCTACATTTCTCCTGAACCCAAACTGATCTTCCCCGAGGTCGGCTTCTACCAGCTTTTCCATCCTTCTGTATATGATTCGCGTTAATATTTTGCAACCATGACTTATTAAACTGATGGTTCTGTAGTTTTGACACCTGTCTGCACCTGCTTTCTTAGGGATGAGGATTATAACATTTTTCTTAAAGTCTGAGGGTATTTCACCTGTCTCATACATCTTACACACCAGGTGAAACAATCTTGTCATGGCTGCTTCTCCCAGAGACTTCAGTAGCTCTGAGGGAATATCATCTACTCCAGGGGCCTTATTTCGACTCAGGTCTTTCAGGGCTCTGTCAAATTCTTCTCTCAGTATAGTATCTCCTATTTCACTTTCATCTACATCCTCTTCCCTTCCTACAATATTGTCTCGAAGTTCATTTCCTTTGTAGAGCCCCTCTATATACTCTTTCCACCTTTCAGCTTTCCCTTCTTTGCTGAGAACTGGTTTTCCATTAGTGTCCTTGATATTCATAGAGCTGTTTTTCTTATCTCCAAATGTTTCTTTTATTTTCCTGTAGGCTGTATCTATTTTTCCCCTATTTATACATTCTTCTACATCCTTACATTTGCCTTCTAGCCACTCCTGCTTAGCCATTTTGCACTTCCTGTCAATCTCATTTCTTAGTCGTCTGTACTCCATTTTGCCTGTTTCATTTACTGCATTTTTATATTTTCTCCTTTCATCGATTAAATTTAGTATCTCCTGTAATATCCAAGGATTTTTTGCAGGTCTTTCCTTCCTACCTATTTTGTCCTCTGCTTCCTTCACTATTTCATCTCTCAATTTTACCCATTCCTCCTCTACTGTTTTATTTTCCCCCGTTTCTGTCAATTGTTGCCTAAAGCTCCCTATGAAATCCTTAAGAACCTCAGGTTCCTTCAATTTATCCAGTTCCCATCTCCTTATTTTCCTACCCTTTTGTAGTTTCTTTAGTTTCAGCCTACAGTTCCTAACCAATAAGTTATGGTCAGAGTCTATATCTGCCCCTGGGTATGTCTTACACTGTAGAACCTGGTTCCGAAATCTATGTCTTACCATTATAAAATCTATCTGATATCTTCCGGTGTCTCCTGGTCTCTTCTATGTATACAACCTTCTTTTGTGATTCTTGAACCAGGTGTTTGTTATAACTACATTATGTTCTGTGCAAAATTCTACCAGGCGGCTTCCTCTTTCATTCCTTTTGCCCAGACCATATTCACCTACTATCTTCCCTTCCCTTCCTTGTCCTACTACCGAATTCCAGTCCCCCATAACAATTAAGTTTTCCTCTCCCTTAATTGTCTGAATAATTTCCTTTAATTCCTCATATATTTCTTCGCTTTCCTCATCATCGGCAGAGCTAGTTGGCATATAAACCTGTACTACTGTTGTCGGTGTTGGCTTCGTATCTATCTTGACAATGATAATGCGATCACTGTGCTGGTCATAGTAGTTTACCCGCATTCCTATTTTCTTATTCATTATCAATCCTACTCCTGTGATACCCCCAATTGATTTTGTATTTATAATCCTGTACTCACCTGACCAGAAATCTTGTTCATCCTGCCACCGAACTTCACTAATCCCCACTATATCTAACTTCAACCTATCCATTTCCCTTTTTAAATTTTCTAAATTTCCTACTCGATTAAGGGATCTAACATTCCACGCTCCGACCCGTAGAATGCAAGTATTGTCTTTCCTGATGATCACATCCTCCTGAGTAGTCCCCGCCCAGAGATCCGAATGGGGGACTATTTTACCTGCGGAATATTTTACCCGAGAGGATGCCATCATCATATGTTCATACAGTAGAGCTGCATGTCCTCGGGAAAGGTAACGGCTGTAGTTTCCCCTTACTTTCAGCCGTTCGCAGTAGCTGTGTGGCAAAGCCACATTAGCTGATGTTACAAGGCCAGCTCAGTCAATCATACAGACTGTTGCCCCTGTAACTACTGAAAAGGCTGCTGCCCTCTTCAGGAACCACACGTTTGTCTGGCCTCTTCACAGATACTCCTCCGCTTTGGTTGCACCTACGGTACGGCTATCTGTATCGTTGAGGCACGCAAGCCACCCCACCTCGGCAATGTCTGTGGTTCATGGGAGTGGCTTCACTTATAAAGCTGAAATTTGGCAGGAGTGTAGTTTATAGGTAGAAGACGTAAGCTAAGAAAGGATTTTGCGTTACGGCTGATAGTTCAGGAGATATGACGTCCACTATTTGAGAAGGAGAGCGCTCAGAGACTTACAACCACCTTTGAACATAATTTAAAACCCTTAGGAAACTTTTACTCGCTCCAGTCACGCTCTGCACGGCCACTACTGTCGGGGGTTCGAATCCCCACTCGGGCATGGATATTTGTGCCGTCTTTAGTATAAGATAGTTGATAAGTAGTTTGTAAGTTTAGGGACTGATGACCCCGTAGTTAAGTCCCTTAAGCTTAACAAACATTTGAACATTTGATGGCAACTTTTCCATATTTTATCACCGTTTAAATCTTTCCTGGACTTACACGAATATTTAAAGACCAAAATGAATCAAATCGATTCAGTCTTTCTCGATACTAACGAAAAGCAATTGATATATATATATATATATTATACCAAAGACGGTACGGTATATATAGCTTCTTTGTAATTCTAAAGACTGATGACGGCCGATCTGACTTGCGTGTGTGTATTGTCCTTAGTGTAAGTTAGCTTAGGATCTTTGTAAATCTAGGGACTCATTACGGCAGAAGTTTTGTCCCCTAGGATTACAAACATTGGAGCATTTGGATTGCCGATCTCGCTTTCAAGAAAGGCATCACAGATTATTTACATGACTTAAATAAATCTTAGCAGGGTAAAAATATGTTAATCGGAACTATGTGTGATCATAATGGAAGTTTCAGATTGCAGGTTTTGCTTTCTAAAAGTCAGCTTCGAGAACAAAATTTGGAAAATTTTCCCTCTCAGAATCCTTTACATTAAGTACTTATGTTCACATTAGGGACTCACCGAAGCGTTATATTCATTGCACAAAAAGTTTCAAGAAATGAAATAACTAAAGCTACATTCAAAAGTTTCTATAGTGCTTTTTTTTTTCTTTTTCTTTTTTTTTTCTTTTTAGCACCCACAGGATGTCTCCAAACTGAACTGATAAAACTGCAGTACGATTCAGTTTTGACATACCGCTACCACAATTACAATAGTGATGTCAATTCCTTTTTATAAAGGCTTTGGTCAAGAAGAATTCGCGAGGATTCATGCCCTTGTCCTAAAATACGTTGCAATGTTCTCAACAACAGTGATTTGTGAACAAATGTTTTCAGTTGCGAATATTAATAAAACAAAAACAAGCTTAAGTTTAATACATCCTTGCAAACTTTATTTCGAATTGCAAGTGCCAAAACGATTGTGCCTAATATGAGAAAGTGGCTTATACTGATACCAAATATCAAGTGTTGAAAATTCGTGCAAAATAAGGAGCACAAAAACTATAATTTTTGTCTATACACAAAAATTGGCATTATTATTATTATTATTATTATTCGTTTCAATAATTCACAGATAACCACATGATTCTCGCCGCGCTAAGCGCTTCGACAACACGTTCCTCTCCTTCTGCTGCCATATCATGCACAATATGCAAATATTCAAGTGCTTGTATAGCTTATGGGACTTAACTGCGGGGTCATCAGTCCCCAAACTTACAAACTACTTATGAACTAGCTTATACTAAAGACGGTACACATATCCATCTCCCTGGAAGGATTCGAACCCCCGACGGGAAAACGGCCTCGCGCATCGTAGCAAAGCGCCTCAACGGGCTCGGTCGCTCCTCCGCGGCGCACAATATCCACATCGCTACACTACTTATAGCACACGTCGTTGAAATACCTACCTCACCTCCGAACGAATGGACTCGCCCGTCCCACGTCATTGGCTGCGCACAATCGAGGTAAACACAATCACTTGTGTTCAAAAAAGTTTCGGGCGTGCAGCCGCTTAAAGTTGACTTCTTCTAATATTTAGGCTTAGTACCGTCCAGCCATTTTCAGAGAGAGTCGAAGACTGACGCTCCAGAACGCGCTTCGTGCTTATAAAAGCGCAACGGCGCTACTGCGCATGTGGCCACAGATACAAGGCGCCAAAGATATTACTCGTTAGCAAGGAAGTACACGTGTGTGTAAATTATGTCTGTAGCTGCATGGTCGTTTATCGCGGAGAAATCGATCTGTGTTCTGGCGGCTTCTTTATAAATTCATTAAATAAAGTGCCGGATTCCAAGATTTATCTAAGCCGAAGCCGTTGTCTCTGTTAATTAAGTTCGTCCCCAAGCGAATTTCAATTGCTTCTTTCACCACTGAGTCCCACAAAGATGAAATAGAGGCTACGATTTTGAAGTTTTCGTATATCATGCAGTGTCCAGTATCAACATAGTGCTCTGCCACTGCCGATTTATTAGGTAGTAAGAGCCGTGTATACCTTTGGTATGCCGTGCATCTTTCCTGAACTGTAGGTGTCGTCTGTCCTATGTACAGAAGCCCACATTCACGTGGGCACTTGTAAACCCCGGCCTTCCGGAGCTCCAAATCATTTTTTATGGAACCCAAAAGTGCTGCTGTCTTTGGTGGGGCCCGAAACATTACCTGACCTTTGTGTTCGTTCAGAATCCGTCCAATTTTAGGAGACAGTCTCCCAACATATGGCAGAAAAGCCATGGATTTAAAACTTTCTGCATCATCTTCTATGTTCGTTAGACGTACCGTTGACTTCATACGTGGAGCGTTATATATCTGCTGTGGAGAGTACCCGTTTGCTTCAAAAACTGTTTTCAGATGTAGAAGCTCGTCCTGCAGACTGCTCTCATCAGCAATGACGTATGCTCTATGAACCAGTGTTCTGAGATGGATGATTGAAATTCGCTTGGGGACGATTTTAATTAACAGAGACAGCGGCTCTTTCTTTCATACGTTTACAAATTCGCCCCCACAGCGCAGATTGTAACACGTCGATTTCTGCGCAATAATCGACCACGCAGCCACAGACATAACTTACACACACGTCTACTTCCTTGCCGCCGAGTAACGTCTTTGGCGCCTTGTTGTATCTGTGGCCGCATGCGCAGTAACTCAGTCCGTGCGGTTATAAGCACGAAGCGCGTGCTGGAGCGTCAGTCTTCGACTCTCTCTGAAGATGGCCGGACGGTACTCAGTCGAAATATTACACGAAGTCAACATTATGCAGCTGCACGGACGAAACTTTTTTGAACAGTCATTGCGCCCCGAAAACATGAAGGTGCACACAGTCACTTGTGAGCGAGCGGTCTAAAGCTGGTTGCACACACACCGACTTTGGACGGCCGGTGAATATCTACATCTACATAAATTCTCCGCAGTCCACCATAAGGTGTGTGGCGAAGGGTACACTATACCAGTACTAGGCATTTCGTTTGTTATTCCACTCCCAAATAGAATAAGGAAAAAAAAATAATGTCTATATGTCTCCGTATGAGCCCTAATTTCTCTTATCTTGTCTTTATTATCATTATGCTAAATGTAAGTAGGTGGCAGCAAGATCGTACTACACTCAGCTTCAAATTCCGGCCCTCTAAATTACCTCGAAAGAAATTCACGAAAAGAACGTCGTCTTTCCTCAAACAGTCGCCAATTGAGTTTCCGGAGCATTCCCGTGACATTGCTCGAACCTACCAGTAACAAACCTAGCTGCTCGCCTCTGAACTGATTCTGTGTCTTCCTTAAAACTGAACAGCTGAGGGTCCCAAACATTTGATCAAAAATATGGTCGTACAAAACTTTTGTAGGCGGTCTCCCTTATAGATATTTGAAAGACGCGACTGCATCAAGAAGCTGACTACTAATTCTGTATTCGAACATTATGGGATTGTTTTTCCTATTCATCCGCATCAGCTTACATTTTTCAACATTGAGAGATAGCTGCCATTCTTCGCACCAACTAGAAATTTAGTATGAGTCATCCTGTATTAGCATACAGTCAGCTAAAGACGACACCCTCCCATACTCCACAGCATCATCAGCAAACAGCCGCAAATTACACGTTACTTTGTCCATTATAACATTTATATAGATAGAAAATAATAACGGTCCTATCACACTCCCCTGCGGCACGCCTGACGATACACTCCTCTGTGATGAACACTCGCTGTCGAGAACAACGTACCGCGTTCTATTACTTAGGGAGTCTTCCAGCCAGTCACAAATCTGTGAACCTATTCCATAAGCTCGTATCTTCGATAGCAGTCGGCAGTGTTTCACCGCGTCAAACTCTTTTTTTGAAATCGAGAAAAACACAATCAGCCTGTTGCCCATCCATGGCTCGCAAGATGTCATGTGAGAAAAGGGCAAGCTCCGTTTCACATGAACGATGCTGCCTAAAACCGCGCTGATTCGTAGAAAAGGCATTTTCCGTCTCAAGGAAATTTACTATATTCTAATATGCTCCAAATTCTACAGGAAACTAATGTCAACGATTTTGGCCTGTCATTATGTGGGTCAGTTGTCTTTCCTTTCTTATAAACAGGAGGCACCTGCGCTTTTTTCCAATCATCATGAACTTTGCGATGAATCGGCCGATATTTATCGGTGGAGCGCTGCTTGCACACACGGAGGAATTTTACAGGTCAAACGAGCAGTCGCACGGGTCGAGTGAAGCTGATTCCCATTATAAATTAATGAATTCCAAACATTTTTCCTAATATTATGACAACTATTAGTAACATGATACAAAGAACTAAGAACTAATGAAGTATCGTACCATACATTAGTATATTACTAAATGCATTTTTATTTGCTCTTCATTTCCTCAAAATCCTAATTCATTTTGCAGAAAATTTGTGTCCATGTACCTTCAGTCGCATTTCTATCTTCAAACGTCCCCAAAGTTTTGTTCCACTAATCGGTTCGTGCTTCCACTATCGAAGAAAGTAGATCACTTGTCTTCTAACCCAATGCTGACGCATACATGATACTATTGTACGTATGCCTGAAACAGGCAAATGACCATCACTTTGGGGATATAGAAAGAAGTTCGATCCCTTGGGGTAGTGCAGATAAAGCTACGAGAAAGTGGAATAACGGAAAGCCGCAGTAGGCAATAACTTTATGATTCGGCGGGACTACAAACGTGTCTCAACCTTTTGTTGTATGTGATTCTTCACCCTGCAGCAGTTATTACCTCACGGTAAGGTATGTGTGTACAAAATTTGGTTGAATTCGGTCCAGTGCTATACTTGATGATTCGGCGGGACTACAAACGTGTCTCAACCTTTTGTTGTATGTGATTATTCACCATGCAGCAGTTATTACCTCACGGTAAGGTATGTGTGTACAAAATTTGGTTGAATTCGGTCCAGTGCTATAGGAGAAAATGAGCAACATTGTCGCTTAATGCAGCAGTTTTTCACGCATCTCATTGTTTATGGCGTCATATATCGTGAACTATGTGCTGTACGTGATTCTTACTCCTCATGAATTGAAGCTCACATGTACAAAATTTCATAAAGACTGGAACAAAACTGTAGATTTGTATGCAACTGGTACACACAAACATAAAGACACTCTGCTTTATATATTATATGTGCTCTAGGTACAAAACACACAATGAACGTGTGTTTAGGAGACCTTATAATCAAGGCGAGGCATACCTTTTTCATGTGTGTATCTAGGATTATCACTTATGTATGTATGATCATCACTTTTTTCGGAGTTCGTATCCGGAAAATTGGGCAAATATGATAAAAATTGAAAGTGTGGTTTACAGTCTATTTCGGAATGGACTCAGTAAAGCTTACGATTCAGCCGACGGAAAGGGCCAATTATTATTATTATTATTATTATTATTATTTCACGGTCTGAAAAAATATACATTCATGGAAAATCGTAATACCTCTTAGCTGACGGTAGGGATGACAGATCTGGTTAGACCGAACATCATCAGATTTCGCTCATTTCTGAATCACTTCACCAAAAATGTTTTTATGCTCCTCAACCCATCATTTGTGCATGACGGGAAGTACTTTGCAATAGGCTTCGACGCATTGGACCGATCAAAAAAGTTCGTCATCATTTACTGATAACCATGAAACTTCAAGCATGTATGTTTTTATGAACAAGATGTTTGTCCTCTGGAAGTTGCTGTATGGTTCATGGTGGAGGGTAATTTTCAGTAGACTTCGACACCATTTGACAGGTAAATGTAACTTTTCATAGACATTGGAAAGGGGGGTGTGGGGAGGAGGAGTTGTACAGAGAAAGGAAAGAGTAGCAGGTGAATATAGAGAAGGGTGACGGGGATAGAGGAATGGTAGATTATGATGTATGTAAATGATACTGTATATTACACGTACAATTGTTCGTACAAAAGGAGAGTAGTAGTATATGAACGGAAACATTTTTGATGATTGTAGGGGAAAGAGAAGGGATCGAGACGAATGCGGAAGTAGATACAGGGGGCAGGAAGACACAGAAAGAGGGAGGAGGAGATACCCAAAGTGAGGAGGCAAGAAGAGACGGAGTAACACCAGGTTATATAAATCAGTTGCCCTGTGTATGGAAGTTCATCGCTTCAGAACGGATCGACGGATTTGTCTGATTTTATTGTTGTTGTTGATTTTCTAGATAGTAAGGAAAAGTTTGTATGAAGGAACTTTTCTTGAAAATCCACCGACAAAATCGGAAATTTGTCTCTACAATCCAAGACCGTAGTAGCCCTGGGTAGTGACGAAATTCAGTCCCATTACAGCCAGTATAAAACGCAAGCCATGGAATGGAATCATGTAAACATTGGTTTAATACCATTTGGCTCTCTTGGCTGCCCATCGTGACTGTGATAGGATCGAAACTGTAGCTCGGACCCATATTCTCAGCAATACTGTATTGTCAAAATGCACACAAACCATAAGCAAAATTTATGGTTATGTTTGCTGAATCTTCGATTACAATTACCAACAACACCTCTTGAAATTCTGTTGTGTATACAATTCATTATTTCGGGGGGAATCATCAGCCACGTCAGAACGTCAGAAACACTTTAAAGTAGGAATGATACATTGCATTCGCAGACAGCAAGACGTCGACCACGGATTCAATACCAAATTTGCTGCAGCTCCTCTTTCACAATAGGGCAGCGCATTATAGATTCACTGCAAGCATTCACGGTAACAAAGTTGGTCCCGCAGTCAACACATTCATCGGAGTACGCTTTGATTCATCGTCAGCAAATGGCACCACATTTTCCTCACTCTAAATCGATAAGGAATAAGCACTTCTGAATGATGGTACCTCAACAAACAAGATGAATTACTTCAACGACATGATTTTACCTCCACGTTCAGCACACGCCATGAATAGTGGCTCGTTAGGATAACAACGTCCATGATGATAGCCTTACAGTGCAACGAAAGGATTTATTCTCCTGGAGAGAAGTACTGTTGACATCGACTGCGACTAACCAGTAAGTTCTGAAAACGTGTGTGGGAATTTAAAAAAAAAAAATGGCCTAAGCTACACCTATTTGTCTCAAAGGCACTATAAATATATTTAATCTATGTTTGAATATTAGGCCTATTTTAACCTCAACATTATCGTGAACGGAACTACTTTCGTACAAGCACATACTACGTAGAAAAAGTTAATGCCAAAGATAGCAGTCTGAATGTTGGTTTAGCGCCTTCCTGCCATTTGCAAAGCACTTAGGGAGGCATAAAACACGAACAAATAATAACTGGTTATCATATAGGGTGATTAACATCAGACTTAACAACATTTTTATTTAAAAAACGGTTCAATTGTCGATAATAGGTTTCGACAAATGATAGTGTTCTAAGGAGTGCTTACTTTGACATGCGATCTAGATATTACAGCATGAAGAACTTTTTTTATTTTTTATTTATTTATTGGAACCATAGACTTTTCTTAACTACATTCAGTAGCTCTTGGGCAGACAATTACCGTAATACAGCATTTGTTAACACTTGCGAGAGAAGACTACAGTAAGTAGATTGTAATGGATGTGGGTTGCCGTTCTTCTGAGGAGACGAAAAGACTTTCTCAGGATAGAGAGGGGTGGAGAGGCGCGTAAAACCAGTCTCCGGAATGTAGGCCACAACAACATGGTGGAAAGAACCACAGCCAATCAAGAACTAACTATAATCATTAGGTCAACAGCGCGTCACAATGTTTCTTGCATATTTCGACGAGAAGGAAATCACACGTTTCCTCAGAAAGCCATATCTACCTGAAGCTGCCATGTGATTGGTTACTGATGATGCAAATAATCCTACACATTTTTATACAGAGCTAACGTCGAGTGATCTAGCGGGTCAGTGCTTCAGTATTCATCAAACTGGGCAGTACGACTGTTGAAAAATTATCTTTGGTGGGACACGGTACTCCAAATATCCATTAACACTATAACCTTTACATTGTTCTCTATGATATAGCCCAACACAACTCACGTCCAATAAGGAACCGGTTGCCCTTGGTATGGAGCTATAGTTGTGTCACAGTTTATGTTGTCGGAGCGATACTCTATTCCCTGCAGACGTTTTAAACAGTTTACGTTCATAAATACAAAAATTAAAACGGGAATTTCATTCACGGTAGAGACACAACTGTTCAGTCATGTCGACAATGCTCTGGTGCAAACAAGCAGTTAGCAGTTACTCGTCAGTTGACTATCGTGACATTGGCCAGAGTTGGAGGGTCACGAGCTGACCTGGTACAACACCATATTCACTCTAAAGTGAACGATGTACTGCTTTTCGAGAGAAAATAACATTTTGTCTGGTGATGATATGGTCTGTCCATCTGGAAGCTGCGTAACTTTTTTGCCTTTGAAGCCATTACTTTATTCCCCAACATGACTAACTATTTAAGTGATCTAGGTTACAGTGACTGAAAAATGATCTTAAAAAGACAATAAGATAGGCACGACAGGTGCTGCGACTTAAACACAACACTAATGGAAAATTACGCCAACGGAACAAATTGCTTCCCGAGTGACGGCTCTAAAAGAAAAGACTGGAATAACTCTTGTTTTCGTGCCATTGTTCTTTTTTCAGTTATTAATTATAAGTAAAGTATTACCCAGATTTCATCTAATGCACTACTGTGAGTGCAGAGCATAAATCTGCTGTCAGATTCACATGAATGGCTACTGAGCAAAGTGTTCCGTGCTAATTGACTTGTAACTTCTTTGGTACGGTGTTAATAAATGCTCGTTTAGCCAAGGACATATGAAACTGTTGTAATAGCTAATTATTTTTGAAATGAGGAAAGTCTGTTAACCTATATCATTACGCTACTTTCTGTTTCCAAAATTGCAATTGATGGATCACCAAGCTGGATATCTATGCAAAGAGGTAAGCTATAGTTTTCGACAAGTGAATTTATCAGAGTCTATGACCAATATAGCCGTATTTGACATGTTCATTGACTACAAAATACCAACAACGGCGAATGGCACTACCGTATTCAAAACATGTGAAATCACGCCTATTTCGAGGGAACACAAGAAAACGGAATATGTCTGCGGTTAGTAGAGAGCCAGGTTGTGATTCTGACACCCAAAGAAGATACGACCTCTGCAGATGTGGGTGAATCGTTGGGTTTCATTACTAAACACATCCAACCATGACACAAAAACTCTGCAATCCTTCAAAAATTGCAACAATATCCGTCGTGAAAGTTTACATTTTACAAAGAAACCATCTGTTGCCGGTTCCTCACACCATTTTCCGTCATCGTTTGGATATTCCTCAGAGAGCTCTTGCCTTGGAATATGATGTTTGTTTGAGTCGGATGTATTACGTAATCGAGTAAGAAATGTGGACAGTTATGCCTGAGGCAACACGCAATAGGATACCGCAATCACATGTGGTGGTAAAAGGCGACTAACGTCGTAGTTCCTTGGTTCTGATGATTTGACATTTCTAGAATAATCGTTGCTTGTCTACCGCTGTTGCCGACCTTTAACGTTGGCGGTAAAATGAAAGGAACTGCTAAGACTGCGTCTCTAGCGTTGCAGACTACCGAGGGTAGACCGGTATAGCCACTCCGCGTCTGTGACGTCATCGCCGCTGAGCGGGTGAAACACTGTCCTTCGCGCTACGATGCCCACGGGGGCCTCCAGGGTAGCCGGTTATGACGTCTCCAGACTCTTTCTTGTGGGGTTGAGTGGAGAAACGTGTGCACGGTGTTTGTATCCACTACAGAGGATTTGAAGACAAAATCAAAGATGCTATTCAATCCGTTACAAGTTACATCATTCAACGTGTGTGTATTGATCTGCATCTACATGTGTACTTAGATCAGATTAGTTTTTCGTTCCGTAGATCCATGTTGAGGAGATCCTCGTGGATGTGGAATATTTCAAGAAACAAAATTTACAAGCTGAATAATAGATAATACTAATAATATAAATACAGATGCATACTTCTTTTGAGCTGATAATATAATTATACTAATATAGTATGATTACCGACATATGCATCATTTGGTACAATTTAAAAATTCACTAATAGAGTAGAAGGAGTTGGCCACTAGAAAGTCTTTTAGGCTCCTCTTAAACTGATCTTATTTCTAATTTTTTTTTTTTTTTTTTTTTTTTTTTTTTTTTTTTTACTTGATGGTAAATTATTGAAAATGTGTGTTCCTCAGTAAAGACCCCTTTTTGAGCTAAAGTAAGCGCTTTTATGTCTTTGTGTAGATCATTTTTGTTCCTAGTATTGTATGTATGAGCTGAGCTGTTTGTTGGGAAAAGGGATAGATTAGTAGTGACAAATTTCATTAAGGGATAATTATACGGAGAGGCAGTAGTTAACATACCCAGCTCTTTGAAGAGACTTCTGCAGGACGTCCGTGAATTTACTCCACAAATAATACGTATTACACGCTTTTGGACTCAGAAGACTTTTGACTGACTTGAGGAGTTACCCCAAAATATTATACCATATGACATTATGGAATGAAAGCAAGCAAAGTAAGCAAACTTTTTTATTTTTGTGTCTCTTATGTCTGATTACACTCGTATTGCAAATACAGATTTCTTGAGTCGTTTCTGCAATTCTGTGGTGTGCTCCTCCCAACTGAATTTGTCATCAACCTGTAATCCTAGGAATTTAATACTGTCAACCTCTTCTATCTTCTCTTCTTCATACTTAATGCATATGGTGGCTGGAAATCTTTAACATGTTTTGGACTACATGTAGTGGCTCTTTTCAAAGTTTAATGACAATGAGTTGGTTTTAAACCATTTATTAATGTTAATGAAAATATCATTAGCAGACCTTTCTTTTACTATGCTTGACGTGCTATTTATTGCAGTAGTTGTATCATCTGCAAACAAAACGAATTCTGTTTCCGGTAGTGTAACTGATGAGAGGTCATTAATGCACACAGGAAAAAGCAATGACCCTAAGATGGATTCTTCTGGGACACCACACGTAATTTCTTCCCAATCCGATAATGACTGTTTGCTTAATTCACTAGTCACTTGCACCGATAACCTTTGTTTCTTGTTAGTGATGTACGACATGAACCGTTTTGCATAATTTTAATTTATTTGAAAGGATGTTATGGTTCACACAATTAAATGCCTTTGACAAATCATAGAAAATACCTGTTGCTTGCAATTTATTATCTAATGAATTAAGCACATTCTCGATATCGGAACCATTCAGAAATCCAAACTGTGCTCCAGAAAATATGTCATTCGTGGTCAAATGGTTGAGACGCTGCTTGTACATTACCTTTTCTAGAAATTTTGAAAATGCAGGCAAAAGTGAAACCGGTCTGCCGTTTGATGGTATACTCTGCACATTACAGTGAACTGCATGGCAGAGGATTCATCGAACGTCTTTTACGACATTTCTCTACCGTTCCATTCTCTAATGGCTCAAGGGAAAAAGGAACACCTAAATATTTCTCTTTTCGATCTGATTTATCTTATTTCATTATGGTGATCATGTCTCTCTATGTAGTTGGGTGCTAACAATATAGTTTTCATTCGGAAGAGAAAGTTGGTGAAACAAATTCAAAAATAAATCTCGCTGCCACAAACAACGCCTTTCTTTTAATGATTTCCACCACAACTAGTGAAATTTCCGTGATACTCTCTCCCCTATATCGCGATAATGAAAAACTCGCTGCCCTTCTCTCAACTTTCTCTAAATCGTCAGTCAGTCACAACATGATGTGGATCCCACGTTGCGCAGAAATACTCCAAAATCGGATGCACAAGTCTAGTGCAAGCAGTTTCATTAGTAGCACTGTTTTGCCGATTGAACGTAGTCTCCTGTTCGCGTTCCCTACCATATTTTCAACGTGCTCTGCCGGCCGCGGTGGCCGAGGGGACTGAGGCGCTCCAGTCACGGTCTGCACGGCCAATACGGTCGGGGGTTCGAATCCCCGCTTGGGCATGGATATTTGTGCCGTCCTTAGTATTAGCTAGTTCATCAGTAGTTTGTAAGTTTAGGGACTGATAACTCCGCAGTTAAGTCCTATAAGATATACAAACATTTGAACATTTTTCAACGTGCTCTATCCCATTTTAATTGTTGGTAATTGTTAGATGAATTTACCTCCTGTAGATTTGACTGATTTATCGTGTAGCTGAAGTTTAACGCATTTCTATTAGTAGTCATGTGGATGTCCTCAAATCTAGAATATTGTTCAAAATTCAAATATTTGTACAGTCTATTGGACTTAATTACGGGGTCATCAGTCCCTAAACTTACAAACTACTTATGAACTACTTACGAACTAGGACGGCACAAATTTCCATGCCCGAGGGGGGATTCGAGCTCCCGACCGTAGTGGCCGTGCAGACCATGAATGGAGCGCCTTATTCTCCTCGGCCACCGCGGCCGGCCTAGAATATTGTTTGCTTGTGTGTGTGTGTGTGTGTGTGTATGTATGTGTGTGTGTGTGTGTGGGTGGGTGGGTGTACAACGACAAATGGGAGCTACATCAAATTGAACTGAGTACATGTGCACATTTTTTTTGTCTTTTGTTTTCTTTCTGTTTTTTTTTCGGTGAAGTTCCACATTTCTATCTTGTTTGGTTCCTTTTTGTGACAGCTTAAACTGTACGATAACTTTACCAGCACGCTATATGTGCAGTGAGAAAATAACCAATTCATTGCGCAAAGTACACAAGTTTTTTCTTTTATTTCTTTTATGAAACATTTTGTTGTTGTTCCATGTACAAAGATGCAGGGTTTTACTTGCTTTGATACCTAATATTGGCAACGTTTCTTTAGTATTCATGTACATTAATGTAAATATATCAGTAAGTTCTTTCAAGCTTTAGAACCTAATGTTGTGACGCATTTTTTGGTATTTTTGTGATTTCTTTCCTATTATTTGGTTTTCTACTTGAGGTCAGTTGTCTTAGAAATGTACCCAATATGTATGAAATGTCAATGTGTTTTGGCTGTCTCTTGGTAGTGGGTAAAACAAATGAGTTTTGTTGTCATCCTAAGAGACTGACACCCCTTAGTCATTTCTGTTTCTATGAGGATGTCTACATCTAGTGATGAAACGTCTCTGCATTGTCGTCTCATTACGCCATCCGTTCCTAATTGCCAATTTACACACCTCAAATTTGTGAGCAAACACTTGATTAATTTGCTCTTATAAAATTTTACAATGTCAGTCCTGTTAAAATAATCAGGACGTATCAAAGAGGACATGCTGTTAATATAGTGGGCAATGACATAGAAGCAGTGATGGCGCAACATTGTTTATTTATTTTATGCGTTTGTACCTAACGTGTCACATTACTTCCGTTGCATTCCCCATGAGTGAGAGAGGGTGTATGAGGCGGTGGTTACTCGTAGGGGATGTGTAGGAATTGGAATAGTAATGGTTTTCTTTCCTCCTGACAATGATAACGCACGACATACCACACTTCTCTCTGTTTTTCGAAACTCAGTATCAACAAAATACAGTAACGTTAGCGACCCAAAATGTGTCGTACTACTGGATGAAATAAGCATCCGGGTCAGAAACAGCTCGAAACTGCTTTTCTGACATTATATTATGCATACAGGCACTGCAACCTTTAACACTTCATACGGCTGTTGTGCGCACATGACAGAAATTGATAACAAAGTAAATCTAAACAGTAAATTACTAATGTTGTGGGGATAATTATATGGTGCACGTTGGCTTCAATTTTGTTATATAATGTCATCCCTCCACTTTCATCACATTGGAAGGATATGGAGAATGTCTTACGCCTGATTCTCGAACTTCTTCGTAGAAGGTGAACGAGAAATGTAATAATACATAGTACATTTACATCTACATGGGATACTCTGCAAATCACATACAAATGCCTGGCAGAGGGTTCATCGAACCACCTTTATACTATTCATTCACCATTCAATTCTCGAATAGCGCACGGAAAGAAAGAACATCTCAATCTCTCCGTTACAGCTCTGATTTCTCGTATTTCAATCTGATGATCATTTCTACCTATGTAGGTGGCAGTCCAGTGAACAATATATTCTCGCCGTCGGAGGAGAATGTTGGCGATTCGAGTTTCGTAAGTAGACCACGCCGCAGCGATAAATTCCGTTGTTGTAATGATTCCCATCCCAGGTCCTGTATCATTTCCGTGACGCTGTCTCCCTTGTATTGTGACAATACTAAACGGGCGGCCCTTCGTTGGACTCTTTCGATGGTTTCCGTCAAAGACACCTGATAAGGATCCCACACTGGGCAGCAATACTTCAAAAAAGGACGGACAACCGTGGTGTATGCAGTCTCTTTACTAGTTCTGTTGCATCTTTTAAGCGTTCTGCCAATAAAACGCAGTCTCCGGTTCGGTTTTCCCACTACATTATTTGCGTGTTATTTCCAGTTTAAGTCTCATATAACAATAAATCCTAGCTATTTTGTGGAGTTTACGGCCTTCACCTTTGATTGATTTATGTTGTAAACAAAGTTTAAGGGATTTATTTTCGTACTCATTTGGACGACTTCGCACTTCGCACTTTTAAGAGTCAATTTCCAATTTTTACACCTAACTGATATCTCATTTAGATCGTTCTGCAGTTGGTTTTGATCTTCAGATGATTTTAATAGACAATAAATGACGGCGTTATTTGCTGACAACCTAAGAGAGCTGCTCAGATTTTCTCCCAAATCGTTCATGTAGATAAGGAACAGAGAGGACCAATATCACTGCCCTGTGGAACGCCTGAAATCAACTATGTTTTAGTCGATGCCTTACCATCGATTAATACGAACTGTATTCTCTCTGACAGGAAATCTCCTATCCAGTCACAAATCTGGGTCGATAATCCATACTTACGCAATTTGATTAAAAGCCGTTAGTGAGGTACGGTGTCAAAAGCCTTCTGGAAATCAAGAAATACGGAATCAATTTGAGATCCCTTGTCAAATTAAAACTCTATATCGGATCGGGATTCGAACCTGGGACCTCGGCTTTCTACGAACAAGAGTGCTACCGACTGAGCTGCCCCGGCACGCAACGCGAGCGGTCATCGCAGTTTCACGTATGCCAGAACTTCGCCTCCTACTGTCAAAAAATCACATATGTTGTCCTGCAAACCTTGCGTGACTGACACGTCTCGAAGAAAGGCTATGTGGGAGACATGTCTTTTCCACGGCGTAGGGTACGTTTCCGGAATGATATTTTCACTGTGCACCGGAGTGTCCGCTGATACGAAACCTCCTGGAAGATTAAAACTGTGTACCAGGATCGCGATTCCGCGCGCAGTCCGCCATAGCTTGAAAGCATCATTCTGCAGACATCCACTAGGCATGTTTCTACCATGCTAGTGTGGTAAGGTTTGCAGTAGAACTTCTGTGAATTTTGGGAAGTGGAAGGCGAGGTACTGGATGAAGCGTAAAGCCCTAAAGCGAGCAAGGTGAGCTCAGTCCGACGCAGACGCAGACGCAGTAGCTCAGGGCGTTTGGTCAGACGCCTGCCCGCTCTTTGTAACAAGAACACACGAGGCAACAATACCACCAACAACTTAGAACAAGACGAACTAACGTCCGCAAATGACCTGCCAAAGCGAAGAGTAACAAAATTTAACCTTTACAGCCATTACATCGCAGAATACAAAGAGCGTTCAAAAAGTTTTTCATAGTCGTCTCCAATTACCTAGAGGAGAATGACTTTTTTTGTGGATATATTTTGAACATTTATGAATGAAGCCTTCATCAGCTGAAATGCATATGACCCAACATTCTATCCATGATGTAAATGCTTTTTGGTAAAATTCTGGCGATTGGTTTTTACATCATCGCTCGAAACAGGGAATAGGGTAAGGTAGTACAAATTCGATATAGGTACAATTCCGATCACCATAAGTTTTCGCGCCATTTGTCAGTCTCGTAATGTCTCGTTGTGTGGCGTTGAAGTGTAGCAGTTTTCTACAACTCTTCCTGTCTTTTTTAAGAATACACCACTTTATGTTAAGCAGATACAAATTTTTTCCTGTTAAGATGTAACTGAAGCTACTTAGTCTAACGCGCTCTTATGAATGTTCTAGTTATGGTGACTGGATTCGCTGCGAAAAATGCCGTGTTTGGCACCATGAAGTATGCGTTGGTTCCAGACGGAAAAAGTGCATTTTTATGTGGAAGATGCCCGTGATCAAAATTGTAGCAGGAAGTGATCACAATTGTACCTAGTGTGGTACATTTTCGATCGATTTTTTTCAATTTTGTAAACTTTTTTGTCTTTACACCAACATTTGTAATTGTCTAATATTTGTGTGACATATTCATTAAACATCCAAGAACCAGTGCCATTGTTGACATTATTTCTTTTCTCAATGTATTTCCAGTTACAATAAGATTTGTCCTAAATGATCGAAATTGTACCACCTTACCCTATGGTTTTTCTTACTATCAAATTTTTTACCACGCAGGTGGGTCTTCAGACGACCAAAGACGTAAAAATCACGAAGCCACGTGCTGAAGGTAGGGAGGGTGATCAACGCTTTTCCAACCCATTTTCCTGATTTTCTCTTGCGTCTATATGGGGTTTGGCGTTGTCATCGTGTAGTCTGATCCTGTGTCTATGAGACTTGATCGCACGTCGCAACTTGTCCAATGACAAACAGTAACGGTCCATCATACAATATAAACTTTCACGGCCGGCGTCAACTTCATTTAAAACTTCCGGGCTCATAAGCCGTGGTCGATTTATAAAACATTCCCCTAACGTTTCATCTTCGGCTGCGGAAGACCACGACCACGGCTTATGAGCCCGGAAGTTTTAAATAAAGTAACGGTCCATGTTGATGGTGGTGCCAGGTTACAAAAAGTCATTGAAAATGACACCACGCTGATCCCAGAGAAGGGGGCCTTTACCTTTCGGCCTGCTGTTCGTAAAAGGCTTGGTTTCTTCTTATGAGGGAACATGGATGACGCCATTCCATGGACTGGGTTTGCTTTGCCGCGGCGGAATATCCGTGCGTACTGAGGCGCCGTGCTGCGGTGCACACGACCGTTCGCCGTCGCACAGATTTTTCTGCACCTTAGTGACTGCACCAGTGATACCACACTAACCAATGACAAACGAGTCATTTCAGCAAGCTGTTGTGTCGTCATATATCTGTCATTTTGAATGATTTGGCCAATGGTCTCCTTATTCACTGCCGTCAATGGCCTACCGTATCGTGGATTGTCCAGCAGAGAGAAATCGCCTTCTTTTAACCTCTGCAACCAACGCTGGATAGCACTGCGATCCACTGTGTCCTCCCCATAAACTGGGAGCAACTTCTGTGAATCGACGTGGCAGCGTCATCGCCGGTGTCGAAGAAGAAGTCAGTCACCGATCTTGTCGGACCCTGACATCTACTTCACGGCCCATTATGGCTCACCTGTAAAAAAAGGAAAATACTTTTATAAACCAACTAATAGCTAATTGTTCCAAGTTTGTTCACAAAAAATGCCATTCTTAAAAAAATACCCGGAGACGACTGTCCTTAGATGGTAAAGGGGGAAAAAAAAGAAGAAAACTTGCGATGCGTCAAGTCATGCAACTTGAAACACCTTTACAAATTTTTAAAGTGATATTTTATGTTGTACGACTTGGCCCATTCAAGGCTACATACTCTTGGAAATTACTTAACGATGCGATATTAAGATGTATCGTTAAGAGCCGAAACTTATTATCAAATATTAAAACTGACGATCTTGACTGTAAATATTTATCCTTTTAGTAATAAAAGCTTACGTCTCGCTCTTGGAACGACAAAAGCCACTACACCGGTAAAAGAGCCGAACGTTTGTATTACGTCATTATTGTGTAACTACAGTGCTGAAGCACGGGACGCTAACGTTGCTTACGTGGCTATTCCAGGTGCCAGACTTATGCTTTTACGTATCCTTTATAGTGCGATATTAGTACGTAAATAAGGATTAATGACGCTGTGAATTATATATGGGTGTAGTGTACGAGGGTTGGAACTTAGTGACAACTCTTTTTACAACCGATACAAAACCGTTACATGTTTGCACATGTTACTGTCATTCAAAGTAATCGCCAACGTTGTGTAGAACCCATTGCCAGCGACGTGGAAGGCCTACAGTTAGAAGAGTCTGTTCTGTTAATGGTGCGAAGGAGCGGTCTACTGCCTGCCGATCTCTGGAGCAGTTGTTAAGCGAATGACACTAAGTGGTTACTTCATATTCGTAATCAAATCAAAGTTACAAGTCCGGGAAGTATGGTGGATGGTACAGTACTTCCCAGTCCCAGCGACCGAACAGAGCAGCCACAGCTTGCGCTATATGCGCCCGCGCCAAAAACGTTCCAATGTTTGTAAGTCTATGGGACCTAACTACTTTGGGCACCCGTCCCTAGAGTTACTAACTATTTAAACTAAGTTAAACTAACCTAAGGAAAGCACACATATCCATGCCGAGGGAGGATTCGAACCTCCGACGCAGGAGGCCGCGCGATCCGTAACGTGGCGATACGCCCGCGCATTGTTGTGCAAAATGATGGGAGGGTTGCGCCGAAAGTGATGCCGCTTCTTTCGCAAGACTAGTCGCAGGTGTACGTCCATTGGCACAGTCAATATTTATCTAACTCCATTCTTATTCTTTCGGAAAGATAGTGACATCCTTAAGTTAGACCGCTCACTCACAAGTGACTATATTTCCCTCGATTGTGTGCACACCGGTGACGTGGGAAGGGCGAATCCATTTGCTCAGAAGTAAGGTAGGTATGTCAACAAAGGGTGCTATCAGCGATAATAGTAATTGCATTGCACAGTGTCTCCACAGCAGCGTTGCCACTATTTAAGTTCCTACCCTCGTATTTTGTTCATTCATATTACGTAGAAGGCAGCATCTAATAGAATACATACACTCATTGATGTTAAGTTAATATATACAGAAGATACAAGAAAGTGGTGGATTGCTGTTATGTTCAGATGGACTTTGAGGTTGTAATTCTTGTACTTTGACACTGGCTAGTTACTAGACGAAATCTGGGTTTGCGGTAATAGCAGATTCTATTTCAACGGCGATTGATTGCTGCTGACTGCTAAAAATTTACTGCACTCTTGGGACGTACACAGGGTGTTACAAAAAGGTAGGTGCAAACTTTCAGGAAACATTCCTCACACACAAACAAAGAAAATATGTAGACATGTGTCCGGAAATGCTTAATTTCCATGTTAGAGGTCATTTCATTACTTCTCTTCAAATCACATTAATCATGGAATGGAAACACACAGCAACAGAACGTACTAGCGTGACTTCAAACACTTTGTTACAGGAAATGTTCAAAATGTCCTCCGTTAGCGAGGGTACATGCATCCACCCTCCGTCGCATGGAATCTCTGATGCGGTGATACAGCCCTGGAGAATGGCATATTGTATCACAGCCGTCCATAATACAAGCACGAAGAGTGTCTACATTTGGTACCAGGGTTGCGTAGACAAGACCTTTCAAATACCCCTATAAATGAAAGTCAAGAGGGCTGAGGTCAGGAGAGCGTGGAGGCCATGGAATTGGTCCGCCTCTACCAATCCATCGGTCACCGAATCTGTTGTTCAGAAGCGTACGAACACGTCGACTGAAATGTGCAGGAGCTCCATCGTACATGAACCACATGTTGTGTCGTACTTGTAAAGGCACATGTTCTAGCAGCACAGGTAGAGTATCCCGTATGAAATCATGATAACGTGCTCCAGTGAGCATACGTGGAAGAACATGAGGCCCAAACAAGACATCACCAAAAATTCCTGCCGAAACGTTCAGAGAAAATCTGTGTTGATGACATGATTGCACAATTGCGTGCGGATTCTCGTCAGCCCACGCATGTTGATTGTGAAAATTTACAATTAGATCACGGTGGAATGGATCCTCATTCGTAAATACTAAAATGAGGTCTAACATGGAAATTAAGCGTTTCCGGACACATGTTCACATAACATATTTTCTTTCTTTGTGGATGAGGAATGTTTCCTGAAAGTTTAGTCGTATCTTTTTGTAAACCCTGTATAGTAAATGAATATCGTGGTTTTAACGCTTTATGATGTTTATTATATTAAACTTAAAATTATAACTGATATGTGAAATGAAAGAGCAACTAACTCATTTTTACCAAAAAAGCTTATAAATGTTCAATTTGAGCACCATTTGTCACACGGCACACATCAAGTCTATAGCCGAGTTCATCACAAACGTTGTTAAGTGTGTCTTGAGCGATTGTAGCGACAGCTGCTTCAATCCGGTTTCTTGATTTAGAAAGATCAGCTGGTAGTGCACGCATGTTCACAAAATCTTAGGCAATTTCTTATCACTAGGAATAACTGGGACTCCTAACGTTAATAAATAAGAAATCGGATGATTCAATATTCTATACAGTAATTTAATTATTAAAAAAGAACGGTGCACAAATCCAGGATTGAAGTATGACACAAAAGTAATAAATTTCTAACAAAGATGGCACTACCTCTACTACGCCGGCCGCGGTGGCCGAGCGTTCTGCGGCGCGGCAGTCACAGTCTGCACGGCCAATACGGTCGGGGGTTCGAATGCCCCCTCGGGCATGGATATTTGTCCCGTCCTTAATATTAACTAGTTCATAAGTAGTTTAGGGACTGATGATCCCGTAGTTAAGTCTCATAAGCTCTACAAACATTTGAACATTTGAACCTCTACCTACTATAAAAATGGTAGATACTGAGGGCGTGCAAATTGTTTCAAAATAAATTAAAATAGCTACCCCACTCATTAGAGAATAGAATCGGAAGCTCAAGAAAACAGCCAACTGCTGGAAGGTACATTAAATCTTTAACTGCGCTATAGCAAATGCGATGTGCGTATATCACCAAATCCCAATACTGCTCTCATAAGACGAACGGCAGCTGCCCACTGTGGATGGGTCGGCCTGACGTGATGCCGAAGCTGTGAGGCAATGGCCACACAGTGAACGTTAAAAAAAAGACTTCTAAGTTGAGGTCACTCAAGAATCAAAAGCGGACAAGAGGTCCTGGCAAACTGCTTGCCTCACTGACCAGAAGCAGAAGAGAAGCTCAATTGTAATCTTGTAAATGAGTGCTCCGCAATGTAAATACAATCAAGTAATAATTTTGTTCCTATGCTCACAGAGAAACAATTATGAGTACTTCAAGCAGTGCAATCTGCACTTGCAAGAGATTGTGAGCTGAGTCCTGGACGCTTTGCCGACAACTGCCCACCTGCGTCCTCGCACCACAAGCGCAGCTAGCCGAAGCCACAAGTCTCTTCAGACCGTTTTCTCAAGAGCCAATCCCAACTATAGCTTCAAATCTCTCTCGCCCACCATCACATTTCCCTGCGAAAAAGAAGCTTCTAGAGCAGCGGTCGGCAAGTGGCGGACAGTGGTCGATGTCCGGACCGCAGAAGGCCAAAAACTGGACCGCCAAAACTATTGTGAAACTATAAGTTACACACTCTACTTCTAAAGCATTTTTTTCCTGTAGATAACACCGAGCTACAAAGTAATGGGAAATAAAAATGTGATTTGGTTCAAAGTGTATCATGATTCCTTCGCGAGCTGGTTCTTTGATACAGGCGTTTTAAGTCAAGAATTTCTTCATTTTGCAACAATTTTGGAATATAAAAATAATCTTGAAACAGGCATTTCCATATTATCAAATTCCTTGGCAGATCTTAAAAAGAAATTTGCAGTAAGATTCAAAGAAATACACGAATCGTCACCATTCTTAAAATCGCCTCTTCAGGTTTCTCCTGTAGCTGAATGGACAGTCGTGGCTGCAAAGTTGTTCCACCTTCTAAAGGCTTTACTCCAAATGGAGATAATAGAATTTCATGAAGACATTTTCTTGCATCGTATAAAACTGAATCCACTGAAGAATTTATGAGTGAATGTGTCCTGGAAAAATATGAAAATTGCCAAAAAATTGCGATCTACCTGGCTCCTATGTTTGGCTCACATATATTTTCAGAAATGAATTGCTTGGAGAATAATTTTCTCTCATGACTAACTACCACCAATTTTCAAGTCATTATTCACATAAGCTGCTCCGCAGGTGAAACCGACTTTAAGTACCTCCTCAAGACCACAAATGCAATTTTTCCCATGGATTTTTTTTAAGATATACCCACATTTCGTTGTATTTCATAGTTTCTTAGTGAAAATAAGAAGTTTGTTCTATAATGCATGACCTGTTTCTGGAGTATTCAATAAAAGATTATCCATTTTCAATAAATAAATAGCGAGTAATATAATGTTTTCGGGTCTTTTAAACATTATTATTATTTTACATCTGTTGTATTTCATATCAGTTTGAGAGTGAAACTTAAAATTTAAAAAAAAATAATGTGGGATATGAGCTTTTACATCTGGACCTCGATAAAAATTTTCAAATGTATCTGGACCCCATCTAAGATTACCTGCCGACCTCTGTTCTAGAGGCTTCCAGGAAGTTCTAGAACGTTTCGACTGTTTGGCGGTTGAAATCGTCGGCCGCGAGTTTTGGCGCGAAGTGGCAGCGGCCTTCGGCTGTTCAGTCACCTGCGACCTCGCACCGGATGGTCAGCACGCCACGCCCTTGTGCTACCGGTAGCCAATCCTGGCCGCTTGCCGAACTCTCTCACTGAATTGGCTGCGTTCTCAACCAGGAAAGTACTACATGCAAATATTTTTAATATCGTTACCTACCAGCATCAACCAGTTTTCTCAGTGACCCAGTCAACATTAATATTTCCACTCTTCCTATCTTTTTTTTTTTGCTTTCAGATTATCCAGAATCAAAGTAATACCAGTAATTACCTCACAAACGGCTTTTAATTAAATTTCCTGGTTATGATATATCGCCCCAAATTTGCTACTGGATAGGAGATTTCCTGTGAGAGAGGACACAGTTTGTAGTAATTGATGGTAAGGAATCGACTAAATCAGAGGTGATATCGGGCGTTCCACAAGGTAGTGTTATTAGTCCTCTGCTGTTCCTTATTTACATAAACGATTTGTGAGGAAAATCTAAGTAGCTCTCTTAGGTTGTTTGCAGATGAAGCCGTCATTTACCGTCTAGTAAAATCATTTCAAGATGAAAACCAATTGCAGAACGATCTGAATAAGATATCACTATGGTGTAAAATGGGCAATTGGCTCTATATGCCGGCCGCGGTGGCCGAGGAGACTGAGGCGCTCCAGTCACGGTCTGCACGGCCACTACGGTCGGGGGTTCGAATCCCCCCTCGGGCATGGATATTTGTGCCGTCCTAGTTGTAAGTAGTTCATAAGTAGTTTGTAAGTTTAGGGACTGATGACCCCGTAGTTAAGTCCCATAAGCTTCACAAACATTTGAACATTTTGGCTCTATATAATGAGAAGTGTAAAGTCGTCCACGTGAGTACGAAAAGAAATCTGTTAAACTCTGTTTACAAGATAAATGAATCAAAAGTGAAGGCCATAAACTTAACAAAATACCTGAAATTACTGTTACTTCAGAATTAAACTGGAAAGAACACATATATAAGGTCGTGGGAAAGGCGAACCAGAGACTGCGTTTTATTGGCAGAACCCATAAAAGATCCAACAGAACTACAAAATAAACTGCATACACTACGCTTGTCCGTATATTTTTGCAGTATTGCTGCCTAGTGTGGGGTCCTTATCAGGTGGGTCTGACGGAGGACATCGAAAGAGCCCAGAGAAGGGCACCTCGTTTTGTATTGTCTCGATAAAGGGGAGACAGCGTTACGGAAATGATACAGGATCTGGGATGGGAATCATTGCAACAACGGCTCTTATCACTGCGGCGTGAGCTACGTGCGAAACTCCAATCGCCAACATTCCTCTCTAAATGCGAAAATATATTGTTGACTCCCACTTACATAGGTAGATATGATCAAAATAAAATCAGAGCTCGGTCGGAGAGATTCAGGTGTTCTTTCATCCCGCGCGCTATTCGAGAATGAAATGGGATCGTATAAAAGTGGTTCGATGAACCCTCTGCCAGGCATTTTAATGTGATTTGCAGAGTATCCCATGTAGATTTAGAAGGAATGCACGTTATTAATGATTAATTGTTAAACACAGCATGTAAGGTACGAAAATTTCCTGACGCCCTACAGTTAAAACAATCGCGTACTTCGCTATGCCTGTGAGGTTGCGCACCATCTGGCTGGAAAATTGAGTTCTATGGCTTATCTTCTTCCAACTGAGGGAAGAGCCATTGCTCTAGTCACTAGTGTATCACGGTAAGAAGTGCCAGTTACTGTAAGTTCTCTGAATCTCGTTCCATTTTTACAATCTCTTCAGAATTTTCGGAGCCTCAGAGCCGTACATTGTGTTAACATGTACACTAAGGTGAAAGGTCAATCGTCTTGAAACAACATGCTGTTTTCGAGATTGGCAATTAATCCATGGTCTGTCGGCTTTTGAGCCTGTAATAAGTGCAATAATGAGGACGTAGTTGTATGCGTTTTTTAAAAACTTCCCAAAAAGTCGACACAGGAACTTGTAATTCACGACTAGCCTTCCGGACTGATTTCTTTCGGATACGAGTGAACAACTCTCTCGCTCGCTTAACTGTCTCTTCACTAACTCTTGCTCGTCCCGCATTCTTCCTTTTACAAAGGCAGCCGGTATCTTGAAATTGTGATACCATCTATGAATATTATTATCACTTGCAGCATCACATGCGAACTTCAGCCGAAACACTCGTTGCACAGTAACAACAGATTCGGCCTTTTCAAACTGCAAAACGAAACACTTTCCTTACACTAGTCGCAATCTTTGCTACTAGACAATGGATTCCGGCGGAAACCTCTGTATCTACATTTACATATACACTCTGCAAATCACATTTAAGTGCCTGGCAGAGGGTTCACTAACTCTTTCATAACCTTTCTATCCCGTTCCATTCTCTAATAGCGCGCGGGAAGAAAGAACACCTAAATCATTCCGTTTTCGATCTGATTTATTTTATTGGGATGGTCATGTCTCCCTAAGTAGGTGGGTGCTACCAAAAAAGTTTCTCATTCAGAAGTAAAAGTCAGTGATTGAAATTTCGCAAATAGAACTCGCCGGAACGAATAACGTGTTTTTTTTATGATTTCAGCCTCATATCGTGTAACATTTCCGTGACAATTTCCCTCTTGTAATGTGATAAAACAAAACGAGCTGCCCTTCTCTGGACCTTCTCAATATGCTCCGTCAGTCCCACCTGGTGAGGGTGCCACACTGGGCAACAGTACTCTAGGAGAGGACATACGAGTGCGATGTAGGCAGTCTCTTTGGTGGAGCTGGTGCATCTTCGAATTGTTCTGCCAATGAAACGTAATCTTTGGTTCGCCTTCCCCACAACATTTTCTATGTGTTCTCTCCAGTCTAAGTTGTTCGTAATTGTAACTTCTAGGTATTTGGTAGAATTTACGATCTTAAGGTTTGACTGATTTATCGTGTAATTGAAATTCAGTGGATTTCTTTTAGTGGTCATATGTATTACTTCACACTTTTCTTTACTTAGTGTTAATTGCCAATTTTCGCACCATGTTGAAATTTTGTCTAAATCGCTTTTCAATTGCTTTTGATCCTCTGTTGGCTTCACTAACCGGTAAACGACGGCATCATCCGCGAACCCCGCGGCGGATCGGCCGAGCGCATTGAGGCGCTATGCTACGATGCGCGAGGCCGTTCCCCGTCGGGGTACGAATTACCCCCCCCCTCGGGCATGGATGTCTGTGCGTTCTTTATTTCATAAGTAGTTTTTAAGTTAAGGAATAATGACCCCGCAGTTAAGTCCCATAAGCTTTACAGATTTGATTTTCATCCGCGAACAGTCTAAGAGAGCTATTCGGATTTTCTCCTAAATCGTTCATAGACACATGGAAGAGTAGAGGACCTATAATGCTTCCCTGTGGTACGCCAGATATCAATTCTGTTTCACTAGATGACGCCGTAAATTAGTACGAAACTGTGCTTCATTTCTGATAGGAAATCGCGAATCCAGTAGCACAATTGGGGCGATATTCCATAAATACGCAATTTTATTGAGCGCTGCGCATACGCACTGGTGCCATAAAAACTGTTCGAGTTGCTCTCTAATTTGACATATAATTTATAATAAAAATATAATAATATTAAATATTGTAAAGTGTTAACAGTTGTAAACACTTTGTACGTTCGATGGCGGTGGGAACTTGATTTGTACAGCATGTTTTTTCCAGCAATGATGCGACTGAGGTATCTTTCAGTACTGTTTCATTTCGGATGGTCGCTACTGCTCTTTCGGTGAACTGTTTGGGGCAACACAAATGGCGGCAGACGGTCGTGCCACCTCGGCCGGTCGGCTTCCGCCCAGCGACCTCCCAGAGCTTGCCCCGCCTGCGTCGCTGCTCTCGGCTGCTGGAGGCGGCGATTTATCCGTTTCCAGTATTGGTCGCGCGCGGTAAATACGGGCCGAGAGCCGCATTACGCGCCCTGAATAATTCATGGGCCGGAGTTATACTTAATTGGCTATAATATGCCGCGCGGGCCCGGCTGTTGCGACCCGTATGAATATTCACTTAGCGGTGCCGGGAAATCCGCCACTGCCGCCGCCACTGCAGACGCCGACGCCTCGCCAGAAAGAAAGGCCGCCCCGCCCGATGCTGAGTGTTGCGAGGCCGAGGGGTCTGGAGGTGCCGCGCGGGCAGGGGCTTATCTCGCGAGAGGCGACGCTTAAAAAGGAAGCTCTCAATTAAGGGATTTGCCGCGCTGTAAATCTACCGGATCAGCCGGGAGTGCTGTCGTCGAGGCGAAAGGAAATTGATTCTCCTTTTTGAGACCGTGCCTCGTGGATGAGAGATATTTTAAAATCTCAGCCAATAGTGTATACTTACGGAACCCATCCACAATCTCGACTGTAACCCTACTGGCAGAAGGAGAAATTAACACACCTTAAGACGGTCTGAGTAGCTCGCACGGCCCGTAGATCTGATGCGCTGCGAGACCCCATTCGGCATTATGTGTTGTCATGTTAGTTACTTTTGTGTCTCGTCGTCTCCGGTTGTCCTAGGTGTCGGTGGCCGAGTAGAGAGAGACCGACACAGGGAAATAGGATGCACGCGTGTGCGGATACAGAGTCTGAGGTGACCAGCCAGTGGGACAGCAGAAACTAGAAACACCAAGCTAGATTAGAACAACATATATATTTCTTAGAAATAGTGCAATACTTAACTTTGTTAACTGAAGACTATTCGAATGCAGATACTTTGTACGGAAACGTGGTTTAGCGAAAAATGTTAATAAGGCACTAAAAGGACTTAAAACAAACTACCGATTGGTTTTTTATGAGTATCGATTGCTTTGATAGGTTTCCAGATGAATCGAAGAAACTGTTACGAACCCATATAAACCAGTTCTCTAAAACTGTTCATAAAACACTTCCCAAACTTGCATTTTATTGCGAGTATAGATCGTAGCAGATAAATTACTTATCTGACAAATTAAAAGAAAAAAAATCAAATATTTTTGGATTTTTATAAAAAGCAGCCCCCTTTGAAAGTGGTTATTTATTCTATGGGTTTCATCTTGTAGGTACGATTTATGCTTATCCTCTTCGTAAACATTTCTGTTACAATACTATTACGTAATTTTTAAGACTTGGTTAATAGTGTCATTAAATGACTTCTAATAACATAGTTTTGCTGAAACTATCTTAATTAACCTTGGTTAACATTTTTGATTAATGCGCTTGAGGGATGTCAAAACTGGGTGGTTTTTATTTTCAAGGACAAAATAACATAATACTAGTATATGTTCCGTTGTTTTGTGAGTAACTTAGTATTAATGTCAAGCTTGCAAGTCCGTAGTTCATCAGCTTGAGGGGGCGATGGAGTGGAAGTACCTTTTTTTTAATTAATGTAGCAAAAACTACGTAATTATAAGGAATTTAAAAAAAGAAGTTGAGGAATTATATGAAAATTTTTGCGTCAATAATTCGAAATTATTAAAATTACGATAAACATGAAGAATGTAATTAACTTAAAATGTAAATATTTTTCGGGCTACTTTCATCTAAGTTACGCCAGAATAACTACGAAAGGCTGATATATTAAATATTTTGCGAGCGCGGGACGTTTAGAATAACGTCACTACAAATTTTTAAAGGGAAAAATCTTTTATCGGTACCAGAAAGTCGTGGAGAAACATTTTATTTAAATTCGTGAAACAGTTAGGCGTGCTACTTATTTAAACGTATTTTCGTAAATTACAAATGCAGATGAAAAAAAAAGAAGAGTCAAAGAAAGTGGAAATGTTTCGAAGCTTTTGTGATACAATTAATGAAATCATGAGAATAATTTATAAGTATGGTAGTAGAACTCTTTGAGAAGCGAATAAAACGTGTAGTTCGATCACCTGAGAAGATCTAAGCAATTAATGAAGAGGTCTTTCTTTCCAAAATTTAGAAAGAACCAGTTATCCTCTTACCTCAGTCTATACGTATAGTAAATGGCAAGTTTTTGAACGTGTACTTTACCGGGTTGTAGTGATTCCGGTTTGTCGATGTGACCTAACGGGGAAAGCGACGCACATAAAGAAAGCAATCGATAAATAGTTTTTAACGCTATTCCTGTATCATTTAACATTTTTCGATTGGGACTACCGTATTTGACTTAAGAAGAACCACTTTTTTCCGTATTAGCGATTTTTTTTTATGTTCTTTATTCTGGGTCCAGTTTCATGAAACAGATGTGTTATATAAAATTTCATTTAGTTCACACTTTCTTTCTGTTTTGAGGTAGTAATATTTGCATCTGTAACATCACGCTGTCACAGAATGCTAGAACTATCGTCAGAGGATGCTTCGCCCGGAGAAAGTTATTTGCGCAATTCTCCTTGTAGCCAGAAACTTAATGCATACAATAAAACACGCTGACAACTGAGACCGGTAACGATGTCAAAGAAAAATAAGCAGTCTCCTCCCGCCAGAGCGTGAAACACGGAGAGGAAGGAACAAAAGTTTGCTTCCATTTGCGTCTGCGAATTACTGTGAAAACATTTGCTCGGAGGGTGAGCGCTAGGAACAAAACTCACGGCTCTGTAGCGCCGCTTTGTTCTTCCTTCTTTGTACCCATTACGCCGCTGTTTAAACAATAGCTGCTCCACAAATTTGTCGTATTTTTGTTCAGCTTCAGATTTTTGAACCAAAATCACAAGAATCTTGCACTCTCTAGATGAACGTTGGCGACAGACTTCGTTTGACGAAATTTGTATATTCCAGAAACAGCAGTCGGTGTATGAATCCAGTGCCCACCGGGCTTACCCTTATGTGTAAGGGTCGAACTAAGCTTCATACGTACGTAGTCTGCTCTACCTTTTTATTTTTGGAGTATTTACCTGCTCAAATGAAACGGTTGTGATGCTCTGTACCTAGGGCACTCCAGCAGGACTACTGAAGCACGATATAAAGAAATATGGCAACAGCCAATCAACTTTTTCACATCACCTTAGGCAAGTAAACCACTATCCCACCACCTTAAAAACCGACATGAAAATAGTAAGATTTAGCAATAAGAAACATTTCCTGACCCTCCAAGAGCATTTAAAATTCAACAAACTTTCATAGAAAAGAAACACGTATGGCTAAGTAAACATCAGCTAACGAACACTATTTAAGTTTTGTTTCCATTTCCTGGATGGTGCTCAACGACCACACAATGATGAACACACCAGATTTATTGCGCAGCATTGGCCGTTAATGTTTTATTAAAAAAAAAAGAAAAAAAAACACAGATTGATTTCATTGAAATCGAACTTTGGTTTTTTAAAATGAAACATTAACGGCCAATGCTGCGCAATACATCTGGTGTGTTCACTATTTAAGCCAATAAAACACATAGTAGACAAAGAAAACCTCCCCCGCTCTCAAACCCACCTCATAAATACGACCATATAAGAAGAAGACACCTACACCCCTACACAACACACACACACACACACACACACACACACACAGAGAGAGAGAGAGAGAGAGAGAGAGAGAGAGAGAGAGAGAGAGAGAGAGAGCTGGTTGAACTAAAACCGTATTTATAAACGCACACACAATACAGTCATAACATCAGACACAAAATGATGAAACGAAAAGAAGTCTAACGCTCACAACAGTTTCGCTGTAGATGCCGTATAAGTGTCGCATTAGGCAAATCCTTGTATCAAATAAAGTAAGCATTACAAATTTGCATGTTATTATTTATTTTTGTCAGCAAGTCTCCCTTAATTCTCCTGCGTCCAAAATTTAGCAATCTGTTTTCTTAATCTCTATCTATATCAAAGCGAAAGGATACTCACTGACTAAACACGAAATCTCGAAAACTACTTCACATATGAAGCTTAAATTTGACATGAATGTAGTTTATAGGTAGAAAACGTAAGCTAAGAAAGCATTTTGTGAGAGGTCCATGGCGGAGAATACTTCTGCAGACCCACGAAGTATGCAATTTCATTCTGATGTACAGAAAATTTCGCACGCTTGAACTTCAAAACTAGAGGAACGTCACCGTCTTCCGTAAGTTTCATACGGTTCATGGTGAAGGGTACTTTGCAACACAAAAATGGCGCCCTAAATGCATTGGTAGCGCCATAACATGAGAACGGCTCGACAGATTTCACATACCCTTTTTTATTTTATTTATTTATTGTTTTTTTATTTTTTATTTTTATTTATTTATTTATTTATTTTTTTTTTTTTTTTTTTTTTTTTTTTTTTTTTTTTTTTTTTTTTTTTTTTTTTTGTTCGCAGAACAAGGGTTGTATGAAATAAAACTGGAATATTTCAGAACTCCAAAGTGCTTACCTCAATTTGACCCTGAATTTCTACTGCATAGAAATATGTAATTCTGTTCCGATATTGATGAAATTTGGCACACTCTATAAACAATAGGAACAAAATTTCGTTCGGTGCATGGTAGAGGGTACTTAACTTACGGAATTTTACGAAATGCTTAGTTCTGCTCCTATCTTTATGAATTTTTGTACACTTGACCGTTAAACCAAGAGGAAGATCAATGGGTACATAAATGTTTGTATGGTACATGACAGAGGGTATCTTGCAGAAAACTTTGCCAAGAGAGGGAAAGGTGGAAACGAACAGAGAGATGGGCGAGAAAGAGGTGGATGCAGAGAGAGGGGAGAAGAAGATGTGGACTACGAGAGTGTAGGATAAATAAACCCCCTTGCAACGCCGGGATTACGGCTAGTTAACTCTAAAAACATGCAAAATGGCATCTTTACATATCATTTAGAAAACATTGGTTTTTCAACATATTAAATTGTTTTAATATTATTTGGGTACGGCAGTTTACTAGATAATCATTGAATCTTATACACTGTTTGTTAATGTTCCTACTTGGCTCAAAGCATTTTATATATAACAATATCAGAGTCTGTTGTTAGCAACATGAAAATTGTTAACGGTAAAGTATCATCAATTTTAACTTTATAAGTTTCTGTCAGTGTTTTGAATATCGTTTGGGCATTGGGCCCTGCGTGTTCTTGTAAGGTCGCCATGTGAATGTTTTCCAAGCACAGAGATAGACATAGCTGGACACCCATGGAAGCATTTGAATGTACTCGACAGTTTGCTGTTAACGACAGTCAAGAGCTGTATCACATACCGGTACAGGGTTTGGTAAACTACAGAGCGAGTTTCGACGACTTCTTACCCAAGCCCGCGCTTCTGAATGCGCGCGCGCACGCGGATGTGTGTGTGTGCGTGTGTGTGTGTGTGTGTGTGTGTGTGTGTGTGTGTGTGTGTGTGTCTGTCTGTAAGTGTGAATGTGTTACTTACTTTTGTAAATTGTGCTCTGTGTTGGTTCTTCTGAAAATCTCCCTTCATCTCTCAATTAGTAGGGACGCACGTCATTATTTTGTGGGGACGCCGCTGGAACTACGCCTTCATGTCGCCACGTTTGCATTCCGGTCTGTAAGCTTTTTTGTTGTTGCACTATATATCTCTTTCGTAATTTTCAAATCTTCCTCAGCATCATTTCAAAATACCTTTCATTAAACTAACTCTTACTTTTAATGATATCGTACCTCAGACATGAAAGGTTCGGGATGCCAGCTTAGAAATTCTCAGATTTAAAATTTACGTCACATTTTTAATTACGGCAAGGAACTCACGACTAAGAATCACGATAGCACCACAATCAATGGCTTCTGATCCATCACCATTGAAAATACAGTAGTTTACATTAGATTAATACGTTTTCCATAGACCATAAATACCTTTCGCAATGATGTGAAACGTGTCAGTTTCATAAACGGTGTCTATACATGACACTCAATATTTTATGGTTTTCTTTCTTCAATTTTTTAATGTATATTTTAGCGCAATTATTTAAAAATTCATCTAAATTGTGGAAAGAGTTGTCATTCAGAAATTCTTTTAATTTCTTTTTAAATACTAACTGGCTAACAGTCAGACTTTTGATGCTACTTCGTAAGAGAACAAAGACTTTTGTGGCAGCATAATTCACCAATTTCTGTGTCAAAGTTAGATTTAACCTTGAATAGTGAATATCACCTTTTCTAGTACAACATTGCTGTTACTTTCGAATTGGGTTGGACAGTTAATAACAAATTGCATGAGTGAATGTGTGTATATATATTTTCTGAAGCTACCGAGAAGATCCATTGATAAATGCCTGTAGGGTGATTTTGGGTAGGCTACAGCAATTATTCTGATTACAAGATTCTGTGCAATGAATACTTTTTTTACTCTTTAAAATATAGCGTTGTCACATATTTCGCGACTCCCTTCAGACGTACGTTCGACTTTTCCCTCGGGCACAGGTTTGTGTGTTTGTGTTGCCTTAGAATAAGATAGATTATTATTTTGGTCCTTTAGAAAAATATAAAGCGTACAGTTTGTAAGGAGTCTAGGTTTTATGACTTCCTTCCATGACAATTTCATGTAAAGAATCATATTCTAGTCGTGATTCCGATTCATTTGATACCTCACACGTCATATTTGTATTGGTCATGAGTGTAATGCGTAATTAGACATGAATTTGTCAATTCCGTTTAATGTTTAACGAGAGGATTCCGCACGCAGACAAGGGACACTTCACAGCGTAGCTGGAACGAGGCAACGACGGTGAGTCAGAAGGTGGACAGAGAGAACCCTAGGCTAACACACACAGGCCTTTTAATCAAAAATGTTCAAATGTTTGTTAAGCTTATGGGACTTAACTACGGGGTCATCAGTCCCTAAACTTACAAACTACTTATGAACTACTTACGAACTAGGACGGCACAAATATCCATGCCCGAGGGGGGATTCGAACCCCCGACCGTAGTGGCCGTGCTGACCGTGACTGGAGCGCCTCAGTCACCTCGGCCACCGCGGCCGGCAACCTTTTAATCAGCAGGCGGGCTGTGTCTAAAGAGCTTTTAGGCGGACAAAGGAGTGAAAGGAAGGAGGGGGAGGATGGCGTCACTTATCTTTACGAGAGCGACGCGTTCTAGAGCAAAACAAAAACTTTACTGTATGTAACATGCACTGTTATTGGCGAATGCTGGCAGAAGGCGTGTTGTTACGATGACGCTGATTGGCTGTAGGCGAAGGGAACACGCGCTCTGTGAATTTGAAAGCGACTTGCTGTGGCTACGCCTGATTGCCTGTACAGCGGAGTTTGCGGTACCAAGTGTTGAGTTACATGCGTACTGTAACTACGGTATTATCACAGGGCAGTGGACTTTTTCCAGTCCATAATTGTGATATTTAACGTCTGCGGACGATTTTGAGTGGCATTTTCTGGTGGGCTAATTTATTGAATTAGCGTACCCAGTCAATATTAGTTCGACAAGTGGAAAATAGCGAGCCTTGGCTTCACCAAGTGCAATAGGAAGTTTTTGGCTGATTTATCCCAGCTATCGATTTAATCAGCTAGATTTCCACAGGTTTCAGAGACGCAGCCGCTGTCAGCATCGGCGCAACATACGGTATTTGTGCGCATACAGAACGCGAGCGAACGGCAATATTTGAGTAGTGTAGGTTCCGTGCAACGCCACAGATACCACTACAATATTATTCCTGGAATTACGACGGAATCCTCTCGTCCTGTATTTCAGCTTATTAACGAAAGTGTTACGCGTAATTGCAACGCATCAGGCATTCTTAAAAATATATTTCAGTGATATTGTTTATGGCAGAACCTTGTCTTGATTTATTTCTTCTGATAACTTATTAAATTTATTTGATTACTTCATAATTCTATTTGCATTTCAAGTTTAATTGTTTTAAATAATATATTTCGTGTTACCTCTCAGTAATTAGTTAACTTTTTATTTACTGAGAAACTGCCAATACCACATTCCTGTACCTAGTGTGGTCACTGGTTAAGGACCACGTATCTGACTTGAACTAATATGAGAACTATTTTCTGATGTTTAAGACCAGGAGTCATGTCAGATTTGTTCCACCTGCAGAGTCAAACGCTTAAGAGTAGAAAAATATTACAGATCAGTCCTTGCGCAAATTGCAAGGTGGAATAAGTCGCCTGTCCAATTGAAGAGACGGAACTTGATGAGCAGAGATTTAGAAGTTATTTGCATCTGACAGGTATCGCAGAATTGATGGATACTCTTGTTGGAGTACGATGCCATGCACAAACGGACAGGGCTAGTTTCGGAGGCTTTTGAGGGTCACTTCTTCCAGCCTTAGAGGCCGACAGGAGGATCGTCACAGTCGGACAGTGGGTTTCACCAAGGGCAGATTTCTGTCCTGCACTGTAAACCACTCCTGTTCTGGTAACAGCATGGACCCCTGAGGAAATCGAGAGACGACATTTTGCAGAGGAATAGCGGACTAAGCCATATCACACTCCTTGCAGGCCTTCTCAGCGGCCTATTCAGCCATTTCATTTACCCGAATCCCCACTTGCCATAGCACACAGCTGAATTACACCTGCTTCTCACGCCGTTAAACCAGGTACAACTGGAATGTTGTATCAGCAATTAAAAAAAAAAAAAAAAAAGAAAAAAAAAACCACAGTTTGGTACTGATTCTGCAATAACTGTAGTACTTCAAGGAAATCGGATGAAATATGAAACCGTTTGCCCTAAATATGCTCATCTTTATCATGGTATGAAGTTTCAAGAAAAAAAGTTGCATTTACCGTCCTGTCGAGATAACACGGAAACGCTGTAAACTCCAAAAAGTCCTCTTTGTTCTCCGCGAGATATGGGTAAGTTTCTAATCCTTTATTCAGGAGTGTTCCAATTCAATGGAGACATTCAAAACGAAAGTCTTCATGGTTAATAAATGAAAACTAGTCCTCTGTCCATTCATCGTCGAACAGTTACTTGCAAATTAGTTGGAAGGCGTGAAGAAGAGCGAAACATAGAGAAGCCATCAACAAACAAAGATCTCTGAACTGACGCTTAGCTGCCGACGTAATGCTGTTAATACCTAATGCAAGACAGTCACACTTAAAACAATGAGCCGCTGTGATCATGCTCAAAGCGATCAGGCAGAACGTCACGGCTCGATATCTAAACTAGTCTGTTGGAAGAAAGAACTGAATAAAGAAGGGAAAATATCCTGGAAAACTCCAGTCGAGGTGTTGCTTGAGGATAAGTTGCGTCCAAGTATAATGGCAGGCTCTTCCATGACAGAAATAAAGTGAAGGTTTCGCAGAAAAGCCTTTTGTATACCCGCCTCCAGGAAGGAGCGATATTTTCTGATACCACACAGTAAGTGACCAAGGAGGAACAAGAATTCTAACGTCACAAGTATGGCGGCGGTTGACAGTCAAGCACGCAGATAGTTCTTTTCCAGGTTTTCAGAGAGGAAGTACATTTGCCCTCGCTGCAGGTCGGGATACAAAACTCACAGGTAACTGTAAGAAGTGCAAGTGGGTGACTTTGTCTCGCTTTGTGAGGTCTTGGAATGGCGCAGCATACTTCATTGGATATTAAAATATGAAGTGACGTGACAAGAGCCGGAGGCAACGCAGATGCCAGAGCGCTCACCTGAGAAGCGGCAGTTGTACTCCTCATCAGTGGTGGACCAAAAGGTCAAATTACCCCTGGGCACCAATCTTTCACGCCGAAAATCTGGATCCTGATTGGCGATGGATGTGGCTGCGGAAAGATAGGACAGTGTAGTCGGGGCAAGACGTCGTACACTGTTTTGTGGCATACCATTCCATATTATTGCCGGTCCCAGAAATCATCCAGTTTTCATCCGAAACAACACTATTCCTGCATCGGTTAAAGGTATTTACGAACTCTCCCCATGATCCTTTCTTGCATTCTCTGAAGAGCTGGCCACACTTTGTCTCTCCTGTAGTGGATCGGTACCTGAACATAAGCACAGTCACTCGCCTTGTACTCATCGCAAAGCGGTATTCCTCGTCCCACCACAGGACAGACCTACTTTTCTATTATACTGAAAATTGTTGAATGTATCCCTCGGCAGTGTTGTTCCGATGTATAGCTAATGTGAACCACCTACTCCTGGAAACTAACACGATGTTGAAGCTTGGCAAATCAACAAGTGTCCATTCTGTTAAGCACCCATCGTGAGAGCTGTCTTAAGGACATCATACTGTCTGACAGGTGAATCCATATCGGTAAGTGATCTCTTCCACGCAGGTTATTGACCACTTTCCGTGGAACAGTGTAGGCAATAGATGGAGAAAAAAACGTGAGATTAGCACTTTTGCAATGCAGAACTATGTCCCGTTGCCTCTAATCAGCAGATGCGCGCAAGACGTCAAGAGTTGCCCTTCTATTGCTCTACCCCTGATGCAGATATTTGCAGAGCCTGAAAGCACATGCAGCTCCATGTAAACATCAATTAATGAGCGAAATTTCTAATAGTCATTAAATCGTCGTCAGGCAGCTTAAATTACTCACGCTTTTTTATAAGTATACAAAATTTGTCGAAGATCAGAATATAACTGTATTCGTCGAAATTTGAAAGTTATTTCCGTCACCCACAAATAAACAGTGGCCTTCTTGTTACTTTGACGGTGAAGTGCGCTAAATGTCAGCAGGATCGCAATGAATCTATAGATTTCGTGGAAGTTGGTAAGTAACTTATTCTACACCATCCACGATACAAACCTTTATGTAGATATGGACCTTCCTAGTGTTTTGGATTGTGAGGACCAACCATATAGATTTCTACGAACTGCAAACAAACACATTAAGGAACCCTGTTCTTTATATATATAAGAATAATAAGAATAAAAATCTGTACTTAAATTTTTGTTTTAACATATTAACATTAAGATACGTCAAAGGAGCTAGTTTGTTTTGCTGACGATAGAAGTCTAGCTATCACGCCTGACAAACAGGAATTAAGAGATGAATTTGTAAACGATGGCTTTCAGAAAAAAATATTAAGTGGTTCTCTACAAATAGACTCTGATTAAACTTTGATAAAAGCCGGTACATATAGTTTCATACAGTTATCGGCGTGACACCATTAAGGCATACAGACGTTGAACTGAAATCTGTAACCCAGGTAGAAGATTCAATCTTTTTAGCTGTTTGCATTGATGAGGGATTGAATTGCAAGAAACACATTGAAGGTCTGCTCATACGTTTGAATTCAGCTACTTATGCTATCAGGGTCATTCCGAACTTTGGTGATATACATCTCAGTAAATTAGTTTCCTATGTCTATTTCATCCACTGCTTCCGTATGGAATCATATTGTGAGGCAATTCAGCATTGAGCAAAAAGTATTCATTGCACAAAAGCGTCTCATAAGTTAATTGCTTTTGCTCCACCTAGATCATCCTGCAGACAAGTATTTAAGGCTCTAGGAATCTTCACTCTAGCTTTACAATATACGTATTGAGTTACGAAATTTATTATTTACAATCCGATATAATTCAAAAGTAATACCAATTTGCATACCTACAATCTCAGGAGAAAGGGTGATATTCACTATTCAAGATTAAATATAACTTTGGCACAGAGGGGTGAGTTATGCTGCCAGAAAAGTCTTTGGTCACTTACCAAGTAGCATCAAAAGCCTGACACACAGGCAAAAGAAATTAAAAGAAATTTTAGATATAATTTAGTAATTTCGCTAAAAACAGTTACATAAAAAAGAAATTTAAAGAAATAAAATAATTCCACACAACTAATGAGTGTCATGTATAGATACAATTTATCAAACTGCCAAGTTCCACATCATTGATAGCAAAATGTTATAATTGTGATCCGTGGAACAATCTAATCTGATCTAATCGGAGTAGTAGACTGTCTGTTCTTCTTCCTATGGCAGCAGGTCTGCAGGGCATGGCGGGTTGCTATTCGAGGGAATAACAGAGTCTGATTTTAGGCGTTTATTTTTTTTTATTTTACAGCTGTTCCTTTGGATTTTCTATATTGTTTCCTTTTTTGTCCGTAAATAACTCTCGTATTAAAGTGAATAAAGGAAAACAATGAAATCAGCTACGCCATATTGGGTTTTACCGAGACTAACCCCGAGGAATTGTGTTTTATAAAGAGCGGTGATTTAATGCAGATTAAAGTATGTATTTTATTTTTTCATTAAAAAAGTCTTTCCAGGGTGTAAACTGAATATTTATCATCAACTCATTTGAATCCAATGTTGAGCAATCTTCAGGGTGTTGATCTGAGACGTATAGTGGAACAGAAGCTGCGAGGAGTGATACTGCATTTGATAATAACAAATTATATATAAAACAGTTTAAAGTGTAATGAATTAGTTATTTAGTCAACTAGTTTAGGTCCTTATTTTGGACTATCTTCAGGACTGTAACTCAATTGATGGCGTTGAGCTGGGCAGGTGCTTCTGAGTCTTCTACAGCCTCATTGTCCACCTCAACGGCATCAATGCAGTAACAGTCCTGACGAAGGTCCAAAATAATTGACTAAATAAATAGTGATGTCAATCCCACAAAGTGGAACAAAAATGTGATTAAAATTGTGCTCTATTTTAAAAGTTTAAAAAGTCATTATGGCGCTGTTTTCCCTCAGGGGAAACAAAAATTTTTCAAAAGATATACCATTGGAAAGAATATTTAGTATTTTGTTAACTGCTTGAGTCATAGTCGAATCATCAACAAAAGCAGATGCATCATACTGTTGAATTTTCATCTGGTAGTCGTTAGCCGGCCGCGGTGGCCGAGGAGACTGAGGCGCTCCAGTCACGGTCTGCACGGCCACTACGGTCGGGGGTTCGAATCCCCCCTCGGGCATGGATATTTGTGCCGTCCTTAGTTGTAAGTAGTTCATAAGTAGTTTGTAAGTTTAGGGACTGATGACCCCGTAGTTAAGTCCTATAGACTCTACAAACATTTGAACATTTTTTTTGGTAGTCGTTATGTCAGAGTCGACGAAGATGATACCGGAAGTGTTATTTAGGAAACGTGTCGGAGACAGGGGTTCGGGCAGAGGGTCAGTTTACGTGGGCGGCTGCCTGGGAAGGCAGGTGGGCGAACGTTCGCACGCAGCGGTGCCTAATCAGCCGGGACTGCAGGGGCGCGAAGTCCCGCAAGTTGGCCGACAGGGGGAGGGGGAGGGGGAGGGTTGGCGCCAGCACCACCTGCCTGCTGGGGGGCGCGGTCCGGCGGAGAGAGCACGCCTAATCGTCACGGCCGAATTCGTCCAAATTTATGGTACATGTAGGGCTTGGTGAGGGACGAAAGTGCCCCAAGTGGGAACTTCAGACGGCCAAGCATTTAGGATGGATCTTGTTCCATAGCTCATATATACATTTCGTAATTATGTGGAACGTGTCAGTATAGTAAATTTTGTCTAAACATGACAAATATTTTAAGGAATTTTTAATTACATTTTTATTGTTTTTTATTTCTTATTTTGCGTTTTGTTTAGTTTTAATTCGTTTTTAAAGTTTTATTTACAAACTCATCTATAGTGTAGAAGGAGTTGCCATTCAGAAATTCCTTCATTTTCCTTTCAAATACAACGTGGCTATCTTTCAGACTTTTGGTGCTAGTTGGTAAGTGACCGAAGACTTTCGTCGCAACATAATTCACCCCTTTCTGTGCCAAAGATTTAACCTTGAATAGTGAATATCACCATTTCTCCTAGTGTTGTAGCTATACAAACTGCTATTCCTTTTGAATTGGGTCGGATTGTCAATCCCAAATCCCATGAAGCTATAGTGAAGAGCCCCACATCCCTGAATACATGTCTGCAAGATAATCTTGCGTTGGCTCCAGCAATTATTCTCATTACACACTTTTGTGCAATAAAAACTTTTTAATTCAATGTTGAATTGGCCTAGAATATGATCCCATGTGAAAGCAGTGAATGAAAATTGGGATAGTAAGCTAGCTAATTTACTGAGATGTATATCACTATATTTTGCAATGACCCTGCTGGCATAAGTAGCTGAACTCAAACGTTTCAACAGATCAATGTGTTTTTTTCCAATTCAATCCCTCGTCAATCCAGAATATTCTACCTTAGCTACAGTTTTTTCTTCCAAGTCTAGATTTATTAATTGTGTTATCCCATTTATTTTATGAAACTATATATACTTTGTTTTATCAAAGTTTAATGAGAGTCCATTCGGAGAGGACCACTTAATAATTTTCTGAAAGATATCATTTACAATTTCATCAGTAACTTCCTGTTAGTCAGGCGTGTTAGCTATACTTGTACCAGCAAAAAGAACTGTCTTAGCATCTTCTTGAATGTAGAATGACAAGCCATTAAGAACAGTAAACGACCCAAGACCGAACCTTGTGGGACCCCATTTTTGATTGCTTCCCACTTATAGGAATTGTTTCCTCTATATAATGTGAACTGCTTATTTCAATTTTTGTACTCTTTCAGTTAAGTATGATTTAAACCATTTGTGCCCTGCCCCTCTCATACCACAATACTTAACCTTATCTAGAAGAATCCCATGATTTACACAATCAAAAGCCTTTGAGAGATGACAAAAAAAGTCCGAACTAGAGATGTTCGGTTATTCAAATAGGAAATAAAAGTTTTCATACGGATCTATCACCATATGTATGTCATCAACTGTTCCTACGTGGGCGTGTTTAGGAAGCGGTGTTTGGCTGAGCAGTAAAAGGTCGGATTCGTATCGAGAAGGTCGCGGGTTCCACTCGAATCGTAAGGAATTTATTTTTTCTGCTCCTTGGCAATGAGTACACCTGCATATTGTTCCCGTAGAGATCGTGAGGGCAAGATTAGATTAATTGCAGCGCGCACGGAGGCATTTAAACAATCATTCTTCCCACGCTCATTCCGTGAATAGAACAGGAAAAAACCTAAATAACTGGTACAGTGTGACGTACCCTCTGCCACGCACTTCACAGTGGTTTGCAGAGTATTGATGTAGCCTTAGATGTAGACTGATGTCACAATTAACCGCGACATGATATAGGTTATTTTGTTATTTTATATAATAAAAAAATGGAAGGGCATTGGTTGAAATTCGGGAGTACAAACATTTAGGGACGTCGTGTATGTAAATCGATGCGGTACTTCAATTCGTTTGCAATTGATCCATTACATGGACGGGGTGATACTCATCGAAGAAACAGGGAAGCAATAATTTCGACCGCATCTTGCGCACGTTATGAACGCAGCTCTTTTTCATATTCATTTTTTTAAAATTTCTTCACAGAAAGACAGACTTGATTGACATTCTGAAAACAGCTTCCTTCACCGCACAGTCCAGCAGCGAACCAGGCGTAACGCAGCATGTCGCTCAGTACTTACGAGGACAGCTGGTGATCTATAATGGAATTTAGATTCATTTCTTACATGACAATAAAAATATACATTGTATGCTGGCGAATATTTGGGGGGGGGGGGGAATTACTTTGATACTGCATTCCCATGCTGATGTTGTGCACATGTGAATACAAAATAACATATATGGTGTTGCGTTTAATTGTGAAGTCAGTAGCGTACTCATTGCCAAGGAGGGGAAAAAAAGTTGCCGCCGTGCGGAATCGAACCCGTGAATCATTCAATCAAAATCCGATCTCTTACGGTGAACGAAACACCACTTTCTACTCTCTCAGGGGCAGTTGATAAGGTGCATATGGTGATAGCTCTGTAGATTCGTAGCAAAATTCCTTTTATTTTCTAAACGATTAGTCACCTGGAGTTCCCACTTGGTGCACTTTCATATCTCCCCACGCCCTACATGTACCATAAATTTGGACGAGTTCGACGATGACGAGTAGGCGACCTCTCTCCTTGTGTGGCTGGGTGCTCAGGACGGCCGTACGGATAGGGCGTAACATTGTAATACGGAGCAGTCGCCGTGAATAGAGGCTTAAAAGGAGTACGGTATCTAAATTATTTTAATGAATGATGCGTGAAGGCCCCGCCGTGGTATACGGTCATACTGCCCTGTGTTTTTGACGGAAGTAGTGTGTTAGACGTGCGAATTTCGCGCATTTTTTTAAATAGCTGTATTTTTTTATGAATTAATGTTAACAATAAGAGTAAGCTTGCTCCCAGAAAAGTAGAAAGGCCTTCAGCGCAAATGAGCTGATGAATATGAATAGCAAAACTGATACAAGCTATCATGGTGTGTCTAGTTAAAATCACTTAACTTATGTGCTGTATTCGCCATATACGAAGTGTCCACATGGAATCTCTGAAAATGAGTTGTTTTCTCTAATGAATCTCTTGATTTACGTTTAATTTAACTATTGTTCAAGTAATCTATAGTAAGTTTATCAAATTGTAAATTTTTATTTTACTTTTTTTTTCAGATCTGTGATCGAAACATGTAATTAAACAAATATATGTGCAACTGTTGACGGAAATAAACACATTTGAAATAGAAAGCACTGTCTGTCTACTAATAGAAGTGATTATAAAAAAATAAAAGTAATAAAAGTAAAATATCGCGTCTAAAATAATTGATTCCTGTATCAGTTACATCATTCCTCTAATAAGAGAACAGGTCTGCACTGAATTATTATAAGCTTTGTTCCTATGAACACTTGTTTGCTCACTTGACTGGAAATCTGTTTGTTCTGATGGCACGATTGTCACATGCAATGCAAACCATATCATCGTACAGTGAATTACATTGAGAAGTCGGGCCGCTAGCTAGTTACAGCGGCAGGTGACAGTTGGGCCCGCCTCCGCTAGAGGCGCCCTGCGCCGCCGGCAGCTCCTTCGCGATTGCCAGGGATCCCCTTCCCCTCCCCCTCCCCCTCCCCCTACACTACACGCGGGAGCGATGCGGCCGCCCGGATTTCCTGTGAGCAGGAGTTATGTCTGGATTCCCCCGGGCTCTTTTGATCGCTCCTCCCCCCCTCCCGCCTTTAACGCAGAGCGGGGCGCGCTCCATCCCCATCTCAGCGCATTGCCTCCCACCCCTCGGTGGATCCCCGCTACTGCCTCCCGCTCCCCCAACCGACCCCGCGCTGCTCGCCTCAAGCACACCAAAGGCGCGCCGCTTCTTCGACACAGCGCCGATCGTGTCTGCGTGTATCAAGCGCCGTCACTTTATATCTCTGGCTGCCACCGCCGCCGCCATGTTACACACACTCCCAAACCCCTGCCCTCCACCAGCAACTCGTCTGCAGGTGCGCGCATGCATTAGGGCGATACTGCGGTATCTGTCGCCGCCAGAATTTATTCTCGCGTCGAAAATGCATCTCTCGTCTACTGGGTCGAAATGTAGCGCACTGTGAAAAGCCGCTGGGATGCAGTTATCCTTTAACATGCAATTACATTTTGGCCCACTTCAGGTTACGGTAGTAACACTAAAAGTATGCCTTTGCGATTGTCTTTTGACAGGTCGAAATTTAAATGAAAATAACGGCTTAACTATTCATCTGACACGAAAATTGAATAACCGAATTTGTAGAGGAGAAAATTCTCTACAACTTAGTTCCCTTATGTTTTTCATATCTCGTATCGTTTGAGACATATTTGCAAAAATAACGGACATTTGACACCCTCCATTGAATTAACGGTACCAGCCGTTCGGAGATGTCAAGTGACATTCCTCGCGTATTTGATGATTTTTTATTGTAACTTACACGTTGTCATTTCAAAGCAACGGCACACTGAGGAATTAACAAAAACACATCCTTCTTCGTACGATAAATGATAATCCAATGTCTACAAATACCATATTAACATCAGTTAAATACGGCCAACAATAGTATAAGATTTAAGGACTTATGTTTCGATTTATAGCCGTAGCGTAGTGGGCAAGGTGCTGGACTGAGCCACGAGGGTCGGTGGTTCGAAACCTGCCTCTACTTATTTTTTTTTCCTAAAAGGGTTTCAGACACTCTTTATTAATTAATTTAGATTATTATTTTGGTCCAAAATGTTTGCAGAAACTTATAAAACTACAAATCTAAAGTGGGCCGTAAAACACGTCAGTGCTATTTTTTTTTTTTTTTTTTTTTTTAAATAGACTGATTTTACAATTTATTGTTCTTGTCTATCATCTTCCGGCTAACAATAAATGTAAAATACCTCCGTGTTTTTACGTTTTCTATAAATTTCATTACCATAATATACCCCAGTGTGATGATGTCAAGATGATAGTTATTAATGCCTATAATATTTTATGCACCATTGTCCCCATGGAAAAGAAACATCGATCGAAAATTTGTGAATAATATAATCATTGCAGCAGTCCAGATCGCGATATGATATTTATTGTCTTTTAGTATTTATTTCGCCTCGAAAACGCATCTCTCGTCGAGTGGTTTGAATGCAGCGTACTGTGAAACGCCGTGGGGTGCAGTCACCCGTTTACATGAAATAATATTCATTTTTATTAATAGACGATTTTACAATTTATTGATCTTGTCTATCGTGTTCCGGCTAACAATAAATGTAAAATACCTCCACCTGTTTACATTTTTTTTTTATTTCATTACCGTAATATACCCCTGTATGAGGCTATCAAGATGATAGTTAATAATGCCTATATTATTTTAAGGAACATGGTTCCCATAGAAAATAAACAGCGATCAAAAATCTCTGAATAATATAGTAATTGCAGCAGTGTAGATGCAATATGATGTTAATTGGCCGGCCGCGGTGGCCGAGGGGACTGCGGCGCATCAGTCACGGTCTGTACGGCCACTACGGTCGGGGGTTCAAATCCTTCCTCCGGCATGGATGTTTGTGCCGTCCTTAGTCTTAGCTAGTTCATAAGTAGTTTGTAAGCTTAGCGACTGATGACCCCGTAGTTAAGTCCCATAAGCTATACAAACATTTGAACATTTGATATTTATTGTCCTTTATTTTTGCTGCTCAATAGACGGGTCAACTCACCATGGACATGAACGGAGGATGATCTTCATTGATCGAAACCGGTCATCATAATGAAACAAAATAAATATATTGCTTTCTAGACTGCTGCAATAATTATATTCATTTATTATGCGTCTATTAGGATAAATTTCATCCACTAACAAGGCTACTTCTTGGTCTCAAACATTCTTTTCGGGGTGGGACTTCGCAGGAGACTAGTATTTGTCAAGGAAGTCCGGTCACACAAGTCCTGGATCGCACTATCCAAAAAACGTTCCACAAAAGGGCTCTAAAGTTTTATGTGCAGTGCATCATAAATGATACAGTCGCCGCGACCTTAGTCTAGCACACAATGAGGTGGGTTTCAACGCACAGGCCCGGGATCGATTCTCGAACTGGTCGGGGATTTTCACCGCTCGGGGACTGGGTCGTATGTCATCCTCATCACTAATCAATAATCATGTAACTCGCCGAAAATACTTCAGCTAAAAGGCCTTACAGCAGGCAGGCTAAACACGATCATAGTTGGTGTGTAACGACCATAAATACCACAAGATCATCATCATCCTTATCACTGAAACACTCGTCAGCGAGGACTGTACAGCGGCATGAGCTAATACTTCACGTCTGTCTGTCTGTCTGCATACGTACAATAGGGCAACATCTATACTCCGTTTTTCCGTCGCGAAACCGATTCCTCGAATTTATAACGAATATTTATAATCTTTCCACAGCTTTCAATATCGCCAAATTTTGTAATAAAATTATAATGACAGTAGTATTTAACGCTGTAATCTACCTGCATGAACTATAAAGTTCACTAGCAACTATGCGACTTTTAAAAAGAAAGTATTGTAATTGAATTTATAATTAGCTGTAACTGTCATTTCATAAATGTAAAAACGTTATTTTCTGATGTAACTGAAAATATTTATATCATTAATTTCATTTAAAAATTTTTTACAATTTTTGAAACAAGTAGCGAAAGTTATGCTTTTCCATCAGTTAGGCTCGAACCAAGATGATTCACATGACAACCCGGCATGCTACGTCTCAGCTGTTTGTACTGTATAATTCACAAGTAAGTAACATATACGCTTAGACCTTAGAGCCCCTCTTCTCCGAATTTTCAAAACATCGCGCCTTAAAAGTTGACACCATTCATGTACAATACTAACACGCAAAGTGTCATCCCAAACTGAATAGCTAAGATTGTAAAGTCTCCTATTGGGTGCCGTCCAGAAATATGATTCAGCAGATACACTTAGTGATACAGTTAGATGCTGTCTACAAATTATGTTGTTTATATAAATAGTAGTGAGGAAGAATTAAGTAAAGATTGGCCTCATAAACAGTGAGAAATGTAGTAAGATGTTTCTCCCTTTTTCTTGGGGAAGTTAACGAGATAAATTTTGGTAAGGGCGTGAATTTATCTGAAAAATTTGTGGCTGAAAGTAGTATTTTTCGAGTAATGAATAAAGTAGCTGGAGTATAGGTTTAGTTGGGATATTTTTGTCCCAGTTACTCGAGGTTGTTATCATTATACAACACAACATAATTTGGGCCGAGTCTCTTGCCTACCACACAGCTGTGCTGTCCCTTGCACCACCCATACACACGGGATTCACGCACCTTCCAGCCTATTCAAGCACGTACTTCGTCCGACCCAAATTCCAGTACGTCCTACCATTGTGACCTCTTACTCCATGGCCCCGTCTTCGTGTGCATTAGTACATTAGTCAGAATAGGAGGACACGTGTGAATTTGCATCGGACGGGATACGTGTTAGACTATGCCCCGAAAATGTCTGAATCTCGTGTGCACGGGTGCTGCAACGCTTAGAACAAATGCGGCTTCGAGTCCCCGCCCTGATAAAATTTTGATACGTCCATCTTGTATAATTGCAACAGCTACCAGCTCCAACTAAATCTATATTGAGAGCAGCTCTCACATCACATGGCAACCATTGTCTTATCGGGCATGTCCGGAAGAATTGACTCCGGAATATTAACATGTTCAAATGTTTGTAATTCTATGGGACCAAACTACGTTGGTCATCAGTCCCCAGACTTACAAACTACTTACACCAAGTTAAACTAGCATACTATATTACTACTTACACTAAGTTAAAATAACCTAAGTACAACACACACATCCATGCCCAAGGGAGGATTCGAACCTCCGGCGCGGGAAGCCGCACGATCCATAACGAAGCGCTCCAGGCCGCTTGGCTACACCCGCGCAGCCAGGAATATTAGAGTAATGTAGCCTTCAAGAGAAAGGCACATTTTATAATACTAATGACACTTATACTTAAGTATAGGATTTAGAAAAAAATGAAGTGTTTGTAAATCTATCGGACCCAACTGCGTGGTCATCAGTCCGTAGCTTACAAACTACTTACACTAAGGTAAACTAACCCATTCCCCAGGGAGGATTCAGACCTCCGACGGCGAGCAACCTCATGCTCCGCAGCGAGGGGCCTTAGACCGCTCGGATACTCCGACGCGGTATAGGATTTAGAAAATTCTCGAAGAAAACTTTTTTTTTCTTTTTTTTTTTTTTTGTTGGTTGATAGGTCCAAACAGCTAGGTCATCAGTCCCTCGAAGAAAACCATTCCGATGTATCTACCGGCAGTCACAATAGGTAGAGGTGGTACTAATCATATCTAATCATATTTACTTTAATGATACACTCTTTTTCTATTCTCCTTGAAATAAGAAAATTTTAATTATCTTTAAATTCCATTTATTACTTTTTTTTAATTTTGTCATTTAGAAAGACTGCAGATAAGAGCAAACTAAACTAAAAAAAATAAAAAATAAAAAATAAATAAATAAATCGTAAACGAAAAGGATGTTAATGAAAATTGTTTCGTGTACGGTTTTTTTTTACAAACAAGGTATCGGGTTAATGGTTAATAAGTTGCAATAAATGAAATGAAATAATAATGCTTGCCATATTAACCTAATCTTAACAGTACCTTTCAGCCATCCCCTTTCCATCCTCAAAAAACTAAATTTTTCTACCATAGGATTACCTCGATAATTTTGTTATCTCTCAGTTTTTCCTGTTCTGTTCTAATCTTTTCGTCCTATAACACACTCAAATGTCTTATAAAATACGGTACCGATATTCCTCTGTGCAGTAGAATCACTGTTTGTTGATTCTTAGAAATTCAGCCGTCCATTTTTGTCTTCCTTCCCCATTGCGAACTTCTTCGACTTCAAATTTTAGCATATTTCCAACGCTTCTGTTTTTCCTCTTCCACAGATATCTTTCGGCGCACTGCAGCATCGTAGTATCGCGCCCACTACGGGAACTCTGCACTCGTCTCTGGTGTACTGAGTGAAGCGCCCACACACTTTGCACAAGTTGCTGAAGACGACGGATGCTACCTCTGCTGTTGTGCTCGACTTCCAGTATCCGCGGGATGTAGCGAACTCTCGCTCGCTTTCAGTCTGACAAGTGTAGTCGCCATGCTCACCGCTGCGGAAATTGCACCCCCTAGTGGTAAGAAAGCCAGCCTTAAGATATGTCTTTTTTTCTGTTTGACTCGTGAAGTGATGATCATATTTCCAAGCAATATTAAACTATAACTTGCGGCGTTTCAGAATCGAATGTCAGATTTAAACGGTTTAGTTAATATGGAAGAGTAGAAGGTTCATAGAAAATAACGATTGAGATACCTATTTCGAGGTTGTTTTACGGGCCGTGTGATGGCCGATTCAGTTCGTAGAGCATGAATATTTTAAGTCCTCCGTATTTCAACTGGGATATCTCATGAATTCTGGATATAATTCGTACGCGGTATTCGGAAATTCGGTTTATGATCTTCAATGATCCGTAAACAGCAGTGTTCACTAATATTTTGATAAGCAAGAAATGTCAAGATATTTCATCCACGTATTTCGCTACTTTTGCACTGTGAAACAAATCTCCTTTACTGTAAGTTCTTTCCTTTCAGTTTTTGGAAAGACGTAGTATGGCTTAAAACAATCAATAATACGAACTTTAAGAGCTATGAACCAGCCTAAGATGGATAACATTATATTACTAATCAATTGCTCATTTATCTTACGCTGTTTATTTTAGACTTCTTGTTTACCAAACACTGTTCATATTCTGCTCAACTCAACCTCTTCCCAAGACACTGAATGCAAAGCATTTGCAGTAGTCTAGATTTGTTTCAGAGTGTCAAAGATCAAAATGTACTTATTGCTTAACTAGCTGACACTTTCTGATAAGGATTCAAAGTATTTTGTGTCAGTTCTTCTCCACAAGACATCAGAGATCACAACGGTATTTCTCGAGAGACGCGAAGAGCAGTTTTAGATCGAGTCGCATTTCGCGCTTAATATTTGTCAATTAATAACATGTGCTTAGTACAAGCTGCGTCTGAAAAGTTTGGTGAATTGTCCCACATTTTACAAAGCGCGCTGGTGAGGTTTCCGCGCATACACAATGAGGGACATGTTGACAAGCGCCCCCCCCCCCCCCTCCATCGTTCAAAGCAGTGCAGTGAAGTGGTGGTACACGCTGCGACCCTGCTAACAAGGTCAGTGTGAGAACTCATGTCATTGCAACATGTAACGCAAAATGGGAAAAGGCGGCAGTGTCAAGTTTCGTGTCAAATGAGGTAAAACGGTGACGGAGACATGGAATGTCACTACAAGTGTATGATGTTGAAGCAGTAAGTGAAAAGCGTGTGTTTGAGTGGTTGCGGAGATCCAAAAAAGAGTAACTTCAGTGCATCGAGCGATTTTACAAGAAGCGTTAGCTGACAGTTTCCAACAGCTGTACAACCGATGTCAAAAGTGTACAGTAGCCAATGGAGATTACTTTGAAAGCTAGTAAAGGTATTTTGTATGTAACTCCTGTTTCATGTATTTTCTGAGACGATTCACCGAACTTTTCAGACGTACCTCGTACTTCGCATTATGTTTGACTGAGATGTGTGTATTACTGCCATGAAATGCTAATGATCATAAGATCGACAGGACTTGCATTCCAAGAATTCCAATTTGTCTTTCAAAAGAAGCCTTCCACCTTTCGTTGACGCGAACACAATGGGAGCTATCGCTATTTTACTTTAATTTACGAGGAATCTAATAACTATTTTTGGTTAAAATCACGTAACTCGTGGTGAGACGTTTATAGTAACTGACAAGGAGACCACATCGGTATCGAATTGAGAAGTTAAATAACAATTACTAAAAGCCATTCGACGCAACTCTCAAAAATTCTCGAGAAAATCTACTTTGAAGTTTCCCAAGTACATTAATTAAAGCACTTCCAGCATCTGTCGGTGTACTTCAGTTGGTGGGATTCTGGCTTTACAACCATAGAGTCCCTAGTTCGAATCCTGTCGTTACACGTGTTTTTTTTTCTTTGTGTTCGATTACTTGCACCATTTTTATACCTAATGGTAATTTTATTAACAGTGCATGTATTTTTGTTTATTCGTAATTTTCTATATTTTATGAATGGTTGTCAATAATGACGGTTTGAATTGTTTTTAAAAGAAAGAAAACAAAAACCAACTAACCAATAGCTTTAGTGTGCGAAGAGTAACTTCATAGACGATGTAAACAAATGTACACTATACCAAATTTAGTTATATAAATCACTTCGGGATCTCTTAATTCCACACGTTGTGTCAGTTTTTCTTGATGTGTATGTAGACGACCTGAACACATTGTCACCTCAAACGAAAGCCATTTGTAGCAACGCATATGATTTTCCAAAAGGAGCGTCGTAGCTCTTCACAAACTGAACAATCTAAGAGAACCGTCGTCAATTAATAGTGAAGCCAATACTGTAAAAAACGTAACTTCTTATGATTTTTTGATTGAATTACAGAAAATAACGAATAAACAAAAGCACGTGCATTTTTCGAAAAAGTTACCATTATATATCAAAGTTGTGTAAGTATTCGAACAAGAAAAAAGAACTGCCACGGCGGGATTCGAACTAGTGATCGTACAGCTGCAATGCCACAACGCTACTATCTGAGCTACATCGACAGATGCTAGAAGTGAGTTAATTAGTACTAGTTCTTACATCTACTTGAAAAACTTCAAAGTCGATTTTCTCCAGAATTTTTGAGAGTTGCGTTGAATGATTTTGTCTGATTGTTATTTGAGTTTTAAACTTCACGTACCATAAATATAAAAATATTACAAAATCCGATACCCATGTGGTCTCCTAGTGAGATTTATTATTAATAAAATACCGTTTATTGAGAAAAAGAGCCAGAGTGAAGAAGCATCTTCGTTGCAGTTGAATGTTCATTCACAAAATAGATGACACATTCAAATGTAGAGTTGGACAATGCATGATTCCTTCTGTGTCATTTAGAAAACGAGTGACAGATTTTCCCGCGGACTAAGTCGGACGTGACGTATTTCTTAAGAAGACTGATGAAGAACCCAGCAGTGGCGGCAGTTTGAATACAAAGCAGCAATCGGTACGCCCCGGCGAATTCCCGGGGCTCGGAATGGATAACGCAGTGCCTCCAGAATATAGATTTTGGAGCAGGCCGCACGAACAGCAGTGAATCCTCCAGTGACATCTCCCACCGAGAGCTAAATGTGACCACGTGCAGTTCCTGCCGCATGTACGAAGCTCTCGCTGCCACGAGTGTTACTTCATAACTCCATAGCTTTTGTTTCGTTTTGTTGAATTTAGTACAAGGGTGATTTAGAAGAAAAAGAGAATATCCAAAGACACAAATGAAAACCGAAAAAAAAGACATCTAAATTTGCAGAGTCATTTCCTAGTCGGATTAGAGTCCTGTATCTTTTTTATTTTCGACTTTAATCTTCAAATTACAAGGCGACGTCACTGAATAAATATGATAGGAAGCGAGACGACAGAGACAAAAATTGTAGTCGGTGTAGTAACTAGCAACTACCTCTGAAAGTAAAAAGATAATGTAAGGTGATGCATTTGAGTAGGACAAAGAACTCCTTGATGTTCCCATGCAGTAATAATGTTGAGCTGCGCGAAACGGGGCATAGATTAAATACGTAGGAGAACCGTTGAGGAGAAAAGTAACAAGAATCGAGCATGCAGCGACAGTTGTGGAGCAGGTGGATCGTTGACATTGGTTTATCGGGAGAATTTGGATGCTGTGGTCATCTGTACAGGATATCGTGTATAAAAAAGCAACGCGACACGTTATTGAGTACAGATTGGTTTGAGCAGTGTTTTTCAATCTTTTCGAGTATGTAACCCCCTTCCAAGTAAAAATATTCTGGCAATCTCCTCCCTTTCTCACGTATCGTAACTATTTTATCTCAACGAAAACAAATGCAATATTTTTTCTCTTGCTACAACCTTTTTTCGTAAGTTGTTGGTCGAAGTTTTGAAATTCGTTTGGGAAGTCAAATGAGACAAATGAATGCTGTGGAGGAAATTTCAAGGGCCGTTTGGCTGCGAAATTATTGTGCTGCAGCCAACCAACATTTTTCTTAAGTACCACAATAAGGTTGTTGCGAAGGCAATTTATCGTTTTTCTTTTGTTTCATTTTGGAATATAAGAGATGAGGATATGGCTTGGTAGCGATATAAGGTGTCGTCTGCACCTTGTGTTTACGCAGTGTATATGTAAATGCGCAGTAGACCACTACACCAAAGGTGATTTATTCCACAGTGTGTAAAATGTAGGATTTGATCGAAGGAGTGATATGGAACAGGAAATGTACGTTTTAGAATAACTAGTAGTACCCTCCTTGCTGCACCTCTTCCGTGGCTCCCAGTTCTGTGCCACATACCTCCCCCAGAGATTCGTCACCAAGAAGCACTCATCAAAGAGTATAAGAAAATATTAGCTGTCCCCATCACGCAATACCTCACACAGATCCCCAGCCGACTTCATTCCAGAATGCCGCCTCTACACTTACCTTCCCAGTTGATGACAGAGGATTTCTCGACCAACACTACCTGGGCAGCCTCATGGGACATATTTGAAGGGCGAAACAAACACCTCCTTCCCAGCCCTTCCAGTCAGCCCTAAAGTCAGCGGCATGAACCTCCCTCGCAGGGAATGCACTCTACTGAATTGTTTTCAGAGTGGGTGGATGCAATGGGTAGATGCAATTACTGGATGTATAAATGGAGAATGACACTAGAACAGTCATGTGATTGTGGAGCAAACGCCCAAGCTATAAATCACACAGCAATAGACTGCCCCCGGCGTTGTTTCGCTGAGGGGTTGGCTGGTGTTCACACCATAAATGAAGCAGGACTGAAATGGCTTGATTCACTGGAGTTTGCTCTTTGACGGGAGATCCTACTCACAAACAATTTTGACCCCCTGATCGCAAGTATTATGTACTGTACTAACAATAGTTTAATATGGTAGCTGACAACAACCGTACGATAATAACAATCTATATGCTAGAGACTATGTATTTATTCTCGTATAGAGTCTTTATTTTAATAAATGGTTTGTCCTGTAGGCACAGTTACCACACGCATTGAAAAAGGTTTCCATGTGCCTTCACCGCATACACGTCCATGCTGCCTTTGACTCATGGGCGCAAAATTCACGGTGAATAGGCTGCTCTATTGTCTCCACATCTGGAATGCGCTGTGCGTACGCGGTCCTATTCAGATGGCCTCATAACCAGAAATCGCGCTCGTAGCCCATGCATCTGGACCTCCTTGTCAGAACCATCAACCAAGTTTCAGATGCTTCTCAAATGTTAACGGCGAGGGGGACTGGTACACCTTTATGTAGCAGGCATACAACCCACCGAATCATCAGTGGCACAGCATGAAGAACAGTACCACTCTTCAGTGGGAAATCGTGCATACTGCTATTGTGGCTGCGCGGCGCAGTGCGTAAAGTTTGCAAACCTGTTGGACCAAAGTGATGTGATCGTCAGTGCCTAGACTAACAAACTACTTAAACTCACGCTAAGGATAACAGACACAACGCACACACACACACACACACATACACACACACACACACACACACACACACACACACACACACACACACACACACACACACACACACGGTGTTTCACTAAGTGTGTTTGCCTCTGTAACTTTTTAAAATAATAAGTGACGGGAAATTTTAATCCGGTAGGTCAACACAAGAAATGTTACACTTTCTGCGGAGCTATGAACATAGTTTATTGTATCATTTTCCAAAGAGTTACACCACAAAGATATAAATTTTCTAAATGGAACAATAGGTTTTTCTATCGTGTATTGGATTCGTTTAAACCAGCTGCGTCCAAATTAATTTAAATTACATTCCTATCACAGTTCGTTTGGGAGCTACAACCCTTCAAAGTTCCGGAGGCGGAGGCTGCAATAGCGTAGCTGATTGGCCTAGTGGCTATCCGCTGTGGCACGGCCCAATGTCTCATGACCATCAGCCAGTCAGCTACTCTATCACAGCCTCCGCCCCCTAAACTTTGAAGGGTTGTAGCTCCCAAACTAACAGTGATAGGAATGTAGTTTAAATTGATTTGGACCTAGCTGGTTTCAACGAATCCAATGCACAATAGAAAAGAACTATTGTTCCATATAAAAATTATATCTTTGTGCTGTAAATCTTTGGAAAATTATACAATGAACTATGTTCATAGCTCCGCAGAAAGTGTAATATTTCTTGTGTTGACCTACCGCATTACAATTTCCCGTCACCTATTATTTTATAAGTTACAGAGGCAAACACAATTAGTGAAAAAAATGTTTGTATAGCTTATGGGACTACATATGAACTAGCTACTACTAAGGACGGCACAAATATCCATGCCCGAGGGGGGATTCGAAACTCCGACCATAGTGGCCGTGCAGACAGTAACTGGAGCGATTCAGTCCCCTCGGCCAGCGCGGCCGGCCACACTTAGAGAAACACCCTATAGCTCCAGCAGGAACGCCTGCCCAGGCCTTAGCGTAACGCCTTAGAGCACGAGGCAATTCCACGCAGCTGGACCTCAAACAAAGAATGCTGGAACAATTGGTTTCTGTTAGGGAAATCATGCCGTTCCAGACATCATTATACTTTTTATATTCCCTATTCTCTCCTCGATCAAGCCCTAGAGTGTATACACGTCGGGAAAGAAAGTCACCTCTTTATCTGCATCTAAGACTTACCCTTACCGACTTCGGCTTTGCTTCCATGTTACAGACTTTGGGACCGTATTTTCCCTGTCGTTCCATTTGTGACGATAAACTGTTGTCTACATATTGACACGAGTGCTGCCGTCTCCACGCAGGCGCTGGTAGCGGCGCCTCAGCCGCCTGCCTTCGACAGCTGCCGGCGGAGGCCGCCTGGAGGTGACGTAACGGCCTGGCGTTCCGGCTGTTGGAACACCTCCTCAGCCGCCGCCTCGCCACACTCCGCCGTCATTACTCCAGCCAGCGGCGCGTGCGCTGCGCAAACACGCGGTCCGCCTCCGCCGCCGGCTGCCTACCGTCGCCTTAACGCGCCTGCCACGCAGACCGGCTTGTTTACCGTCATAATGAACACGAGCGCGTCCTTCTTGCTGCTTTCCTGTACTGTTTACGCAAAATTACGAAGCTAGCTCGTGTTTGCGAAGCACCGTAGCCGGAATAAGTATTCCACACAGCAGCCACGAAGATCACGACGGAGGTAAGGACGAGTAGCTCAGCACGTGGATGTCTCAACAACAGTGTGTAATTTAATTTTCCCATGGTAGGGCGGTGATTTTCTTACCTTGGTGTATTAAAAGGCCAAGATCGCAATTAATTAATTTATTTTTCTGAGCCGTGCGGGAGTAGCCGAGCGGTCTGGAGCGCCACGTTACGGATCGCGAGGCTTCACGCATCCTCCCTCGGGCATGGATGTGTGTGTTGTCCTTATGGTGAAAGGGGCACAACAGTGTACGTTACAGTGAGATGCTTACTGACAGTCTAACGCCTCCAATTCGAAGCAAACGCCGAGGATTTCTGTCAGAATGTGTTGTGTTGTTGCACGACAATGATCGTCCGTATACTGCTGTCCACGCTGCTGAAACGCTCCAGAAACTCAAATTCGAAGTACTGGATCATCCTCCATATAGTCCCGATCTTGCCCCTTCTGACTATCACTTGTTTGATCCACTAAAATAGGCATTAAGGGCCGTCGATTTGACTCGGAGGAAGCAGTGAAGGAAGCGGTGCATTCCTGGCTCGCAGCTCAACCGAAAACCATTTTTTTATGAGGGCATAAGAAAGCTTGTAGAGCGATGGACGAAGTGCATTGAAAAGTGCATTGTAAGTTTCGTATTTTATTACAATACAATTTTACAACTACTTTGCGGATAATAATTGGCTTACCCTCGTAGTTTGTAAGACTAGGGACTGATGACCAGAGTAGTTTGATCCCATAGGATTAAAAATATTTGAATTTTTTTTTTTTCTGACGGCCGGTTTCGACACACTTGGGGCACCATCATCTGGTCAAATTTCAGCGGAACTCTTGATCCAAATTTTTGCATACTTTGGTGTGACGTAATGCTGAAGATGCTGCATGTTGAAATCCATCTGGAGGAGGAATGTTGTTACAAACAGGTAAGGCCAAACTTTCAGGAAACATTCCACATGTTATGTGGACATGTGTCCGGAAACGCTTAATTTCCATGTTAGAGCTCATTTTAGTATTTCTCCTTAAATGTAAATTGAAATTATTCGTGAAGACAATTGTCAAAATACCCAATTGTTTCGTAAGTATGTAAAATACTTCCTCGATTCACAGCCAGTTGGCCCAATTGAAGGTAGGTAATGTTTACTTCAGTGCTTGTGTTGACATCCGGCTCATTGCTCTACAGTTTACGGATGAGGCTTCATTCCAACGTGATCAAATTGTAAATTTTCATAATCAACATATGTGGGCTGACGAGAATCCGCACGCAATTGTGCAATCACGTCATCAACACAGATTTTCTGTGAACCTTTGCACATTTCAGTCGACGTGTTCGTACGCTTCTCAACAACAGATTCGGTGACCGATGGATTGGTAAAGGCGGACCAATTCCATGGTCTCCTCGCTCTCCTGACCTCAACCCTTTTCACTTTCATTTATGGGGGCATTTGAAAGCTCTTGTCTACGCAACCCCGGTACCAAATGTAGAGACTATTCGTGTTCGTATTGTGGACGGCTGTGATACAATACGCCGTTCTTTAGGGATGCAGCAGCGCATCAGGGATTCCATGCGGCGGAAGGTGGATGCATGTATCCTCGCTAACGGAGGACATTTTTAACATTTCCTCTAACAAAGTGTTTGAAGTCATGCTGGTAAGTTCTGTTCCATGATTAATGTGATGTGAAGTAATAAAATGAGCTCTAACATGGAAATTAAGCGTTTCCGGACACATGTCCACATATTTTCTTTCTTTTCTTCAGTCACGGTCTGCACGGCCACTTCTTTCACCTCTGGGAATGTTGCTAATGTGGAAAAAATATCGGGTAGCACCTTGCTTCGGAATCCACGATAAATTGTAGGTCCCCCTGTAACTGGCTGGATAAGTCAGTTTGAAGGTCGGAGGAAGGCAACGTCATACTACCTCCAAACAGGACCATGCCCAGTAAAGCACTGTAATGTTCAAACCAATCTTCGGATTGTTGACTGCTTTACCTTTTTATCCTTTTTTAGGGCCAGAAACCGTTATCAGCTCTTAATCTTCAGTCAGTTAGCCCACACGTCAGCTCCTCGAAACAGAAATACGGTGCCGTAACTAAAAATTAATACGCTGAAAAGAATACTTAAAATTCTACCTTTCTTTTGCTAATTTCCTCCGCCAAAATAAATAAACAAATCCTTTTCATGCACACAACTTCACATGGCAACATAAATTCAAAATACGTCAACACGTTTACAACCAATACGAACCGATAGGGAGCAGCCGGGCGGTCTAGAGCGCCACGTTAGGAATCGCGCGGCCTCCCGCGTCTGAGGTTCGAAACCTCCCTCGGGTATAGATCACCCCAAGTCATCCTGTTACGACACCAAGTCATCCTGTGACGACCCCAAGTCATCCTGTGACGGCCCCAGGTCATCCTGTGACGGCCCCAAGTCATCCTGTGACGGCCCCAAGTCATCCTCTGACGGCCCCAAATCATCCTGTGACGGCCTCAAGTCCTCCTGCGACGACCCAAAGTCCTCCTGCGACGACCCAAAGTCCTCCTGCGACGACCCGAAGTCATCCGGCGACGACCCCAAGTTATTCTGTGACGAACCCAAGTCATCCTGTGACGGCCCCAGGTCATCCTGTAACGACCCCAAGTCATCCTGTGACGACCCCAAGTCATCCTGTGACGACCCCAAGTCATCGTGTGACGACCCCAAGTCATCGTGTGACGACCCCAAGTCATCGTGTGACGACCCCAAGTCATCGTTTGACGACTCCAAGTCATCCTGTGATGGCCGCAAGCTGTCCTGTGACGACACTAATTGATCCTGTGACGATTCGCAATTGATACTGCAACGGCCCCAAGTGATGCTGCGACAGCACCAGTCGAGCTGCGCAAGTCGTGGTGTAGGTGGAGGACGGGTAAGAGGTGCTCCACTGTTAGTGGTTAAGTTGGCTTAGACACTTCTGGGCTCGCAGACCGTCTTACCTGTTCTCTGATAGCTGATTTACCATTGTCCTCAAAGGTGTCCAGAATGGTAGAAGCTCATAGGTAACAGTTATTTTTCCGTGTGGTTGGGTTTGCGTTACACACTGTGAAGCAATAAAATTCCAAGATCGCTATTAATTTATTTATTTTTCTCTCGACTGGTTCCGATGCACTTAGGGTACCATCATCTGGTCAAATTTCAGTGGAACTCTTGATCAAAAATCTTGCATACTTATGGGTGACTTGATGCTGTAGACACTGCTTGTTGAAATCAATGTGTAACCGGAATGTCGTTAGCTTCTTCTTTAAGGACAGCAGCATTGGGCATCCCTTAGTGCCTGACGTGCCACGATTTCATTTAACTTTTTCATGACAGGAAAATACTTCCAATTAAGATCATCTCCGCCCTACTATGGAAAAATTAAAGCACTAAGGGACGCCCATATTCTGGTGTCATTTTGTAAGCTGATCATCTTGTTAAAAATAAAAGTGTATAAAATAATAAGTGCAACATTGCACTTAGTTACAGTCCACCGAAACTGGTCGTCATTGAATAAATTATTAATGTTCGATATTGGTATTTCATTTTGGAAATTATAAAACGATTAGATCGCCTCCAAAAACGACTATGTCAGGTAATCTTGTAATCTGAAAAAACCACTAAGAACACACACTACGGTCGGGGGTTCGAATCCTCCCTCGGGTATGGATATTTGTGCCGTCCTTAGTGTTAGCTAGTTAATAAGTAGTTTGTAAATTTAGGGACTGATGACCCCGTAGTTAAGTCCCATAAGCTATACAAACATTTGAACTAAGAACACACAATTCGCCACGGATACAAAATGTTATCTCGGTATCTCACTGGTCTTGCAGCTTTTTGTACCGTGCACTAGTCTGCAGCGACAACATGAGTGGCTGTGAGTGAAGTGCCCTCCCATTCGCCTCGGCTGCTGTTGCCGCGGCGCCTGAGGAATCGGGTGTCGCTCCGGCGCGGCGTCGACAATCGCGCCGGCAGCGAGCATCGGCTGGCACTCCGGCGCGCTACGTGCCCGCCTGAATGGCAGGACTGCTTAGCAGGCAGCTGAGGGACGCACGCGCTCTCTCTCCAGCGGCGCGCGTGGATCGTTTACGTGACTGGCGGGGCGCCGCGGAAGGCGCTCGGGGTTACAGCGGGCTGGTATTGAATAGCACCGTGCCCCAGTTCCACTCGTCAAAATAAACGTGCAATTGACTCGCTTTAAATTGCAAATGCATTTGCATGTGCAGCGATGTTGCGATAGGATCTCTCTTTCCCTCCGGAGAATGTAATTGGGTTGTCATATCCGCGCGTAAACGATACGAGTGGGTAGAAATGGAGATTTTTTTTTATTTAATTTTTTTTTCTTGTGGCATAGTTGTGCGAATGTTGTATAACGCAATTGTGAAATCGGCTGGAATTGCGCCTCTACATCGCGAATACGCTGTGTCGTAAATACAGGAGGAGGGTCACCGTACTCTTCTCCATCTACAGTCTTACTTCCAACTGGAAAGTAATTAGAAATTTTATTTGATTCTTTCGCACTACAACGGAAAACAGCAAAATCTAGACGACCAATGTTCAAACATACACTAGGGTTTAAATTTCTGATTGTGTCCGGTGGTATGGCAGGGTGGGTTTTGGTCGCAACTTTCGTATTTGTTCTGCTAATCTGTTGTAATTGTCTGCACCATATGTGAGATGGCAGATTGGTTTCTGAAAGGTCCATAATTGTGCATGAATTCCACGCACCTTTAGCCGGTCACGCGATTCAGCGAAGTATGTCCTTGAACAGCCGGAAAGCGATGGAGAAGTTGGTATTCTATATTCAAATGTTCAAATGTTTGTTAAGCTTATGGGACTTAACTGCGAGTTCATCAGTCCCTAAACTTACAAACTACTTATGAACTACCTTATACTAAAGACGGCACAAATATCCATGCCCGAGGGGGGATTCGAGCCCCCGACCGTAGTGGCCGTGGAGACCGTGACTGATGCGCCTCAGTCCCCTCGGCCACCGCGGCCGGCTATTCTATATTCCGCACGCTCTGTGCCCCCTTTACTAGCGGCTACCTGTAATAAAAACTGTCACTTGCTCTACTTAAACAAAAGGGAGCAGGATCGACGTATACGAATGAAAGTTTTGAGTCATTAAACACGCACTTTACATGTCTGGTTACCGCAAGTGAATTCATCTAACGTGATCAGCCAATGACGCAGTTCAAAGACAATGTTTACCCCAAGTAAACTAATCACGACAGTTATTTAGTTATGCTCTCCTTTAAAGTGAGGAATTATCAACCCACTTCCTATGCCTTTTTGTTCAAACATCCATACGGACAGCACACGAAAGTGGCACTTCAGTCAATTAGGCGATCCAGGGCGGTGTACAGCCTCGCGAAATCACTTCTCTTTTCACTGTACCTACACTCGCGCATCCGTCGTCCTACAGTTGTCGTGTCGGTTCAGGAGAACTATCACTTCTGAGGCTACGCGGACGACTCTGTTAAGTTGCCAAGCATTTCGCAGAGCGACATGGATTCGGCGTAACTTGGCCGCACAGTGACCCTGAGCTGCCACAGTAGTGGGCTATATATACCCCTCCACAGTCACTGCGCAATTCCTCGCGAAAAAACCCTCGACAGTTCTCGGCTGGCCCACGCTTTGATTACTTAAAAATTTATTGTCTTTTCTATACAACGTACGAGTTTGACAATTTCTCTTGAAATAGGTGTTGGTGAATAGTATCTACAGAAAAAATATGAAGTTGATGTTCTTAAAACTTTTCCTTCTACAATTTTTTTAAATTGGACCACTAGTCTGCGGTAGCCTTCTGAATTTCTTCGTTTCTGGCTTCAGTGTTTTTTTTTATTATTATTATTTATGAGATCACTTTCAAAATCGACACATGTGCCTTAATTATTATGTTGATCTTAGTATAGACATTTCAATATTGTACGATAATTATTAACGGTACTTAATCTAGAACATTACGAAAGATTTAAGGCCAAAAGCAGTTTTTGTTTAATAACCAGAAAACTTCTTTTTATATCTATTAGATTCTACATGCAAATTTCCAGGTTTGTACGCTTCATATCACGCGGATTGAAACCATCGAAATCTTTGGATTTACGACCAAAATACCAGGGGTGTTGTCGCAAAACTTTAACACGAAACCTCTTGCTAACATCTCTACCCATCTACAAATTTTTATGCAGTTACAAGAACATTTACTTATATAGATAACATTGTGCAATCTGTGCTGTACCCTTCATATCACACGGATTGAAAACTTCGATGACCTTGGATTTACTGCCCAAATACCAGGGGTGTCGTCACAAAACCTTAACACGACACCTCTTGCTTACATCTCTACCCATCTACAAACTTTTATGAAGTTACGACAACATTTACTTATATAGATAACACTGTGTAATCTGGGCTTGGGTTGTTGGCGGTCGACTCGATACAGCAATTGCATCGCCACGCGTAGACAGGAATATTAAGCTAATTCCGACGAAGAATATAACGGTAGGTTGACCCATGAAGTTTCGCACTATCGGGCTTGGCTACCACTTGGATGGGTAACCGTCCGGATGTAACGAGCGATGTTGGCAAGGGCTGCACTCAGCCCATGTTAGGCCAACTGAGGAGCTCCTTGATGGGAAAAAACGACTCCGGGCGAGAACGCGGGGCGCTGACCACGTCTCCTTCAATACAGCATTCGTTGGCGTCGTCGGGCGAAAGATGGCACGGAGGTCAGTACGCAATTGGCCCCTACATTCCTCTCGGACGTAGTTTTGTTAGTTTTCATATTGCCCCATACTGCTAGTTCTCCATCTACACTCCCGGAAAAGAAAAAAGCACATCTGTAAAACATTTTCTATCTACATAAATGGTCTGACAGACAGGTTAATTGCAATCTGTGGCTTGTTTGCCGATGATGCTGTGATGTACAAGAGGGTGCCGTCATTGAATGACTGTGTGACGCATTATGACTTGAACCAAATTTGTACGTGGTGCAAGGAATGGCAACTAGTGCTAAATGTAGAGAAAGTAAAGTGATGCAGATGAGATAAAGAAACAATCCCCCTACGTTGGAATGTAGCATTAGTAGTGTGCTGATTGACAGAGTGAAAACTGCAATGTGGAAACTGACATTACACTCCTTTCGAGCTGTTCCTTTTTATGTCAACTGCGTGAGGATGCCATTCCGTGACGACCCTCTGCGTGCTAACTTGGGGTCATTTGTTCCATTCCTACTGCACGAGTAAGCCTTTTATCCCTCGGTGACATCAGTGCGTAACTAGGTATCCATCTGGTCCCATTTTTATGGAGATAAGTGTATTTAGCGATACAAGTGCATTCAGGTAGTAAGATCTCCAAGTCCGCTTTGAATGATTGGATTTGTGATCCGAAATCTACACTGCCTTAATAAATCAGTTTGAGATTCAAACTTGTTCAAAATATTCTTCATTTCGTATGAGATGTATTCAGGTGGTGATCCACAGCCACATTTTGTTTAGAAAAGGTCATCCTTATGACAGCAGCTGCACAAAAGTTTATTTATTGAGCCTTTTCGGGTTTCGGTACTTTCTTCCAGAAACGAGAGAATCAGTATACCTGTTTTAGCTGTCAGCTCATCCCACGCGCCATAAGCAGAACCTTTTTCTAAAGGCCGGGAAGGACAAAACACATGGCGACGAGGACGACTAAAGACAATATACCAATGCTGTTAACTTCGTTGTGAACTGTAGCATACATGCTACTACTTTTCGTCATTATATGAACGATGAAGGGCATATTCCAGCGACTAGTCACAATTTTAATTTTGAAGTTACCTTTTATAATAAGTAAAGTGTCATATCTTTCATTTTCTCCTGCTGATAGCAGACAGTGCCGAAAATGGTAGAGGCTATATAAATGAAACGAAGCACAGCTGAAGGCATAAGAAGAATTTTTTCTATGTACTTTCGTATGGCGCTGTCTCGCATAAATATCATCGCAATTAATACCTTACTTGTTGAAACGTGCACTGAGGGAGATTGAAACCATGGCCGATCTCTACGAAACTGATTGTGTGTTCTTTCGGCTGGAACAATTACAGCGTATTTTTTTTTTTTTTTTAATACACGAAATAAATAGTTTCACAGTTGACAAGTAGTATGATCGCACGATGTGTAGTGGGAGAGGCTAATTGCTACTTCCAATTTTCGTATTGATTGTAGAGCCAAAGGAACGAGTGTTGACGAGTAGGCTTAAGGAAACCGAAGTTCCTGGAAGAGCAGTTTGCTCCGCCATGCACCTATCGTGAAATACTTTCGTAGCAGACGCTTTTTTTACCTAATATCAGCTTCATAGGTGAAGTAGCTTTCGAGATTTCGTGTTTAGTGAGTGAGTGTCCTTTCGCTTTTATATACATAGAGATTAAGAAAACATATTGCTTAATATTGGATGCAAGAGAATTAAGGGAGACTTGCAGACAAAAATAAATGGTAACATGCAAATCTGAAATGCTAACTTTATCTGATACAAGTTAATGCCTGATGCGACAGTTTTATGGCATCTACAGTGAAACTGTTGTCAGCGGTAGACTTCTTTTCGTTTTATGCTTAAGGAGGGGAGGGAAGGGAGGTCAGTTACAAAACGTTTCATAAATGTTCTAAATTACATGCAAACTTTGTTGCAGGTCCCTACCTACCCCCCCCCCCCCCCCATTTTCCAATAATTGACGCATAAATCTGGGTATTGTCACACGGTGACCTCTAATTATTTATGACGTCATATCTCCTGTAATATGTGTTGTGCTCTTTTGTTTTTGGGTCAGGAACCTTCGTGAGCATACGGTGAATGTTTTACCAAAGTTTCATTGCAATCGAATGATTTGTTTATCAGCGCATAGATGACATACAGACTAACATTCAAAATGTTCAAAATGTTTGTATAGCTTATGGGAGTTAACTACGGGGTCATCAGTCCCTAAGTCCGAGGGGGGATTCGAACCCCCGACCGTAGTGGCCGTGCAAACCGTGATTGAAGCGCCTCAGTCCCATCGGCCACCGCGGCCAGCGACAAACATTTATTAATACTTTTGGCCAGTGTTTTTTTTTTTTTTTTTTTTTTTCAAAAGATCCATTTAGAGTGTTTGTTTTTGTTGTCTATTTGTGAATTTGATGGTCTAGCAAGTGCGCCATATACCACTGAATCTGAGGTGCTACGATTTTCCCTTGTGGAGGGTTGCACGGCCTGTTTCTCTTTGTTGCCTACAGTGGTCCTCGGTGAGGGAAGTTGTCTTGGAGGCGCCGGTGCGCATCTCTGCGTTCGCAGCCTGTTGCCTATTGCGCCGCCCCACACGGCTCACACCCTGCAGGGGGTGGAGCTGGGGGTGGGTTTGGGGGCGCAGACAGCTGTATTGCAGCGCCGCCTCCGCGCTGTTTCCAATCTCTCAGCGCAATCAGCGCCGGCGGAGGCGGCCGTGAGTCACCCCGCCACTGCTGGCTGACTCAAATCGCGGCCGATAGCGACTCCACGCACTACACTGGTCCCTCTACCCCTCTACCAACGGAAGGAACAAATCCGCTATCTCGTCCCACATCGTAGATTGCCTTCCGTCTCGACACAGAAGCAAAACGTTTTCGAACTGCTCACGTTAAATGGCTGGTGTCCACTAAGATCTAGGCCAGAGGTTAGTCACCTATCGCTATCCTTCAGGAGGTTGTACACTGATAAAAAACTTTCCCCAATTTCTCTAATTTGGTGATGTGTATACACATGTGGCGTCTATTCAGAAAGAACAGACATCATTTCCGATCCTGCAGTCGTTATTGTTCATATATGTATGTATATATACAGGGTGTTTCACTAAGTGTATTTGCCTCTGTAACTTATAAAATAATAGGTGGCGGGAAATTTTAATGCTGTAGGTCAACACAAGAAATGTTACACTTTCTGCGGAGCTATGAACATTTATTGTATCATTTTCCAAAGAGTTACAGCACAAAGATATAATTTTTTAAATGGAACAATAGTTTTTTTCCATCATGCATTGCATTCATTGAAACCAGCTGCGTCCAAATCAATTTCAACTACGTTCCTATCACTGTTAGTTTGGGAGCTACAACCCTTCAAAGTTCCGGGGGCGGAGGCTGCAATAGCGTAGCTGACTGGCCGAGTGGCTATCCCCTGGGGCACGGCCCACTTCTCATGACCACCAGCCAGTTAGCTACGCTGTCTTAGCCTCCGCCTTCTAAACTTCTAAGGGCTGTAGCTCCCATACTAACAGTGATAGGAATGTAGTTTAAATTGATTTGGACGCAGCTGGTTTCGACGAATCCAATACACGATAGAAAAAAACTATTGTTCCATTTAAAAAAATATCTTTGTGCTGTAACTCTTTGGAAAATGATACAGTAAACTATGTTCATAGCTCCGCTGAATGTGTAACATTTCTTGTGTGACCTACCGCTTTAAAATTTTACTTCGCCTATTATTATAGGCAAATACACTTAGTGAAACACCATATATTGGCGTCTTTTCTGAAGGAACAGATGTTACTTCTGATCCTGCAGTTGTTATTCTTACGTATTCACAGAATATATGATAGCACCTGCGTATGAGCAATCCTGAAAATGTGAACCCAGCTGGGATTCGAACACGGCTCTCCCGCTTTTCAGGCAGTTGCGCTGACTACTACATCACTGGGGACACAGTGACCACCGCAGCTGCAAGGACTACCTAATCACACCTCCCGTGAGACACAAATTCTGTGGTTTACCCTGCCCACAATACTCTAACTCGCAGTTTTCAATTTTGCCTAATCTCAGTTGATATACATTCTGTGAATAAATTGAGTTTTTAAGGAGCTGGAATTAATTGCATCGAGAGGTTTGCAGTGGACATGCAGCACGCGCTGTGTTATGTTGCCGGCTGCGCTGCCCTCCTCCGCCTGTGCGGGTGAAGTGTGCGCTGACCTGCAGAGGCCCCGCGCCTCGCCTCTGCCTCAGCTCTGCCTCTGCTGCGTCAAGTGTGCGCCGGGCCAAACTACTGCGCCCGAGGAGCGGTAGAGGGGAGAGATGAAGAAAGCTACCTCTCAGTGCGTAGCCCCGGAAGCCGCAAGCGGGCAGCAATTTGGGATTTTTTTTCCACCCCCTCCTACCCTTCCCCGCGGCGCAGCAATCCGGCGCCGTAATGGGTTGGAGACGGTCCGCTGGAAATGATCAGCAGCCACCAGCTTGGATGGCCATTAGGGCTGACGCGGCCGCCGCCCGGAAAATGGATTTTTGCAGAGGAGCCGGCTGGTTGCTGGCTGTGGCTGCTAGCAGCCTGGGGAGGCGTGGCGCGCAGCTGCGGTGCCTCTAAGCCCGCCGTTGACAAACACGGCGCCCGTGATCAACCGACGCTCCATTTGTACCGGGCGGGGCTGCAGAGGATTACCTAGCAGGTGTCTGGGCCCGCCGTGCGTCACCGCGAAAATTACATTCCACGAGGCGCGCGCTCCCGTCCGCCCGAGCGGCAACGGCGCCGGCGTCGCGGTGGTTCATACTCTCTCCCCGACTCTCACAGCGCGTGATGGAGCGGCGTTGTTGTCGGCAGGAAGAATAAACAGCCTGGAGGCGAGAGTCATCAGCGGAGACTGCCGTCGCAGCGCTGCGGCAGGTTCTTTCCTCCCGTCGCCCTGGTCTGACCTCATCTCGCACTGTCTTCTAGGAATAGTCCAGTAGTATGAGTAGGACTATTTGCTGCGACTCCCCGTGTCTGGCTGCGGTGAGGTCATTATACTCCCTGAAGCTCTGGTTCCGGAGACCATCAGTGGAGGGTCATGTCCACAGAGGAGTACCAAACTTGGACAAGGAGCGCCGCTGTTCTCAGTATGTTACATGTAAGGTATTTATGGAAAGATTTAAGAATGGGAAAAAAAATCTTCAAATGTTTGTATATCTATGGGAATTAACTACTTAAACTAAAGTATACTAAGGACAACAAATACACTCATGCCCGAGGGAAGACTCGAACCTCTGACGTCGAGCAGCGGTCCGCTTCGCAGCTGAGCTCGGTCACCCCACCACGGCTTCAAGAAAAGGATCCTCTACTGCCTACTGCGTTGGTGGGCAGTACTACGAGGGTGGGCACTGAGTCGTTGCCTTGTACGCCCTCTGACAGGAAACTGGATTTCCTTTACTCAATTCGATGTGCCAGCTGGTTCAATGCGGATCTGTTAGGGCCTTGCCGGCCGCGGTGGCCGAGGTGACTCAGGTGCTCCAGTCACGGTCAGCACGGCCACTACGGTCGGGGGTTCAAATCCCCCCTCGGGCATGGATATTTATGCCGTCCTAGTTTGTAAGTAGTTTGTAAGTTTAGGGACTGATGACCCCGTAGTTAAGTCCCATAAGCTTAACAAACATTTGAACATTTTTGTTAGGGCCTTGTTGCGTGAAAATGAACGTAGAAATGAAGCAACGAGTTTGGGTGGAATTTTTATTTACAATCGGGAAAACAGCTTCAGGGACTTACGATTAAAAACAGCTAGAGATAATTGTATGGGCCAGGCAAATCTGTTTGTCTGGTTCAACTGATTTAAAAATGGCCACGAATCATTTGAATATGAATCATACTCCTGCAGTCCTTTTGTCTCAAAGCGGAATGAAAATGTTCTGCAAGTTCGCAGCATACGATTAGGGAGATGGGTGATGAACTTAATGTAAATTTCTATGCAGTTCAATCAATTTTATCTGAAGAAGTGAACATTAGTTACCGCAAAATTAATTCCAAAAGTCTTGTCAAGAAACCTGAAACAACACCGACGTGAAGTGTGCGAAGAACTGATTAATTGGGCTAAAATAACCCAGATTTCTGAAATAGGGTAATTACTAATGACGAATCGCAAGTATATGATCCTGAAACCAAAGTGCACTCTTCGCAGTGGAAGACTTCAGGTTTACCGCGACCGAAAAAAGCACGACAAAGTCGGTCGAAGGTGAACACAATTCTACCAGTATTATACACCATGCATTTACCCCTGGAGAACAATTGCATTGAGTATGCAGTGAAGGCAAAGAGAAATTTGGAGAGGGAATTAAAGTTCAGGGAGAAGAAATAAAACTTTGCTATTTGCCGTTGGCGTAGTAAGTCTGTCAGAGACCAGAAAGGACCTGGAGCAGCAATAAAAAATGGGTATCAGATGAACATAAGAGTATAACTAGGATAATGTAATGTAGCGTCAGAAAGTCAGGCGATGGCGGAGGAATTAGATTAAGTAATGTGACAATAAAAGTAGTAGATGAGTTTTGTTATTTGGGCAGCAAGATTACTTCTGATGACCGAAGAAGAGAAGATATAAAATGCTGAACGGCTTTGGGAAGAAAAGCGTTTTTGAAGAAGCGAAATTTCTTGGCATCGAATATTAAAGCGTTTTTGTGGAGTGTAGCATTGTATGGGAGTGAAACGTGAAAAATTGGGAGTTCAAACAGAAAGATGATACAAGCTTTTGAAATGTGGTGCTACAGATGAATGATGAAAATTAGATGGGTAAAAAAAAATGTTTGTAAAGTCTATGGGACTTAACTACGGGGTTATCAGTATCTAAGCTTACAAACTACTTATGAACTAACTAAGGACGGCACAAATATCCATGCCCGAGGAGGGATTCGAACCCCCGACCACAGTGGCCACACGGCATTAAAGGGAAGTGTGTGGGGTAAAAATCGTAGAGGAGACCGAGGGACGAATACAGTAAGCAGATTAAAAAGGATGTAGGTTGCCGAATTTATTCTCAAATGAAGAGACGTGCATAGGACAGGGTAGCGTGGAGAGCTGCATCAAACCAGTCTGCGGACCGAAGACCACAACAACAACTGCAAATGTGTTCCTCAGCGTTTTCGCAGGTAGGTGTGGAAATAAAGGACTTGGGTGATACACCATGACAATGGTGACGCTCATTGTGCCTTTACCGTCGTTGAATTTGTGACTAAATTCAAAATTCCTGTGCTTCCACAACCGCCATATTCCCTTATTTGACCCCTTTGGACTTCTACTTAACTAAAATTTTCACCCAAAGGGAAGCAATTGGACTCTATTGAAGTCATTCATGGAAATACGGAGAGCGTCCTTAACACAAATCAGGGATAAAATTTCCAGGAATGTTTCCAGAACTGAAAACACCGTTGGACTCGGTGTGTGCAATCAGAAGGGGATTATTTTGAAGGAGATGCCGCACAATAGCATCTGGAAACCAACATTCTACAATTGTAAGCTCATTCTTTACACTTTCCAATCACACATCGTATATGTGTCACAGAAATATGAATCACCAAATTGAAATGTTCAAATATTTCTAAATCTATTGGACAAAACTGTTTTGGTCATCATTCCCTAGATTTACAAACTACTGAAACTAACTTAAACTAAGGACAACACATACACCCATGAACGAGGGAAGATTGGAACCTGCGGCGGCAGCGGTCGCCGAGTCTGTATGCTGCATTAGACCACGCCGCTACACCCACGCGGTTGACAATTATCTTCTCAGGAGTTTCGTCAACCACATCACGATCAATATTAGGATACAAACTGCCAAATATCGGTGCGAAGCAAAGAATATCGGCCTAATCATACCATTGGAAATTGCGAGATATTCTACAATATCCCATGAAATACTGAAGACAAGCATGGTATATCGGCCTAAACAGATCATAGGAAATTGCGAGATAACCGGGAATTACGGGCTAAATATTTTTGACAAGTAACGATATCAATTTTAATCGTAATGAACACGTACAATGTGTGAAGAACGCTAAAATGAAAACAAATATTCCATTTAGAAGTAGTTGGAAATTATTACACGATGATGCTTTTTTTTCTTCTTTATACCTCGGTTATTTCGGGTCTTCGTGAATATAGAGCGTCGGCTAACCTCCACCTTGATAGGTCAGTTCTTGGTTCACTGCTTTATTAGAGAGAACGACTACTTCGCTTACCAAACAGGCCGGTATGCTATAGCAAAAACTCTCCGAAGGACAGCTGAAGTCTATAATGTGGCAGACTTCTCCCAGGGACTTACTGTAGATGTGTCATTCGATATATATGTAGTAATACGTTAATGAACCTAGGGCGACTTTCGTGATACATCTTTTATGTGTTGGCATAAAAAAAAGTTTACTGTGAGTTACTAAGACAATCTGTGAAAACTACGAAAATGTGTACGATGCTTGTTGCGTGGCAGGATCGAGTAAACATCGTTCGGATATCACTGTTTTTAGTCTAGAAGTCTGAATGAGTGCCAGCAAATTCATTTGCAATTAAACAGCAACCATAGAACTGTTCGTACGGACTGAAGTGCCAGTTAGACATTGAAGTTACCCTCCTCTGTCTCGACAAGGCCAATTTCTATATAGCTTTCGTTGTACCTGACACTTGTTAGTTCTTCCACTTCCACTAATGGAATATTTGCAGAACTTTTGGGTTATAAATCCGGATGTGGCAGTACATGTGATTGATCTTCATTTGTCCGTTCTCCCTCCTCCTTAATTTCAACTACGAGTTTTCCTTGTTGTTAATGTGATGGAGAAACTTAGTTTCTTCAATGAGCCACAAAAAAAAAAAAAAAAAAAAAATGAAGTTCAAATGTTTGTATAGCTTATGGGACTTAACTACGGGGTCATCAGTCGCTAAACTTACAAACTACTTACCAACTAGCTAATACTAAGGACGGCACAAATATCCATGCCCGAGGAGGGATTCGAACCCCCGACCGTAGTGGCCGTGCAGACAGTGACTGGAGCGCCTCAGTCCCCTCGGCCACCGCGGCCGGCCTCCTTCCGCCACCAAACAATATTGGAAGCAAAATCACTAGTTTATTGTAGTTCGTTAACCGATTTTCGGCTTATGAGACATCTTCAGGTTTTAAGTCTGAAAATGTTATCGTAAGCCGAAAATCGGTTAACGGATTAAAAGACTGTTCTGCTAGTTAAAACATAGGAACTTTGTTCTACTGATATTCTATTACCTACGAACTAGTTTTGGTTTATTACTCCATTACGTCTGATGCACTAGATACGTTACAGTGTTGATTTTGACAATTCATAACACAGGTCACGACCCCACAAAAATGTGTTTTACAGATTGTGTAATAACATCACGAATTTTAAGTAGCATAAGCAAGTTTATTGAACACTGTAATGAGGGAATAAAGTAAAACATCTCAACGATTGCCGTAATGTAAGTCCTTGTATTTACGTTCATCTTTGAGTAAAGGTTGAAAATCAAAGAACTAACATCTCAGTCTCCATTATGCTTGACATTGAAATTATACCGTTACACTCCCATGACAAAATTGCTAGTTTATGTGGGTCCACAGGGCTTTGATTTTTTCTCTGGATATGGCCACTCAGTAGCCGAAATCGATTTTCAATAGTCAAATAAAGATTTCATGCCACCAAAGCTGTTTTTTGCATTATTAATTCGGTCGCTCTGCACGTTGCCCCAAATGGAGTCGTTTGTATGTTAATATTAAAGATTTTTAAAGTCTAACATTTCTAATTCATTTGTAAACAGATAACATCTGAGGATGCAATTTTAAATCGTGAAACATGTCATGTTTCCTTCAATAAAGGAATTTCAGTGGCAGATGACCTGTTCTTTGAAATATGTGTGAATTTTACTTAACGTTAAGCCTTCAGATTCGCCACTGAGTCGTTTGACAGCGAATGGAAAAAAGAAAACAGCATTTCGCATCTTTGCCACATATTTATTCGATACAAATTTCCATATTCATTTTATCTCCTAGACTCGAATTCTACTCATTATGCATTCAATACTCACCCGCTAATAATTTCATCTGTCTAATGTCCTCTGTCTGCCATATCTCACTCTCCCTCCCCTCTTTCCTCTTCCCTCGATATGCTGGCAGACAAATTTCCTCCACATACGAGATATAAACGAGATATAATGCTTCGCGCTAGGCTGCACGAAAACTGATTCGGCACCTGTTCATTAGAATTCCACAGTGCTCTATCCATTACGTTTGACACACACAGACTGCATCGTTGTCTCCCGGCACTTATTTAATGCCCGGCGAATGCCGATCGAGCATTTATTTCGCGCCTGTACACGATCTGCCGACAGTATCATTTCGCTGTTGGTGGGAAATTCATCTCGTCCGGCGGATCCGAATCGAAATTGTGTGACATAACAGCGGCTCCTGCCCGCCAATAAACGTGGCCGGACGGCGGCGGCAGCGGAATGATGAGGGGCGCCGTGTTTACGCACTCATCGACAGCGGGATTTAGGGCTGCGCACTGTCCGCCAGGGCTGCCAACCGCCGTCTCTGCTAAGGGGGAAATTTATGCGCCGTTGCGACGGCTCGATTTAATTCGAATTCGATTGCGGCCCAGTGACAATTTATATCGGGCGCGTCCCGTTTCCATGCTCGGCACGTCTGTCCGCGCGAGGCGCCATTCATCTGCACAAAAAGGCATGGGAGCGCTCCGGGGCGCGCGCGCTCCCCCCACCCTCTGCCACACAAACACGCGTTACACGCGAAACACACAGCGCAGGCGGAGCGCTGGAAGCTAAGAAAGCCGTGTCAGCTACTGCTGTGTCCTTATGTCGTACTGATGACTTCACTTATCATTTCAAAGGGCTGCAGGACTAGTGACCTTCCTGTAAGACAGTTGTTTACTTGCGTCATTTTCCTGATAATGTGTTACATGTTTTGACTTTCAGCACTTACTGAATCCATCATTGATAGTGGGACTGGGACTACGACTGGTCTAGATTTTGTAGGAAAACAAGTTACCATCAGCCGTATGTTTTACAGAAACCTTTATTCCTTAGCTACCAGTTTCGGCATTCTATTACGTCATCTTCAGGCCCATGTATCGGAGTATTATATCCATTTAAAAAGGGATCCAAACCGGTTTCGTAGACTTCTTGCTATCCGTAAGACCCAACCACAACTCCACTAATTACTGGGTCTTACTGATAGCAAGAAATCAACGAAACCAGTTTGGATACCTATTTAAACGGATATAATACCCCGATGTAGGGGCCTGAAGAGGGCTTAATGGAGTGCCGAAACTGGTACCGAAGGAGTAAATGTTTCAGTAAAACATAGGACTGTTCACTGCGTACTCATCTTACCGGTCTGATGAGGTCCACAACTCAACATTCACTGTGGAAACCGGTGGAAGGTTTTTCTTGTCGATAGCCTTTCTCAGTATTTTTTATGAGGAAGAGAAGGGCTTCCATCAACTCACACTCCGAGACAGTAAAATTGTCTAGATTATATCCAAATCAAAAATGTTCAAATGTTTGTACAGCTTATGGGACTTAACTACGGGGTCATGAGTCCCTATAGATTATATTCCATGGAGGTAATAATAAACGGCGGTGCTCCGATGCCACAGCTGTGAAGCCAAGGGTAGCCATCTTTATCGGACGAAAACACTGCTGCATTTACCTTGTTTGCGTATGCTTGTCGCTCATTTTTGGAAAGATTTTGCACTGTTATGGTGACTTATCTGATGTTTATCAGTACGAATTGTTCTGATTGTGACGCGAAATCGAAGGAAATACCATTTCATGTGTAAATTGCCTCGCTAACGTGTGATTTTACCACTTTTATTCTGAACGATATAAAACATCTTTACTTGTACCGTATTTTTCTCATGTCTGTTTCCTAAAGATGAAAGTTATTTCCCCCACTTAACATAATATTTACGAGTGAATAATGAATAAAATATAAATTTGATTTTTATTACGTCGGTGATTTCGAAAGTAAAACCTAGTTTCATTATTGGTGAAACTTACTGCACAAAGATATCGTCACTATGCTCGTAAATCTAGCGTTAGCTCACCCAATCAAATTATTTTATCTGACGATCGTCAGATTACCTAATGAAAGAACCAACGTTTGTGATTCGTAATGTTATACTAACAACTATTTTTAAAGAGAAAAAAACGCGAATTTGTTTCGTTTTCCGACATTTTTATTTTAAACAAAAACTTGAATCAACCAGTTTGAGGACGTTACAGGCGTGTATGTTGCAAGTAGCGACTGTAAATACAGACATAGCTGTAACACGCTGTCAGTGTTTTGGTCGGAGTGTCATGGCGGCCATGGCTTCAAAGCGTAGTACGGCTGGAATCAACACCGCCTATGTGGTGTCGCACAAGTACAAAGTGCGCACCACCTACTTTCGCCGCGCGCCGCCATGCACGCACGGCGCGGCGTTCTCACAACGTCAGCCACGAGCGCCCTCTGCTGCAACTCCGCTCGTGGCCACCACTGAACGACATCGTTCCCTTGGGACTGAGATAGGAACCAGTTAAGACCTTCGGAATAAGATAGGCACCAGAGAAGACTTGGCTATCGGATAGGCACTAGGCAGGCCTCTAGCTAAACTATGTATCAGCATTCTGCAGTACTGAGCTATGTAAATGTTAAGTATTACTAAGGCTCTGTGAAATATATATCACGTTCTAATTTACTCTAGTGTTTCTAGTTTGTGCTGTCCCACTGGCTGCTCACCTTCGTACCTGCACAAGCGTGCATCCTTTATTCCTGTGTCGGTACTTTTCTACTCGGCCACCGACATCTACGACGGAAACGAGACACAAAAGCGACGTCGAGGCTGGAACACAAAACATTCCATTATGCCACCTTCAGGTCCCTACATCGGAGTATTATATCCATTTAAAATGGGGTCCAAACTGGTTTCGTGGGCATCTTACTATCAGTAAGACCCAACAACTCCAACAATTATTTGGTCTTACTGAAAGCAAGATATCCACGAAACCAGTTTGGATGTTGTCTAATTTCGATCCCACAGATGAAAGAATGAACGGAGGTGCTCTGACGCTACAGCTGTGAAACCAAGGGTAGCCATCTTTATCTGACCAAAACACTGCTGCATTTACCGTCTTTGCATATGCTTGTCGCTCGTTTTAAGAAGGATTTTGCACTGTTATGGTGACTTGTGTGATGTTTATGTGTACGAATTGTTCTGATTGTGTCGCGAAATCGACGGAAATACCATTTCATGTGTAAATTGCCTCGCTAACGTGTGATTTTACCACTTTTATTGTGAATGAGCCTGTACAACACCTTTGCTTGTAATGTAGCGTATTTTTCTCTTTTCGATTTCCTAAAGATCAGTGTTATTTCCCCCACTTAACATACTATTTACGAATGAATAATGAATAAAATATAAATTTGATTTTTATTAAGTCAGCGATTTCCAAAGCAAAACCTAGTTTCAATATTAATGAAACTTACTACACAAAGAAAAGGTGTCGTCACTGTGCTCGTAAATCTGGTGTTGATTCACTGAATCGAATTATTTTATCTGACGATCCGAAAATTAGCTAAAGAAAGAACCCATGTTTGTGATTCGTAATATTGTAGTAACAACTACTTTTAAAGAGAAAAACGAGATCTTTTCGTTTTTCGACATATTTATTTTAAACAAAAAAATTGAAACAACTAGTTTGAGTGCGTTACATGCGTATATGGTGTAATAAGCGACTGTAAATACGGACACAGCTATAACGCACTGTCAGTGTTCTGGTCGGAGTCTCATAGCGGCCACGGCTTCAAAGCGTAGTACGGCTGGGATACGTAGCGCCATCTCCCTTTATCCTTAACATTATGTGATATCCTAACCAGAATATCAGTGTATACTCTGTCCATCAAGAACTCCCAAAGCCGAATGTAGCCAAGATCGCTTTTTTGTAGTCTTACTTTTTCACAACAGGTTTCTGTGCATTATGTCATCATCATCAGATGAATTTCCTACATAATGTTGGTCATTCACTGAAACAGGTTAGAAGTGACGTTAAAATCTTTATTTACAAACATTGTAGTCTTGTATTTTTTGACACCCGGTTTCATTACACTATGTCATCATCTTCAGATTCTCAGATCATTAGTCTACAAAAAGTTGGTCATTGAGTTACATTCGTTAGAAGTGACATTAAAATATTTACGTACAAACATTTTACATAAAGAGTTTATAAAACGCAACCAATATTTTTCTGTACGATGTATATCGGGATTGTTTACATCTATCGTGATGAAACTTTGTTCATTGCCAGGACGTTCGTTTTCTACACGTATTTGACAGCTCTTAGGAAAAAAGGCACATCTTGCTGAATATCCAATAACTCGAGAATAAAATTAAACGGAAAATCAAGTAAACTGCCGCCAAAAACGTTGCAGCATATAACATATTAAAAAATTAAGTAAATAGTACGTACACTATAGCATCACACTTCTGCAACAGATGTTCAGTATATCACCAGTTTGAGTCCATTCTTTAGCTCTGCTTGAACTTCAGTATACACAATGAAATCTCATGGTTTTCAAGCTGTGTTCTGGAGAGCGCACCTGAAAAACCACATCCTTCGACTTTTACGGCTGTTGTATAGACTAATGGCTTAGTAAGAAATGCATGGGAATGGATACGTGGAATTGCACTCAAAGGCATCCCCGAATTAGTAATATTTCTAAAAGCTAAGACAAAAATTAATAAAAAATTTTACTGTTTAGAAGAAAGGTCGTCGCCAATATTAAGAGTCCTAAAACTTACTAATTGTAAATATTGATGAGAAAAGAAAAAAAAGTAAGTGAGACAGACAAGGCTACTGAAAGACTTAAAAATGGAGGTTTATGTCCACTCAAAATCTTTTCTGGCCTATACACAAAAATTATCATGAAGAAGAAATTGTGAAAGGCGTTGACATGCCTTTAAATACTCAAAAAATAGCGCAATGCACCTCATAACAACTAGAGATCTTGCAAATAAACTTAACTGAGGTGAAGTACCACAATCGGCTGAACGTGTCGAAACACAAATCACTCCGCACGCTGAATGAAGCTGCAAATTAATTCAAAAAAATATTAAAGCCAAGATCGCTGATGATTGCTTTTATTTTGGACGACCGGTTTCGCTGGTCTCTGCGAGCATCAGCTGGTGGAATTTTTTTTTTTTTTTTTTTTTTACAAGGCCGTCATCTTGTAAAGTCAATCAGTTGTTACATAAAATAATTTAGTATGCACAGGTGCACTATGTCATGTGAGTGACAGTAGCATAAAGAGAAATAAAGTTACTAAAAGTTATCATTACACGGTAGAGCGAAATAACCGCAGTTTCGTATCGTAGTAAGTGTGAAACTTGGTCCTGCACAAAATCCGCAGAAAGGCGTCGCAGGTGAGCAGCTACTGGGCTGCTAACAGGTTCCTGGCGTTCCTGCAGACCAGCTGCTACCTGCTCGCCCGGGTCTTCTCACAAGTGTGACTTCTCACAAATGTACTTTCTCACAATTGTTTCAACGCAGGTGATCTTGTGGTTTTTCTTCCATAACCATTGAGTCATCGTAGAGCTGATGGGAAAGTACCACTGGTTCCATCTTGAAATTGTTTAAACCCATAACTCCTATCCACATCTTGATTGCACCCCCCCCCTTCCTCATCTCTTCCTACTCTTCCCTACTTCCCTCTCTTCATCAAATGATATGTAGTGCAATGCTGAGTATAAGCATGTATTATGACCCATTGGCACATTCGGTTCTGCATATATATATATATATATATATATATATATATATATATATATATATTATATTACCAGTTGATTGTATTGATTTTTTGTACGCCCAGTCCCGGTAATATGTTTTAATAAGGTATCTGATATTTTCTTTCGACTCAACACATGTTTCTCGTATCTTCTATGTCAGTTGACAGTGCAGAGGGCGCAAGATGATGTTACATAAATTCATTCAAATAATATTTAAGTTTAAACCTGCGCCATCTGGCGGCTAAAAAAGGCAAAGCAGTCAACAATCGGAAGATTGGTTTGAACACCACAGTGCTTTACTAGGCATGGTCCTGTTTGGAGGTGGTATGCCATTGCCTTCCTCCGACCTTCGAACTGACTTACCCAGCCCGTTATAGGGGGACCTACAGTTTAACGTGGGTTCCGAACCACGGTGCTACTCCGTATTTTTCACATGCGCAATACTATCATAGGCGAAAGAAGTGGAAAGTGACAGATAAAAATCCTAGGACCTGGCGGGGATCGAACCCGCGACCTTTCGATCTGTAGTCTGGCATTCTACCACTGTGCAACCGAGGCGCATATCTGGCAGCTATTGGACCTAATTTACCTATTACGGTCTACCCCCTTCTCACCACAGTTTGGCATGAGATTCTAATCGACACACCTTGACTAGACAGCCACGATGGTGGTTTATATTTTAGTTAGTCATCTCCAATAAGATGTAATTTAATTACCATCCTTTTTAAAAAAAGTCGTAAGTATATTTTCATATAATGTGTTTATGCTCCATATCAATTTTATGATCAAGAACTGTAAACATCCGAAATTTATTTTTTGCCACAGATATGATGATGATGATGATGATGTATCGAAACGCGTAATGATAAAATGAAAACAGTGCGACCAAGCCATTAAAAAAAAATATATATATATATATATATTATGCAAGTGTCGCTATGTTTGACTGAGGGAAGGAAGGGGGAGAGGGGACAAAGAAAGAAGAAGGGAGAGGAATGGGAGAGGCAGTGACAGCAGCCTCGCTGTGGGGTTCCCCGCCTGCAGAAGCGGCGGCGTGGCTGCCCGGCAGTTTTACTGCCGCTGAGACGACGACTGGTCCACGTTGAGAACAATCTGCCCAGCGCCTGCAGATGGAGCGGCCGCGAAATCTGGTTTACTGGGACCGCGGGCTAGAGGAGCTGCTCGGAATCCGTGCCCCTGGTGGCCGCCCCAGTGACGGCCGGACGTAGTTAAAACCAGGGGCGGGCCACTTGCGGTTTATAAAAAAAAATTAAAATGTTTGTAGAGTCTATGGGACTTAATTACGGGGTTATCAGTCCCTAAACTTACAAACTACTTATGAACTACTTACGAACTAGGACAGCACAAATATCCATGCCCGAGGGGGGAATCGAACCCCCGACCGTAGTGTCCGTGCGGACCGTGACTGGAGCGCCTCAATCCCCTCGGCCATGCGGTTTATAAGCCGGCGTCCGAAGCACGGCCAGGCTAATGCGGATTAGTTAGGTGGTTTGTGTTTTAAAGGGACCCAAGTACGTCACCGGACCCGTGCTAATGCGGACAGAAGAAACAACTAAAAGGGAATTAAGCGATGTCTTGATGTAACGTTTGTGCCGTTACCAGGGATGGAGTGCTGGGATATCAGAACAGTAAGAAGCAAATTTCTATTTTAATTTCATTTAATTTAATTTTCTATTATTATTAATAAAAAGGAGAGAGAGAAAAATATTAATAATAATAACAATAATAGACAATTATTAATTAATGTTGTGAAAAAAATTCATCTGTGGAACTAAAAAAAAAAGGTGGAAGAGCAGTATCTTTGCTTTTTAATTAGCAGTCAGTCTTGTTTTGACTTCTCGAGCAGTTATAAGTGATGAGCTGTCTCGTTTTTTTTCTTCTGTGTAAACTTTCAGTTGAGATGTAAATGTTTTTAGAAAAATACAAATCCTTTTCAAGAGTGAAAAGTTTCGTCTTAGTTCATTACTTCGGCCTCAAAGTGAACCACTTAATGACCCTGAGATGTGATGAAGCGATCAACAGCCGGCCGCGGTGGCCGAGGAGACTAAGGCGCTCCAGTCACGGTCTGCACGGCCACTACGGTCGGAGGTTCGAATCCCCCCTCGGGCATGGATATTTGTGCCGTCCTAGGTCGTAAGTAGTTCATAAGTAGTTTGTAAGTTTAGGGACTGATGACCGCGTAGTTAAGTCCCGTAGACTATACAAACATTTGAAAATTTTTTGAGCAATCAACAGTAAGAAGACATTCTGAAAACTGTCGGTTTTTTTTTTTTTTTTTTTTTTTTTTTTTTTTTTTTTTTTTTTTTTTTTTTTTTACATGAGTTTATTCTATGGTTTCTCTGAAGTTTATTAATATTGACTGCAGTTCTTCTTTGCTAAGTTTGATTAACAATTTTTTAAATATATAATGATATTCACAATATAAAGATGTTCCACACGTTTAAAGCTTTTCTGGCGTACAGATATTTCCATAAAATCTTTAGCGAACTGCCGGATGTCTGTAACTTCTTGCCACGATATTTCGGCGCAGAATCTTCTGACCATCTCCAGGTTTCCAAATAAATGCAGCATGATATCCTGTCATTGAATAACTTCGTAGGTTCCCTGCATCTGAATGACGATGATAATCGATCTAGTATCGAAGCTGCAAGCCTCCACCACGGACGGCGCTTGGAGCAGCGTGCGTAGTTGTAGTGAACGCGCACGCTAAGTACGCACATGCGCAAGGTCGGCTGAATTGCTCATAAATAGCACAGCTCAGGGCGTCTTCGCCAGTACTTCGGCGGTTCTCACCTAAAGATGGCCAGAAGACTCTGCGCCGAAACATCGTGGCAAGAAGGTACAGACATTCTGCAGTTCGCCCGTGATTTTATGGAAAAACCGTTGCATTCTTCAAAAAATGTTCAAATGTTCCTTACGCTTATGGAATTAACTGCGGGGTCATCAGCCCCTAAAGTTACAAACGACTTATGAACTAACTTATATTAAAGACAGCACAAACATCTTTATTGGAGGTAGGCTTCGAACCCCAGACAGGGGAACGGACTCTTGCGTCGGAGCATAGCGCCTCAATCCGCTGGACCACCCCGCCGCGGCGATTTCTAGCCATAAGCTTTATCAGAAAAAATAAAATTGTAATAACTTCCTACATCTGATCCAAAAGACCACATTATAATGGAGAATATACACCTATCTGATACGGGATTGACGAGAAACTGATTCAAAAGATGGGAGAGAGTATTGTTGCTACAGAAGCAAAAAAACAGCACAAGGGGGTCGCAAAGTGAGATCAGTGACATCTAACGGAAAGTAGTAATAAACAGTAACAACTTTTAACTTGAGTAATGAAGGCATCAGAAACATTTCTGTAATTTTAATAATGTCAGAATCGACTATATATACTGTGACTTTGTAGAGTGTATTGTAAGGTGATAATCCTTGTGAAGCTATGTTGGCAACGGAGTTCGACGTATCCGTACCACTGCAGTCGGCCTGTTGTGACAGTATGCAAATTCAGGAACTGACCGACAGATGGTGGCGCCTCTGAAGATTATCGCTTAGGCATAACGATTAAGTAACTGGAAATACCGGCGGTTAGGTCTATGGCGCGTGCTGAAATGGACCCGTTTTCGTGTGAAACAATATCGTACAAAGTACTTAAAAATTGATAACAGCTGAGTCAGATATGGTACGAAGGTGCCTGTAGGCTCATTTTGAAGCTAAAGAATAGTTCACATTAACTCCCCTTCAGTCGCATTAATATTATTTGACTTATAGTTAATTGAATATTACATTAAATATTAATTTTGTAAAATGTGTATTTTGGAAACGCTTTGAGCAAATTGATGAAGCAAGAACTACGAGGGTATTTAAGGGGTCCGCTATTTTGGTTTTGGGAGAGTGTGGTAATAATATTTGTAAATTTTATGGCACTTAACTGCGGGATCATCAGTCCCTAAACTTACAAACTACTTATGAACAAGCTTATACTAAAGCCGGCACGAACATCCATGCCCGAGAGAGGATTCTAACCCCCGACAGAGAACGACTTCGTGCATCGTACCATAGCGCCTCAATGCGCTCGGCCGCTCCACCGCGATGACGTGAGAATGTGTCGAAGCGTCTAGGCCATCTTCTGATACTTGGACTTTTTCGGCGAAGTTAGTGAACTTTCAATGATTTTCGGAGTTGCGGCTGTGGAACTGAAATATTATACATCCAATGTTTAATATTCCAAAATATTTAGATTGTGGGACTTGTCATTTTCAGCTGATTAGCAGAGCCACCCCCATGAACCACAGACATTGCCGAGGTGGGGTGGCTTGCGTGCCTCAACGATACAGATAGCCGTGCCGTAGGTGCAACCACAGCGGAGGGGTATCTGTGGAGAGGCCAGACAAACTTGTGGTTCCTGAAGAGGGGCAGCAGCCTTTTCAGTAGTTACAGGGGCAACAGTCTGGATGATTGACTGAGCTGGCCTTGTAACATTAGCTCGTGTGGCTTTGCCACATAGCTACTGCGAACGGCTGAAAGCAAGGGGAAACTACAGCCGTAACTTTTCCCGAGGACATGCAGCTCTACTGTATGAACATATGATGATGGCATCCTCTCGGGTAAAATATTCCGGAGGTAAAATAGTCCCCCATTCGGATCTCCGGGCGGGGACTACTCAGGAGGATGTTGTCATCAGGAAAGACAATACTGGCATTCTACGGATCGGAGCGTGGAATGTTAGATCCCTTAATCGGGTAGGAAAATTAGAAAATTTAAAAAGGGAAATGGATAGGTTGAGGTTAGATATAGTGGGGATTAGTGAAGTTCGGTGGCAGGATGAACAGGATTTCTGGTCAGGTGAGTACAGGATTATAAATACAAAATCAGTTGGGGGTATCACAGGAGTAGGACTGATAATGAATAAGAAAATAGGAATGCGGGTAAACTACTATGAGCAGCACAGTGATCGCATTATCATTGTCAAGATAGATACGAAGCCAACACCGACAACAGTAGTACAGGTTTATATGCCAACTAGCTCTGCTGATGATGAGGAGATCGAAGAAATATATGAGGAGCTAAAGGAAATTATTCAGACAGTTAAGGGAGAGGAAAACTTAATTGTGATGGGAGACTGGAATTCGGTTGTAGGAAAAGGAAGAGAAGGAAAAATAGTTGGTGAATATGGACTGGGCAGGAGGAATGAAAGAGGAAGTCGCCTGGTAGAATTTTGCACGGAACATGATTTAATCGTAACAAACACCTGGTTTAAGAATCACAAAAGAAGGTTGTATACATGGAAGAGACCAGGAGACACCGGAAGGTATCAGATAGATTTTATAATGGTAAGACATAGATTCCGGAACCAGGTTATAAACTGCAAGACGTACCCAGGGGCAGATATAGACTCTGACCATAACTTGTTAGTCATGAACTGTAGGCTGAAACTGAAAAAATTGCAGAAACGTAGGAAAATACAGAGATGGGACTTAGACAAATTGAAGGAAAGTGAAGTTCTGGAGAATTTCAGAGGGAGATTTAGGCAACAATTGACAGAAACAGGGGGAAATAAAACAGTAGAAGAGGAATGGGTAGCACTGAGAGATGAAATAGTGAAGGCAGCAGAGGACAAAATAGGTAGAAAGGCAAGACCTACAAAAAATCCTTGGATATCACAGGAAATACTAGATTTAATCGATGAAAGGAGAAAATATAAAAATGCAGTAAATGAAACAGGCAAAATGGAGTACAGACGATTAAAAAATGAGATTGACAGGAAGTGCAAAATGGCTAAGCAGGAGTGGCTAGAAGCCAAATGCAAATCTGTAGAAGAATGTATAAGAAGGGGAAAAGTAGATACCGCCTACAGGAAAATAAAAGAGACATTTGGGGACAAGAAAAGCAACTCTACGAATATCAAGAACTCAGATGGGAAGCCGGTTCTCAGCAAAGAAGGGAAAGTTGAAAGGTGGAAAGAGTACATAGAGCAGCTCTACAAAGGAAATGAACTTACAGACAATGTGGTAGGAAGGGAAGAGGACGTAGATCAAGATGAAATAGGAGATGCTATACTGAGAGATGAATTTAACAGAGCCTTGAAGGACCTAGGTCGGAACAAGGCCCCAGGAGTAGATGACATACCCTCAGAGCTACTAAAGTCTCTGGGAGAGCCAGCCACGACAAGACTATTTGAACTGGTGTGTAGGATTTATGAGACAGGCGAAATACCCTTAGACTTTAAGAAAAATGTAATAATCCCCATTCCAAAGAAATCAGGTGCAGACAGGTGTGAAAATTACAGAACCATCAGTTTGATAAGTCATGGTTGCAAAATTTTAACACGAATTATCTACAGGAGAATGGAAAAGCTGGTAGAAGCTGACCTTGGGGAAGATCAGTTTGGATTCAGGAGGAACGTAGGAACCCGGGAGGCAATACTCACTTTACGTCTTATCTTAGAAGATAGATTAAGGAAAGGCAAACATACATTTTTAACTTTTGTAGATTTGGAGAAAGCATTTGACAATGTTGACTGGAATACACTGTTTCAAATTCTGAAGTCAGCAGGGGTAAAATATAGGGAAAGGAGAGTTATTTATAACTTGTACAAAAGCCAGACCGCAGTTATTAGACTCGAAGGGCATGAAAGGGAAGCATCATTTGGGAAGGGAGTAAGACAGGGTTGTAGCCTTTCTCCGATGTTATTCAATTTGTACATCGAGCAGGCGGTGAAGGAAAGCAAGGAAAAATTTGGAATAGGGATTAAAGTTCAGGGGGAAGAAATAAAAACATTGCGTTTTGCTGATGACATTGTAATTCTGTCAGAGACAGCAAAGGACCTGGAAGAGCAGTTGAATGGAATGGACAGTGTGTTGAAGAGAGCGTATAAAATGAACATTAACAAGAGCAAAACAAAAATAATGGAATGCGGTCTTAGAAAATCGGGCGATGCTGAAGGAATTAGATTAGGTAACGAAACAATGAAGGTGGTAGATGAGTTTTGTTACTTGGGTAGTAAAATAACTTGTGATGGTCGCAGTACAGAGGATATAAAATGCAGAATGGCAATGGGAAGAAAAGCATTTTTGAAAAAGAGAGATTTGCTAACATCGAACATTAATTTAAGTGTAAGGAAGTCTTTTCTGAAGGCATTTGTGTGGAGTGTTGCCTTGTATGGGAATGAAACATGGACGATAAGCAGTGCGGACAGGAAGAGAATAGAGGCTTTTGAAATGTGGTGCTACAGAAGAATGCTGAAGATTAGGTGGGTAGATCGCATAACCAATGAAGAAGTACTGAACAGAATTGGTGAGAAAAGGAATTTTTGGCATACCCTGGCTAAAAGGAGGGATCGCTTGGTAGGACACATTCTTAGACATCGAGGAATCGTAAATTTAGCATTGGAGGGAAGTGTGTGGGGTGAAAATCGCAGAGGGAGACCAAGAGACGCGTATAGTAAGCAGATTCAAGTGGATGTGGGTTGCCGTTCTTATGAGGAGATGAAGAGGCTTGCTCAGGATAGGGTATTGTGGAGAGCTGCATCAAACCAGTCTCCGGACTGAAGACCATAACAACAACAACAGCAGAGCTGGAATAAGAAAATTTCGCGGTGGCGAACTATGATTTATTTCGCTCAAGACATTTATAATTTTCAGCTAAAGTGGCATTGCTGGACTTAGAAACATTTCCGGTGATAAACTTTTATTTTGGTTTTTTATGAGTTGGTGCCTTCAGATATTTTGGGGAAACTTTGGAGTGGAGTGAAGTACATAAACATTAGTGTTTATAAACAGTTGCCTAAGTAAACGACAAATAATAAAGAAAGAATAAAAAGCAGAACTTTACCGCACTGTCAGTGAACATTCCTGCCTGCTAGTATTAATGTTTTGTTATATACAATCCTGGCCATTACAATTGCTACACGAAGAAGAAATGGAGATGATTAACGGGTATTCATTGGACAAATATATTATACTAGAACTGACTTGAGATTACATTTCCATGCAATTTGGGTACAAATATCCTGAGAAATCAGTACCTAGTACCCAGAAACTCTGGCCGCATTAACGGCCTTGATACGCCTGAGATGTGGGGGATGTGGTGAGGGCCCCCTCAGACGTGAACGTTGACAAATTTTCAATACAAGCCCAAACTCATCTCACGGAACCTTAAAGGAAATAAATGTCATTTTCTGTGGGCGATTAAAATTGTTTGCCGCGGCGGATTAGCCGTGCACACTGGGGCGCCGTTCTGTGGTGCGCGTGGCCGTTCCCTGTCGGTGTTTCGAGTCCCCCCTCGGACGTGGGTGTTTGTGTTGTCCTTAAGTTAGTTTAACTTAGTTTAAATAGTTTGTAAGCTACGGAGTAATGACCAAGCAGTTGAGTTCGATAGATTTACAAATATTTGAACTTTAAAAAAAAAAAAAAAATGTTTATGTTGTGCATTAGCACATGGGGGCAGGAGCTGTCTAATCATAAACTATTATGTGAACTATTGAAATTTTTCTTACATCATCAACTAATGCAAAAATATCCGTGTGTAAGCTTGCAAGAGGAAAAGGTGAAGAGACAGCGAAACTTAATCTTAGATCAGTATTGAGTATTTAGACAAACCACGCATGGGTTTGTTCAAAAAATGTTCAAATGTTTGTAAATCTATCGGACCAAACTGCGTGTTCATTAGTCCGTAGCTTACAAACTACTTAAACCTAGGTTAACTAAGCTAAGGACAACACACACACCTATGACCCAGGGAGGACTCGAACCTCCACGGCGAGCAACCGCGCGCTCCGCAGCGAGACACTTTAGACCGCTCGGCTACTCCACCGCGGCATGGGTTTTTTTAATTAACTGTTTTTGTCACTTTGACATATTTCGGGACCATCTGATTCCATTTTCATCTAAGAAAAGAAAACTTGGTTAATACACACAGTCCTAGTTCAGACATAGTTAATGGACCAAGCGGTCTGCAGCGCGCCAGTCACGGTCTGCACGGCCACTACGGTCTGGGGTTTGAATCTCACCTCGGGCATGGATATTCGGGCCGTACTTAGTATTAACTAGTTAATAAGTAGTTTGTAAGTTTAGGGACTGATGACCCCGTAGTTAAGTCCAATAAGCTCTACAAACATTTGAACATTTTTTTGACTGATCGACAGGGACCGTCGAGAATTGACGAAAATCGTTGTAAACAAGTGCATGAAATCAGCGCGAGTAATCCTTCCTCAAAAGAGCAACCAGCAGACCAGTCAAAAAAGGTACTGAGTGTACCGAGCTGCAGTTGTCACACAGGTCGATCGTAAGCCGCACACTTTTGCTAACAGACGATTGATATAGGAAAAGTCGAGCGCTGCAACTTACCAGATACACTTCCCTGCTAACGCGAGGACCGGGCGCCTCATGTCCGGCTAAACATCACTCTGAGTGGTCACGTATTCACTTCCGTCGCACTCTTTCGATGTTGTCTGCGAATGCGGATAGTGAACGCCCGACCGTGCCTCGACATCCTCGTCATCTTCCTTTCCGTCTCTAAAGCTATTAAACCACTTCTAACACACACCTTTTACTCACTGACTCAACATGATACACTTACATCCCATGAATATCCCTCGCCATTTTGCCTAATTTGTAACAATACCTGATGTTAACGAGTTGCTCCATTTTGCGCTCCATGACACGAGTTCTCACACTGACCCTGTTGGCCGGGTCACAAGCGTGTACCACAGCTTCAGTGCAGTCCTTTGCACGACAGGGGGAGCTTGTTGACATGTCGCCACAGTGTGTATGCGCGGGCACCTCATCGTAGCCAGCGCGATTTGTAAAATGTGGGACGATTCACTGGCCGGCCGCAGTGGCTGAGCGGTCTGCGGTGCGCCAGTCACGTTCTGCACTGCCACTACGGTCGGGGTTCGAATTCCCCTTCGGGCTTGTATATCTGTGCCGTCTTTAGTATTCGCTAGTTCATAAGAAGTTTGTAAATTTAGTGGCTGATGACCTCGCAGGTAAGTCCCATAAGCTCTACAAGCATTTGAACAATTCACCGAACCGTTCAGAAGAAACTTGGATATCAATCACATTTTGAAACGTATTTGCAGCAACGCTTTCTGTCGGAAGAGCCTAAAATTCCAAAGTAATTTATACATGACATTTTCAGTTCTCAACAAAGTGTTCGGCTGAAGAAGAAATGTTCTGCATTACTTTCTGGGCAACTTTGGTAATTCCGTTTTACCGGGTGATCAAAACGTCAGTATAAATTGGCAAACTTAGTAAATCACGGAATAATGTAGATTTAAAAATTGACACACATGCTTGGAATGACAAGAGAATTTATTAGAAAAAAAAAAAAAAAAAATAGAAAATCTCTTGCGTGCGTCGTTTGGTGATGATCGTGTGCTCAGCCGCCACTTTCGTCATGCATGACCTCCCAGGTCCCCAGACCTCGGTCCGTGCGATTATTGGCTCTGGGGTTACCTGAAGTCGCAAGTGTATCGTGATCGATCAACATCTCTAGGGATGCCGAAAGACAACATCCGACGCCAATGCCTCACCATTACTCCGGACATGCTTTACAGTGCTGTTCACAACATTATTCCTCGACTACAGCTATTGTTAAATGATGGTGAACATATTGAGCATTTCCTATAAAGAACATCATCTTTGCTTTGTCTTAATTTGTAATGTTAATTATGCTTTTCTGATCAGATGAAGCCCCATCTGTCGGCCATTTACCTTTTTTCTGTTCTAATAAAACCCCAAGTTATTCAAAGCTTGTGTGTTAATTTTTACCTTTCTATCTATATTATTTCGTGATTTATTAAGTTTTCAAATTTATACTGACTTTTTGATCACCCGGTATATTACGTTTCACAAGGAAATAGCTTACAATTTTCAGGGTTCGAGTTAACGTGACAAGAAGGCAAACAATAATCGTTCGGTGACAAATGACTTTGTTATGTGTTTAAGCCTTAATCTTCCACGATTATTCCATTCTTAATGTGTACAGTGCATCTACGTTTTTAAATGTCAACAGCCGTTTTCTTTTGCATATTATTGACCGAAAAGAAACCCAATTACAGGCTTTTTTTTGCAATCTAAGGAGATGAAAGTACTTTTAAAATGTATAATATTTCCAGCCAACAAGTTGATATCTGTAACTTGTTCCACTGAAACCACTATGTGATGGCTACATTATATAGCTAACCTTCTACTCCGTTTTTCATTACTGCGTCTTCCTCAGCACAATGGAGTATTCACTGCGTGATCTCGTTGGTTGTTAAGTTCAACTTTTCAGAAGCACACCTCGTCACCTAAACCAGCCCATCAATTTGTCCTCATTAGCGTGTGAAATGTAATGGAGGCCTGTCTGCCGTTATGTCGACACGCATGTGCAGTTTTCGGTCGATACATTCACCGTGTCTCTCTAATTCCGGAAACTGAACGTTGACCTCTACTAGGGCACGCTGAGTTCCTTGTTGAGATCAATCCGTTGCAAAATAACAGAAGAAGGATCTTTGAATTCCCCTTATTTGTACAACATGCTTATAGAAATCGCTTTTTCGTTGACGTCCTCTTCGAATTGTTAAGAGAAATATTATTCTACGTGTTTCCAAGTAATTTATAGCCTACTACATATCAATCGTATAGGAATGGGAAACGTCACCCAGTGTTATTATATATACTAAAACGTCTTACGTGTGACGTCCTAATCTGTAATTTGCCACTGCTGGTCAAGTGGCTGTACAAGTTATTGAATGTGGACCTTCATGTCCAGTTGTTGTAAAATTGTAGAAGCCATAGTCGTCTGCCTGATTTTTCGTCTTCTACTGCCGAAGACGTCTAGGAGGCTTTGCGGGCTTTGTGTCTGAATGGAGTAGAGCTCAGGTAGCCGTAATGTTTATTCGTAACCAGGCAACCGTCGGCTCGTGACGTCATGAGATGGCTACCCATGATCGCGGAGTCGCATCGACAAATGTCATGGAGCTTCTATCAACGATTTGGTACTGTTCAGTTTCTTCATCAAAAAGCTCCTCAATTTGCCTGATTTAAATATTTCTTCCTTTCTAGTAGTAGTAATTATTTGGACTTCCAAGAATGATGGTATCGGAGAACGGAAATTGTTTGGATCTAGGTCCTACTGCAAATTACGCTACCCTGATTTATTGCAATATCAAAGGCGACAAATACCATTGTATTGGTTCGGGTGAGTGTTAATGCCGCATTTATTGCACCCGCGCAATTGCGGGTCGTCCTGCGTGTTCACTGGTTCAGTGAAACCCCTGGAAAAATGTTCGTCGTGAAAAAAGTTAATAAATAAAATAAAATAAGTGATTTTAAACTGTCATTCTTTGTTTCGTTCTTCTATCAGGCCATTTTTATCGCATGAGAAACGTATTACGCCGCGGAGACAGCGCGTATACGAGTCGTAGCGCGGCCGCTTAATATAGGCGGCAGTGGCCCCAGCGTTGCAATGCGCATGCGCGGCTGAGGTTCAAATTCTCTTCTGAACGCCCTGGAGGCACCATATGAGCGCTCCCGCGGCAGGTATGGGCGACGGAAAGTGCCGCTTTTAACACTGGCGTTGGAGCTGGTAGAGAAACCAGCTCCTGGCTACTCGAACTCTGGTGGCTACGCACGAATGGTCCCGAATCAATGTAGCTACTGCGCACCTCGCCTTGCGCATGCGCAAATCCTCCACGAAGGCAACATCCGTCCTTCATATTTCTTTTTGGCGCATTGAAGATCCCTGCAAAACTCCTCTGATATATCTTATAAGTTAAAGATGTATGAACTGTAAAAGCCTTTAGAAGATCTGATTATTAATATTAATGAAGTGGCTGGAGGTTTCAGGGTGTTAAGGACGGGCTAGCCCACCACTTTTATATCAGGGATCAGCTGCTCATGATATTCTGGTGCAGCGTTTTGGAAACGTCTACGACTATGTACTTTAAGGGACCAACTTAAATACTTGCCTCGCAATATTTGTTTGTGTATTTGCTTCGTTTCCCATAACGTTTGCCTAGTTTGTTAACTTTATGTTCCCTGTTTTTGTTCATTTCCTTTTACTCAGGTCACACGTGTCGCCTAATTATCTTGTACGAGCTCTAGAACCAAGTTGTGCGCCTGTAACATCCTATCCTATCCTACATAAGGAGGCGGAGGAAGGGGAAGGGTTTGGAAAGGTAGATAGAGGTGATACACAGAGAACGTAAGGTACTAAACAAGGGCAATTGTACGTAGCATGTTTGAGTTAGTGAGCGATCCGCTTTATGTTTCTACAGAAAAAAAATAATTAATTAAAAATCCACTGCCTTTACAAATACTGATATTCTGACAAATGGTGCCTTTTTATTATCTCCGTTTCATGCCACATAGTCACAGAAACTAAAGCAGGTTATTGATTTCACCAATCTATCTTCTCGGTGCGTCTGTGTTTCATAGGATTCTTTAACTTTTAACTAACTCTCCCATTCATTCAACATCAGACTGATCCTCATCAAAGAGTGGCCGCATTAGGCAGTCTCTTTCAGTACGCTAAGATACCGGACAGTTTTTATCGCGAAGGATTTACAAAGCGTTAAACGATCCCAGTGTACAAAAATAGAACAAAGTGTCCTTCGCCGCCAGTGACAGCTAGCAGCTGTCTAAAACGGAATACCCAACAAAATCAGTAGCGATACTCCGTATGTTTATCACAAAGGCGTCGTCGGAATGAGCGAAGACTGCATTCTGAAACGGCGAAGCGGCTGAATGGGCCCGCTCGCTATTTAACTTGGGCTTCCAGTGTTCCCCGTCCTATGATACGGGCTCGCGATAATTTAATTCGGAACTTCTTGCGCCATTTGCTTCGAATGGCAGTCTAACAGCGCCGTGCACAGAAACTCTTCGCCGGGAACGGCCTTTGGTTTTAGGCGAGCGTTTGCCCCTTCCTCCAACCCCCTGCAGCCCCCACCCGCCCCTATACTGCTACAGCCACTTAATTAACTTCCAACATCGGGGGCCTGTTGGGTCGTAACGTAACAACCACAGGAAAACTAATTTTTCTCTGTTAAGCTCAGCTCACAATTTACTCGCGGAGTTTGCTTACAATACAGCCTTTTTCAGCATAATTAACCCTGTGAATCATTTCACCCCTCTCCTGTTGGTGAGTCAGCCTGACTCGTACAACTTCATAGCACTTTCTATTAGCCGTTCTGTTAGTCATATAAACTTGGCAATACGATCTTCATAAATAATCAGGTATCCTAGTCGAGGTTTCGTAATACAAGATCACATCAACGTCCGTAGTTTGGCACCGAAAACCTTCATACGATGCGGGAGAAGAGATTAGAATTTTTCTGAGCCCTCGCCAGGCAGCTGAACTCTTTGCCCGTCACCCGAGTATAGAGCCTAAAGATTATCTCGTAACCGAAGTTATTTATTTATTTAACGTATGTGGTTTACAAGTACAAGTGGTTTACATACTTACAGGCCGGCCGCGGTGGCCCAGGGGACTGAGGCGCTTCAGTCACGGTCTGCGCGGCCACTACGGTCGGGGGTTCGAATCCCCCCTCGGGCATGGATATTTGTATCGTCCTTAGTTGTAGCTAGTTCATACGTAGTTTGTAAGTTTAGGGACTGATGACCCCGTAGTTAAGTCCCATAGAATCTACAAACATTTGAACATTGTTTGAACATACTTACAGACATTTAGATGTATGCAATGAGTTTAGAAATCAAATTGATAATTTAGTAAGCAAACAAATACAAACTACATAATTGTATTAAAGTTGTGCGTCCAGCTCTTCCATCCACTCGTCGGCTTTACGGGAGGCTTGATACAGTTCTCCAATAGTTACCGTGAATGCACGTTTTGGGCATTCCAGAATGACTTTTCCAGGAGGTTTTTGCGTCGAAAGGGATGGATATAAGGTGTTTGAGCTGTTTTCCATGGTGGTCTTCTGGATTTCATATAACAATTTTTTGGAGTAATGTCTTAGTGGATAGGAAGATTACTATTGCCGGAAATTTTATTCCACTCATTGACTAACGCAGCTAGCCGTCTATGAAGTGGTGGAGCTATGTTGCAGAGAATGGAGAGCCAGGGCAGTGGGATCGATGTTATGGTCCCAGATATGATTCTCATGACGTTATTTAGCTCGTGTCCACTTTGGGTATGAGGCTGCTGTGAACCTGAACAGGACTGCAGTACTAGTAAATGTTCAAATGTTTGTAGAGCTTACGGGACTTAACTACGGGGTCATCAGTCCCTAAACTTACAAACTACTTATGAACTAGCTAATATTAAGGACGGCACAAATATCCATGCCCGAGGGGGGATTCGAACCCCGACCGTAGTGACCGTGCAGACCGTGAGTGGCGCGCCGCAGTCCCCTCGGCCACCGCGGCCGGTGACTGCGGTACTCCGCAACAGAATACACCAGTGATAAAGAAGTACATTTGTTTTAAGGCCATTAAAGGAAGATTGTACATGACGTGAATCTCAAAACGAAGATCCATTTGGTCATAAATAAATACACGATAATTGCCATCCACATCTATACACCTCTTTTTTTTTTTATATCTGTAACGTCTCTGCCCAGAAGTCTTTCGCTAGTGATTTGCAACACCTGGTACGTAAATCTGTAATGAATCAGCGGTTTGAAATTGCTGTTTCAAATGCAAGGAGATGATTACTCTTTCGATGCGAGGTCATCCTCTTAAAGTTACAAACGAAACTTACATTTTCCCCTTGGTGTCGGCAGGGGCGTGAACGCGTTCATTCTTCTGAAGGAAAATTTTTTCAGACGACACATTCCCGCGGTGTTGATTTCGGAACACATGTCTCAGTTTCCTATTCGTTCGACAGTTTACGTCAGATCTAGAGATTGACTCACGGTCAATGAAATCAATAAAATAAAAAAAAGAAAGAAACAGTACCCAGCACATTTCGGTACGGGAACGGCCGTTGCTTAAACATATTTGGTTTATCTTGGGCCGTCATTTAAAGACATCACACGATGAAATTCAAAATTCTGCTTTAAATATAAGTATATTTACTATACAAAAGGCCTGTTTCGGCTTTAGTGGCATCTTCAGGTGATCTGTGAAATATGAAAAACTATCAAAATACATGGAATTTTATTATTATCGTAACTGTAACTTCTATTATGAAATATCCGGACGTCAGTTGATCGTGACTTCTATGTGCATCAATGGTTTTCGTGCTGTCTATTAATTTATTTATTGCTTCGTATTTTACTGAAGAAATTTTTCTTCTGGTTTTACGATTTTTGTCTTGATGTGACAGCTTTTTTTACAGATAACCAGAGATGTAATATGGTTACACGCTGGTTGTTTATTATTACCATAATCTTTGCTATTTGCGAGGTTGGTTGAATGTATGGTCTTTGCATGTGTCGAGAAATTTAGTGATCTTAGCCGAATGTTAAATCTCATCCTCTAAGTGAGGTGGGTCACATATTATACGCGTCCTATCTACTAATGTTTTAATCACGCCTCTATTTTGTCTTATGTGGAGGTTATACTCTTTTTGAAGATAACGATCGCTGTGTGTGTATTTCCTGCAGACTTTATGATGGTAATCAAACAAGAGGGTCATAAGGTCTACAGAAAAGACACACACAGCGATCGTTATCTTCAAAAAGATTCTAACCACTACCCAAGACAAAAAAGGGGTGTGATTAAAACATTAGTAGACAGGGCGCGTAAAATGTGTGCACCAACTCCCTTTGATGATGAGATTGAACACCTTAGAGCGACCTTTAAGGAGAATGGCTATTCTGACATAGATCCTGCACTACACCCTAGACTGACAACCAGGACGGACGAGGACCGACACCAACCCAAGGGAAAAGTTTTTCTACCATTTATCAGTAAGGTCACTGATAGTATTGGATAATTTTTAATCAAGTTCGATGTGAAAACTGTTTTCAGACTATCCACGAAATAAAAGAATGTTTAAGATCCGCAAAAAATGAGCGACGTCCAGTGGCTACGTCAGGTGTCTACAAAATTCCCTTCAGCTGTGGTAAATTTTATTTCGTGATCACCTTATTGATACACGTGTTCCGCTACAGCCGATTTATCAATATGTCCGACGCGGCCGTTTTTTTGTTTTCGCCCAGACTAAAGTTTAGGGAAATAATTCAAAATTTCTTCCCTTAAGTCTTACGAGTGTTCATCCACTGCAACATCCGCCGTGGCAATGTAACTATGCCTGTCCACCTTGCAGGACAGAGCCGGACAGAACCAGTATTGAATGCTGATTCTAAAATCACGCCACCCTTCTACCATCCGTGCTGAAACTACTGACGTTTCCGTACTACCGTGGATCCAATAGCAGACACCCACGACCACGTTGTGCTACTGCTGAAGGACTCAGAGGTGCGATAATCAGTTCCTTCGCTCTCCTTCGTTCCAGCCTTCGTACAGAACAGACGCACTCCAGAGACCCAACTTCTGTGCGGGCGAACGGGCGCATGCCATCCGATCCAGCCTAGAGGCTGTTCGGTGTCAGCCAACAAGTGCGTGGACCGTAACCTTTTCCTTTTCCGTTTTCTTCGAATGACAGCGATTCATTGCATCCGACCTCACGGCGACTCCCGCTCTGTATTCCGTACTTTCAGAATATAGCCCATATTAACTTGAATCCTATCTTTTATTTATCAATCAGTCACCTCTTCCTATGGCGCCCACAAGCCTTCAGCGCTCACCTTCCAGCCAGACGCCTCCAACCCATCTTATTTGTACAGCTGTGGGATGGGGTGTACGATTTTGGTATTATCCGTGAGATAAAGGTTAACTGCTGAACATTAGCGATCAAGTACTACTGTAATACCTTACAACACCGTCTAAGCACAACGGATTACCTGTTTATTTATAAAAACGTAATTCTACTCTCATCACCATGTAGTAGTTCGCAAGTTTTTGACTTCTTTACGTCATGCAACTTAAAGCTGTCGACGAAGAGAGGTGGTGCAGGAGTGGGAACACTGGACTCGAAATCAGGAGGGCGGTGTTTCGGATTCACTTTTGCGGTCAAGACTGTTTGGCCCACTTTAGGTTACGGTAGTAACACTAAAAGTGGGCCTTTGCGATCGTCTTTTGACAGTTTGTAATTTAAATGAAAATAACGGATTCACTATTCATCTGACACGAAAATTGAATAACATAATTTGTAGAGAAAAATATTCGCTCAACTTTGCTATCATGTTTTTTCCATATCTCGTAGCGTTTCAAAGATATTTGCAAAAATAAGGGCGATTTTGGAATGTCTGTCTGTCTGTCCGTCTGTCTGTGTGTCCGTAACGTGTTCCCTGTTTCTAAGACGAACCGTTCAACCGATCAGCACCAAATTTCACAGACATAATTGTAGGCCGCCAGAGACAAGAACCTCCCTTTTCCAAATTTTTCGGACAGAAAATACTGTAGTAATTAAAAAAAAATCCGTTTGTAATATAATTCTAATCGAAAACGAACCGTTCATCTGACACGAAAATTGAATAACCTAATTGGTAGAGGAAAAAATTCTTTACAACTTAGCTCCCTTATGTTTTCTTTTCATATCTCGTATCGTTTTAGACATATTTCCAAAAATAACGGAGTTTTGACACCCTCCACTGAATTAAAGAAAACCAGCCGTTCGGAGATGTCACGTGACATTCCTCGCCAAGAACTCTGACATACGCCATCTTGCGTTGCGTATTTGATGATTTTCTTATTGTAACTTACACGTTGTCATTTCAAAGAAATGGCGCACTGAACAATTAATAAAAACACATCGTTCTTAGTACGATAAGTGATAATCTAGTGTCTATAAATGCCATATTAGCATCCGTTAACAACGGTCATCAATAGTATGAGATTAAAGGACTCATCGTTTGATAGCCGTAGGGTAGTTGACAAGGCGTTGGACTATGACCCTAAAAGGTCGGTGTTTCGGAATCCGCCACTACCTAAATTCTGTTTTCTTTAAGAGGGTTTCAAATATTCTCATTAATTAATTTTTTATTATTTACATTATTATTTTGGTCGAAAATGTTTGCAAAAACATATACGAGGTGCGTCCAGAAAGTAAGTTCCATTTGGTAATAAAATGAAATTTTACACAGATACAGAAGAAATTTTTATTGCACAAAATTCTACAACTCTTAAACTACTTTTCCATTTAACTGCCGAAATTTTGCAGGCATTTGTCATAGTGTGGCACCAGGTTTTGTATACCTTCTTCATAGAAATCTGCCACCTGTGTCTTCAACAAGTTGGAAACAGTTTCATTCAGCTCGTCGTCCATAGTAAGAGCACTAATTGTAAACCTACGGTTTTCCTGGATCTTGTCATCAATCGCGTGAACCAGTTCTTCTGTAACCAAAGGTGGGGACGTCCACTTCGTTCTTCATCGTGCACATCACTTCGCCCGCCATTGAATTGTCGGAGCCATCTTCTCACCATCGAATCACTCATCGCATTTGGTCCGTAAACAATGCAAATTTGCCGATTTCACTTGGTTTCACTTTCCTCGCATTCAGAAACCGAATCACCGACCTCATTTCATAGGCGGCGGGATTTTCAATTAACGCCGACATTTCAAACAAGCACAACAAAGCGTACGTAACTGACAGCGATCTCCAAATCCCGCACATTCTTCTCCTTGATACACATCGTCTACAGCGCATGTTCTAATGTTCAAATGTTTGTTAAGCTTATGGGACTTAACTACGGGCTTATCAGTCCCTAAAGTTACAAACTACTTATCAACTAGCTTATCCTAAGGACGGCACAAATATCCAAGCTCGAGGGGGGATTCGAACCCCCGACCGTAGTGGCCGTGCAGACCGTGACTGAAGCGTCTCAGTCCCCTTGGCCACCGCGACCGGCCTACAGCGGAGCTGCAATCGCATCGCTGCAGCGGAGATTAATTGAAACGGAACTTACTTTCTGGATGCGCTTCGTAAATCTAAAGTGGGCCGTAAAACACGTCAGTGCGATTTTTTGTAATATTAATCACACCAAATAGATCGCTGTTTTTCTTCTTTGACAATGTTGTCAAAATTAATCCAGAGTTATATGTTTCGTGATTTCGCTAAATCATTTCAGGGGAATTCCGGGATGGTTCCTACTGACCTACTTGTTCGTTCCAACACACATCGCTCCGTAACGCGTCGCCACCACCGTCTCCACCAGCCTCGGAATTTGCAGCGCCCGCACGTCCCCAACAGAGATGCTGATTGTCGGCTTGACCGCCCCCCCCCCTGCTCGATGCTGCCACGGACGCCACTGGTTGGCCACCACGGCCAGAGCACAGTGCTCCAGCCCAGCTTCCCTCCTCCCTCGCCCTTCGCGTCGATAGTCGGACGCCGACCGCGCAGCTCGGCTCCAGGCCACCGCTTAAGTACCCCATTAACGCAGGCAGCGTGAATGCACGCAGCTTACGCCGAGGCTCCAAGCACATAACGTGGGCAATAAACACGTGGCACTGTCCACACAGTTGTCACGACGCGTGTAAACAGGTTCTCAGGAGCTGCAGTTCAGTTCACGCCTTGCCCCACTATACTGACAGGGATCCGCGGAGTTTGGGATCTTTCTTCGAGACAGCACCTCTTTCCTCGACACCTTTAACGTTGGCCACAGGCAGCAAAACCCCCGCCAGATATTTCTTCCACGGACGTCATACGCTATAGCTTGATAGAAGAGATGAATGCTTTTATTGCCCTCACGAGTGAAAGTAGCTTCATAAGTAAGAAATGCTAATGGGATTACTCTATGACTTAGAAAGCCGCAGTGGAGTAGCCGAGCGGTCTAAAGCGTCTCGCTGCGGAGCGCGCGGTTGCTCGCCATGGAGGTTCGAGTCCTCCCTGGGGCATGGGTGTGTGTTTGTCCGTAGTTTAATTTACCTCGGTTTAAGTAGTTTGTAAGCTACGGACTGATGACCACGCAGTTTGGCCCGATAGATTTACAAACTTTTGAACATTTTTATAATTATAAAACAACAAAATCCAATCGTACTTTCATCACCTTCAGGAAAGTGTAGTAGTCGCAGAGTTTGGTCCCATAAAAAAAAAAAAATAAAAAAAAAAAAAAAAAAAAAATAAAAAAAAAAAAAAACCACACAAAAGAGCTCGCAATAAATACTAAGGATGAAAGCCGTCCACAGACCGCATATGCAGAACTATGTTAAGTTTGTAATTGTTGTTGATGACAAAGGAAATACCTCAGAAACGGCTAATCAATTAGGTTCGTCTATGATAGATCACTTGTGTATGAAAAACGATGAACGATAACTAATTCCAGATTTTGGAACTAATTGACTTTAAATTATATGACACTAAATCGCCTCAAAATTAATTACATCTGTAGATAATCATAGATATGTTGTCTGTTCACCATTGATATAATTCTGTGTATGTCTTAAGAAAATAACTATTTCATTTGACGATGCAAAAGTAAGGCTGATTCCTCCCGGAAATGAACATATTGCTGCAACGAAATGGAGTGTTTGCGCATTTCACTGAGACTGGTTACCTTAATGCTTATATTTCTGATAGTCAAAAGAGTTTCTTTCCTTGATATCACGGAAAATTCGCGTTTTTGGCGAACCTACTTGAGGATGACAAATGCTCAGTTTAAAATTAACTGTCAATCTAGAAACTTTTGATTCGATTTAGTTATACAAACATTCAGGACGTTTTCTTAAAACCTGAAAGCTATCAGTCCATAATTTTTCTTGAGACACAGACGACCTGCCACAAATGACGCGAATCGGGTGGTTTGCCGGCCGCGGTGGCCGAGCGTACTGCGGCGCGTCAGTCACAGTCTGCACGGCAACTACGGTCGGGGGTTCGAATCCCCCGTCGGGCATGGTCATTTGTGACGTCCTTAGGACAAGATAGTTCATAAGTAGTTTGTAAGTTTAGGGACTGATGACCCCGTAGTTAAGTCCCATAAGCTCTACAAACATTTGAACACTTCGTTTGGTTTTGTCTGCGGCCCTGGTCCGTGAATTTGGTATCCCGTATCTATCACCCATTTCTTTTCGATGTATTCTTTCATGTTCATTATTGTTTCTTGGTTTTGCAGATTACGTACACTATTCACCGTCTACAATATAAATCTACCACCGCGGCGGAGTGGCCGAGTGCATTGAGGCGCTACGCAACGATCCTCGAGGCCGCTCCGCGTCGGGGGTTCGAATCCTCCTCAGGCATGTATATTTGTACTGTATTTAGCATAAGTTAGTTCATAGGTAGTTTCTAAGTTTAGGGACTGATGACCGCGCAGTTAAGTCCCTTAAGCTTCATAAACATTTGAACATAATTCTACTAACAACACTTCCGACTTTGTGACAACAAATATTACAAAATAGTTTCGTAATCCTTACTTGATGATCCTTTATGATCTTTGTTTTCAATTTTTATTGCATTTTCTGTGTATTATCGTAAGAGACATTTATGGAGCATAGGACCGTCACGTTATTATTGTTCTTTATGTTGTTGTTGTCATATAGTACCCGGTGTTTAGAAGGGTGAATCACAACACATGAGTCTTTGATATGCGTTCTTATCATTCACTGCTTACTAGTTGTGTGGTTAAAATTACTAATTTTAAAAGCTCTTCAGAAAAATAACATTACCTTGACCTTGAGGTTCGTTACAGTGAGGAACAAATTACATGTGTTACTTTCTTGAATTTAGAGCGATCACACGATAGAGATTTTAACGACCGGCTGTATTAACCGCGGCATGCAAACAAGCGATTTAACACACCGAGAGTGTAATGACGGACGGCCGTATCGAAGTGCAAATGGCAGAGTGCTTAACGATCGAATTATCAAATTACTTCCAATGTGCATAAATGTAATTGTATGACAATCCCGTAAATAGTTGACGAACGTGTTTGAGCGGCCATGAGGGGGATCCGGTTCCCATCAGTCGCAAATCATCTATTCATTACACCCATTTAAGTCGATAAACACAATTTCCCAGCCATTAGACGTTTGATGGAGAGCCCGCGTTTACCTCAATGTGTATTTGATTAGCGGGCGCACCTGTCGCCTGGTAACCCTCGGTCGCAGGTCCGGCAGTCGTTAGGGGAGCGGGCGTGCAGGATGCGACGAACGTTCAGTGTCAGTCATCTTTCATTCAGGGATATGTGGCGTAGACGTATTCCGTACTAGGGCATATTTACTCATCGCGTGTTTGTCTCGAGTGAAGAAGTGCTGTATAAGAAGATAGAATATGAGCATACGAATCTAAGGAAGAGGTTCGACAAATGTTTTGTGTGGAGTGTGGTGTCATATGGATCTGAAACGTGGACAATCAGACAGAAAGAATAAAAAAATTTATAATATTTTGAAATGTGGCTATGGAGAGGAATGGAAAAAGTGAAGTGGACCGACAAAATGAAAACTGAGGAGGTGCTGAGCAGGGTAGGACGTTGACTGTAATTAGTAAGGACAAAATTCCAACCCTATCACAGAGTGGTGTATACAAGATCACATGCAAACATTGTGGGAAACTGTATGTTGGTCAGTCTGGCAGGGCTGTAGCTATTAGATTATTAGAACATGAGAGAAGCTGGATGTTAGAAAAGACAGATTCAACCTTTATTGAACATCTGCTCAGAGAAGGCCATGTTTTTATGTAAGCTGTGAGATCGTACATCCCCAGAAGAAAAGCAGAAATACGACACTACTGGAAATATTGGAAATCAATAAACATTTGGCTCCGGATGCCAGTTTAGTATTAAACGATCAGATCCAGTTTCCCTCTACACCTCTACTGAAATAAATTTTATTTTCAACCTTCCTTTTCAACAAAAATAATCACATTAGTTTTGATTCTTTACACATACTTTATAAGCTTAAAAACGAAAATTACTTTTATTTTTTTATTTATTATTTATTTTTATTTATTTATTTATTAGCATTTTGCGGCATTCCATATCCCCTTAATGTGAACTATCACTGTTTGATCCCACTTTCGGTTCTTTAATTTGCCACTACAGCATATATCGACCCCAATCCTTTTATAGTAATCATTTTTTTCCCTTTTTACCAGTATTGACAAACACATCAGCTCGGCAGGAAGCACGTGACGTTCCTCGATGTAGCTCTATCGGCGCACGCCCACGCGCCTTTCAGAGCGGAACGTAAATACGTGGCGACTCGGGGTGTCCTGACGACTGGGTAACCGGAGCCGCGAACCTCCTAGCACAGCCGTTTCACGGGCGCGATAATTTCAAGACCGCGGGGCGGAATTTTACGTTGGCGCAGTTTGCTTTACGACGCCGTAGCATGCGAGCTGCTCATTTCGTCTGGAATTTGAGGCAAAACTTTTAAGCTTAATGCGTCCGATAAACAGGTACACCGAAAACAGTGTCACAACGTTTGCACGTTCCAAACATACACCGGGGCGAAACTTGAGCATAGTTTCATCGGTGAAATTAATATTCGTTTTCCATTGTAGTCTGAGACACGCCTATTGAACCACAAACAAAACAGAAAAGGCTTCCTTTCTTTGCACATTCAGGTTTATTTTGCTGCCTGACTAATGAAACAGGCTTTTTCACTGGTCTCCTTTTATTAATTTTTGCGGCACGGGTCAGGGATGTGCTACTTCCTTTTCGGTAGCGTTGGTCATCGTCTCTGACGTCACTCCCCGCTGCTAGAAAAGCCAGGTAAAGGTTTCGTGTCAGCAGGCACTTGGTTGCATGACGTAGTAGGAAGAGACCTGTTCCGAGGGGAAGAAATGGGCTCTGGGGCGACCTGTAAAGTTATTGACGAAAATTTTCACTGGCCTTGCTCGTGATATGAAAGACCTTCACCTTTCATTTTATAGCAGTGAGATTTTCTGCAGACACGAACGTGCCCCAGCTATAGATTTTATACTGGCTACTACATTGGTAGCACGTGGGACCCTGTTGCCGGCCGCGGTGGCCGAAGGGACTGAGGCGCTCCAGTTACGGTCTGCACGGCCACTACGGTCGGGGGTTTGAATCCCCCCTCGGGCATGGATATTTGTGCCGTCCTTAGGATTAGCTAGTTCCTGTTTGTAAGTTTAGGGACTGATGACCCCGTAGTTAAGTCCCATAAGCTTAACAAACATTTTTTTGGGACTCTGCTATGGAGCGCCTTCGTTCTCTCACAAGCATTTTATATTTATCAAAAAAATTTACATATTTACCGTAGTTGAACCAACAGTTTGGCAGCACAGTGGTAGCAGAATTTCGATTAGTGTGCCATCGCGGTTTCCAAACTTTAATCTTACCGCGGAAAGTTGCCAATGAATAATACATGACCTCACCCACGCATAGACTTCCTTGATTCCAGAGTTCTTTATTTGTAGCATCATATATGAAGAGCACAAGGCAAAAATGATGATAGTCACTTTTTAGTACCTTCTCAGGACGACGAATATTTTTACTCTAGTCTCTCGTATATCATAAACGTTCACTGTTTGATTATCAAAACAACATTTTTATTGTTTTATATCTGTTTGTTAAGGTAATAAATGTAAGACGATAAACACATTTTTAATTTTAAGGTACTTTATTAATTAAGAACTTAAATAGGTACACAAAAAACATGGTAAAAGAGATGGTAGTCATAACAAACTTTGTAAAAACGATGAAAGTCCGCTATCTTTCTGTAAAAAGATTCTGTTTACTGTTTATTTTATAAGATTTATTCTATATTTCAACACATTAGGCCATATAGATTTTATTTTCATACTCTTACTTACAACATATGTTTTGTCAGTGACGAAGTTCTTCAAAGTACTTTTGAGCATTTTCAGGCTTTCTTGGTCGGCGATTTTTGACGTCATAATAATAAGCCCAGTCAAGTATGTGGACTGATTATGAATAGATTCTAAACTACAAAAATGAGAAATTAATCTTTTGCTTTCACCTTCACAAACTATCAAAACACTGTAGTCTTTTACATCTGCAATCGGGCCCAGTTTCGTGAGTACACATTTTAAGTTTTTTCATCACATTCCACATGATTTTCTCTTCTTTGTGCTAGGTTCACTGACGTTTTCATAATCTTCATCCACACCTGATTAACTTAATTCACTCATTTTCACAGAACTACGACCAAGAACACAAGCTATAAACGTTAGCAACTTTCTTACCATAAACACAAACAAAAGAATGAAGACAGCACGTTGAACTCCTGATCAACCAAGTTTTGCCAACCTTCTGAAATGACTCATCATATGTGCCGTCAACACAAATGACATTAATCGGTTTTACCGTGCACAACAAAAATAAAATTACAAGTAACTCAGCAACTGCCAGCAATTTTTACCTTGTGCTGTTCATATGTTCTTACTCACCGCATTTATCAGTGATCTCTGAAATTAGTGCACGAATTCTAGAGGGTCGTATCTTAAATGGCCCGCGGTCACAAATTGTGTACCTTCACCTTAATAATGATGAATACGACATTGTCGCTGCTTTTTCTACACTTTCCCTGCGTAACTTTCATTAATGCTTGAGCTTCCCTCTCCGCGTAGTCGCAATATCGGAAAGACACGTCTTTCCTCTTCGAGTATCAGCTACGTTTGTGTCCGTGAGACGCAGTACCGAACCAACCTGCAGTGGTCGTTAGTCCCTGGACTTACAAACTACTTAAACAGAATTATGGTAGGTTCCAAACAGGATAAAGACAAGATCGCTTATATACACTTATTTCGACGGCCAGTTTCGATGGTCTATGACATCTTCTGGTTTAAAGTGCACAGATGCACTATGTCATTGTAGTATTCACAGTGAAATGATTTTACTTTTTCTGAAATAGTGTTACTATTATCCTATCAAATGCCATAATCGAATAACATTTTATAATTTTGTGCTGACAATTATTAAGAAGTTTCCTGCCCTGCCCTTTCTGGTCTTTTTTTTTTTTTTTTTTTTTTTTTTTTTCAAACTTTAATGATACTGGCATGTACACGTTTGTATAGCTTCGATAGCTTAGGTATATCGTTCTCCATTTTCATCGGGTAATCAAAATCTAATGTGACTAGCAAAGCAAAACTGTTATGAAACATTCGCTTATACTTCAGTGACAATTCCTTAAATATTATTTTTGGAAGACATGTGCAGCTCTTAAGTTTCATCGAGGAAGCCTGTGGGTTGTAGACTGACGGCCACCACCCACGCAGAAACTAAGAAAATTTGCCGTGACTTTTTATTACTCGTTACCTAATAGAGTCCTAATTCTGAGCGTCGGTGAGTAGGTCACAAGATTTATGACGGTCGTATAACACAATAAAGGGGATATTATTAAGAGGAGTGTGGGCTACAAAGCCAGAGACTCCCTTCCGAAACTTTTAATGGGTACTCAACAGGCACCATCGTGGCTGAACATCCTTTCTGGGACCAGTTACCAGCTCACGCATATAAAGCTACCCTATTTTATCACTGATCTCTGTCGGTTCTCAGTTGAGGCAAACGTCTTTGGTCACATTCAGAAAAAATTGTGGCGATGAGCATTATCTTTAAATTTGCAGGTTGTACGAAAAAGACCTACACAAAGATAAATGAAGCATGTCAGAGAGAAAAGCAGACGTGCAGTGCCTTGTGCTTCACTTTGTTTTTTAGTAGGTATTGGTTTTTTTTTTTTTTTCAAAAGGTCATTTTCAGGTCATGGAATGGAGGAGGAACCTCGGAACAGCCCTACTTTGTACTAAGAAAAGCGAATATTCAGAAATAGGACAGAAATACGGTTCTTTCCAGTATTGGGAAAACACGTAATGGATACAGAATGGCAGCAGTTATATCCGGGATCGTTGTAGTGAAATGACGGCCGCGGTGGCTGAGTGGACTGAGGCGCTCCAGTCACGGTCTGCACGGCCACTACGGTGGGGGGTTCGAATCCCACCTCGGGCATGGATATTCTGCCGTCCTAGTTCGTAAGTAGTTCATAAGTAGTTTGTAAGTTTAGGGACTGATGACCCCGTAGTTAAGTCCCATAAGCTTAACAAACATTTGAATTTTTGTTGTTGTGTAATCAATGAACTATTTTTCCAGATTCGTTCTTGTGCAGAAGAACACTAGCAATAAATAAGCGTGAAATAACTGTAATTTAATACTGTTTCAAAGTATTGATATAGAATTTTACATCTGGTACCAATAACGGGAAACAGATTTGCAAGAAAAATCACAGTAACTGTGAAACTGTAGATGATTTTTAGTGAAGAGAAATGTGTACTTTTCGCAAAGTCGCATAAAGCAGTATATAAATCAGCCATATTAGTGTCAATCCTCTGTATTTATCGTCATCAATAAATTACACGTCTCTATGGACCAATCGTCATGGCTGTCCACTTTTGGATTTTCCCTGACAAAATTCCTCATTTTATTACGAGATACCAATGAAGACTGAGTTGGCACATCTTTTTCTCTCGTGTTGTCACCTAGGTAATTTCCTTTACGGCTGGGTCTACGGTTCGCTTTGTCGAGTAAGTGCGTCCCATCTGTTCGCGACACCACCACGTTGAAAGCAGGTAGTGTTGCTGCAGATTTGTTGGCCTGCAAAAGAGGTATTTGGAAAGGGAGCAAAATTTCCTTCTGTAACAGCTCGACTGATGCTGACTACAACGCTTCTAGTCCACACCACCTACATTCAAAAGGCCTACCAAGATTTACGACAGAAAGCTGAATGCCTTAATGAGCTTAATGCTGAGCTTGGGTATTTGTAACTTTGTTCCTTGTGTTTTAGAATGTTTAAGTCTTATTTATGTAATTGACAGACAAATGTGTGTTGCTGCAACGTATTTATGGAGTATTACTAACCTATCCTAACGATCTTGGAGTCGGACGATTCATACTAAAACAAATTTCAAGTGAGAATCACTTATATAACACGAAAAACATTCTAAAACACGCTGTGTAACATTCACATCTCTGTAAGATGCTAGTCAACATTAACAATCCGTCGCTGTTTTGACACCTCTTGGCAGTCAGCGTCAGGCTTTGTTAACCTAGTATAGGTGGCATTGGTTTAGGCGGCCAGCCTCACTGTGAAACGGAGAGCCAAAAGGGTTTCGCAGAGTAGCGCCGATTATGATAATCAACAGAGAAACATAGCAGGAAGCCTCTGAATCATGACTAATAGGAATGTCGGCATCAAACGCCAGAGGCAACCAGGAAGTAAGAAGTCAATACGATGTGCAGGCCCGTGTTTGTTAATGGAAGCTTGCATGTCTGAGGGAACGGACATAGCGGCGAGTACAGATGTCACATAAAATACAAGAATGTATTCTGAATTGCGATTATGAAGAAGCAGCAGTTCTTTCATTTACAATGAGTCACAGCATGTCAAGAAACAATTTTAGTAAACGTCTCCCTGTGGGCGGGACTTACACAGTGAAATGCCTGATCACTCATGGGCAGTAGGAAATGTGTGAAATGTTGAGGTTTGGAACGGTCCAGGAGGCGTGTGTGATGGTTAACGCTACCGATCGCGAAAAGCGGGCAACCCGCGTTCCAGTACCGCTCTGGCACAAATTTTCATGTGTCACCAGGAAATGGTACAGGCGATACTGATTCATATACGCATTTGCGAACACATTTCTTGTATGTATGTGAAGTAACTCAACCTAGTACTGAAATGAGAACGCAATTCTGGGTGCAGCGATTGTAGGAAGATATCTCATAAATGCCTTAAGCAAAAAATCAGAGTAGCCGGAATTACTGAGAGGTTAATAAGGAAATACACATATGGTAGATTGTGTGGAAGGAACACCGTCATCAAGGGCCATATTATTTCTTCCTCCCAGCCATTCAAAGACTGGCGACTCCATCTACATCCAGGATCATGATGGAAAGACAGTTCTTCCAAGTTGCCGAATGCTGTGGCGACTGTTGCGAAGTGCTCCCGGCTATTGTTTTGGGGAACAGACAGCCTACTAACTTCTTAACCTGCATTCCTATTGGCCATCGTTGAACGTGGAGACCAGGAGATCCGACGTTAGTGACCAGCCGACATGTCTGTCGGAGCGCTGTACAAAGCAGTGCGCCTGTGCCGCCGCCTACGAATTGCCCATTATCACCGCCTTAAGTCGACACACGGCCCGTGCGTCTGAATGTCAATGTTTTGTATGTCGAGTACACTTTGTGGCTAAACGCTCAGAAACGGTTCGACTCTTGTATACCAAACGTGCACCTTAAACACCTACACGCAATAGCTTATGGGACTTAACTACGGGGTCATCAGACCCTAAACTTACAAACTACTTATGAACTACTTCACACTAAGTACGACACAAATATCCATGCCCGAGGGGGATTCGAACCCCCGACCGTAGTGGCCGTGCAGACCGTGACTGGAGCGCCTCAGTCCCCTCGGCCACCCCGGCCGGGGCGGGAATGACACTGCTTACGAAATGGGGGCATTAAAATTTCTTCCTTGGACCGAAAAAAAATCTTTATGACATATTCTTTGGCAAAGGAAGACCGACGTGGTGAAAATTAATTTTTCCTTGACAAAGAATCTGTCGAACTGCACTGAAATTGTGTACGAACGTTTAAACTCAGCGTCGCGGTGGAGTAGCCGAGCGGTCTAAAGCGTCTCGCTGCGGAGCGCGCGGTTGCTTGCCGTGGAGGTTCGAGTCCTCCCGGGGGCATTGGTGTGTGTGTTTGTCCTTAGGTTAGTTTACTTAGGTTTAAGTAGTTTGTAAGCTACGGACTGATGACCACGCAGTTTGGTCCGATAGATTTACAAAAATTTTTTTTAAATCTCAGCTGTTACTTATGTAGAGTACAAAAATTGTTTTTATACACAGAGCATAATCACTTATACTCCATCGTTACATGTACAGTAATTGCAATGGCCAGACACTTCTTAAGACTTAACACTGTTAACGCCTGCAGTGGTACACTGCTCTAAAGACTTGAAGATTTGGGACCAGCACACTTGTGGCTGCTACCGAGCTTAAGTTCAATTGTTCGTTAAGCTTATGGGACTTAACTACGGGGTTATCAGTCCCTAAACTTACAAACTACTTATGAACTACTTACAACTAAGGACGGCACAAATATCCATGCCCGAGGGGGGATTCGAACCCCCGACCGTAGTGGCCGTGCTGACCGTGACTGGAGCGCCTCAGTCACCTCGGCCACCGCAGGCGGCCCGAGCTTAAGAACTGTTTCCAATTTTGCTGGCACTTTGCATCTGCAGTCAACAAAATCTTTCAAAAATTTAGTTTGAGCAACTGAATGAAAATGTATTTTCATATACCGGTATATGCCGTGTCTGTTCTTTCAGACACCACACACACACATACACACACACACACACACACACACACACACACACACACACATATATATATATATATATATATATATATATATATATATATAATTTGCCGATAACGGGCAGTGAATCTTTCTTCTAGGCCCTTACTCTTACGGGAATCAGTACTACGTTACTACGAGTTTGAGTTCTAGTGGGCATGTCGGACATGTCCGAAAGAACAGACACTATATATATATATGTAACTATGAAAATATATTTCGTGCAAATATTATTTTTCTGAATATACACGAAGTGAATTAAACACATTGTCGTGCTTCTGGGGCAGCAGAACTGGCGGGACGGCCATTAATTTTCATTTTTCTACAACTACATAAACACTCCGCAATCCACTCAAAGGTGCGAGGCGGAGGGTATTCAGTACCATTATCAGTTACTAGTTTTCCTTTTCCACACCCTTATAGAACGAGGGCATGCTTATATGCAGCCATACGAGCCCTAATCTCTCTAATCTTAATTCTGTTATCCTTACGCAAAATGTAGGTTGTCAGCTGTAGAATCGCCCTGCAGTCCGCCTCAAATTCAGATACTATACATTTCTTCAACAGTGCTTTCTCAAAAAGAACGAAGCCTTTCCTCCAGTGTTTCCTATTTGAGTTCCGAAAGCATCTCAGCATTGATCGAACCTACTAGTAACAAACCTAGTCAGCTGCTTCGGAACTATGTCATCCTTTTAAAACGATCTGGTGGTGTTCCCAAATAACTGAGCAATACTCAAGACAGGGTCGTACAAGCGTTTAATATGCGATCTCTTTTACAGGTGGATCACACCTTCCCAAAATTCTAATAAATCGAAGTCGAATCTTCGCCTTCCTTACAACTGTCCTTATATGCGCATAACATTTCACATCGCTGTGCAGCGTTACGCCTATATATTTAACTGAAGCATCACACGACTAATCCTGTATTCGAACATTACAGGATTGTTTCCCCTACTCATCTGCATTAGCTTACATTTTCTACATTTACCGCTAATATCCAATCCTTACACCACCTACAAATTTGCTCCAAGTCATTGTGCATCCTACTTCAGTTTTTCAATGGCGTCGTCTGGAATGTAGTCAGTCACTTTACCGCTAATGACGTCCAAAATTTCCTAGCAGTCGGTTGTTATGATGCGCGCCATACAACTATACACATTTTATTGTTGCGGCTATACACCATACGATTTGCGCGGTCATATTTTGAAACAGTATGTCAAAATCTCCTACTGCGATGCTAGCGCTTCAAGTGGTCAAATATTTCGCTGCAGTTAACACAAGATCAACGATTTGTTTGATCCTACATAAGGTGACCAGATAGATTTCTTCAAAGAATTTGACGAACGTTCCATATTTCACCGTCTAATTTTCTTTGAATATCATTTTTTGTCAAAGATAATTTTATGTTATTTGACATGTTGTCGCGGAGGCAGTCTAAATATATTTGATTAAGCAGGCAATATCTATAGTCTTGACCGCAAATTTATTAATAGTGATTGCGGTTTTAAGTCATTTCTGAGTCATCTTCGGATCAGTTTCATGTTTGTCAATAGTTATATCTGCCATGAGTCAGTGTAACCTTCCAATCATCAAATTACATGTTATAAAAGCAAAACGTAAATAAATAAAATAAAATAAAATAAAATTGTAGAGTTTCGTTAAGAATCGACTGCTTGTAGAGGTTATAAAGAATGTCGCAAGAATTCTGCGAGCTAATAACAGTTGAAACTGCAATTGTTTGTGAAGTAACATATAATAAAATTGAAGTTGCACATATAATGAGTACCTTTGCCTTGGATAACTGGCTCGTAAATTTACTTTTGGTTTTACACACGACTGAAGTTAAATTTTTAAACTGTTTCTAATATGTCTGTGTCCTGTATTTTTATTCTGAGTGATAGCATCATTTACGCCAAGATGAAAGTGATTTGAACAATACTCTTTGTGTGTTTTGTGCATTTGCAGTAACAACTAAATTACTCCAGAGACAGAGATAACACTAGGATGTCAAACGTTTCTGAGTAAAATGTCATGATATAATGTTTCAGTAGGAATTAAAATGTGTTTGGTAGGTCTAGAGTGGGATATGTGCCTTAGCAATGAAGATGAAATAGGGCGGTGGGGGGGGGGGGGACTATACAAAATAATTTGTGGTGCTTTGTAAAGATAATCCATAAAACTTTGCACAAATAACAGGTGAAAAGGTTGCAGTTGCAGGATTTAAAATATAATATAGTACGGTAAGCGAACCAGCGACAAAAAAAAAAAAAAAAAAAAAAAAAAAAAAAAAAATTATACAACTGTGTTTCCGAGATCGCTATCCTTACGCTACGCTGGCTCATTACAAAAGCCCTCAGAATTAAATGATCCACTGTCGTCTTCCAATAAGACTTATTTCGTACTTATTCAGTTATTGATGGCTTGTAGTCACAAAAACTCATCGAGGACGTAGTCGGAAGTATTTGTACTCGTGTCGTATTTTCGAAGAATTTGGCTGGTAATCTTCATAGTCTATTTTCGTATTTGAAGTTACGAATGAAATTGTCCACGAACATTCCTCGCTTTGTAAATGTGACGCACAGCACTCTTTTTACGCCTTATTTCCTAAGGTAAATAAAACTTTATTGCCTTACGCTGGAGCTATCATTATTCTACGGTTTACAGATTTTACATTTTAGAAACAGCTGATCGGTTCTAGTGGCCATCTTGTAGCCAGAAGATGGCGTGATATGTTGCAATAAGTCTTTTAATAAGTCTATTTACGTGTTTGACACAGGATATGTCTCAGACGTTTTTTCACAGTTACTTTCAAACGTTATGTCGCTCATGTAGGACACCGGAAATGTCGCCTCCTACGGTAATACCGGTGATCACCGGATGTGGCGCACAAGTCGCACCTTCTATTTGCCTGTCAGTTAACCGCATCGGCAGATCAGCACTAAGTGCGACTCGTCAAGCCACATTTATTGCAGAGATGGCGTAGAATAATGTGTCCCAATACATCATTCGATATCTGTTTGATCGGATGCTTGTCGCATTGCATTGCTTGTCCCTGTAGGCGAACCGACATGGCTGCTTGAGTATGGATTGACACCTGGTATTGATCTGTAGTTGTGATCGTTTCATATAAACCACAATAAATCTTGAAACACTCTAAGGTAGAGTACGCCTGCGTACACTTGCAGCACATATGACGTTTCGTACATAGTTTACAATTATTTGTGAAGTTTTAACTTATTTTAACGTCTGTTGTTTGTAATAAGTCTTTTAATAACTGTATATGTGTTTGACACTGTATATGTCTCGGACTGGTGTTTATTTATTTCAAAAGATTTTTCACAGATTTATGCTTTTTAATACTTTCAAACGTTATGTTTTGTGCACTTTATTATTAGGACTTATTTCAACAGCACAGTTCGCACCATTGATATATATGTTTAACAAGAATTTGTAATATCTTTTTGTATGCCTTAGCTGTATCCTAAGCGACAATATAATTTTATACTTTTGTTTGCAGTGATATAATTTACTTCACGTAATATCTCTGTTGTTTTCAGCTTATGTCAAAAATTATCCTTTCTCTTTAAGGAATTCAGTAGAGATTTCTAAGTATGTTAAAAAGCTTAATGCAAATGGTCTTGTTTGTCCAGAAAGATATGTATTTCTTCTAATCAAGTGAATACTGAGTAATGTGCTCACTTCATTAAAGAATAAAGTTATTGCTTTGCAGAACGAAAACAGGTAAATATATATAAGTGCTAAAATCCCGATTATAAGAAGTATTCTACAACATTACCATCTTCATTTAGTAGCCTCACTGTGTTGCAAGAAATACCTTCCTTGGTTTCGCCCTTGCAGCGTGTGGAATATAGCCGTCTCGCTGCCACACATGCTGCAGGCATTGCAGTGGTGGGAGATGTAGTGCGCCCGTCAAAACGGCTCGCGCCTGAAGTGCGCTACCATCTTGTCAGATAAACTGGGGGAAAAGACACCTAAAACCAGTCCTTCATTGTTAGGTTTTTATTTGTGTTTCAACAAAAAATATGTACTTGTAAGAATGATACTCTGTAGCCCTTACATAAAATTATTTTTTTAAAATAGCATACTCGTGATACTATTTCATTTAAGAAACATATACCTTTCAGAAACCTACTGTATATATGACGAGTGTGCTTGTACAATACTAATAGAATCATTCCGTGTTCTGGATATTTTCTAAAGCTTCGCGTAGTGATTCTGCCACACAAACACTTATTGTTCCCCAAACGGTAAATGGTCTGCTTGTTTAACAGTTCTTCGACCAAATTACAGAGCTGCGCTTCCCCTGTTACTTCGTTTACGTCGGATCTAACCTCGGGACAGTCCAGCGCAGAGCAGTACTGTACAGTCTCACTCTTTTCGCTGCTGTCTCTCTCGCTCCGTTTCCAACACACGATCGCGGCTGGGACGGTGAACTACAGTGTACTGCGGGCGCGGAGCGGAAATGTTGGCAATGCCTGCTCTAAGGGGATGTATTGACTTTTATTTCTTTCATTATATAACTTAGCACTTATGAATATGTTATGTCATTTAGACTGGCGCGATCGGGAGCGCTAGTTTAGTTCGCCGCTCTGCCGCGAACTAATTCGCTCTTTTAGTTCGTTCGCTCCCAGTGACGGCTGAGCGGCGTGGTCTGCGCGTGCAGGTGGAGGGGGAAGTTCCCCCACCTAGCTGCTTCATGCGTTTGCTGCTTTAGCCGCTAACGATATCACGGAAACCAAAAGAAACAGTTTTTGTATAATTTCTCGAGTTGAAGTTTAGAGTTTATATCTTGGCACTATGGAATTTATTAGTCAGATATTGCAGAGTGCAGAACACATCAAAACAAATTTTGTAGCACTGTACCATGTAATCTAGCAGGCAGACACTCACCTCGAAATGACTCAGCAGCAGAAGGCAAACACGTGACTTTTAATTCTGCTCCTAGTTCGTCCGCTGCTCCTACTTCTTCCGGTGCTCCTAGTTCGTCCGCTGCTCCTAGTTCGTTCGCTCCTTCTAGTTCTTCCGCTCTTTTTGGCTTTTGCTACCGCTACTAAAAGAGCTCTTTTTATGACAGCTTTTTTTATATAATGAATCGGTGTTGCCCAAGCGTGTGCTATTACCCGTATTTTTGGGCAATTTGACTTAGGCAAATAAACCAGTTATTGACACGAATGGGTGATACAATGGTATTCAACTACTTTGCATAAAGAGTACTCGTAGTACTTTCTTTTTAAAATAGATTTCTTGTGGCAGTGAACTATGAAACTACATCTGAGCTGCATCTCAGCTCGAAATGAAGGTAACTGGCAGAAGGGAATCACGCGGTTCTGCGCGCTCTCGCGTCCTCTCGCTGTTCCCCGTCAGTCTTCGGAAAAGGACAGGACAAACTAAGAGGCGAGGGATCCGCGAACTAGTTCGCGTAGTTCGCCTGTGGGAGAGCTCTTCCGAACTAGTTCGTTCGCGAACTACACAAGACTAATGTCACTTCCAAGGAGGCAAATTAATTGAGTAAATTGATAAGGTCTTGACAACCAGTCATTTAAGAAGCTACGTACTGTAAGATAATGAGTGAAAACGTTCTAGTCGTGGTTAAAACTTGTGGTTCCATGGTAACGACACATTCAAGTTGTATCAAAACACATAGTAGTCGATCGATGTGTTGTGATAATGTGTGAGCTGTCAACTTATCTACAGTAAGGCATACAATATTTTGATCCAAAGGTTTTGCCGATTTTCTCCGCCGATGCTCTGCTGGTTGTACTGCGCCTAGTCGGCGTCTACTTTGCTTTCGCGCGTGCGCTATTAGCGGAGTGTGAAAGGGCGCACTGTTTCCGTCCTAACCTCATTTACCGGCGATTAAGTTCAAATGTTTGTAAATCTATCGGACCAAACTGCGTGGTCATCAGTCCGTAGCTTACAAACTACTTAAACCTAGGTAAACTAACCTAAGGACAACACACACACACACCCATGCCTCAGGGAGGACTCGAACCTCCACGGCGAGCAACCGCGCGCTTCGCAGCGAGATGCTTTAGAGCGCTCGGCTACTCCACCGCGGCCCAGGCGATTAAGTTCAAAATGTTCAAATGTTTGTAAGGCTTATGGGACTTAACTACGGGATCATCAGTCCCTAAACTTACAAACTATTTATGAACTACTTACGAACTAGGACGGCACAAATATCCATGCCCGAGGGGGGATTCGAACCCCCGACCGTAGTGGCCGTGCTGACCGTGACTGGAGCGCCTCAGTCACCTCGGCCACCGCGGCCGGCGGCGATTAAGTGCTGTCTGCGTATTCACCTGAAGATAGCAGCCAGTTGGTCTGTGTCAAAAGAATCCCGAGGGCCGGATATCTTACTTGTGGTGGAAGTGGCGTTTTGCTATCTGATTGTAGCGGAGCGCGCGGTTGCTCGCCGTCGAAGGTACGAGTCCTCCCTGGGGCATGTGTGTGTGTGTGTGTGTGTGTGTGTGTGTGTGTGTGTGTGTTTGCCCTTAGTTTACCTTAGTTTAAGTAGTTTGTAAGCTACGGACTGATGGCCACGCTGCTTGGTGATCCACCTTGTGACATGCTTGGTGCCTTGCATCTTCGAAAAGCGTTCCCAAAATGTGGCTTCGTCATTGTGACGTCAGAAACTCGGCACGATAGCCTGTACCTTCAGATACACAATTTGTGCTCCTACAGCCGTAATCCGGAACCACTTCGAGCTGTCCTTCGTGAGTCGAGTGATCAATAAGGCCCCACGCTCCCGCGATATCAAAAAACCAGTTGCGTGCTGTTGCCTGGTATGTAGACCTGAAGGCAGCGCTCAAGTGCAGGAGGCGCCGCGCTGTCTGGTCCGTCATGCATCCCACACGCCTTCTACAGAACTATCGTACTCCAGCGGCCGCTGACTCGAGCTGGCGAACTGTATGCTCCCTCGGAGTTACTCAGGCGTCACATACAAGGCTGGTGGCGTAGCACGGCCTTGCCTGCTAGGATTCGAGAGAACACCGAGTACTACTGTAATAGTATGTGAACAGCAACAGAACAACCTGTACCGCAACCGGTCTACAGTCCTCAAACAGGCTAGGAGCCCCAAACCCAACGACCTCATACACGATGCTTTATTTTCCATACGGAAGCTTCCAACGTAAAAATATTGTATATAGCAAACGTAATGAATGCAGACTTAATCGATGAGTTGCAGAAAATGAAATCAAACACAAAATAAAGTAATAATAACCAAATGTAGTTAATTTAGTTCGAATTTTTTAAAAATTTTTCCTAGGAACCAGTGACAATCAATGAAAGTACTTAGACCAGTACTTAAGTATGAAAGTAACAAACTAGCTAGGAATATTACAGATAATCACCAAGTAAAGCAACACGTGAGCCACAAATATGGATGTAATAATCAGTGCCAGGCGGGAGTAGCCGAGCGGTCTGGAGCGCCATGTAACGGATCGCACGGCCTCCAGCGTCGGAGGTTCGAATCCTCCCTCGGACATGGATGTGTGTGTGTTGTGCTTAGGTTATTTGACTTAATAGTTTAAGTAGTTTGTAAAACAAGGGACTAATGAGCAACGTAGTTTGGTCCCATAGTATTACAAACATTTGAACATTTTTAAATAATTTATGGCTACTGGAACCTATACAGTGACTTACTCTACAAAGGGAATCAGTCGACAGTTACTGGTTAGCTTTAATAGCAATAGGTGTATAAAATTCTTATTTCACAAGTACGTTGCTCACAAAGTACTTCATACAGTGAATAACTTACATTTCTCGGTATTTTGGGTGAATATTTAATTTCCCAAATTGTGATTCATGTTGAACGGCCGGCCGCGGCTGCTGCAGTCGGGGGTTCGATTCCCCCCTCGGGCATGGATCTTTGATCCGTCTTTAGTATAAGGTAGTTCATAGGTAGTTCGTAAGTTAGGGACTGATGACCTTGTACTTAAGTCGTATAAGCTCTACAAACATTTGAACATTTGAACATTTTGAACTCAAATGTAATAAACAAACTAACTCGTAATGACACAGATAATCACGAAGTAAAACAATATGTACTACTTAGTGGCTAGTGGAACCTTACAGTGACCTACTGTACGAAAGGAACCAGATGAAGCTTGCTAGTTACCTTGTAATACCAATGTGTGTATAAAATTACTATTTCAGAAAAACATACTACTTCATACAGTGACTAGCTCTACATCTGTCGGTATTTTCCGTGAATTGTGATTGATGTTGAATGCAAATTTAAATAGCCTACTTTGAGGAATTACGAAACAAAAATTCTCGCTTCGTGTCACAAAAGCCTCATATCAAGAAGCTCGGGCCGTGAATGCCAATACAATAAGTGGTTGTGTAGCACTATATGTTGATAACACGTACCACTACGCTGGTTCTACAGTGACATCAATTAGAGGAATTATACATTGTAAAAAGGTATGTTCCACATTACCGTGGTTGCCTGCTAATTTTGATTGAATACTGACGTATTCGGTATATCACATTTTAAAGCAAAATACTCCGACACAATTCACTTTTGCCGAATATGTGTAGCTCAGTGGCTTACAGTACCAAACGTCGCGGGTTCGATCCCCGGTACGTTTTAGGACATTTATCTGTCACTAATCACTATTTTCACCTGCGATTTTTATTAGAAAAATACAAACTGAGCCGTGGTTTGGAGTTCGAGTTAAGCTGCAGGTCTCCCGATAACAGGCGACGAAGCCAGTCTAAATATCGGTGAGAGGCAAAGGCATAGCAACTGCCACAGTACCATGCCCAGAAAAGCACTGCGGTGGTTATGTCAAAATTCACACTGATTGTTCTTTGTGTTTCATGTTTTAAGGGAACGACATGTTCCACATAGAAGCAGACTCTGTCAGATGAACGTCCCGCACCCGCCAACCGCTATTCTATGAATTCCCTTTTGTTTCTCCTTGTCTGTTCTTTATTTGAATTTTGTAGTTGTCATACTCAAAGTCGTCGAACTTTTCTATCAGATGCTGTTCGAACTGTGCCCAACGTGACGTATTCTATACATATTCATATTAATACAGAAAGTTAAGAATTTTATAACAAACTCATTTGTTATTTTACATGTTGTCAGAGAAGCGTTAAATATAATTATCATTTAGACAATATATAAGTCTCGACTGCAAATTTATTAACACTGATGACCGGTTTCAACTGATTTCTGAGTCATCCTCGGATCAGTTTTCGTGATTGTCAAATTACAACTTAAAAAAGTAAAAAAAGAAAAAAAAAATTGCGGTACAACATTTGAAGAAAATCAGATTGATTGTTGCACAAGTATGACACATGTTGCTTAATATATTTTTGAAGACCAGTAACTAAACCAGGCATTGCTGGTAAAATTCACTGACACTGTCTTGTAAATGAACCACATGGTATTTAAAATTACGTTTCTCAATTTAGCTACATGAACTGTTAAAGATATATGAGCCACGTGGTGGCTGACGCTATACTGTAGCAAGTTACATAGTAACTTGTAATTTGTTATGAAATGAAATGTGTGTAGAGCTTATGGGACATAACAACGGGGTCATCAGTCCCTAAACTTACAAACTACTTATGAACTAGATAATAGTAAGGACGGTACAAATATCCATGCCGGAGGGGGGATTTGAACCCCCGACCGTAGTGGCCGTGCAGACCGTGACTGGCGTTCGCAGTATGAATTCAAAAATCAAATGTTTGTATAGCGTATAGGACTTAACTTTGGAGTCATCAGTCCCTAAACGTATAAACTACTTACAAACTAGGTAATACTAAGGACGGCACAAATATCCATGCCGGAGGGGGGATTTGAACCAAATGTTCAAAATGTTCAAATGTTTGTTAAGCTTATGGGACTTAACTACGGGGTCATCAGTCCCTAAACTTACAAACTGCTTATGAACTACTTACGAACTAGGACGGCACAAATATCCATGCCCGAGGGGGGGGGGGGATTCGAACCCCCGACCGTAGTGGCCGTGCTGACCGTGACTGGAGCGCCTCAGTCACCTCGGCCACCGCGGCCGGCGGGGTTCGAACCCCCGACCGTAGTGGCCGTGCAGACCGTGACTGGCGTTCGCAGTACGCTCGGCCACTGGGGCCGGCTGTAATTTGTTAACTGTGCTTCAGTATGGCTCAGTTATCTTCAACAGTTCATGGAGCTAAAATTCAGAAACGTAAATTTTAAGTACCATGTGGTTTATGTACAAGACAGTGTCAGTGAATTTTAACCAGCAATGCTTGATTTCAGTTACTGTTCTTCAAAAATGTATAAACCAAAAAGTGTCATATATGTACAACAACCAATCTAATTTCCTTCAATTGTTGTACCGCAATTTTTTTTCGTTCATATAAGTTATAATTTGATGATTAGAAGGTTATACTGGGTGATCGTGGATACAACTTTTGACAAGCACGAAACCTGATCCGAGGATGACTCAGAAATGATTTGAAATCAGTCGTTACTATTAATAAATCTACGTTCAAGACTATAGATAATGTCTACTTAATCACACACTCATTTATTTGGCCATGACACACTACCTACAGAAAACGCGTTTATTTTTTTACTTTTTTTATTTATATGTCAGACCCTAATTAGCCCTTGTACTATATAACTAGTCATTTGGAGTTACATACTACCGCAATATAAGCAACTAATTGATGTAGTTCACTTCTATTTGGATGTATCCGACGATCGTTGCATGTTATCCCATGTGAACGAAACCAGGTCCGGGTGCATATCGATGCAGAGACAGCCTCTTCCTCCTCCTCCCCCCTCTCTCTCTCCCTGTTCTCTCTCTCTCTCTCGCTCTCTCTCTCTCTCTCTCCCTGTTCTCTCTCTCTAGGCACAAACTCACACCAGTACTGTTTTCGGGCCGTGCCCCTGAACTCAGTTATCGTAACATACTATCGACCGCATTGGACGATCCGGGGCGTTGGAAATATTACCATAAATATGAAAGTCTAATTCTTAGCCCGGAAAAAAACAATGTAATTTCCGCGACAAAATGGTCGTATTGAACATACCTTTATCAGGAAGGGGATCGAAATTACATATGCGGACTGACTTTTTTCCTTCATCCTTCCTATTACTTCACGTGACACACAAATCAACTACTTTACCACGACTGAATTGGAACTGACAGGTCAGCCAACAAGCGAGACCTCACCATTGTGTAAATACGGCTTACTACTGATGCTCATGTACAGCCAACGTCAAACAGACTTGCGCATACTTTGCAGAAGCAATGACTTAGCCGGCTGCAGTGGCCGAGCGATCTGTGACGCGCCAGTCACAGTCTGCACGGCCGCTACGGTCGGGGTTTCGAATCGCCCTTCGGGCATGGATGTCTTTGTCGTCTTTAGTATAAGTTAGTTCATAAGTAGTTTGTTAGTATAGGGTGTGATACGTGGTTGGTTATTCTTACATATGCTTAGGCCTGTCGTGTACATGGTATTCCTACACATTTCCCCTTTCTCTATTATTACTCATTTGTTACAATATCATGCACTGTTACGTTCCGTGACCGTATATACTTTCTGCTTAGTTCGGTTTTTCGAAACGTGAGAAACATAGATAACAATAACAATAAATGAACGTACCATGTGCGACAGACCGAAAGTTTGCTTGTGCAGTGTAGGTGTTGATTAAGATTTATAATTACGTGTCGAAACTCCATATTAGCACTCAACGATTACAAACTATTTACATGGAGTTCTCTGCAAAATAAAGAAGGGCATGAAAATGTTTTGTGGCCCATTGCATGATCGTATAGATGAATTTCGACCACGGATGTATATTAAGGTACTACGTGTAAAACAATGCACGGTGCTACGGTGCTACTCGATATTTTTCACATTACAACACTGCCAGAGATGATACTACATTGTTGGTGTACGTACGAAAGTAACTACAAAGCACTTCCGCTGCTTTAAATTGTGTCAGCACAATCCGTCCTGTTTGTATTAGAAGTAGATTGTTTGCCTGAGAAGATTAATGATGTTCTAAGGATCAGGTAAAATTAAGCTCTTTTTGCAAGTGAAACAAGCTGCATAATGACTCTTAGATCACGTGACCAGGGCTTTAAACAGACGTCTGCATATTACTATTAAAAATATACCTATTATTTAAATAGAATGCAATTCACGTTCAGTTTCAGTTCGGATATTTGAATATACTGCGCTGATGCGCAATGTATAGTTTATAGGCCTTGCATACGGTGAAAAAGAAAATGAAAGAATACACAAAATTACTCTTACTTAATATTTTATGTTAATTTCATATTGTAGGACAATAATGTGAACTCATTAAGTTGTTCATTTGCATGTTTGTAAATCTATGGGATCTAACTACTGTTGTTATCAATCCTTAATATTACTTACTACATTAACTAACATGAAGTTCATTTGATATCATGTTCAATGTTAATGGACTGTCGTTCGTGATTACTGTCCTCACTTTCTCAATGTTTTCGTCAATGACGGGTATTGTGAGAGACACTTGCCCGGCATTCTCGAATACGGGCGACCCGTCTTACATACAATTCATGGATAGTACTTGATCGCCATGAGCTCGTATCAGCATCGTATGATTTTCTTTAGGTGCCTTTAAATCGATACTTTACTCATTCTTTGTCGTCGTCTCAGTTCGGAACCAAGGTACTAAACAAACACTTAGTCCAAGAAGAGTTCTAACAAGAAACACACACACACACGTCACTCCGCTGAACTACGGTAGAGGCAGTTTGTGAAAACCGGCCGCAACACAGATGCAGCACTGTGATTCGCCTGTGTTGCCTGTTGTGGCGTAAAGTCAGCGCCACACGCCAGACGCAAGAGAACGATCGTGAAGAAGGCAGCGGACGACTGGCACCCAATCACACGCTGGCGCCGCACCTCCTGGGGGGACAAACTGAAAAGCGCGCCCTCTACAAGCTGCTATATCTAGGCCGACATGCGTCTGGAAGAGCCATCTGAACTCGGCTCCGAACTAGGCAGCGCTAGGACCCAGCGCAGCTAGCATCATACAAGACAACGACGCCGTGAGAAGAGACAGAAAGAGATATATCAAAAGTTAAGTAATTGTAAATATTCGTAAATAAAACTTGTAATACTAATCTGTATTGCTGTTTTAGATGTTAACGCATCCCAAGCGTCCTGATAGAACCTTTCTTGAAAGACAGGCCAGGAAGGACAAAACATTGCTGCAACTACGGATCTGACTTCATTCACCGAACTTTATTGTCAGAGGTTGTATCAAAGGAATGGTAAACGAGATAATTATGATGTGTTTCTAATCATGACAATACCTAAAATTGACGCTTCATTCATCAAGGGAGACACTCTGGGAATTTATTTCAATAACCAACCCATATGCAATAGTATTGTATCGCCCAGCACCGATGTTGTCTCAGCATCTGCGATACTTTTCCGCGTTTACTGACTGTGCTGGCTGTGAGTATCCAAGGTAAGTTTATTACTTGTAGCGGACGCGAGAAATTGATTCATGCTTAATCCCTTAATGCCCAATGTCGCGAATTCGCATCATTCTGTTGTGGTGCTTATAAATGGAAGGATAAATGTTTTTGAGTGCCAGTTCTGATAGATGCAGAATCTACACGAAGATGGTAATGTTTGTGACACGTGCTGCCACCTCTGTGGGTGGTGCCGGTGAAAGTAGTTTGTTAATAAAATTTAAAAATATCCGGAGTTGAGATCCGCAATTAAAAATTAAAACTCTCACTGCTGCTGTAAATTACGAGTGGCCACAGTACATGCACAACGGAAATTTATATGACAGCTCACTCCTTAAGGGTGCAGACAACGTTTTAACTAACACAAAATCAACGTTAAAAAATAAATGAATAGAGAATTAAACATGGAATGGGGAGCATTAAATGATAAAGCAGTGGTTTTATACTTTAAAGTCATAATCTATTCAGTAAAATAACAAGCAAATAAATGTGGGGAGACCAAATTAAGCACACACCTTGTCCAAAAGTGAATTAAATCATATAATTACTGCCCGTATTTAAATTGTTTCTGCCCTTTATGAATATGGACGTAACATGGGTGGAAATTTTCAAATACACAATAGGTAGCAGAAAGCACATTCATTCATTCACAGAACAGGTATAAAGGTAGGTGGTACATTACAATCCTGGAACACATGAAAACAGCGCCGAAACAAAGTGTCTGTGGCGTCTTCACGAGTGGCAGGCGTCTTTATCACAAATTTTTAAATATACTGTGCACTAAGCGAAACACATGTTCGGGGAGGCAGTGGCTCACTCTTTTAAAGTGCCATATGGTGTGCGACCACGAAGAATTTCATAGCATTTTCAAACAAAAATTAATTTAGAATAAACGAGTAAAGCACATGCGAGAATTCAAGTAGAAGAAAGCTTGTATTAATAAAGCATGGCTATAGGCCTAAGTAGCGACCATTATGTAAGCATGTGGTGCAACGGTCATACAAGAAACGAAAGACGGAATCAGCTCAGAAAATCTTAGAAATATTTAGCATACTCGCGGATACAGGAGCGACGTGACAACGTAGGTTAAAAACAGCAAAGAAATTCAAACACACTGAATTTACACAAAGGCTGAAGGCCACACACGTGTTTTCTAACTTGAGCAAAACCAGACACACAATCATCACTGGAATGAAAATTTAAATAATTAATTTACACTAAATTTACTCGAATCAATATTAAGAGCACACATTCACATATATAAACGGCCGCGGTGGCCGAGGGGACTGAGGCGCTACAGTCACGGTCTGTACGGCCACTGCGGTCGGGGGTTCGAATCCCCCTAGGGCATGGATATTTGTGCCGTCCTTAGTGTTAGTTAGTTCATAAGTAGTTTGTAAGTTTAGGGACTGATGACCCCGTAGTTAAGTTCCATAAGCTATACAAACATTTGAACATTCACATATATAAATGGGAGGCAAAGATATATAAACATGGGGCATTGATCATTAATAAAATATTTAACACACAAATAGATGCATTAATGTTGCGAAACCTTTTCGGTTAATGAATCAATCAAAATGGAACATACCCACACATTCAGTGGACGTGTTTCACCGAGACTGCTACAGCAGTTAGATGTTTCCGAATTGGTTCACGAGACACACATATGAAGTTATCGTCTTTGTTTGGAGAATTACGGCATAATAAAGAGGTAAGTTTGATTCTGAATATTATTTATATATTCTGTAGTATCTGTGGCCTAACGTTAACACATTTTGATGGAATAATGGTGTTGAAAGTATAAGTAAATTGTAAAATACGGTTTATGTAAGATATGCATCATTTGGAATTTGACCGTGTAACAAATAAAGTGTAAACTGATAGTTCTTTCGTTGTACACTACCAGACTTCTTCAGTTGCAAATTTTGGATCTTGTTTGTAGAGCTTATGGGACTTAACTACGGGGTCATCAGTCCCTAAACTTACAAACTATTTATGAACTAGCTTATACTAAGAACGGCACAAACATGCCGAGGGGAGATTCGAACCCGCGACCGTAGTGGCCGTGCAGACTGCGACTGGAGCGGCACAGAACGCTTGGCCACCGCGGCAGGCTTGTAATTATCAATTGCTGGATATTATAAGGCGGGACTGTGAGAGCCTCAAAGTTCCCCAAAATAAACAAAATATAATGATATAATGCTGGATTTCAAGTCTAGAATAGCAAAAGCACTGTGCAAAAAAAAAAAAAAAAAAAAAAAAAAAAAAAAAAAAAAAAAAAAAAAAAAAAAAAAAAAGAGGCAGGCATTCAACTAGTATACAAAATGAACTGCAGCGTAAGAAACATTAGGTCCAGCAACATCTTTTCCAGATAGGACTACCCGCACTGATGCTGTAGGTCACTGGTCTCAAGTTACAGCACTCGTTTTGAAGAATATAATCACGAAATTCAACAATAATGATTGTAATAATATCACAGGTGGGTCACTTGATGTAATGCGTGAAACGTCAAATCGATTTTTTTAAAGAGATGTATTAAAAGAAATTTCTTATTTACTGCTTTATTTATTTATTCTTATATTTCCTTACTTGTATGCTTATCCTTACAAAGAAAGAGCTGAAGACATTATAGCATGCATAGACCAAAGATACGGTCTGTGGCATCACGTTTCGCTGTACGTAACCTCCTTGCTATAGAGTCGCAAACGTCATCGCTGGCCGTCAGTTCGATTTTTTTTTATAATTTGTCGACCACCATATCTTCCACCCCCTTATAGCTGTCGGCATGGAACTGCTACGGTGTACAACGGAAGACTTCGGACAACAATTGCACACACACCATTCGTTTGCGTCCTGAAGGTTTCGCTGCAGAACAAAATATTAACACACACACACGTAGGATTTTATATACACCGATAACTCTCCATTCCAATATACTCCACTCTTTTATCATTATCAGCCCTCAAGGAACAATGCAACCAATAAAACCATTTTCAAAGAGAAAATATAATTTTCAAAGAATCATTATTGTTCCGCATTTTGCGTTACATTCTTCAAATTACTAAATATCTATCAGATCGCTATAAACCTGTGCCTAAAACCTTCCTCAGGTATAAATTAATAACTGTACAAATATTTAAGTCTCTGCGTCTAGTAGTTCGGGCGTGATAAGCGTACACCGAACATACATTCACATTAATATATATAGATAAATAGCTATCCGATAGCCATAAACCCGTGCCTAAAGCCTTCCCCCGGGTAGAAGGGTAGACATTAGTAACTGTACAAATTTTTAGCTGTTTATGTCTTGTGGTAGAGCAAAACTAGGGTAATGGAGTGCAGTCTAAGAAAATCAGGTGGTGCTGAAGGAATTAGATTAGGTAACGAAGCAATAATGGAGGTAGAATCGTTTTGTTACTTGGGCAGTAAAATAACAATTGATGGTCGCAGTACAGAGGATATAAAATGCAGAATGGCGATGGGTAGAAAAGCGTTCTTGAAAAAGAGTAATTTGTTAACATCGAATATTGATTTAAGCCTAAGGAAGTCCTTTCTGAAGGCATTTGTATGGAGTGTTGCCTTGTATGGGAGTGAAACATGGACGATAAACAGTGCGGACAGGAAGAGGATAGAGGCTTTTGAAATATGGTGCGGTGGCCGAGGGGATTAAGGCGCTCCAGTCACGGTCTGCACGGTCACTACGGTCGGGGGTTCGAATCCCCCCTCGGGCATGGATATTTGTGCTGTCCTAGTTCGTAAGTAGTTCATAAGTAGTTTGTAAGTTTAGGGACTGATGACCCCATATTTAAGTCCCATATACTATACAAACATTTTGAAAAAATATGGTGCTACAGAAGGTGCTGAAGATTAGGTGGATGGATCGCGTAACTAATGAGGAGGTACTGAACAGAATTGGGGAGAAAAGAAATTTCTGGCATATCTTGACTAAAAGAAGGGATAGATTGGTAGGACACATTCTTAGACATCAAGGAATTGTGAATTTAGCGTTGGAGGTAACTGTGTGGGGTAAAAACCGCAGAGGAAGACGAAGAGATGGATACAATAAACAGATTCAGACAGATGTAGGTTGCTGTTCTTATGTGTAGTTGAAGAGGCTTGCTCAGGATAGGGTATTTCTAATCAAAGCAGTCTCCGGACTGAAGACCACAACAACAAAACAACACGTCTTGAGGTTCAGACGTGATAAACGTACACCGAACAGCCATTCACATATAGGTATAGATACACTACTACAACAGCCACATACGATAAACTTCTAACCGCGGCAAATGTTCTTCATTCAGCTGAATATCGGACAGGGGGAGAACAGACGTGCCCTCAGCGCAGTATGTTGTTGCTCGCCTTACAAACTTAGTTAGCAAACTTGGTCCGACACTTTATTTACAAGCGGCGGGCCGTCACAGAGGTGGCGGCCGCGGTAAAAGTAATAACCATTTCCGGCGCCGGGTAATCACTTCTTGTCAGTGCCAGGAACACGACGGGGCGGGATCGACTGCAGTCCCAGAAAAGTAGTGGCGTGGGCGTTTAACTAATGGCGCGCACGACGACGACGACGACGACGACGACGACGCGGTATTATTACGACATGCAAACTGAAATTATCGGAAAATTAATCAATCTTAACGCAGCAGCGGCGCACTTCGCGCGAGGGACAAAAGGGAGTTTTTATCGCAGCCGCCGCCTTGGAGAGTTCTTATCTCGTTAATGGATCGCCCCGCGACGAGCAGGCCTTTGTTGCTACCTGCGTGATTGATTAGTTATCCATACCGCGCTTTTTAAGAAATAATCAAATATTAGAGAAATGACAGTGCTATCAGCAATCACGAGAGGAGGCTGGGGGGGGGGGGGGGGCACGGGGAGGGAGACGTATTGAGGTCACCGGATGCAGCTCGCAAAGTGGTGCTACATAAGAACCACCGGGCACTTCGTAATTCTACATTTTCGTATTGCATATTTTTGGAAACATTTTCGTTTCACTATGTTTGGGTCAACAGCACTCTTATTTAAATTTATCAATAAAGAACAGTCTAGAATGCAATAATTTATTTCATTCAACTAGTTTCAGTTTTATTTAGACCATCTTCAGGAATTTTGATTCCATCGATGTTGTGGAGCTGGCAGGTAGCTGGGAGCCTTCCAGTGCTTAGGAATTTTGATTCCATCGATGTTGTGGAGCTGGCAGGTAGCTAGGAGCCTTCCAGTGCGTCACTGGAAGGCTCCCAGCTACATGCCAGCTCCACAACATCGATGGAATCAAAATTCCTGAAGATGGTTTAAATAAGAGTGAAACTATTTGAATGAAATAAATTATTGCATTCTAGACTGTTCTTTATTCACAAATTTTCGTATTGATCTCGCATGTGTACTGTAAGGTTCATAGCGAAATTACTTCGTGCCAATGCTAGGGATTTTCTGTTCAGTCCTCTTTAAGCACTGCGCGGGAGAGAAATAACTGGCCGTATGTCTATGCAAGCGAGCTAATCCGTATTTCTGAGCGACAATCTCTTAACCCGATATCCGGTACATAACATCTTCCAGGTGAAGCAGCAACTGATTCTATACAGGGTGCTTTTATTCTTTTTTGCTGTCGTTTACAATGACCTGTCGTCTAGATGCTAAAACAAGCCGTATTTTTCAGTTTTAATTGCTTTTTTCATTTGGACTGAATAATTTCTTCTTATATATAGATAAGTTTAACAATATACACCTTAAGTAACATGAAATAAAACTATAAATAACACTTAGAAAAAAATTAATCAAATAATATATATCCATTTAAGAAGATGAAACACGTCCACTGAATGTGTAGTCGTGTTCTATTTTGGTTATTCTTTAGTCTTAAGTGTTTCTCCACCATTAATGTTGTCTATTTGTATGTAAATTATATTATTCCTTAATTAATGATCAATGCCCCATGTTTATATATGTTTCCACGATTGAAGCAGTTAATTCCATAAATTATCTGGGAATAGTCATTAGGAGGGATTTAAAATGGAACGACCATATAAAATCAATCGTCGGTAAAGCAGATGCCAGACTTAGATTTATTGGGAGAATTCTAAGGAAATGCAGTCCGGAAACAAAAGAAGTAGGTTACAGTACACTTGTTCGCCCACAGCTTGAATACTGCTCACCGGTGTGGGATCCATACCAGGTGGGATTAATAGAGGAGGCAGAGAAGATCCAACTGAGAGCAGCGCGCTTCGTTACAGGATCATTTGGTAATCGTGAAAGCGTTACGGAGATGATCGATAAACTCCAGTGGAAGACTCTGCAGGAGAGATGCTCTGTCGCCCGGTATGGGCTTTTGTTGAAGTTTCGAGAATATATCTTTACCGAGGAGTCTAGCAATATATTGCTCCCTCCTACGTATATCTCGCGGAAAGACCGTGAGGATAAAATCAGAGAGATTAGAGCCCACACAGAGGCATACTGACAATCCTTCTTTCCGTGAACAATACGTGACTGGAATAGGAGGGAAAATCGTTAGTGGTACTCAAGGTACCCTCCGCCACACACCGTCGGGTGGCTTGCGGAGTATGGCTGTAGATGTAGATGTACATCATTATACATGCATCATTTAGATTACCATCGATAAAATAGGGGCGAATTGTCCTTCCTCCCGTAATGCTGCACCATACATTAACCCACCAAGGTCGCTAATGTTCTACTTGTCACAGCCATAGTGGATTTTCCGTTGCCGGTTTAGGTTACCTGTCTTTGTGAATGACGCTTCGTCACTAAACAGAACGCATAAAAAAATAAAAAAATAATAAAAAAAACAAAAAAAAACGCTGTTATCGTCCAGTAATTTATTTTGTGACCAGTGGCAAAGCTGTACACGACTTTCAAAGTCTTCGCCATGCAAATCCTGGTGAATGGAAATATGGTACGGGTGAAATTTACGTTGATGTAGAATTCTCAACAACGACGTTTTTCAGATTCTCGTTCAATTTTTATGCTTCTGATGTGGGGATTAGCCGCAACTGCAGCTAAAACACTTACTTGGACATCATCATTTGTTACAGGTCGTGGTTGACGTTTCACTTGTGGCTGAACACTCTTTAAATAACGTAGCTATCCGACGTAAGTTCCGGACACTTGGATGATATCTTCCAGGGTAACGATTAAGATACATAGCACGGCCCGTTAGTCAGTTTAATCACAATAGCCATAAATAAATACCATATAGACCTTTTCTGCAGTTGGTAAATGGTCCATTTTAAAAGTAGTAATGTATCACGGAGCAAATACCGTCCACACTGGCGAAATATTACGTGATACCACTTACTTATACGCTTGTGACTATTACAGCGCCATGTATCACAAAGCGAAAAAAGTGTTCTAAATGAAATTCAAATATATTTACGTACTAGACGAATATGTAATAAAAATGGGGTACCTATTTTTAAAAAAAAGCAGGGATATCCTTTTGACCTAGCGGGCCAACTATAGCAGCTTCTGTTTTCCCCCTTCAAGCTAGAAACGTTTCGTTCTTTGTAGTTTTTTCGTGTGATGCTTATTTCGTGACATATTTGGCCCGGTCACTACTAATGGACCACCCTGTGTATATGATCTGCTGCCGCGCCTTCACACGAACGTCCCACCGTCCGTTTACCTCCACACTCCATATTACATCCCAACGAGGCTTCAACCGAATTCTACTCCAGACCATGATTATCGCTATTTATCCATCCAACCAACTATAATCCTTCCCCACCTGCCTCACGTACCTGAGATAGGGAATCAGATGCGAGGGGTGTTTACAGGTAAGCAATGGTTCTGTCATTATTGCTGTACACGTCATCTATAATACACCACATTAAAAGAAGTCCCACGTGTTCAGATACAGAGAATACTGCAAGCTATCTAGGCTAATGCCAGTGGCATTTGAGTACCCATAAGCCAGAATACGTATCCTGACTCTTCCTCCAGAACATCGACACTGTTCTTCTTCGATATGGTTGAGCTCCTCCCTGCTTGAACTACATCTTGTTAAAATCAGAGTCACTTTTGATAATTGGAAATACTTCCACGTACCGTTCCGTAGTCACAGTGCTATTAGTATATATTAACTTGCTTCAACATAATATCTGTTCAACAACATATGAATGATTGTACTGCTGGCATCTCACTCCCCGTCCATATGTGGCGAAGTGGATGAAATAGCAGTCAAGAAAAAAATCCTATCCATGACATACAATTATTGTTACAGAATTCATTTACTCCTACTACATACTTCACAATCAAATGTGACGGGTACGGAAGAGATTTCTTTGCATTTTACGATTATCTGCGGTTAATTCGCTTTTCCTTCACGTATTGAGCGGATGAAGAATACTTAACGGCCTCTGAGGTGCACTGTCATTCTCTAATGTTGTCTGAATTACCCCTGCGGGAGCTGTAAGAGACATCTGAAGTATATTCGTACATTAACCACGTAGTAATGGTAGCCAAACCGAAACTTTTTAAGTAGGAAAGGCTTCCAGCTCGAATGGCTAAAACGCACTGGAAACGTGTGTAATAAATAATGTTGTACCTGTTTGAAAAGCTATCAGCCCCATTTATCTACAAAACCAAGTATACATCCGATACGGTAATTTGAAGGCCAGCCCACCAACCTCGCTGCGCCACAACTTTATCAATAGTTCGAGCGTGACCGATGCAGTTCTCGATAGTAAAGTGCACGTTCTAATAGCTTGCGAACAGCGTTCCAGTAAGCATTTGCCGGCAAAAGCGTTTTTGCTAGGTGGTTACTAGCTGCTAGTGACGTAGGTATGAAATATTGTCGTAATTACTATAAATTATGCCAAGGTGTCGGAATCGTTCCCCTGTTTTATTTCTCTGCAAGCTGTGACCTTGAGGTGCGATGGCTGGAGAATACGCTGGCGTTTGCTGAGCACGCTAGCATACGATGTATGCCGCAGTTTCTTTTCACTATCTTGTCAGAACAGTGTTATCACCACAAAGTAGGCGCACTTGCTATTTGATTTTTCAAAGCAGACCTACTGGTGCCATACATCGGGAACTAACCTCCGTTTCTTTCTTGATGACAATATTATGCCTCATGCAGTCCGAAATGCCCAGGTGCAGCACTTAAAACTTACCTACGACGTGTAGTATAGTCAACAGAACTTTCCCCTAAAGATTTTCATCTGTTCTTCCAAGACAGATGTCATCTTGGCGATACTAAGAACAGTGGTGGGGAACAGAAAGTAGGAAGATTAGTAGTTAAGGTTTTAATGTCCCGTCAAGAACGTTGTCACTAGAGATGCAGCACAAAGTTGGAGTACGTTTGGTAATGATTGGAATACAAATCGAACGTGGCATTTCGAAGGAACCGTCCAGCATTTTCCAGGGGCCATTTAGGGAAAGCACGGAAAATTTAAATGTGAATCTCCATATTCGGATATGAAGCGCTGTTCTCTCGAAGTTAGTTTGCCAATGACTGCGTGAGCACGCTCGATACCGATTATAATATCAAATCGTCAGTGGACAGCTGGTTACGAACACAAAACCCCATCTTGTACAGCTTCTGGTTCATCTAAGAGCTCGGAAGAAAATTGCGAGCCATATGAAGGTAACAGAAACATTATGTCAGCATGATAAGTTCCTAGTAATAGTTTTCGAAGAAGAAACATGGTACTCCACAATAATCGACGTGAGTGTACTAGAAAAGTAGTAAATCTGATGAACTTTGGTCACTTCACAATTGTGCACCGTTTGCATGCGATGGGAAATGGCATAAATTCTGATATGTGGGTACAGTATGACATAAGCGATTTTACACATCTGCTTGTTCGTTATGAATTGGTTCGGGCATAACACCACCATCGATGATGCTCTGTCGTTACTGGTGATGAGATGTTGTCGTTATTCCGACATATGGGAAGGAGAAATATGGTTGTGACGAAACGAAACAGCAAGTCTCTGTACAAAGAGAGATAATGTTATGCATTTGCTGGAACAGCACGATGTGGGATAGTACGAATTCCTTCCCAAAGGTGTAGCTATTAAAGTGATATTTATTGTCAACAACCTAACAGCTGGTCTGATAAGTGGCTGAATAGAACCGCGACTCTATATGGGCCGGATCTCAAATTAAATAAAACATTTTTTTATTTTATTTTACGTTTCTGCATGATAAAGTACGGTCAAGTACTACAAAACTGACATGGGTGTTGATTTCGGAAGTTATTTTGGACGCACTAGAATCAAATAATCCTTAGACCTCGGCTTTTTCCCCTCACCATTCTCTATCGAACAACCTTCAGGGAACCGCATTCCGGAATGGAAATGCTCTCCGAACGTGGCTGTACGAGTTCTTTGCCTCATAGTGACGTATTTCTAAGATTGCTCAACTGAAAAGTTACCCCAGCCTTTGCAGACTCTTGTAAAGAGTGAAGGGAATGAATTATTCATGACTGAATTCTCTGAAACTTGTACATGTTGCTTTGATTAAATTTACGGGGAAAGGTCTCGTAAACAAATACATCTTTCATAATAGTGTTCAAAACCGTAGTTAAATCTGTAATTAACTGGAACATTTTATTTTGATTAATAAATATTCTGAATCTTATTCTTCCTTCCCAGCTTTTCTTATAACTGAGTAATGTAAAATCTACTGAAGTATGTAATCCACATACCGTACTAGATTAGGTTGATATATGTTAAACGCAGAAAAATTATCACTCGACGAGAATAATTTCACTAGAGACATTGGTTTTAGGAGCATTAGATAGCTAAAGCTTGTATATTCGGAAAGCAGTGGCAGCATACATCCACAACTAATCACGAGGATATTTGAACATATATTATAATTACTTCGTCAGGTTCAATTTCGTTTACTGATAAAGGTCTTCAGATAAAACACTTCCTCTATTTCACTCTCTCCCTCCCTCCCTCCCCCCCCCCCCTCTCTCTCTCTCTCTCTCTCTCTCTCTCTCACACACACACACACACACACACATATTCTTGTCGTACAACTTCGCGATGTAGTGCATCATATTAAATACATAAGATACAGTTAGGTAGCTGAGAAAGGTCACTGTTTCAGTTACACCGCGTTAGAATAATAAAAAATGGCATGGAAGGAATAATATAACGTACGGGTTACGCCGTACATATAGAAAATACACAGTTCCAGCCTTTATGTTGACACTCTGACGAATATATTTACACAGTGCAGGAAATACTGACATAGCTGTAAAATGTCTCTGCGTCACGGAAGTTCATCTGAACTCTATGACAGCCATTTACTGAACGAATGTATTTTTAGTGCAGTTGCCGTAGGAGTTAATAAATGTAGATACATATGTGCACACCAAGGCTATGATAGCGCAATCACAACCAGTACAATTCTTAAAAACTGAGACATCTGTTTAATACATTTGCATTAAGTCTTTTTGGGTATATGAACAAACACGCTAAGGTTTTCATAATTATGAAAGATAAAAGAAAAAATTTAAACCGATTTGCAGTATATAACAAATCATATAAAATTCTGAAAAAGTCCATCAGGAAAAAGTTCAAATTAATAACGCGTACTTTCGAAGCCCTACCTCAATATACGTAAGTGGGACGTAACAGTATACGATAAAGATGGAGAAAGATGTCATTAAAAAGCAAATTACCAAAAATGATATTTACGTGAAAAACTATCTAGTATTTTAAAGTGTAATGCTCGTTACGGTAGACTGTGATAGCACTTACTGTCTTCGGTGAATAAAAGTGAGCCGGCTGCAGTGGCCGAGCGGTCTGCGGCGCGCCAGTCTGCACGGCCGTTACGATCGGGGGTTCGAGTCCGTCCTCGGGCATGGATGTTTGTGTAGTCTTTAGTATAACGTAATTCATACGTAGTTTGTACGTTTAGGAACTGATAACCCCGCAGTTAAGTCCCTTAAGCTTAACAAACATTTGAACATTTTGAATGGAACTGATTGGGGAGTTACGAGGTGGCTGTACTACCAGAAGCAATCGGCGTTTTACCGTAAGTAATTTAGGGAATCCACAAATAACAGATTTCGGTGGAATATGTTCTAAAAGGTATTCCACGTTAGCATCTAATATAACTACGGAAATCATCGCATTTCGAAAATTAATCAGGTAGCAAGTTTTGTGAAAAGTTTATATATCACTGTATAAATTGTTATAGCATACGAAACGGACGGAATGATTGATTTAAACTGGTGTAAAACAAATTGCTTGCATCCGAATGAACAAAATGTCGTTAACGAACAACGAACAAGAAAATCGTGCTGTTTCACCACAGAAACAAAATGATTTAATTACTAATTAGTAAAATAAAAATTCCACATTTGTCAACGCATTTTGACAAACATTTTACATTTACACTGTACCTATGGCGATAGAAACATGTAATCTAAAAAGTAATTAAGCTTTACATGATCAGATGGCACATTAAAAGAGGAATGTACTCTGGAAATTAAAGTTTCTATTTATTTTAATAAACGGTTTATTTGATTTATGGTGGTTATTTCCGACTGCCAATTTGACATGGTACAGGGGAAACAGGAATATGATTTTGGTGTACTTCATACAATTATTGACGGAATTAAAAAGTTAAGAATCCGTGGAACCAACAATTACGAGGTATAATATTCTTTTAAAGATCTTGCGTAGTTATTGACTCAAACAAATGCAACGAACTGTACGCAAAGAGAAATAAGTATCCTTGATTGTAAGATCACGAAACTACAGAACCATTACTACCTCGGTGTAGACATCAGACATTTCAACTGTCACAACCACAGAAATTTAATCCCGCTGAAAGCAGATGCCAGAATGACGTTCTTTGGAAGATCCTTAAGGAAATGTACAGTGCATCACCGAAGGAAGTAGGAAATACTCGTTCGGCCAGTTCTTTAATATCGTTCATTACTGTGGGATCCGTGCTACATGAAGCTGATAGAGGAGCTAGTGAAAAATCAATGGACAGCAGCACGCTACGTTACAGGTTTATTTAACTAGCGAGAAACCGTCAAGGAGATGCCGGGCAAACTGTAACGACAGGCGATGCGAGAGAGGCACTATGCTTCACGCTATAGCCTATCTCGTAGTTCCGACAGCGTACGTTCCTCGAAGACAAAAATGTTGCTACCTCTATCTCGGGAACAGGCCACGAGAATAAAATCACAACTCACTCGGAGTCGTTCCAGCGGTCTATTGTACCGCCAACGTAGAGGCAGATGTGACTGTAGAGCTGTAGGCCATATTTCACATGGCTGCGTAACTCGACGCACAGAAATACCTAGACTACATCTATCGAAAATAAAAGGCAGTGCCGCTGAAACATATCACTTCAAGGGCACTCGACAAACTCCGTAAAGTTGGCAGTATGTTTAGTGAACATAATAGGAACGCCGAAGCTGCAGCCCCCGCACTTCTCTTTTGTTTGTCTACCATCATGTGCATTTAAATATGTTTCTCAAGTGACTTTGTAGAGAAACGTTTCGGCGACACGGGTAAAGTAACTTCCAAGAAACATTCAACATGATTATGAAAGTTTTCAGGCTCGCATGCCTGTCCCACTCACTGTAAAATAATATACATAATTTAAAGAGAAACAAAATCAGTCACAAAATTTTCGCTAGTAATGCAGGGAAACTTCGCCAACAAGGTAAGCATTTTAAGGTATTGCTGCCTTTCATCAACTGTGTTTGCACAACTTTATTAAGACTCAAACTACGTAAAACTTCAGAGTACTTTCAGAAGTAAATAATCTTAGGTCCATAGTTCAGTTGAGATGCTAAATTGCATGAACTAGTAGCTCTACAGATAACCCGAGCTGCGTTGATACAGTGTTCGATGTGAGAGAACTTAGTTACTTATGTGAAATTTAAAACATAATAATTTTTTAACTTTTAGAATCATTTCATCACTTTCATGCTTTACGACAATTAACTCATTTTTAAAGTAATTCGGATTTTATAGCAGACACTTGATAGATGTGTTCTTTAAAAATAACGGGGGTTTACAGGTAAACTAGGCAAACGATTTCGCCACTAGTTCCAGAATTTCTTTTCGCAATACATGACGTGTAGGAAATCATATCGAGTAAAAAACGTTTAATTTACACTAAATATGTCTACAACGCGAGCAGGTAAGAACGTATTACGTGCTACGAAAGTAGATCAGAATGTATTACTGTTGCTTCCTGTCTTTTTGTTATTTCATAGAAGAGGTAAGTAATAATAAGATTCAATACATTCGTAGCTTCCTTTTCCTTTAACAATTTGCTGTGTTTGTGAATCGGTTTCCTCTGAGAATTTTCACCCCCTGCACGTTACTCCGTTTATTTACTTTTTTATTGAAAATCTAAATACAACTGACGTTTCTCTTGCAAAACTAAAAACGTTCTTTCAAAAAACGGAACGGTTAACTTGGATAGTATGCAAACACAGAAGATGTAATAATATGATTTACATGCCAGGAGGTAGAATTTCAGTGACGAAGGAATCCAGTGACTAATCTTTACTGTACACTCCATTCTATTCAAAAATATATGTTATGTTTTCGACTGCAAGTCTCTCGTCTCATTTGAAACAATATCATTCAAAAACGTTACGAGTGTTTCTGATCATGCTAAACTTCCTACTAATGAGAAATATTTTTAGACTGGATATAGCAGACTTGGATACAGCTTTTCCTGTCTCTCAAAATAAGAACAAAGTAATAATAAAAATGACCACGGCTGCTCGAAATTAAGAAACAAAAGGTTCGTTATTTTCTCATTCATATTGTATCGATTCTTATTATATAAACGTTTTTCGTTTCTCGCGCTGTGGTTATTAAAACAATAATTATTATGTTTCACATTTTCTCTTCTAAATTAAAACTTCGAAACAACCGAATCAATTATGTAATAAAAATGGGTTTACCAATAAAAATGATAGCAGCGTTGCAATGAAAAACTGATGGACCAAATTTTGCATCCAGTTATTGAAAAAAATATACTTATACGAGGCGTGTTTTTTAAGTACCGTTTTGAAATAAAAAAAGACGTTTTAAGATATCTCAATAATTTTATGCACGCAGGGTACCTACATCTGTTGTCTACCTACTGACGCCATTAATGAATCTTCCTTGTTTATTTGTGTACTGTTTAAGATGCCTCCGATAATCGTGAGTCCCGCCGACTGTGAAGTACAACCTGTTATAAGATTTCTTAGTGCTAAAGGCCTAAAACCATTCGATATTCATCGTGAGGTCTGTGCAGTTTACTGGGAGAACATTATGAGTGATGGAATGCTAAGAAACTGGGTGAGAGCGTTTAAAGATGGCTACACAAATGTGCATAATGAACAACGGAGTGGGCGACCTTCGGTCGTTAATGAAAGTTTGGTGCAGGAAGTGGACAATAAGATGAGAGAAAACAGACGCTTTACGATTTTCTCCTTGAGGGGTAACTTTCCTAGTATTTATCGTAGTGTTTTGTATGGCATTGTGACCGAGCAAGACCATGACGAAGTCGAAACATTTGTGAGGCAGTGGGTAACAAGTTAGGCGGTAGACTTATATGAGGAGGGTTTTCAAAAATTGCTACATCGTTATGACAAGTGTGCCGCGGTGGAGTAGCCGAGCGGTCTAAGGCGCCTCGCTGCGGAGCGCGCGGTTGCTCGCCGTCGGAGGTGCGAGTCCTCCATGGGGAATGCGTGTGTGTGTGTGTGTGTGTGTGTGTGTGTGTGTGTATGTGTGTGTGTGTGATTGTCCTTAGGTTAATTTAAGTAATTTGTAAGCTACGGACTGATGACCACGCAGTTTGGTCCGATAGATTTACAAACATTTGAATATTTTTTTTTTTTTTTTTTATGACAAGAGACTCATTGTTGACGGAAATTATGTAGAAAAATAAATTAAGGCACAGGCTTCCATGTAAAAATAAAATTATTGAGATTTATTGGCACGTCTTTTTTTTAATTTGAAAACAGTACTTACTTAAAAGAGACACACCTCTTACAACATGACCGAACACATTCAGTAAAAATAGCCTTTATTAAGAGTCGAAATGGTGTTTAATCAGTGCATGTATCAATCGGAAACAAAATCGATCAAGGCAAAGACTGGGGAAGAAAAGCGGCACCGACATGTAACACAAGGTGCAGCATTCGGTTTAATGTATTCGGCAGAACAACAGGAAATTTAAATCTTTTGGTTCAAATACTGTGTAAAACCTGTTCCTACCGAAAACTAGGGCACTGTCTGAAAATTTATAGTACCATGCTCTGTAGGAGCTGGTAGACAGCAGTGAGGAAATACGTTCATTAATCTAAAGGTAAACGCAGGAAGCCTACTTGTTTGATGAACGGTGCAGGACAGCAGCTGAGGCGAGCAACAGCTGCGCGACGCATTCTGTGTACGGAGAGGGCAGCTGCACCAGGGTGGCACTGCAGACGAAGCCGGCCACCAGTCGCCGCATATTGTCTTAGCATTCGACAGCGGTCTCATTCGCTTGCCCATCGGTGCCGCTTTATATTGAATGTTGTTTCAAAATGTACGCAGTATTCGTCAATTTCGGCCATCAAAGCGCTTTTTCAGACACGACGGCTGCATACAATCGCATTTGAAGTGGCCAATTAAGCAGAATTTGTCCATTAATCCACTGACAGCGAAATCATGTTTTGAATAACCGGACATCACCAGTTGGTATTTTTTGTGATCTCTCAAAGGCTGTGTAAATCATGGGAATCTTCTATATAAACTAAAATATTGTGATATGAGTGGAACAGAGCACAAATAGTTGAAATCATACTAAACTGGAAGAGTGCAGAAAGTCGAAATAAGCAGTTCACATGGTATAGTTGAAACAATTAGGTCCTCTAATTGGGGGTTATCAAAAATGGGGTCCCACAAGGTTCGGTCTTGGGTTCTTTGGTGTTCTTACTATATATTAATGACTTGCCTTTCTACATGCACGAAGATGCTAAACTAGTTCTTTTTGCTGATCATACAAGTTTAGCTATCACACCTGACAAACAGGAATTCACTGATGAAATTGTAAATGATATCTTCCAGAAAGTCATTAAGTGGTTCTCTACAAATGGACTCTCAGTAAACTGTGATAAAACCCAGTATATACATTTTCATACAGTAAATGACATGACACCATTAATAAATATAGACTTTGAACATAATATATTCAAAATTTTTAGGTTTTTGGATTGACGAGGGATTGAATAGGAAGAAACATATTGAAGATATGAAACGTTTGACTTCAACTACTTATGTTATCAGGGTCATTGCAAAATTTGTTAATATACGTCTCAGTAAATCAGCTTACTATGCCTATTTCCATTCACTGTTTTCATATGGCATCATATTCTGGGTACTTCAACATTAAGTAAAAAATGTATTCATTGGACACAAGCGTGTAATCAGAATAATTGCTGTAGCCCACCCAAGAGAATCCTGTAGACTTTTATTTAGGGATCTAAGGATCTTCACTATAGCTTCACAATTATATATATATATTCACTCCTGAAATTTGTTATAAACAATCCGATCCAATTCAAAAGTAATAGCAGTGTGCATAGCTACGAAACTAGGAAAAAGGGTGATATTCACTATCTAAGGTTAAATCTAACTTTGGCGCAAAAAGGACTGAATTATGCTGCCACAAAAGTCTTCGGTCACTTACCAAGTAGCATCAAAAGTCTGACAGATCGCCAACTAGTATTTAAAAAGAAATGAAGGGAATTTCTGAATGGTAACTCCTACAATGTAGATGAATTTTTAGATAAAACTAAAAAATAAATAAATAAAAATAATAAAAATGTAAATAAAAAAATCCTTAAAATATTGATTGTCATGTGTAGATAACATTTACTAAACTGACACGTTCCACATAATTACGAAATGATCTGTGGAACAAGTATTAATCTAATCTAATCCGATAAAGTAATTAACAGCTGAGATGCAAGCGAAGACTTCATCGTGGCTGTGGTAGCCATATCGAGATGATATATAGCCACATTCCCTACTCTTAAATGTAAATGGTGGTATTTTCTTTATGTATTTCACAAATCCTGCTATCAGCATACGAAACAGTTTCAGACCTCTTATGTCAAAATATCTTGAAATTTAGTTATTGGTTGAATGACATTAATCACGTAAACGAGAAAGGAAAATTAGATAATGTTTCCGTTACTGCTGGAGGTTTGTTAAAAGTCACAGAGATATCAGTGAATAAACGTAACCACGGTGCTTTTCACGCGGAGTACTTCGTTGCCTTAAGGTATATATCTATTCGGATTGTTCTTGTAGTCCGCGTAAAATCTTTTACATACAATTATACCCTTGAATGAGTATGAGTATGAGTTTATGACAAATTACAAATTTTATAACTGTCAGTAAACGTGGGTGAGACCCCAATTGTTGTCGAAAACACTGAATTGGCTCTATACAGAAGTTGAATTATGAGTATGATAACATGATTACGGTGCACACACACACACACACACACACACACACACACACACACACACATATATATATATATATATATATATATATATATATATATATATATATATATATATATATATATATCGAGAGGAATAATGCAGTGCAACCACGACATAACTGCCTCCTTGCTGTTAACTCCTAATTTTTATGTACTGGAATATTTTCAGAATTGGTGGCATAAAAGTATATGAAATATTTCCCTCGCCATTTCACTTTATTTAATTCACAACCCGTCTAAAGAGGGAACATTTTCAATTTCAGGGGTTAAATCTGATGTTTTTCTACATACAAACTGAATATTGCGAGTAACCTATTTTACATTTCGCTGCAAAGCAATTTCTCCTAACTACATGTATCATAAATTTACCAGTGAAATGTATAAAATAACAAGAATAGCTTTCAAAAATGGAAGTTAGTGTTCTGTATTGCAAAGATTCGCTACGTTCCGTATACTCCACTGTGTACGAAAAGTCGTCAATTTAACTGTAAGGTACACCCATTAAAACCAGTGGAAGGAAGTAGCATTGCTAGTTATTTTCTGTCCTTTTTCGCACTTTTGCATCTTACATTAATATGCAGATATTTATGTATATAAACCGTCTACCCAACTGAAATAAGAAAAAAGAATTTTTTGCAGTATGCCTTTGCTTTATTCCCAACTGTTGTTATGTTCATACATGTGCAGTTTAAATGCAAGAAAAAACATCTTAACAATCCTGAAACTGAGAATTTTGGCTCTCAAAATGTGTTGTGGTTTTTATAAAAAGAAAGTGAAGAATCCAGATAAGCATATCATATGATTTTGTGTGCTAGAAACTGATAACCGTCGCCGTTTAGTTCCTTCCAAAAACAAACCAGAAACTAATTCGACGAATTTAGAAAATTTATCAAAACTAAGGAGTTTACAGCAAGGTTCTTATTCACACCAATCTGATTAAATTATCAACATTGTTGACATTTTCGAATAAAACATTTCTAATTCGTAGTGGTCTGTGATCGTATTCGGTTCTTTGACATCGTGACATGTACCACCGTTCCTCACGTCCCCTCTGACCAGATTACACCGGTCGATTAGCACGGTGGCTTTCTTCCGTTTTGGATCGGTGTATAGCAATGAGCGTGCAGTAGTTATTGATCTATTTATCAGGGTTCTACTGGTATAGATTAGTCGGTAGGTTATAAAGACAAAGAGTTGACACTAGTAGACTTTTATTCTGGCGAAACTCGGTCTCGGCTCGGTGTCAACAACCAGCTCCCCAGGGCGGCAGGAACGATGCACCTGGTGACCCCGCGTTCGCCGCCAGCTACGGTGAGCCGGCCGCGGTGGCCGAGGGGACTGAGGCGCTCCAGTCACGGTCTGCACGGCCACTACGGTCGGGGGTTCGAATCCCCCCTCGGGCATGGATATTTGTGCCGTCCTAGTTTGTAAGTAGTTCATAAGTAGTTTGTAAGTTTAGGGACTGATGACCCCGTAGTTAAGTCCCATAAGCTTAACACACATTTGAACATTTTTGAGCTACGGTGACGGACCTGCCTGAGGCGCTCTGTAGGCTGCCAGTCTTCACACGTAGCCGCGACCACCGAGCTGTAACGAGCATTTCAATGCTTCTCTCACAACTTCCCTTAATTTAGTAAATTCCTTACACTTTTCATCTCAGAACAACTGGTAAACGTCCCTCTATGCACACGGAACAAATTATCATTTCTGTCGTCTATTTCTTACAAGGGCAAATGTAATTGCAAAGCACTTGTTCACATTTGCCGAAAGTCCGAGGTTTTCCGTACAGTTCACAACCACAGTGTAGTTTTCGACGTCGACGACACCATATAGAACTCCATATAATCAGTTCTTGAAACAAATTTTATTTTATAAACACCCACAAGTCACTTTTATTTAATTTAACGGGTTTCACTCTACACACAAGAGCACCCGCAGAATAAAACTTTCACTCTGCAGCGGAGTGTGCTGATTTGAAACTTCCTGGCAGGTTGAAATTGCGTGCCGGAACCGGGACTCGAACCTGGGACCTTGCCCGCGAAAGGAGAAGGTCCTAGGTTCGAGTCCCGGTTCCGGCATGCAATTTTAACCTGCCAGGAAATTTCATCGTCAGGATAGCTTTACAATAATTGATAGCTATAGATTTATATAATCATATGTCAGTACAGAAATTTTAAATCGTTATAGTGTTTAAAACACATCCACCTGTCCAGCTGTCATACTAAGACTATTTTAAATTACTGTACTGACTATGGCGATATAAATCGACAGCTATCAATTATTATCAAACTATTCCGACTATGCTCATGTGTACAGAGTGAAACCGGTTAAATTAAATAATTGTAGCGACCTGTGGCTGTTTATAAAATCAAATTTATTTTCAAAAGTGGCTTTACAAAGCCTGCTGTTTCTAAAAGTTCTTGAAATATTTTTGGAACAACACGACCCTTATGAAATGTTTCATAGTTTCACACAATGTTGTAGAAAGTAGACTTTAATTATAAATCTGAAAAAATATGGCATGTAAAACATGTAAACGTTCTAGGGAAAGGAAACAGTTTTTTAAGAGGAAGTGCGATTTATTTATTCATAACTATGTTTAGTATACATATATATACAGCTACGTATATCATCGTTATTGCTGAAGTAACTTAGCCCATAAATGCAGTGGAATAACAGTCTAACGCTCTCAATGACACAGAAAGGAACATTTTGTAATTATTGTGTGGCAGGTTTATTGGAAATCGGAAAATGAACAACTAATTTCGAGAGCCGTACGTTGTGATCTGTCCTACTAATTTAATGAGATGCTTGCGTTCGTAATGAATTATGATTTTCATTTTGTCGTCTGTAATGTTAACACTCCTTTCCATTACCGAAAATAACAAGAAATTTCCTCGAAACTCTGCCAATAATAGAGCGGACAGAACAGAATTAAATAATTGCCTTCCTGCGCAGGTAACTTTGTTACGATGTAAAATAAAATAGCGACAGTTTTTACAGGTGGTGTTAAAATATATTTTGCTTGTGATGCAGACTAGAGTAACCATCTGACTGGAGCAATTAATGCCTTGTATTTGCAGTCGTACACTTTTATTTGACTTCGCGAGAGTGTGTAGGCCACGTATCTGACAGTCAATTACGCAAAAGTGGTAAGTGGTTATGGGACTCTAGCCCAGAACTTCTGCATTAACCGCTGTAACGCGCAGACTGCTTTTCGCAGCTTTCCTACTTCAGTAGCCGAAACATCGTACAGATATTATCCTGCGCCACTACATGGTTACAAATTTGAATCAATTTTACTGTTTACTTTTTTAAATTTTTATCTATTTACTTTTTTGGTGTTTTTGGATTAAATATCATGAATCCATTTTCTATGTCACTTTTGAACACTATTATTAGACGGACCTCGAGTCCCGATCAGTTTAAGTTTGGCTTTAGCCTTCATGAGTGCTTCATAATCAGGCGACTAGCCAAATAAAACGATGGGTAACTGAACTAATTTTCGGATATTATATCTGGCACGGAACCGTAACTAATTTTTCCTTGAATTCTTATTGTCATGAATTCTATGTTCCAATGTTCAAATGTCTGTAAATCTATCGAACCAAACTGCGTGGTCATCACTCCGTAGCTTACAAATTACGTAAACCAAGGTAAACTAACCTAAGGAAAAACACACACACACCCATGCCCCAGGGAGGACTCGAGCCTCCACGGCGAGCAACCACGCGCTCCGCAGCGAGATGCCTTAGACCGCTCGGCTACTCCTCCGCGACTGAATTCTATGCTTTGGTAGCCAATGTTACATGCTGAAATGGAGTTCTCCTGATGAACATCTTCAGTCAGAAGTCAAAACACTGAATCTAATTTTGTTTCGTAACAGTCATATTCTTTATTGTTCTTTTCTTTTCATTAAATTCTCAAAAATTATCAACAACAATCCTGTGATGTTCATAAGTTGGCTGTGAAAATGAGCACACGATTACGCTTTTGCTGACGCTCTCCCTCATAAGAACGTGTCTCACTTTACACCCGGTTGTATTTGAAAACGTATATGAAAGGAGAAACAAATTATGTTGCACGTGAGTCGCCAAAAAAGTAATGAGAAATAACTAAAATAAAGAAGGTAGATATAAATACTAGATTACAACATAGATTCAAAAATTGCTGAATATGTGAATTTTATTCGCGTCATTGCAGTTTCGGGTGTTAGGTCATTCGCAGACACCTTGAAGCTAAGGCAATCAACACATACGTTCGTGCAAAATTATACAGAGTTAAGAATAAAGAAGTAATAGGATGAAATATTGTTTCATGACTTGTTGATGAGTATTCGTATAAATAACTCAATACGTAGATAGTGTCGCCAACAGAGTCATTTACTCGTATGTATTGGACATTTGGTAATGTTAACTGACGTTAATTTCAGTAGTGTATGAGAGTATATCAATGCATAAACGTTATGTGGTCACCACGAACTGCAGAGGAAAACATTATCTGGTCAGAGTTAATATAATATTAATTGAATTTTCCGTCGCTGCTTGACAGAACATGATAATAAAATAAAAAAGGAACAACTTCTTGAAGTTCAGCAAAACGTTTTTGCAGAACATCATGAAGTAGTAATTTTTTAAATATGTTTATATAATAATTGATCACACTGACGATCCCTTCAAAATTAAATTCGTTGACGTCCTCCATTACTATCTTAGATTAATTAATGCACTGGCGATTTAGGGAAGATATCCAACGGTATCATTTAAGAACATCGAACAGTATTAAACCGTATGAAAAATGTAAGGTAATTACGCATATAGTCTGTTTTAATGTTAGTGGATATGACGTGTAATTATTTGACGTGTTTTATTAGTTCGTGACGTTTAGAATACGTATTCGGAATTGCTGTACTTCTTAAATAAATTGTGGCAATGAAGTACCAACACTTTTAATGTGAGCACAGTAATTTCAAATCAATGTTGGACGTACAATAGTTTTTTATAACTCTTTTCCTATTTAATTATTCCTGCGAGCTGTCATTTCTCAAAAGACACAATTTTCGATCTTCCGTTGTTTAAACGCCCATATTTGTATTCAAATTTCTTCTTCTGATATATTTGGTAAATGACAAAGTGGCCAAAGATGCAGCTGTCATAAATAAATATTACATTTTTTTCTGCCAAGTAACTTTAAAATATGTCGTAGGTCGCTGACATCCGTGAAGTAAGACAATAAAATGTATCTTGTGTTGGGTTATCGTGGTGGGAAGAGAGCGATTTATTACAGTCGACGTCGTCGATTGGAAGTTGTTCTAATTTGGCAGGAAAGAAGGTTCAAGGCTCCAGTAGCCACCGACGTCCATCCATTGTCACTCAGGATTCGAGAAATTTCACACCACAAACAGTCGACAACTAGACGCTGCGTAGTTTAAATTGAGAAATTTCTTCCTCTTGGGTATCTGGGAAATGACATAGCAGCCAGACTTCCAATTACATAAATTAAAAGTTTCCAGCTCGACCACCAGACAATAACGCGTTGCCACTTGGAAGAAACGACAGGTGGCTGAGATCCCACAAGAGATTGTCGGTTGTCTGCAAGGAAAAAAGCAAAGTGCGACGCAGTACAGTCGGGACGTCGCAGCTCGGAAGTGGTCCTACCTTGGCAGAAGAGGAGCCCCAGTGACAGGAAGAGGAGTGTCCTGCAGCTACCGACATCCATCGTGAGGCGACAAGTGGAGGAGAGTCGTCGCTAGGAGTGAACAACACAGAGGCGGGGACTAGGGCGCTCGGCTACTCGGCACTCGCGGGTCGCGGCGCGGACTCTGGGCCCATGGCGACGCGCGCAGCAGGACTGGTCGCACAGCTCAGCACGCGGCGGGGTTCGCGCGCCCACTGCCCGCCGCGCGCCGCGCGCTCCAGAGGCGCCGCCGAGCGCCAGCAGCCACGTGACTGGCGCAGCGTGCGCGCGCACCCCACACTCGCCGCTGCTTCCCGGGCTGCGGGGCGACGGCGTCCGACCCCAAACGTTGTTCCTGCCTGCCCCAAAGGCCAGTCCGCTATAAAGCGGCGACACAGTTTCACAGAGACTATCCCCTGGTCGACGCAAGTCCAATACTGGACCAGTCCATGACCTTCACACCGCACGTCCATGAGAAGAAGCACGCCACTATGAAGATGGTCCGAGCGCTGATGCCCTTCTTCATCAGTCGTACTATGAACCCGTCCACCAAGCTCAGACTATACCGTGAGACTGTCCAACCATCTCTACGGGTCAACATCCCGGGGGCCACCTGCTCCTCGAATATTCAGATGCTGCAACCGATCCAGAACCGATGCCTGAAATGGAGTCTGGGCGTCCCACGATGGAAGAGAAGGAGGGACATACACACCATCATATAGGAAACCGTTTCCCGGGCTACGGTGCTTCTGACACCAAACGATATTCCTGTCCTACAGGCCGGCCGCTATAAAGCGTCCACACAGTTTCACGGAGACCGCCCTCTGATGTCGGAATCCACAACGACGTCCTACGAACTGCGCCAGCCATTGGACCGAACTCTGCCGAGGGTACATCTTACCGACGTTATAGAAATTCTTCCCTCTTATATTCTCTTCCAATGTTTCTTAAGGTCGGTCATTACAGTCGTGTTACCACCATTCATTGGCTACGCGGAGGGGGAAAGTTGGACTTCAGTTTACAAAACAACATAGGATGTCTATTATGAAATATACGATACCTGTGTTAGCAGCATTCGTTGGCTACGCAGAGGGGCAAGTTGGTTTAACAACGCAACATAATACGTCTATTATGAAGTATTCGATACCCGCCACTCTCTAATGTCTCCCGGGCTATGAGGCTTCCGACCCCAAACGTTATTCCTGCCCTAAACGCTGCCCTCTATAAAGAGTCGACACAGTTTCAGGGAGACCGCCCTCTGCTATGAGATTCCACAATGGTGTCCTACGAGATCCGTCAGCCGGGGATACATCTTACCGACGTTATGGGTAATCTTCCCTACTCCCTTCACATATTCTCTTCCCATGTTTCTTATGACTGGTCATCACCGTCGTGTTACCACCATTCGTTGGCTACGGAGAGATGCAAGTTGGTCTTCAGTTTACAAACCAATAGACATAGGACGTCTATTATGAAGTATTCGATACCCGCTACTCTCAAATGTTTCCCGGGTTACGGGGCTTCCGACCCCAACCGTTATTCCTGCCTGCCCCAAAGGCCGCCCGCTATAAAGCGTCGACACAATTTCACGGAGACCGCCCTCTGCTTTCGGATTCCACAACGGCATCCTACGACTTCCGCCAGTAACTGGAATGAACTCTGCCGAGGGTAATCTTACCGATTAGAGATATTCCTTCCTATTCCCTTCACACACTCTTTTCCCATGTTTCTTAGGGTCGGTCATTACAGTCGTGTTACCACCATTCATTGGATAATGCGGAGGGGGAAAGTTGGACTTCAGTTTACAAAGCAACATAGGACGACTATTATGAATGATACGATACCTGTGTTACCACCATTCGTTGGATACGCAGAGGGGCAAGTTGGACTAGAGTTTACAAAGCAAGATAGGACGACTATTATGAAGTATATGATACCTGTGTTACCACCATTCGTTGGCTACGCAGAGGGGGACGTCAGTTTACAAAACAACATAGGACGTCTATTATGAAGTATACGATACCCGATTATAAGGCAACAGATAACCCGTTTTTTGACCAAATTATAAACTCCTATCTTTACGACATATAATCAATTTCAGAATGTTGATCACGCAATAAAAACGTATTGTGGATGTAGGGAAACACTTGTCTCCCGGGCTACGGGGCTTCCGACCCCAAACGTTATTCCTGCCCCAAAGGCCGCAGCTACAAAGCGTCGACACAGTTTCACGGAGACAGCCCTCTGCTATCGGATTCCACAACGGCGTCCTACGAGCTCCGTCAGCAACTGGAATGAACTCTGTCGAGGGTATATCTCAGCGTTTACAGATATTTCTTGCTATTCCCTTAACACACTCTTTTCCGAAGTTTCTTAGGCTCGGTCATTACAGCCGTGTTACCACCATTCATTGGCTACGCGGAGGGGGAAAGCTGGACCAGTTTAAAAAGCAACATAGGACGTCTATTATAAAGTATACGATACCCGTGTTACCACCATTCGTTGGTTACGCAGAGGGGCAAGTTGGATTTCAGTTTACAAAGCAACAGAGGATGTTATTATGAAGTATACGATACCCGATTATAAACCAACAGATCACCCGTATTTGACCACTTTACACTATATATATATATATCAGATGAAGGCCACTGTAACGTTGGCCGAAACGTTGGTTATTTAAGTAATAGCCTTACATCATGACGCGGTACCATACCCAGAAAACTTTTATGTCATCTGACTCTGGCCGCAGAAGCCTACGTAATTATATATATATATATATATATATACTTTTACAATATAACCTTATATCTTTATGGATTGACATGAACATTAAAGACAACTTATTTCAGAATGTTGATCTCGCAATATAAACGTATTGTAGTTATAAAAATATATATGAAACCACTTGTTTCTCTGGCTAGGAGGCTTCCGACCCCAAACGTTATTCCTGCCCGCCCCAAAAGCCGGCCGCTATAAAGCGTCCACACAGTTTCACGGAGACCGCCCTCTGCTATGGGATTCCACAACAGCATCCTTCGAGCTCCACCAGCTATTCTGACCGACGTTATGGATAATCTTCCCTACACCCTTCACATATTCTGTTCCCATGTTTCTTATGATCAGTCATTACAGTCGTGTTATCACGATTCATTGACTATGGGCAAATTGAACTTCAGTTTACAAAGCAACAGAGAACGTCTATTATGAAGTATACGATACCTGTGTAATCACCATTCGTTGGCTTCGCAGTGGGGCAAGTTAGACTTCAGTTTACAAAGCACCATGGGACGTCTATTATGAAGTATACTATCCCCGATTATAAACCAACAGATCACCCTTTTTTCGACAAATTATATTGACACAAATTTTAAAGACAACTTCTTTCGACATGTAATCAATTTCAGAATGTTTATCACGCAATATAAACTTATTGTAGTTATAAAAATATATAGGAAATTACTTGTTTCCCTGGCTACGGGGCTTCCGACTCCAAACGTTATTCCTGCCCTACATGCCAGCCGCTATAAAGCGTCGACACAGTTTCACGGAGACCGCCCTCTGCTATCGGATTCCTACGAGCTCCGTTAGCCATTGATACATCTTACCGACGTTATAAATATTCTTCCCTATTCACATATTCTCTTCCCATGTTTCTTATGATCGGTCTTTACAGTCGCTATTCCCTTCGCATATTCTCTTCCCATGTTTCTTAAGGTTGGTCATTACAGTCGTGTTACTACCATTCGTTGGCTTCGCAGAGGGGCAAGTTGGACTACAGTTTACAACATAGGACGTTTATTATGAAATATACGATACCCGATTATAAACCACCACGAACTTCAGAGACAACTTGTTTCGACATATAATCAATTTCAGAATATTGATCACGTAATATAAACGTATTGTAGTTACAAAAATATATAGGAAAACACTTGTTTCCCGGGCTACGGGGCGTCAGACTCAAAACGTTATTCCAGCTCTAAAGGCCTCCCGCTATAAAGCGTCGACACAGTTTCACGGAGACCGCCCTCTGCTATCGGATTCCACAACGGTGTCATACGAGTTCCGCCAATCATTGGACCGAACTCTACCGACGATATAAATACTTCCCTATTCCCTTCACATGTTTCTTAGGTTCGGTCATTACAGTCATGTTACCACGATTCGTTGGCTACGCAAAGGGGCAAGTTGGACTTCAGTTTACAAAGCAACAGAGAACGTCTATTATGAAGTATACGATACCTGTGTAATCACCATTCGTTGGCTTCGCAGAGGGGCAAGTTAGACTTCAGTTTACAAAGCACCATGGGACGTCTATTATGAAGTATACTATCCCCGATTATAAACCAACAGATCACCCTTTTTTCGACAAATTATATTGACACAAACTTTAAAGACAACTTCTTTCGACATGTAATCAATTTCAGAATGTTTATCACGCAATATAAACTTATTGTAGTTATAAAAATATATAGGAAATTACTTGTTTCCCTGGCTACGGGGCTTCTGACACCAAACGATATTCCTGTCCTACAGGCCGGCCGCTATAAAGCGTCCACACAGTTTCACGGAGACCGCCCTCTGATGTCGGAATCCACAACGACGTCCTACGAACTGCGCCAGCCATTGGACCGAACTCTGCCGAGGGTACATCTTACCGACGTTATAGAAATTCTTCCCTCTTATATTCTCTTCCAATGTTTCTTAAGGTCGGTCATTACAGTCGTGTTACCACCATTCATTGGCTACGCGGAGGGGGAAAGTTGGACTTCAGTTTACAAAACAACATAGGATGTCTATTATGAAATATACGATACCTGTGTTAGCAGCATTCGTTGGCTACGCAGAGGGGCAAGTTGGTTTAACAACGCAACATAATACGTCTATTATGAAGTATTCGATACCCGCCACTCTCTAATGTCTCCCGGGCTATGAGGCTTCCGACCCCAAACGTTATTCCTGCCCTAAACGCTGCCCTCTATAAAGAGTCGACACAGTTTCAGGGAGACCGCCCTCTGCTATGAGATTCCACAACGGTGTCCTACGACATCCGTCAGCCGGGGATACATCTTACCGACGTTATGGATAATCTTCCCTACTCCCTTCACATATTCTCTTCCCATGTTTCTTATGACTGGTCATCACCGTCGTGTTACCACCATTCGTTGGCTACGGAGAGATGCAAGTTGGTCTTCAGTTTACAAACCAATAGACATAGGACGTCTATTATGAAGTATACGATTCCCGATTATAAGCCAACAGATAACCCGTTTTTTGACCAAATTATAAACTCCTATCTTTACGACATATAATCAATTTCAGAATGTTGATCACGCAATAAAAACGTATTGTGGATGTAGGGAAACACTTGTCTCCCGGGCTACGGGGCTTCCGACCCCAAACGTTATTCCTGCCCCAAAGGCCGCAGCTACAAAGCGTCGACACAGTTTCACGGAGACAGCCCTCTGCTATCGGATTCCACAACGGCGTCCTACGAGCTCCGTCAGCAACTGGAATGAACTCTGCCGAGGGTATATCTCAGCGTTTACAGATATTTCTTGCTATTCCCTTAACACACTCTTTTCCGAAGTTTCTTAGGCTCGGTCATTACAGCCGTGTAACCACCATTCATTGGCTACGCGGAGGGGGAAAGCTGGACTTCAGTTTAAAAAGCAACATAGGACGTCTATTATAAAGTATACGATACCCGTGTTACCACCATTCGTTGGTTACGCAGAGGGGCAAGTTGGATTTCAGTTTACAAAGCAACAGAGGATGTTATTATGAAGTATACGATACCCGATTATAAACCAACAGATCACCCGTATTTGACCACTTTACACTATATATATATATATATATATCAGATGAAGGCCACTGTAACGTTGGCCGAAACGTTGGTTATTTAAGTAATAGCCTTACATCATGACGCGGTACCATACCCAGAAAACTTTTATGTCATCTGACTCTGGCCGCAGAAGCCTACGTAATTATATATATATATATATATATATATATATATATATATATATATATATATATATATATATACTTTTACAATATAACCTTATATCTTTATGGATTGACATGAACATTAAAGACAACTTATTTCAGAATGTTGATCTCGCAATATAAACGTATTGTAGTTATAAAAATATATATGAAACCACTTGTTTCTCTGGCTAGGGGCTTCCGACCCCAAACGTTATTCCTGCCCGCCCCAAAAGCCGGCCGCTATAAAGCGTCCACACAGTTTCACGGAGACCGCCCTCTGCTATGGGATTCCACAACAGCATCCTTCGAGCTCCACCAGCTATTCTGACCGACGTTATGGATAATCTTCCCTACACCCTTCACATATTCTGTTCCCATGTTTCTTATGATCAGTCATTACAGTCGTGTTATCACGATTCATTGACTATGGGCAAATTGAACTTCAGTTTACAAAGCAACAGAGAACGTCTATTATGAAGTATACGATACCTGTGTAATCACCATTCGTTGGCTTCGCAGAGAGGCAAGTTAGACTTCAGTTTACAAAGCACCATGGGACGTCTATTATGAAGTATACTAGCCCCGATTATAAACCAACAGATCACCCTTTTTTCGACAAATTATATTGACACAAACTTTAAAGACAACTTCTTTCGACATGTAATCAATTTCAGAATGTTTATCACGCAATATAAACTTATTGTAGTTATAAAAATATATAGGAAATTACTTGTTTCCCTGGCTACGGGGCTTCCGACTCCAAACGTTATTCCTGCCCTACATGCCAGCCGCTATAAAGCGTCGACACAGTTTCACGGAGACCGCCCTCTGCTATCGGATTCCTACGAGCTCCGTTAGCCATTGATACATCTTACCGACGTTATAAATATTCTTCCCTATTCACATATTCTCTTCCCATGTTTCTTATGATCGGTCTTTACAGTCGCTATTCCCTTCGCATATTCTCTTCCCATGTTTCTTAAGGTTGGTCATTACAGTCGTGTTACTACCATTCGTTGGCTTCGCAGAGGGGCAAGTTGGACTACAGTTTACAACATAGGACGTTTATTATGAAATATACGATACCCGATTATAAACCACCACGAACTTCAGAGACAACTTGTTTCGACATATAATCAATTTCAGAATATTGATCACGTAATATAAACGTATTGTAGTTACAAAAATATATAGGAAAACACTTGTTTCCCGGGCTACGGGGCGTCAGACTCAAAACGTTATTCCAGCTCTAAAGGCCTCCCGCTATAAAGCGTCGACACAGTTTCACGGAGACCGCCCTCTGCTATCGGATTCCACAACGGTGTCATACGAGTTCCGCCAATCATTGGACCGAACTCTACCGACGATATAAATACTTCCCTATTCCCTTCACATGTTTCTTAGGTTCGGTCATTACAGTCATGTTACCACGATTCGTTGGCTACGCAAAGGGGCAAGTTGGACTTCAGTTTACAAAGCAACAGAGAACGTCTATTATGAAGTATACGATACCTGTGTAATCACCATTCGTTGGCTTCGCAGAGGGGCAAGTTAGACTTCAGTTTACAAAGCACCATGGGACGTCTATTATGAAGTATACTATCCCCGATTATAAACCAACAGATCACCCTTTTTTCGACAAATTATATTGACACAAACTTTAAAGACAACTTCTTTCGACATGTAATCAATTTCAGAATGTTTATCACGCAATATAAACTTATTGTAGTTATAAAAATATATAGGAAATTACTTGTTTCCCTGGCTACGGGGCTTCTGACACCAAACGATATTCCTGTCCTACAGGCCGGCCGCTATAAAGCGTCCACACAGTTTCACGGAGACCGCCCTCTGATGTCGGAATCCACAACGACGTCCTACGAACTGCGCCAGCCATTGGACCGAACTCTGCCGAGGGTACATCTTACCGACGTTATAGAAATTCTTCCCTCTTATATTCTCTTCCAATGTTTCTTAAGGTCGGTCATTACAGTCGTGTTACCACCATTCATTGGCTACGCGGAGGGGGAAAGTTGGACTTCAGTTTACAAAACAACATAGGATGTCTATTATGAAATATACGATACCTGTGTTAGCAGCATTCGTTGGCTACGCAGAGGGGCAAGTTGGTTTAACAACGCAACATAATACGTCTATTATGAAGTATTCGATACCCGCCACTCTCTAATGTCTCCCGGGCTATGAGGCTTCCGACCCCAAACGTTATTCCTGCCCTAAACGCTGCCCTCTATAAAGAGTCGACACAGTTTCAGGGAGACCGCCCTCTGCTATGAGATTCCACAACGGTGTCCTACGACATCCGTCAGCCGGGGATACATCTTACCGACGTTATGGATAATCTTCCCTACTCCCTTCACATATTCTCTTCCCATGTTTCTTATGACTGGTCATCACCGTCGTGTTACCACCATTCGTTGGCTACGGAGAGATGCAAGTTGGTCTTCAGTTTACAAACCAATAGACATAGGACGTCTATTATGAAGTATACGATTCCCGATTATAAGCCAACAGATAACCCGTTTTTTGACCAAATTATAAACTCCTATCTTTACGACATATAATCAATTTCAGAATGTTGATCACGCAATAAAAACGTATTGTAGATGTAGGGAAACACTTGTCTCCCGGACTACGGGGCTTCCGACCCCAAACGTTATTCCTGCCCCAAAGGCCGCAGCTACAAAGCGTCGACACAGTTTCACGGAGACAGCCCTCTGCTATCGGATTCCACAACGGCGTCCTACGAGCTCCGTCAGCAACTGGAATGAACTCTGCCGAGGGTATATCTCAGCGTTTACAGATATTTCTTGCTATTCCCTTAACACACTCTTTTCCGAAGTTTCTTAGGCTCGGTCATTACAGCCGTGTTACCACCATTCATTGGCTACGCGGAGGGGGAAAGCTGGACTTCAGTTTAAAAAGCAACATAGGACGTCTATTATAAAGTATACGATACCCGTGTTACCACCATTCGTTGGTTACGCAGAGGGGCAAGTTGGATTTCAGTTTACAAAGCAACAGAGGATGTTATAATGAAGTATACGATACCCGATTATAAACCAACAGATCACCCGTATTTGACCACTTTACACTATATATATATATCAGATGAAGGCCACTGTAACGTTGGCCGAAACGTTGGTTATTTAAGTAATAGCCTTACATCATGACGCGGTACCATACCCAGAAAACTTTTATGTCATCTGACTCTGGCCGCAGAAGCCTACGTAATTATATATATATATATATATATATATATATATATATATATATATATATATATATATATATATATATATATATATATACTTTTACAATATAACCTTATATCTTTATGGATTGACATGAACATTAAAGACAACTTATTTCAGAATGTTGATCTCGCAATATAAACGTATTGTAGTTATAAAAATATATATGAAACCACTTGTTTCTCTGGCTAGGGGCTTCCGACCCCAAACGTTATTCCTGCCCGCCCCAAAAGCCGGCCGCTATAAAGCGTCCACACAGTTTCACGGAGACCGCCCTCTGCTATGGGATTCCACAACAGCATCCTTCGAGCTCCACCAGCTATTCTGACCGACGTTATGGATAATCTTCCCTACACCCTTCACATATTCTGTTCCCATGTTTCTTATGATCAGTCATTACAGTCGTGTTATCACGATTCATTGACTATGGGCAAATTGAACTTCAGTTTACAAAGCAACAGAGAACGTCTATTATGAAGTATACGATACCTGTGTAATCACCATTCGTTGGCTTCGCAGAGGGGCAAGTTAGACTTCAGTTTACAAAGCACCATGGGACGTCTATTATGAAGTATACTATCCCCGATTATAAACCAACAGATCACCCTTTTTTCGACAAATTATATTGACATAAACTTTAAAGACAACTTCTTTCGACATGTAATCAATTTCAGAATGTTTATCACGCAATATAAACTTATTGTAGTTATAAAAATATATAGGAAATTACTTGTTTCCCTGGCTACGGGGCTTCCGACTCCAAACGTTATTCCTGCCCTACATGCCAGCCGCTATAAAGCGTCGACACAGTTTCACGGAGACCGCCCTCTGCTATCGGATTCCTACGAGCTCCGTTAGCCATTGATACATCTTACCGACGTTATAAATATTCTTCCCTATTCACATATTCTCTTCCCATGTTTCTTATGATCGGTCTTTACAGTCGCTATTCCCTTCGCATATTCTCTTCCCATGTTTCTTAAGGTTGGTCATTACAGTCGTGTTACTACCATTCGTTGGCTTCGCAGAGGGGCAAGTTGGACTACAGTTTACAACATAGGACGTTTATTATGAAATATACGATACCCGATTATAAACCACCACGAACTTCAGAGACAACTTGTTTCGACATATAATCAATTTCAGAATATTGATCACGTAATATAAACGTATTGTAGTTACAAAAATATATAGGAAAACACTTGTTTCCCGGGCTACGGGGCGTCAGACTCAAAACGTTATTCCAGCTCTAAAGGCCTCCCGCTATAAAGCGTCGACACAGTTTCACGGAGACCGCCCTCTGCTATCGGATTCCACAACGGTGTCATACGAGTTCCGCCAATCATTGGACCGAACTCTACCGACGATATAAATACTTCCCTATTCCCTTCACATGTTTCTTAGGTTCGGTCATTACAGTCATGTTACCACGATTCGTTGGCTACGCAAAGGGGCAAGTTGGACTTCAGTTTACAAAGTAACATAGGACGCCTATTATGAAGTATACGATACCCGTTTATAATCCAACACATCACCCGTTTTTCGACCACTTTACACTTCTGTTATTCGTAAATAATTTTACAATCTAATCTATAGACAACTTGTTTCGACATATAATCAATTACAGAATGTTGATCGCGCTATATGAACGTATTGTAGTTATAAAAATATACAGGGAAACACTTGTTACCCGTGTACGGGGCTTCCGGCCCCAAACGTTATTTCTGCCCTACAGGCCGGCCGCTATAAAGCTATTCCACAACGGCGTCCTACGAGCTCCGGCAGCTATTCAGCCGAACTCTGTTGAGGGTACATCTTACCGACGTCATGGGTAATCTTCCCTACTTCCTTCACATATTATCTCCCCATGTTTCTTATGATTGGTCATCAGAGTCGTGTTATCACTATTCGTTGGGTACGAAGAGGGGCAAGTTGGATTTCAGTTTACAAAGCAACATAGGACGTCTATTACGAAGTATTCGATACCTGTGTTACCACCATTCGTTGGTTACGCAGAGGGGCAGGTTGGATTTCAGTTTACAAAGCAACATAGGACGTCTATAATGAAGTATACGATACCGGATTATAACCCAACAGATCACCCGTTTCGCCCGTTTTACATTTTTTTATACTTGTACAATCTAACCTTATATCTTTATGTGTTGTCACGAACTTTAAAGACAACATGTTTCGACATATAATCAATTTCAGAATGTTGATCATGCAACGTAAACGTATTGTAGTTTTAAAAATATATAGGAAAACACTTGTTTCCCTGGCTAGGGGGCTTGCGCCCCAAACGTTATTTCTGCCCTATAGGCCGCCCGCTATAAAGCGTCGACACAGTTTCACGGAGACTATCCTCTGCTCGACGCAAGTCAAATACCTGGGGGTGATACTGGACGTTCGTGAGAAGAAGCACGCCACCATGAAGATGGTCCGAGCACTGATGCCCTCCTTCATCAGTCGTATTATGAACCCGTCCACGAAGCTCAGACTAAACCGGGCGACTGTCCAACTATCTCTACTTTACGGGTCAACATCCTGGGGGACCACCTGCTCCACGAATATTCAGATGCTGCAACCGATCCAGAACAGATGCTTGAAATGGAATCTGTGCGTCCCACGATGGGACGCGAACGAGGAACATCCACGCCATCATGATAGAGCCCTACATACAGGACAAAATCCGGGAACAGGCCACGAGAATCTTCACGACGCTCGACATACATCGGTGAACAACAGGACAACTTGCCACCGTCGGTCTGGCAGAACCCAGACCCTGGCAGAAACACCGACTGCCGAAGAGCCTTCTACAACTACAGCCTCCATAATGACGCACACCGAACCCTGATGGACTAAAAACCCCTTGCAACATGACACCCAACATAATATAACCGTACGAAATTAACTATACCCAACAAAGTGCTTTGAGGACCCAATATGAGTGTCCAAGCGCCTTTGAAGTGCCAATAGATTATTATCGGTCATTACAGTCGTGTTAACACCATTCTTTGGCTACGCAGAGGGGTAAGTTGGAGTTCAGTTAACAAAGGAACATGGGACGTCTATTATGAAGTATACGGTGCCCGATTTTAAACCGACAGATCACCCGTTGCTTTACCACTTTACACTTTATATATACTTTTTCAATGTAAACTTACATCTTTATGGATTGTCACATATAACTTGTTTCGACATATAAACAAATTCAGAATGTTGATGACGCAATGTAAACGTATTATAGTTATAAAGATATATGGGAAAACACTTGTTTCCGGGCTACGGGGTTTCCGACCCCAAACGTTATTCCTGCCCTACAGGCCTGCCGCTGTAAAGAGTCGACACAGTTTCACGGAGACCGCACTCTGCTATAGGACTCCACAACGGCGTCCTACGAGCTCCGCCAGCTATTCGGCCGAACTCTGCCGAGGGTACATCTTAACGACGTTATGGATATTCTTCCCTATACCCTTCACACATTCCCTTATTATGAAGTATTCGATACCTGTGTTACCACCATTCTTTGGTTACCCAGAGGGGCAAGTTGGATTTCAGTTAACTAAGCAACATAGGACGTTTATTATGAAGTAAACGATACCCTATTATAAACCAACAGATCATCCGTTTTTCGACTACTTCACATTTTTATATACTTTTACAATCTAACCTTATACCTTTATGTATTGTCACGAACTTTAAAAGCAACTTATTTCGACATATAAACAAATTCAGAATGTTGGTTACGCAATACAAACGTATTGTAGTTATAAATATATATATAGGGAAACACTCGTTTCTCGGGCTACGGGGCTTCTGACCCCAAACGTTATTCCTGCCCTAAAGGCCGACCGCTATAAAGCGTCGACACAGTTTCACGGAGACCACCCTCTGCTATAGGACTCCACAACGGCGTCCTACGAGCTCCGCCAGCTATTCGGCCGAACTCTGCCGAGGGTACATCTTAACGACGTTATGGATATTCTTCCCTATACCCTTCACACATTCCCTTTCCATGTGTCTTAGTGTCGGACATTATAGTCGTTGGCTTCGCAGTGAAGCAATTTGGACTTCTGATTATAACGCAACACGTGGCGTCTATTATGAAGTGCACGATACCCGATTAGAAACCAACACATCACCCGTTTTGCTACCACTTAACATTTTTCCGGATTCTTGTTAAACATAACCTTATATGTTTATGGATTGTCACAAACTTTAAAGACAACTTGCTTCGACATATAATCAATTACAAAATGTTGATCACGCAATATAAACGTATTGCAGATGTAAAGCTATATGAGAAACCACATGTGAATACAAGTGGCGTCTGTTCCGAAAGAACAGACGTCTCTTCTGATCTTGCAGTTGTTATTATTTCATATTCACAGAATATATGACATCAACTGCGTTTGGGCGAAGCTGAAAATGTATACCCAGTCTGGATTCTAACCCGGGTCTCCTGCTTTCTAGGCAGTTGCGCCGACCCCTACACCAGTGATACACAGTGATTACCACACCTGCAAAGACTACCTAAGTACGCCTCCCTTCAGATACAAATCGCAGTTGATGTCATATATTCTGTGAATATGAAATAATAACAACTGCAAGATCAGAAGTGACGTCTGTTCTTTCGGAACAGACGCTACATGTACAGATAATTTGCCGGTGACGGGCAATGATCCTTTCGTTAGTGGAAAGGGGTGGGCAAGATTGTAGCCCTTACTCTTACGGAAATTAGTTTCATAACTACGAGTTTGAGTACTGTGGGCAGGGTGAAGCTGGGAATTTTTTCTGACGGGAGGCGTACTTACGTAGTCCTTTCAGGTGCGGTGATCACTGTGTCCCCAGTGGTGTAGGGGACAGCGCAACTGCCTAGAAAGCAGGAGACCCGGGTTCGAATCCCGGCAGGGTACACATGTTCATCTTCGCCCAATCGCAGTTGATATCATATATTCTGTGAATATGAAACACTTGTAAGTTGTAAAGGAATGGTGTAAATATATATCCGCTTTATACCATAAAAGAAACTGAAGTCTATTATCTCACAACTTCATTTAGGATGGATTGATGCCGGTTCAATTGCCATTTCAAGACATTTCAGACGTAAATGTACCTTCACTTTATTTGAAAAGCCATTTCGAGATTCAAAATAAACTTTATTTTTTTCCATATTTGTTTGAGAACACCGCATCTATTTTTCGTAATAATACGGTAGTAAATAAACATTGCAAACCAGACACGAGATTTTTGTAAATTAGTTTTATTCACCTTTACTAATGTCGGGCCTGAGCCAATCACAGATGATGAGGGTGAAATAAATTGATTTACAAAAAAATTTGTGGCTGGTTGTAGTATTTATTTACTACAGTAATATCAAAATAGCCGGCCGTGGTGGCCGCAGGGACTGCGGCGCTCCAGTCACGGTCTGCACGGCCACCACGGTCGGGGGTTCGAATCCCCCTCTCAGGGATGGATATTTGTGCCGTCCTTACTGTTAGCTAGTTCGTAAGTAGTTTGTGAGTTTAGTGACTGATCACCCCGTAGTTAAGTCCCATAAGCTATACAAACATTTGGACATTTAATATCAAAATAAACACTTAAACGAAATGTTAGTTCGTGCTTTTAAAAGTACAATTTTCAGTGCAATATATCTGTATTAATATACACGTCAACGTCATAATGTTTATGTGAACAATCGCTGTCTATCTTAAGTATAAGTTGCGTAATTATATATAGGGTGTTTCACTAACTGTGTTTGCCTCAGTAACTTATAAAATAAAAGGTGACGGGAAATTTTAATGCGGTACGTCAACACAAGAAATGTTACACTTTCTGCAGAGCTATGAACATAGTTTATTGTATCATTTTCCAAAGAGTTACAGCACAAAGATATAATTTTTTAAATGGAATCTTTGAAACCAGCTGCGTCCAAATCAATTTAAACTACATTCCTATCTCTGTTAGTTTGGGAGCTACAACCGTTCAAAGTTTCAGGGCCGCAGTGGAGTAGCCGAGCGGTCTAAAGCGTCGCGCTGCGGAGCACGCGGTTGCTCGCCGTGGAGGTTCGAGTCCTCCCTGGGGCATGGGTGTGTGTGTTGTCCTTAGGTTAGTTTACCTAGGTTTAAGTAGTTTGTAAGCTAGGGACTGATGAACACGGAGTTTGGTCCGATAGATTAACATTTTAAAGTTTCATGGGCAAATACCACAAACGCTGCGCATAATGCAATGCGCCTTCTAAATGTGGTGCGGCCGAGTTGTAACGTCGCCGGTGTCACGGAGCGAGAAGCTTCCTCGATACGCTGTTAGACTGCCGACTGTCGCCGCACACGGCCGTATACTAGACAGTTGGAACCACACAAACAACCGGGTCAATATACCACAGTTACTGACATCGGATGACGATGGCATACACGAACAACGAGTACGTTGACATGTTGCTGATGCTCGGCGAGTGCCGACACGATGCCACTGAATCAGCCACGGCGTATGCCCTGAGATATCCTAGGCGAAGAGCCTCGGCAGCCATTACTTTCTTACGTGCCCAACAACGACATCGGGAAACAGGCACCTTGGTAATTCGCCGCGATAACAGACGAAGACCTGCAAGAAGTGAGGAGACGGAGGTGTTTGTTTTAGCTGCACTACACCACGATCATCATGTCAGCTTAGAAGCCGTTGCTGCAGTCGCTGGTGTCAGTCTCACATCTGTGTGGGGTAAAGTAAACGGCCACAGGTTTCACCCGTACCGCCTGTCACTGACCCAGGAGCTGCATGGGAAAGACTTCCGTGCAGGAGTGACATTCTGTGAGTGGGCCATGCGTAATTTCACGCTGGAGTCTTTACAAAGTGTTATGTTCTCTGATGAGCCCACGTTCACAAATTATGGTGCAGTGAATCGCCATAACATGCACTACTGGGCCACAAACAATCCTCGGTGAGTACGACCTGTCGACCGTCTACATAGGTGGTCTATTAACGTGTGGTGTGGAATCCTTGGGGATGAAATGATCGGTCCACACTACTTCCCAGGTACACTAACAGGTGAGTTATATCGCGCTTTTATAGCAGACAGTTTTGTTGGTCTCCTTGAACATGTGTGTCTACACACGAGAGTCCATTTGTGGATGCAGCACGATGGTCAACCAGCCCATTCTGCGCGTGCTGTTGTGGAAGTACTAAACAACAGGTTTGCAGGAAGATGGTTGGGGCGCCATTGTCCTCACTCATGGCCCGCAAGGTCGCCCGATTTAACACCAGAAGATTTCTTTTTGTGAGGATATCTAAAGGATCGTGTTTATGTCACTGAGCCCACATCACCAGGTGATCTAAAACGGCGCTTCGAGGACGCATATCGCTCCGTCACACCGGCGATGTTACATCCCGTCCGCAGATCCTTTCGACGGCGCATTGCATTATGCATTGAGGAACATGGACACACATTTGAACATCTCATGTAAATCAATTTTCCACCGCTATAACATCCATCACCCACCACACAGCCATGTATTATGTACAGCGTGTGGAATCTGCCCCTGAAACTTTGAATGGTTGTAGCTCCCAAACTAACAGTGATAGGAATGTAGTTTACATTGATTTGGACGCAGCAGGTTTCAACGATTCCAATGCACGATAGAAAAAACTATTGTTCCATTTAAAAAATATGTCTTTGTGCTGTAACTCTGTCGAAAATGATACAATAAACTATGTTCATAGCTCCGCAGAAAGTGTAACATTTCTGGTTTTGACCTACCGCATTAAAATTTCCCGTTACCTATTGTTTTATAAGTTACAGAGGCAAACACACTTACTGAAACACCCTGTATAACTAGTAGGAGAAAATCTCCGAAATACTATGTCTAATTCTCGACCTTCTATAAAACAAATTTCGATAGGCTCTCTGGGTTCACTCTACTCTCAGTCAGACCAGCGTAAGTTGCATTTGTCAACATTCGCGCCTGTGTCAGTGAACTTGATGTAATGAGTCACCACTTTCGTTATGCGTTTGCAATATGGCGGACATGTATTGGTATCATAACCTGTGACTGAAAATACACTTTTCTAAGTGTCAACACAACTGAGTGCTGAAGAATTCCATTATCAACCTGTTACAAAATTCAGACCTTCTTTGTAAGTGAGAATCAACAAATTAGACCACGAAACCTTCAAGAATACAAATTGTCAACTTCTATTACAACATCAGTCATAATTATTTGTACCTCTAGGCTCTGTTGCAATTTTAATAGTTATATATGACAAGAACACTAATTATTACGTTTAAATTATTGGGCGACTGGAAGCGTTACAAGGTCCAGAACTGATGAAGATTACATCCTACCGTTTCAGATGTTGGAGCCGTATTCTACGTTACCTGCAGCTCGTGTCATGATAAACTACATGATAGTTTCCTCGTCCTCCACAATGTCCATTTGGAGTCAGATCATCTTCCAGCATGAAACACTGTTAATTGCTTTTTTAAAGCCTGCAAAAGATCAGCTCGTATCCCAAGACCTTATAGTGCATGATCGACCACTGCCTTGTCCGGTTGTTAGAATCCAGCCATCTCGTTCATCTCTGTGTTTGAAGCGCCTATACGACATGCTATCCTGCGCTGTCATCACCTTCAGCCGTACTATACACCTTGGATACATCTTATCCTCAGGTAGCTCTACGAATGGTCTTTTCATGGACGTCTTCCGATTTTTAACCATTCCTTCTTTCCTCCATGCTATTTCAGTGTGGGCGACACCCTTTCAGAATATGATAACTGTGTCCCTCGCGCAGAGGTTTTAGTTGGACCATATTTGCAATGAATATTACTAATATGTAATAAAAGTAGTAGATAAATTTTGTGATTTGAGTAGCAAGAAACTTCTGAGGCCGAAAGAAGATATAAAATGCAGAATGGCTTTGGGAAGAAAAGCGTTTCTAAAGAAGCGAAACTTGTTAACATCTAATATTAATTTTAAATGTCAGGAAGTCCTTTCTGAAAGCATTTGTCTAGAGTGTAGCATCGTATGGGAGTCAAACGTGGACAATAAGGTGTTCAGGTAAAAAGATGATAGAAGCTTTTGAAATGTGGTTCTACAGACGAGTGATGAAAATTGGATGGGTAGATCACGTAACAAATGAGGAGGTGCTTAACCGAATCGGGTAGAAAAGGAGTTTCTGTCATATTCTGACTAGGAGAAGGGATAGATTTGTGGGTCACATTCTAAGACATCAAGGAATTGTCAACTTAGCATTAGAAGGAAGCGTGTGGCGTAAAAATCGTAGAGGGAGACCGAGGGACGAATACAGTAAGCAGATTCAAGAGGATGTAGGTTGCCGAATGTATTGCCAGATGAAGAGACTTGCACAGGACAGGGTAGCATGGAGAGCTGCATAAAACCAGTCTGCGGACTGAAGACCACAACAACAACATTACTAGTAGCACACACGTCAGACGTAATATTATTTCACAAAATGCATTTTTAAAACCATCGGCTGTTTATTAAAAACCTTATATATTAACCAGTTTCGGTCAACAGACCATAGATAAACTATACAAAAAATACAAAATAAATGTAATTAATGTGCGCAATCAAAGAGAGGAAACAACCAGAAAAATTACATATAATGAGACTGAAAACGGAAATATCATGTCAAATTAACATATAGTTAAGAATACGTACAAGGTGTTAAAACTGAATGGTCAAATATATCAAATACAATACATCTAGTTCAGGCAAACACGAGTCAGTATAACTAAAAATATTAAAAATGCAGTGTTCATCTTACCTATAGATAATACCTATCAGTCAACACAACATAAAAGGTAGCAACCGACTATGAAATATATGACTGCTGTTGACACTCGTCTTACCAAAGTATTAGTTATTATTATTATTAAACTACTGCAATAATTCTGACGTAGCAGTAGCCCACAGCGTGCAGGTAGGATGAATGAACTGGAAAAGGACATCAGGTGTATTGTGTGACAGAAGAACAGTCCTGAAGACCAAAGCAATTGTGTATAAGTCGGTTGTGAAACCTTCAGTGATTTATGGAACACAGTTAAAGGCTCATTGTTTTCAATAGATGAGGATGAAATGATAAGAAGGATTTGTGGCGTTACCAGGCCTGAAATGATCAAATGAAAGTATGAGGGGCAATGTTAAAATAATTGTGTCATCAAAGAAGATTCAAGAGATGAGATTGATGGAATGGACGTATCATGAGAAGAGACGACACATATGTTGGCAAAAGAATCTCAAAATTGGTAGTGAAGGGAGACGAGTGAACAAGGCGGCCAAGAAGATGATGGAGGGACTGAACACGTGGGAATTTCAGGGAGAAACATGTATGGAAACAGAACGTATGGAACCAAGGGAAATGGAGACGAAGGCCTAATCAGCCGAAAATCGATTCGCAAAATAAACAAAACCATAGAACAAACTCTAAATTGTGTATTTTAATCTTCAAAATGGAGAAGACTTGCCTGAAGCGTCGACCCCACTTGAGTGGGAAGAGACGAAAGAAAAAAGAAAGAAGGTCATAATATTATTTATTTTCATTTGACTTTAAGTTTTAATGCGATCTGTTTTATGCTATTCTTCAAGCCATACAACAAGGCAGCAGTTGCAATTAACTCTTTCACGGTTGGATGTGTGTTCTCTTCAACTATTTCCGTTCCCTGAAATGAGGATGCCGGACACTGTACTATCACGCACACTGTGAGGATTTTAAGCATGGTGTTCAGCTCCGTTGACACAGATTAATGACTTGAAGGGACTTAAATAATGTTTTAGAGGGTGTTCTTATCTTAAAATGTCTTTTCTGCTCCAGTTTTATAGGGACCTGGTGTGTGTACAGCGTAAACGGTTGCTTATTCGGTACGATTGCGTTAGTGAAATGCAATCTTTAGAGTCCGTAGCCATACGCTGACGCAATATTAACCAGACGAAGTCCCCTAGCTCCAACGGCAGGGGGAAGCAGGCGTCGTTCTGCGGGTACCAGGACATGTGGGAAGTTAAGATACCGATCACACTGCTTAAGAGGCCTGAAGAGTATTGCGCCCGTCATAAACTTTAGGACTTCTGAATATGGGATATTTGATTTTTACGAGAATATTAAGATATTTATCAGTTATGGTATTTATATTTGGAAAATTAGTACTGTAATGTACGTAGTTATTATAGTGTTAAATTAGGTTTTTTTTCGGTCATAAAAAATATTTAAAATCAGAGTAATGCAAAGTATAAAATGGAGTACCAGCATGGAGGATGTAATAATTTCTAATATGTTCTTCATGTTGGGGTATATAAGCAAAATTCCGGGATTATTAAAAAAAAATCTTCATTATTTTCAGTTTAGTGCGCAAGTGCGTTCTGTAAAGGCTATATGAAAGTTTTATTCAAGTGAGTTCGAGGTTCTTTAATGAGGGAAATAATTAAAACCCTGTGGCGTCTCAGATAGATTCAGAATATTGTGATCGATGTACTGGAGATTATTAAACATACGGAAGGATCTAAATTAAATAACTTACGATATAGTGCGATTCTGATAATGACGGGAACTTCAGTTCAGAATCTGAAATATGACTAGGAATCATTTCATAATCAGTCATGTCATCAAAAGAAACATTTGTTAAAATATATTGTGATGAAATTTAACTTGCCGGCCGCTGTGGCCGAGGGGACTGAGGCGCTCCAGTAACGGCCTGCACGGCCACTACGGTCAGGGGTTCGAATCCCCCCTTGGGCATGGATATTTGTGCCGTCCTTAGTCTTAGGTAGTTCATAAGTAGTTTGTAAGCTTAGGGACTGATGACCCCGTAGTTAAATCCCATAAGTTCAACAAATATTTGAACATTTGAAATTTAACTTAAGTGTCCGAACATTATTTAGTGAGTATATCTTTCGTGCAAACCATATAGAAATATTTTAGTGTGGGAATCTTATTACGATAACGTTTCAATGCTCAGTGTTGATAATTTGAATAAAGAATAGTAAAGGATAGCGAGAAATGTGTTGATAAGTTACCCAAAATTTACTTAGCGAATTTATCGCCATGCAACGGCAAACTTTATCTTTGGTTAAATAATACAATCTACGGACTACACTTTCATGAATAAATGTATAATATTTAAAAAACGGTGAGCTTTAATTCAGCGAAAAATCGTCTTGTTTTGTCCATCATGTGTTGTGACCAAAATTCAGAAACCATAGCCGACCGCGGTGGCCGCGGGAACTGAGGCGCTCCAGTCACGGTCTACACGGCCACTACGGTCGGGGGTTCGAATCCCCCCTCGGGCATGGATATTTGTGCCGTCCTTAGTATAAGGTAGTTCGTAAGTAGTTTGTAGGTTTAGGGACTGATGACCCCGTAGTTAAGTCCCATTAGCTTAACAAACATTTGAACATTTTCAGAAACCATAACTTCAACGGCCGGGCATAAGAGCTGCCCACAAAGGGGGGTCATAAGAGAAAATACAGCAACACAGTGTTCTATTGCGTTAGCGGTAGTCAGCGCTGTGCAGGGGCTACGGCCGTGGCCCCTCCAGTTGGCAGTTAGGAAGGGGTTGGACAGACGAATAACAAGATACGATTGGTGAAACCAACTATCCAAGGCTGCGGTCCCTTGTAGACCTCACTTAGAAGTGAGCATCTCCCGTTCTGTAATAGCTGATGATGATGATTTCGTGTGGCATTGTTCGCCGTTAGAGCCCAGCTGGGATCGTGTTCGGCCTGCCTGCTGCAGGTCATCAAGTGACGCCACGTGGGCGACTTGCACGTCGATGATAACGAAATGCCGATGAGGACGACACAACAGCCAGTCCCAAACTACTTATAAACAAGCTTATACTAAAAACGGCACAAACATCAATGCCCGAGGGTGTATTCGAAGCCCCGACCGCAGCGGCCGCGCAGACCGTGACTGGCACGCTGAAGACAGCTCGGCCACCGCGGCCGGCTTGTAATTCTGAAACACACTGACGTATGGGACACACACCCAACACAATCTTCAAAAAATGCTTGTGAAGCTTATGGGACTTAATTATGGGGTTATCAGTCCCTAAACTTACAAACTACTTATCAACTAGCTTATCCTAAGGACGGCAAAACATCCATGCCCGAGGGGGAATTCGAACCCCCGACCGTAGTGGCCGTGCGGACCGTGACTGAAGCGCCTCAGTCCCCTCGGCCACATCGGCCGGCACACAATCTTCGACGTCCATTTACTGCCGGAGATAACCACAGGAAGAAATAATGTGTCAGATTTTTTTTTTTTTTTTTTTTTTTTTTTTTTTTTTTTTTTTTTTTTAATTTTATCCTGTGAGGAATCGCGCGGCGAAGCCCGAGTGCGCGAATTTAGATTCGCTCTATATATGTGTGTATGGGGGGTTCACAACCCTTACATTGCCACGCTCGCGTGATTCTGTCCATTAAACACCTTGTAAATCTGTATTTTTCAACTCATTCATCTGTTTAACATGTAGGTATTTAAAGTCGATGAATCCGAATCAAATTCTCAGATTTCAATATGCCTTATTTTATCATGCGATTATTTAGTAACAAAAACCATTACAATCGCATCACGAATCTCTGAGAAATCAAAATTTTTCCATTTTAGAACACATTTTGTAGTAAAAGTTTCATCCTTTAAATGCGTTTAACTGCCGCAAAAAATATACTTGTTCCTTAGTTCATCATACCCATATTTCAGATAAATCGGAGAGCGACATTTCCCTGTCTTAACCTGTCACTGAGTGGGTTTGACAACCATTTAACGTATATGCGGTCAAGACCATGGTTCACGCCTGAAAGCAACTCTGTTGACACGAATGACGTTTGCTAACCTACAAACAGGTGCTAGACGAGGAATTGGGATATACGCAGATCAATTGTCGTCACAATTTAAGAATTCATAATAACAAGTCTTGCAAGGTACATTCACAAAATTTCTAGCCGATACTGACGGCCAAAGTGAAGAGGAAAAGTTATGAATAATGACTGTGGTAAGAAAACCATTTCCGTTGTTATAAGGAGATTTGCATTGGACAGGGTTGCGTGGAGAATTGCATTCTTCCTGCTTTTGGATTGAAGAGTACGACAACAACGTCATGTTCTACATTCTTCCAATACTACGTGAATTATGCGTTTACGCTCTTCAATTTATCTCCTGGAAATAGTTGGGGCAGAAATAAAACTTGCATTGGAAAATACCATGAATGTTAAAAAATATTTTAAAAAAGTAATAAATAAATAAAGAAAATAAAAAAAACCGTTCTATGGGTTTCAAGTAGCAAGTTTTCAACAAGCTGACTTCTTCTTCAGTGTTCAACCATGAGGTTGGTTTGCAGCAAAGCGCCATTCCTCTCTTCTGTCTGCCTTCCTGTCATTTCCACATACGTGTTACATCCAACATCATTCACAATCTGTTGCATGTATGATAGTCTGGGTCACCCCCGTGGGTTTCTCCCCTCAATAGCTCCTTCTGCTATTGTGTCTGAGGATGTGCCCCATAAGTTTGTCTCGTCTTGTTTGGGTGTCCCTCCACAGGGATCGGTTTTTCTGTACTCTCCTAAGCACTTCTTCATTTGTCACTCTCTCCCTCCAGCTGATCTTCATCATCCTTCTATAACACCACATCTCCAGGGCCTCTAGCCATCTTCTCTCCTCTCCCCCTATTGTCCAAGTTTCGCAACCGTATAGAGCCGCACTCCAGACAAAAGCTTTCATTATACGTTTTCTTATCGCCATACATCAGTATGGCGATAACAAGCTGACATACAAGGTAAATGACCTGTGTTGTTATGATAAATTTCGGAACAGTCGTAATACAGAGGTGCATAATACCAGATGGTACAAGTACCGTGTCCTTTATATTTTTTGGTTTCCCGCATACGTGAGTACAGTAAGGATTTTGTATGTATTTTATGAGCTGTCCAGTTTCCTACGTGCGATTTCCTCCTGGTTTCCCATTGATAAGTTCACTTGGCCGTCTGTTTCTGGTTTGAGTCAATTCAGACAGGCAAACAACTGCGTTGTACTCCAGCGAAGACTATGCACATATGATACTGATCTAGAAGGAAGTGCACCGCATTGTAGCTGAGGCACAACGTTTCCCAATGCGACGTCTACTTCCTGCGCATTGTTTTATACGTTAAGATATGCCTTTGACAACCAAGGGAGCTTTCCATGTAAGTCGTGTCACGTAAGGACCACGCCGCGACCCACCTACGTTACGATACGCTGAATGTTATTTAATATTTAGGAGCACCGCGTACAGTAACAATAGCAAAGAGACAATAATGCGGACATACAGTGTGGGACAAAAAGATGACCTGTCCCGAATAATTTGAAGTCCAAGAAAAGAGCATTGCGCATGCCCTAGTTTCGAAGTTTGTTTTGTAAATCTATTGGACTCAGCTGCTTGTTCAGCAGCCCGTAGCTTACAGACTATTTAAACTAAGGTAAACTAACCTAAGGACACGCCGGCCGCGGTGGCCGAGGGGACTGAGGCGCTTCAGTCACGGTCTGCACGGTCACTACTGTCGGGGGTTCGAATCCCCCCTTGGGCATGGATATTTGTGCCGTCCTTAGTTGTAGGTAGTTCATAAGTAGTTTGTAAGTTCAGGAACTGATGACCCCGTAGTTAAGTCACTTAAAAAAAAAAAAAAAAAAAAAAAAAAAAAAAAAAAAAAAAAAAAAAAAAAAAAAAAACACCTAAGGACAACACAAACACCAATGCCCGAGGTGGACTCGAAACCCCGACGGCGAATGGCCGCGCACACCGCAGCACGGCGCCCCAGTGCGCATGGCTAATCCGCCGTGGCTAATTCCGAAGTGCGAATATTGCCAATTTTAGCGTTCTTCGGAGCTTCAGTAATCGTCAAACAGAAGCAATGTTATAGTTAGGGAGCAGAATATGTCAAGAATCATACGTTTTAGAAATGCTTCGTTGACTGAGTGCCCAGGCTAACGGATTACGAATACAAAGGCCGCGAATTCGTGTACCACTGGATCTGTGAAGGTAATTTTCTGAACATTAATTAGCTACGAATTTTGGCTTTTCTAGATTCCACATTCGTAAACATACTGCATTTTGTAATAGACTAATCTTTAAACAATGAGGCAATTGATAGTTACAGTAATACTGAAAATGGATGCAGGCATTTCTAATTGCTTCGACTTCCACATGATGAATCTATCGCGTTAAGCTAAGATAAATGTATCAACAGATAGGCATTTTTCGTAGTCGCTATGCGCGTTTTACACTGGCGACTGAATGCGCCTTCCATTATCTGTTGCTTCCAGTTTAACATTCGTTCTTCAACTGCGGTTGGACTATTCGACAGTTACGCTAACAAGAAAGGGCAGGAAGCTCATTGATATAGTATCGACCTTCCTGGTTATGTGGTGTGCATCTAATCGGAAGATACCAAAGCCTTTACTTTTTCATTTTTTATCACGCTGCAAATGTTTATGGCTTTACTTACTTTTTATTACTAAATTATATTCATTTTACTTTATTCGGTATTCAGATTTCTCAATTTTATATCTAAAATCTTCCGTGGAAGGTAATATTTATATGACCATCCATAACAAAAAACTAAACATCCTTGGAGGGTATTTTTCCTCAGACCTCCATTAAAAATAATCTTCTTGAGAAAGTAATATTTATTTGACTTCCCATAATAAAAAATAAACATCCTTGGAGGGTGTTATTCATCTAACTTCTCATAAAAATGAAAATAATCTTCCTTGCAGTCTGATATTTTTATGACCTCCAATATATATAGTAGGCTACGTATATCTTCAGTAGTTTGTTCACATGCCATTAGCATCAAGAACAGCTCGGATCCTATGAGGTATAGTGTCTACAATCCTGACGAAAGAAGGCTTCATATATGGCAATTCTCTAACATTAAGAAAGACCAAATTCCACTAGGCATTCGCAGTTCCGGGAAGAGGGATTGGCCAAGTATCCTACACAGTCTTCTTGAGCTTTTCCCAATTTCTCAATGGCATTGAGATCAGGTGACCTTGGAGACCATGGTAGGCACCGAATTATATTCTCTCTCTCCTTTGGAACCAGCTCTGAATCCTAACGCTGGGATTGTCTTTAGAGGTACCAAAGTCCAGGGATGATTACAAGGAAATGTTCATAGCTTGCTGCATTGAACTTCTATTAGATTGTTTCCAAGGTTCCTACACCCATATAAGACATCCAGCTCCAACATTTCACATTTAGGCACCGCTTGTACCGCGTGTCGCCAGGGATCATCAAATTGGGCATCAAATTGTTGCATATCTGTGCGGTAAACAAGAACTGGACCTCTGCCTGTGGCCTCAATTGTGCACTCAAACAGTGAAAATGACTTTCCTCTAATCCTTGAAAATAAAAGGAGTTAATATATGTTTAAGTATTTGATGCTATTTTTCTGCGACACTTGCCAGTTGACTGGTTTCACAAAATTAGTACAGATTAGTGAGCTTTCCTATTACTGAATTACAGCATTTTGAAGAGACATGAGAGTAAACTTTGTCGTATTAGCTTTTCGATTCACATTTTTAATTAAAGAATTGACATTATTAAACAGTGCTTTTGTAGTTTGTTGTAGTTACCAGCTGGGCAGGAACCGAATTAATGTTGCAAATGTTCAAATATTTGTAAATCTATGGGTCGCTTGTCATCAGTCCGTAGGGTTACAAACTACTTTAACTTATACTAAGGACAAGAAATGAGAGGACTCGAACTTCCGACGGCGAGCATTGATGTGCTCCGCAGCTAGGCTCATTGGAACGCTAGGCCAGACCACCGCGATCTAAATAAGTGATTCTTAATATGTACAACATCACCAACTATAAGTACAGGTTACTCTGATTGCCGTCTCATAGTTGCAAATGTGGTTGAATTTCAAGTACTGCTGCATTTAGTGTTTGTCCTTACCATACATCTTAATGATAGAGAAAAAAATATTTTTCTTAGAATGAAACTTTCACCCTGCAGCGGAGTGTGCGCTGATATGAAACTTACATATGACACTTAGAGTCCCGGTTACGAGACACAATTTTAATCTGCCAGGAAGTTTCCAATATTTTTCTTACTTCAAAATTACATTCAAGTGATAAATGAATAGCGAATTCTTGTCCATAAGAACTGGCGACTATACTTGTAACATATTTTCCTCTTGAACACATTTTCAGAATCCTTATGTTTTACTACTATCATTTCTCTTGTGCTATATATTTTTGTGAAGCGGCCTCAATTTCTGATTGTTTCATCCAATAGGAACACACGCGGCCAAAAAGACAAGTATGTAGGGTGGTTCTTGTAGTAGCAGTTCGGTGCAGTTAGCGTCAGTAACCTGTGAGGAATTATTGCGTATTACTACCCGTGCTGTAAGCAGCTGCAAAATCTCGACCGACGGAGTGTTTCAAAATGTGGGAAACCCTAAAGAAACCAAAACCAAGTTGGCCGGTACAGCGACCCACGTCGTTGTAAAGGCATTAATGGCGTGCAGTCAATTTTAATATTTAGTTAGTTCGTATGTGTAGCGAGATGGGGCTCAAAAATAACGTTCAAATGTTGTAAATCTAATGTTTATCAGACTCTAGCCTTACTATTTAACTCATTCTAAGGACGAGACACCCAGACACACCTAGCCTCCCTTATTTGTAAACACAATGTACGAACTAAATGTCAGTTTGGTTTTCAGAAAGACTTTTCAACACAGAATGCTATGTATACCTTCACTGATGAAATATTAAATGCTCTGAATAACCGGACATCGCCAGTTAGTATTATTTGTTATCTCTCAAAGGCCACTAGATAAGCTTAATCATTATGGTTTGAGTGGGGCAGTGCACATATGGTTTGATTTATGCTTAACTGGAAGAATGAAGAAAGTTGAGATAAGTGGTTTATATAATGTCAAAACATCAGTGGAATCCTCGAACGGAGGCGGAAGAGGAGGTTATCAAGGATGGGGTGCCACAGGGGTCGGTCTTAGGTACTTTTCTGTTCTTGATATACATAAATGATTTACCATTCTACTTTGATGAAAATGCAAAGTAATTTCTTTTTTTGATGATACAAATATAGTAATCACATCCAAAAAATGAGAACTAAGATGTAATCGTAAATAATGCTTCTCACAAAAATATTGAGAGGTTCTCTGCAAACGGACTCTCATTAAATTTTGATAAAACACAGTATAATCAGAATAATTACTGGAGCGCACCCACCTTCCTCCTGCAGACATCTATTTAATTACTTAGGTATCCTCAAAGTAACTTCACAGTATATACGTGTGCAAGACATCAACAATCTGCACGGAAGTTGGACGACGTTTGCAACAGCATGGACTATCAGCTCGGAGACCATGGCTGCGGTTACCCTTGACGCTGCTTCACAGACAGGAGCGCCTGTGATGGTGTACTCAACGACGAAACTGGGTGCACGAATGGCAAAAGTCATTCTTTCGGATGAATCGAGGTTCTGTTTAGAGCACCATGATGGTCGCATCCGTGTTTGGCGATATCGCGGTGAACGCAAATTGGAAGCGTGTATCCGTCATCGCCATACTGACGTATGAGCCGGTGTGATGGTATGGTGTGTCATTGGTTACACTTCTCGGTCTCCTCTTGTTCGCATCGACGGCACTTTGAACAGTAGCCGTTACATTTCAGATGTGTTACTACCCTTGGCTCTACCCTTCATTCGATCCCTGCAAAACCCTACATTTCAGCAGGATAACGCACGACCGCATGTTGCAGGTCCTGTACGGGCCTTTCTGTATACGGAAAATGTTCGACCGTTGCCCTGTCTAGCACATTCTCAAGATCTCTCACCAACTGAAAACGACTTGTTAATGGTGGCCGAGCCACTGGCTAGCCACAATACGTCAGTCACAACACTTGACGAACTGTGGTGTCGTGCTGAAGCTGCATTGCACCTGTACCTGTACACGACCTCGAAACTCTGTTTGACTCAATGCCCAGGCGTATCAAGGCCGTTAATATGGCCAGAGATGGTTGTTCTGGGTAGTGATTTCTCATGATCTATGCTCCCAAATTGCGTTCAAATGTGACTTCTAGTGTAATATATTTGTCCAATGAATACCCGTTTATCATTTGAATTTCTTCTTGGTGTAGCAATTTCAATGGCCACTAGTGTATTTTACTATTCCGACGATGGGGGTGAGTAATACGTTTTCGTTTCGATTTTTAAGGTCTAGGAAAAGATTTAAGAAAATGTTTGTATAGTCTATGGGACTTAACTACGGGGTCATCAGTCCCTAAACTTACAAACTACTTATGAACTAACTAAGACTAAGGACGGCACAAATATCCATGCCCGAGGGGGATTCGAACCCCCGACCGTAGTGGCCGTGCAGACCGTGACTGAAGCGCCTCAGTCCTCTCGGCCACCGCGGCCGGCAAAAGATTTAAGAGAGAGAGAGAAGCAGAAACGGGAAATTCGAACACATTACACAAATTTTTGTGGGCAGTCTTTCTTATACCAGATGATAGGAATAACATATTTGGTTTTACTATTCACCATAAAGTTTGGTGCGTTTCCATGTTTTTTCCATCGAAAAGGTTTTGTTGCCTTGCAACCCAGCGTGTGGTGGATGACAGAGGGTACATTCCAATAAAATTCGACACGATTTCACCGGTCCGTAGATGTATGTTTGTTTCGTGGAAAAGCTTTTACCCTCTGGAAGCCGCTGTATGGTGCACGGTGGAGGATTACTTCCTACAGGGCGTGACGTCTTATGATCACTCACCATCATACTTGGCAGGTATGTGTAGTATTCCACAGATAGCGGGGAGGAGGAAATGGAGGGGAGTAGGAGGAGATGTGCAGAGGAAGAGGCAGGAGGTGTGGAAGACAAGGTGAACACAGGGAGAAGGTGGAAGAGCTAGGGAGTGGCGTCGAGGTCTGGGCGTCATGTTTGGAATTGCGCATGCTCCTGTCTGAGGTTCCAGTCCTCCCTCCTGCACAGATGGCTGTGTTGTCCTTTGCAAAAGTTGCATTGAGGAGTTCTTAAGTCTAGGGACCGATGACCACTGCAGTTATGTCCTACAGCTTTACATACATTTTAACATTTTATGTATTACTGTGAAATACATGTACCACTTTTATATTAGAATATCGGGATAAGGGGACATACAGAAACAATGGAGTGGATGGATGAGGAGGACGAAGAGGAACAGAATGTAAGAATAATTGACACAAGAAAGTCAGATTATGTAATCTATATACAACTTTGATTTTTGCCTTTTTTCTTGATTGGTAGGTAAAATCTTAAATACTGATGTGTAATTATCATATTTATTATGTTATTTCATCGGCTAATTATTTAGAAAATATATACTATTCAAGTGTTTTTTTTTTTTTTTTTTTTTTTTTTTTTTTTGCATCACTGTCAAACTTTTTAAATTTGAGATAATTTCTGAACCAAAAGTCTGTTCACTAATGTCAGGAAATTAAATACAAAAGTGATTCTGTCTATAGCTGAATTTTAAAAAAACACCGACCTCAAGTAAACGAGAATCCCGTGACAAAATAACTGATTAGTTTGTCCCTGGAGTTTATCGTTAAGTTTCATTGATATAAATTACTGATTGAAATAGCATAGTCTTTTATCACTGAAATTCCACAAAGGCTCAATAGTTATTTCGTGGTACTTCTTTGCTTCGTAAGCCTACTTACGTGGTAAAAATTATTGCCACCGTTTGTAAAATATTGCAACAGTTTGTAAATTATATCACTCATATTCACAGCAGCACCCAAGGAAACCTGAAATAAAATTGTAAATTCCTCTCTAAACTGATTACCGTCCAAGCCTGATTAATTGAACAGTAATTTCAAAATTTTCCGCGTCATGGAAGCGAAACTCTGGGATCCGGTCGGCGGCTTCTCGCTTTGACATCAATTTGGAAATCAACACTTCGTTGCAAATTACAATCGCACGAGCATGTCTCACACATATATTTAAACATATTTTGTAAAATTTTTACACATAGTTCACACCTTACCCACATCACAGATCGCATTTCATAAAACAATCTAACGACGCCTGTGGTACAACTACGTATCTCTTACCAGATGTCCTTTCTCAACCTAGACCTGACCAATACTATTACTTACTATTACTTATACATGAAGAATGACATAGATAATAATGTTATATAATTAAATACAATTATTGAATTTTTCTCACATATAATGTATTTGGACGCATGACACGTTTGCACCTAGTGGCACGGTGTAAAAATTTTTGTTCTATTGGTGCGACGGCTGTACTTTCGGAACAGACACCACACTTGCTTCGCAGCCATATTGCATTTGCAAATTATTAAAGAAGGTGAGGAAGGAAGAAGGATTAGGAAGAAAAGGATTGACAGTGGCTGCATAGGGGCATTGAAATTAATCAATGGCGACAAGCGAAAATTTCAGCCGGCTTGGGAATCGAATCCGGGTCTTTCGCTTCGGGCCAGCGGTCGCCTTAACCACTTGGCTACCCGTGCTCATCTCCCGTCCGCCTCAAACCACCACAAGTCACACGCTGTGGCTGTAGCGCCCATATCGTCCATGCCATCTTACACTCGCCATTACGGATTCCCGTGCGAGGTCGAATGTGTGAACACATCTGCGTTGAAGTAAGTGAAGCTAACGCCGTCTTCACGTGTAAATACTTATTATATTGGTGTGGTGTCTGTTCTTTCGGACATGTCCGCCTCCCGGACTCGATTCTCCGCCCGGCTCACATTTTCACTTGTCGCCATTGTTTCATTTCAGTGTCCTAATTAACGATTTCTTTCCCAGTCGTTCTTCCTTGCCCTCCTTTTGATTATTGAAACAGTAATTTTACACACATTTTACGTAATGTTATTGAAGTTTGAAAAATAAAAAAGTATAAAAAATGAGAGGACATCACAAGGAGATGAGGCGGATGTGGAGAAAGTGGTAGCAGGAGATGGAAAGAGAGAGGACGTAGGAAGAAACAGGCAAAGACAGAAGTGGAAATGATCAACATCTATTGCGGCACACGTGAAACATTTTAAGTTAATAGCGGCTAGGGCAATATGTCTGATTTTCTTATTGCTATCTTTGTGTTCATAATTGGCAGGACAAGGTGTTTTATATGAAAGATATTCTTTTTGATCCACTGGGGAAGTTGAAATTGTGGGTTGTATTTTAGTATAAAAACTCAATAAGAGAAATGTAACGATCAGTATGGGTGTTCTATTGTCATTTATTTTAATACAAATAAAAATTTGATGTGTACACTGTCACTTCTGCTGTCCCAGTTTTTTGTAACAACAACAATAAGAGATGAACAGGGAGAGAAGTATGTAAAGGAAATGGACTGGGATAGGCAGGTAATTGATATAGGAAGGGTAGGGGAGGAGACTGACAAATAAAGACGTTTTTTTTTTGGGGGGGGGGGGGGGGGAAGGACAGAGTCAAAAGGAGAAGGAAATTAGCTTGTAGGTGCAATTCTCATCATTATGAGCAAAAGCGAGAAAAGTTTCACATTTTTCACCTCCTCGCACACACACTGATCATCCCATTACGTATTTGTATTCATTTCCGTGACTTGGCCTTTACTTGCGTAAATTATTTCTTTAAAGCCTGGCGCACAGAGCCGGCCGAGAATGTCGTTTTTGGGCGTTGTTTACTGCCGCCATTAATTAATCTCCCTTCGCTTAATTTTGGCGTCATATGAGACGCACAAAAATGCGGTTACTTGCGCGGGGCCGTTATATTAGCATTCCGAGGCGTGTGACCCAGTAAAACGCGCCGTTGCGTGCCGCGGCTCCCTCGCGGGTGGGGCGGGGCATTCCGGCACTGGCACCCAGTCTCAGCATCGGCCATCGCCCGAGCGTTCCCGTTTGGCTCTGCTCGCCTTGTGTTGCCGATGAACAGCGAGGCGCGTTCCGCAGAACACGATTAACACGCGGTTAGTGGCTATCATCTGACAGATGAATATGCATCTATCTTCTCTGAAAACCACAGGGCAGCTCCGATGTCGCAACGTCCCTCCCCTCTGTATGATGGAAGGCGTTTCCTGGTACTGTAACGGCAAAGAGCCGCGCAATTACTGGTTATTTGGGTGTCGAATTCCGTCATCGAGAGGCAGCGCAACAAACTGAAAATTTAATTATATCCATAATCGATGTGAGGTCGTGGTTGTATTATTTAGTTAATTTGTCAAACAAGTAGGCTCAACTACAGATATCGTGTAAAAACACTAAAATATGACGCGTTCAGTGGCCAAGCCTTCATCATCAGATAATCTGTACAAGATCATAAAACATATAATAAGGAATACAAGTGTATTCTACGCCACAGTTGCTTCTGTACAACTTGGTCCTAAAACAGCTTCTGGCCAAAATGATACATATAAGATCATATGTTGTAATACTCTTTTGACCATTTCCAAAATTGTACTGTATCTTACTTTTTGTCTTTACTTTGTACTTTTATAAAACATTTCTTTACTGTGGAGAACTTTAAAATGATACCATAGTGCATCGAAACTGGTTGTACATTACAAATGAAGTATTAAAACATTTCCTTTTTTAACAAGCAATTGTGGCTTAGAATACACTTGTATTCCTTATTATATGAATTATTCCAGTTGCACTTCTAGCTGACATTGTGTCAAATTATATTAATCTTAAAACATGAAACGATAAAAATATAAAACGTAATAAAAAGAAACGTGGTTACTTCCCTTGTAACCGTGTCTACGAAGAAAGGTCCTCAGCATATTGTGCTACGTCAGAACTCAAACCAGATCCCAGCAATGTCGGCGGATAACACAATCGAAATGCACCGAGTCAAAAACACGACTGGGGCGCAAAAACAACCTCCAAATTCCAAAGATCACCCACAAACTAGTGGGTACATTCAGGTGTCACGAAATCATTTGCACAGTATTACAGAGGTTGAAATTTAAAATAAACGACTTTTGTTATAATAGGTTCACAAACTTTTTAAAAAATCTGTATGTATTACCTTGAACTTGTTCATTTAATAAAGCGTCGCTTTTAGCGTCATGTATTATAATCTCCAGCTGTTATAGCAGCTCTTTCTTCCCTTATCCTGTCAAAGCAAAATCTTAAGGTCGTCTTCAATCCGCTTTAAAGGGTGGCCAGTTTCGCGGACATGCTTAGCTACAGCGGACTTGTCAAAATTATTAAGTCTGAAGGCGTCCATATGTTCCTTGTGCCTAACGGTAAAGGATCTACCGGTCTGACCAATGTAGTTGGCATTGCATCTTTTACACTGTATCTTATAAACCCCTGCTTTGTCTCATATTTATCAGTCTCTTGATTTAAGTTGTTCAGTAATTTATAACGTAACGTATTATTAGTTTTTATAACAAAAGTCATTTATTTTAAATTTCAACCTCTGTCATACTGTGCAAATGATTTCGTGACACCTGAATGTACCCACTACTTTGTGGATGATCTTTGGATTTTAGAGGTCTTTGTTTTCATGTGCATACGTGTGCCCCAGTCCTGTTGTTGCCTCGGTGCATTTCGGTTGTGTTATGCGCCGCCAGTGCTGGGGTCTGGTTTGATATCTGACGTAGCACAGTATGCTGAGGACCTTTCTTCGTAGACACGGTTACAAGGGAAGTAACCACGTTTTCTTTTATTAAGTTTCATATTTTTATGGTTTCCTCTTTTAAGATTCTTGTACATATTATATGATGATGATGGCTTGACCGATGAAACGAGTCATATTTTAGTGTTTTTACACGATATCTGTGGTTGAGCCTACTTGTTTGACAAAATAATTAAAATGAAAATTCACCCCTACTGTCTGAATTAAATTATCTTCTTACCGTATTCTCATTAACTATTTACAACAATTCACCAACCGTGGGAGAACTTTCGGTTTTCGTGACTGCAGAAATCACTAGGTTTTCAGACGAAGAATCTGTCGACCCATGTTCGTAGCTTATTTTTGCTAGGAAAGAAATTTCCTTTGAGGTAGTTCGGTGAAGATCAGAGAATACTGAAATCTGAGAGCACAGCATCCGCTTCATACAGTGGGTTTCGATTTACATCCCTCACACGACATCCGAATAATGTTTCTGCCAGACTAGTTCCCTGGAATACATGCAGGCTGTGTGTGCAAGACATCTCGGATGTTGTCCATATGTGTCATCAGTCATTAGTGTTGGGTACACCTCGGGGAAACAGATTGAAGTGCACCACGCCGTCGCTGTCCCACTAGGTGCATAACATGTGCGCAGATCTATGCACGAGGAGTTCCTGGTTTGTTATCCTTATTACGTTAACATAAACACAGTATTCGTCTTCACCTGTGTCAATACATGATTGCGGACCAACTAATGACTAGCAAGCAGATACTACTGATTTTTATGATTTTAGCTTAAAATATGCAGTACACACCCGTTTCAGAACCTCTAAGCGATCTTCGTCAGTCCCAGAATTTCATTGCGAGCGTCGACAGTCATTAATGTCAAAAAATTCTCCTTAAAACAATGAATCCATTATTTTCGAGTTCTGTCCAGTGGCATAATTCTCACACATGGCACAAATACTTTTGACTCGCTCCGCTTCGAGTCACCGCTCTGCTGATATAAACCAGAAGTATACGTTGTACATGTTGCGATTTATCCTTTTGGCACCCATATTCTTGCGCCCACAGTTGATTATCTTCATATGGCAAAAAGACAATGTGTTATACGAGGGTTGGAACTTAAATGGTGCCAACTATTTATTCACAACCGATACAAAAGCGTTATATGTTTGCACCTCTTACTGTGCTTCATATTATTAACCAGGGGTGTGTAGAACCCGTTTCCAGCAATGTCGAAGGCGTAGTAGACTGTTAGCAGAGCCTGATCTGTTGTTGGTGCGAATGGAGCGGTCTACTGCCTGTAGAATCTCCGAAACAGTTATGAAGCGATTGTGAGGAAGTAGTCTCTTCATCTTCGGAATCAAATCAAAGTTACAAGGACTTGAGTCCAGGGAGTATAGTGGATGGTGTGGTGTCGCACAAGTACAAAGTGCACGCCACCCACTTTCGCCGCGCTCCGCCATGCACGCAAGGCGCGGCGTTCTTACGACGTCAGCCACGAGCACCCACTGCTACAACTCCGCTCGTGGCCACCACTGAACGACATCGTTCACTTGGAACTGAGATAGGAACCAGTTAACACTTCGGAATCAGATAGGCGCCAGTGAAGACTTGGCTATCGGACAGGCACTAGGCAGGCCTCTAGCTCAACTATGTATCAGCACTCTGCAGTACTGAGATATGTAAAAGTTAAGTATTGTATAAATTCTGTGCAATATATATCTCGTTCTAATTTACTCTAGTGTTTCTAGTTTCTGGCTACTCCCCTCCGTACCTGCACCAGCGTGCTATCTTTATTTCTGTGTCGGTCTCATTCCACTCGGCCACCGACACCTACGACGGAAACGAGACACAAAAGCGACGACGAGGCTGGGACACAAAAGCGGCGACGAGGATGGGATACAAAAGATGGTGCTGTACTTCCCATTCCCATCGACCGAACAGAGCAGCCAAAGCTTGAACAGTGGTACTGTGCATTGACGGTCTGCCGTAGAGGAACGTAATGCGTTACGATAACACCATTACAGGCGTACAAACGGAATCACCATAACTTTCAAAGGATGCCTCACGAAGACTTTGATGACACCGTCGTGCTGTACGACCTCTGGCACATTAAATCTTGATCTAGCTCAGTTGTTTCCGCTTCGATAACATAGCGACACCACTAAGTTAGATCGCTCGCTCACAGATCACTGTCTTTCCCTCGATTATGCGCACGCCTGTGACATCGGACGGGCCAGTCCATTTGCTCAGAGGTAAGGTAGGTATGTCAAAAAAGTATGCTTTCAGCTACAACAGTAGACTGCATTGCATGGTGTCTTCACAGCAGTGTTGCCACTATTCAAGACCCAACCCTCGTAGATATGAGCAAAATACAAGAACAAAAAGAACTTATAAATACGTGTCGCGTCAAGAAAGAAAGTTTCACATCGGTACTGTAGCGGGAATGGCAGATTAGCTAGAACTATGGATGCCCATAGTCGTCCTGCTAGTAACCGGTTGGGGATACTTGTTGCTGAAATATCAGGGCTTTCAAACCCTCCTGTCGATGCTGTGGTAACTGTAGGATCTGCCATAGTTGCCCTTGCAATGCGACTATGTTGGGGGACTGTTTGCCTCGCGTACGCCCAGAATGTTCTCGTAGCCACTGCAGCAAGCATCATTGCCCGTCCGACGCAGCAGGTCCAACGTCTGTGGGATTTCTCCGTAAAGAACTTCGGACCGCTCGGAAGGACACTGTTTGATCATTTCAAGAGCACTTCGTTGGCTAAAGGAAGAAGCATGAGAGCGTGTTCATAACATAGCGCCTGTTTCCTCCACAAGCCGATATCACCCTGTGCCATATCTCTGTAAACATTCCCTATTCTAGGATACACTCATAAACACTTTGGTAGCTATGCCACTATGCTAGTTGTTTGGTGGACGACATAGCATTATCAGTATATTTGTTATCCAACAGACTGAATCTGCAGATTGAAAACTGATATCGCCTTTCCAGGAATATTGTTTCCAAAAGTATATGGTAGATGATAACAATTTGTGTGTAAATGATACGCCTTCTAAGTGTCTGTCCCGCTTGCAACTTTCCTATGGTTCCCCATGCCTTAGCTTCTGGTAAGTCACATTGGTGTTGAATTGCTCTAGCTGCTCACTACACTATCTGAACCCAGCGGCTTGTGTAATTCGTTTGGTAGAGTAAAGCAAGTATCGTTCTTTTGAAACATGGCTAGCTGTTTACTCACATGATATGATGAGTGCTATCGACAAAGGATATGAGATAGATTCCGTATTTCTAGATTCCCGGAAGGCTTTCGACACAGTACTTGACAAGCGTCTTCTAATCATCTTGGGTGCTTGTGAAATATCGCCGCAGTTGTGCCATTGAATTCGAGATTTCCTGTCAGAAATGACGCAGTGCGTTGTAACTGACGGTAAGTCACCGAGGAGAATGGAAGTGATATTTGGCGTTCCCCAGGGGAGTGTTATAGGGCCCACAGTGTTCTTAATTTTTATTGACGATTTAAGAGATTATAAAAGTTGCTCTCTTAGATTCTTCGCGAATGCTGCTGTCATTTATCGGTTACTAAAGTCACCAAAAGATCAAAAGCAACTACAAAATTATTTACACATATAAGCATGCTGCAAAAAATGGCAATTGACGCTTAATAATGAGAAATGTGAAGGCATCCGTATGAGCACTAAATGAAACCCGTTAAATTATATTTACAGGAAATTTCAGTGAAATATAAAGGGCGTATAGGGGGACCTACAGTTTAACGTGAGTTCCGAACCACGGTGCTACTCAGTATTTTACACATGAGCAATACTGCCAGAGGTGAAAGAAGTGGAAAGTGACAGATAAAAATCCTAGGACCTGGCGTGCATCGAACCCGCAAACTTCGGATTTGTAGTCTGTCACTCTACCACTGTGCAATCGAGGAGCAGTTGAAACAGCATATATTACACTTCTGCATCGTATTTTGTTGTTGCCCATTCTGGGATCCCTACCAAGTGGGACTGAAGATGGCTGTATAGAGAAAGTTCAGAGAAGGGCAGCGCGTTTTGGGGGAAGGGGGTGTGTGGAAATCATTAAAAGAAAGGCGTTATTCGTTGCGACGAGATCTAGTTGCGAAATGTTTTTCACCAACTTTTTCTTCGTAATGGCAACATATTTTATTGGCGCCCACCTACATAAAGTAAGAGAAATCAGATCGAAAACTAAAAGATTTAGGTGTTGCTTTGTCCCGTGAGCTATTAGTGAATGGAAGTATAAAGAAATATAATATAAGCGGTTTGATAAACGCTCAGCCAAGCACTTCAATGTGACTTGCAGAGTATTCATGTAGATGTAGATCTGGGGCAGAACACCAACCCCTCTGCAGCAACTTCCTATGATTACCACTATCTTGGTCACCGCAATGTTGTTGACTCCTCTGTAGAACCTATACAAAGTTCATTCACACGATTACAATACTCAATACTTCAGAAGATAGACATCTCAACTGATCCACAAATAGTTTAGATCAGTGTAATAATGGGCACCCCTGGTGTAGAGAAGGAACTGAAGGAACCAATAAGTCGGCAGATTTGGCTGTTATCCCAATTGGGTTTCTAAGAGAATACTACCTATGGCACGGGTATGGCTTTCGTTTATCGCAAAACTTTTGGTCCACTACAAAGACACAGGAAAGTTAAATAATTCGATGGTGCTTGTTCCCTATAAGAGAGGCAAAGGAACAGACCCGAATAATCAAAAACCAATATATTTAAGATCATTTTGCTGCAGAATTCTTGATCATAATCTCAGTTCGTATATAAGAAAAGTCAAAGTCATCGTGATAGAAAATGTTTTTCCGATGCGTCAGCTCCTATTTAAAAGGCGTCATTAGTCAGGACTTAGCTTGCTCTTTCATCTCAAAACTTGTGCGTCATGAAGGAAAGGCAACAGGCAGACAGTATATTCCTTCATCTCAGAAAGGCGTGCAACGCACTGAATTCCAGTAACGCTAAAAGACAAGTGGCAAGACCACAGAATCTGTCAGGCTAGTCCTCAGACAATGGAAGAGGCATTTTAAAAATATAATACGTCATATTTAATTACAAATTCTGAATCCTCATGAAATCCCGAGTTTATTGATTACACACTCAGACCGATTAATTTATTAAATAATAATCATTAAAATTTCATCGCAATATTATAGGCCTAAAACTGATTTTCCCAGGCCACCAGAGCTACCGATGTATTTTCTCCATAGAGGAGTATCGGTTGGAGGGAGCAGCATAATTTTCTCACTGCACATTTAATTATTACAGAAAATGGTCAAGATGGCTAAATCTTGTTTAGTTTTCCTTCGGCTGTTATTTCAAACCTCGCTGCAGGACGTGGTGGCGAGGCGAGTTTTTGGGTTCCGTGAAACCGCGCCAGTTCAGGCCATCCAACGTGACGGCTGGAACTCCGCTGTTGCCGGCGGCCACAAGACAGGTAACGGTGATTCCTCCCTCCTCTGTTAGGTTGGCTACAGGGACCTTTTCGCCAACCGCGGAGGTGCACGTGTATGCATTGGTCACTTCTTTAAACAGCCTGGAGTGTGGCTCCAGAGCCCATACGGTTGCAGTTCCTGGAGGTATCGACATCGAGAGATCAATGTGCGGCAGTTACCGTCGTTTAGTGAGACGTGCTTCCTATTACTTTGGGAGCAAGCAGCCTGTCCCAGACTTCCGCACTGGGACTCGACATGATCACCACTACGGCATACTTTGCGTCTTCCGTGGACGCGATCGCCTTTCTTCTGCATTTGCGCCGTCTTTTCGGAAACTGCTAAATGCCGGTATGTAGCATGCTCGATGCCTAGGTCCGACTCCTCTTCTTGTAATCGTGCGCGAACTCATGGCTAGTTTCTTACCTTTCGTCTTAAACTCTCTCTGAGGACTGGTTCTTATTTATATTCTTACTTATTTATATTCGACTTGGCCTACAGCAAGTCTGTTCCAAGTTCAGTGACTGCTTTCAGTGTGTGAGGGTTTGTGGAAATTTGTGACAGGGCTACCTCGCCTCTATGTGCTTTCATTGTAATATATGTTTCGACTGGCCATCCCGACTTTCATTTTTCTGTAATTTCCCTTACAGTCCCTTTTTGTAAACCACTTAACAGGCGCTGAAAACCCCTGCGGTAAGAGACGAAGTCCGAGCGCCTGGGACAGAGGATCTGCAGGTGAATTGCCTGTCAGGAAACATTGATAGTCGGAGACTCTTTGAATAATTTTCCGACCTTTTCTTTATTCAGGCACAGCTACAGTTTCGCCGAACATTGACAACGCTACAGGCGTTTAATCCTTTCCAGCCCAATAGTGCCATATAGCACCGTCATCTTTCTCTGTTCCTCTAAGCCCAATCAATGTTCAAAGATTATAAACAACATAGCAAGGCTCTCCAAAATTGTGGTCAGTTTGACTGCCATTACTTCAAGGACACATTAGGCTACAATTCTTTGTCAAAATATGTATTGCAGCTTCATTTCGATGTTAGACTACAAGCAGCAAGACTTTCAAAATAGTTGGCCTATATCAACGTAATTGAAACAGTCATTTGAAAATTTAATTAAGAAAGTATTGACAATTATTAGCAGTAAACAGTTTGAAAATGATGTCATATGGGGTCATCCCCAATTTCCCTTCAAAAACTAAACTAAAAAATTCTGACATACATTATTCGAATCATTATGTGTTGTTTCGGAACCTTTGTTCCGTCATCAGTGGGAAATTTATTAAATACGGCGTTTTTACGTTTTATTTTTCCAAATGTAAAAACCCCAAATTTAATAAATATCCCATTGATGATGGAACAAAGCTTCCGAAACATGTATGGGAATAAGTTAAAAAAAGCTATCCCTTTCCCATTTATTTAACTGCATCAAGGAAAAACGAGTACAGCAAAACCAACGTGATGAATTGTGCAAAGATGTATTTCACAGATTGATAAAATTTGCTCTCTGTAGGATCTACACAGCACCGCAATGCAGACTGGTGACGAAGGTCTGAACAAACTGAGTTCAGTACGTTCACTTCAACGGGAAATCCTAATGAAGGACCACTATCAAGAGAAGTGCCATAGGGCACTGTGATAGACCTCTGATAGTTGTTATCCAGATAAATAATCTGATGGGGGGAATGAGGAGTGATCTGCAGCTGTTTTCTGATGATGCTGTGGTGTACGAGAGACGGTGTCGTCATTGAGTGACTGTAAAAGGATGCAAGATGAGTTAGAAAAAAAATTCTTGTTAGTGGAGGAATTTCATCAAACTGTAAATGTAGAATGATGTGTGGTGATTCAGGTGAGTAGGAAAAAAATCTCAAATCTTTATAATGCCGTATTGTTAATGTAGTGCATGACACAGTCGCTATTGATAAAATATCAAGGAGTAACGTTGCCGAGTGGTATAAAATGAAGATGTAAAGACAGATGTGGGGAAGAAGGATGTGAGACCTCGCTTTACTGGGAGAATTTTGGCGTAATTTGGCTCGCTTGTAAACGAGACAGGATATGGAATGCTTTCGCGACCCCATCCTTATGTACTGCTCAAATCTTTTGGATCTGCACCACGTTGGTTTAAAGGAAGACAGAAGCAATTCAGAGGACAGCTGCTAGGTGCACTTTGATCAGGAAGGAAGTGTGACAGAATGTGAAATTTCATTACTGCCAGGTTGCTTTCCAACCGTAAATTAATAGGTACCCATTTTATTTTGTTTCATTAAATCATGGGCTATCAATTTATTTCATAACTTTGGTTGGGGAGAAATATTCTCATATATGAATTTTTGTGAAGATAGAGTACATCTACATTTTCATGGGATACTCCGCAATTCACTTTTAAGTGCCTGGCAGAGGGTTCATCGAACCACCTTTATACTCCATTAATTAAAACATCCGGGCTAAGTTGCCGTGGTCCATCCATAAAACTTCTAACTCCCGACATTTCGTTGCCTACTGCGGGCAACATCTTCAAGGGTGAGTCGACGACTGATTACTACGCGCTGGAGGTCCTGCTTATATAGATGGCATAGATGGCGCCACCACTTGTCACGTGCTGCCGACGTCATGTCTCTCGATTATAGGTAATCGATTGTCATATCTTTGGTTCAAAGTTGACCGCCTAATCTTATCTAATTTCAAACCTTCTTCTTTCTTGTTAAAATTATTGTGGTGTTTTTGTATTTCTATGGCTTCCCTATACATCCGTGTGTAATAATGCGACGTCCTGGCTAGCACGCTCGTTTCATTAAATTTGATTTCATGGTCACCACGTGTAAAAACATGCTCTGCCACAGCTGACTTATCTGTGTGACCCAGACGACAATTCCTTTTGTGTTCCAATATGCGAGTATTAACACTCCTTTTTGTTGTTCCTATATACACCATGCCACAGCTACAGGGAATTTTATACACCCCAGGCGTTGCTAGGGGATGTCGTGCGTCTTTCACCGATCGTAAGCATTCGCTAATTTTCTTTGTAGGTCTAAAGACGGTCTGAACTTGAAACCTGGCCAAAACTTTCCCAATACGGTCCGTAATTTTGTGGATGAAAGGGAGAAAAACTTTTCTGGGTCACACAGATAAGTCAGCTGTGGCAGAGCATGTTTTTACACTTGGTGACCATGAAATCAAATTCAGTGAAACGAGCGTGCTAGCCAGGACGTCGCATTATTACACACGGGTGTATAGAGAAGCCATAGAAATACAAAAACACCACAATAATTTAACAAGAAAGAAGAAGGTTTGAAATTAGATAAGATTTGGCGGTTAACTTTGAACCAAAGATATGACAATCGATTACCTATAATCGAGAGACATGACGTCGGCAGCACGTAACAAGTGGTGGCGCCATCTATATAAGCAGGACCTCCAGCGCGTAGTAAGCAGTCGTCGACTCACCCTTGGAGATGTTGCCCGCAGTAGGCAACGAAACGTCGGGAGTTAGCCCGGAAGTTTTAATTAATGAAGACGCCGGCCGTGAAAGCCTACATTCTACTACCTTTATACTATTTATCTTCCATTACATTCTCGAATAACGCGCGGGAAGAAAGATCAGCTGAATCTCTCTGTTCGAGCTGAGACTTCTCGTATTTTATTATGGTGATCATTTGTAACTATGTAAGTGAGAGTCAACAATATATATTCGCATTCGGAGGAGAATGTTAGCGATTGGAGTTTCGTAAGTAGCCCTCGCCGTAGCGATAAACGCCGGTGTTGTAATGATTCCCATCCCAGAGCCAGTATAATTTTCGTAATGCTGTCTCCCCTGTATCTTGACAATACAAGTCAATGTGCCCTTGTTTGGATACTTTCGATGTCCTCCGTCAAACCCATCTGATAAGGATCCCACACTAGGAAGCAATACTTCAAAAAAGGACGGACCACCGTAGTGTATGCAGTCTCTTTCGTAGTTCTGTTGCATCTTTTAAGCGTTCTACCAATAAAACGCAGTCTCTGGATCGCCTTTCCTGCGACATTATCTACGTGTTCTTTCCAGTTTAAGTCTGAAGTAATAGCAATGCGTAGGTATCTATTCTGGCATATCCTGACTAAAAGAAGGGATAGGTTGGTTGGACACATTCTGAGACATCACGGAATTTTCCACTTAACACTAGAAGGAAGCGTGTGGGGTAAAAATCGTAGGGAGAGGCCATTGGACGAATACAGTAAGCAGATTCTAAAGGATGTGGGTTGCCGAACTTATTCTCAGTTGAAGAGACTTCCACAGGACAGGGGAGCGTAGAGAGCTCCATCAAACCAGTCTGTGGACTGAAGACCACAAAAACAACAGGTATCTAGTGGAGTTTACGGCCTTTACATTTGATTAAATTATATTGTAAACAAAATTTATCAGATTTCTTTTCGTACTGATGTGGACGACTTCGCACTTCTCATTATTTAGAGGCAATTACCAATTTTTACACAATACTGATATTTTATTTAGATCGTTCTGCAGTTAGTTTTCATTTTCAGATGATTTTACTAAACGGTAAATGAATCTGCAAACAACCTAAGAGAGCTACTTAGATTTCCCCCTAAATCGTTTATGTGAATAAGGAACACTAGAGGACCAATAACACTACCCTGTGGAACGCCCGATATCACCTATGTTTTAGTTGATGCCTTACCATCGATTATTACGAACTGTGTCCTCTCTGGCAGGAAATCCCCTATCCAGTGGCATATTTGGGGCGATGTATCATAACCATGCAATTTGATTAAAAGCATTTTGTAAGGTACGGCGTCAAAGGCCTTTTGGAAATCAAGAAATACGGAATAAATATGAGATACTTTGTCGATAGCACTCGCCACTTCGTGTGAGTAAATAGCTAGTTGTGTTTCGCATGAATGATGTTTTTTAAATACGTGTTGACCTTTGATCAACAGATTATTCTGTTCGAGATAAACTGCAGATTGACGTCAATGAAATAGGCCTGTAGTTTAGTGAGTTACTCCTACTGCCTTTCATGAATATAGGTGTGACCTGTTCAACTTTCCAGTCTTTTGGTACAGATCCTTCTTTGAGAGTGCGGTTGTACATGGCTGTTAAGTAAGGAGCTATCGCTTCAGCATAATCACATAGAAATCTAGTGAGTATACAGTCCGGACCAGAAGACTTGTTATTGTTAAGTGATTTAAGTTGCTTCACTACTCGGAGGGTATCTACTTTAACGTTACTCATTCTGGCCTCTGATATTAATTCGATATCTGGAATATTGGTTTAATCTTTTTGATGAATGAGTTTCAAAAAGCTGTGTTTAGTAACTCTGCTTTAGTAGGTCAGTCATTGACATGATCGCCATTACAATCAACTAGTGATGGTATTGTTTGTGTTTTCAACACAAGACCAAAATGTCTTTGGGGTTTCAGTCAAATTTCGGGAAAGACTTTCGTTGTGAAAGTATTGTAGGCATCTGGAGTTCGTGGGGAGACGGTCTCCATCCTTGTGGGACCCGCCGGAGGACTCGCACTAAGGCGTCTCATTACTTTTCTGAAGGGTCTTAACTTCCCTGTCAGTGTACAGGGCATGAGTGCCATCCATGTACTTTCGCCGACGCCGACGATGGTGACGTCGTCTGGGCGAGAGCAGCTGGAGAATACAATGTACGTTTCTGGGCAGTGTGCTGTTTTACGAGGGGAAAGCTGGACAAATATATAAAGGCCAGTCCCCTGGGACCAGTCACCAAGTCTGGGTGGTTCGTTGCAGGACATGTAAGGTCTCCGGCTCTAGGTACTCGGGCGACGCAAGTTACAATAGAGTGAGGAATGTGGACGGTTGCAAAGACTCGCTTGCTGGCCGGGTTTTCGGCGGTACTGGCAGTAGGACAGCCTGCCTGATAATAGATGCGTCGTCGTGACTATCACTGTTCCGGTGTCACCTTTGCCTACAGTGTTCTCGTTTATTATTACAAGTTGGCTGTAGTGGCACGACATAACCGAACGAGTGAAATCATAGGCACTGATATCCGCCAGGGTCGAAGTTGGGGTGATAGTAGTTACATACCGCTTCTGCAATATAAAGCCTAGTTGTTGCCCGGGACTGTGTCTTACAGCAATCAGCACCCGCTGCCGCAGTCCAGCGTCGACTTAGCGACTCCACCAGCCGCCATGTTTATTGGTATAATATCGCCTGAACATGCTCGTGCGACACAGGGAGTTCACGTTATAGGAGGACGTTAGGTTAACTACAGAAATCAGGTACCGGAATATTGCCCCGATTACGCCACTTTCCAAGTCATTGTGGGCTGTGTATCTATGCCTATCCTTTGATAGCAAGTGTATTTACTTTCGACATCCATTTGCGTACTCAATTTGGATTCTCCCATGACCATACCATGTCTCTCCCATGACACACTGCCTCCATTTTTCTCACTTCTTACATACCTCGGGATCTCAAATGCAAAGTGAAGTCTTCGATCTTTTGGAGAAACAATGTTCGCCTAAATGACACCTTGAGAACATTAACTGGAACGGTGAGACCTATCCCAACACCATGGCTCCCTGTGCTGGGAAATAATGAACCTCCGTCACTCCGCAGACAACAAGCAAACGAAATAGAAAGCAAAAAATTGCTGCAAACACCACACTTCCAATACACGCTGATCTACATGGCCCATCACGATTTAAGTCAAGAAATCCCTTCTGGAACCACTCCTCGAACAATCGGAATACCGTAGCAGAATGGAAACACTTATGGCAACAAGCAAATGTTAACAAAGGACGTCTCATTAAGATCCCGGCTGATCGTGTTCCTGGCTTCAACTTCCCTCGGAGAATCTGGGTGGCATTATACAGAATGAGAGCTGGTGTTCAACGGTGCAACGAGCTTATGGTCTAATGGGGCTACGTGGACGATCCTCACTGTGACTGCGGCCAAATACAAATGATGCAGCACATAAATGAGTGAGAAACTCAAGGTTTTCGGGACGGTTCACTGAAGGATATACATAGACTCAAAGACACTACCATTTATTGGCTTTTTAAATTGTTTATTACTTTGAAAGATTACTACATGTATGCGCTATAGGTATTCAAGCAATGTAATATGTACAACTAAATTTGTAATTAATAATGTTTTGTTACATTTGTATGTTAATTTGTTTTCCCATTTTGAATGTGTATAGTACTGTAAGGCATCTGGCATATCGAACGCAAAATAAATAATTATTCGAGAAGCAATATTGAAGAAATTTAAAGGGGTGTAATATGAAGTTGCAGCAGAACAGTTCTTCTGCACCCAACTGGCATATCACGTAAAGGCCACAAACATGAGATAAATGGGGGGCAGCGCACAAACATAAAATCCTTCATTTTTTCCTCGCTCTAGCTGGTAGTGGAATAGAAAAGGAGCCGGCCGCGGTGGCCGAGGGGACTGAGGCGCTTCAGTCTCGGTCTGCACGGCCACTACGGTCTGGGGTTCGAATCCCCCCTCGGGCATGGATATTTGTGCAGTCTTTAGGATAAGCTAGTTAATAAGTAGTTTGTAAGTTTAGGGACTGATAACCCCACAGTTAAGTCCCATAAGCTTAACAAACATTTGAACATTTTGAATAGAAAAGGAAATTACTAGTAATGGTACGAAGTACCCTCCGCCACGCATCGTATGGGGGCTTGCAGAGTATGTAGATGCGGTCGTACGAAAGAAAACTGCTGTAAAGACGAACTGGATGTACGGTTTACCCTTATGTTCATATCAGCTTGACAACTTTCAACTTTCTACTATCACATGAAAAAAGTAGTTTTTGTGAACATTGTCTCAAATGTACGTTATATTTTAAGTTCCAGCATAATCAGCTTTTAATTATCAAGAAAAAAGATGAAGATTCTTGAAATTTAACCTGAATCTGGCAGACTGTAATCCGTTATTGTTACCCTTACGAAGAAGTAAAAATGTCTATTACTGCCTTCAATAACATACAGAAACCAGGTAATCAGAACATATGAGTGTACACGAAACTCCACTGCTGACCTTATTGGTAGAATACTTCATCGGAAAACGACCCGATAGATGAGCCATGCTGATGAATTTAATTTTCTGTCGTAACACTGGCTATCAGAACGCAAGCCTTAGTCTTCCGATGAAGAAAGAACAAATGTGATATAGATGAATGCAGAACAAACTGCTACAACTAATAACGTGCAAGCGGGTGCGTAAACTTGCTGTAATGTTCCACTATCACTCTGCAGCGTTTTTCGAGTGATCATTACGAATAAACAAATTCGAAGTGCCCTAATCAATTTGAAGACCCTAATACGCATGGGTGACTTACAAATATTCACATTAACGCGAAACTGATTTCACAAATGAGTCAGTTGCCGTCACAACACCTCGAACTGAAATAGTCGTCAACTCAATTATGTGCTGTAGAACATTTTGGAAACATAGCATTCAGATTACGATGACCAACTGAGCATTTCTTTGTGTTGATAAGAGAATCTTTAACTATTCAATCTCTATTAAAATATCTGTAAGCAAGTGACATATGTACATATGTACCGATACCGAAGTTAGTTGGTATTTTCGTATATTTATGGGTAATCTGTTCTTACAGATAACACAAAAATAAGCATAGAAACCGTAATCAGCTGGAACATGTATACGTTTATCTAAACCTCAAATGAAGGGTAAAGGGAGTTGGTAAATAGAAAAGACATAATAATATGTGAAGAAGTAGTAATGAACTTAGTTAATGCAGTAATCGAGCAGCATCTGAAAACATTTACTGATCACTAAGTTCACCGGAAAATTTTGTTTGGTAACCTGAAAATGAATAAAAAGTTGATGAATTTAATATAGGTTCTCAATCATTCTTGTACTGATACGGTTTCGAGATTAGATCAGATTATTATTATTGACATGATATATTGCCTGGGGTCTTCAGACGGAGCGTTTGGTGCGGTGGTTAGCGTCACAGATCACTTCTGTTCAGGCGATCCTCAGTTGTAATTACGCCACTGGCAGAAATATATTTTCTTTGTGTTTACTATTTCTAGAATGTTCTACGTGTTTCTTGTGTTTTGATGTACCTGTAATTTCCAGAAAATTCTTTCTATGTATAAATAGCGGAGCACTCGAACCAGGAGGCATTCTGTCTTCTGTTTATACTTATGTTAGCGATAGACCTGCTCTGTTAACGACCAGCCTTTCATTTTGGCAATATGCAAAGTTCACGAAGATAAAATCTATGAAAAGTTATTCTATCAAAGCGTAATGACATATCTAAGAATAATTCTGAAATCAACAAATAGAATAGAAAGGATAATAATAATGCACACATGTAGGCGTAGTCAGTGTCTACGGCTATTACGATTATGTTGGTCTCTTACTACAAATGTTTAACGTTTATATTGCTAAGGGACCAAACGTCTGTGGTCATTGGCCCTAGGTTTATGTACTAACACCCACACACACGAATACCCGAGGGAAGTCTGTAATCTCCGACAATAGTGGTTTCCCGATCCGTAATGTTACTCCCCAGACCACGTAGCTATTCCCTAGAGGCATTGTCACTACAGTGCAAGATCACAGCTAAAGGAAAATGCTATGTGATCGCAAACGTTACATATTTTCATGAAGCAACGTTGTTCATGATTGACAAATTTACTACTATTTTATGAAGATAGTATGTAAGAAACAGTAAGCTAGTTCATCACAGTAATTCTACTGAATTTACAAAGAAAGAGGAACAGAAATGTTTACTGAGAAACTTGACGCCGCGCAAAATGATCGCGTGCTCCAAGGCGTAGTGCTACCGATTCGTCAGTCGTTCGCGCCGGAGGTTGGAGTCCTTAAAAGAAAAAAAAAAAAAAAAAATGTTTCAAATATTTGTATAGCTTATGGGACTTAAGTACGGCGTCATCAGTCCCTAAACTTACAAACTACTTATGAACTAACTAAGACTAAGGACGGCACAAACATCCATGTCAGAGGAGGGATTCGAACCTCCGACCGTAGTGGCCGTGCAGTCCGTGACTGGACCGCCTCAGTCCCCTCGGCCCTCGCGGCCGGCAGGAGTCCTCCCTCACGCATGTGTATGTATGCTATCCTTACTGAAAGTTAGTTTAAGAGCAGTGTCTAAGTCTCGGGTCTTATGACCAATGCAGTTTGATCAAATTGGTTTACAAACGTCTGAACTTTCTGAGATACTTGACAATAAGTATAAGCAAAAAACATTATCATATTACCAAAAGAGAATTTTTAATTTATATACACAATAATAAAGCCATAAATGAGATGTCTGAATAAGGATTATCTTGATACGATGAATAAAGTAAAACTATTACTCTCATTACATAAGATTGAATTAAACTATCACCTTCAGTATCAATACTAATGTACACTTAACACCTTTCATTGACAACTTGGCTTGAGTGTTCCATTGTTGTCCTCGACGTTGCATAATTTATTGAGATGTTTGTGAGACCTTTACATCTCTTCATACAATACAATATATTTCTCCTTCCTCCCGTAACACATCTCGCCATTTCAGTTATAACAACCATTGCTTTCCTGCTCTATTTCACGATTTCGTGCCACTGTGTTTCAAGCGAAATGTACTGCCTATATATCGTCAGCTGGCCACCATTATTTCTCCTTGCTGAAAAAAAAAAAAAAAAAAAAAAAAGAAGTTAAAAGAAATACTTTTTGATTCTATTGCAGTAAAATAAACTTTTTGAATTAGTGCTGTCCTCAAACGGACGCAGTAAAAATATGTGCAAACGCTTACTTTTCTTAAAACACACATTGCTGCTTCAATTATGTTTAACATTTGGGAAAATATAACACAATAATACTTTTTTCCAAAGAATGAAAACTGATAAACTGTGTAAACAGCTCTATACTCCACAGATGGCAGTAAGTGTTACATTTATAGAAGTTTGGCGCATACATACAAACATCTGTATCTTAACGAAAAAAATGTTTAAATGTTTGTACAGTCTATGGGACTTAACTACGGGGTCATCAGTCCCTAAACTTACAAACTACTTATGAACTACTTACTAACTAGGACGGCACAAATATCCATGCCCAAAGGGGGATTCGAACTCCCGTAGTGGCCGTGCAGACCGTGACTGGAGCGACTTAGTCCCCGCGGCCACCGCGGCCGGCTGTATCTTAACAGTTACATTCATTAATAAACCGTGGCCCAATTGTAAGATATTGTATACCCGTGCTTATAGCAACGGAAACGACCACGGAATGGAATTGAAGAAATAATAATAAAAAAAATCCTCTGTTGGTATTTTTATAAAATAATACTGATATACAAGTCAGATTAACAGGAAAACATCTTATAGATTTTTATGTTATTATGCCACTGATATTTTAATTAATCTAAATACAATTTTTGTAATTATATTAAAATAACTTGTGGGGCTTTAATGGTCAACATTATCTTTCCAATACTATATTTACGTTTCCTTGATGTCTGTGGCCTAGCTATCGATCCCTTCTCTTAAGATATGCCAGAAATTTCTTTTCTGTGCAATTACGTCCAGTGTCTCCTCATTTAGTTACCCAATGTACCCACCTAATCTTCAGCATTGGACTGAAGCGCGAAATTTAAAAACCTGCTACCCTCTTCTCGTCTGAAATTATATATTGTCCATGTTACAAAATGTTCAAATGTTTGTCAAGATATGGGACCTAACTGCAGTGGTCGTCAGTCCCTAGACATACGAACTACTTAAACTTGTCTATGCTATGCACACACACACACACACACACACACACACACACACACACACACACACACACACACACATGCCTGAAGGAGGAATCAAATCTCCGATAGGGACCAGTCACTCACACCGCAGCAAGGCATGGCCATTCCTGCGCGGCTATCACGTTGCACTCTCGTACAGGGCAACACTACACACATGCCTTCAGACAATACTTCCTTTAATATTTGATGTTAACAAATTTCTGCTTTTCAGGGACTCTTTCCTGCCATTGCCACACTGCATTTCATAGTATCGGCACTGCGACCGTCATATATTAATTTACTGCCCAAGTAAAAAAGCTTCAAACTCTCCCACTGTCTAACCGTGTGTGTGGGTGAGATGTTTCATTGTGAAATGTGCGCAACGGTAATTATTTCCGCTGCCCTCTCACAATTATTAAACACATTAGCACGATCTCTTCAACTTTACCTCTCAATAAATATATGAATGGTATCTGTCATTTACATATTTAATCTTATAACATTGCCGCGGCGGATCGGCCGAGAGCATTGAGGCGCTATGCTACGATGCGCCAGGCCGTTCCCCGTCGGGGGTTCGAATCCCCCCCCCCTCGGGCATGGATGTTTGTGCCGTCTTCAGTATGAGCTAGTTCAAAAGTAGTTTGTAAGTTTAGTGACTGGTAACCCCGCAGTTAAGTCTCATAAGCTGTACAAACATTTGAACATTTATTTCATATAATATTGAAAGGGTTCAATATTACGGACTGAAGATGCATTTTAAAACAAATCAATTAAAATTTGTAGTGTAAGTTATCTGTGTCTCTAACAATTTCTTTGGAACTTTCGGAGATGTAACTACCACACCCGTGCCAATGTCGCAAGGTTTAATTACGTAGCGCTACACTTAACAACGTAGAGCTACATGCATCGTTAGTGCGTGCAGCTAAAGTTTCTCTTCACTAACCTGGCTTCTCCTTTTCCGTTGTAGTCTATACTCAAAAGCAGCGCACATTTCGTGGTGTGGACCTTTTCGAATTGTTGGCAATGCTTATAGTTTTCTTTTTTATTAAATCGTGATGCCAGTTGTTTCATAATATTTATTAATATCTCGTGAAACAGCAAGCGATATACGTAACACTGTCCGTAATCTTCGTACACTTGAATCCTAATTACAGTATTTAATAATATAAAATTTGAAGTACCTAACAGGCTATCTTAAGGCAGGGACTGTTATAAGTCTTAACACAGTCTTTGCTGGACCGCTTGCAATTGGGCGGTAGAGTAACGCGGGCAAAATTGCGCAGTTAAGGTTCAGTTAGCGATATAATGGAGAAAACTTCACTAATTACGATAATATTTTAACCGGCAATTCATCTCAGTAATTCCTGTAATATAACGGAGTCCGAAAGTCATATGTATAATCTAAACTGTAATTATCATTTAATTAAAAAAGTAATACAAATGCACAGACCAACCCAACCGTTGGGTAACAGTGCGTTTCTAGTGGGGTACGTTTGCGCGTTATTATTAAAACGAGAAAAACGTAACAGTCACTCTATCAGTTTTTTTTTCTTTTTTTCTTTTTTTTCATTTAATTCATCGTATACATAAACATGATGTCCCTAGTTTCTCGGCAGACAATAATGACTTTTAGTACAAAATATGCTTAACGGAACAATTGTGGAGTTAGTGAAAGAGAACCCGAATGAAAATGCACTACTGCCCATTGAAATTTCTACACCAAGATGAAATGCAGATGATAAACGGGTATTAATTGGACTAATATATTATACTATGACAAGTGATTATATTTTCACGCAATTTGGGGGCATAGATCCTGAAAAATCACTACCCAGAAGAACCACCTCTGGTCAAAACAACGACCTTGATACCCCTGGGCATTGAATTAAACAGAGCTTGGATGGCGTGTACAGGTAAAGATGCCCATGCAGCTTCAACAAGATACCACAGTTAAAAAAATGTTCAAATGTGTGTATAGCTTATGGGACTTAACTACGTGGTGATCAGTCCCTAAACTTACAAACTACTTAAGAACTAGCTAACACTAAGGACGGCACAAATATCCATGCCCGAGGGGGGAATCGAACCCCGACCGTAGTGGCCGTGCAGACCGTGACTGTAGCGCCTCAGTCCCCTTGGCCACCGCGGCCGGCACCTCAGTTCATCAAGAGTAGTGACTGGCGTATTGCGACGAGCCAGTTGCTCGGCCACCATTGACCAGACGTACTCAGTTAGTGAAAGATCTGGAGAATATGCAGACCAGGGCAGCAGTCGAACTGTTTCCATATCCAGAAAGGCCCGTACAGGACCGCAATCCTAAAAAGGCTCCAATCCGACGTTTACCAATGTCGAAAACTTGATGGTATGCATTTCTCCTCCTTACTCGAAGCATCACAACAACGTTTCAGCAGGCAACGCCTGTCAACTGCTGTTTGTGTATGGGAAATCGGTTGGAAGCTTTCCTCAAATCAGCACGTTTTATATGTCGCCCCCGGCGCCAGTCTTGTGTGAATGCTCTGAAAAGCTAATTATTTGCATATCACAGCATCATCTTCTTGTCGATTACATTTCGCGTATGTAGCAAGTCATCTTCGTGGTGTAGCAATTTTAATAGCCAGGAGTGTATATTCATAACCAGTTGCTGTTCCAGCCACCAGTATGTTCAAATGTTTGTAAATCTATCGGACCAAACTGCGTGGTCATCAGTCCGTAGGTTACAAACTGCTTAAACCTAGGTAAACTAACCTAAGGACAAACACACACACCCATGCCCCAGGGAGGACTCGAACCTCCACGGCGAGCAACCGCGCGCTACGCAGCGAGACGATTTAGACCGCTTGGCTACTCCACCGCGGGTCCACCAGTATGGAGTGGAACTAGTTTTATTATGTAAATTACATAATATGCTGTCTATTCTTTCAGACTTTCCAAAAGAACAGATACTGCATTTATATAACTTATACAAATATGATAACATGCTGCTGTTAAATTTAAATGCAACTATGTTTAACGTAAAATCATTCACTCGAAAAGTCTATGCAATGTGTTTTACCTCTCAAACACTTTAAAATAAGTTGCAAAAATAACAAAAGTGGACGCTGGAATCTTACTGTGTTGAATAATTAAACGTGATCACCCCCTCATTGATAGAAGATATCTATTTTTAAGATTTAAAAAAGTCAATCTATTTTTCTACATTTTTGCTAATCTGATGGTAAGTTTCAGAGCGGTCTGAACGCCGTCATTCATCACAATATAGGCCTTCGGTTGTTTCCTAATATCTCGGCCGAGAACGCTTTTTTCAACGACTTCGGCGATGGAAGCGTACGTCACGCCAGCTTCACCTTCGCCACCTGCCGTCGCGCCGCATTCTCCTACTCCAGGGGAAAGCCTGGCGAATCGTAAAAATGTACACGGCGAAACCAGCCTGACTTTAAGGAGCGTGCAGATAAATGACCGCAGCGGACGCACTGAAGAGAGGCCCTTACATCGAAATGGACACAATAGCGTGTATGCAGAGAAAGCCATTATCTGCTGATACTAGAGGTTGCTACAAAAGTGACGGAATCGCAGATCAACCGTGAACCCCTGAAGATGGGAAGAAGACAACCGAATCCCTGGAGTGCGCATGTGCGTGAGTGGAAGAGAGCCTGACTTGCAGTACGTAAAGTGGTTCCACCAATACAATGTTTCTGTGCATGATGGATGATGATTTCGTACCAGTCCTTAAGTGACGCCACACGGGCAACTTGTGCATCGATGATGAGAACGACACCACACCCAGTTCCCGAGCGGAGAAAATCTCCAACCTGTCCGGTAATTGAACCCAGGCCCGTTGCATGGCAATTTATCTCGCTGTCATCTAGACTTTGAAGGCGGACTTCTGGCCAAGGAGAAAGACCCTGATAAATGGCATACCAGACAGGCCTAACACAGACAGCTGCCATTAAGAACAGTTTTTCGACCCATGAATAAATGCAGAAGATAAAAACAACACGCTTGAAACGTGGGAATGACGCCAGTTCGCTAGTCTCAGCCGACAGAAAATTTCCACCAGGGGCTGAGAATCGTGGTCGTGAAAACGGCGATCAGCTGTTGGATGGCATTGTAAAACCAACCTACCATTCACAGAGCCAAAGAGACGCCAAATGCTGTAGTTGTAGGGAGAGTGGCCTTCAGGAGAGACCACCGAAGAAGACTTGGTCCGTCGCTGGAGATATTTTTCTAGTCATCAAATTCCGGCTCCAGCTTCTGGTGAGTCAAACCGCGGCTTCCAGATGAAACACCTGCGGCCCCCGCTCGGCGCCTGCGCAGTACCCTCGGCCGCGTTACACCAGACAAGAGGCGCCGGCAGACCCGCTTACCTTGCGACCGGCCACGCGCAAAGAGGCGGCCACTGCCAGTTTTCCAAAATGTTCAAATGTTTGTTAAGCTTATGGGACTTAACTACGGGGTTATCAGTCCCTAAACTTACAAACTACTTATGAACTACTTACAAACTAGGACGGCACAAATATCCATGCCCGAGGGGGGATTCGAACCCCCGACCGTAGTGGCCGTGCTGACCGTGACTGGAGCGCCTCAGTCACCTCGGCCACCGCGGCCGGCGCCAGTTTTCCGTTCGCTATCGCGGTCGAGATAAACATCAAAAGCTGGCCCGCAGTTCCTGCCGGCATGCACACGCCCCGATGCAAATTTAATTTCCTGCCCTGCACCTGGCGCCAGACGCGGCCGCTTCCTGTTGCAGAAGCGCGCCCCTCGCTTCTGCCGGCAGTTCCGGTCCACGGCAGACCCCGTGTAGCCGCAGCCCAGCCGCTCACTGCTAGAGCCGCCGCCGCCGCCGCCGCGTACTTCCGACGTCAGCCAAGGCAGCTGCGCAAGGCGCATCTCGGCTTACCTGTGAATCGCCGCGCCATTCCTCAATTTGTTCATTCGCTTAAGCCGGATTCGCAGAAGCAATTGAGACCACAACGCGTGTCTTCCTGCAGTTGCGACTGTGACCTATTGTTCAGACAGAGCTTCACAAATTCTACTTCATTGTGCAGTTTGCAATACGGCGTCCGCAGTCTCAGATGATTACGATTTGCACGGTACATTTCATTTGCTCAAAAATGTTCAAATGTTTGTAGAGCTTATGGGACTTAACAACGGGGTCATCAGTCCCTAAACTTACAAACTACTTATGAACTAACTAATCGTAAGTTTTGAATCCCAGCCTCGTCGCCACTTTAGTGTCTCGTTTCCGCCGGTGGTCGTAGGTATCGGTGGCCGAGTAGAAAGACACCCACACAGGAATAAAGGATGCACGCGTGTGCAGGCATGGAGGTGACCAGCCAGTGGGACAGCAGAAACTGGAAACACTAGGCTAAATTAGAACAAGATATATATTTCGTGGAGTCTTGGTAATACTTAACTTTTAGATAGTTCTTGTCTGCAGAATGCTGATACATAGTTTATATAGAGACCTGCCTACAGACGATTCCTAGTGCCTATCCGATAGCCAAGTCTTAACTGGTGCCTATCTGATTCCCAAGTGAACGATGCGACAGTCCTGGCCACGAGCGGAGTTGCAGCAGAGGGCGCTCGTGGCTGACGTCGTAAGAACGCCACGCCGTGCGTGCATGGCGGCGCGCGGCGAAAGTAAGTGGCGCGTACTTCATACTTGTGCGACACCACACTACGGACGGCACAAATATTCATGCCCGAGGGGGGATTCGAACCCCCAACCGTAGTGGCCGTGCAGACCGTGACTGGAGCGCCTCAGTCCCCTCGGCCTCCGCGGCCGGCGAACCATAATCATTTGCAGTATTTTAGACGTACTGTACACGCTAAAAGAAAATACATGGCGCTTTCTTTATGCTTTTTCCATATATATTTCAACTGCGTTGCAGATATCATAGACAACTGAACTGATGAAGTGCTGGATATAGGTGAAAATAGCGGGTTGACGGACGGTGCAGTTTTACAAGAGGCTGATGTCGACGATAACGACGCTGCCATTTCACCACCGTCTGATTCATCGAGCACTTTCATTGCTTCGATGGAGCTTGGGCGTGGAATTGAGGTTGTCAGTGATGGTGAAAGCTGCTTTGATGATTTTAAATCGTCAAATACCACTTTGTCCGCAGATGACGTTCGTAGAGCTTATGGGACTCAACTACGGGGTCATCAGTCCCTAAACGTACAAACTACTTATGAACTAGCTAACGATAAGGATTGCACAAATATCCATACCCGAGGGGGAATTCGAACCCCCAACGTAGTGGCCGTGCAGAACGTGACTGACGCGCCGCAGACAGCTCGGCCACCGCGGCTGGCACTTTGTCCGCCTCAGTAACAGAAAAAATGCAACGATCCGTTTTCGTTTTATACAGCGCGTCACAACTGAAGTGGAAACGAATGAGGCGGTTTTCCAACGAGCAGCATAACGTAATTTAATTTTCAATACCTCTTATGCACATTATTTTCTTATATGTAAAGCTGAAACTATTGAAGTGGAGTAAATTTGATGCAGTTGCGGTATATATGTTTCATTTTGTAATATTATTTTCTCCCCATTACCCTAGCTCTTCAAATTTCACTTTTCCGGGGACTCGCTGTTGTCCCTTCATTGCACATCACTACGTGTTCGGGCATTATTCGACCGCAGTGAAACGGGTCGAGTGAGGACCAACCCGACCGCGTGAATGTTCAAAATCTGTACTTTGAGAAGGCCGTAACTGCGTAGTATCTGAATAATGGCCCAAATTTTCACGTGATATCGATTTCTGGAGTTGACATCTAGCTCATATATTTTTTTCTCAAGAAAATATGAGGTCTAGTTGATGATGTTCCCTTGTGTTTTCTTCATTTATTCGACATTTCAGCCACAAACAAAGACGCCAAAACTTAAACCTCGAACGTAAACACGATAATACGAATTAAAATAGTTCGAAATACCCCGCGAGGTAACCGTCGAATGACGACATTTGGTGGTGGGGGAAGAAAGTGGTGGAACAAAGTACAACCAAGTTGTTTTCGTTGCCTGCGAAAACTAGCGCATCTTAAGTGGCGCAAATAAAATCCGTTAACAGATGATACTGAAGTATAATGTCACTATGCAACTAGCTGTTGCACGCAATTAGTTGCTTATCTGATCCCGGCTTTAGTACAAGAAATGTTGCTAACCAGCCACTTCATTTCTCTTTGATACATCATTGACATACAACCTCTGACAATAAAATTCTGTGAAAAGTCATATTACATTAACATTGTGTTTTGCCGATAACATTGCAATTCTGTCACAGACAGCAAAGAACTTGGAATAGCAATTGAACGGAATGGACAGTTTCAAATTATTGATAAAGGAAGGGAAGGAAGAAGGATTAGAAAAACCTTAATCTGGATGACCGGAGGTGGATTGGAACCAACATCCTTCCGAATACGAGTCCAGTGTGTTACTACTGCGCCACTTCGCTCGTTCGCGGATAACGGCTCTACCACTGAGCTATCCCGACACGACTCACGGTCCGTCTTCACAATTTTACTGCCAGTACCACGCCTCCTGATTTCCAGACTTCACAGCAGCTCTCCTGCGAAACTTGCAATAAACTGCAATGTTGACTGACGCTCTGACCACTACGCGACAGGGGATCTGGCAATCACCTCTACTCGCCTCCCGTCAGTTACACAAATTTTCACCTTACCCACTCATTACTGAAGTAGTGCCTTACCCATTATCACTCATACACGAGGACTGCAGCCTAATTCCGTAAGAGATAGAACTTGGTGCGTATATGCATTCAGGAAAGAATCGTCGCTCGAAATCGCCTGACATATCGGAAAGAACAGTCCCCACACACACCCACACACACGGAGGTTGCTACGTATCGCCAGGATTTTACATCGTAAATCGCTATTTAATAACAAAGCATAATTGAAAGGATCATAGAGAACGCACTAAATTCCGAATCAGCAGACTAATCCACGATAGATTTTCGTAAACTTCCTTTCGATCCAATGCAATAACATTCATCTTTCCTCATTGAAACTTTGTAGCGGAGTGTGCGCTGATATTAAACCCTGGCGGACTAAAATTGTGCGCCGTAACCGGAAATCGAACCTGTATCCTTTGCCTTTCGCGGGCAAGCGCTCTACGAATGAGCTATTACGACGCGACACACGGTCAGTCCTCACAACCTTACCGTATCAGCGCACTCTCCGCTGCAGGGTGATAGTTACACTTTGGAAACATCCTTCAGACTGTGGCTACGTCATGTCTCCACCATATACGTTCTTCCAGGAGTGTTGCTAGTCTTGCAACTTACTCTGTCCATCAGATCATTTATATAGATAGAAAATAATAGCGGTCCATCAGATCATTTATATAGATAGAAAATAATAGCGGTCCTATCACACTCCCCTGTGGCACGCCTGACGATACACTCGTCTCTGATGAACAGTCGCCGTCGAGAACAACGTACTGCGTTCTATTACTTAGGAAGTCTTCCAGCCAGTCACAAATCTGTGAACCTATTCCATAAGCTCGTATCTTCGTTAGCAGTCTGCAGTGTGGCACCGCGTCGAACGCCTTTTTGAAGTCGAGAAAAACACAATACGCCTGTTGCCCTTCATCCATGGCTTGCAAGATGTCATGCGAGAAAAGGGCAAGCTGAGTTTCACATGAACGATGTTTCCTAAACCCCTGCTGATTCATGGAAAGAATCTTTTCCGTTTCAAGGAAATTTACTATATTCGAACTGAGAATATGCTCTAAAATTCTACATGAAACTGATGTCAACGATATTGGCCTGTAATTGTGTGGGAGGGTTCTCTTTCTTTTCTTATAAACGGGAGTCACCTGCGCTATTTTCCAATTACTAGGAACTTTGCGCTGAATTAAAGATTCGCGATAAATGCAAGCTAAGTAGGGGGCCAATGCCGCAGAATAGTCTTTGTAAAACCGAACTGGTATTCCATTCGGACCAGCAGACTTTTTCGTATTTAGCTCTCTCAGCTGCTTCTCTACACCGGAAATACCTATTGCTATGTCCCCCATTTCGGAATTAGTACGTTGATCAAATGATGGTACATTTGTGCAGTCCTCCTTCGTAAAAGATTTCTTAAAGGTTAAATTTAGAACTTCAGCTTTCCGTTTGCTTTCTTCTATTACTGCCACGGAATGATCAACGAGTGACTGGACAGTGGGCTTTGACCCGCTTATCGATTTTACATAGGACCAGAAATTTTTCGGGTTCTCGGAAAGATCTTTAGCTAAGGTATGGCTATGATAATTATTGTATGCTTCGCGCATCGATCTTTTTATAGACGCACGAATCTCTACTAACTTTTGCCTGTCATCATTTGCGTGTTCTTTTTTTGAATCGAGAGTGCAACAGCCTTTGCTTTCTCAGCAGCTTTCTAACATTATTATAATACCACGGTGGATCTTTCCCATCCTTAATCGTCTTCACTGGCACATATTTCTCTAACCCTTTATTAACAATGCACTTAAATTTAGTCAACAATTCCTCTACATTCATAGTCCCTGAATTAAACGATGCCCATTCATTTTCTAAGTGCGATCGTAACATTTGCTTATCGGCTCTTCCCAACAAAAATACGCTCCTAGCCTTCTTGATTGGATTATGAAGCAACTTCTCTGAGAGATTGAAGGTAAGTAAAAACTAGGTGCTTGGCTGACGGCTCGAATCTCACGCCTGCTTGCAGATAACTGAATGTACACGGATACTGGTCACCAGACGGTGGTCGAGCAGCCTTCGATAACGGACAAACTCAGGAGTACTGCTCCATTTAGTGCAACTTGTGTAGCGGCAAGAGTTGTACCAGTGGACTAGAATTTGTGAGAATAATCTCAAGAGATTGCAAATAATATGGTGTAAATCCATACTGTAACGATGTGTGAGAATGCGCGTAAAGTTGTGATTAAAAATATTTAAAAAAGCAGTCATCAGATTAGATTGAAGTTTATTTTATTTTGCTGCCGGTTTCGATACTCCACTAATGTCATCATCAGACCGTTATTGATTTGGCTTGAGAATAACACTGGAATTTACATTGGTTCCTTTGAGAACTTCGAGATTTTGAAGGGTTAGTGTTGCGTTTGGCCATACGAATTGTCTTTATAGTTTTTTTCCGTTTTTCATCCCCCGTACATATCCCAGCAGGGATCAAAATGACAGTTTAACGATCAAGCATTATTTATTATGTGGACTGGAAAAGTTACGTGACGTTAGCAATGCTGGTGAGTGTAAAAAACATCTAGTGAACTGTGTATTTTTCCACTTAAAGGAATTTCAAAACGCACAGTTGACTGTATGAAATCGTGAATTGCAGGAATAAAAATCAAAGGAGAACATTAAAAATTCATTATTTATCAAGGCTGAGGCGACATAGTGAAATTGTGTCTGAAACGAATTATTTTTCTGAATGAAAATACTGATTATACTGGACATAGTAACGGAATGTATACATTTGTAAATCGAAATCAAAAAATATGTTGGAATCTGTTAACAAGGGGAGAAAGGCCATTAAATGAAAACAATTGATGAGTCTTACATACCACGATTCGTTAAATCTGTCGGATCGGGAGAGAAGAATTTAATTTTGTTGGCAGATCTAAATTCGTTGGGATCTCAATTAAACCCTATGGCCACCAGTTAATTACACAGATGGATTTCTTGATTGTGTTCCCAATTACACAAATGTATTTTCGACATTCTGACTGTTATCTGGTGTCAACTGTTTATGATATAACTGTATTAACATTGATTGCAAAGATTTACATCATTCACCGCGTGGGAAATTGTGTGGCAAGAGTTTTATCTCTTCTTGAATTATTAACAGGTATGCACTGAGGTCGGCATGTCGTTCATATAGTACTTACTCTTTAATATTACGCTTAAAAATTAATGACCCTGGTGATTTGTCACTATTCTATACTATATTTTAAAGGTAGCTGCAGCTTTTTACATGAAGTGGAAATGTGTAATAGCGTATTTTGTTGCGGAAAAAGTGTTTTTTAACTTACATAAAAAAATACCTTTCTAAACTTTGAAAGTTAGATCTGTCGGAAATAATGGTATTCTTTGTATGTACACTATTTCCTTCTCTTTCTTTCGTTATTGATCTACAGAAGTCTACTGATTACGCCTTTAGCCGTGTGCGCTTCACATTTCAAAGCTGGTTGAAATTTGTAAATAGTGCTGTCGGATTCAGGAATTTGTTTGAGGTGACTGGAATACAGCAGTGTCATGGTAATAAATAAAAATGTATTAAAACGTGGTGCATGATGTGACGAGCTTTTTTCCATCGCAATATATATATATATATATATATATATATATATATATATATATATATATATAAATAACGATGAGTTGTACAATTTTACAATGTGGATGTAATTTTTACATTTATATAAGTATTTAGTAATAAAGAAGTGATAGGTTACAACGTGACGTGTGATAGCATGATTTTTCATAAAAGTTACAGTTTAATGTCCTCATATCTCACTTACTGTTGAAAGGACCGTAAAACATGAACATTAAGGTAAGACGGTAGGCTGAAATTTTTCAAAATATCAATTTTCAGTTGTTTGAATAATTAGATACTACCTTCTTTTGTGAACAGTTATATGTATTTTTTATTCCTGTCCACCTGTTAGAACTGCATTTTTAAAAATTTGATGATATCTGTCACTCTGTAATATTTTACGCCCCTTTTCGTAAAAAGGATTCTACCTCCGGCACTTTACAAATAGAGAGTTAGGTCTTTCTGTGTTTTGTACTGCTCATATGACTTGTTGGATAACCTGCTAGAGCGAATTTCGATATTCAAATGTCTGCAGGTGCGCTTGTAAACAAAGGTTCTCTTGGAAAAACATGTCTTGTTGGTTGATATTGTTTGTGAATACGAAGTTTATTGAAAGTTTTAGTGCGGTGTATCTATAATGACTACACCAAAAGATTTGTTCAAGAAAAATAAATCCTACGGAAATCGAAACAAGAAATCTGTAGAAAATTAAGGTCAAAAATCAGTGCAACAGCTGCATACCTCTGGTACCTGAAACTCCGCCAAGTGCTTCGAGAAAGAAGATAAACGATAAATACACAGAAGTTGATGGAAGTTGTGGAAGTATTAAAATTATAGTAGAACTAGTGTTATCACAACGTGTTATAAGTGAAGTTGTGGCCTGCACGTTGTATGGTGATCAAGTCAGTTTCTGTGAAGATCCAAGTGCCAAAGTACGTTTAGCATTTAAATTGAAAATAGTGTGCAGTGTTCTGCAGGAGTGAAAAACTGTTTTACACATCGCAACATTGTTCTCACAGTGGTTTGGTGTATGGTCTTTGATGCATATGAAAGTGTCTTAATAGAGGTAAAGTGCTATGTGCGGTAATGAATTTGTCGAAGCTCCCTACAAAATGCCACAGGTACACAGATTACATATTGGATGGTATCACTGGAGTAGCAGAGTATTCGATGAAATTTGCAGATAAGGAAGTAGCAGAAATGAATAACTATGGAAATGTCATTCCTGTTGCCTTTGATGGAAGAAGAGGGGCCACACTTCAATGAATGGCTGTTCTATAGGAACAGTTGTTAACACAGGTAAAGTTGTTCACTTTCAGATACATACTAAGGGTTGCCATGGATGCTCAGTAACATGCACAGATCTACACAGAATGGCTCTTCACAACCCTAACTGAGTGAAAACCTATGAAAGCTCAAGTGGGGGGATGGAAGTTTCTGTTGCTGTAACAGTCTTCCATAGATCTGAGTCTGTCGGAGGTGTCTGCACGGCCGCTACGATCAGGGGTTCGAATCCCCCCTCGGGCATGGATATTTGTGTCGTCTTTAGTGTAAGGTAGTTCATAAGTAGTTTGTAAGTTTAGGGACTGATGACCCTTCAGTTAAGTCCCTTAAGTTTAACAAACATTTGAACATTTTGTCTGAGGTGTATGGTATACTGGAGGCGATGGAGATAGCAAAGTATTCAATGCTCACTCCCAGAGTAAACCTCATGATGTTCCAGTAATGAAATTAAAATGTGTGGGTCATGTAGAAAACAGGATGGGCACCCATCTTCGTACACTCAAGAGCAAACGTGGTGGAAAAAAGTTTCTAATTGCAAGTCTATGAAGAAGATGCTAACAGATAAGATTATCAATTAGTTGCAGGAATATTATGGGAATGACATTAGGAAGAATTCTGGAGATCTGGAGTAAATGAAGAAAGCAGTATGGGCCGCGTTCTTCCACCGTATATCCACTGACGAGAAGCCAACACATTTTCTATGTCCGCCACCCGCTGATACATGTTGCAAGTTTAGGAAGGCTGAGACAGCTGGTAACCTCAAAAAATTCGCATAGAATCAATTTTGGGTCAAATCAAACCAATCTACATAGACCTTACCCACCCTTAACTAGTGAGGAAGTGCTTGCATAGAGAAACTCAAACGTAAATGAGGCTTCCCTCAACACTGTGTGTGCCCGCATCCATTAAAATATGTATTTTGGTTTTTTTACAACTAGGAGTATCAGATGCTGTTATAACGTGGAACAATAGAAACATTGCCAAACTAAAAGTTTTAGAACAATAAGGCATATCACCTGGACAGATTACTGTAACTATTAAAAGAGAACTTGACAGCTTGCGTATTGCCAAGTCAGATTTTGTTGCTTCTCTAATGTCTACAGAATCAAGAAACAGGAAAAGGAAATAGGCAAATGAACCTAAAGATAATAAGGACCCTGATATGGCGCAAGCTGTTTCTAACCACTTCTGGGGACAGTTCTGTAAATTTTTCCTAGAATAAGCTGTAAAATTTTATCTCTCCTTTTCTAAAAACTAAAAATTCACAAATATTTATTCCCGTTTCCTTAGAAACTATCAGAGAAACTTCATGAAAATTTCACAGCAGTCATGCAGTCATGTTGAGTGTACCAGTAATTGTGCTGTAACAAAAATTACAATACCACAACGATTTCGGGTCTGAGTTGCAAAAAATTAGTTAATTTTCAGTACAATTTTGAGGCAAATCTGTTCAGTAGTTTCTGAGAATACGGGGCATGAATTTTCTTGATATTGTTGGTATAGGACATACCGTCTCTCCTTAACATGCGAAAAACAAGAATAATGAAATGCAGTCTAAGGAAATCAGGCGATGGTGAAGGAATTTGGTTAGGCAACGAAATAATAAAGGAGATAGATAAGATTACTTTTTAGGCAGTAAAATAACATACGATGAACGGTTGAGGGTAGAATCTTTCGAAATGCGGTGATACAGAAGAATTCTGAAGGTTAAACGGTAGTTCGCGTAACAAATGATGAAGCACTGAATAGAATTAGGGACAAACACAAATTCAAACTCAATGTGAGATTAAACATTACACTGACATGCAGTGAGGGCTTTCACGACCGGCTGAAATAATTGCTGTTGAATCTTCCGGGTTATATGGTCTTGGTCGAAGAAACGTATCTGCTCATGATGTTTCGTCCAGAGCTGCGCTGGACATCTTCAGAGGTGCTACTGGAGTCCGCAAGACTCACCGCTACCAGTAGCACCTCTGAAGATGTCCAGCGCAGCTCTGGACGAAACGTCAGGAGCAGATATATTTCTTCGACCACGACCGTATAACCCGGAAGATTGAACAGCAATTATTCAAAAATGTTTGTATAGCTTATGGGACGTAACTACGGGGTCATCTGTCCCTAAACCTACAAACTACTTATGAACTGCTTAATACTAAGGAAGGCACAAATATCCATGCCCAACGGGGGATTCGAACCCCCGACCGTAGTGGCCGTGCAGACCGTGACTGGAGCGCCTCAGTCCCCTCGGCCACCGCGGCCGGCAGCAGCAATTATCACACTGACATCTTGATTTACTCGCAGAACTGGTGAAAGCTACACATAAATCGTGACGCTAAAATATAAATATCTAGGCCACTTATCAGGAATTTTTGGTCAATAGCATGGAGAATTAAGTCTTCGAATAAACTTTTGAAGTGTATATGTACAACTACTATTGTCTACTTTCTCTATAAATACAACGTAAATAGTGGCAACACTGCTGAGCAGACACTGTGCAATGGAATCTACAATTGTCGCTGATAGCACACATTGATGACATTCCGACTTTAGCCCCGAGCAAATCTCCCCCGTCTGACGTCACCGTCTCGCGCGCAGTCAAGGGAAACACAGTCACTTGTGAGCGCGCGGTGTATCGTAACGGTTAAACTACGTTTTACAAAGAGGAACAACGGAGCTGGATCAAAATTGAATGTGCCGGAGTGGCTTTCTTAGGCCGTATCTTATCACTGGGTGCGACATGGGACACAAAGTACGAACCAAAACTCAAGCCGGCCGCGGTGGCCGAGGGGACTGAGACACTCCAGTCACGGTCTGCACGGCCACTACGGTCGGGGGTCCGAATCCCCCCTCGGGCATGGATATTTGTGCCGTCCTAGTTCATAAGTAGTTTGTAAGTTTAGGGACTGATGACCCCGTAGTTAAGTCCTATAAGCTTAACAAACTCAAACGCCAATCCAACGAAAGGCGTCATTATGACGCGACGCGAAAGACGAAAGAAGAAAGACGAAAGAGTTCCAGTATGGTGATTGTCGTGTATGGATTTGATGGTGTTAGCCTAACGCATTACTTTCCTATACGGCAGACCGCCAACGCACAGTATTCGTCTTTGGAGCATCACCAACGACCAGCTTTGCGTAACCCACCCATTAATTTGCACAAGGCGCTGGCGCATAGAGCGCAACCCGTGGCTGCTCTGTTCGGTCGATGGGACTGGGAAGTACTGTTCCATCCACCATACTCCCCGGAGTTATGTGATGTGACTTTGATTTGATTCCGAAGATGAAGGAACAACTTCATTCGCTTCAGAGATTCTACAGGCAGTAGATCGCTCCATTCGCACCATTAACTGGTTCCCTCAGCTTCAGTGCAGCCTTGGGAGAACGAGCGTCATGTTCACTAGAAGGAAACCAAGTCTTATGGTACCAGGTAGGGCAGCAAGTCGAAGGCACTCGTCCCTATACATTTGACCCTTACGTCCGTCAATACTATCTCTTGCCCACACCATTCGTCCACCGACATGATATGGTCATGTTTTCAGCACGTAAGCAACAGTTTTCAAAGTTCTCTCCAGATGAGAGAACGACGATTGTTCTGCTCAACACAAAATTTTGCCCCATCCATAGAAGGAACGACGATTATTCGGCTGAAAACAAAATTTTGACCCGTCCCTGAACAGAACCCGGCGCCATTCTTACGACCCTTATCCTGCTTTTCTTCCGCCCAGTTTCTGCGAGCTATGGGCTTAGGCCTCCGTACGTAGTAGCAACATTCCCGATGGTGGACTGTTTGTGTCGATATTGCAAGACCTTGGCCTTGCCTTTTTTTAACTGTTCCTGTTGTGTGAAATCTCCTCCAGGATATGAAAATTACACTTTGGGACAAAATTGCAGCCTTCTCCAAGTCTGTCCTGCCTTCAACCTTCCTATATCTCTGCGTTCCATAGCTTCGGGTAAGACGTTGTTGTTGCATTGCACTACTTGCTCACTACACTATCGAACCCAACTGCTTGTGTAATTGGTTTGGTAGAGTAAACTCAAGTGAATACCGACTTCTCTCTACCAACTTTCTGTTTTTATATCTCGGTTGTCGTAATGTTGTTCTCTCCGCTTCTTAGAAGCGAGAGAAAGAAGTCGAACGATTTTAGTTCGTTCTGCCGATGACAATACTTCAGGACCTACACATCTCAACGGACCAGTGGAAATCTCAAGAGAATATTCCCCATGTGAGGACGATCGAGGGAAACACAGTCACTTGTGAGCGAGCGGTCTAAAGTAACGGTGTCACTTTGTTTCCGAAACGGAACAATAGAGTTTGTTGCAGCGTTGGTGGACAGTGATCGACTCCAGACGATCCTAGATCTCGGCCTCGAAACCGAAGTAGCTCATTCGACTGTGCTTTGCATCCTGGATGCGAAAAATTGCATCACGATGTTTTCCACATGTTCGATGAAAATGGAGAAATGGATGCGTCACGACGCTGCTCAGAAGCACTTGGAACGCTATGAGTCCGAAGGAGAGGCTTTCTTATGCCGTATCGTAACACTGTATGAGACGTGGGTCCGCGGACAGCGTACGAATGTCTGATCTACGACACGGGGCGGCAGATACTGCTGCTTGCCTGCTCTCCCACAGGCGAGCGCTGCTATACGATGAAGTCTCTGACCTGAGGAGCCATATCGATAACTGTTCACAGAGAAATATTTTACATTGACAAATTAAGCATAACAAGTATTCACAGTCATATAGAAAACATACAAAGTACAAATAAAATAAAATAATATATACATAAACAATTACAATACAGATAATAAATAAATGACAGAAAATGTTCACAGTTAAGTTACCAACATACATTGTGCATCAGGATAATTAATTAAATCACATGAGAAGTTAATTACTACATATTCACTATAAACAGGTTCACACGAATAATATGTTTCAAAATGATGCTCATTCCGCGTCATAATGTAAGGCTTACCATAAGGGTTACCTTACAATGCTAAGGTAGATACACACGAGGAAGGAATCAAACACAGCTGGCCCGCAATACATGCGCTGCTGTTCACTGACATCGGACCTGCACAGCATTGCCAATTGAAAAGTAATCAAATTTTCAAATGTTTGCAAATCTATCGGACTCAACTGCATGGTTATTAGTCTGTAGGTTACAAACTACTTAATCTAAGGTAAACTAACCTAAGGACAATACAAACACCCATGCCCGAGGGGGGACTCGAACCCCCGACGGCGAACGGTCGCGCGCACCGCAGCACTGCGCCCCAGTACGCACGGCTAATCCGCCGCGGCGAAAATTAATCCTCTATGATTCGTAACATCATGCTAAGTCAAAATTACTAAAAAAAATTCCGGGCTGTTATGTCGTGGAAACCCAACGTTTCGTCCCCGACAGCGGAGAACATTTTCAAGAGGGATCGTGGCACTTTTGAATGTCCGATGATAACCTTGGCTCGCTACTAAGACCACGGCATAACAGCCCGAAATTTTTTTGTAATTTTGACGTTTCCGGCCGTGAAAGTATACATTTTACAATCATGCTAAATGATACAGTCGCGTAGTACAAAGAATTCATATGGTTCCACATGTTTCGCCGGTTGATATTTTTATTTATAACACGCACGACGCGTTTCGAAATATAATTCCCAAATATAAAGAGCATTTTTGCTTTACATTGGCATTGCGATGCTTGAAATTCTGCACTATTCTCGTAGCTATAATATGGACACACGCATTAATGTAATTACGTACTAGCGAATTTCTCTAACGCCTATTTGAAGTTATTATATCTTTGACTTGTATGAAGTTTAGCGAGATACACAGTAAGAACTTTTACGGATCTGCCAAAGAGAAATGTTTATATAAGAGGGTTGGAACATCAGTAGTGGCAACTATTTATTCACATACGATACAAAAGCGTCACATGTTTGCACCTGTTACTGCCCTTCAAAGTAGTCACCAGCGTTGTAGAACCCGTGGTGGATGGCGTAGTATACCGTTAGAAGAGCCTTTTCTGTTCATGGTGCGAATGAAACGGTCTACTGCCTGTGGAATCTCTGGAACAGTTCTGAAGCGAATGTCACGAAGTGGTTCCTTCATATTCCCATCCATAGATTGAACAGAGCAGCCCCATCTTGCGATGTATGTGCCCGCAAAATGATGGGTGGGTTGCGCAGAAAGTGTTGCCGCTTCTTTAGCAAAGGTGGTGGCAGGTGATGCTCCAAAAACGAACAGTAAGGCGCTGCTCACACTACGACGATATATGGTAAGCGATATATCGCTTTACGTACCGCTTTCCGGTCTCCTGAGCATTTAGTCACGAGCGATATTTCGAGCTGTAAACATGGCGGGAAGAAGAGAAGACAATTCTGTGCTATCTTTCATTAATTTAGTTAAAGGTCATCCATTGGCGCTTACAGAATTTTGATTCATGTTGAGACAGCTCTCGAGAAACAACAGCCGAGCTATGGTGGACGTTGGTTACATTGTAGGGATTTACCCAGTGTTTCCTTTTTCTTATCATCCTATGCCTCAACCAGTAAGCCACAACAACGTCTTCCTCACTTGAGCTCATATCTGTAACTGAACCAGTAAAAACTGTGTTCCCACCACATTTTTACCGCCCACGTCGAGCCGATTTATCGCCTGTTGTTGTGAACCTTGTTAGCAATATATCGTCGCGATATATCGCTTACGATAAATCGCTAACGATATATCGCCGTAGTGTGAACGCCGCCTAATACTGTGCATTTTTTCTTTCGCGCTCATAGCGCTCCAAGTGCGTCTGAGCAACGTCGTGACGCATCCATTTCTCAATTTCCATCAAACATGTGGAACCCATCGTGATGCAATTTTTCGCATCCACTTCAGGATGCGAAGCACAGTCGTATGAGCTACTTCGGTTTCGTGGCCGAGCTCACGAATCGCTGCAACACTCTATTGTCCCGTTTCGAAAACATAGTGACACCGTTACGTTAGACCGTTCGCTGACAAGTGATTGTGTTTCCCTCGATTGTGCGCACGTCGGTGACGTGGGACGGGCGAGTCCATTTGCGCGGAGGTAAGGTAGGTATGTCAACAACGTGTGTCATCAGCGACAATAGTAGATTACTTTGCTTAGTGTCTCCACTGCAGTGCTGCCACTATTTAAGTGCCAACCCTCGTACGATAAAGATTTACATTTGTTAATGTCCAGATTTACGTAGATTTCAATAGGATAACTGTATCGAAAGCAGTGTTGGTGCTTTTAGTGAACAATTACGTTTGTTTTTCACAATTTGATTATTCGTTCTATAGGTAATAGGAAAATGTAAACAGAAAGAGAGATATAAAGAAAACGGGGACACCCTGTTCTTTCTTAATTTTCCAGGTGTTTTTCTGACCTTCAAAATGAATTTCTAATCGATCTTATCCCTTCAGCGTACTCCACCTGCATTCAGTTGTTCAGAAGTATTGGCATGTAACTGTTACTCGGTTGGACCATCTGCTCTTTGCTGTTGACATGTGATGTGACTTTTCAAAGTGCTCTCTTATGTAATTACTTGTGCCAGAATTTCGGAGAAAGCGAAGTTCGAAATTGTTTGCCAGACACGAATCACTCAGTGGAAAGGCTGTCGTTGATACAATGTCAGAATTCGTGACAGCAGAGAGATAGCTCTTTAGTGAAATGTCACTCGACAGGTGGTAATCTTATTGCCATCGCGGCGACAGCTCGTTGAAAGGCACAACATGTGTCCAATGGACACCGCCGGTGTTTTGGCTCATGCACTGGCACAGACCGCGTCTCGCGGTGTTTACGCCCACATTGCGGAATGTATACATAGGTGAACGTGGAATAACATTAGCTGTAACATGAAGGAGAAACATTTGTTTGAGCCTAGCAAATTTTTGCATTTGATGATATTTTACGAGTGGAAACCACATGGAAAACAGTGGGATCGATGGTGAAGCATGAAATAAATGTTGCTGAACTCTTTCAAAGAACTGACCAGGTGAGGGGCGGCATGGATTGACATTTTGGAATCGTATCTCACGTGACGCTATCTCAGTTTACATTCAATTTCAAGACTCCCATCATTTTTATTTTAGTCAAATTGAGGGAAGATCCCTTATGGGATACATCCGATTCATGTTCTGTATCAGGTTTCATAGTAAGAGAATCATGCCCCAGCCATTATGAAATCTAAAGCGAAGAGACGTTAAAACTACTTCATTTTGTTCTTTATGATATTCGGCCCCACCAGTTGCTTTAAAATAATTGAACTTTTTCTAGATTTCGAGTAAGGGCGTCTTGATCAGAAATAAAATTAAAACATGAGACTATTACACAACGAGATAAATGCGCTCGTGTTTTTCTTAAGTTAGTTATAAAACTTTTGCTAGTTATGGTTTAGCGGTCTGAATAATAGTGACTGGAAGCTAAGGGTTTCCGACGTGTCCGCATGTCAAAGCGGAATCTGATGATGACACATTAGCGGTAGTCGAAATCTACAATTATTTTAAAGCAACTGGTGTGAACTGAATTCTCACACAGTACTTTACTTTAAAACAGTTACTGCTGCAGACTGATTTTTAAAATCATACTGTTTCATTATTCCTTCTGAAAACAATTCTTATGAAACTGATGTACAAACAAACAGCTAAGTACAGTGGGTTCAAAAAAGATCTCGAATACTTTGAGAGTCAGCAGCACTCATAGAAACAAGTAAAGTAAGTCTAGTAAACATACATCCGAAACGCATGTTGTTTAGATACTTGATCTAGATTTAGGCACCAACTATGGGTACCTTCATCAGAAGATTAAAATTATTACCTATAAATGACTTACTGAATACATTAACAGACATTGGTATAAAACAGTTTATACAAATCATTTTATATAAAAAGCCATATGTAGAAATACGTACTCACATGAGACGTAAACTTATGAGCGATATGCTCAAGGCCAAAAGATAAATACAGTCACAACACATGCTAGCCAGAGTCTAGTAAGTCAAATTTAACAACAACAATAAAAACATAGCGATGGCCGTTGTCGGGCTGCCGTACTGCTCGCTAGCCAACTGCAGCCATAACTGCGGTGAGGCGCATGCGCCGTACATCGGCGCCATTTCTTAGTGCTTACGAGTAACAGGAGCATTGACACAGAACATGTGGAAGATGAAAAACATTACATTCAGTGAATAAGCAGTTAAGAGACGTGATTTTTCTTAGTTGATTTACAAGATTTAGGTACAGAATATTCAAATACAGCACAGTTTGCAACATAAAATGTGGCGTTAAAGAGATACGTAGTAAAAGAACATGCCATGCTTGAAGTAACAGGCTTATTAAAGAGTGAATACCGTATTAAATGGAAGTAGAAAATATTATTACCGGAGATACGCCAAAAACCCAAGCAAGAAAGACAAAGTCAGGGATCACTGACAAGGAAAGTACTTGGGCACGAACAAACACATATACATCAAAATCGTACGAGACATAATGTACAGATACCTTATTGCACTAGTAACACTCCCGCATCTGCAAACCTCTGCAGTCGTCCGTAAGAGGCCTCTGCGTGTGACTTGCCACATTGCACTCAGACCTGTCGGTTCACCAGTAGGGACGGTGCAGTTTGCCTCCGAAGTTACGTTTTGTGACATTTGTGTGGTGAACCGCCAGATGGAGCGATGATTGATAATCAGTCCTGCTAAAGTATTCCGATTGGTTGAGATGGAGTTACGAAGAACCATTCTTCGTGAAGATGGTATTAGTGTAGAAGATGAATCATTCGCATGCTTTCTCGTATCTGTTATGGCACAGAAATATGACCATATGTTAGATACTGTTGTAACACTAACACATAATGATGATAATAGGGATGATATGGAGAAAGAACTCATCGCTAGCGGTAGTGCTACGATAAGTGCGGGAAGAGGCGATGGAAGCAGTGTCAGTGAATACCAACAGTCTTCCAAGAAAACTATCATCACGGCTTTTGATGACAATACGCTAGATAACATGTACGACTATTATTACATAAGTTATAGTTCACATATCTGCATTACGTATGGCGTCTACAATTACATCTACAGTGCTATCTAGTGCATGATTGCGAAGTTTTGCATAAAAACAACACCCACCAGCATATTGAGGTGTACGTAGAGATACTGTAACGATACGTTCATACAGATATGTTTATTCGAGCCCAAGTAATTTCCTTGTGAGTAACGGCTTCAAAGCACCTAAGAAATCTTTATTGCGTAAATGTGTCTGCTCGTTGAGAACGAAATTGTCTCAAAGAAAAATGTTTGAAAATTTCCAATTCCTCAAGACCATCAAGTTTCCTCCCTTTACTTTCTGTGTGCAAAATACTAACATCCTGAACATCGTCTGGTTTGTAATTTGCAGTTAGGAAATGGTCGGCAAAGGAAGAGTTGTAAACATTACTACTTTTTTCCCTAGACAATGTTCTTTACATCTGGTAGCAATAGCTCGTCTAGTCTTTCTGCCGGATTTTTGTGAAGGCGGCTTATAAGATTTCAAATAATGAATGAAATTACTCTTAAGTCTGTTGCAGGTAGAAAAGGCTACATTGCTGTTATACTTCTTACTAAGAAGACCTTGTATTCTATAACATAAGGGACACAGAAAACGAATAGAAAAAGTACTTTTTTTCTTTTTGATCGGTGATAGAGGAACCAAGGGTAGTAACTCTTTTTCTTTTATTAATTTTCGTGTGAAAAATATCTACTAAAGTTGGTTCATAGCCATTGTTCACAGCAATGGTATTGATCAGCCTAATTTCGGATTCAATGAAATTCTTGAGATAAAGGTTTGTATACAGCTTTGTGTACCGAAGAATGGAAAAAGACTGTGTAGAGGAGGCTGGAATGATTTGTTCAGTACACGTTTCCTTGCGGAAACTGTTAAAACAGATTTTATCGTCAATTATGGATAGAGTCAAATAAAGGAAATTGAGTTCCCGCTGTTCATTTTGAAGGTTACTGGTGAAAGAAATTTTGTCATGTAGTTCGTTAACTAATGAATAAATAAAATAATAATAATATTTATGGATTGAAATCTGGGGTCCAAGTCCAGTTTAGCAGTCCTGAAATATTTGCGTCAGGTATTAGCGTAGTAGTGACGAAAGCGTGCAGTTCATCCACCACGCCTGCATTCGTTGATGAACAACAAAGTAAGAAATACGTTAAAGAGAAAGTCTCCAGTTTTGTGGTATCACGTATGGTCCTATTCATCTGTCGTGAAGTACGCCTGCTAACATATAGATTGAGAACTGCTGTTGATATATGGCGTCTGTTACAGACATCACTTCTGATCCTGCTGTTGTTATTCTTTCCTATTCACAAAATATATGACATCAACTACGAATTGGCAGAGCCAGAATATGTACCCTGCCGGGATTCTAAAACGGGTCTCCCGCTTTCTAGGCAGTTGCGCTGACTATTATACCACTGCGGACACAGTGATCACCGTACCTGAAAGGACTACTTAAGCACGCCTCCCGTCAGATACAAATTCCCAGATCTACCCTGCCCACAGTACTCAAACTCGTAGTTGCAGAAACTAATTCCCGTGTTATGTTATTTCATCTCGTGATCATCGTTGAAGTGTTGACCACCAAGGACGGATTTTAGATGTAAGAAGAGATGAAAGTTGCAAGAAGAAAGGTCCGGGCTGTACGATCAAACACGTCGCAGTGAATTTCCTGTAAGAGTTATTTGGTCACATTCGCCGTGTGAGGTCGGGCATTATCGAGGAAAAAACAATACCTTCTCACAGTAATCCTAGGCGTTCGTTCCGTATTGCGCGGCGCTATTTCTTAAAGGTTTGGCAGTAACCATGTGTATTTATTGCTTTCACTGGTGGTAGGAAATCAATCATCAAAATGCCTTTCATGTTCCAAAATGACTTTTCGAGGTGTCAAGATTTGGTTAGGCTTAACCTTCGTTGGGGATGAAGTGTGCCTCCATTGCACTGATTGCCGTTTTGTTTCAGGAGTGCCGTACGAAGCCCGAGTTCCAACCCCCGTGACTATGCGAGGAAGAAAACTATCGCCTTCTTTGTTGTAGCGTGTCAAAAACTGAAGTTGATTTCTGTGTATTTCAGTGTGAATTTTGGGGATCCAACGTGAGCAAAGTTTTCAAAATTTCAGTTTTTTAGTAACAATAGCCTGAATTAGTGATTTTGTGGAACCTCCATAGCAAGAGTACTACGTGTAAAGTTACGGTTGTGCTTAATCTCATCTTCTATTGTGTGAACCAGTTCATCAGTAACCTCAAACGGGAGTCCACTTCGTTCTTCATCGAACACTTGATCACGTCCTTCAGTGAACAGTCTGATCCATCTTCTAACCATTGAATCACTTATTGCATTTTGTCCGTAAACACCGCAGATTTGCCGATGAATTTCCTTTGGTTTAAATTTCTTTGCATTTAGAGAACGAATCACAGAAGTGATTTCACACGCGGCGACAATTTCAACTACGGCTGACATTATAAAGAAGCACTACAAAGCACACGTCAGCAGCAGCGATCTGAAAAACGTGAAGCAGAATAGCAAAGATCCCTTGTTTAAAATTCCAATATTGAGTCCGGCTTCGGCGAATCTATGTCGCACTCTTCATATTTAAATAGACATCACAGGGTAATATTATGCATGTTTGTACTACGTGGTAATTAAATATTCCTGAACTAGAAGATGACAACATAGATTTGCCAATAGACCTCTATACAGAAATTTTAAACAAACTTTCTGGAGTCCTCTGCAATGCATATTCCAATTACAAGATATTAGATCAAACCCTCGGCTTGAATGATGTCAAACACATACGAAACCAGTAGTGGTCGCACGAAGTACCCTTTACCACATACGAAATCGTAACATACGGAATATTTGTGTGGATGTATGTGCACCGTACTAAATAAATTATATAAACAGAATGGGTTTCAGGAAATGATGTGCCGAACACAACAGGTACAAAGTGAGATGGAGAAAATACTTGCTCGTATTTTGTGGACATGTTTGCCATTTAAATGCATGGATTCTCCGGTCCGTTTCGGAACAGGACTCAAACCCATTCACATTAAGTTCCCGTTTCAATCAGAATGCAAATGAAAAATGAAATGGTTCACTGTTTATCGTCACGACGATGGGAATAGTAATAAACTCATCCCAAGACAGTACAACCCACTTCATTTGTAATACGTTCCTTAAATTAAAATACGTAATGATTTCAACACCCATAATGGAAACAAAAATGCTTTAGAATAAAGAAACACATATGAAAAGAGCGAAATAAGATACCTTGCTGAAGGTTTGTATGTATTTTTCTAAAGACCCTTGGACGGAAAATACCACTAATAACGGCACCTGCGTTTCCATAGATATTCCTGTCACTCCAAACTGGATGTGTCTCCCTTTGATGGTGACATAGTAGCGTCAGATTCACATACACATGCCGTGCGACGAAACGCAGACTATTTTCAGTCTGTATCTGAACTCCTTGATATTCGTATACCACCTGCGTAGCGTGAGGTCTAACTGGGTGCAATGCTGCTCCAAAACTTTTTCACTTTAAAGGAATTATTTAGTGTCAGCTGTACTGAGTAATACCTTCAAAAACTTTGTCATATCTGAATCTGTGGTATACACGCAACACTAGCGGAGGACTTTTCTTCAAAGAATTATCTCCGCATTTTATATATAAAAAGTAATCTGCATTTCCCTTTGTCACGCCATAACTCTCGAACGGCTTGACCGATTTCTCTGATCGTTGTTTTGTCATCTTCGCAATTCTCATTAAAATGGTTGTAGGGTTGATTTTTTTGTGGGGGGGGGGGGGGGGGAGGATGATCTAACAGAAAACTAGGACAGTTTAGAAAACCTTAACGTACGATTTTTACTGTGTCCGTGAGTTCCTATGCCATACATAATATCGTTTTGTTCCGATCCTGATGAGATATTGCATACCTGTCCTTCCAGACAAGAGATAAGTAAATGTCTAAATAAAATTTCGTTAGGTGATGGTAGGTGGTAATTTACATGCGGATTTAGACAAAATCCATAGCTGTGCGTAGATATTGATAAATGTTTGGACATTTTATCTTTAAGCCAAGATGAACGTCACTGCCTTTATATAATTTTGTATGGTTGATGCCGGATGATTGTTTACCTGACGAAATTCGATAAAATGTACAGTTTTATTCCGAACTTGATGAGATTTCCACGAAGTTCCCATTAACGTTGCTTCATTTACATCCGTTTTCATAGAGAAGCTGTTTTGAAACTGGTTATGTGCATCTTTGTACAAAGTAAAACAAAAACCCTTAATTGTGTTTCGCCAGTAGTCAAGCTAAATTGACAAGTAATTAAGTGTTTGTGGTATCAATCTTTGAAATTTTGTGATGTTCAAGTGGCCAATTGTATTTAGGACGTTTCCTTGTCGGAACTCATTCAACATTATTTATATAATAATGCCACAAAACAAAACTATCAAGTTTGTGTTTCAGAAAACGTCACAATAATCATTATGTTTTCGGAAATAATTTTATTATCATTTACATTCCAGTTAGAATTGTTTATTCCAGCTAACCAGTACATATGCCTTTGTTTGTTTGACTGTTTCATAATTGCCGGCCGCGGTGGCCGAGGGGACTGAGGCGCTCCAGTCACGGTCTGCACGGCCACTACGGTCGGGGGTTCGAATCCCCCCTTGGGCATGGTTATTTGTGCCGTCCTTAGTATTAGCTAGTTCATAAGTAGTTTGTAAGTTTAGGAACTGATGACACCGTAGTTAAGTCCCATAAGCTATACAAACATTTCATTTTTGTTTCATAATTACTAAGCTGTTTACAGGAAAATATGAAGATTAATTTTTAGGTACTTGTTTGTTTGTGCGTGATTTATGCGCTGTCATACAGATCATGCAACGGTGATTAAAGTTTGCCAATTTATTGCTTGCAGTAGCATGAAAATTAGAGGCGTAGTTGAATTTCAGTATATAGCTCCATGATATTTATGAACACATGTGAGATATATAAAGGGGTAATTAAAATTAAAGAATATTTCACAAAAATCAGAGAAATAATGAATTCCCTATCCCCGGAACTCTAATTAAACAATATGGAGCAGCTGAAGCGCAAATATATCAGTGGTTAAGACCGATATTACATCGGTAGCCAAGGTTACAGCGCAAGACACTTATACAATTCTTTCTAAACCACAATTAATGATTTGAGAAATGTGCAGACGAATTTAGCAAATCACAAGCCGAAAGGTAAGCTTTAGGAAGGTACTTAAAAATCACATCTTCAGCCCAAACAATATTCATTTACAGGTGTAAGACTGAAATTAAAAGTTTATTCAAAGGTTAGAATGTAGTTACATTGGTCCACCACGGAGTTAAGTGTTACTCCCTTCCCCTACTTAGAGCTTCAACAAGTATTTACGGGCAATGAAATAAAGATAAATAACAATTTACAGGCTGAAAATAAACTATCTACTCTCTGAAAATAATGGAACAAAGAAGAATTTTGGTGCAACACTCCAGACGATGGACACGACGCCACTCTGTACAGTTCGTTCTCCCAATAGAACTGTCTCATTCGTGCAGCGCCACACACGTCGAGAACCAAGGCTAGGCCTCGAACTACGGAACACTACAGAGTATTCTACTCACATCAAATGAAAACTTGAGATAAAATGCAACCTGTTGCAACTGTCGTCCACAATGTAGGGTGGAATGGGAACGAGAATGCACGTGCAGCGACCGAAGAAGGCAGAGTGACAAGCTTCGTGGGGAAAGAGGTGAAGATCAATTTACAAGAGCTATAGCAGAAGGACACGGATCGCAAAATCAAAATTTTAAGAATTACGGCTGTTAGCACTCAATTAGAGTAAAAAGTACTGCAAAATTTGCCCCCCTGAAATTACTCCCCGCCAATGGATAGCAACAACGAGAAGGTACAAACCAGAAAATGAGAGTTTCACCAAACAAACCACATTAACAACACCAAAAACTATCTGGCTTATGATTACTCTTCCACCCCAACTAGTTGCAACGAAACAAGAAGATAAGGACCACAGAATTGGGAAAAGAAGGTTCAAATGTTTGTAAAGCTTATGCAACTTAACTGCTTGGTCATCAGTCCCTAAACTTAAAAACTAATTACGAATTACTTATACTAAACAGCACAAATATCCATGCCCGAGGGGGGATTTGAACCCCCGACGGGGAACAACCTCAAGTATTTTGGCATAGCGCCTGAATGCACTCGGCCGCTCCACCGCGGCACAAAATTGCAAATTTCACCAAACAAACTTAAATAAATAAATAAATAAACAGGAAATTTGTAGTTTCAATTACTGCGCCACAGTGATTAACGGCAACGAAGCAAGAGGGTGCAACCCAGACAAAGGTAGGCCTCACAAATATATAGAGTATTGTGATCTTGAACATGGTGTATCTGCAGCAGCAAATCTGTTAACGCAATGTTATATATGAGAATTCAGCCCCACCAGCTACTTTAAAATAATCTGCAACTGAGGGTGTATTCATCAGAAGTAAAGGGAAAACATGAGACTTTTACACTACGATCTAAATGGGCCAATGTTTTACCAGGTTAGTAATAAAAGATCTGATATTCATGCTAGTAGTGTGAAAAGTAAAATTTAATATGGTGGATAGCCGCCGTGTCCGCAGGTCAAAGCGGATAGATACTTCTGTAATTTCTGAAGTTCAAATTGCTAATAATAACTAGAAAATGTTTTTTGCTAACTTAATAAAGCGTGATGAAGAGGCCCACAGCTTTTTAATATATATAACACCCAACCAGTTACATAATATTTTAAGGTGTTTAACCTGGTTTCGTCACCGTTAACTTCATCAGAATAAATATAAATTTAAGATAGTACACCTTTAGTTGTAGTAGAAATCAAGATATAAGTTCAATTATTTTAAAGCAACTTTTGGTGCGGACTTCTGGTACAGTACATTAAATATATAGAGTTTAATTTCACAAAACTGTCGATATCATCAAGTGAACAGAATAAGTTTACCACATGCACGGTATCGGACTGACAGTCAAAAGCGAAGCCAAATACGATGCAAAAAGTAATAGCTGTTGTATCTTCCGGGTTATGTGGTCGTGGTCCACGAAACATATCTGTTCCTGACGTTTCGTCCAGAGCTGCGCTGGACATCTTCAGAGGTACTGGTAGCGGTGAGTCTTGCCGAGTCGGCAAGACTCACCGCTACCAGTACCTCTGAAGATGTCCAGCGCAGCTCTGGACGAAACGTCAGGAACAGATATGTTTCGTGGACCACGACCACGTAACCCGGAAGATACAACGGCTATTACTTCAGCCGGTCGTGAAAGCCTTCACTGCACGATGCAAAAAGACAGGAACTTCAATGCTTGATGTGTAATACACCGGAAATCAGCTACGAGAGGAAGGAACAGAATCACAGCAGCATCTTAATGAGGGAAGCGTAAGCGATGAACTCAAATTGCCGGATGGTCAGCATTCCACGTCTGTAACCTACTGCTCTGTCAATCAGGACCGATACAGCCACATCCTTTCGAGCCTAAGTGTCCCAGCCCAGGCCAATGGAACGGTCGCTGTCAACTGGTTGATCTTCAGGTCGTGCGGTCAGAAGCCTTCCTCCAAGTTGAGCTGTCGTTGCTCTCCGCGCCTCCGGTCTGAACACGACTGCCAGAACCCGCCATACCCGGCAAAGATATCAACAATCGAAACCAAAGAGACAACAAAATTTTCAAATGATTGTAAACCTGATGTACCAAAATGCTATGGTCATCAGTCCCAAGACTTAGAATCTTTTTAACTAACTTCCACTAAGGACAATACGCACAACACACATGACAGACAGAGGACTCCAACCTGAGGAGGGAAGGGCCATCCATCACGTAGCATGACGCCTCAGATCATGCGGCCATTAAGCGAGGCAAAGTGGCAACAGTGACAGGGGTGGTGGAAGCGGACGGTGTAGTTTAACGCAGTAAAAAGTCTTTCACTTATGAAACCAAGGGAAGAATGGACAAACTACTATTCGACCTGCCATCTACATACATAATTCGCAGTCCACTGTAAGGTGCATGGCGGAGGGTACACTGTACCTTTCCTATTCCACTCTCAAATAGAACGGGGAAGAAAAGAATGCTTATATGCCTCCACGTCAGCCCTAATTTCTCTTGTCTTTGTGATCATTACGACAAATGTAAGTAGGCGGCAGAATTACTCGAAAGAACGCCGTCTTTCCTCCAGCTGTTCCCATTCGAGTTCCAGGAACATTTCCGTTGCACTCGCGCTTTCGTCGAACCTACCAGTAACGAATCTAGCTGCTCGCCTCTGAATTGCTTCTATGTCTTCCTCTAAATTGACCTGCTGCGGGTCCCAAACACTTGAGCGACACTCAAGACGTGGTCGTACAAGCGTTTTATACGCGATCTTCTTTAAAGATGAAGTACATCTTCCCAAAATTCTCCCAATAAACCGAAATCCGTTGTCCGCCTTACTCATAACTGTCCTTACATGTTAGTTCCATTTCATATCGCTCTGCAATGTTACGTATAGATATTTGAACGACGCGACTGCATCAAGAAGCTCACTACTAATGCTGTATTAGAATATTATGGGATTGTTTTACCTACTCATGCGCATCACCTTACATTTTTCTACATTGAGAGCTAGCTGCCATTCTTCGCCCCAACTAGAAATTTTGTCTAAGCCATCCGGTATGCTATTACAGTCAATTAAAGACGACACCCTCCCATACATCATAGCATCATCAGCAAACAGCCGCGAATTACAAGTTACTCTGTCCATCAGATCATTTATGTACATAGAAAATAATAGCGGTCCTATAACAGTTTCATGGGGCACGCCTGACGACACACTTGTCTTCTCTCATAAACACTCTCCGTCAAGAACAACGTACTGCTTTCTATTACTTAGGAAGTTTTCCAACCTGTGAAAAATATGTGAACCTATTCCATATACTCGTATCTTCGTTAGCAGTCTGCAGTGTGGCACCGCGTCAAACGCCTTTCTGAAGTCGAGAGAAACACATCCGCCTGTTACCCTTCGTCCATGGCACGCAAAGTGTCATATGAGAAAAGGGCAAGATGACTTTCACATGAACGATGTTTCCTAAACCCGCTTTTTCGCCTCAAGGACATTTACTAAATTAGAAATGGCAATATGCTCCAAAATTTTACAGGAAACTGATATCAACGATATTGTACTGTAATTAGTGGGTCATTACCCTTTCATTTTTTATAAACGGGAGTCACCTGCGCTATTTTCCAATCACTAGGAACTTTGCGCTGAATTAAAGATTCCCGATAAATGCAAGCTAATTAAGGGGCCAATGTCGCAGAATACTCTTTATAAAAGCGAACTGGTTTTCCATTCGGACCAGGAAACTTGTTTTATTTAACTCTCTCAGCCGCCTCTCTACACCGGAAATACCTATTACTATGTCCTCCATTTCGGATGTAGTGTTATTGCTTGCCTGACTATTTTGGGTAAAAAAATAGACCGTACTGAAGTAGTTGAAAAGTTTTCAAAATAAGAAGTAATGACACCTACAGTTTAGACGAACCTGAAATTCTAAAAAATAACATAAAAACGGTATGGCCAAACATCTAAAAGGTTAAAGTATTTTGCGGAACAAACAACCCACAGAATTCGACAAATAGTTACCTTTCATAGCGGTGTAGAAGATCTCGTTAATGAGCTGTAATAAAATTATTTGTAAACTGCGTAACTATTCGTCGACATTGGTTGGAGGTTCGGAATATTTAGATTCGATTCCCGTGTAGCATAATTTTAATCAAAGTGATTTAATGAATGAAATAATAGTAATAAATGATACTAACGGCTGATCAGACTTCGAACCATTCTTTACGTAAAAGTGTTAGCAGGTTCTATGCCAATAATATTGCAAAAAGATGGAAAAAATTCAAAGATGCACTGGCAAGCTACACGAGATACATAATTTCAATATATCTAATAACCGAACCATACAAAGTCGTAATAGTTCGCTTTAACTAAAAATAACATGGAAATTAGAAGGAGTAACTGGTAAAATAATGAAATGATTAAAATGACTGAAATTAATTTTTATTGAGGGAATTTATTAATAAGAACGGAAAGCAGATAATTCGTACCTGAGTTTCCATTTTATCAGTAGATCGTGTGCACAGAATAACAATATTCAATATTTAATAATGCTCATTGAAGCACAAGAATTCCGATCAGGACAAAGCCAGACAATAGAGAGAGAACGAGAACAGAGATACCATTCTTTTCATACTGTTATCATTCCAAGGATAATTGAAGGTAACACTCATATTGTTCTTTGAGCTTTCTAAGTATATCTGTTCCGTAGCCTATAGATTCCAACGAAAATTAACAAAAATTGTTATATTATATTACATATTATTTGATTAAATTATTCATTTCATTTCAAAAGAAAATTATATATGGGCCTTTTGCTATATGCTAATCTTAAACGGAGTTACTACATTGATGAAATGATGGTACATTTGTGCGGTCCTCCTGCGAGGAAGACACTTAAATTTATGACTTCAAACATACCACAAATCTCGAAAAGGTCTCTTGCGATTTACTTCAAATATTTAAGATACTCTACAGAACATGACACAAGGCACGAGGACATGGATAGAGAGATATGGGTGGAGACTATGAATAGAGACGAGGGATGAAGTGACATGCAGAGAGAGAGAGAGAGAGAGAGAGGAGGAAAATATGGGCAAAAAGAAGAGCAAGAAATTTAGAATGTATCAACAAATCCCATAAATAGTCAGGAACTGCGAAGCGATTAAGGAGCGTTAGTTGTTTATAACTTTGTTAAATGGGGAGGGGGGTAGTAATGAGACAGTCGAGTAACTGGGAAAAAGCTCAGAAGAATTGGATCCAAGATCTGTTGCTTGAATGTAAGATAACAATAGCGGCCAATAGGTGAGTCTCTAGGCATAAAGACTGATTACTAAACAGGAAACACTGATTATGTGCTTGGGAGGTGGTAAAACTTAGCATATTTTGGACATGCTCTTAGTACAATAATGTAACGTCCCATGGGGAAATATCAATACAAACGTCTTATTACATATTATACAAGTATTACGAGGTGTGTTGTCAGAGATGACTGTTTCAAACTAATTGTGATAGTAATCAATTATCATTAAAACTTATAACATATACCTATAACTGGGACTTATATTCACCGCTAATCCAGCCATAACCAACCACCCTAGTCTAGAGAACTTCAACCACATGTTTCATCAGGTTTCAAATGTTTGTATAGTCTATGGGACTTAACTACGGGGTCATCAGTCCCTAAACTTATAAACTACTGATGAACTACTTACGAACTAGGACGGCACAAATATCTATGCCCGAGGGGGGATTCGAACCTCCGACCGTAGTGGCCATGCAGACCGTGACTGGAGCGCCTCAGTCTCCTCGGCCATCGCGGCCGGCCATGTTTCATCAGGGCTTACACTAATGTTGTGCCTTGGCATGGGGGATATCCACAATCCCACCCACATTCCTCAAAACCACCACCCACATAACCTACAAAAATCCCTGTCTATTTCTCTGCTAAACCTACTCAAAGTTTTCTCTCCTTGGGTCGTTCTCTTGCGGTTGGTCCAAGTCAAGATCTCTCCCTTACAACCTACCAACCACGTCTAAGGAGTCGAGACACATTCCTACCCTATGAATGGCCAAACCACGTGTGGAAAGAGTCGTGATACATATGAGCTACGGTGCCGTTACAATGTAGCATTCCACGAGGACATGTCAAGTGAGCAAATGGCAAATCGCATGAATAGCCAAACAGCAAAAGGTGACAAACCGCGGACTTGACCATCCACGACCGAACATGCAGTACACCATCACACAAACGACATCAACACTTGCGTCACTGAACAGGCCACCTGTGTATTAACTTTCAGTACTTTTCTGAAATACACAGAGAAGAATGGTCACTCAATCAAACCCTGTGACCTCCCAACCGGGCTGACCGAACCTCTGCTAACCAATTACTTCTACCCTCGACCTTAACATAGGTTTGCTGTTCGAACACCATTTCCCCATTGGATGCACTCTCCCCCCCTCCCCCGGGCACACTCTATTACCGTTCTTTCATTCGCTTTTCAGTTGTTTGCTCATTCTCTCCCCTCACTTACTCCTTCTTCTTTTCCCTATCTCATTTTCGGTCTCGCTTCTCTTCGCTCTTGCTTTCCCTAATACATCCTTCTTTGCCGTGCTTCCTTTTTCATCTTCCCTTTCTTGAACGCCTCTCCAATTTTTTTCTGCATTGAAGATGCCATTTCTAACCTGTTGTGCGACTGATGAGTCTCCCCACCTCCACCAACTTAGGCAACTGTTTTCATTTTCAAGTACAACCTTTCAATGGTCACGGAATTATTCATTGCAGTGTTAGTGTGATTGTGTGTGTGTGTGTGTATGTGTGTGTGTGTGTGTGTGTGTGTGTGTGCTGCTTCTGCTGCTAGAAGAGGAAAAAAAAAACGTATCTATCTTCAACTTGCTGGCGTGCAACACACATCTCTTTGTTCTGGTTGAATTGTTGTCTTTTCGTTGTTGTACGTGATGCTCCATATAAGAATGTCCATCATTTATCTGCAGTGTGATGTTTGTAGAACACTGAATTGCAGAATATCTCATTATGGAACACTTGCATTCACTAATTACTCATTTGTTTCAGATTAGGGGGTAGAAACTTAGAATTTGATCTGAAATCACTCATTAATACAAAGGATATTACTGTTTTATTTGTAATGTTACGGTATGATGTAATTCATGACAATTTTAAGTCATATGCTGAATAGTAACTACATTCAGCTTAGGATTTATCCGAAGTAGATAAAATTTCTAGAAATAAATACAATCCGAATTCAATGTATTTATACACGTGTAGCTTGTACATGTAACACATTCATATTCTAGTAATTCTTAATACATAATCTTCTTAAATTTAAGAAAATTCCCTATATGCCATGAAGCTTTTAGGTATCAAGTTGGACTGTATGTAGTCAAAAATGTGTTTCATTTGCTGGACCACATAAACGTTTTGAGGTGAAATCCGCACGTCGAAAATAAAACCAAGTAGCTGTGCATATAAAATTCTGGTAAGAGATAAATAGAGTCTACGGTGAACGGCGAATATGATGTCATTCAAAAATATATTAGTTCAATAATTTGGCCTTAACCAGTCCAGCACATGGAGTAGAATGCTTTAATCTATCTGACACATTACTTTTGCTTGCTCTTTGCATACTTAGAGCCTGTTGATGTTTCATATTTGTTAACACTCACATGATATACGTTTGACTTACACTCGATGCTGAGGATGTGTTAAGAGGACTAATTATAAATTCATGTATCGTCTTGAGAACTCAGCGGCCTAGACGGATGAAATTTCCCAATTTGCAGAGGAGGAAATTTCATTTCGAATGGGCCTGCGGAGAACCGTCGACTATTAGAGATGTGCTCAGTTCGCTTCACGATCTATCAAAATACCAAACAGAACATAAGTTTAATTAGTTTTAAACTTCAATACAAAATTACATGTAACCGATGCTGTGTCAATGTTAGTCATCTCATCTCAGTACTTTATTTAAACTCTCCAAGCGTAATATGTTTGGGTTTTTCCTAAGACACTTTAGGCAAATATTGGGGTGGTTACTTTGAAAGGGTCTGGCAAATTTCCCTGTTCTTCACTAAGTTAATCCGTGCTTGTGCTGTGCCTATAATAACATTTGTGCTTTCTGACATATTGTTCTCCTTTGTTCACCGAGTATTAAGCTAACAGATTCAAGAATGACAGTCCGCGATAATGCAGACGATGACGAAGTTTGTGCGTGAATAATGTTTGTTAGAGCATGTACAGTCTGTAAGTGAATCATCAGTTTCCGACTTATGCTGTAGCTGGTTTTATAACATGTTCTTTGAATAAGACTTTTATATTTACCTCTCCTCTAATTCTACAAAAACTACTTGCATATACCAATAAAGCAAAACTCCTTGTCTGCCGAGTCCAACAAAATTCTCATTCCCTGCAATATACTTGCAATATTCGTAACCGTCGTGTATTTTCAATCAGAGAATCAGGAATAAGGGATGTAGAAACATACCTTACTACCGTAATATTGTATTTTGGAAGAATAACACGCCCAGACAGTCTTACTCTCCTGGTGTCTTTCTAAGGAATGTCATAATTCACAGTGGAATTGGAACGCAATGCAAATCAGAAGTAGGTCCTTGATGATAAAAAGCCTATAAAATGAATTTATGTTCGTCCTGGAGGGCAGCTTTGCCCTACATTCGTGACAAAGGTCTCATGCAGACGTTCAGTCACTTGTCGTATCCTGTCAGATCTACCATCAAGATGCCACTACATTTAACTTCAATAATGTATACAACGAACTATGGCCAGAGGTATAATTTACTATTGCCTGTAATTGTGAGCACTGCTTTTCGTCTTACTATCATTATGTGCTGTTAATACTTGTGATATTACGCATTTTTGTAACTTTACTCATTTCTTTCGTCGGTATTTGCTGTTTCTGTACGGGACTAGTTTAAAAGGCAGTGTTAATAAGAATTATAGAAGAAGTATCCAACAAGATAATTTTTTACTTTCTTTTTTGCTATATGTGGTTACCAATTCATTCTCCGCGCTATCATGCTACCTTCCACAGACATTGCTTTCAGAGTATAGACTACAGCATTTGACACTAGCTCATAGTTAAGTCGATGTTAGTGATAGTAAGACTATAACATAAAAATATGAGCCCATATGTTCTGCTCAGAACACGACGTGACGACCTTGTATTTCGTAACCTCATTTGTACAAAATTAAACCGCTTCAATGTCTATGAATTACTCGTATGCACAAAGCAAGGACTGCCGTCGGTTCATTAAGTCTGCCGTTAAAGGTTGTCCACTATTTTCGCCCTCATGAAGTTACGATTTCTTCAACAGATATTGTCTATTTTTTTAATTACTACAGACTGCAATTTGTTTCTTCGTGACTTTTGCTACGATTACAAGTCGTTCCAAAGACTGAGTTTGATTTGTGTTTTCTAAATAAGAGATTTAATTTACTGTTTCAGCACACATTTTTGTTGCTTTCAGTCCTAAGAGTGGTCATTTGAAGATCTGCACATATCTTTAGTAAACTTCATCACTCCTGAATAGCTACTGAGATCACCATCAGTTTTAACAAGTTTACTATAATCAAGATAATCTTGCTCTTCAGTTTCCCATCTCTTTGCCGCCCCAATAACTTCCTTCAATTGACAAACTGACGACACCTTGATGACTCCTATCAACCAGCCCCACAGTGATGTCAAGTTGCGCTGTAGATATCTTTTCTCCTCGAATTAATTCAGTACCCCTCATTATTGTGTGGTCTATCTATTCAACCATAGCTTCAGTATTCTTGCTACTATTCTCTTCGTGTCCTTACTATTAATAGGTTCTGTGCGAAGATAGGAAAAAATGTTCAAATATTTGTAAAGCTTATGGGACTTAACTGCGGGGTCATGAGTCCCTAAACATACAAACTTCTTATGAACTAGCTTACACTGAAGACGACACATGCCCGAGGGAGGATTCGAACCTCCGACGCGGTAGGTCGCGCTACCCGAAACGTGGCGCTCCAGACCGCTAGGCTACTCCCGCGCGGCACGAAGCCAGAGTTCTTATTCTTCTATATATTCCTAATGGGAAAATAAGTCTTTTTTGCATTTATCAATTGCTTCCTTGTATTTCCCGTTAGATATATTCACATTCATTCTAGGTATGTAACATTGAAGTTTCTACGGAAGCTTGTAAATCTTCTCCACATATTGGGCTCACAGAGGTCAGATTGTTGCATTGTTGTGTCCCTTAGTACAGTTATTAGTCCCCCATATATTTCTAAGTAAGTATGTATACCATTCACGAGCAAAGCGCTTTACTACGCATGAAGCTGTTAAATGTAGTATGCCTGTGCCTTCATACGTGCTTTGAGCTCAAGTAGCCACACAGTTACATGAAGACATTCAGTTTTACGTGTATTGCAAGACAAGGAGCTACTCGGTATTTTTCACAACAAACATAGTCAGAGATGAAAATAAGGATGGCAAAAATCCAGTATTATTCCGAAGCAGATATAGCAAGAATAGAATTTAAGGTCTAGCACTATACCACACTCACAGACACACTAGAAGACATTTCTATAACCTTTTTTTCCTTACAAATTACCATCTTCCACATTGATAGGACACAATTTGACAGGAATTATGCAAATGTAAAGGTATTTCATAATTGCACTGTAGTTCATTATGTTGTTATATGTTATCCATATTTTGTAAGGTTGTTGTCATTATGTTACGTGTTTTTCTTTATTTTTTTCACTATAATCTTCTTTCTCAGTTAAGGCGTACACTTTGATAATAGAAAGAGTCTGGTGTTCCCATCACTGTCGCTTTTCGCGTTCCTTGTTTCCACGGTAGCAGATTTATTCACTCACATACGTGGCTTGGTGAGAGCACATTTAACGAGGTCACATATTTTTAGATTCTGGGAAACGTGGATGTTTTAAATGGCACCTGCTTCATAACAGTTATGATTATGAACAAATTTATGCAACTGTTTTCACTGCCAGTTATAATAATAATATGCATATCTTGTGTGGCGTAACAAAAGTTGTTTGTGCAATTTTATTATTTTATTTATATTCAAGTACACTTTACGACAAACAAGAAATAGTTGGTAAGCTTTTTCTAGTCTCTCTTTCGTCATCCATAGTGTAATGTTGTTGTTGTGGTCTTCAGTCCGGAAACTGGTTTGATGCAGCTCTCCACAATACCCTATCCTGAGCAAGCCTCTTCATTTCCACATATGAACGGCAACCTACATCTGTCTGAATCTGCTAACTGTATCCATCTCTTGGTCTTCCTCTGCGATTTTCACCCCACACACTTCCCTCTAATGCTAAATTCACAATTCCTTGATGTCTAAGAATGTATCCCACCAATCTATCCCTTCTTTTAGTCAAGGTATGCCAGAAAGTTCTTTTCTCCCCAATTCTGTTCAGTACCTCCTCATTAGTTACGCGATCCACCCACCTAATCTTCAGCATTCTTCTGTAGCACCATATTTCAAAAGCCTCAATCCTCTTTCTGTCCGCACTGTTTATCGTCCATGTCTCACTCCCATACAAGGCAACACTCCATACAAATGCCCTCAGAAAGGACTTCCTTAGGCTTTAATCAATATTCGATGTTAACAAATTTCTCTTTTTCAAAAACGCTTTTCTACCCATTACCATTCTGCATTTTATATCCCCTGTACTGCGACCATCATTTGTTATTTTACTGCCCAAGTAACAAAACTCATCTACCTCCTTTATTGCTTCGTTTCCCAATCTAATTCCTGCAGCATCACCTGATTTTCTTACACTGCACTCCATTACCCTAGTTTTGCTCTTGTTAATGTTCATCTTATATGCACCTTTCAGCACATTGTCCATTCCGTTCAATTGCTCTTCCAGGTCCTTTGCTGTATCTGACAGAATTACTATGTCGTCGGCAAAACGCAATGTTTTTAATTCTTCCCCCTGAACTTTTATTCCTTCACCAAATTTCTCCTTGCTTTCCTTTATAGATTGTTCAAGGTACAAATTGAATAACATTGGAGAATGGCTACAACCCTGTCTCACTCCCTTCCCAACCACTGCATCCCTTTCATGCACTTCAACTCTGACAACCGCTGTCTGGTTTTTGTACAAGTTGTAAATAACCTTACGCTCCCTATATTTTACTCCTGCTTGCTTCAGAAGTTGAAAGAGTTTATTCCAATCAACATTGTCAAAAGCCTTCTCCAAATCTACAAAAGCTAGAAATGTAGGTTTGCCTTTTCTTAATCTATCTTCTAGGATAAGCCGTAAAGTGAGTATTGCCTCCCGTGTTCCTACATTTCTCCTGAACCCAAACTGATCTTCCCCGAGGTCGGCTTCTACCAATTTTTCCATCCTTCTGTATATAATTCGTGTTAATATTTTGCAACCATGACTTATTAAACTGATGGTTCTGTAGTTTTCACGCCTGTCTGCACCTGCTTTCTTTGGAATGGGGATTATAACATTTTTCTTAAAGTCTGAGGGTACTTCGCCTGTCTCATACATCTTACACACCAGGTGAAACAGGTTTGCCATGGCTGGTTCTCCCAGAGACTTCAGTAGCTCTGAGGGAATATCATCTACTCCAGGGGCCTTGTTTCGACTTAGGTCTTTCAGGGCTCTGTCAAATTCTTCTCTCAGTACAGTATCTCCTATTTCATCTTCATCTACATCCTCTTTCCTTCCTACAATATTGTCTCGAAGTTCATTTCCTTCGCAGAGCCCCTCTTTCCACCTTTCAGCTATCCCTTCTTTGCTGAGAACTGGTTTTCCATCCGTGTCCTTGATATTCATAGAGCTGTTTTTCTTATCTCCAAATGTTTCTTTTATTTTCCTGTAGGCTGTATCTATTTTTCCCCTATTTATACATTCTTCTACATCCTTGCATTTGCCTTCTAGCCACTCCTGCTTAGCCATTTTGCACTTCCTGTCAATCTCATTTCTTAGTCGTCTGTATTCCATTTTGCCTGTTTCATTTACTGCATTTTTATATTTTCTCCTTTCATCGATTAAATTTAGTATCTCCTGTGATATCCAAGGATTTTTTGTAGGTCTTTCCTTCCTACCTATTTTGTCCTCTGCTATCTTCACTATTTCATCTCTCAATTTTACCCATTCCTCCTCTACTGTTTTATTTTCCCTTGTTTCTGTCAATTGTTGCCTAAAGCTCCCTCTGAAATTCTTAAGAACCTCAGGTTCCTTCAATTTATCCAGGTCCCATCTCCTTATTTTCCTACCTTTTTGTAGTTTCTTTAGTTTCAACCTACAGTTCATAACCAACAAGTTATGGTCATATTACGAATGTATTATCCATTTCTGGATCTCTTTGACTTATGCCAGAAAACGACGTACTTTCTTCATATCAAATGTTTTCGCTTTATGTATACACTGAAGAACCAAAGGGCATGAGCATATAAACACATAAATATGTAAACACAGGACAGCGCTGACGTCGGAAACGCCTATATAAGAAAATAGGTGTCCGGCGTAGGCGTTAGGTCGGTTACTGCTTCCGCAGTGGAAGGTTATCACTTTTGTAGTCAGAGCAAGAGATGGCACACACCATCTCAGATATACAGATGACGACAATTTCATGAGTGTACCGTGAATATCGGGAACGTCATAAAACTTCACTAAGGCCGAATAAAGTTCCTGCAAGAACGTGATCAACGACGAATGAAGAGAAGAGTTCAATTTTGAATGAAACACATAAGATAACTGTGAGATATTCTGCAAATTTATTGGTTTACGAACAGGTTTTCGACAGTTACGCCGTCATCAAGTAAACAACACAAGTTTAAGTTTCAACGATCATCAGTTGGAAAATTGATAACTTTGAAGGGAGATTAATTCTTTGGTTTATAAGTAACTTGAAGGGAATTCTTACAGTCCAAGTTGTGGTCTAAATTCCTGACAATCATGAAATATGTGACAATGTAATAAATTACGCCACTATTCTTAGAAATTAATATTGAAACAATATTAACTGGCTATGCAAATTGACAAATAATTATCATATCTTAAACAGGTCCACGGTCTAGAACGTGGAAAACTGTGACTAAGTTGACTCAAAAATCTGTGAATATATGTTAAAATTTTCAACTGGTTAAATTATGTATCTAAAACTTATGATCTTTGGAACTGAAACTTGTAATGTTTACCTGATGATGGCGTAACAGCCGAAACTGGTTCGTAAATTTTCAGAATATCTGACAGTTATCTTGTGTGTTTCATTCATAATTTATAAAATATTCTGTCAAGAACCGACGAAATAGACAGTGAATAGAATAGTTCAATGCGATAGAAGGGCACCCTTTCCGAATATTTCTGCGGAATTCAGTGCTGGGCCATCAAGTGGCATCGTGTAAACCATTCAACTAAACATCATCACTTTGTGATATCGCGGTCGAGGTCGACGGCCACACGTGTATCCGTTCTGACTGCACAACAGGAGGTTTTACGACTTGCCTGGGCAATTCATTGGGTTACTGATGACTTTAAACATGTTGCTCGGTCTGACAAGACTCTTGTCAAATTTTATCGAGCGGATGGACGTGTAAGGGTATCGAGACACCCTCATGACTTTAGATACCTTGTATGTGAAGCTATTGGAGGTTATGTAATAGTCTGAGGATGCGTGCAGTTGGAATAGTGTGAGACCCCAGATACGTCATGATACTTCTCTGACAAGTGATGCATGCATGCTTCCTGGCTAATCATCTGCATCCATTCATGTCTGTTTTGCATTCTGACGAACACGGAGAATTACACCCTGAAAAGTCGACACTTTACACGTCCAGAACGGCTGAAGATTGGCACCAGGAACAAAACACTTCCGATGGGCACTAAACTCACTAGACATGAGAATTATTGAGCATGTCTGTGATGCAAGTGCTGTTTTGAAGCGATCCACTCATCCTCTTACGGATTTACTGACAGCCCTGTAGGATGCATGGGCTCAGTTCAGGACAACTTCAGACGTCTGTGGAGTCCACGCCACGTAGTCTTACGTCACTTCTGCGTGCTCGGTGGAGTCGTACAAGATATTAAATAGGAGTACCAGTTTCTTTGGCTCTTCTGTCCACCACTTTAGAAAATTTTAATTGTTTTTAGATTCTGTTTATTCATTAATGCACTCATCTATAGGAAGGTAACAAACAGGAGAAACCATTCACACGGGTGTCATTGTGATCACGAAGCTATAACGACATCATTCGTTTCTCCTTTAGCCGTTGCCATATTCAAGCTTTCCACTCCCCTTCTCAAACTGTTATTTGGTGCTCATTGCACCCACACTAATCGAAGCTTTTCAATTAGCTAGGTGTCCTGAGAACACACTCGGATTTCTCAATATCATAGTCATCATCATCATCATCATCATAAGTCGTGCTCATTGCTGAGCATCGTGACCCCATGAACCAAGCGTCTCCATCCCGGCGGTTGTCAGCTTCTCTCAGTGCCTGCTGAAGAGGTAGACCCGAGATCTTCTTGATTTGGTCTCGAGCGGTCTAAAGCGTCTCGCTGCGGAGCGCGCGGTTGCTCGCCGTGGAGGTTCGAGTGGCATGGGTGTATGTTGTCCTCAGGTTAGTTTACCTAGGTTTAAGTAGATTGTAAGCTACGGACTGATGACCACGCAGTTTGGTCCGATGTATTTACAAACATTTGAACATTTTGATTTGGTCTATCCATCTGCTCGCTGCTCATCCTCTTGGTCTTGTGCCCTCGATCTTTCCTTGTAAGATTATTTTTTCTAGGTTTTCTCCGTCTCTTCTCACAATATGGCCAAAGAACTGGAGAATTTTTTCGTCGACTCGAGAAGAAAGGCGTCTGGAGATATTCAGTTGTTCAATAATGGACACATTTGTTCTTCTTTCGGTTCATATTATTCGTAGCATCCTACGCCAGCACCATCAATGCGCTGTTTGTCTCTGGCCTTGAGTGTCCATGATTCACAGCCATAAAAGAAGACAGAAAACACGAGTGTTTCAACTAGCCGAATCTTTGTGCTATTTGGTATTGCTCTGCTCTGCCAGATCTTCTTGAGCTTCTTCATAGCCACTCGTCCTAGCGTGATCCGACTTCTTATCTCCTCTTCACAACTACCTGTGCTGAAGATGGTTGACCCAAGATAGGTGAAGGACTGCACGACTTCCAGTTCCTTTAATTGACCTGTGAGCTAGATCTAATGGGGAATAAAAAGTAGATATTTGTGACAAATATGATTTAAACTGTACTCCTATGTCCCCGCCTAACCGCAACTTCGAAAATGACAACACGCCCTATAAAAATGGTTACCTATTAACAGGTACAGCTGTTGCAGGATGTTCGCATATTACATTTTTAGTTACTGCTAACAGCAATCCTAAGTTCTCTTTGTGAAAAGTGGACATTGATCTTCGATAAAGAAGAGTGTGGAGACATTAGAGAAAAAAAAATCTGTCAAATTTCCTCTACACTAAAATCAAACTAACATGAAATCTGTCAACTAAATATCTAGATGGCAAAAATACTAAAAATTAAACTATAAGTACCAAATATATATATAGTATTTTTCGGGGAATCCTCTTCCTTGAACGAACACTTAAAAGGTTCTACATCTACGTACATACTACACAATCCATCTTAAGGTGCGTGGCGGAGGGTACACTGTACCGCTGCTAGGCATTTCCTTTACTATTCCACTCACAAATAGAATGAGAAAAAAAAAAGCATGCCCATATGCCCCCGTTTGAGTCCTAATTTCTTTTATCTTGTCTTTGTGATTACTACGTGAAATTTAAGTAGGTGGCAGGTAGATCATAGAACACTCAGCTTCAAATTCTGGCCCTCTAAATTTCCTCAACAGAAATTCACGAAAAGAACGTCCCCAGTTGAGTTGCTGAAGCATTACCGTGAAGATTGCGCATTGGTCGAACCGACCAGTAACAAATTCAAATGTTTGTAAACCTAGCGGACCAAACTGCGTGGTCATCAGTCCGTAGCTTTCAAACTACTTAAACCTAGGTAAACTAACCTAAGGACAACACACACACACACCCATGCCCCAGGGAGGACTCGAACCTCCACGGCGAGCAATCTCACGCTCCGCAGCGAGATGCTTTAGACCGCTCGGCTACTCCACCGCGGCGACCAGTACCAAACCAAGCTTCTATGCTTCTATGTCTTCCTTTAAACTGATCTGCTACGGGTCCCAAACACTTGAGAAATACCCAAAACGTGGTCGTATAAGCATTTTATACGCGGTCATCTTTACAGATGAAGTACATCGTCCCAAAATTCTCCCAATAAACCGAAGTTGGCTGTCCGCCTTACTCACAACTGTCCTTACATGTTCGTTCCATTCCATATCGCTCTGCAATGTTACGCCTAGATATTTGAACGACGCGACCGAATCAAGAAGCTCACTTCTAATGCTGTATTCGAATATTATGGGATTTCTCTTCCTACTCATACGTTTCACCTTACATTTTTCTACATTGAGGGCTAGCTGCCATTCTTCGCACCAACTAGAAATTTGGTCTAAGTATTCCTGTACGCTATTACAGGCAGTTAAATATGACACCCATACTCCACAGTATCATCAGCAAACAGCCGCATATTACCTCTGTTTATCAGGTCATTTATATAGAAAATAATAGCCGTCCTATCACTCTCCTCTGGGGCACGCCTGACGATACACGCGTTTCTGATGAACACACGCCGTCGAGAAGGACGTATTCAACAGATTCACCAAAGGGATTGATTCACTTCCCGTTATCCTACGTCTGCTTGAGTACTGCAGTGCGTGATGGAGACCTTACCAGATTTGATTAGCGGAGGACATATAAAACGGCCAAGGGCAGGCAGAGGGAATCTTGCTGGACAGTTACTCAATCTTCACTTCTGAAATATTGTTAGCAGAGTGGCCCGTTTATTTTGAAACCGTATTTGACAACACTAATGGAGAAGGGAAGGGCCCAAAGACACTTAAAAATTACGAAGCAGCTGTCTATACAGCTGGTTGAACCTTGGATCACACTTACACATACTTGTCACCTGTCGGAGTTGTTAGCAGCTGTTGTGAATGGATTCTCGGTCGAGTTGCTCTCGTAGCTTTTGCATTACCACCCCACCTTGTGCGCAAAACTGATAGTATCAATATTTTAAAGAGATATATTCGAAATGGCCACCCTCATGAACAACAGGTATTGCCGAGGTGGGGCGCCTTACGTGCTTCGACGATACAGATAGCGACCACAGCGTATGGGAGTGTGTGGAGAGGCCAGACAAACGTGTGGTTCTTGAAGAGGGGCAGCAGACTTTTCAGTATTTAAAGGGGTAACAGTCTGAATGATTGAGCTGGCATTGTAACATTATCTAACAAGGCTTTACCATTCGGTTCCTGCGAATGGCCGAGAGCAAGGCGAAATTACAGTCATTACTTTTTCCAAGAACATGCAGCTATACTGTATGAATATAGGCTCATGGTGTCTTCTTGGGTAACAGATTCCTGATGCAAAATAATTCCCCATTCTTATTTCTGGACGGGAACTACTCACGAGGATGTCGTCTTGAAGAAAATAAAACAGGCATTCTTCGGACCATGGCGTGGAATATTCTGTCACTTAATCGGGAAGGTAAGTTTGAAAATTTGAAATGAGAAATAAAGTTAGATATGGTGGGGAGCAGTGAAGTATGGTGGCAGAATGAACAAGATTTCGAGTGAGGTAAATACTGGGTTATAAATACAAAATCAGATGGTGGCAAAGCAGGAGTAGGTCTGATAATCAATACGAAAATAAGGTTACGGGTAGGTTACTGTGAACAGCATGTAGCGGTACGGAACCTTAATTCAGCTAATTTTGTCTTAGCGGACGTCTTATTCCTGCTACCTTGGCTAGTTGCTGTCTGTACACGTATACATTTCTAAAATTTAAACTTTCAGTTACAACTTCAGTGAACTTTTAACTACGGCGGCATCTACTAAATAACTGACTAAAACATGACGGTTGCATTTTTACTAAAATTGTTAACTGGCGAGAACCACTAAATTCGTTAGACTCCGACTGATATGATTACCTTGAGACGTCAATTAATATTTTATCATTTGAATGACGTTCCTGAAACGATTGCTATTATAGTTCATTGTTCTATAAAAAATAAATTAATTAAAATAAAAAAGCGTTGAAAAGTATCTTGAGTTCTGATTACTATTCAAAATGAAACTGCACACACGTCCGAAAATATTTCTGAGTTCAGCGCGGCGTATTCTGCGGCTGTGTTGAACACCTTTCGTCAATTTCATTGCATTCCCAACACACGTCTGCCATCAAGATTCAACTGCTGCCGACTGGTTCTCGGCCGCTGCAGGCAGTTGTTTATATACAAACGCTAACGTCGTTATTTATTGATTCTCGCAGTACTATACAAAACATTTTAAATAATTACCGAAATGCTAATATAACGGCATCGTTAGACGCTCTAAAATTCTAATGCAAATACATACATAACATTATTTTCTAACATTAATAATCCCCCAAAATCTCAAAATTAAGCAAATGAGTACTTTTAGCATGAACGATCGATAAGTCTTTCAGCCGTCGCACAATGAATATTTAAGCAATCACTTAGGTGGAGTGTTTTTCAGACAGCTTTCCCAGTCCTCTTTCGAATGCACTGTTCAGAATTACTGTGCTCATAAATTTAAACAAATTACGGTCACGAAACAAAATAATTTAATTCACACAAAGACAACATATTAAGGTAAACAAAAATACATGTACTAAACAGGTCATCCGATACCTGCAACTTATCGCGTCCCCTCTGCTTCTGTATCTGTTTTGTATAAATTGTTATCAACAAATAATTATTGCCTTTCCTTAAAAGTGCATTATCAAGCGTAATATAAAAGTTGCAGTTGATATGGCTTTACCAAACTTTGCGTCTCGATTAGACCTTTGAGTCCTCGCTCGTCACAATAGTTAAATTAGTGTAGCCTCTGGATTTTTCCAAATGAATAAATATTAGTTTTCTGAGTAACTTTTGATACAAAATTGAAAGAATTAATATAAATGATGTCAACACATCATCTGAATCACGCTGTTATCCAGTTTTATTTAGTTCTCCATTTGCTAGTCTTTAATAGTGTCAGCGTAGTGTCTAAAGATAAAGACAATGCCGTTTTTCTGCGAGAAAAATGAACATGACGTCACGTACGCCAGGTGGTTTTTTTTTTTTTTTTTTTTTTTATTTATTTATTTTTTTTTTTTATGTGGTCCTACACCGGCGGATGCGAAGCTGCGTGAGGCTTACCTCTCCGCAGCTGCTGATTGCCTATTCAGAAGTCCTGATTTTGACCGCTCTACGATGTCAAACTAGCGCGGTTTGCGCTACAATAGGAGTTGTGGTTCATTACAACGGGTAATTCATTACATTTATGTGAAGCAGGTATAGGTTTCACAATTTCTCTTTTTATATAATCTGTACATGCAAATTTGTAAGACCGGAAAAATTTTAGTACATCCAAAGAGGATAACTACTCTCCTGGCCATTAAAATTTCTACACCACGAAGATGTCGTGCTACAGACGTGAAAATTAACCGACGGGAAAAAGATGCTGTGGTATGCAAATGATTAGCTTTTCAGAGAATTCACTCAAAGTTGGCGCCAGTGGCGACACCTACAACGTACTGACATTAGAAAACTTTCCAACCGATTTCTCATACACAAACAGCAGTTGACCGTCGTTGCCTGGTGAAACGTTATTGTAATTCCTCGTGTAAGAAGGAGAAATGCGTATCATCAAGTTTCCGACTTTCGTAAAGGTCGGATCGTAGCTTATCGCGATTGCGGTTTATCGTACCGCGATATCACTGCTCGCGTTGGTCACGATACAATGAGTGTTAGCAGAATATGGAACCGGTGGGTTCTGGAGGGCAACATAGAAAGCCGTGCTGGATCCCAACGGCCTCGTATCACTAGCAGTCGAGATGACAGGCATCTTATCCGCATGGCTGTAACGGATCGTGGAGCCACGTCTCGATCCCTGATTCAACAGATGGGGACGTTTGCAAGACAATAACCATCTGCACGAACAGTTCGATGACGTTTGCAGCAGCATGGACTATCAACTCCGAGAGCATGGCTATGATTACCCTTGCCACTGCAATCACAGACAGGAGCGCCTGCGATGGTGTACGCAACGACGAACCTGGGTGCACGAATGGCAAAACGTCATTTTTTTTTTCAGATGAATCCAGGTTCTGTTTACAGCATCATGATGGTCGAATCCGTGTTTGGCGACATCGTGGTGAACGCACATTGGAAGCGTGTGTTCGTGATTGCTATACTGGCGTATCACCCAGCCTCTCGGTCACATCTTGTTCGCATCGACGGCACTTTGAACAGTGGCCATTACATTTCAGATGTGTTACGACCCGTGGCTCGACCCCTCATTCAATTCCTGCGAAACCCTTTCAGCAGGATAATGCACGATCGCATGTTGCAGGTCCTGTACGGACCTTTCTGGAAAACGGAAAATGTTCGACTGCTGCCCTGGCCAGCAGATTCTCCAGATCTCTCACCAAGTGAAAACGTCTGGCCAATGGTGGTCGAGCAACTGGCTCGTCACATTCCGCCAGTCACTACTCTTGATGAACTGTGGTATCGTGTTGAAGTTGCATGGGCATGTACCTGTATACGCCATCCATGCTCTGTTTGACTCAAAGCCAAGGCGTATCAAGGCCGTTATTACGGCCAGAGGTGGTTGTAGGTACTGATTGCTCAGAATCTATGCACCCAAACTGCGTGAAAATGTAATCACATGTCAGTTATAATATAAAATATTTGTCCAACGAATACCTGTTTATCATCTGCATTTCTTCTTGCAGTAGCAATTTTAATGTCCAGTAATGTAATAAATACGAAGAGATGCTCTTGGCCGGCAAGAGAAGAAATGAAAAATATTGTTTACAGCATGGAAAAGAATATTACGTTCAAACTATTACAATTTATAGGCAGGTGCTGCGGAATTGTCTTAACAAAGCCGCGCTCCAATGGATGAACGTTCTAAGGCGCTGCGGAGTTCGCTGTTGCTCCCTGTCACTGGTTCCACTCCTCTCTCTAACATTGACCTGTGTGCTGTCCTTAGGTTAGTTTAAGTAGTTTTTAAGCCTAGGGACATAACGGCAATAGTTAAGTCCCATATATTTACAAACGAACAATTTTTGTCTGAACAAATACTAGACACCATTGGGCAGCTGTGTCTAATTCATTCAATTAAAACTTATTATTCTCGCTTTCTTTTCTCCAAATCTGTTGCTGTACATCCTATTAGACTTGTCCTTTCGTTTGATCATGGTGCATTATTTTTGTAACACCGTCAAAAAGTTAAATATCAATTTCTAAATAGCGGCCGGTCGTGGTGGCCGAGCGGTCTGCTGCACGCCAGTCACGGTCTGCACGGCCACTACGCTCAGGGGTTCGAAAGCACCATCGGGCATGGATATTTGTGCCGTCCTAAGTATTAACTAGTTCATAAGTAGCTTGTAAGTTTTGGGACTGATCACCCCGTAGTTTAGTCCCATAAACTCTACAAACATTTGTCAACATTGTCTAAATAGCAGTCTCAATTTCTGTGAATAATTTCTAGTAGTGAATCCATAACTTAGCGAGATGGAAGTCGATATGGTTTTCTCTCTTTCACATATTAGCTAGAGGTCCCGTGGGAATACTTCGCACCGTTAGTGGAATAACACAGAAGTTGGGGGAAAATGGAAGTAAAGTCGAATGTTCACGCATAGCTTTCTTCAGAATCAATCAATCCAAGTGTTTAAAAGCGCAACTGACAGACCTTCTCCCCCTCAGGTGCTGTTAGGTCAAAAACATCTGCGCACCTTAATTAGATCCGAAGATATTGCAAAACTAACGGATTAAAATATTCAATACGTTAAAAGTAAAGAATGGAGAGACTTAATTCTGATACCTGATGACAAATCTGCGAATGAATACCTTTCGTTTAAAACAAAATTGAAGGTCTGGCCGACTGACTTTAGTTTTCGTAGATTCTTTTAAAATATAAAATAGGTTGCCCCGAGTAAATAATTCGCACTCTATCCTGCTCGGTCACAGACAGAAGAAAAGAAGAATGCAAGTACATATGTATGAAAGATAATAAACTATGAATAGTAGTAACAAATGTTAGTCTCATTGTAAGAAATTGTTTTAATTAAATACACTATGGTTAATTGTAAAACATATAAAAAAATCAGATATTGACTTTTTCATGTTTATTTTATTTTTTGAATTTTTTTTATTTTACGTAACTTTTTTGAAAACAAAGTTACCAGTTGTGATGTGATCATCGTTTAGTTTTAGGTTGTACGTATCTTTAGCACACTGAATGAGCGAACTCCTGAAAAAGCCTCATATAACTGACCATGTGAAAATACAGGTCCATGTGATCACAGCGAAGGCTACTTTTATTGGGAATTTTTTTCTTATCATTTGGAAAGGCATGGTTGGATCAGAAGGTGTTAGGTATTAGCGGTATTAGCACAGTTCATCGGAGTCAATTAATTTAGCAGTGATGATGTACTCGGCTAAGTAAGTCACCATTAATACTGCACCATTTGCGTATTTTTCGTCATTACATCGACGAGTATAACCGAAATCGTATGAAAAACTACACTTTACATCGACGTGTATAACCGCAATCGTGTGATAAACTATGCTTGCGTCAAAGAAGGTCTTTGGCTTGCATGAAGAAAGCAAACAACTGCAAGAGCTGTCGTTCATATTAGTTAAACAGATTGTCAATAGATGGCACCTTCTATGTTGCTTTTATATCGGCCGCGCATACTAAGTTCGTACTCAGCGCGGTAGAAGATGGGAGGAACCGTAAATACATATCCCATTTCAGATCGTTCGCCGGGTATCAACTTATATTTTACGAACATTTTTTTTTTCAAAATGATTTTGTTGTTGTTGAAAACAATATCTTTAAACCGCCTGTGTATTTTTCGTCATTAGTGGAGAACGAATCATTGAGAATGATACCTCAGTCATTAATTTTGGATGAGTAATACGGGAGATATGGCGTACCCACAAAAAACCCACCGATTAGAAATAATATATATGATTAATCATTTCCCATCATAAGAAAACCAATGTTTACTAACAGTCACCATTCCTATGGAGCATTCGAGAATATGTAGGTATGGGAATGTGTCAGTTTTCATTATATTCAGTTTTTGAGAAGGAGTATGAGGAACGTTGAAGGATTAATTTTAAATATTAATACGACACTGAGTACAATAAATAAATAATGTGCTATAAGTTCTTAAAAGATTTCGCTTGCCACAAATGCCGTCAAACACGGAAATTCCATAAAAATATTCTCAACCTCACTCGAAGCACAGTCAGTAAATATCGTATTACGGCTTGCCGCTTAGTAAATGTGGCTCCGCGATCAAATGGGGTGACCTGTGAATTTGCAGCCTAAGTCCTGTTGGCTCGGAGGTAGTTCTTTTAAAGCAATTAAGGCCAGAGCCTTGGCGAGTTTCTATTAATGAGAGCGGCGAACTAGTTTGCCGCCCCCTAAGGAAAAAGGAAGACCGCGGCCCAGCCCGGCCCGGCCGGGACGAAGTTGCTCCGCCCTGCCCGCCGGCGACCTCATTCAGAGCAAGACATACGACGCAGCGGTCTTTGGAGAATCATGTTGTCAAGCCGTGTCTGCCGCGCAGACCGGGGGCTTTAAAAAGGCGGAACGGCTGCATAAATCTAACTGCGCAAACGGCGGATGGCGGGGAAGCGTGTGTAGGTCGTGATGTGTCTAGGAAAATGGTACATACAAAAACTGCACATACGATGGAAATAATATTACTGTAGAAATGTTTGAATACGGTCGCCATCCCAGTTGGGCACTATCTGTGGAACATGCAATCAACTATAATAATTAAATAATAATTAATAATTAGTGGACATTGGTTTGATAATGATAGGAAATCATTAACCATATATATATATATATATATATATATATATATATATATATATATATTATTTCTAATCGGTGGTTTTATGTGGGTACGCCATATCTCCCGTATTGCTCATCCAAAATTAATGACTGGGGTATCATTTTCAAAGTTTCGTTCTTCACTAATGACAAAAAATACACAGGTGGTTTAAAGTTATTGTTTAAAAAATCATTAAAAACGTACTGTTTGTACAATCTAATAATAATTAATAATAATTAAACTCTTTCAAATTATGAAGTCAGAATGGGTAAAATATAGGGAAAGGAGAGTTACTTACAACTTGTACAAAAGCCAGACCGCAGTTATGAGACTCGAAGGGCATGAAAGGGAAGCATCAGTTGGGAAGGGAGTAAGACAGGGTTGTAGCCTTTCTCCGATGTTATTCAATGTGTACATCGAGCAGGCGGTGAAGGAAAGCAAGGAAAAATTTGGGATTAAAGTTCAGAGGGAAGACATAAAACCATTGCGTTTTCCTGATGACATTGTAATTCTGTCAGAGACAGCAGAGGACCTGGAAGAGCAGTTGAATGGAATGGACAGTGTGTTCAAGAGAGCGTATAAAATAACAAGACCAAAACAAAAATAATGCAATGCTGTCTTAGAAAATCAGGCGATGCTGAAGGAATTAGTTTAGGTAACGAAACAATGAAGGTGGTAGATGAGTTTTGTTACTTGGGTAGTAAAATAACATGCGATGGTCGCAGTACACGGATGTAAAATGCAGAATGGAAATGGAAAGGAAAGCATTTTTGAAAAACAGAAATTTGCTAACATCGAATATTAATTTAAGTGTGAGGAAGTCTTTTCTGAAGGCATTTGTGTGGAGTGTTGCCTTGTACGGGAGTGAAACATGGACGATAAGCAGTGTGGACAGGAAGAGAATAGAGGCTTTTGAAATGTGGTGCTACAGAGGAATGCTGAAGATTAGGTGGGTAGGTCGCATAACTAGCGAAGAGTTACTGAACAGAATTGGTGAGAAAAGGAATTTTTGGCATACCCTGACTAAAAGAAGGGATCGCTTGGTAGGACACATTCTTAGACATCGAGGAATGGTGAATTTAGCATTGGAGGGATGTGAGTGGGGTAAAAATCGCAGAAGGAGACCAAGAGACGCGTATAGTAAGCAGATTCAAGTGGATGCGGGTTGCCGTTCTTATGAGGAGATGAAAAGGCTTGCTCAGGATAGAGTAGGGTGGAGAGCTGCATCAAACCAGTCTCCGGACTGAAGTCCATAACAACAACAATCACTTCAGTGGGTGTGGCGCAACATAAGGTGTGGCAAACGCGTTCCACAGTAGAACACTTTCTGCGAAATCGATGGGCTGAATTTACTGGCTTCAGTAACGCAGTCTAATTGAAAATAATCTGGATATTAAACTTTTGTTTTATTTATTGGCCTTCTGAGTGTTAACTCAATGTGACCATCTACAACACACACTGGAAATGTACATATATGTAAATAAACGCCGGCCGCAGTGGCCGAGCGCTCTGCGGCGCGCCAGTCACGGTCCGCACGGCCACTACGGTCGGGGGTTCGAATCCCCCCTCGGGCATGGATATTTGTGCCGTCTTTAGTAGTAGGTAGTTCATAAGCAGTTTCTAAGTTTAGGGACTGATGACCCCGCAGTTAAGTCACATAAGCTTTACAAACATTTGAACATTTTTTTTGTAAACGAAAAAAAAAAAATAATAATAATAATAAATAAAACAGAAGTACATTTTGTCAACATGGGAGAGTGGAAACAAAGCGAAAACTGCATTACATTACCATTCAAATAATTTTGGAACGTTTTCACATATTCACAAACAAAACCTTATAATACTAGGTGCGTCCAAAAAGTAAGTTCCGTTTCGTTATATAAAACGAACGGGTATAGATGCAGAAAAAATATTGTACAAAAATCTACAACTGTTAAACTACTTTCCTACATAGCTTCCGAAATTTTGTAGGCAATTGTCATAGCATGGCACAAGCTTTGTGTGCCATTTTCATAGAATGTTGCCGCCTGTGTATTCAACCATGTGGTGGCATGTTCTTTCAGCTCGTCATCATCGTTGAAGTGTTGTCCACCAAGAACAGATTTTAGGTGTAAGAAGAGGATTTCTGTCAAAAGATTTTTTTTTTCACGATAATGCCTGACCTCATACTCTGGAAATTTCAATGGGACCTGCTTGATCATCCTCCACACGGCTCGGACCTCTCTCCTAGTGATTTTCATCTTTTCTTACACCTAAAATCTATCCTTGGTGGTCAACACTTCAACGATGATAAAGATCTGTTACCACATAGTTGAATACATAGGCGGCAACATTCTGTGAAGGATGCATGCAAAACTTGTGGCACTTTATGACAAGTGCCTACAAAATTTTTGCAGTTATGTAGGAAAGTAGTTTAAGAGTTGTTGAATTTTGTGCAATAAAAATTTCTTCTGTATCTGTGTACAATTTCATTTTATTACCAAACGGAACATACATTCTGGACGCGCCTCGTATATTATCAACACAATTGATACTTATAGATTGTGTCCATAGGTCTTAATAAGCTTAATTATGATTTTATACATACGAATTTCTTTTGTAAACAAAAGGGAAGAAGCTGACTGGGGAAGGGGATATCCCATCTTCACCAATGTCTGCAGGAAGTTCAAACGTTCGCGGTCAAATTTGGGGCACCTGAACAGGATGTGGTTGACAGCAGTTTCCGTCTCAGGATCACACTCACATGGCGGCGAATCGTAGATGTTGTTCCGATGTAGATGTTGTGAATAAGAGACGTGATTTAAGTGAAGTCGAATGATGGTAGAAATCGCGGATCGGTCCAGATGAGTACCCATAAGCCACTGCTGCGTAGAAATCCGTGTTTGCGGCACAGCGTAAGAAACGTTCCACATCTGTTGCCACTGTTGTTTTGCGTATTCCTTGACCGCAGATAAGAAGTCTGTGTATGGTAGTTGTAGGTCCAGGACAGTGCCTAAGGAAGCCGCTTGCTTAGCCAATGCATCAACTTCCTCATTATAGCAGATACCAGCGTGAGAAGACACCCACAGTAAGTTAACTGTCCGCCTCGTATTTGTACAGCGAAAATATACGGAAATCACTTCCAGAATATAGCTGTTGGTTTTTTTGTTCCATCTCCGATGTTGCAGGGTTTGAAGGACACTATGAGAATCAGACAGAATTAATATTTTCTGGAAGGAAATGGTAGAAACAAACTTACGCGCTTCTAGAAGTGAAAGAATTTTGACTGATCGGAGGTAAGTGATACACCAATTGACGTCACTTCAGATTAACACTTACTCGCCAGTACGGTATTAATACGTTTGCAGAAAACACGTCTTTTATTAACTTACAACTTAATTGATACTAATTACCAAACAATTCATCAGAGCAGGTGGAAATTTAATTTAAATGACTCTTCTAATAAAATAAAAGTGTTGATCAAAAGGGAACAAAAAAGTCACTGACCGAGAGCAAGTCTTCATATACGATATTAACAATGTCTAGTTGGATAGTTCGTAACAGTCTCTCAGCACAACCTTCCACCCTACTATAAATTTCCCGCCGCAGTGGAGTAGCCGAGCGGTCTAAAGCGTCTCGCAGCGGAGCACGCGGTTGCTCGCCGTCGAGGTTCGAGTCCTCCCTGGGGCCTGGGTGTGTGTGTTTGTCCTTAGGTTAGTTTACCTAGGTTTAAGTAGTTTGTAAGCTACGGACTGATGACCACGCAGTTTGATCCGATAGAATTACAAACATTTGTAACATTTGTTATAAATTTCCCCTGCTCTACCCTCACTGCTACTACTAGGGATGTATGCACTTATGGTCCTATTTGCAGTAGGTAACGCATATTTCATGACGGGCCGTAGGTTTCACAAATTCTTCAGACTGGTGAAAGAAATTTCTTTTGTTTATTACTGACCTTAGATATCGAAGTAGATAATGTACGACGCAGTTTCAGCTAACATTCTGTGAAAATTATTCAAGGGCTCTAACTACTTTTTTCTTCATAAAACAAGCGATGCCAGTGGACTTTAACTTTATACTTCTAAAGTTTACACACGCTCGGCGAAATCCACAAATCTAAGAAGCGGTAGATTGGACGATAGTTTCCTACAATAAATACTAGTGTCATGATGATAAATGTACAAGTTTTGTAATGCACCGTAATGAGATAAGGTGCTACATGTTAACAGATTGAATGTCGGCACTGGAGTTTGCTCGGCCAAGAGAGGCTGCAGGTTGCTTCCTCTGTCTTTTTGGCGCCAAACGAACCTTCTATATTCGTCGCTAGTACAATGAACATAGTACCAAATGAAAGCTTATTAACAGAAAAGTGTTACACTGAAATTGCGTTATTATCTAATGTTTACTTTCTTAAATATTAATAAATGAAATGTACGAATAGTAGCACTGGGAGGGGAGGCGGCAGCCAATCAGATCACGTCTATGCTACACTGCCGTGATTTCTCACGGTCCATATATGATCTGTGCCATCTGTTATGCTTTCCCCACCCCTTCTATAGATTAAATCATACTACTCTGCCTACTGCCAGCCAGCTACTTGGCTTCTATAAAATTTACAAGTCCAAAGTAAGATATGAAAACTCTGAATACTATTATTTAACCAGTAAAGGTATAAAATAGGACTTGTCGCAAGATGTAGTGGAATTTCAACACATGAACAACGCCGAAATTCGAACCAACCAACAAGACAATACAAAAACAACAAATAGTACAAATTATTTAAAAAATGTTATACTACGAATTATATACTTCTTTATTTCGATTTTCATTAGTGCCAGCTTTCAGTAACAAGAAAATATTTTCAAGTTTGACTAATTTATGTTCAGTTACTATCGTTACGCATCCAAGTTAATGAATTTTGGTTCTAAAATTATAAATTGAACTGGCTGGGCACATTATTTTTTCTTTTCTTTTTTTATGACTCTCGGTTTTCACTTTACTGGACAGGATATGACTTGGGATAATGAACAGGTAATATTGTTTAAGATGGATACTGGTTATTTCAAACACGATTCACAAAAATTGTGTAAACGCCTCACAAACCGCCTAAGCCTGTGTGTGGTAGAAAATATTGGAGGGGTGTCACGCAGTTCATTCTCGTTGTTGAGAAGCCGGCCGCGCTGTCGTCTACAATGGGTGGGTGGTTAAGGGGATGGAATGGAGAGGATTACCGCAGTGAGTAATACCGGCGACAGGAGAGAAAGCATGCGTGGGCATTTGTTTCTGACGTAGGCAACTGCGGAATATTAGCATACATACTTGTGTTTAACGGTGACTAGTGAGCCAGTTAACCACATTATACGGTAATCATCTCTGCTTACTGGAACTGCAGGTGGGCGTTCACCAAACACTTTCATACACACCCATCCGCACCCCCACCCTCACACACAGACACACACACATACACACATACATACACACACATATGCTGATTAAAACTGTATGTATATTCACATACTTGAAAAGTATTACGTTGGCAACACTCACAGACCACACCAAAAACAACTGTACAGATAAAAACACGGCGACACTGTGGTGAAGAGATAAACAAAACGAAAGCCATTCCATTTAAAACGAGTTATATGCAAACTGTACGCAGTTTAAAAAAGTGAAGTGAAACTGTAATAAATGAAAAGGACGAAACTACACGAAAACAAGGAAAACAATTCCGTACACAACCAAAAAGCACATGTCACGAACAACCAACTCCTACCAACAAATCGGAAAAACAGCAATGAGATGTAAAGACGAGACAAAAACACCGTGCGTAGACTGAATATCAATTTGAAAACACATAGGCCTAATGTGCATAAAGTTTTAAGAAACTGTTTTTAATATATATATATATATATATATACAAAACAAATTGTAAAAGCCTTTGTATAATTTACAGATCACAAAACGTGCTTTTAAAATAAAAAGCTAAACACGTCTGGTGTAAAATAAATGTCTTGACATTATAAAACGAATTACCTTTTATAGTTAATTTCAACAGACAACCAAACATAGTGGATGTACACTTTGCTAGCCCACCCACAATGAGTAAAAGAAATATGCTTTTCCTATGGTTGTTTTTGTTTTTATAGGGACAGACTAAAACCTCGCGAAGTGGCGCAACTAAAATGTGTTTAATATGCAAATATAAGTGAGTACTAAGGAAGGCCAATGCAAATCAGAAGAAAATTTTGAATAGGGGAAAAGTAGATACCTCCTACAGGAAAATAAGAGACATTTGGAGGCAAGAAAAGCAGCTGTGTGAATATAAAGAACTCAGATGGGAAACCAGTTCTCAACAAAGAAGGGAAAGCTGAAAGGTAGAACGAGATATATAGAGTGGCTCTACAAAGGAAATAAACTTAGAGACACTATTGTGGGAAGGGAAGAGGAAGTAGATGAAGATGAAATAGGAGATTCTGTACTGAAAGAAGAATTTGACACTCATGTCGAAACAAGGGCCCTGGAATGGACAACATTCCCTCAGAACAACTGAAGTCTCTGGGAGAGCCAATCATGAGAAAACTGTTTCACCTGGTGCGTAAGATGTATGAGACAGGCGAAATATCCTCAGACTTTAAGAAAAATTTAATAATCCCTATTCCAAAGAGAGCCGTCGCAGACAGATATGAAAATCACAGTTTAATAAGTCATAGTTGCAAAACCTTAACACGAGTTATTTACAGAATGATGGAGAATCTGGTAGAAGCCTACAGCGGGGAAGATTGCATTCAGGAGAAATGTAGGAACACGTGAGGTAATACTCACTTTACAGCTTATCTTAGGAAATAGATTAAGGAAAGGCAAACCTACTTTTCTAGCTTTTGGAGATTTGGGAAAAGCTTTTGAGGAATTAAAGTACAGGTTGAAGAAATAAAAACATTGCGTTTTGCCGATGACATTGCAATTTTGTCAGCAAAGGACCTGGAAGAGCAGTTGAACGGGATGGACAATGTGTTGAAAGGTGCATACAAAATGAACATTAACAAGAGAAAATCAAGGGTAATGGGGTGCAGTCTAAGAAAATCAGGCGATGCTGAACGAATTGGATTAGGTAACGAAACCTTAAAAGATGAGTTTTGTTACTTGGGCAGTAAAATAACACACTATGGTCGCAGTACAGAGGATATAAAATGCCGAATGGCAATGGGAAAAAAACGTTTAAAAAAATTTCAACATCGAATATTAATGTAAGCGTAAGGAAAGCACTTGTGTGGAGAGTTACCTTGCATGGAAGTGAAACTTTGACGATCAACAGTGTGGACAAGAAGAGTATAGAGTCTTTTGAAATGTGGTGTTACAGAATAATGCTGAAGATTAGGTGGGTGGATCGCGTAACTAATAAGGAGGTACTGAAGAGAATTGGGGAACAATGGAATTTCTGGCATACCTTGATTAAAAGAAGGGATCGATTGGTGGGACACATCTTAGACAACAAAGCACAGGGAATTTAGCAGTGTAACGAAGTGTTTCGGGTAAAAACCGCAGCGGGAGGCCAAGAGATGAATACAGTAAGCAAATTCAAACGGAGGTTGATTGCCTTTCTTATGAGGAAATGAAGAGGCTTGTTCAGGATAGAGTAGGGTGGAGACCTGCATCAAATCAGTCTCCAGACTGAAGACCACAACAACAACAAATGCGTACTAAGGAATTGATAAGTAAAAATAAACGTCAGTAATACTGTGCCATAAACTAACAAGTTAAGTGCTTGGGCTCGAACAAACAGTAATACACCAAAATCGTATGATAGCTCATGTAAACGTCCCTTATTGCACTAGTGGTAATCCCGCATCTGCAAAACTCTGCAGTCATCCTTCACAGGCGTCTACGTGTGCTATGCCGCTTTGCACATTGAACTGCCGGTACGCCAGTAGTGACGGTGCAGTGTGCTTCTGAAGTTGCGTTTTGTGACGTTATTTGTGTAGTTAAGTGTCGGATGGGTCGAGGATTGGTAATCAATCCTGCTAATATAGTGTGACTGTTTGAGATGAAGTTACGAAGAAACCTTCTTCGTGAAGATGGTATTGTTGTAGGCGATGAATCATTCGCATGTTGCCTTGCATCTATTATAGTGTTTCTAATGTATGCTCATATTTCAGCACTATAATAGATACCGGAAAACATGGGAATGATTCATCTTCTACACCAAGACCGTATTCACGAAGAAGGGCTCTTCGGAATTCCCTCTCAACCAATCGCAATACATTAGCAGGATTGATTATCAATCGCCGACCCATCTGATGCTTCACTACACAAATGACGCCAAAAAACGCAAATTCAGATGCACACCACGCTGTCGCTACTGGTCCCGACTGTTGTACCGGCAGCTCAATGTGCAATGCGGCATGGTATACGCAGAGGCCTCTAATGGGCGACTGCAAAGTTTTGCAGATGCGAGAGTATCGCTAGTACAACAAGGGACCTCTACATTATCTCTCAGACGAGTTTGGTATATTTCTGTTTGTTCGAGCCCGAGTGCTTTCCTTGTAACTGCAATACTATCCAAAAAGTATTGAAATTGCCGGAGGATATTCGTATGTTCCAATGGACGTGAAATATTTCAAACCCTTAGCTGTCTGCTGCTCCCACGTTGCCGCAGATATTTCCTGCCAACCTCAACCTACACCTTCAGGAAGGGAAAGCAGCACCAAACATTCACCTCTGACGTAGTATCCGAACTTGTAAAGACCCGCTTATCCCCATCCCTTCTCAGAATCGTAGCTCCTCTCCACCTGAAAGCGCACCAATTAATTACGTCACTTAATTACGTCGAGTGTCACCAGTTCACACTACGTCGTTTTATATAGTATTGTAATCAAAATTTTACGATTTTGAACGTGACCTATTTCAAGCAGCAACAGTATAGAAGTAATTTACTGTGTAAGAAAATAAAGACCCACAAGTTGCTTTCAAATATTTGAACTTAATCAACATTTCAACTACTCTATGGGTAGAAATCAGAAATAGAACTGCATTCTTAGACGTATACACGTAAAGCTAAATGTGCTCATGTTGTATAAAGTTAGTTATAAAACGTTGTTCAGAACCAGTGAACAATAAAACATAGTGCCTGGCCGTTGTGGACTGCTGACGTGTCCGCCGGCAAAGCGGCATCAGAATTACGTTGTTTCATCTAGCGGTTACACATTCGCGTCACGGTCAACTGATTCTGAAGAATCTCCTTATGGCACTTTTCTTCCTCGGTCGATTTCGGGAAGGCACTCGAAACACGCTCGCTGTCTTGTACGTGGCAAATTGTAGATAGTTACGCATCACGATGGCTCGAGAGAACAATTGAGGCTTTGCGGATACGAAGGGCGAAAGTAACAACAGGTCGTTTGCAGTAAAACCGTTTGAATATATGTTCCATAAGGGCGAAATCCATGAGGGTACTTTCATATTACTTTCATTGTGGGAAGACTCATTGTTGATTACTTTATAACAATAAATATATTACATAGTAATTGATCAGGAACTTGTATGAACGTCGCTTCACTTTCAAAGAAAAGCGTATTTTACTCATAATTCGTAATATAATTAATTAAGAATGTCAGTATTCTGCTAACAATCATACATACAATACATTATCAAACGAGTTTGAATACGAGTTGCTTTAATGAGCTACATTCAGACGTTATAATCGGGTTGGGGATCCTCTGTTTCCTAGTTGGGGTTAGCTGATTGGTGAATTGCAAGAGTCGTTATAAAGTACGTTGACCATGATAATGGAACGTACGGCATGAGATCCCTAATGACTTTTAAGTTTTGCAGGGGGCACAGGCACAGGTAACGCATGAATCCGCGTTAGCGTAACCTTCACCAGATTACACTTTGATGGGTCATAAGTCATAACTGTGGCCATTTCCTTTTGTGAGGTTTCACGGCAGATTTGACGCAACCGTCGTAACTTTTGTGATGTAGAACCCTTGTTTGTATTCTTTGGCATACTCAAATAAAATAGCACGCCGGCCGCCGTGGCCGAGGTGACTGAGGCGCTCCAGTCACGGTCAGCACGGCCACTACGGTCGGGGGTTCGAATCCCCCCTCGGGCATGGATATTTGTGCCGTCCTAGTTCGTAAGTAGTTCATAAGTAGTTTGTAAGTTTAGGGACTGATGACCCCGTAGTTAAGTCCCATAAGCTTAACAAACATTTTTTTTTTAAATAGCACGATCCTTGAATTTGACGCCTTGGACGCTGCGGAGCGCGTGGTTGCTCGCCGTGGAGGTTCGAGTCCTCCCTGGGGCATGGGTGTGTGCGTTTCTCCGTAGGTTAGTTTACCTAGGTTTAAGTGGTTTGTAAGCTACGGACTCATGACCATGCAGTTTGGTCCGATAGATTTACAGACATTTGAACATTTTGACGCCTTGGAGCTCCTTTTCTGTAGTATATTTCTGAATAAAGGTGTAGTCCATAACAAAATATTGTCTGACTGGTACTACCGTGAATGGCTTTTTCCACGGCATTTTGCGATTAAGTACTCATATTGATCGCTGATGTATATGTTGGCAAGTCGAACTTCTTTGCCGCGGCGGAGTGGCAGAGCGCATTGAGGCGCTATGCTCCCATGCGCGTGTTCGTTTCCTGTCGGGGATTCGAATCCTCCCTCGGGCATGGATGTTCGTCTTTAGTATACGTTAGTTCATAACTAATGTGATTCCTTAATATTTCTCCCGAAAATAACAACTTCGAAAAACTAACGGGTATGCAGCCAGGTATGAAAGTTGATGTCGGCCGATATTTAGGCAGCCATGTTGTCTATCGTATCTCATGCAGGTGTGGCATGTAATATCTTGGTCAAAGTACTAAGATGTTGAGCATCAACGTGACACACGTTTACAAGAGCCAAACAAATCTGCTGTGGCGGAACAATGATGTGACACAATTCATTCTATGGAATACAACAAAACGGAAATTTTCGCATGCACTTCCAACTACTGGGACTGTGTTATCAAGGTTCAAATGTTCAAATGTTTGTATAGCTTATGGGACTCAACTACAGGCTCATCAGTCCCCAAACTTACAAACTACTTATGAACTAGCTTACAATAAGGACGGCACAAATATATATGCCCGAGAGGGGATTCGAACCCCCGACCGTAGTGGCCGTGCAGACCGTGTCTGTCGCGCCGCAGTCCCCTCGGCCACCGCGGTCGGCTGTTATCAAGTAAGAGATTGAAACGAAACTGACTGACAACTTTGTGAACAGGGAGGGAGGATTTTGCTTAAAAACGTGTCCAAAAAAAACAGAGGAACAAAACTAATCCGACCTCATCCGTTGAGATCTGATGTTTATTATCGATATCCTGGCCGTTTTCATCTTTGGTCGTGTCGGCGCTGTGTGCTTGCTTGCTCGGTGTCTGTTGTGTTTCCTGTTTATTAATTGAAAACCGAGGTTTTAAAGATCGTTGCACTTTGCTTCCTTACTGTTTCTCCTTGAAAAAAGCAGTGTGGTCTCCTGCCGAAATATCATCCGACGTCGACTTTCATACCTGACTGAATATCCGTAAATTTTTCGAAGTAGTTCGTAAGTTTAGGGACTGATGACCCCGCAGTTAAGTCCCATACGCTTAACAAACATTTGAACGAACAACTTTTTCAATGTTTCCGAAATCCCGGTGGCAGGGTATATAAGAATGACCAAACGTCATTCATTTATCTTGGTCGATTAAAGATAACTTTGCCAGAACTACATTCGATTTCTTATTCAGTCTGAAGCGGTTATCGCTAAAGCATTGTTACTCTCTTGATACTATCATTGAAATTTCGCAAGCAGTGCAAACATTGCTCGGTATTTCAAATGATCCACATCTTGCTGTAGTTTTAGAAACTCCTGTTGTAATGTTACTAATGCAAATGTTGTTTGTACGGAGTTTCCGTTTATGAAACTGGATACCACTGTTCAATTTAGAGATTGGGAGAGCCTGCTTAGGTGAAATGCAATGGCGAGGACGTCTTCATCGGTATCAGTGTCGAGTCCGTCTGTCATATCCGCCCTCCTATGGTAGTTTCCAGCAAGCGCGTGTGAGGGAAAGAAGGACGAACGCATACCTGTAGATTCTCTGAGGCGTCTAGATTCGGATGGTGGAATGAAAAGGAAGTATCCGATGTTGAGTTCGCCCTTCGTATCCGCAACGCATGGATTACGGAACGCCTAAGCGGCTGCACCGCTCTGCAAAGAAATCGCAGGTGGCACGACCTGTACGCCCGCGATAAAGCTCTGAAAAGGGGATGTATGGCCAGTCTCTTCTGCGCCCCTTGCGGCCCTCTGCAATTTGCGATTGGCTGAAATCGAGTCACATGATTTTTTTTCCACCATGTTGGTCCTATGCGTTGCTTCCTTGTCATAAGAAGTCTTGTGAATATTCCTATGTTTCGATTTGAATAATGCCACAGAGTTGCGCTTTAGGGTGTTTTTTACAAGCCAAGAAGGAAGGTAAACATAGTATTTCCAAATGTATTCAGAAACGCAGGAAGAGCAGTTGGTCTGACGAAAATTGTCATAGAAAACGAAGAGCCGACAGTAACTCTCAGTTCTGTGGTCTGGTACTATTCATTTTCAGTGAAAATTAAAAAAAAATTTTTTTTCGTCGAATAGTTTTCTGTGAATCGGTTGATAAATATTGTTAGCGCTCGGAACGCTGTGGCGGTCAGTGTGTAATCAGTAGCGGAATAGGCCCGGCATGGCGGACGCTGGTAAGCTGGCCGTACTTTTCCTGTTCAGAGCTTTAGCCTGCGGTAGGGAGCCTGTATAGGGAGAGAGTGATCATGCGTGAGACCGCTCCTGATTGGCTGAGAGCCCAGGACGCCATGTTTCTACCAGATTTGGCGGGATTTGCATGTGTGTGAACAGCTACTGTGTGCGTCTCTGTACTGTGGTGTGCCTTAAAAGCTTTTGACAGCGATTTCACTGTACAGTTACGTACAATTTGTATTACAGTAAGCGCTGCTCCACTTTTGCACCTGTTTTGTCGGTCCTATTTACGTAAATCAATGTGTTATTAGTTCGTCGTTGAAGATAACCTTAGAACTTCGTGACAATTTTGAAAATTATATGTTTGTTTGAAGTGATTTATTGGGTGTATTTAACAATGTTTATTACAAAATCACTAATAAAAACACGACAATGTTGCAATAATCCACAATATTTATTGTTTAGTACAAACTAGTTTTCGGCTGTTACGATATCATTAGGTACGAAGGTTACTATAAACAATCGTCAAGGCGAAGATGTTACGACATGTGCATCAAAGGATCACATAGATATGCAAAAGATAAACGTTGTTAGGAAGTTATATTAAGAAGTGCTCCAAAATTATTAATTATTGACTAAATAGCTAAGAAAAGTAAGTGACAATTTGAAAAATAAATTACATGGTATTTGTTACAAAAATAAGCCATAATTGGGAAAAGTTAATAACATGACAATTGGTACACGGTTGTTTGATTGTAAAACAAGGTTACATGGAACAAATACGCAAGTACCGTCTTTGGTAACTTTTTGAACTGGTAATAATAGGCCTAATTGTTCTATTTCACCTTCTTTTGCAATCAAACAAACGTGTACCAATCGTCATATTATTAACTTTCCCAAATTATCGCTCACTATTGTAAAAAAATACCATGTAATTTATTTTTCAAACTGTCACTTTTTTTAGCGACTTAATAATTAATAATTTCGGACCACTTCTTAATACACCTTCCTAACACCGTTTATCTTTTGGTTATCTACGTGATCCTTTGATGCACATGTAAAATCCTTGCATTGACATTTGGTTATGGTAACCTTTCTAACCTCATGATGGCTTAACAGCCGAAAACTAGTGTGTACTAAACAGTAAATATTGTGGAATATTGCTACATTGTCGTGTTTTTATTAGTGATCATGTATCAAATATTCTACCAAGAACAAACGGAACATTCTATCAACGATATTACATAATCATCGAGGACAGTCAAGAGACCTGCCTCATTGTTCCTCTGTTGACTGTAAAAAACAGAAATAAAAATGGTTATGTCATGCTTCTGTTCGCAAGAAATGAAAAAATACAGGATCAGCGGGAACCGTAAAGGTGACTTATGGAAACCAACGAATTATTCCTGTTAATTTCTGCTTCTACCGCCGTAAGCAAGAAAGGCACCGATGAATTCAGTAATAGAAGTATTGACTCTGAGATTTCCGCGTGATGTAGTGTTTGCATATTGAAGGCATAATGTGAAGGTCTTGAGTTTGAATCCAGAAACTGGTAATTTTTTTAAACAGCATTTCTAGCTTTTTGTTAATTCATGGGTCTGGTTTTTGAGATGTCGTGCTACAAGATATGTTTTAACATTGGTACTACATCTATACTTGGCTACGGGATGTGACGTGAAAAAGGGAGGGGGCGGGACTATTGGCTCATTGCAGATATTCAGTTACCTATTCTGAGTCTGTTTCTGCTGTTTTAACTACATATAGTATAGGTATTTTTCCGGTTTTCCTTGATACAGTCGCCCTAAAAGTATCTACAGAATGACGTTTTTGGTATTAAACAGTGAAGGAAAATGTTATAAGACACACTTGATCTCTTAGCAACAAATAATCCCGAGCTCATAACAAGCATCAGAACGGATACAGGTGTGAGTGAACAAAGAGCTGTCGTAGCGAGATTGAATATCGAAAGTTCCAAAGTTACTAAAAATAGACGAAAAGTATATTTGTTCAGGAAAGCAGATAGAAGTACAATACAATGCTTCTTGAAAGACAGTTTCCACTCGTTCCTAACACTAAACTTAAGTGTAGACCAGATGTGGCTCCAATTCAAAGAACTGGTATCGACAGTAATTGACAGTTTCATAGCAAATAAATTAATAAAAGAAGGTACACAAAACAGGTCAGAAAACTGTTGAAAAAACAACGGAAAAGTCGTGCTAAATTTAAAAGAACACAGAAATCCCAGGATTGGAGATCCTACACAGAAGCTCGAGATTTAAGGAAGACTTAAATGCGAAATGCCTACAATACTTTTCACAACGAAACTCTTTCTCGAAAAATGACTGAAAACCCAAACAGATTTTAGACATATGGTAAATATACTAGGGGCAATACACAAACAATACCCTCACTACATCATGGTAATTGCGATCCTGCCGATGATAGCGTTACTAAAGCAGAGTTACTAAACACAGCTTTTCGAAAGTCATTCACCAAGACGAAACAAATATTCCCGATTTCGAATTACAGAGAGGAGAATGAGTATCGTAGAAGTAGATATCCTCGGAGTAGGTCACCTCTATATTCACGAAAGGCAGTAGGAGTAACCCACTAAACTACATGACTATTTCATTGGCATCAATTTGCAGCAGGGTTTCGGAACATATCCTGTATTCAAATATTATGAATTATATCAAACTGAATAATCTATTGACCCAAGGTCAACACGGATTTAGAAAATATCGTTCAAGCGAAACACAACTAGATCTTTACGCATCACAAATTGATTCTGTATTTCTAGATTTTTAGAAGGGTTTTGACACCGTATCTGTCGACGGCTTTTAATCAAATTGCGTGGTTATGGTATATCGCGACTGGATAGGGGACTTCATGTCAGAGAGGACACAGTTCGAAGTAATCGATGGTAAGACATCGACTAAAATAGAGGTGGTATCGGGCGTTCCACAGGGTAGTGTTATTGATCCTCTGCTGTTCCTTATTTACATAAAAGATTTGGGAGAAATGGTAAGAGGCTCTGTTAGGTTGTTTGCAGATGACGCCATCCAGTAAAATCATCTGAAGATCTAAATTAGATTTCACTATGGTGTTAAAATTGGCAATTTAAATAATGAGAAGTGTGAAGTCGTCCACATGAGTACGAAAATAATCAGTAAAACTTTGTTTACGAGCTAAATAAATCAAAAGTGATGGCCGTATACTCCACTAAATACCTAGGAATTACTATTACTTCAGACTTAAACTAGAAAGAACATGTAGATAATGTCGTGGGAAAGGCGAACCAAAGACTGCGTTTTATTTGCAGCACCCTTAAAAAACGCAACAGAACTACTAAAGAAACTATATACACTACGCTTGTCCGTCCTTTTTTGGAGTATTGGTGCCTAGCGTAGGATCTTTATCAGATGGGTTTGACGGAGGACATCGAAAAAGTCCAAAGAAGGGCAGCTCGATTGTATTGACAAGATACAGTGGAGACAGCATTACGGAAATTATACACGATCTGGGATTGTAATCATTACAACGGCGCATATCGCTGCGCCGTGGGCTACTTACGAAACTCAAATCGCTAACATTCTCCTCCGAATGCGAAAACATATTGTTGACTCCCAGTTACATTGGCAGAAATAATCATCAGAATAAAATACCAGAAATCAGAGCTCGAATGGATTCAGGTGTTCTTTCTTCCTGCGCGCTATTCGAGAGTGGAATGGGACATGAACAGTATAATGGCGATTCGACGTACCCTCTGCCAGGTAGTTAAATGTGATTTGGAGAGAATCCCATGTTTATGCAGATGTAGATTCAGACAGCACACTAAGAATGCATTATATCGGGGTGGAAATTGTCCTAATTTCAGCGATGGATATGTAGATAAGAACTGGGAAACAGCATTAGTTTCTTTCAGATAACATAACATTAAATAACTTTCATTCTTATTAATCATCTGGACTGTCGAAATTACCAGAACATGGTGAAATATGGTATTAATATTCGACAGTCATAGAAACTTTTTCGCGACACTCTTTAAATTTATTAGACTTGTATGAACGTACAAGAGTGGCATTTATTTAGCCACGTGTTGATTAGTAAGACGGAAGATGTGCTATGGTTTGACGGATGGAAATGATGCCTTATTTGAATCGTTAAGGGGCTGCACCTCTGCTAAAGTTGCTATCTAGATGCTCGTCCCGCGCGCGGTCTGGTAAAAACTGGCTAATATTGGGCGGTTGGCCACTCTCTCTCCCTATACAGGCTGTCTAGCCTGCGGTCAGCTGCTAATCGTGAGCACAATTATCTCTTCTCCGCAAATGCATGCTGCTAATTCGCGTGGTATTTATGATTCTTTCGTGGTGTTGCATTTTATATGTCAAACACTTGCTGTGGTGAACAGCGCACAGCGGATCTTGTAACAGACGTTTGAGCGACAGGCCGCGAGGAACAAGTGAGTGGAGCTCCGTGTGTGTGTGTGTGTGACGTATGACGTCACGGAGCCGGCTCCGGCCGGATAGGCGTAATCCGCGGGGGCGGCGGAGGCGCGACCCGCTCAATCCTATCAATTTGTTTGCATGAGCGCGCTATCGGCGCGCGCCCCGGATTATCCGCCGGCCGAGTGAATCGGCCCGCGTCACCGCCGCCACCGCCGCCTCCCGGGGAACCTCTCCCCCCACCCCCACCCTTTCTCGTCTGACACATTTTTTTCCGCCACCACCCCTAGCCGGTTCCCTACAACCATTGTCTCCCCAGGACCGCCGTTCGATACCGACGCAGCGCAATCATATTCACACCCGGTATCTCACATCCCAGCTACATCCGGAAACACAGCTCGCCCCACTAGGAAGTAGGTTAAAGTAAACTGGCAAGAATCGCGGCGCTGAGAACACGGAAGTTGGACGTTTCGTGCTCCATCATTCATGAAGCAACGTATCGATTCTTTGCAAAGATAGCTTTTAAATCCACTATATTTTCAGAAAAATTGTCGCAAATCATATGAAAGTTTCTAATATATATGTATATATATATAATAATAGAGCTGACGTGACACGGATGTACTTCCCTTTATATACAGGGTGTTTCACGAAGTGTGTTTGCCTCTGTAACTTATAAAATAATAGGTGACGGGAAATTTTAATGCGGTTGGTCAACACAAGAAATGTTACACTTTCTGCGGAGCTATGAACATAGTTTATTGTATCATTTTCCAAATAATATGAATAAATGATCCCTGAGACGGATTTTCGTCTCAAATATGTCAAAGACACTATTGATAGATGTGAAGCATTGAATTAAAATTTGTGGTGCGGCCGGGAATCGAACCCGGACCTCCATGCTTACTAGGCAGACGTCTTAACCTTTTTTTTTTTTTTTTTTTTTTTTTTTTTTTTTTTTTTTATTATTATTATTACCCAGGACCTCCTACTTACTAGGTAGGTGATTTAGACCACTTTTTTATTTTTTATTTTTTTATTTTATTGCTTCTTTTTATTTTTATTTTTTATTTTATTTTATTTTATTTTTTTTTTTTATGAAAGTGCGACACTCACGCGCCATTTTGCCCAGATGGCCGGTGCTGCACAAAAGATCAGTTGATCGACAGTTTATATGATTTTTTTTAAACGTATATTACAGTAGAACTAAAGGAATTCTTTCATGGCAGTTACGTAAGGAATATAAAATAGTAAAGAAGTAAACACAAGAGAGTGAAACTGAAGGTACCCTTCTGGTATTAAAATGATGACTATGCAAAGTATCTGAAAGCAAAGTTTTTTTCTTGTCCCAACTCTTCATAGCGAGGATCCGAGTACGTCTTCTCGTATTATCATCAAGATCCGTGTTCTGTTCTAATTGCGAATCAGTGATCATTGCCTCATCTTCTCTTACCCGGGACCCTCCAGCTATGAGGGGGATCATTGAATATACTACCTAAATAATTAGCAAAATTCTGTCGATATCTAGAAAAGTACTGCAATTTATCGTGTCTTTCCTGTAAGAAGATCCAAAAATCAAGGACATCTTTCAGACCGTCACGAAAGAGATAATACACGGACAGTCCTTTTATCCAGTTTATTGTCTGTGTCTTTGATTGAGGAAAGCACGTTTGGTCCGGTTGTAGGAGCATTTTAGGCTCGATCACGTGTGGTGGCACTCTGAGATAAAAGGCAAGTATCTTCCGGATTAGAAGCCACACGTCCGCTGAAGATCCGCATTCCAGACGATGGTTATCTGTGTCAGGCACACGACATCGCACGCACATGGGAGACTCGGACAGTGCAATGTCGTGCAATCTGCTCCTTGTCGGATATTTTTCATTGACGACGAGGTACCAGGTGGCACGTGTCTCCGTCGTTAAGTGTTTTTGGTGAATCGCTCGCCACACCTTTGGCCACGTCACCTCTGGGTGTCGTCTCTCTATGCTATTCTGATGATGATTCCTCATCAGCAGGTTGTATACATCACGTGCTGTCGGTGTCCTGTTTCTGGGAAGTTCCGTGCGTATATAGCTGTATTCCAAAAAGAATGTTTGGATGTGGGAGAGCGTAGGCGCGATGTGCCCGAGTGCCGGCGGCGGCATGCAGGACGTAGGGGCGAGTTCGTCAATGAGGTGCCCAGTGAAACTGTGCTGGCGATGGGTCCACATCTTGAGCATGGTCTTGACATAGAGGGCCGTTGCTCGCGCGCGGACGTTGATAAGACCCAATCCTCCACTAGAAGGGGGGAGGGTGAGGGTTGCATACCGTACCTTGAAGAGGAGTTCATGACTCACAAAATATCCAAAGGCCGCCTGTATCCGCTGTGCCACCGCTGGAGCCATCGGTAGGATTTGCGCTATGTGAGGTATTCGCGATGCAATGAAGGTATTAATGAAAGAGACCTTTTGGACCATATCCAATGATCTGAAAAGGTGTTCACGGACGGTGACGCGGAGAACTTGTAGTAGACGTTTGTAATTAAGCGCCGAAGTGCGACGAACGTTTTTCGTAAAGGTGACGCCCAAACACCGCAATTTATCCGTCATCTGCAAAGGACTTTCAGTTCCCTCCGGTAGCCCTCTGCCTATTTCCATGGCACGTGATTTTAATAAGTTCATTTTGCTGCCAGCTGCGTCCCCATATCGTTCGATCCAACGCAGTGCTGACCGGATCTCTTCTTCTGAGCGACCGATAAAAACGAGATCATCCGCGTAAGCTCGGCATTGAAAGGTAGTTCCTCGTAACGTGATCCCTGTTAGTCGTTGTTTCAGCCCACAGATGAGTGGCTCCGTCGCTATTGCATAGAGGATCATTGAGAGTGGGCATCCTTGTCGAACCGAACGTAAGATAGGAATCTGCCCTTCAACTCGTCCGTTCACAATCACCTTAGAAGTGGCATCATGGAGAAGATGCATGATCATTTCGGTGAATGCAGCCGGGAAAGCCATTCGATCCATTACAGCTTTCAAGAAAGAATGGCTTACATTGTCAAAAGCACGGTTGAAGTCTATGGAGACTAGTGCACTACGCAGCCGACACGCCGAAGCAATGGCAATGACATCGCGATAGTCACTAAGGGTCGTCTGGATATTGCTATCTCCTCCCAAAGACGTTTGTTCATGTGAAATAACCTGGCGTAGTATGCGCTTAATCCGTAGCGCCAAGATTCTGGTGAATATCTTGAAGTCACTGTTCAGGAGTGTGATTGGGCGATAATGTTCAGTTCGGGTACGTCCAGATGGTTTGGGTACAGGAATGATGATGCCCTCCGTGAAAGTCGGTGGTATGGGAACTGCTGATGATAGTAATTCGTTGTACATGTCTTTCCATCGTGAGGCCATCACATCCCTGAATGTCCTGTAGAATTCTAGTGGAAAACCATCAGGCCCTGGTGATTTATTAATTTTCCCTTTGGCAAGGGCGTCTGCAACATCATCATTCATGATATCTTCTAAAAGTGATTCTGACGCCGCAGCATCAAGTGTGTTGGTGATGGTGTGGGTGACGTCAGCGAAAGCGTCTTCATCATGTTGCTCATCCCGATATAGTTGATGATAATGGTCGACAAAGGCACGTGCTATGCCCGCTTGTGTCGTCACTCTAGATCCATCTGGTAGGTCTAGTGCATGTATCAGTGTTCGTCGTTTTTGACGTCGTTCAGAAATGATGTGATGCATAGAGGGTGGTTCGCCGACAATCCTATCTTGACATCTCGTTCGCACCACGACACCTTCAAGTTTGTGGCGGACGATGGTGAGAATCTGCGCTTTGGCGCGACAAATCTCTGCTTGTCGATCTGGGGATGGTGGAAGTGCAGTAAGTTCTCGAAGGAGTGTGTAGTAGAAGTCCGTTGTTTGTCGATGCCAGAGCGATCTTTCCCTACCATAACGTATAAGCGCACGTCTCAAGGCCGGTTTGACGCAGTCAAGCCACCATTGAATCGTTGACGGATACCTCCGTAACCGACGCTCACATTCCGTCCAGGTACTCTCTATTAATTGTCGACACTCTTGATCTTGTAGGAGTGCCACATTTAGTTTCCATGTTCCCCGACTTCTCCACACGGTTTGTCTCCGTAAATGAACCGCACAAATGTATGCACTGTGGTCCGAGAAGGCCGAGGGCCAGGTCTCCGCTTGTACTGTCGCTGTCACGAGGTCGGAGGAGACGTAGATGCGGTCGAGTCTGCTGGCTGAGTGGCTGGTCACGTACGTGAAACCAGGGCGGTCACCATGTATCACCTCCCAAGTATCCGCAAGACGGAGGTGTTGTACCAAAAGGCGCAATTCGGGGCATGGAGTGTAGTTGGGTTGTTGGTCTTTCGGAGAGAGTACGCTGTTGAAGTCTCCGCCTAGGATGAGGTTATTGTAACGTCCCAAAAAGAGAGGCGTAATTTCTTCTGCATAAAAATGTGACCGTTCCCGTCTTTTATCTGTCCCAGAAGGGGCGTAGACGTTAATAACTCGTGTTCCCTGCATGTCGAAGGCAAGTCCTCGCGCCGACGGTAAATACATTACATTAGTGACCTCTATACCTTCTCGAACGAGCGCAGCCGTTCCGCTTCCTCTCGTATCAGCAGGGGTAACATAAGCATTGTATCCGTAAAAGACTGGTATAGCGTCCACTCGAACTTCTTGCATTAACGCAACATCCACGTCAGCCGCCCGGAGCATGTCACGTAGTAGTTGAATTTTGACACGTGAACTGATCATGTTAAGATTGATGGAAGCCATTCTGTAAGTTTGCGGTTGGTCTGCAATTAGTGGGACACTCATTACTAGACGGGGAAGCGGCGTAGTCGCAGCAGAAGAACGACCACGTCAAGTCGCCCCATCACTGCGCTAAACGTTTTGGATGTCGTGTGTGGCCGAGGCGGCAGTTGACGCTGCATCCTCGGCAGAAGACCCAGGGTCAAGATCGTCTGCCCATGCCATCGGATGAGTGCTTGCGTCTTCCGAGGCCTTTCCTGGTCCTTCACTGTACTCGAGGCGCCTTTCGTCGCGTTGATCGTCAGGCGTCCCCTGCACACTTTGTGTGTGCGGAGCTGTGGCGGGGCCTGTCGTAGAGGACATGGCACAATTCGTCGTTGAATCATTGGTCACCAGGTCAGTGTGGTAGGGAGAGGCCTCGTTGTCTTGTGATTGTGTCGATGCCTCATCGGATGAAGACTTCTTTCGCTTCTTATGCCTCTTTGGAGACCGCTGTTTCCGAGAATGTGTTTCCGTGTCAGACGACGGAATTGAGTTTCGCCGATCAGGTACAAAGGCGCCCGTAGGCACTACCAACTGATCCACTTCCATTTTGTCATAGTTCTTCTCTTCGACTGTTTCCTGCACCGGTGGAGCGGGAGGGGGGACCATGTTGGTTGTCAGTCGTTCCTCCTCTTCTCGTCCTGACCCCGTCATTTGTGAAAGATCCTGCGGTAGTTCAGGCTCGTGGCTCTGTCCGGTGTCTCCTCGTACTGCCGCTACATATGTAAGAGGCAGGATTGTCGATGTGGTAGCAGGCAGTGGATCCGTAGACGGAAGTTGGGCAATCCTTCGTTGTAGACACTCTGATCGGATATGGCCTTCTTTGCCACAACCCGAACAGGTCTTCGGTTGTCCGTCATATATTACGATGGCTCGGCATCCTGCAATGTTAAGGTAGGATGGCACATGTTTAATGAGTTCTATGCGTACCTGCCGGACTCCGTTTAGCACCGGGTAGGTGGTAAATTGTGTCCACTTCTCTGCAACGTGGCTGAGGACTTTTCCATAAGGCCTGAGAGCAATCTCTACTTCTTCTGCCGGCAGTTCGAAAGGGAGTTCGAATATGCGAATCGTTCGGAGACCGAGACCCGCATGATCCACATTCACTGGGCCAATGTTACCGTCACTATGTCGAAATTTAAGTCTGTCTTTTGCTCGCTCTAATATCGTGTTACATGCGGCTTCATTTACTAGTTTAACGTAAACCACGCTGCTCACAATGGAGAGGTGGATTCCAATAAGGTCGGTACAAGGGATCTTTACATCGTCTCTAAGAAATCGTTCCACTTCTAGCGCTTTCGGTCGTGCATATTCGGTCGAGAAGGTGAATTTCAGTGTCGATTTCCTGTATGAGTTGGCCATGATAATCGAAAATCACTTACTCGCGCGAAAGTCGCTGAAGCACGTAAACACCGCGAAGCGCACGCTGCGGCGGGACGTAAACAGGTCCCTCCTCACCGCGTCGCTGCCCGACGCAGACTGAGGCCTAGTAAGCATGGAGGTCCGGGTTCGATTCCCGGCCGCACCACAAATTTTAATTTAATGCTTCACATCTATCAATAGTGTCTTTGACATATTTGAGACGAAAATCCGTCTCAGGGATCATTTATTCATATTAATTGATATTTATATCACCATAACGGGTTTGTTCCACCATGTCCATTGCTGAGGTGCTATTCCGCTGCATGGAGAGCCTTGGCAGTAGTGGCAATTATCTTTGGAACAAAGAAGCTGAATTAAAGTTTGCGTTGTGGAGGGAAATCGTACATAGACTATTCCGAGGCGCCTTAATCGTTAGTGGTGTGGTAGTCTAACGGTTAAGACGTCTGCCTAGTAAGCATGGAGGTCCGGGTTCGATTCCCGGCCGCACCACGCATTTTAATTCAATGCTTCACATCTATCAATAGTGTCTTTGACATATTTGAGACGAAAATCCGTCTCAGGGATCATTTATTCATATTAATTGATATTTATATCACCATAACGGGTTTGTTCCACCATGTCCATTGCTGAGGTGCTATTCCGCTGCATGGAGAGCCTTGGCAGTAGTGGCAATTATCTTTGGAACAAAGAAGCTGAATTAAAGTTTGCGTTGTGGAGGGAAATCGTACATAGACTATTCCGAGGCGCCTTAATCGTTAGTGGTGTGGTAGTCTAACGGCAGTCTGCGTCAGGCAGCACAGCGGTGCGGTTGGCGTGTTTACGTCCCGCCGCTGTGTCTCGCGCCTGAGGTTGTTTACGTAACTCAGCCGCCTCTGCGGGACTTACTCGATAGAACAACCATGGCTCAATCCTGGAGACATTCGACCTTGAAGATCAGTTTTTCGAAAGCATATCCACGACCAAAGGCATTTGACATCGAACAGTTCATTAGAGACGAAGTGAAAGTTGCCTGTAGCGAAGTTGTAGGTATTCACTTTTCGATAGTGAGCAGTGTGGTGTACTTAAAGCTCATTAACGACGCGGTCTGTGAGAGAATTCTAAACGCGACCAGAAGTGGCCTGAAGTTCCGTCACTCGGACGGACATATTGGTGACGTGACGATAGAACACACGGGTCTCTGCACGATAAGAGTGTTTGAACTTCCCTTTGAGGTGCCGGAAGAAACTGTGATTTCCGCGCTTCGCCCTTATGGGCATGTGATCAGTCATGAAGCTGAAAAATGGGCACAGTTTACCACATACCCCGTGCTCAATGGGGTGCGGCAAGTGCGTATTGAACTGAAGAAACATGTTCCATCTTATCTGACCATCGGTGGATGCCGTGCAATAATAATTTATGACGGCCAGCCGAAGACGTGTTCGGGCTGTGGACAAGAAGGACACCTACGTTCACAGTGCATGCAGCGCAGGATCACACAGTTGCCACCTGGAGATGAACAGCTCCCGTCTGTACCGACGACTCTTCCGGTGACGTATGTTCAGGCTCTCCAGCATCCTGTGCCGTCGTACGTGCATGAACCCTCGCTGAACGCGGTAGCGCACCAAGGAAACGAGGACAAACAGGAAACTACGTCCACGTCCGACCGTATACCACTAACGAATAATGAGGTGTCTCAGGTGGAGGTGATGGACGCCACATCACCGGTAGTGCCTAATGACGTTCTCGCAAAAGACCAAACAACAGTGCAGCAATCGACAACAGACGGCAATACAACGGCCAACGTACAAACGTCGCTCTTACACCCGGCCGAAAATCCTGAAGGCACCGACCTACCAAACCACCAGACTGACACGCTCGAGACGATGGATGTCGAAACTGAAGTAGTACCGACGGGGTCGGCGTCCGATGACTGCCGACAGTCCTCCGATACGGAACACCACGTCCGCAAACAGCGCGCCCCGCGGAAACGCAAGAAGAGGCGCCATTCGCCTTCTGATGATCAGACGCCAGATAAGGACGAGGAACCGACGTCGGATGAAGCAACTGACTCTGCCTCACAGGTGTCCCGTGGCATCACTCCCCGTCTAGCACGTCACGATACAGTAGCGACAACAACACCTGCTCCTGTCTCAGATTTACCTTCAACTGCTACTGAACATGAGACTCACGACGAAACGTACCCTCCACAACTACGAAGATGCACGTCTGACGCTTGGGCAGACGATATCGAGGATGAAGCGGAAGACCTTGAGGGAGCCGACGGTAGAAGTGCTCCCTCGGGTGCATCCAGCACTCACCTAACACAGTGACTGAGGCTACACCAACAGCTTCCATGGCGCCGCCGCATCCGCCTGCCGACGATGTACTGAACAGCTCCATAGAAGGACCAAGCGGACAGACATACCGGATCGCTACTGTTAACATCAATAATATACGTGCACGCCATAAATTGGCCATGCTACAGGACATGCTCAATGCAGCGGACATCGACATTGCCCTCCTTCAAGAGGTGCATGTAGAAGACTTCACAGAACCCTACGGATACACGACCTGCATCTCCCATGCGTCTCCCACTGGCAGTGGAGTGGCAATCATCCTCCGTGAAGGTCTTCTTGCTGAAGATGTCGAGTATCTTCCTGACGCTAGAGGGATGGCTATCACTGTCCAAGGAGTTCGAATCATTAACGTCTATGCGCCGTCGGGATCGGGACGACGTCGTGAACGATCCATCTTCTTCGCAGAAGCGATCACACCTCTCTTTGTGGGACAACAAGACGCCTTGATAGTAGGAGGGGATTTCAACTGTACTCAAGCTCCGAAGGATCAATTACCTCGTCACTCTCCGTGCGTGGAACTCGGAGCAATTGTCCACAATCTTCGGTTGGTGGACTCATGGGAACATGTTCATGGCGACCGGCCTGGCTTTACGCATCATACTAGCCATTCGTCTAGCCGCATTGATAGGATTTACATCTCGCGTTCCATTGTCAGGGGGACGAGAGCAGCCGAAGTATGGCCTGTAGCGTTTTCCGACCACGAAGCCTATATTTGCAACGTTACCCTCAGACGTCAGAAAGTATGGCACAGTCGTGGTCCATGGAAGCTGAATGTGACCCATCTCGCCTCTCCAGAATGTCGGCAGCTCGTAGAGAACACATGGAACAACTGCTTACGCCGACGCGGCGCCTACCAGTCTGCCCTTGCTTGGTGGTTATTCTGCGCTAAGCCTGCCCTGAGGAAGACCTTGATAGGCTATGGGAGAGACGTAGCGGCATGGAGGCGACATACGAAGGAATTTTACTTCAATATTTTAAGGGAATGTACCACAATGCCATATTCACCTGCGAGGCAGACTATGGTGAACCACGCCAAAGCCCAAATCATCAAACTTACACGCCAGCATCTTGAAGGAACGATCGTCAGAGCCCGTACTCAAGACAGGGTAGCTCAAGAGAGTCCCTCCATGCACCATATCATCGCAGAACGACGGCGTCGACGAAGGGCCTTGATACATGTGCTGACTACAGATAGAGGACGATACGACACCCAGCGAGATATAGGACATGTCCTTCACGCTCACTATACGCAACTGTACTCAGAGCTCCGCCACCCCCCAGAAGTAATCGAAGCGGTATCCCAGCTCACATACGGCAAAATTCCACAAGCTGCGGCTACTGAACTGACAGCCGATATAACAGAGGAGGAAGTCACTGAAGCGATACGGATGGGACCCGCCAATAAGTCGCCAGGCCCTGACGGCCTCCCTCTGGAGTTCTACAGGACCTTCCAACAACTGCTGGTACCAGTCTGGACGGATATCTGCCGCGATCTCATGTCTCCCACGGTGCGGATCCCTGAGACTTTTTGCGAAGGACTGATCATACCTATACACAAACCACGAGGTGGGACCAACATCAGCGACTACCGCCCCTTGACCTTACTGAACAGCGACATGAAGATCTTCACTCGACTGTTGGCAGCAAGACTCAAGCACACGGTCCGATACGTTGTTTCAGAGGATCAGGCATCTTTAGGTGGCAGTCATAACATTCGCACTGCCCTCTGCCGGTATCGCGATATGATCGCACTTGCCAAGGCACATAAAATGCCTGGAGTTTTGGCCTGCCTCGATTTCAGCCAAGCTTTTGACAGAGTCGACCACGCATTTTTAAAGGCGGTAATGCAACAGATGGGTTATCCCGAGACCATCATAGAGTTATTGGTGCGTCTCCTTCACGGTGCGACATCAAGAGTATTGTACAACGGACGCCTCACACCGCCGATCCACATCCAGAGATCGGTGCGACAGGGGTGCCCCCTATCAACGATATTGTACGCCCTCGGTTTGGAACCGCTGCTCTGTGGCTTTCGACAACGCTTGACAGGGATCTCACTCGGTGGACATACTTTTTGCTGCACTGCCTATGCCGACGATCTGGTTCTCTTTCTTCGTGGTGAAGACGACGTCCGCGCAGCTTTGGCGTGGGTGGCGACCTACGGCGCAGCATCGGGCAGTGAACTGAATGTACACAAATCGCACGCTCTATCTATAGGTGACGGGCTGCCCGATAGGTGCGTGGCCCCATTGAGAATAACAGACACAATGCGCTGTTTGGGCATTGATTTTGCAACTGACCTGCGGCGGACGATTGCCCTCAACAGTAGGCGCCTATTGCAACAGATTAGGGCAGGGATAGGCGACCACCGTCTTAGAACACTAGACATTCTGCAACGGGTGCGATATGCTAACGTCTATTTGGCGTCGCGCATCCCCCATGTTGCGCAGACACTGCCGATCCCGCCATATCTGGCCCGCAGCATGCTGGCGGCTATGGGGTCTTTTGTAAGTACCGGTATGCTCTTCAAGATTCGTTACGACTCCCTCACACTACCAAGGAACAGAGGTGGTTTAGGACTTTTTCACGTTCCGGACAGAGCACGGGCCTTATTTGTAAGCTCTCACATGAAGATATGGCGACAGTGTCCGACGAGTCTTACAAGCCTGCTGCTAGAGGCCTTAAGGCCGATCTCCCTCACCCCTCCAATACCACTATCCGACATTCCAGCCCCTTTCTTTTATTTCGGGCAATTCTTCCTCGATCTCAGCTACATGCGTACCGCACTTCCGCCCACACAATTGATATCGGCGAGGGCAATATACAACACCATGGAACTGAGCAGAGCCCCGAATTTGATAGAATCAAAACACCCCCATATTAACTGGCGTGTTGTGTGGCGCGCGGTGAGCGCGCCCACTCTCAGCACAGACGTACAGTCTGAGTGGTACATCACAGTCAACGGGAAGCAGGTGTGCCAGTATCGCCTCCACCGAATTCATCTTGCGGACTCTCCTTTGTGTACCAAATGCGGAGTCGTGGATACAGATGAGCATCGCCTTGACTGTGGATCGGCGAGGGATGTTTGGCATTTGGTGCGCCAGGTACTGGCTTTCTTCACACGCACAACCCCCGAAATGATAGCTACCAAATCGCTTCTCTTTCCAGAAGACTCGTATTACCCGAGAGCGAAAACGAACTCTGTTCAATGGATATGTGGCCACGCTGTACACTATTTGTTCGGCGATGGAGAGAAGACTGTACTTGATTTTTGGAACTATATAAACGAGCGACATTGTGCAATAGTTAGGAACCCCAAGTACCGCGAATATTTTTCCAATTTTCTTTGGAGTGCGTTCCATAACCCGCCTCGCAGCTGGAATATCGATGAAAGGAGAAGTTGACCCCAGAACGACAGAAGCACTGATTGAACTACAACCGGCAACGAAAGAAATCGAGAAGACGTTCATTGATAATCCGCAGCTAGACCTTCCTTGGAACGCACCATGTCGTAATGCGACGACCTCTTTATTTTGTTTTTACGCCGGATGTGGAACGGCAGTATTTTCTACATAAAAATGCAGAACTATACATACTAATAAAGAATATACATGAAGCAATTATTTATTTCTCCCTTTTCCCCATTACAAATCTACATATATCTTTATGGGCCGATGCGGAGGAGGATTTTTATTTCATTTTATTTATTTATTTTTATTTTTTTACTTATTTAATTTTATTTCCATCAAGCACGACTGGAGCGTTTGCTTACGTTCTATACTTGAGGTTAGGGTAAAAGTGGCGGTGGCACTAGCTTATTTTTTTTTTTAGGTTTGTACATAATTATTAAGGGCGTGATGGGTGTTAGGAGCCAACGCCTGAAGTGGCAGAGATAGAGGTAAAAAAAAAAAAAAAAAAAAAAAAAAAAAAAAAAAAAAAAAAATCCCGCCCACCGGCAAAAATTTATTTTTGTAATTTACAATTCCAAAAAAAAAAAAAAAAAAAAAAAAAAAAAAAAAAAAAAAAAAAAAAAAAAAAATAGAAAAAAAAACGGTTAAGACGTCTGCCTAGTAAGCATGGAGGTCCGGGTTCGATTCCAGGCCGCACCACAAATTTTAATTCAATGCTTCACATCTATCAATAGTGTCTTTGACATATTTGAGACGAAAATCCGTCTCAGGGATCATTTATTCATATTAATTGATATTTATATCACCATAACGGATTTGTTCCACCATGTCCATTGCTGAGGTGCTATTCCGCTGCATGGAGAGCCTTGGCAGTAGTGGCAATTATCTTTGGAACAAAGAAGCTGAATTAAAGTTTGCGTTGTGGAGGGAAATCGTACATAGACTATTCCGAGGCGCCTTAATCGTTAGTGGTGTGGTAGTCTAACGGCGAGTCTAGTGGCGGACAGCGTGGAGGCAACACACGCCGTGCTGTGCGCTGCGCTGCTTGCTGCTTCCGCGTGGTAAGTCTCTGCGCTTGCTGTTGCGACTTGCAATTATTCGTGTTCAGTTGTAGAAGATGAATACGGAACAGTGATGACTGATAGGAATAGAAAGGATACCCTGAAGTTTACTTTTGAAAGAGAATTTGCCCGACCGAAATCTTTTGAAATTGAGGAATGGCTAGAACAATGCGTTAAAATAGGAATCGAGGATATTATTGGCATCCATCTATCGATTGTTAGCAGCGTGGTTTTTGTGAAACTCGCTAGATCCGATATGTGTGCCAAAATAGTCGAATCCTGTGGTGGAGTAATGAAGTATAAATACAGTGATGGCAATGTTGGAAAGGTTTTCGTTTCTCATGCAGGCCTTGGAATAAGAACTGTGCGCATTTTTGAACTGCCTTTTGAGATAACAAGTGCCGATATAGACGCAGTGATCTCGCCATACGGTAGAGTGATTAGTAATACTGCTGAAAGGTGGTCTACTGCTCATCGCTTTCCGGTACTAAACGGGGTACGACAGCTGAAAGTCGACTTGCATAAGCACATTCCGTCATACATTCAGGTCTGCGGATACCGAGCAATTGTGATGTATGATGACCAGCCTAAGACGTGTGCCGCGTGCAACTCTACGGGCCACGTAAGAGCCGAGTGCATGCAGCGGCGCGTGGCGCAGCTGCCGGCCGGCGAGGCGGCCAGGCCGCCCGTGTTGACGACTCTGCCGGTGACGTTTGCGGCCGCGGCGCGCGGTCTCCCTGCTTCTGCGGGCCCCGAAGTCAATGCTTGTCTTGACGTGCCTGAGGTAGAGATGACGACTGAACCAACTGCGCAGACCCTCCCTCAGACATCTCAGCCACCGCTACCTGCTGTAGTCGTACAAGAACAGGCCCCTGCAATACAAGCGACGGAATCGACAACCTCCGACGTCCGACCAGAGGCCCCTATGGAAATTACTCCAACTTTTGTACAACCCGCACCGTCAGTTTTGGAACAACTAACACCTCTTGAGAGTATTAAGGAACAGCTCTTTGTCCCAAACACTGTAGAGCACCCACCAGCAGAGACTCCTACACCGACGGAAGCTCCGCTTGGAAATGACCAAAGTCCGCCAAGAGGTTCATCTCCCAAGAGAAGACGGAAACGGAGGCTTGCGCGTCAGGGAGCGGAGGTCACTGCACCGCCCTTACGGGAAAAGGCAAAGCAGATAAGTGCTCAACTTAGGAACTCAGAACACACGTCCACCAATGTGTCAGGAACAATGGAAAAGGCCACGACTTCTGTGATATTCAATACTGAATACACCTCACACACCGATTCCGGACTTGATGACCAGACTGTCGCCGAACGTTCTCCTGACAAGGTACCCAGCACGTCGGAAAATTTAGTACCACCTACCTGGGCCGAAGAAATGGAGTCTAGTACGAAAGAGGAGATGGATACCGCTGTAACCGAGACCCCCGCAGGTCCATTCCAAACGGACGGCGACTGTCATTCACTCCACGATGGCTCTACAGAAATTAACGCACAACAAGCAAGTTCTACTGATCCATTCCCTAATGACGAATACTATTAAACAGCTCTTGATGTACCTGGTGGTAGATTTTTGCACAAGCATCTTTCTATATGCGTTTAGAACTTCACGGTTAGTACCACTTCATGGTTAGTATCACGATCCCTTTTTCTAAGCTTAATTTGCGTATAGCCACCCATCATTCCACTACAGGCCTATAGGCTCGCAACGGTAAATCTTAATAAGATACGTAGTGAGCTGAAATTACAACATCTAAAAGACTTCTTACATGCTGCAGACGTTGACATAGCATTCCTGCAAGAAGTAACAGAAATCAGGCTTGACTGCATACCAGGCTATAATGCCTTCATTAATCCTGGTATGGGTTCTGAAATGGGTACAGCCTTACTTGTGAAGGAAGGCATCATTATCAAGGATGTCACGAAATTACCCAATAGTAGAGGTATTGCTGGCACCTTCCATAACATCAGGCTAATAAATATCTATGCTCCATCTGGGTCCAGTAATAGACGATTACGAGCAGAATTATTTAAGGAAGACATTGTTCCCCTGTTTGGTACTAACAACGAACATGTCATCTTAGGAGGTGACTTTAATTGCGTCCTCAGCGCTAAAGATCAAATTACCAACATGAACAAATCTATTGAGCTGGAGCGCATAGTCCGAGACCTGCGATTCATTGACTCGTGGGAGTACAAACATGGAGTGGCACCTGGTTTTACCTACATCACCAATCATTCAGCAAGCCGTTTGGACAGGATATATGTCACGTCTGCCTTGAGCACTCATATTCTGCAGTCTGAAGTTTGGCCAGTGGCCTTTTCAGATCACGCAGCATATTTATGTACCGTAAATATGGAACGACAAGGCACATGCAGATACAGAGGCCTGTGGAAATTAAATGTTTCACACCTACAAGACCCGGCATGTCAAGAGGCCTTCCTCAACACCTGGAGGGAGTGCGAGCACAGATTCGCCTCTTATACTTCGGCAATAGAATGGTGGCTAAAGTGTGCAAAACCTAAAATAAGGAGATGTTTTATTAACTACTCTAAAGATAAATATTCATGTCACAAAAAAACAATAGAATTTTATTTTCACTGTTTAAGAGAAATCTACATGCTAGGCACTTCGGCTACTGGATACTACGAACGAATCAAAAGAATACAGGCCAAAATTTTGGCCCTGCGTCGCAAACAACTAGAAGGATACATAGTTCGATCACGGGTCCAAACCATGGCACAACAAGAAAATACCTCCATTTATCATGTCATACAAGAAAGGAAACGTGGACACAGCAAGATACTGACAGAACTAACAGCGGCAGATGGTACAACTTTGTCCACACATAGACAAATAAAGGAAGCAATTCTAAGCCATTTCACAGCCTTGATGTCTCATAAAGAAGTGGACGAAGAAGCACAAAATGTTCTATTGCAAAATGTGCAAGGCAGAGTCAACCACACGGAAGTAGAGAAACTCGTAGCACAGGCGACCGAAGAAGACGTGGAATACGCCGTTCGGGCAAGTGCCAAAAATAAATCTCCAGGAGCGGATGGCATCCCAGCGGAATTCTACCAAGTGTTCTGGGATCAGATCAAAACAAAAATTACACTCCTCTGTAACGAACTGTTGGAGCCCACAAATGGGATCCCACAAGAATTTCGCGAAGGCATCATAGTTTTGATTCCAAAAAATCCTGTTAGTAAAAAAATTGACAATTTGAGACCTATCACTCTTCTAAACAGTGATTACAAAATCTTTGCTCGACTTTTAGCACACAGGCTTAAATCGATAATTAACAGCGTAACTGGACCCTACCAGACGGGTGTGGGCCAAGATAGGAGACTCTTCCACACCCTGTGCGACTACCGCGACCTCATATCAACGGCTGAGGTCTGTAAACTTCAATGTGCCATAATATCATTAGACTTTGACAAAGCCTTTGACAGGGTCAATCACCAGTATCTCCTCCGTACTATGCATGCGATGGGTTTTCCGCCTCGGTTCGTAACCATTTTGCAACATATGATAACGAACAATACATCCCAAATCATCATCAATGGACACCCTACCAGGAAAATAGAAGTATCCAGCTCTGTGAGACAGGGTTGTCCAGTTTCTATGGCGCTCTTTTCCATCGCGATCGAGCCCCTGCTTGCCACACTGATGCAACGTCTACAAGGATTACAAATACACGGAAACAAAATAGTTTGCAAGGCCTATGCAGATGATGTGGGTTTCCTTGTCATTAACAGACCTGAAATAGAGACTGCTTTGCAAATCGTACAACAGTATGAACGTGCATCTGGCGCGCTGCTCAACAGGACAAAATCTGGAATTTTTAATATCGGCCGTGGTTTAGGGCCACAAACTTCTGGACATCTACGTGAGCTGACGGTTTTCAAGTGCCTAGGTATTGACTTTCACAATACTATCCGTCGTACCATAGCAGCAAACTACAAGGGACTGTTAAATAAACTACGCGCCTGTGCACAGACATACAGCATCAGGAAACTCAATGAAATCCAGAAAGTAACAGTAGCCAACATCTGCCTAACTGCAAAACTTAATTATGTCGCTCAAGTCCTGCCCATACCTTCAAATATGACAAAACAATTCATGTCCGCACTTGGCCACTTTGTCAGTCGCGGTCACATTTTCAAAGTGCATTATGACACCCTAACGCTTCCGCCAATAAGTGGGGGTCTCAATCTCACAGACATTGGTAAGAAGGCACAGGCGTTATACATCGCTTAAACTTCTGAACTATGGAAGACTTGTACCAACAGTCTTGTTGCACACTTGTTGGATGAAATAGCTCCGGCTGACCTCAGTCCACCCATCAGTGTACAACATGTCCCGAACGGACTTTATCACTTGAAATACTTTCTATTAGAGTATAGCTATTTACAAGCACGAATCCCCGATGTCAGAAAGAAGAAAGTTAAAGATATATACCGTGAATTAATGAAAGATAAAAAGAAAAACATCATAGAAGACAAATACAGATCTTACAACTGGAAGATGATTTGGAAAAATATAAATTGTCGTAACTTACCTTCCACGATGAAGACTACGTGGTACTTAGTTGTAAATCGCAAAATTGCAACTAACTCTAAACTTTACAACATCCACCTGGCAAACTCACCAGATTGTGTCACGTGCAACGTATTAGATACGGAAGAACACCGATTCGGGTGCGACAAAATCAAAGAAATATGGATGTATATACGACGGAAATTGGCATCCATCAGCAGAACGTCGCCAAACTACATAACAGCTTCCGATTTTCTTTTCCCAGAAGACGTACCGTTCCCCAAAACAAAAAGAAACGCCATCAACTGGCTAAAGGGGGCATCGGTCCACTACATTTTCTCAAACACGGACATGAAATTGGAAGATTTCTGGGTATACATTACTGCGGAGCATCACAAGCTGATGAAAACAAGACATTACAAGAAACATTTCGCTAATTTCTTACTAAACACATTACCATAACAAGGAAGGAAGGAAATTTTTATTTCTACAAATTCCTTATATGTTTGTTTCGAAGCCAAATTTATATATCGCCTTTGTTTTACCATTCCTTCAGTTCAGGGGTCAAAGTATTATGTTTTAAAGATTGAGGACAGGATGGTCCCCACGATTTACCGAAAGATAGGACATGATTTTAATTTCTGTTGGTTTATTTTGAACAGTTAAATGGCAACATTACGAAGAGAAAAGGTTTTAAGTTATAAACGGCAATGGAGCCATAAGACCTTTGAGGTCAACATTTACATGGAGGCAGAACTAGTTTTTTTTTTCTTGAAAGAAGACATTTATTTACTTAAGAAAATAAAAACATAAAGTAAAAAAAGGAGACTGAGGCAAACAAAAAAAATCCCTTATTTTCAAGACGGAAATACGTCGACTTGTGCATTTTCTTTTTCTCTGCTGTCATAGAAGCACACATGGGAAGTCTTTTATTTTTAAGTATCCGACAGCAGCCACTTTCCTTATTAAAGGCAGATGAAGCCGACGCCGATGAAGGCGATGTTGGCGAGCGGAAGGACGGGTTGAAGGGGAGGAAGGAGACCCGAAAAAAAAAAAAAAAAAAAAAAAAAGGTCGGTAGAGCGCTTGCCCGCGAAAGGCAAAGGTCCCAGGTTCGAGTCCCGGTTCCGGTTATCTAACATATAAAAGAAAGAAAAAAAAAAAAAAACGGTTAAGACGTCTGCCTAGTAAGCATGGAGGTCCGGGTTCGATTCCCGGCCGCACCACAAATTTTAGTTCAATGCTTCAGATCTATCAATAATGTCTTTGGCATAAAAAAAAAAAAAAAAAAAAAAAAAAAAAAAAAAAACGGTTAAGACGTCTGCCTAGTAAGCATGGAGGTCCGGGTTCGATTCCCGGCCGCACCACAAATTTTAATTCAATGCTTCACATCTATCAATAATTTTCCAAATAGTTACAGCACAAAGATATAATTTTTTAAAATGGAACAATAGTTTTTTCTATCGTGCATTGGATTCGTTGAAACCAGCTGCGTCCAAATCAATTTAAACTACATTCCTATCACTGTTAGTTTGGGAGCTACAACCCTTCAAAGTTCCGGGGCCGGAGGCTGCGATAGCGTAGCTCACTGGCCGAGTGGCTATCCCTGGCGCATGGCCCACTGGCTCATGACTACCAGCCAGTTAGCTACGCTGTCGTAGGCCTCCACTCCCTAAACTTCGAAGGGTTGTATCTCCCAAACTAACAATGATAGAAATTAAGTTTAAATTGATTTGGACGCAGCTAGTTTCAACGAATCCAATACACGATAGAAAAAAACTATTGTCCCATTTAAAAAATTATATCTTTGTGGTGTAACTCTTTGGAAAATGATACAATAAACCATGTTCATAACTCCGCAGAAAGTGTAACATTTCTTGTGTTGACGTACTGCATTAAAATTTCCCGTCGCTTATTATTTTATAAGTTACAGGAAAGGTCGTATTGGACAAGGCCGCTTCCGAGGCCGAATACGACAGGAGAACATGTCTGTGTCTCATAAACTATTCGCCTAAATACTGTGATACGCATATATGAGAAACATCATTTTAAGCCCAAACTGTGAAAGACGACCGTCTGTCGTCTTCCATATATTTTTTTATAAAATTGTAATTTATTTGATGTAGCTGGTTTAGCATTCTGTTGAAACTAGAACCCCACTCTTTTCAAGGAATGAGGAATAGCATTTTTATTTCATGTTTCAAAATATTAGTTACTGAAATGTTAGATAATATTGCTAGGATTTTGTTATTTTAAGAATTTATTACTGTCCCTGTGAGAATGTGTACTTGTTTTACTTTTAAGTGGATGTGCGAGTTTCTAATGGCTATCGGAATGTGAGTTTGCATGGTTCTTTCAGGCTCAGAGTCGATAGTTAGACGTTACAAACCCCTTGCTGCAGATGCGACCAAAGAGGTTTCTACACCCTTTGGTTACAAGCCAGCCGACGAGCCCTCTCCAGGGCGATTGTCACGATCTTATCTCCCCACCGCTGCGTTTGGCCCAGTTTCCGGTAGCTTTCCCACCTCATGGCCGCTCGGTCTTCACTCTGTGCACGGACTGCGGTGAGACAAGGTTGGTTCTGCTCTTGTGTCAGCGAAGATGGTAGCGATTCGTTGTCTAGCATTTTTAACTTAGACTCTTGTACTTAGGTTCATTTATTTTTTTCCGATCGTGCACAGAAATGTGTCCTAGTTTTTCAATCCAGTGATATCCAACAGATAAACGCGGTGTATGTGTTACTAGTTGCAGTTTGATAACGGCCTAGTATATTCAAACTTTTTGTGATTATGTGGCATTGTACGAACTCTGTATAAATTCTTTCTAGTTTTGTGGGGCCCGATTTCTAACCGACGATCATTTTTGTACAGTGCATGTGAAATTTTTATTATCGTTTCCTTCCATGACTGATATGTGTTCTACATGGTTATTTCTTAGAATAAAGCCTTGAGCTTCCACTTTTGTTTATTCCATGCCCATCAGGCAAGTAACTACGCTTGTATCCTTCTGATTTCCACTAACATTTCGCGATCTTCTCTCCCCGCCTATTTTAATTTTGTTGTTTCTTCTCCGAACTTGTAGTAAGCACTCAGTCTTTCTCAGTAATTCTCTCCGTGCTTGTATAACCTCCTTTAATAGCTTGCTTAAGAAAATCTATTTGTTTCTAAGGGTTGCAGGCCTAAGTTAATTTTCTTTATTTGTTGGAAATTGAATTTTTACATTTTTATCGGTTTTCGGAACCACGTGGGTCTGAACTCCGACCTCAGGTGTTTGCAGCTAGTCACCAGAACTCACGCCACCTCTCTTAAAACCAGTGCCTAGATAGTTTACTCTCAGATTGTAACTTAAGAATCCACCGTGATTTTATGTAATGAATCCGATTTTTAACCACTTCAGCTTCTGCGGAGTGCACCTTAACTCTTCGCAGTTTTATTGTGTTGTGTGGTACCTCGGGTTTCCTGAATGTTGCCTACGAAAGCGGCGCCTGCTTCTGCCTCGTTTCAGCACACTGATTTTGTTGAGTTTCGCTGTTGCATTACGTGTGTGTGAGCGAGTGAGTGTTGTTTATCAATCCTCCCCCCAGTAGCGTTAAGTTTTGTATAATTAATGTTAAATTCAATGCTGGGCATCGTCAGTATTAACTTATGTACATGGAATGCACTTTTATTGTATTAACAAAATTGGTTCCCTATTTTGCTTGTGTTCGACCTGAATAAACAAATTAAGTTCAGTATAATTTTGACTTGCCTATAATTGTAGTTTTCGAACACCTTCTCCCTTTTATTTAACATCTTTTATCACCACTGCTGCGAACAATCTCTGATGCAATTTTCTATGTTTAAGTTCCGTTGTGCCATAAATGTTTTTCTTTAGCCACTTTTATGAAATAACTTTAATTGTGGTGGTTTGTTTCTTAATGCCTGTGTGTAATTTCGTGTGATCTGCTACGTATATTGGCCACTGTATAGTTAACTTCCTGTTATTAGAGTAATTGGAACCATGTCAGTTCTCAGTGTGGGCCAGGGAACGAGGTTTTGCAGCAGGGAGTAGACGATAGTTCACACGGACATTTTTGCTAACGTTACTGCTAAAATTAAGCTTTTTTATTACCGTAAACTCTTATCTGGGTACCTCCTACCAGAATAGAGCTTTTATTTCAGACAGTGGCCTACTTTTAGCTGTTACGCAAAAATTTAACATAGTGTTCATAGAAAAAACTGCCTCAGATGTATATATATAAAAAAAATAAAAAAATAAAAAAAAAAATTAGCAAAAACTTGAAATGTGATCTATTCAAGTAGCCCCTGACCCTGCAAATCACTGTACAAACGGCATCTTTGTAACTGTTACGTTTTGGGAGGTGCAAGGGGTGTTTTGACTTAGCTGCCTCACCCTGCATATATAAGCAAATTCAGTACAATTTTCTCATTGTCATAGGTGTATTTTAAAGTGGACCATTGGTATGATAAGGGGACATCAAATATTTCCGCAGCCTGAGTCTTCCAGCAGTAATTACGTTGTATGTGAATAAATAAATACAAAACAGACAGAACGGGTTAAAAATACCTATGCAGGACGTTTATTGGTGGATGATGTGTTTGACCCCCACAAACAACTTAACGAATTAATTTATTCATAATTAAAGAGCCTATATCTACAGCGTTAGGCCTGCGTAAAATTCTTGCGGTTCTATGAAGAAACACTCTTTGAGAATATATTTATTTTACAAAAGAAGGTTAGAGTACTTTTAATTTTTTGTACATTTCTTTAAAAATTCGGAAAAGTGTAGCATTGAAGTTAGTCTAGTTACGAAAATAATAGCCTGTATTATTCACTACCGTGACAGTACCACCCAAAGAGTAGCACTCAGTCATTATGATTGGAGGAATTTATCATGATAGATTAAATGTACGGCAATCACTGAGCTTGCCAATGAACAAAATTGTTACACTCTTTTCTTTTGTTAATTTTGGCAGCATTATATCTATGTTGACATGTGATATCGTTGGAAATGCATTATCTGTATAAATATGTAATTTGGAAAAATCTTGTTAAACAGCCGTTAAGTAGGGCTCATAGTTGGCTTGACCAGCCGAGAACTGGTGTGTATGTGTAAGGTGCATCTCCTTATATGCTGACAGTCGACGTAAAATAGTACTGATCACAGAAAACATAGTTTTCTAATACGATTGTATAATAACATAAAGTACATGACATACACGACCAGCATGAAGTGTTTGCTCACAGGTGCCGTATTAGAAAATGATTATACCATAAAATCACATTGTTCAAATTTACTTACGCATGTTTTACTTCTTTAAATAATTTGTATTTAATTGCCAGATAAGAGAAATGTCATGAAATGAAATGTTAATTACTATGATCAGTTTCATGTTTGTGTTTAGTGTAACTGTTTAAAGATGTATATATAAGAATGTAGGGTATTCTTGGCAAAACTTTGTACGTTGGTGAGGGCTGGAAATGGGGAAGTTGGTGACGTATGGGTTTCTCCTGTGGACAGGTATAAAGGCTGGGCGGTAGCCCAGGTGGAGCAGTCTGTTTGGCTAGCGTTCGCGGGGGCGAAGGTATACCGGTCTGCGCGGCGACCTTCGGTAGAGTGAGACTTCAAAAGTTTGCGAGTTAAAACTGCAGTCGAACTTTAAAGGATTTATAGAGTGTGGAGAGCTACTATTAAACTTGCAAGATTTCTTCTTGAGTTGCTGAGTGCTAGGTAAAAGTAGAAGATTGCAGCGTGTAAAGTTTAGGCACTGTGACTTCAATAAATTTCCGTTGGAAACTGATTGTAAAAGTGCTTTAAGTGCATCTTATCAGGAGGTCTTGCCCGAGTTGTCATATTCATTCATTCGATATCTGTTGTTGAACAATGTTTTGTCAAATAAACTGTGAATGCAAAGTATTCTCCGTCAGGCAATGACTAATGGAATATTTTTTATGCAATGAACAGTAGCCTGGTAGGCTAATACAAAATATTTTCGGCAAAGTGAATTTTGTGTGGGAGCTCACGAGCTATATTAGATACGCCAACGTACGTTGTTTTTCCCAGTGACAGTATTTTGATCCGATAAATAAACTACTTAATAATTTTTAAGCCGGCCGCAGTGGCCGAGCGGTGTGTGGCGTGCCAGTCACGGTCTGCACGGCCACTGCCGTCGGGGGTTCGAATCACCCCTCGGGCATGGATGTTTTTTCCGTCTTTAGTATAAGCTAGTTCATAAGTAGTTTGTAAGTTTAGGGACTGATGACCCAGTAGTTAAGTCCCATAACCTATACAAACATTTGAACAATTCAATAATTTTTAAACAAAGTGTTGTGACAATTAATAGTATGTAGACGACTCCATTTGGAGTCTGGTGCAGAGCGACCACGTTAAAATTATTAAAATTGGAAGAACCAGCTTTGGCCGCACTGAAACCTTTAATTTTTATATATTACAGATCGATTTCGGTCAGTGTCTCACCATCTTCAGTGCTAGAGTCCAAGCCCTGTGGGCTTTTTATGATTGACATTCTCCATATGTACTTCCTATCTTATGTTAAAATGCAAAGTGCAAGTTTTTGTAGGCCCACAGTGCTTGGACTGTAGCACTGCAGACGGTCAGACACTGACCGAAGTCGATGTGTAATGTCTAAAAAATTGAGGCCAATTTTAATAGTTATTTGTAAGTAATGCACCTTTTTTGTCAATTTTCGTTCTGTTTTAATTAATCATATTCAGGTGAGGACCTTGGGCGAATTTTTTTCATCTCCTAGACAGAGCAGAACTTAGTGCAGTGAATTTTTTAGTGTTAATTTATAAAAGATTCTCCACAGACCCCTCATAAAATAACCTCGCACCACCTGAGGATACGCCCTTGTCTGGGTATATACGTATTCCATTCTTCTGTCAGTCCACCTGTTCTCGCCTTCTCTCTTCGCACTCTGTCCAAATGCTCTCTACCTGTATCTGTACATCATCTCATCCCCTACATACCTACAAATCCTCCTCCTATCCATCCCCCAATCCCTCTTATCACCTTCCCATCATTCTAATAGAAATCATATTATATGTAATTTACCATAATACTTTCTAAAAAATATATTTATTATAAACTTTGTTAGCCTATCTCCTTCTTCACCCTCTGACAATTCACGACCCCATTTCTCCTCTCCTTTCATCTCCCCACGCCAAACCCCCAGTCCCACTCTCTCCATCTGACAATAACTTCCTCTCAGCGGTGTTCCTAACACCGCCTCCCCCACCCGAATCCCCCTCTTTGCTGTCCAATTGCTCCACTATCTTCTCACTTATTTATAAAAACCTCTTTCTTTGAAAAATTACAGTTTGCCAGCTTCTATAATCGTGAGACGATATCTATGTTTATTGCAAGAAACCAGATGCCATGCACCATTCTGTGTCTTCAGAGACACAAAAACATTATGTGTGACCACATCCATGCAGGAAATATAGGGAAACTGATGAACATCTGAAGAAAAGCACTATGTGCCAGAAAACGGTAATAATGAAACCACTTCAACTGCAACTGGTCGCTACTTCTTCAGACAGTAAGAAACCAGATACATCAATGGACGAAACGCTGGACATATATAGATTTGCTATAACCATCTTTTTCATGTTACTGCCCTTCTTTCTTGCGTACTTGCTATAAATAAATGGTGAGGATTTTTCGCCGTATGCAAGACACTTAATTTTAATTATTTCTCCCAAACATGTTTCAGTACATTTTGTGGTATCATCAGCGGGGTGGTTTATTTTTATTCCTTACAATCCGCTACGTAGGATATAAAATCATAAGTAGCCTACTTATTTGTTGTGGTAATAGTTTTTTACAAATTTGTCATGATTCTTTTCTTCATCTTTAGATTCTACTTGTTCCTGTTTCATTTGTAATGGGTTTATTATATGTTTTCCGTGTATTGTTCATGGTGTACATTACGCCAGTAGTAATGTACACCATCAACGAAACAAGTCAGAACCCTTAAAAGATGGAACAGAACTACTAAAGAAACAGCGTACACTACGCTTGTTCATCCTTTTTTGTAGTATTGCTGCCCAGTGTGGGATTCTTATCAAGTGGGTTTGACGGATGGCATCGAAAGAGTCCAAAGAAGGGCAGCTCGTTTTTTATTGTCTCGATACAGGGGAGACAGCGTTACGGAAATGATACAGGATCTGGGATGGGAATAATTACAACAACGGCGCTGCGGCGTGGGCTACTTACGAAACAACAATCGCCAACATTCTCCTCCGAATGCGAAATGACTCCCACTTACATAGGTAGAAATGATCATCAGATTAAAATACGAGAAATCAGAGTTCGAACGGAGAGATTTAGGTGTTATTTCTTTCCGCGCGATATTCGAGAATGGAATGGGATATACATAGTATGAAGGTAGTTCGATGAAACCTCTGCCAGGCACTTAAATGTGATTTGCATGTAGATGTATCCTAAGGAATATCTCACAAGGTGAAACTGTGAAATAGAAGAATGAAAGAGGATCTGTGAAACAGAAGAAAACATTAGAGAACTGTGAATACACAAGAAATACATAGAATATAGAGAAGTTTAGAAGGATAATAATAATTAAAAAAAAAATTCAAATGAAACTTCACGTAACACAGAACAGGTAATAAATGGAATAAAGGAAGAGAGAATACCGCATCAAGAGAAATGAGAACGATTGAACGAACAAAAATTATGGTTACTCATGTGGGAACGTCGTCTTAAATATAGGAGTATAATTTATGTAAATTTAGTCTATTACAGACTACCGATATCCGCCAGAAATATTCCTATTCCCGAATGAAGAGTGTATTTTCGTTTTGCTTAGAGATCATTCTCTTTTGCACACAAACGCTCGTCGTGGTGGGTGCGGAAGTTGGTGTTGCGGGCGCTGGCGATATTAAACGCTTAGTTCCCAACGCCGGCGTGCTCGCCATTCAGACGTATCTGTAGCTCTGACCCGCTTTCCGACGGCGAACGCCTGAACGGCCGGCATCTGCGAGTGTAAATTCGTAACACGCAGCACAAACAGCGCGCGGCCGCGTTATAACCACTCCTCCGCAGAAAAGCCGCCGTCCCAGTCGCCGGCAGAACGACTAACGGCCCGGCCTGCGCTTATACTTCTCATTAACAGGTGTGCGGCTTAATATTTTGAATCCCGCTTTGTGCCACGTTATTTCTTCATTCTCTTCCTTTCCCGCCCTCCTGCGGCGCTCACCGTCTCCTCCTTGTAATGCGCCGCTTTCTCCTTTCACGTCACGTCTCGTTATACGCGTTCGCTGAGGCATTTCGCGCCACGAGAGCAGGCCGCCTTTTGCCTGCCCTGCTCTTACAGTGCCGGTGTCGAAAACATTAAAGAAGAGCAGTCGCACTTCTTGTCTGGACGGACGACTGAGGCCGCCGACGACCTCAAAGAGGGCGCTGAAATCGTTATTTAGTATTTAGTGTCTTGTGTCAGCCGTTCCGGATGAGTGGATCCAGTTATACGCAGAAAACAGACCCACCATGATGATAGCGTCTGCGGGTTGCCGCATACCGCCGTGACTTGGTCATTGTGGTGGATAGCACCGTCTCTCCGACAGAAGGAAAATACTCGTTCGTTAAGGCCATTTCACACCGCAGTCGCACTACGTCACGTTACGTAACGTGACAGATGTGAAGTTCACACCGCCACCGACGTCTGTCAAATATTGGGGCATCGTGTCTAAATGTTCAAATGTTTGTAGATCTATCTGACCAAACTGCGTTGTCATCAGTCCGTAGCTTACAAACTACTTAAACCTAGATAAACTATCCTTAGGAGAAACACATACACCCATGCCCCAGGGAGGACTCGAACCTCCACGGCGAGCAACCGCACGCTCCGCAGCGAGGCGCTTTAGACCACTCGGCTACTCCACCGCGGCGCATCGTGTCTGCTCTGTCAGTCGGTTCACTTGAAGTAGGTATCATGCTAAGTGGTCCGTGATGTGATTTCGCTTTTACTAAAAATGTGCCTTTGTTGGATGACGGCTACAGTAATTCGAGTAAGCCGGCCGCGGTGGCCAAGAGGACTGAGGCGCTCCAGTCACGGTCTGCACGGCCACTACGGTCGGGGGTTCGAATCCCCCCTCGGGCATGCATATTTGTGCCGTCCTAGTTCGTAAGTTGGTCATAAGTAGTTTGTAAGTTTAGGGACTGATGACCCCGTAGTTAAGTCTCATAAGCTTTACAAACATTTGAACATTTGAAACATTTGAATTCGAGTAGTAGAGAGGAACTCATGCTGTTGTACTCGGTTACAAACCGAACGCATAAAGTATACCCATCAACCAAAGACGGAAACGTGCGGCGAGTATCGCAATCTGATGGAGGACTTGGAGCTAGATGACAGATTCACAACATACTTTCGATTATCTAAACCTGAGTATGAAGAGATCTTAACATTGATAAGTAACGATATTAGGAGAAAAGACACCAACTACAGGTGATCTATTTCCAGCAAAGAAAGAATGGTACTATGCCTAAGGTAAGTCTTATACAATTTACTTTTTGAAATCTTATTGTAGGTGGTTTATAATTTTGGTAAACTTTATTTGAAATATAGTAAAAAAATTGAATAGTTGGAGCCGATTCCTTCTCCATTATTAACTTAAAATAACTTGTAAGTTTAATAAATAGACAGTCAGCTAAATGTCAATAATTTTTAAATAAACGCTAAATAATTTTCAAAATCTATAAATATTTATTTATATTTGAACTGGTACAATTAAGAACTAATCTATTTTGTTCCAGTTGCTTTGCTATTTCGCCCCCATGCTGTGCCCTTTCAATTGTTGTCTCTATACTCCTCTAATCTGTATTCCACAGCAGTGGACGTGTTCTGACCGCTTCAATTAACTGCTCCGTAACAAATAAAAAAGGCTCTGCGAGGTCGGTGTGCATTACACCATTTAAAACTATCTTTTAGATTCATTGAAAAATCTGTCATGTTACGTAACGTGACATAGTGTGACCGGGGTGTTAAACGGCCTTTATCTTGGCCTTTCTCGCAAACGTGCGTCGGCTGGATTCGATATAAACAGTTGAGGGATGGCCAGGTATTCTTCCTGTAGCCACGCCTGGGATGATTCATGTGACCACGTGGAACTCTGGCATGGAAGTGTATCCCGTTTTCTAAACGTTTGAGTATATTTCAACTGAGGCTGCCTAATATTTTCGAAGTTGTGCAGTGACAAGTTTTAGGAAGGAGAGACAGTGTATTCGTGAAGAGTAAACAGCCGCAGTTCACTACGGAAATAAGAAAGCTTTAGCTCTTAGATATTGGATGTCAGCTATGGAGTAATTTAATTGGGATCAAACATACACGGATGAGGAAGCTGACATACGATTTCATTTTCGTAACACGTAAGAAGATTTTCATCTATATCTACATGGGATACTCAGCGAATCAAATTTAAGTCCATGGCAGAGGGTTCATCGAACCACCTTTACACCATCTCCCTTTCTATTCTCGAATAGCGCGCGGGAAAAAAGAACAACTGAATCTCTCTGTTCGAGCACTGCTTTCTCGTATTTTATTCTGATGATCATTTATGCCTATACATTTTCGCAGTCGGAAGGAAATGTTGGCGATTGGAGTTTCGCAAGTAGCCCACGCCGCAGCGATAAGCGCCATTGTTATGATTCCCATCCCAGATGCTGTATCATTTCCGTCGCGGTCTCTATTGTAACGTGACAATATAAAACGAGCTGCTCTTCTTTTGACTCAAACCCACCTGATAAGGATTCCACACTGGGCAGCAATACTCCAAAACTGGACGGACAAGCGTATTTTATGCAGTTTCTTTAGTAGTTCTGTTGCATCTTTTCGGGGTTCTTCCACTAAAAGCCAGACTTTGGGTCGCCTTTCCCACGACGTTATCTACGTTTTCTTCCCAGTTCAAGACTGAAGTAATAGTAATTCCTAAGTATTTTTTGGAGTTTACGGCCTTCACTTTTGATTGAATTATCTTCTAAACAAAGTCTAATGGTGTTTTTGTCGCACTCGTTTGGACAACATCACACTTCTTATTATTTAGAGTCAATTGCCAAATTTTATACCATAGTGATATCTTATGCAGTTCGTTTTGATGTTCAGATGATTTTACTAGACGGCAAATGACGTTGTCATCTGCAAACAACCTAAGTAAGATACTTAGATATTCTCCCAAATCGTTTATGAAAATTTTTGAGAACATAATTGTCATGATTTGCATTAGAGGATGAGTTAATGTAGAGAACCACGTAAGACAACAAACTGTTTACATTAAACTGTTTTGACTTTATTTATTATTATTTGCTTTTCAATATTTGGGCGTTATAAATGACTGTAGAAGTATCGTTTTATGTGGTTATTTTGTTAAAATTCGTCCAAAAGAGTTAATTTATTTACATCGTTATTCAGCTTCAGAGTATCAGAAAGTAAGAGTGAACATCAATTGAATTTTCGTCGATGCTTGAGAGAACATGATAATATTATCAAGAATGGAAATTTCATAATGATATGGAAAATTATTTAATCAGTAACTAACCAGCTGTCGGCTTCTTAGTCAATCATCAGGTAACAACTGAAAGTCGCTAACATTTCTTCACAGATGTGCGACTAACAAAGATATTATTAAATTACTGAAGATACAAATTATCATGTTCACAAGAAAGTGTTATATTTTCATGGCACTGAATTACATTTACTAAAATATAAAAATATATAAAAAGCTGATATTATAAGTAGAGGATCAAAGCTTGAATATTATCGTTAAAAGCAGGGGGGAGGGAAGAGGAAGGTTGGAGTTGTTACATTCCGAAAGAGTACTGATATTCTAACACTGGATACATTTAACAAACTGATAATTGAAATTTGCTTTAGTAGTGGGGAAAAGGAAAATAGGATTTGTTCGTTTAATACTACACTGGCATCCTCCGCCATATGATTATTGGCTTCCATTATTTCCAATAATGTCACCTTTCTGCTTTTCTTGAAAGAATGTAAGATTTCACAGTCTACATCTTAAGTATGGTTTTCTGCTCACAGGTTTTACAATCTAGAACACGGATGTTAGCAGAAGCTATACAAAGCATTGAATTAAATAATACACAACCGATCAGTTGTGGATGATTTTATTAGTATCTCAAGAGGTGTAAACACCATTAAACCTTCTTCTTCAGAAGAATGTATTTTATTTACTTAATTAATTAATTAATTTCGTTTTACCTGAAGAATGTACACTATTAACTAACTCTTTTTTGCATAATTCCAGGTCTTCTAGCGAATAAAGAAAATCTTCAATGACCTGAATCGTCCTGTCATGGTACCGTCTATGCTAAATAAGTTCATAAATGAAACCGCCTAAGCTGTGATAAATATATTTTCAATGCTGCTTAAAAGAAGCTGCAAAATACTTCCGCGTGTTAGGTACGATTTAGAGCACTCTTCTAAAGAAAACCAAGAAAGAGAAAGTACTCAGTACCTTTAAGGATCCGAAGTATGGACGAACAAACAGAGATTTGAAGCATCAGAAATGAGACTTAAGAACTTCACAGTATATAGATGAGATGGTCATTAAGGGCAATAGTGGGATAAGAGAGAAGCTACGTGATACACTCGATAAATTCTGAAATTTGACGCCTGGAGGATAAGCATCCACTTTACATAAATAGAAAAGTGGTGCCGATATTATAGTCCAGTCAATAAATACTTTGTAGAGTGCATGGAATATGCTAGTATTTTTGACTTCAAAACTTTGTTAGGGATAGTTAGGAGGTGAACATACTAAACGTTCCCGCCCCTGTGGGGTGAGCTAAAGCGGAGAGGGGGTAGAAAGGTACCATTTTTTGTTTTTTCGATTATATCTCGAAAACGGTCAGCTTTAGGAAGGAAAAGTTCAAAATACTCACTCGATCGTTTCCCAGAAATTTTGTCAGAAGGAAAGTTGTGCAGCGTTACATTTCCTTCAATTTTATATGCACATTTGCTACCTTATCTTCAGCCAATCATAAGTTACATCAAACTTTCTGGCAGATTAAAATTGTGTGCCGGAACCAGGACTTGAACTTGGATAAGTTACATCATTCATAAGATGTGCACTCAGTTCCAATGTCCTTCAAGAAATGAGTGTTTTGAGTGACTCTGACGATTTTATATTATAAAACGTGCTAGCATGGTAAATAACAACACTTTACCAATGGCAAGAAGGTAATTGCAATTGAAACAGAACACCTTTTGATAATTAAAGCTTTTAGTATAATATTATGAATCATACCTGTCACTATTGCTGATAAGAAGCTTCGTGGTCAGACAACTGATGTGATGACACGTCCAATAACTACGCACTTCCTCCTTGATTCCTCATTTTTCTTACTTGTTTTCAACATAACCTCCTCAAGAAAGGTTTGGAAGGATTGTGAGAGACAACCTGCAACCTTCCAGAAGGTATCTCTTGGCGGGTATGTATTATAATTGTACACTTCACTTTGAATATCTCAGCAGTTTACTCTACAATCCTGAGTTGGTCTTCTTTCTCATCCTTTTCCTTGTTATCATACCAGACGTTGATTAGCAATTTGTACCCAATGTCCATAAAACAAGTTATTAGAAACTTAAATCTGTTGGAGCCTGCTATCACGATTATGCGATCCCCTTACCTCTTCAATAGTTCTTATGGTTCTTCACTCAAGTTTCTTCCCAGTAATAACACCCATAATTTCGTTTATAGTGAACCGACACTCACTATTCTTCTCCAGTAAGACACCCAGATGAATCTGCACACAGAGTTTACACCGATTTAGAGCTATGGAAGGCCCGGTTCACTGCTATCAAACACCTTACACATTCACCTTATGACGTTTCCGTGCAGGTAGATTCTACAATGGAATACTCAGGAGGGCAACCAGTGTCTCCATTAACGGCGGTCGACAGCGTGCTTACTATGGTTCTCGAGTGTGTCGAAAGATGGCGTATCCTCCGGTCGCAGGGGTGACGACGTGGCCAATGAGAAAGACAGGCCGCAGCGCGCACGTCGTGTCACGTAAGCAATTTAGTACTGAGCCGGGGCAATCGCTAGCTGAGTGGCTGGCCTCTATGAGGCAGTGAGCTTTGTCCCAGCTAGCGATCGCGCCGGCACAGGACTACCTTGCTTACGTGACATGACGTGCGCGCTTCGGCGTGTCTTTCTCGTTGGCCTCAGGTGACGGTGGGTGACGTCAGCGACACGATCGTTCAATGGCCCAATTCGTAATTCATCTCTTGGATGGCACTCGTCGTCACACAGGTTTCGGGGTCTGGTCACTCCCGTTACACGATGTTGACTAATTGTTGCGCATGCGGCAGAGTGCGCACTACCACTGTCCGCCAACATTTGATCCAATCACGATGGTGACAAGTTTCACAGGCTGAGCAGTGTACAACCATTCTCCAAGCTAAGTCGATGACACTTTCCTGTAGCTAATCATGCTATTTTTGTCGGTAAGTAATGCGGTATTGTGTGGTATCGGCAGACACCTACCGCGCCCTCTTCGAACATTGCGCCCTTACCACGCAGTTATGCGCGATTCAGAACCTTCCTATGGCTACTAATATTCAGGAACTGTCAGTCGTTCTGTGCAAAACAACTAACTACATATCTTGTAGTATGAGTGACATATCTTTGCTACAGTACGTTTTACTGTATGCCCTTTATTTTTCACTGATGTTTTCGCTTCTGGATATATATTAGGTTTACATTGTAGTGTGATACCTGTTCTATCGGAAGGGTTCGATTTTTTCCTTTGTGGCAGAGAAAGTTTCCACGTTTATATGCAGAAGTTGCATTTATATTACATTACAGCACGGGAGCACTTTCGTATTCCAGAATTTCCTGTTTTGTTACTTTTGATGTGGCGTATGATCGGACGCGTCGAAGGGGCGACAGGAGACATAATTTATTATAAAAAATGTATAAATAAATAAAAAATTTAAAAATATATTTTGGGACGGAAATTGCCGCCTCTATGAAACGTGTCACACACTAAAATGTGCCATTTCATTGGACTAACGAATGTGAACAATCATTTCACAGGCTCGAAACTGCGTTGCTTCGTTAAGTGTACTTTATGTTTTACTATTCATCAGAACAATTTGTGCTCTCTACTGACGTCTCATCACAAGGCATCAGGGCCGTTTTCCCGTACAATTCGCATATTTGAACACTTCATCAGATTTTTTTTTTTTTTTTTTTTTTTTTTTTTTTTTTTTTTCCGAAAACTGAATTCAGCACAAATGAACTACAGTCATTCGCATAAGGCGATAAAGAGGAATAGTATATCAAGCGAGAAAGTTTCATCAATACCTGTACGGCAATATTTTTTTAATAATCACCGATTATGAGCCTATGACTGTACTATTGCATTCGTCAAAGCAAATTACCACCCGCCCAGCGTAAATGCTACAAATTTGGTCACTTCTTCAGTCGAACTATCAGTATAAAATTCTGTATCGCCAAACGATGCATTATGAAAATATCGATGCAATTTCTTTCTGACTCATTGGCTCCGAAAATCGTTTGACGAATCAGAACATTCTTGTCTACATACTTATTCTTCAGCTTTGCGAGCACTTGATCCCTTTCCTGTAGATTCACAGCAAATCTCCCAAGCTACTGACCTCGACAGATATTTGAAATTATTGAGACATTACATTCTCAAAGGCTGGTCGCGTTCTGAACAATAAATTTCTGATGCTGTAGTGCGGCGATATGTCTCCTCAACGACGTGATTCTCCTTCAAATCTAATGAACTAGCAGTAGCAGTAAACCGGTATTTTTGCAGGAGCAAGTGTTAATTCTACTGCACAACGCTGCTAAAACATTTACTTTATTCCATCAACTAGTGTTAGAGCCGTTCTACATTATTCCTTTTTAAATCAGCTCCTAGGCTTGTCGCCCGGCATCTCTGTAGACAGTATTTTCAGAGTGGTGACAGAAGATTAAATGTTTTCTTCTTGCGCCTGATTCTAATGTAAATTCCATGTGAAGCACAGTTATTCCTACAAGTGCAGAAATTAATGGTTAATTACAACCACAATGTTAACATATGAGGTATCAAACGAAGCACAAAACGTCATGCTTTTCAAAGGAATACTTAGGAAGGAGACATAAAGTGTTCGATAGTGATTCACACCTTACACCTTACATGTATGTTCCATTTCACATTGTACTGTAACATTTTGCGTCGATATTTAATCATCATGACTGCGTCAATTAGCTCACTACTAGCAATTTATTTTTATCACCTTAGTCTTTCCTACATTTATAGTTAGTACCATTCATTACACATGGTAAATTTTACTTTAGTCATCTCACAACTAACTATAGTTACGCAATGACGAGACTTTGCCGTACACTATGTTATCAACAGTAAAATCACTCAGATGTGACTCTGTCCGTCAGATCAATTACATACATAGAAATAAAATGTCCTGTTAAAATTTCGTGTGTAACTTCTGAACATATACCAACCTCTAAGGAAAACGTAATGTGTTAAATTACTTAAGAAGTCTTGGAACTACTCAATTATCATGAAATCTGTTCTGTATTGCAACACCTTTGTTAGTAGTATGTTGTCAGACACGGTGTTTTAGCGTCATTTGGAAAACAAAGAATATATAGTTCGTCTGTTGCCTTTCATCCACGCCTGGCAAGATATATGTGAGTAAAGGCAAGCTGATTTGCATAGAAGGAATGCTTTTTAAAATCTTAGTTGGAGGACGGTGTTTCTCTATTTCCAAGGAACTTATATTCCATCTGAGAATTGCTCCATGAGCTCTGCAACAAATTTATGTTCGTGATAATGGTCTGTAATTACGCAAGATCGAGCGAAATGGCACAGTGGTAACATACTACGCTCACGTTCAGAAGGACTGCGTATGAAACTCATTTCCTGACATCGAGATTCAGTAACAAGAATCTGTGCCTGTGCTACATCTCTAATGACCACGGTGTCGATGGGCTGCTAAACCGTAATCTTCTTGTGGCGTATTTCTTCTTCCAGTAACTTTCGGGTGTGCAGCCAGATCCCGTAGTCATTCTGACACGAGATTTTGGCCTGGAAACGTCCGGCAACCTTCAGGTCAATAGTGAGTACTGAAGTCGCGTTATTTATAGTGGTTCTTGTGCATGCCAAGAGAACTAGTGTCGTTTCACGCATGCGTTAGGTGATTGTCATCCGCGATACGGCCGAGTGGTATGTGCTGCCCTCGGTGGTGGAAGAGCAACGGTCTTCTAATCATAGATAATAGATTGATGGCGTCGATTACGCCGTGACTGGATAATATTAATCACAGGATTCCAATTTTTGTCGAGCTGAATGCCGTTGTCACGATTTATAAGACTGTCGGCAAGACGAGGTTTCATCGATTCTTTAATAACTGAATCCCAGAAACTGGAGACTGGAGTTAAAATTTTGTTTTACTACATTCCTTTGTGTTCTTGTACTGCTGATTTGAAGATTGGAGGACGCGGGTGTGTCTTTCAGTGTTCTACACATCATTCCTGTACAGTTCGTATTGTCTGCCCTATATATACAGAACCACACTCAAAGGGAATATTGTCAACACCCGCTTTTCTCATTTCTGAACATCTTTGACGGATCCTACTAAGGCCAAGCACTTCGTAGGTGCACGGACGATAACCTCGATTTCATTTTTCCTAAGCAACCTGCCTATTTTCGAGGACACATTTCCAGCGAAAGGAAGGAAAGCAACTGATTTGTAGTCGTCATTATTGTCCTCTGTGCGCTGCTTCTTGTTGTTACAGTTGTGCGTGGCATTCTTTATTTGGCGAGAAGTGTATGTATCATCTTTGAAAACCTTCTCCAGGTGTTCTAATTCTGCGTGGAGGTTTTCTTCGTCTGATATTACATGCGCTCGATGTATTAATGTGCTAAGAACACCAGCAGTTTGTGCGGGGTGATGGCAGCTCGACACCTATAAATATAGATCTCTGTGCGTAAGTTTTCTATAGATGGAGTGACCCACTGATCCACCATTATTTCTTTGTACCAGCACATCATTGTTACGTCACCTTGTAATGACTGTACCGAGATTGAATGAACGGCCCTATCACTAATTTGCTTCTGTTTCACCAGGCTCACGGTACCACTACGAAAATAAATATGAATGACTCCTTTCAATAAGGCAATTATCGATACAAAAACACTTGGTTTCAATCTTAGACAATTTCTTATAACTAAGGATAACTGGGATTCCTGATCCTAATAAATAAGAATTGGAAGGATTTAATGTTCAATATAGTAATTTAATTATAAAAAAGGACGGTGCACAAATTCAAGGATGATTTATGATGCAAAAGTAATGAATCTCTAACAAGGGTTGCACAAGTCTATCTACTATGGAAAATGGTTGATACTGAGGAGGTGTTAACTGTTTAAAAGAAAATAAAAAAATTCCTATCAAACTCGGTATAGAATACAACCAGAAGCTCAAGAACACAGCCAAATGTAGAAGGTACATTTATCATTAAATGCGGTATAGCAAATGCAATGTGGGTATATCACCAATTCCCAATACTGCTCTGATAAGACGAACGGTGACTGGGCACCGTGGATGGGTCGGTTCGACGTAAAATTGAAGCTGTATGATGAAGGGTACAAAGTGAAACAAAAATAAATAAATAAAAACTCCTAAGCTGAAGTCACTCGAGTATCAAAGGAGAACAAGAGGTTGTCGCAAACTGCTTGCCTCACTGCTCAGAAGAGAAGCTCATTTACAAGCTTATAAATGAGTATTTCGAAATGAAAATACAATGCACTGGAGTAATAATTTTGTTGCTCTGTATACAGAGGACTTCAAGCAACGTAATCTGCACTTGCAACTAATTGTGAGCCAAGTCACTGGACACTTAGCCAGCAACTGCCCACATGCGTAATTGCACCACCAGCGCAGCTAGTCAAATCCTCAACTTACTTTTCAGCAGCCGGCCGCGGTGGCCGAGGGGACTGAGGCGCTCCAGTCACGGTCTGCACGGCCACTACGTTCGGGGGTTCGAATCCCTCCTCGCGTATGGATATTTGTGCCGTCCTTAGTCTTAGGTAGTTCATAAGTAGTTTGTAAGTTTAGGGACTGATGACCCCGCAGTTAAGTCCCATAAACTCTACAAACATTTGAACATTTTTGAGCAAATGAAATGTACCGTGCAAAACGTAATCATCTGAGACTGCGGACGCCGTATTGCAAATTGCACTACAAAGTACCATTTGTGAAGCTCTGTGTGAATGACAGGTCACAGTCGCAACTGCAGAAAGACACGCGTTGTTGTCTCAATTGAGTTGCTTGTGCAAACCCGGCTTACCAGAATGAACAAATTGAGGAATGGCGCTACGATTCACAGGTAAGCCGAGATGCGCCTTGCGCAGCTGCCTTGGCTGACGTCGGAAGTGGGCGGCGGCGGCGGCGGCGGCGCTAGCAGTGAGCGGCTGCGGCTACACGGGGTCTGCCGTGGACCGGAACTGCCGGCAGAATCGAGGCGCCCCCCCCCCTCAAAAAAAAAAAAAAAAAAAAAAAAAAAAAAAAAAAAAAAAAAAAAAAAACAGACCGTTTTCTCAAGAGCCAATCACATCTATAGCTTCAAATCTTTCTCCCCCACCTTTACTTCTCACCAAACATCTTTCCCGCAGAAAGAAGCTTCTAGAAAGTTCTAGGTTTCGACAGTTTGGCGGTTGAAATCAACTCCTAATCTAGCGTCGCCCGCGAGTTTTCGCACGAAGCGGCATCGGCCGGTCAGTAACCTGTGACGTCGCACCCATCTGGTGAACACGCGGCGCCCTCGACGTACTTATCGACTCCCCTTGTCGCTTGCCGGCCTCCTTCACTGACTTGGCTGCACTTCCGTTTCCAACCAAGAATAGTACTACATGCGAATATTGTTAATATTAAATGTTGCGTACCAGCATCAATAAGTTTTCTCATTGACCTAGTCAACATTAATATTCCCACTCTTCCTACCTAATTTTGCATTCAGATTATCCAGAAGGAAACTGATACCAATAATTCAAATGTTCAAATGTTTGTGTAGTCTATGGGACTTAACTACGGGGTCATCAGTCCCTAAACTTACAAACTACTTATGAACTACTTACGAACTAGGACGGCACAAATATCCATGCCCGAGGGGGGATTCGAACCCCCGATCGTAGTGGCCGTGCAGACCGTGACTGGAGCGCCTCAGTCTCCTCGGCCACCGCGATCGGCTACCAATAAATACATTATAAATAAAAGCATGTTATTAATTATTAATTTGTAAACATAGTATGCAAGGTGGTGAAATTTCCTGCTGTCTTGCAACCTAATCTAATTCCTTCGGCAATGCCTGATTTTCTTAGACTGCACTCAATTGCTCTTCCTGATCCTTTGCTGTCTCTAGTAGCATTGACATCAGCAAAACGCAATGTTTTTATTTCTTCACCCTGAACTTTAATTCCTTCTCCAAAATTCTCCTTTCCTGTCTAGTTTCCTCAATTCTATAAACTGATTGAAGGCTAGAACCCTGTCTTACTCCCTTGCCATTCAGTGCATCCCTTTGATGCTCTTCAACTCTAACAAACGCCGTCTAATTTTTGTACAAGTTCCCTATATTTTACTCCTGCTTGCTTCAGAATATCAAAGAGTGTATTCTATCAACATTGTCAAAAGCTATCTCCAAATATAAAAAAGCTAGAAATGTAGGTTTGCTTTTCCTTGATAGATTAAGCCGTAAGATAAGCTGTTAAGTAGGTATTGACTCCCATGTCCCTACATTTCTCCTGAATCCAATCTGATCGTCTCCGAAGTCAGCTTCTACCAGCTTCGTGAGGACACAGAATTTATCGTCCTTCCTCTCAGTCCTGTGAGCCTTTTATACAATCATGACTCGCCTGCTGCTTTTTCCATTCGCTTCTGACTTTCCGTTGTACCATAGATATCTTATACATCAAAGAAAGTCGTGTTAGTCACACTGTTTATAACTAAAGAACGTCTTAACCGATTTGGCTCAAGATTAGTGGGGTGGTAGCTTAGAAGCAGGAGACGGAGATAGGATACTTTTTTTCGTTTGATCGCGTATTATATCTGAATTTGAGAAAAACTGGAAGTACGCTTGCAGCTGGGATCATTTTCTCGGTTCTCCAACAATCAGATTATTTATTCCCAACTCGCCTAGCGATCAAATAAGCTGCAATAGAAGGTTATGCACACAAGTTTAAAAATGTCACTCAGATTTCAGATAACGTTGTTTCTTTACAAGCCCCTCCGTATTATTCTTACCTTCATGATGATATCGGTATGATCATATGTTTGGAGAATTGGAAAGAGACTGATAACCCAACAGTTGAGTCCCCTTTAAAAACCCAAACCCAATTGGAAAGATAGAACTGATGTTATTTAGTAGTATTTTTTAATGTTACTAATAAATTCTGTACAGATCGTGGTTAATTTTTTAGAACAATGCCTCCATTGCGTCGGCGTAATATCGGTCGGCGTACGTGCAACGCAATCTTACTACGTGATCGTAGTCAATGAGACTGACGAAGATCGTACACAGCGCTTGTAGGTAATGAAATTCTCAAGCGCGATCCGTCATGACTCTGAAACGAAGGGTACGGCCGAGTTCGACTGCCTCAGTTGCAGTTTACGAAAGAAATAATTTGGTTCGTCGACAAAACGGCCACGCATGGCAATTATAATTGAACGTTTGGGGTAGAGATACAATCCAGCAGTCGATTACGCAGCGGATGCATCAGTTGGCTTCGGAACTGTCGCCATCTAAAATTTCATTGGCTATCTCAAGCTTTCCCTCGATCCAACAGCTGTTGCCAACATAGCTATACCACGCATGTGTCGCGGATTGTAAAATTTTACCGGTATGTAGCAATGTTGTTAATCGTTTTTCATTTGGATTCCTAATAAGACAAGAAATTAACGCAACACAAGACTTTCGAAACGTTGTATTGCCACCCCACTTATTTTATTTCAACTAATCATTTTGTTTCATGTGGAATTCTATCATTAAAGTATGATAATGCTACAATTACTTTGTTTCTAATTCAAAAACTCATAAGAAGATATACATGTGTTATAAGAAACATTTCTGCGACAAAAGTATGATAAGTTGTGCTGTAAACATGTGCGGTTTTGTTTTTTACTTCCCAGTCATTTTTAACATAAAACTGGAAAGTTTTTTATGCCTAAACGTATAATCATACCTGTTCGTACAATTAATTCGTCCATTTAACCTCACAGATAGAGCAGCTCGAAACGTCTCTCTAATAACCCGTTTCCAATTGATTTACCTGTCCATTTTGACTTCTATCCCTAATAAAGTTCCCGATTGCAATAAGAATAAATAAGATCAGAGAGCTGGGAAGGAGGAGACAGTGTGTGGGGGAATGAAATGGATTTAAATAGGGGAGATGATAGAGACGCAGAGAGGAAAAGGCGAAGATGGATATGGTGTGGTGGAAGAGGGAGTGGTGTGAAGGTAGGGGGAAGAGGAGATGGAGAAAGGAAGGGGAAAGAAGGGATAAACATAGGGAGAAGCTACTGCGAAGCGTTGCCAGGTTTGCGTGCGGCCATTGAAGCTATCAACCACAAAGATAGAGCAGCTCGAAACGTCTGTCTAAAACCTGTTTCCAATTGATTTACCTGTCGATTTTGACTTCTATCCCCAATCAAGCTCCCGACTGCGATAAAAATAAATAAGATGAGAGAGCTGGAAAGGAGGAGACAGAGTAAGGGGGAATGAAATGGATTTAAAAAGGGGAGATGATATAGACGCAGAGAGGAAGGGGAGGAGATGGATATGGTTTGGGGCAAGAGGGAATGGTGTGATGGTAGGGGGAGGAGGAGATGGGGAAAGGAAGGGGAAAGAAGGGGTAGACGTAGGTAGAAGCTACTAAGAAGCGTTGCCAGGTTTGTTTATATTGCATGAATATTTGTCACTTCCGTAACTCCCACGCGTACAACATTCAGCAGCGTGGTCAGGCAGAGAGCAGATGCTGGCCAGCAGCCCCTTTGGCGCCGGGTGTGACGCACGTTTAATCTCGGCCCAGTGGTGCCATCCAGAGTCGGTAATTGCGTGTTCATCCCCTGCTTCTCTAACGACGGCGGGGTTGCGGACGCGGCCCGCCGGGGTGGAGTCCAGCCGAGCGCGAAAAAGCCGCGCCTTAATTACTTATTTATGAGGGAGGGGCGCCGCGGCCGCTCTGATTACGCCCTATTTTTCATCAGCGCGCGAGAAGTACGTGTTTCATAATTAGTAGGCCGGCGGGGGCGGGCGGGCGAGTGCTGGAAGCGGAGTGTAAGCGGAAGGGTCGCGCGCCGGGGTGTCTGCAGCGGCGCAGCGGGGTGGAGAGGGATGATAACTAACTCGCTTTAAAGGGGGTGCCGCTGGAAGACTTATTGTCAACACTGCGTCTCCAACCTCACGTTTCACCGTTTCGCTATCTGCAAAAATCTAAATTCGGAGTAACAGAGTCGGGAAAGCTAGATGCTACCGATGATGAATTTGAATTTTCTTTCATATAGGGTAAGATGGTACAAATTCGATACAGGTACAATTCTTATCAATATAAATTTTCGCGCCATTTGTCAGTCTCGTAGTGTCTCGTTTTTTGGCATTGTAGCGTAGCAGGTTTCTACAGCTCCTCCGATCTTTTCCAAGAATATACCACTTTGTGCTAAGGAGAGATAAATTTTTTCACGTTAGGAGGTAAGTGAAGCTACTTAGTCTAACGAGCTCTTATAAATTTTCTATTTAAGGTTGACTAGATTCTCTACCTTAAATGCAATGTTTGGTACAACGAAGCATGCGTTGGTGTCTGACAGAAATAGTGCTTTTTATGTCGAAGATGCCCTTAGTCAAAATTCTACTAGGAAGTGATCACAATTGTACCTAGTGTGGTACATTTTCGATCAATTTTTCTCAATTCTGTAACTTTTGTGTGTGTTTATGTCGACATTTGTAACTGTCTAATATTTGTGTTACATATTAGTTAAACATCCAAGAACAAGTGCTATAATTAAAATTACATCTTTTCTCAATATATTTCCAGTTACAATAACATTTGTCCGAAATGATCGAAATTGTACCACCTTACCCCAATGTGGGCTTTCACTGCCGGCGTCTTCATTAATTTAAACTTCCGGGTTAAGTTGCCGTGGTCCCTCAATAAAACTTCTTACTTCCGACGTTTCGTTGCCTACTGCGGGCATCTTCAAGGGTGAGTCGACGACTGCCTACTAGGTGCTCCTTGCTGCATAACGGAAACAACTGTGTTTCCGAGTGTCGGTGGAGTTCAAGCCGGTAGGCAATGCCTCCAAAATGACGTGGTTAGTTGCTCTGTGTTCAAATGTTCAAATATTTGTAAATCTATCGGACCAAACTGCGTGGTCATCAGTCCGTAGCTTACAAACTACTTAAACCTTGGTAAACTAATCTACGGACAAACGCACACATCCATGCCCCTGGGAGGACTCGAACCTCCACGGCAAGCAACCGCGCGTTCCGCAGCGAGGCGCTTTAGACCGCTCGGCTACTCCACCGCGGCTTGCTGTGTGTCCTGGCGAGTTTGGTTGTCCTTTCGTCGTCAGTCGTGATTGGTGTTTGTCCTGACGTGCTAACCGCGCCTCATCAGCGCGAGCAGGTGTGGCCATCTCATGTCGTTAAGCCGCTGCGCTCTGTGGCCGAGAGCCCGAATGAGGGCATTGGTTAACTGAGCTGCCTTCTGGTAGAAGACCTGCGCAGCTTGCTGGAATCGAGTCTTGATGGTGGGGACTCTAGAGATACTTAGGATGTCTTCCGTTGGGAAATCTCGTGGTAGATGTAGGGCTAGCCGAAGCACCCGGTTTTGTAGGCTACGCATCATTTCCCCAAACCACCGCCGCGTATTCAAAGATGGGGCGGACGAGTGTGGTGTAGACGGCAACACCAAGCTGAGGCGAGAGCGTTGAGGAAGGTGTACAAAGGAGTACAAAGCCCGCAGTCTTCCCCGAGCCTTGCCGATGACATCGATGTGGACTGCCTACTAAGCGCTGAAGGTCCTTCCTTATATAGAGGGGCATGGATGGCGCTACCACTTGTCACGTGCTGCCGACAAAGAAGCTATCTTTGACCAATGTCATCTCTTTCGATTACAGGTAATCGATTGTCATATCTTTGGTTCAAAGTGGATCTCCAAATCATATCTAATTTCAAACCTTCTTTCCTGTTAAAATTATTGTGGTGTTTCTGTATTTCTATAGCTTCTCTGTACATGTGCGTGTAATAATGCGACGTCCTGGCTAGCACGCTCGTTTCACTAAATTTTATTTCATTGTAACCACGTGTAAAAACATGCTCTGCCAAAGCTGATTTGTCTGTGTGACCCAGACGACAATTCCCTTTATGTTCCAATATGCGAGTATTAATACTCTTTTTGTTGTTCCTATATATACCGTGCTACAGCTTCAGGGAATTTTATACACCCCAGGCGTCGCCAGGGGATGTCGTGCGTCTTTCACTGATCATAAGCATTCGCTATTTTTCTCGGTAGGTCTATAGACGGTCTGCACTTTAAACCTGGCCAAATTTTCTTTACGGATTGCGTGGCCGCTCACGTCGGACGGTCTAGTCCTCCCTTGGGCATATAAGTGTATGTTGTTCTTGGATTACTTGAAATTATCATAGAATGAAGGCTTTCACGGGCCGATGACATTGCTGCTGGTATACCTTGCCGACTCAGCGAAAGAGGAGCGCCCCTGAGCATCCATCGTGGTCTTGGACGAAATGTCAGGAACAGAAGAGTTTAAATATTCCACGGCCGTACTTCACGGAAGGTTGAACAATAGTATTTTAACTCAGTTTACGTAGTTCCTAAATCTAGCGATTGATCACCACTGTAATTTTCTCCCATAAAATTACAATCATTTGAACATTTCCTTCGAAGTCTTTGCTGGTTTTCTGCCGGATAATAAAATCTAACCGATACAATATTTCGACGGTACAACAGTACGTCATCTTCAGGAACTTTGGCTGCTGCTGAGTCCCGCTGATTACAGTATTCAGCGGTAATTCAGCAGCAGCCACAGTTGCTGAACATGACGTAAGTTTTACCGTCTAAATATTGAATCGGTCTGATTTAATTATCCGGCAGAAAGCCCACAAAGACTTCGAAGATTTGTCACGCCGGGAAAGCTTACATTTGAACATTTTGATTCTTTGCTTTTCGTATCGTTCACTATCATGAATATTCGTGCATGGCTCTCTAACCGATACAAACTTCTATATCCCACACATTGTGTGCTGACCATGAGTGGTATTATATTTCGATATGTAATTCACACACAGCCTGAGACTGAATGAATGCCTGAAAGACATTTGCATTGCTTACAATGCCAAACACGATAGTCGTATTTTAGCCAAAGTATGGAATGCGGTATATTAACAAACTTTTCTCAAAATGTTCAAATGTTTGTATAGTTTATGGGACTTAACTACGGGGTCATCAGTCCCTAAACTTACAAACTACTTATGAACTACTTACGAACTAGGACGACACAAATATCCATGCCCGAGGCGGGATTCGAACCCCCGACCGTAGTGACCGTGCAGACCGTGACTGGAGCGCCTCAGTCTCCTCGGCCACCGCGGCCGGCAAAACTTTTCTCCCTGTGCGGGAACTACATAATGGAATGTTAGAGCACTCATGGATAGCAGAGTGTCGTACACGTAAGTTTGGATCAGTCAGGCAGCCGAACACGAACAACGTAATAGTCAACGCGACAGTACGCGAGTCAGAGTTCCAATCCCGATAGAGTACAAATTTTCATGTTATCAGTAGAATATACAGCTGATGCGGACTGATATTCACGCTTGCCAACTTCTTCACAATGAAGTGCTTGGTATGGGCTTCACTAAACCATTTTCACATTCTCTCTCTAACTTTCTACTCGCGCACTGACAAGGAGACCACATGGGTATAAAATTTTAGAATATCTTGATATTTATGGTACGTGAAGTTCAGGACTCAAATGATAATCAGACAAAGCCGTTCAAAGCAACTCTCAAAATTTTTGAGAAAATCGACTTAGAATTTTTGCAAAGTACACGTAAGTACCAGTAATCAAAACAGAACCAGCATCTGTCGGTGTAGCTAAGGTATCCCTCCCGGTAGGAGAGGTCTAGGTCTTGCAATGTTCATGATCGAGCAGTGGCCCTATACATCAGCACCATGTTAACGTTGTGGAGACGACATCAGACATCACTGACAGGAATATTAATAGAAGAACTAGCACCGAGGTCACAAACAGCACTGGTAGCGGTACAGCACATCTCATAGTCACTCCACCACATCAGTGCCTTTTTTAAATAGAATATAGTTACGTTCAGATGGCACTGCCGGAAACCAGACCTCCGACGACTCGTGACACCTATCGATTCTTAACGTCCGCAAGAACTGGGAATGTTTTTGAGGAGAAGTATCCAAATGTTGACTGGCTGGGGGTATGGCGATCGATACACCACGTTTCCTTTCATACAGTGCTACCTGACAGTTAATGGTAAACACGCAACACGAGCTAGACTCCACTCTATACATCTGATGGACCTACCATTATGCCCCCAGTGTCGAGTCCTGGACGATGACGAACACCGGCTAACATGTGGCCCAGCAGCAAAAGTCTGGCGTTTAGGACAACATATAACAGCTTTCTTTGTTCGAGTGGGGCAACAAGACATTAGATCATGTCCTGTGTTATTCCCTGACAGTACGTACTATCCACAAACTAAAACGAATGCAGTAACATGGATTCGAGCACAACTGGTGCTCTATTTAATTAGAGATACCCCGAAGAATGTATTAGACTTTTGGATCTACTTAGAAGAACGACATAGAATGATTGTACACAATCCAAGCCGGCCGCGGTGGCCGAGCGGTCTGCGGCGCGCCAGTCACAGTCTGCAGGGCCACTACGGTCGGGGGTTCGAATCCCCCCCCCCCTCGGGCGTGGATATTACTTAACTACTTCATAAGTAGTTTGTAAGTTTAGGGACTGATGACCCCGTAGTTAAGTCCCATAAGCTCCACAAACATTTGAACATTTGAACACAATCCAAATTATAAACAGCATTTTTCTAATTTTTATGGAGTACGTTTCAGGATCCACCGCACAGCTGGAACGTCCCGGGTACGAGAAGTTAAAACATGAAATCGACGAAGGATGAACGAAGGATATGAAACGGTAACTAAACCTACTATACCAGAAGACGTATCCGGGCGCTGGAGCGGCGACGGAATTGGAATAACACTCTACACCGTGCTGCGTTGATGTTTATTTATGATATGCGAGAAAGCAGTTAAGTTTCTGTACGGTTGTGGACACGGTAAGCAGATTTACTTAAAAAAATAAAATAAAAAAAAATAAAAAAAATAAAAAAAAAATAAAAAAATAAATAAATAAATAAATAAACCTCTATGAGAAGAATTATAATGTCTACACTGAATCAAAGTCAAACCTGATTAATACACTAGCCCTAGCCTCTCCTAATAAATTTACACCTGGTTTCTTTCATTTATTTTTGCTTTTTGTTCAATAATAAAATCCTAACAGAATAAATATTTTATTTTTATTTTTAAATTATAAAAAAGAAGGTGGTAACTTTCTGGCCTCACAGCAGTTGAGTCCTGGGTTCGAAATCCACTGTAACAGAATATTTCGCTGATTCTGTGAAATTATTTCGATTTATGTTTTTATTGAGCAAGTTATCTTCCAAAAGTAAATGAAGACCTTGGAGGAAACTAATGATAACCCTCATTTGTAAAGGTCGGAGATATGATGAATTGTACGTTTGAAAAATATTTTCTATTACATATTTTAATATTTGTTGTAATATTTATACATGCAATCTCTCTGTAGTTTCATGTACTACTTGAAGAAAACGAAACATTCTGTCGGGTATGATTGTCTGCAACAGATAAATCAAAAGTACAAAAGTTGAGGTTTATCATTATTTACCCCTGAGGTCTTCAAATAATAAACAGCCGTGCATCCGATGAGTGTCCAGCAGTTGACTGTTTAATAACGTCATTGTGTATCTATCCTCAGGTTTATCTGGCCGTGCTGTTGCGGACTGGCCGTGCGCACTGGGGCGCTGTGCTGCGGTGCGAGCGGCCGTTCGTCGTCTGGGGTTCGAGTCCCCCCTCGGGCATGGGTGTTTGTGTTGTCCTTAGGTTATTTAGTTTAAGTAGTTTGCAAGCTACGGGCTAGCGACCAAGCAGTTGGATCCGATAGATTTACAAACATTTGAATTTATCTGGCCGTTGCGGGTCCACTGATTGAACAATAGTTAACTCTTCTAAATCATCGCACGAACAAGAAAGTGACACATATTGAAAAGTGCAAGTTTAATAGAAAATCAGTTGAACTGCTGAACTGAGGAAAGGCCGTTGGACCTGATGGGATACCATCTCGATTTTACAAGGAGAATGCGAAGGAACTTGCTCCTTCTAACTGCAGTATACCGAAGGTGTTTAGAGGAGAGAAGAGTTCGTATTAGAAAGAAAGCGATGTTCTTTCTTATTTACGTGAAGGGTTGTTGATCAGATGCGCAACTTCGTTGACCTGTATCTCTGACATTGGCCAGTGCACAAATTTGGAACAAGTTTTATGTGCGAGTATTACATTTCTGGAGACTAGGAATCTCCTTTTTAAGAATAGTTTCCGAAAGTAACGGTCATGTGAAAAACAACACGCGCTATGCTTCCACGAGATCTAAAGGGCAGTAGTTGCAGGATTACAGGTAAATGCCGTGTTACTTCATGAAGGTGTTCGATTCCTTTTCACACAGTCAGCTGATGATCACATTGCGAGCATGTTATGCTCTCTATCGACGTTATGACTGCATTAAATCGTTTGAATCTAACAGAACACAGCCAAGAGCACGATCAATTTCCATCCCCTCCTTATCAAAACAATCCGAACATAATCTGCATCTCTAATGATCACACGGTCAACGGAACGTAAAATTCTATGCTTACTTCCATCCTTCCTTTCAGAACGCGTTATGTTGTTCCTAACGGAGAGAATCTTCAGATCTTAAAGTGATTTCAGGCATGCCCCAAAGTAGTGTTATAGGAAATGTACGTAAATGACCCCGTAGACGACATTGGAACTTCATTGTCGCTATTCGCGGGTGATGCTGTAGTTTATCCAGACGTCCCAACACCGTAAAATGGTATCGAAATGTATGTGGATGTGCAGCATATTCAAACACGGCGCAGGGAATGAAAATTGAGACTCACCATAAACAAAAGTAAAGTGTTGTGCTTACACAGAAAGAAAGATGCTTTATTATATAGCTACGCAATAGTAAGAAAAAAACGAAGCGCTTAAGTCCATAAAATATCAGGAATTAGACATAAGTGTCAATTGAAATGGAACGAACGTCATGCGTAAGGTAGATGCCAGATATTGGAAGATTAGATCTCTATCGATTACTTTTAATATCTATATGTCTGTAAGTTTATGATCTTTAGACGTGTATGTTACACTAATAAAATTGTGATGCACTATTGTAAATTTTGAATAAACTTCCTTTGCATTGTAATACTAACTTTGTTAAGTGATAAGTAGATTAATGATATTGTAAAGGTACTGGCTTAGAGCTTTTAACATAGTGTTCCTGTATAAAATGGGGTGGATCCTCATCTCAACGACAACTGTATTCATGGAAGAAGAAAATTGGATAAATGCGCCAAGTGGCTAGCTTGCGTGCATAAAAAGGTAGTTACAAGAGAGTGTTTGGACGCTGGACATATGGGAGTGGGAAACGAAACGAAATGCTTTGTAGTGGTACAGTGTACCCTCAGCCACACACCTTATGGTGGATTGCGGAGTACATATGTAGATGTAGAAGGAACAGCGCCAGTGAAATGAAGTTGTCTTATTACAGGTCAATACTTAAAGAACAATATTAAATGGCTTCGGATGACGAGTATTTTCAAGTGTGTTTACTAACAAGAAGATTGAATATAGCCACTTGCAGCAAGAGCCAATTAATAGACAACTTGATTCCACAGTGAGCCACATCTCGGCGCTAACATTCCATCACAGTCAAAGATACTTTAATACCGTAACTACACCCTGAACGTCACATTTAAGTTTTTAGTTGATAATCACTATATTAAATTTAAACTGTCTAACTGTCCTGCCCAGAGCACTTTCCCTTCAAACTGAAGTGTTCCGAGTCTCCTTGTGAGGTAATTCAGAATTTCAAAAATATTTTACGTTTCTTTTTGTGCTGAATCATAGAAAATTTTATTGAATAATCATTCTGTGGAGATAAACAAGAAGTGTAGGGCATGTTCAGTTTCCATCTCCACAAGGTACGAGACTTTCAGTCAGATTCATTGCTTAGTCATTATTAAGGAAAAATTTGCTTGAGATAATAACAAAACTTTTGCATTGCTGTATTAAAGTTTATTGCTTTTGTGTAACTTTGAATAAAATATAGCTAAGTATCACATTATTATAATGTGTCTCTGATCTCAAAACACCTGAATTACTTATGTATTCCATTTTAATAACTTAGAAAAAAGTAAGTTAAAGAACGTGTAAAAATACCAGCACTTGACGTGTATTTGAATAACTTGGTGCTAGTGGCCACGCAAACCAGCTGTTTGATTAGTTTCAGAAAATTATCACAGAATAGTGAGCTGAAGAATTTTGTCGTAAAAACATTTTGACTCCACAAATTTCATAAAACTGCTAACATTATTACGCAAAGCTCTAGTACCTTGCTGTAGGCCACAATTACATATATTACTGATGCTTAATATTTACGTGGATACCACCTTTATGTGTACATTGTAGATTACTATGTTCGTTATCTGAAATTTACAAATATAACTGATTTTCAATTACTATTGCATTTAGTATTTGTCCCTTACAATACATTTTAATAACTTTAAAAATAGGTTTTTTCCATGTACCTAAACTCAACAATTCTCTTAGTTCATGATCATATCAGAGCTATAAACGAGAAGTTAATTCTTATCCACAACGATTATCGATCGTAAGATTTAATTACTTTCAGTTTCTCTTGTGTTATTAATCTGTGGCGGGAAGGAAACCTCACACAAACGGCTGTCGCAGTTTGGCTTCACAAATCAGCCTTCTCCTCCAACCTCGGTCCATGCAATCTCCTTCAGACGGTCCCAGCATGCTCATATCCTCTCTGACCTGGTCAATCAATTGTAGTCGTGGTCTTCCCTTTGGTCGTTTGCCTCTGGTGTGCTCTTCAACTACCTGTCTGAGGGTCTAGCCTTCTCGCCGCATTACGTGTCCATACCACTTCAGTCTTCTTTCTTTCATAATTACGACTGTAGTGTTCATCAAGCAAAAACGCGATTGTCTTGCACAGTCTCTTTATTTCGCGTAGAGCGATGCCAATATAATCGATAATTTGAAGAAGAATAAATTTTCAGCTTTGTGAATAAAATGCATAAGCTTCTCTTGAAGTGCTAAGCTCCTTGCAACGATGCAAATTTTTGATAAAGGAAGGGAAGGAGCCGGCCGCGGTGGCCGAGGGGACTGAGGCGCTTCAGTCCCGGTCTGTACGGCCACTAAGGTCGGGGGTTCGAATCCCCCCTCGGGCATGGATGTTTGTGCCGTCCCTAGTCTTAAGTAGTTCATAAGTAGTTTGTAAGCTTAGGGACTGATGACCCGGTAGTTAAGTCCCATAAGTTCTACAAACATTTGAACATTTAGAAGGGAAGGAAGAAGGTGGCTGCATTAGGGTATCGAAACAATGGCGACAAGTGAAGAGGTGAGCAGGGCCGGGAATCGAACCCGGGAGGCGGACATGTCTGAAAGAACAGACACCACACCAATATAATAAGTATTTACACGCGAAGACTGCGCTGACTTCAATTCCTTCGCCGCCGAATCGATCATACGTTCGACCTCGCTCGGAAATCCGTAACTGCGAGTGTAAGAGGGCATGAACGTTTATAATGGCTACAGCCACAGCCTGCGACTTGTGGAAATTTGAGACGAACGGGTGGCGAGCACGGGTAGCCAAGTGGTTAAGGTGACCGCTGGCCCGATACGGGGGACCCGGTTTCGATTCCCAGCCCGGCTCACATCTTCACTTGCCACCATTGTTTCATTTCAATGCCCTATCCTTTCTTTCGTAATCCTTCTTCCTGTCCTTCCTTGATCAATAATTCGCAAATGCAATATGGCTGCTAAGCAGGTGCGGTGTCTGTTGTTTCGGACGACACAAATAAAATGAAAATTCTTCTGTGTTGTTGGAAAGTGGGAACAACTGAAACTGACTTCTTCTAAGATGGTTAAAAATCAGCTACTCTAAATAAAAGATACACTTTACAGGTTTCTTATGCAGCATGACTTGTTCTTAAAAGAACGTATCTCCATCTACATCTACGTATACACACATACTCCGCAGTCCACCGTAAGGTGCGTGGCAGAGGGTACACTGTAGTACTACTAGGCATTTACTTTCGTGTTCCACTCCTAAACAGAACGAGGGAAAAATGCCTATATGCCTCCGTACGAGCCCTAATTTTTATTGTTTTTGTAATCACTACGCGAAATGTAAGTAGGCGCCAGCAAGATCGTACTACACTCAGCTTCAAATTTGGGCTCTCTAAATTTCCTCAACAACAATTCACGAAAAGAACGTCGTGTTTCCACCATTGATCCCCAACTGAGTTGCCAGAGCATTTCCGTGACACCTGTGCATTGCTTGAACCTACCAGTCACAAACCTAGCTACTCGCCTCTGAATTGCTTCTATTTAAACTGATCTGCTGTGGGTCCCAAACACTTGAGCATTACTCAATACGTGGTTGTTCAAGCGTTCTGTATATTGGGAGAATTTTAGGGAAAATGTGCTTCATCTGTAAAGGAGGTCTCCATTACAGATGAAGCACATCTTCCCTAAAATTCTCGCAATATACAGAACTCGGCTTTCCGCCTTGCTCACAACCGCCCTTACAAGTTCGTCCCATTCCATATCGCTCAGCAGTGTTACGCAGTGTGAACGACGCGACTGCATCAAGACGCTCACTACTAATGCTGTATTCGAACATTATGGAATTGGCTTTCCTACTCATGCGCATCACCTTAAATTTTCTACATTTGAGATCTAGCTGCCATTATTCGTACCAACCACAAAGTTTGTCTAAGTCACCTTGCCAGCCAAAAGCTGGAATTTTACGGTCCTCGTTGGCGATCTTCCGAAGTCGAGACACGAGGAGGTCGTGGTTCTCGCAGAGTCCGTCAGTGGCGGCCAAGCGGTGATTGGACGAGGCACTTGGCGTGGCTGTTCCTCCAGGTCCGCGGTGGTCAGAAGACGCCGCTTGCCACCGCGGCTCGGCTATATAAGGGCCGTGGCCGCGTGCAGCCCTCCAAGGTGAGTCGGCTTTTCTCTCGCGTTGATTGGATGTCGATGAAGTAACTGTGTATTGCAGCGCTGCCAGATTAGGTTCGCCGCTCTCGCGTGGTAGTATGATTTCGATGTTTCTGACGGTACGCTAATGGTGCCCTCTACTGGAATGCTCCAGGAACGTGTGCGTGGCGCGGCGTTTGAAACGCGCGCCGCTGCCGACGCTACTGCTGGCGGTGCGCTGTGCCACAGGGTAACTATTCTGTCTTTGGCTCTACACTGTCCAGGCTGCGTGCTGTCTCGAGGCCTATGAGAAAGACAGGCCCCAGCGCAGTCGTCATGCCCCATAAGCAAGGTAGTTCCGTGCCGGCGCGATCGCTAGCCGATTGGCCGGCCAATGGGACACTTCCCACTGAGTCATAGCGGGCAGCCACTAAGCTAGCGATCGCGCCGGCTCCTAACTACCTTGTTTACGGGGCATGACGACTGCGCTGGGGCTGTCTTTCTCGAAGGCCAAGGCGCTGCCTGCAGGCAGTGGCGGCGCTAGTCGAAAACTGGCCGTCAGCGAACTCGTCAGCAACTTGTTCTGTGGCGCACCGTGTGAAACCCGCTCCGCTGTCGAATCTACGGCGAGCAGTGCGCTGGCAAGCGGCACGCTTCTTCCGTGTTGTTGCGTAATGCCCGCCACTGCATAAATGTTCAAATGTTTGCAAATCTGTCGGACCAAACTGCGTGGTCATCAGTCCATAGCTTACAAACTAATTAAACCTAGGTAAACTAACCTAAGGACAAACACACACACCTATGCCCCAGGGAGGACTCGAACCTCCACGGCGAGCAACCGCGCGGTCCGCAGCGAGACGCTTTAGAGCGCTCGGCTACTCCACCACGAACCGCCATTGCAAAAATGTTCATATGTTTGTAGAACTTATGGGACTTAACTACGGGGTCATCAATTGTTAGCTTACAAACTACTTATGAACTAGCTAAGACTAAGGACGGCACAAATATCCATGCCCGAGAGGGGATTCTAACCCCCAACCGTAGTGGCCGTGCAGACCGTGAGTGAAGCGCCTCAGTCCGCCATTGCAGCCACGATGTCCATTGACTTTAAGAACTCCTGAAACTCACGGTATTTTCCTTTTCTCCATTCATCTCCATCCTTCACTGGCCCAAAAATCTGTCTGAGGACGGCATTCTCAAATGTCAGGAACGCACACAAGTTACAAATTAAATTCTCTCAGAGGGGCACCATACTTGAGGCTGGGGCTTGCAGTGGTAATTTAGTGTAGTTGAACGCAACTTTTCTGTGACGAGTTACTGCGTAGTAATAGCTGTGCTTCAAGCTACTGCAAAACGAAGCCAACCGTCAAGACTGTTGCAGAGTCAACCAACATATTACCTATTCCTAAGTATATATCAAGCAAAACGAGTACAAGGTAAAATAAGAGATTATTTTCAAAATGGTCCAAATTTGCTGCTAGGTTTACTTGTGCAACGAGTGCACGAGTTATTTTAGAAAATAAATGTAAAAAAGTGGTATTTAACTTCTTTGGTTATTAGTCCCTAGGCTTGCAAACAATCTAAGTTAAACTAACCTACGGACAACACACACACTCACACACACACTCATGCCTGAGGGGAGATGGCGACCAACCACGCGCTTCTCAGCAAGGCGTCCCACTGCTCGGCCACGCCACCGCCGCATGAAATAGGCAGGATGGTATCTATTAGCACCTCTCTGTGTTTCCATTTTCCATGTTGAGGAGATCGGCTGTTGCTACCTTGTGAACACATGTCGCATGGCATATGGCCGGAGAATCCTTCAGTAGTTGGTCGCTAAACATGTTTGCAGAAACTGTGATAAAATGGATATTTATTCTAGTTTTAATGTTTTAATACATAGAATATGAGAGAGAGAGAGAGAGAGAGAGATGGTGATCATTTTTCTGTCTTTGATTTCTCTTCTTTCTCGCCTCGTGCGTGTCTTTACTATTTTTAATTGCTTCATTTTGATTTATTTGAATGAAGTTAATTTATTTTACATAATTTTTTTCAAACATAGCTGCTATTGTCAGCGACCGTTACAACGTCAAAGGATAAAATAGCAGCCCTCGGTCGCAAATTAAAAATTATTTCACCCGTTTCCTGCAATGACTACGATTGCCTTCATCAGAAATCATAAAATAAAATAAAATAATAAAATATACAACTCATCTGTAAAGCTTACGTCACAAAATTTAAAAAGCAATTTTTAGAAAAACCTAGCCACTATGGGCTGCACACCTGAACGGAGGCATCAAATGTTTCATTATTATTATTATTTTCTATTTATTTTACATGTTTCCTGACTTCTGTATTTTGTTATGAATAGGGAGAAGTGCATTTCGATTCAGGTGTATTGGTTTATTTATTGGTTCTTTTGATTAAAATTCTTTCCTGACTTTCGAGTCGGCATTGTGGGCCAGCGTCGCTCAGCGCTCTTGGGCGGTTGGCTTCGTCGCCCTCCCAGAAATCTGGTGTCGTGCCGCCTCCTTTCGGCGTTTCGCCGAAGGCTGGTCACCCTCGGGCCTCTGGGATGCTGCAGTGGAGTGGGGAGGCCGGTTTCACAAGGCCAAGCGACTGACCGCCTGAGATTTCCGGCCAGTGCTCCAACAATGCGTTAACTGTAAGAGCGTCCGGCCCTAGTCTTCAAGCCTCACCTATTATCTGGGCATGCGCTATCTTGCCGTCTCAAAACTTTCAGTAGTAGGTAGCAGACTTTGCAATTTAATAAATGGCACGTCCTTTGCGAAATGATATTTGCCTGGCCCATCAGGACACATTCGCCAGCAGTTGTTAAAATACGGGCTAAAATGCCGGCTAGAGATATTTTGCAGAGAATTTCCTAGTATTTCTAGGGCCTACGTGACTTGAGGTGTGAAATTTGTACGTCGGGGAGGAGTCTGGAGAGCCGATGGCGGAAATTCTGCGATTGGCCGTCTGAGTTATATTTTTACGTATTGTTGTAAGCAATTCCCGGACGAGCATTCTGATTGCAGAGGACATCAGTGGGTCGGTGAGTTTGGAATTTTGAGGTGTAAAACGTATGGCTACGTTCTCGGGTGGATTTTGAGCTCGAGAGATGCGGGGCCGCGAAGGGGACTTCCGAGGCGTACCACGATCGAGTACGGTCGCCTCCGCTCTTGTGCGGATCGTATCGTTGCCGACTTACCAGCTCAGTTGCGGTTTGCGCGGACTCGTGTTTTTCAGAGTGTTGGTTCGCTGGGTGCGACCTCAGACCAACGTAGAATTTGATGGGTTCGGCGTCTGCGAGCACGCTTCGGTATTTTGTTGTAAACTGATGTTAGATTAATTATCGCCGCACCTCTGCTTGGGGAAGTGATTGCCTTTTCGCGTATAGAAACCACAGTTTCTGCTCCAGTCTTCTAACATCGACGCCGCCGCTGCACGATCGTCAGCACGGTGTTTGGTATAGTATTTTAATGCACTGTTCCAGTCCTGGTTAGCATTCAGCTCTTCCGTTCTAATAGGATTATTTACTCTGTCTTCCTTCTTCACGCTCAGAGTGGAATAAGTTAATGCGAAGGTCTATTTCTATACTCCAATTTTTCAGAATTGGTCCCTAAATGATATAGCCAGTCAGTTTCATTTTGTAAGAGTTTGCATTTTCTTTTATGATGCACTTGAACACTCAATTAATTAAACTTTCGTGCTCTCAGTGTGACACCTAGTCACATACTATTGTATTTGGTTAGGTTACACATTTTATTTCTGTCAATATATGTCATTTATACCAATTTTGCATAACCTTATTTCTCTAGCCGCTTTTAGTATTTTGGAGGCGAAAATAGTCTGTTTCGCTTGGCAATATTGGGAATGATCATATTATCATTTCATAAACAGATTCATTATAGAATTTTATTATTATTATTAAAAGTGGGAATCAGGGAAGTACTTGAGTAAATTTGATGCTCGGTCATGCTCTGCTACACTGCTGTTCAGTTAGGTCAGGAATATATTTTCTAGGTTTTGTAAAATATAGTGGCCACCCGAATTATTTTATATGTCTTTGGCAGTTAGACTGAAATTTATATTTAAATATTGTTTACTGTATGTGATATCATTTCCATATTTAATTAATGAGATATATCGCAATCTGGTCACGTACCCACTCGGTTAGCCGTGTGGTCTAAAGCACCGCTTTTCGAGACAGGGAGGCGTACTTATCCCGGTTCGAATCCGCCCGGGGGACTAACGAAAGGGGTCGTAACACTTTACACTGTCCCATAAATATAACACTATACGCAGACATTTGGGGTACACATTTCCTCCTAGGGGGCATGGGATGGCGGCAGGAAGGGCATCCGGCCACCCTGTAATTATTAACACACGACAAATTCCGCATGTGCGGGAAAAGGGCCAAAGAGAAAGAAGATCGCAGTCTGGTTAACTATACTTAGTAATTAAAATTCACGACCACACACACACACACACACACACACACACACACACACACTAAGTGTGTTTGCCTCTGTAACTTATAAAATAATAGGTGACGGGAAATTTTAATGCGATATGTCAACACAAGAAATGTTAAAACTTTCTGCGGAGCTATGAACATAGTTTATTGTCTCATTTTCCAAAGAGTTACAGCACAAAGATATAATTTTTTAAACGGAACAATAGTTTTTTCTATCGTGCATTCGGTTCGTTGAAACCAGCTGCGTCCAAATCAATTTAAACTACATTCCTATCACTGTTAGTTTGGGAGCTACAACCCTTTAAAGTTTAGGGGGTGGAGGCTACGACAGCGTATCTGACTGGCTGGTGGGCCGTGCCCCAGGGGATAGCCACTCGGCCAGTCAGATATGTTATCGGAGCCTCCGCCCCCAGAACTTTGAAGGGTTGTAGCTCCCACACTAACAGTGATGGGAATGTAGTTTAAATTGATTTGGACGCAGCTGGTTTTTTCTATGAACCCAATACACGATAGAAAAAAAAACTATTGTTCCATTTAAAACATTATATCTTTGTGCTGTAACTCTTTGGAAAATGATACAATAAACTATGTTTATAGCTCCGCAGAAAGTGTAACATTTCTTGTGTTGACGTACCGCATTAAAATTTCCCGTCACCTATTATTTTATAAGTTACAGAGGTAAACACACTGTATTACAAGTCACGCCTGGTCCAAGAAAAATCTTACAATATATCCAACCATGAGCTTTCTTCCTTTTTTATTTCATTTTTATATTTCTGGTACTTTGTGACAATTTCTAAGGCATCACATGTCGTCGGTCTTGGTCTAGGTTACCTTGCCCTGCTATATTCCCTGCCATGTTCCCTGGTTCTAACATCTTCTTCAGTGGTGGAGACGTAGCAGTCATTCAAATCGTCATTACAACCGACCACAAGAGATTCGAGACTGGAGATCGTAAAATTGGAGTCTGTTCCCGTAAAACATTCTAATTTCACTTTCGAAATGTTTTGCAACTTATGATCAGGTGGTACTGCTGTGAAGCTGGTTAGGTCGCAAATTCTTTATTATAGGTCACACTTCATGTATAGCGTGCCCTAAAAAATGACGCGTTTTGGCTTTACCATCATCAGATAAGCATCTCTTCCGTGCCATGTGCACACGTGAACAGATGTAAGAAGTTGTAGAGCTCTTGTATGTGTATCAAACAACTTGTTACATCTGCTCACGTGTGCACGTGGCACGGGAGAGAAGCTAATCTTATGATGGTAAAGTCGAAACGCGTCATTTTTGAGGGCACGCTGTACATGAAGTGTGACCTATAATAAAGAACTTGCGACCTAACCAGCTTAACAGCAGTACTAGCTAATCATTTCATCATGGTCGCCTGCCTCCTCAACAACTTTATGTCGCATTTACAAGTTTTGCAGCTTGTTTCATTCTTGCTGCCACGTGCAAATGGAAGAAAAGTCTTATCAGCTGCTGGCCTAACAGACACTCATTACTGTGGTCAGATCATACCTGGTAGTCCACTTTTGTTACCGCCACTTTGCTTCTGTAGTGTCCTAAAGAGTTTCTATCCGGGAGAAGTCTGTGGCCACCCCTACCACTGCCGCGACGCATAAACTGACGGCCGTTTCGTCGCCAGTCGCGGGCGCACTCGGTGTGACGATATCGACATTTGAAGCCAGCGCAAACAGAAAGCTGATTTTCACTGAAGCCGCCGCGACTCTCACACTGGCGGCCAAATTGGGCGAGTGTTTGCCTGGGCGTTTATCCTCCGGCGCTAATCCCGGCCACGTCCCTTTTTTTATCTCCCTCCCGGACATCACCATTTACACCCGGCCAATATGCCTTTCTGCGGAGGGTATCAGCGCGGCCGCGCAGGTGGTGGTAATTAATACATTTCAGTAATTTGATCGGGATCCGCCAGAGGGGGTAACCAGGCGGTTCCGGATGGAAAGGGTGGGGCGGGGAGAAGGGGTGCGGAAGGGGGAGCGGAGAGGAGGGGAGGGGGTTACGTTTAATGAGAGCGGTGGCGCGAGTTTTATCTTTGACGGGATTGCGGTCGCCGGATTCGGTGGCAGCTGATGGGGGGCGCGTGAGGCACGGGCTTTGCAGGGGTTGGTGTGGGGAGGACACGTGATCGGTGACGCGGCCGGCGGGCATATATTCCGCGCGTGCGGCCAGCGATTTAAAAGCGCCAGCCGGCGGATCCGGGGGTAATTTCAGAGCACGCACACCGCCGGCCCGGCCGCCGTTTCCGAAATATAGTGCTGCCGGGTATTGCCGCGGTGCTGGCGGAAAACTGAGTAGTGCTGTTCCCGCGTGTCGGTATTATTAAAGAATCCGGTGTCCCGAATGTACTGCACAATGCGCGGCGCGCGACAACACATATTTCAGCGCCCGACCGCCATACGAGCCGTAACTGGGCCAGAAATGAGCGCCTGAACTCGCGTTACCACTGGGTACGCAATGCGATATTGTTGTCTCCTAATTTTTCTCAGGCTTCGTACAACCGTGACATACGAATCAATACTGTATTTATTATTCGTCTTTTCTCTGATACTGCATTCCACTGGATCTTTCCAGCTCTGTTCAAATGTTTGTAAAGTTTGTGGGTTTGCGGGATTATCAGTCCCTAAACATACAAACTACTTATGAACTAGCTCATACTAAAGACGGCACAAACATCCACGCCCCAGGGGTAATTCGAACCTCCGACGGGGAACAGCTTCGCGCATCGTACCATAGCGCCTCAATGCGCTCGGCCGCTCCGCCGCGGCTTCCAGCTTTGTCACACACCTACAAGTTGTAAGGAAGTATTTTTATTTATGTATTTCTCATTTATAATCCTGCTACCTTTTAATATAAAGCAGGACGTGCATTTTTAGTGTTACATGTTATACATTAGTTCATTAATGTTACTTAATTTGAGTATTTAAGATAAATATAGCTAAGAAGAAAACATAAAATTGAAGCAAAGAGAAAATACATGTATACAAGTGCTTACAGTTGTTGCTACAATTATAAGAAATTAGAATTCCTGCATTTTACAATAATTAGATGTATTGGAGAACATAAAGACATGGTATTATACTTATGTCGAAATACAATGTAGTCTCAAATTAGTTATTTTTAATTTTATGCTAAAGAATAAAATAAAAAGAAAGAGATTGTATCTAAAAGAATATAGGGGCTTTTCTGTCCTTATGGTTAGCTGCATTGTACTGTGCTGGGCTTTGAGTACTTGGAATGTTTCCTTCAAGCCACTGATCACCCAGCACAGTTTCCATGGTATTGGTGATATTAGTATCTTTTCTTTATATTGTTATTTCTTTCTTGTGTAAAGAAGGTCTGTTTTGGGTTGATGACAGTGGGAGATTGCTCACCGGTCAATCTTGAGTTGTAGGGACCCACACAGTCTCATCTGACTAGATATTCGACAGCATGATGTGCCAGAGTAGCGTACTAACTGGTTGCAGTTACTTTATGCACAGCAAAACACGCCTGCACAACTCAGGTCTATCCATGGTCCATCCCATCACAGTCGGCGTCCATCAAGTTTCTGCACTTCTTTTAGTGGACACCGTTACAGTTGACCTGCACCGGCCGTCTCCATGGACCCTGCTTTATGCGGATTTCGTGATGGTGTCAGCGGAACGTAAGATTTATGTGCAGAGCCAAATTCAGGTTGGAGTGATCGGTTGGCGCAGCATGGTTTGCGCCTTGAAGAAAAGCGACTACAAGGCTGCAGACAGACTGAAACGGAAACCATCACAATGTTGACGATCTGACTCGTGTAAGTTTAAGTACCTTGGTCAAACAATTACTACTGACGGCAGATTCACCGATGGGATCAACACCAGAATTCAAACAGTGTAGTTGATGTGGCGAGCAACAATCGGAATCAGTTGCAACCGCGAAATGAAAGATAATAAAAAATGTCTCATATTATCATCTGAACTTTGTATGGTTTTGAGTGCTGACCGACTAGAGTTGAGACAGCGCGCTGCCTAAGTGTAATAGAAACTAAGGTGCTAAGGTGGAAGCTGGGCCTCACTAACACCAAGTTTCTAATGACACCATCAGAAAATAATCTTCTGTTGTGCCGATTCAAGACAAGATGAGCGAGAGCCGTATTCGGTGGTTTGGGCATGTTCTACGGGCTAGTATTGACTCTGTTGCCAAGGCTAGTTACTTACACACTTTAAGTCGTCAAACACCCATAGGGCAACCCAAACAAAGCTGAGCAGATACGCTTCATAAGGCGTAAACGTTCATCCATCTCGTTATCTGGCAGAAAATCCAACGAAATTCTGGACATATGTGAATTACACTAGCGGTAAAACACAAACAATACCTTCACTACGCGACAGCAATGTACCGCTAAAGCAGAATTGCTAAACACAGCTTTCCGAAATTCATTCACCGAAGAAGATGAAATGAACATGCCAGAATTCGAACCAAGAACGTTGACAACTTGCTAAATTTAGATGTTCCTTGAGCAGTAAAACAACTGAAGTCAATAAACAAAAATAAATCTTCCGGGCCAGATTCTATACCAGTTAGATTCCTCTCAGGTAGAAATTTCATCAGAATAAAATACGAGAAATCAGAGCTCGAACGGGGAGATTCAGGTGTTCTTTCTTCCCATGCGCTATTCGGTAGTGGAATGGGAGATAAATTGTATAAAGGTGTTCGATGAACCTTCTGCAAGGCACATAAATGTGATTTGCAGAGTACCCCATGTAGATGTAGAGTATGCTGGTGCAATAACTCCATAGTTAGCTATCAGATAAGTTCCGTACCCAAACGATTGGAAAGTTGCCCAGTTCCCTCCAATATTCAAGAAAGGCAATAGGAGTGATCCCCAAAATTGCAGGCCCATCTCATTGACGTTGATTTGAATTTTGGAACATATACTTTGTTCGAACATTATGAACTACTTCGAAGAGAACGACCTATTAACCAATACTCAACACGAACTCAGACAGTATCGCTCTTGTGAAACACAGCTTGCCCTTATTCACATGAAATAAGTGACATCGGCAAGGGATCTCAAAGCGATTCCATATTTCTGGAACTCGGAAAGCTTTTGACACTGTACCTCAAAAGCAGCTTCTAATGGAATTGCGTGATTGTGCAATATCGCCACAATTGGGCGATTGGATTCGCGATTTCTACAAAGGATCAAAATAAACTGCAAAGCTATTTACACAAAGTTTTTACGTGGCGCAAAAATTGGCAATTAACGATAAATAATGAAAAGTGTGAAGTAATACACGTGACCATTAAAATAAATGGCCGGCCGCGGTGGGCGAGCGGTCTGCGGCACGTCAGTTACGGTCTGTACGGCCACTACGGTCGGGGGTTCGAATCCCCCCTCGGGCATGGATATTTATGCCGTCCTTAGTATTAGCTAGTTCATAAGTAGTTTGTAAGTTTAGGGACTGATGCCCCCGTAGTTGAGTCACATAAGCTCTACAAACATTTCAACATTTTTAAAAGAAATGCGCTGAACTTCAGTTACACGATACATCAGTCAAACCTTAAGGTCGTAAATTATACCAAATGCCTAGTTTAAGCTGACATATGTTGCCTGGCCAAGCAAGTCAACTGTCGACTCTTACTATGCCAGTGAGCAGTTGTTGGATAGTCAGTCGCTGTTCGCTGTCGTAAAGAAACAGATACAAATCGATTAGCATCAAGGGAGTAACGCCGCAGCAGCGCCAGGGTATAATTAATGTTCTGTTAGTGTATTATTCAGATAGTTAGGAGGAATCATAATGGAATCTTACAGTGTCGAGTGAGGAAGCAGTATTTTTATACCTGTCAAAGTGGGTCGTATCCAGTTTGTTGTTCAACCGCGCCGCGACGGTTTCGGTTTGGTTATTGAATCTTAAGATGACTGAATTATGCAACTAATATGGACAGCTGATATCTCCATTCATGACATTCATCGTTATACGTACTGATTTAATCGGGCAACAGCGTCGCGAACGAACTGTGGAAAACTACTTTTGGACAGTGACCTCATTGTTGGATTGGAACCTTGTGATCTACAGCTGCATCTACTGGCAAAAACATATCAGTTGTGGAGTGATTATGTTAATTAGTGGATCCGATGACAATGTAGAAGTGGAGCAATAATTTTGCAACACTACTTTAGACATATTTGGATGGACTTCTCTTCATAACGGTCAACAGAATCGTTAGAAAAGTGCAACCACGCATTTGTGTGTTATGGAATAGATATCTTCTTATTTGTTACAAATGTTCAAATGTTTGTACAACTTATGGGACTTAACTACGGGGTCATCAGTCCCTAAGTTTAAAAACTAATTATGAACTAGCTAAGACTAAGGCCGGCACAAATATCCATGCCCGAGGGGGGATTCGAAACCCCGACCGTAGTGGCCGTAGAGACCGTGACTGGAACGCCTCAGTCCCCTCGGCCACCGCGGTCGGCTACTAAACTGTGTTTCAATAATTTTAGCCCATCATTCAACAATATTACTGGACAGTTTTTATCTGTGTCTAGTACAGAGTGGAAAGATTAACGGCTCAACGGAATACTTGGTGTGACAGGCACTCGGTTAACACTGACAGCTTACCTCCCATCAAATTATAAATTGCAAAATACAGTGATTTATTCCTCAGGCGCGACACACTAGGAGTTACAATCACGAACAACGTAGATTGGAGAGATCACAAAGAAAATATTGTGGGGAAGGCGAACCAAAGGTTACGTTTCTTTGGCAGAACAGTTCCACCAAAGAGACTGCCTACATCACTCTTGTGCTTCCTCTCCTGGAGTACTGTTGCCCAGTGTGGGACCGTCACCAGGTGGGGCTGACGGAAGACATTGAGAAGGTTCAGAGAAGGGCAGCTCGTTTTGTTTTATCACCTTACAGGGGGGAAAGCGTCGCGGAAAATTTGCACAATGCACACAAACTAGGGAGATAGTTTCACAATGATTGTTGATTAATAGTAACTTTGTATATAGATAAAGTACTAGAGCTTTGTGGAATTTGGTATTACCACACTTATTCCGTTTGTTAATTTAACTGTATGAGAACACGTAGTCATGGTTTGAAATAGAATTATTGCTCTTTATTTTAGCGCAGAAGAAAGTATCATGAACAAAGTCATATCTGAACTACAGAAAAGGTAATACCATCTACGTTAAAAGCGGTCGTAGCAACCATGCCAAAGACATTTTAGTAGACGCACTGATTCTAATGAAAGACTTGCAACACGTTGCATTAATGATGAACAACTGCTTATAGAAAAATAAATAAAATAAAAAAGGCTGCGGAAGTTTTTGCGAAGTATACAATCCTTTCCATTTAATTAAGGAACGAAAGTCGCCACAGGAATCTAGGACTCCAATTATGTGTCAAACTATCAGTATCTGCACGTGTTTTAAAATATTCGTTATCACAGTATCCTTTCTATTGTTGTGCAAATGCTTCATAAGACCAGTTTTCAATTAGTTGTTACGCATTTCACGGCATGTTCAAGAAATACAACAAACGCGCATGTTAGAGGGAGCACTGTTACATCTGCACAACTCTACACATTGCAGAATGATAGCTCTATTTAATTCATCTTGACTGATTCTTCCGTCGGTTCTTGGTAGAACATAATCAGATAAATTAATAAGAGTGCTGGAAACTGTCAAAAATGTCAAATGTTTGTAATTCTTATGGGACCAAACTAAGTTGGTCATGAGTTCCTACACTTACAAACTACTTAAACTAACTAGCCTACGGACAATACACACATCCAAGCCCAAGGGAGGATTCGAACCTCCGACGCGGGAGGCCGTGCGATCCGTAACGTGGCGCTCTAGACCGCTCGGATCCTCCCGCGTGGCTGCTGGAAACTCTTTTAGGAGCAAAGGCGGAATAAATTATTGCAGTTGTGGGTTTCGAAATACCGCCCACATGCATCACAACCTAAAGCGCTGTACACTACACTACGGCGGACAACTACGGAAGGGTTCCTTAATTCCCGTACTATTGATGAGAAATGTTAACTGCTAATATGGCATTTCAGACACTTGAGCATAATTAATGGTACTACGAACGACGTGTTTTTGTTAATTCTTCAATGCTCCATTGTTTTGAAATGACAACGCCTAAGTTATAATAAGAGAATCATCAAATACACAAAGCAAGATGGCGTATGCCAGAGAGAGTTCTGAGCGAGGAATGTCACGTGACATGTCAGAACAATTGGTTTACCTAAAATCAACTGACGGTGTCAAATCGCCCTAATTTTTGAAATTATCTCTGTAACGATGCGAGAGAGCAAAGTTGTAGAGAATTTTTTCCTGTACAAAATCAGTTATTAATATTTCGTGTCAGATGAACGGTTTATTTGCAATTGAAATTGCACCACAAACGGCTTTTATTCCTTTTTTGGTGTTACTAACTCAATTTTTGCCCGAAATATTTGAAAACGGTAGGTTCTGGTCTCTGGCGGCAAACTATTATGTCTGTAAAATTTGGTGCCGACCAGCTGAGCCGGCCGCGGTGGCCGAGGGGACTGAGGCGCTCCAGTCAGGGTCTGCACGTCCACTACGGTCGGGGGTTCGAATCCCCCCTCGGGCATGGATATTTGTGCCGTCTTTAGTATAAGGTAGTTGATAAGTAGTTTGTAAGTTTAGGGACTGATGACCCCGTATTTAAGTCCCATAAGCTTAACAAACATTTGAACATTTCGACCAGCTGAACTCTTCGACCTAAAGAGAGGAAACTCGTTACGGACAGATAGACAAACAGACATCTTCAAATCTCCGTTACTTTCGGATCTATCTGTGAAACGATGCGAGAAATGAAAGATAAAAAAACTGAAGCATGAAAGAGCTAATTCGGTTATTCAATGTTCACGTCAGATGACCAGTTAATCCGTTATCTTCATTTCAATTTCTAGCTATCAAAAGCCGATTGCAAACGCCCATTTCTAGTGTTACTACCGTAACTTGAAGTGGGCCAAAAACGCACCGCAGAATTCAAACAGTTTCAATTATTATTTATTTTTTTTTTTTTTTTTGTAGCCTTACTACTAATAAGACATAAAATATCATTTAATAAGATGTTGGTACAACTCATTACGAAACAATTTGGCCTGATCCCGCTACTGCAGGTTATTCCCCCAAGGAGATCTAGCCTACTTCCTAAATAGCTTTTTTTCAAAACTTCAATATTTTTCGATAAATTATTTATACATTTTTTCAGTTTTTCAAGTAAGTACTTACTTGATTTACCACGCGCTTTACGTAGAGTAAATTGCAAGTTGGGAACGTAAGGGTTAACTAATTAGAGATGATATGAAACTTCCTGGCAGATTAAAATTGTGTGCCGGAACCGGGACTCGAACCTGGGACCTTTGCCTTTCGCGGGCAAGCGCTCTACCGACTGAGCTACCCCGACACGACTCACGATGCCGCCTCACAACTTTACTTCCGCCAGTACCTCGCCTCCTACTTTCCAAACTTCACAGAAGCTCTCTTGCAAACACGCAAGACTAGCACTCCTGGAAGAAAGGATATGGTGGAGACATGGCTTAGCCACAGCCTAAGGGATGTTTCCAGAATGAAACTTTCACTCTGCAGCGGAGTGTGCGCTGATATGAAACTTCCTGGCAGATTAAAATTGTGTGCCGGAACCGGGACTCGAACCTGGGACCTTTGCCTTTCGCGGGCAAGCGCTCTACCGACTGAGCTACCCCGACACGACTCACGATGCCGCCTCACAACTGTACTTCAGCCAGTATCTCGCCTCCTACTTTCCAAACTTCACAGAAGCTCTCCTGCGAACCATGCAAGACTAGCACTCCTGGAAGAAAGGATATGGTGGATACATGGCTTTTATTCTGTTGCTTCTTGAAACAGGTCACGTTCAACATCGTAAAACTTTGATTACAACACTATATGTTGGCGGATGTTGGCGGATGTAAAGTTGTGAGGCGGCATCGTGAGTCGTGTCGGGGTAGCTCAGTCGGTAGAGCGCTTGCCCGCGAAAGGCAAAGGTCCCAGGTTCGAGTCCCGGTTCCGGCACACAATTTTAATCTGCCAGGAAGTTTCATATCAGCGCACACTCCGCTGCAGAGTGAAAGTTTCATTGTGGAAACATCCCTTAGGCTGTGGCTAAGCCATGTCTCCGCCATATCCTTTCTTCCAGGAGTGCTAGTCTTGCGTGTTTGCAAGAGAGCTTCTGTGAAGTTTGGAAAGTAGGAGGCGAGGTACTGGCGGAAGTAAAGTTGTGAGGCGGCATCGTGAGTCGTGTCGGGGTAGCTCAGTCGGTAGAGCGCTTGCCCGCGAAAGGCAAAGGTCCCAGGTTCGAGTCCCGGTTCCGGCACACAATTTTAATCTGCCAGGAAGTTTCATATCAGCGCACACTCCGCTGCAGAGTGAAAGTTTCATTCTGGAAACATCCCTTAGGCTGTGGCTAAGCCATGTCTCCACCATATCCTTTCTTCCAGGAGTGCTAGTCTTGCGTGTTTGCAAGAGAGCTTCTGTGAAGTTTGGAAAATAGGAGGCGAGGTACTGGCGGAAGTAAAGTTGTGAGGCGGCATCGTGAGTCGTGTCGGGGTAGCTCAGTCGGTAGAGCGCTTGCCCGCGAAAGGCAAAGGTCCCAGGTTCGAGTCCCGGTTCCGGCACACAATTTTAATCTGCCAGGAAGTTTCATATCAGCGCACACTCCGCTGCAGAGTGAAAGTTTCATTCTGGAAACATCCCTTAGGCTGTGGCTAAGCCATGTCTCCACCATATCCTTTCTTCCAGGAGTGCTAGTCTTGCGTGTTTGCAAGAGAGCTTCTGTGAAGTTTGGAAAGTAGGAGGCGAGGTACTGGCGGAAGTAAAGTTGTGAGGCGGCATCGTGAGTCGTGTCGGGGTAGCTCAGTCGGTAGAGCGCTTGCCCGCGAAAGGCAAAGGTCCCAGGTTCGAGTCCCGGTTCCGGCACACAATTTTAATCTGCCAGGAAGTTTCATATCAGCGCACACTCCGCTGCAGAGTGAAAGTTTCATTCTGGAAACATCCCTTAGGCTGTGGCTAAGCCATGTCTCCACCATATCCTTTCTTCCAGGAGTGCTAGTCTTGCGTGTTTGCAAGAGAGCTTCTGTGAAGTTTGGAAAGTAGGAGGCGAGGTACTGGCGGAAGTAAAGTTGTGAGGCGGCATCGTGAGTCGTGTCGGGGTAGATCAGTCGGCAGTCTCTTCGCGGCTACGGCGGTGTGCGGACCTCCGGCAGAGCGGCGCGCCGTGGCGAGTTTGTTTACGTCTGCGCGGTAAGTCGCGTGCATACAGCGTCGTCCTAATTGTAGAGAAAACCATGAAACCATGAATCAGACGAAGAGAAGTTCACCTTTGACACGACTCACCCTAGACCGAGCTCTTTCGAAGTAGAAAATTGGTTAGAAGAAACCGCTAAGATATCTGCCGATGAAGTAATTGGGATTAACTTTTCTATCGTCACTAGTGTTGTTTACCTTAAAGTTATCAACTCCGACGTATGTGATCGAGTTGTCGCAAGCAGTGGAGGGGCTTTGAAATTTAAATACAGGGACGGTGCTGTCGGTGAGGTGACTGTCACACATGCAGGACTTGGCATTCGGACGGTGCGCGTATTTGAGCTGCCCTTTGAAACAACAACGGAACAAATTAATGCGGTCCTTGCGCCGTATGGCAGGGTGTTGAACAATTTTGCGGAGAAGTTCTCTCCGAGCCATAAATTCCCTGTGTTAAGCGGTGTGCGACAGGTTAAGATCGACCTAACAAAGCATATCCCCTCTTACATAACTGTAGGCGGACACCGTGGGATTGTCATATACGACGGACAGCCGAGGACTTGCGCTGGCTGCGGCGCGACAGGCCACGTCAGAGCGCAGTGTTTACAACGCCGCGTGGCGCAGATACCAGCCGGGGAGGCCGCGCGTCCCTCCGTGACCACGGCGCTGCCCCTGACTTACTCGTCGGCGCTAACTACAGTGCAAGCCGCGACCCCACCTTCAGATGTCCCGCCATCAGACGGCAATGATAAACCTGATGCTGCGCAGACAGTCACCGAACGCGTACCTGCAAGTTCAAACGTTGATGTCCTTTCAAGTGCCGAGATTTACTCAGACACACACATGGAAATGAGCGATGATGCAGGAGCGAGTGAACCAGACCGCGAACAAACAGGTTTGACTGAAGCTCTCCCTATACCTGGGCCTAACGAAGTACGGGAGTCGATGGATCTTGAATCTATTGATGAGAACGAGTCGATGGAACAACGGACTTCTGATACTGATGGCTCGGAGTCATCAAAGGGGTCGTCCTGCACAAAGAAGACTAAGAAACGGAGACGAGCCCACCAGGGTGCCGATCAAGTCGCCCCATTACTGCGGGAAAAAGCAAAGAAGATTATAAGTAAGATCCGCCATGAAAATTCTGTGAGTGCTGATGTAAGTCAACCGGTCTCGGCAGGAATGGATGTCGAGATGTCTGCCTCTTCTGAATCGATTTCACATCAAGGGTCGAGTGGAGGCACAGAGTCTATCCCGGTTTCAAAACTAGCGCTGACCCCATCTGCAGAAATAAGACAAGCAAAGGCTTTGCTTCAGTCAACATGTTCCAAATCCTGGGCAGAGGAAATGGAAGAAACGGAGGCGAACGCAGACACAGCCGCGGTCCAGAAATTGGGGACGGAACCCTCTATCATCTCGACGGAGCAGACTACAACAACAAAAGGTGGCACGATGGTCACCTCGACTGAAGCCCAACCGCCTTCTATTCCCAGCCATCCTAAGAGGACAACGTAACTGCTGAAAAACCTTAAACCCATGAATCAGTCGCAAGCTTATAAAATAGCCACTCTCAACATCAATAAGATCCGGTCAGGGTTGCGACTGTCCATGTTACAGGATCTCTTGCGTGCTGCCGACATTGATATCATCTTGCTTCAAGAAGTGACTGCCATAGAACTTGAACGACTTGCCGGATATACGGCTATCACCAATCCGGGAAGTGGAGCGGATCTCGGAACAGCTGTTTTGGCAAAAGAAGGCATCATAATGACTGATGTGGAAAAATTACCGAATAGCAGGGGAATTGCAGTCACGGTACACCGCACTCGCATAATTAATGTGTATGCGCCATCCGGCAGTAGCAATCGGCGGGGCAGGGCAGACTTCTTTACCAGTGAAATTGTACAGCTTTTTGGAAGGAATTATGATCACCTAATACTTGCAGGTGACTTTAACTGTGTGCTGCACCGTAAAGACCAGACGCCCAATTTTAACACATCGATGGAACTGAAACGTATTGTCAATGATCTGCGTTTAATTGACACCTGGGAACACCTGCACGGCATGTTACAAGGATTCACGTACGTCACGAGCCACTCTGCAAGTCGGCTGGACAGGATATATGTTACCGAACAACTCAGTTCCGCCGTCCTACATTCCGAAATTTGGCCGACAATTTTATCAGACCACGCCGCATATATATGTACAATTAACATGTGCAAACAAGGCACATACCGGGCCAGAGGCACGTGGAAATTAAATAACTCCATTCTCCATGATGTAGAATGCCAGCGTGCATTTAATGACACATGGAGGGCATGTGAAAGTAAAGCAGCACAGTACAACTCGGTGACGGAATGGTGGCTCAAACATGCCAAACCAAAGATACGGAGAATGTTTCAGACTTATTCACGGGAAAAGTATTACTGGCAACAAAAGACTACAGAATTTTACTTCTCTTGCTTACGAGAGTTATATAAATCGGACGCCACGATAATTGACAATTTCGTACAAATAAAGCGTATAAAAGCAAAACTTGTGAAACTTAAACGACAACAGTGTGATGGGTACAAAGTCCGGTCTCGGTCCGATAACCTCATAGAGCAGGAAGAACCTTCAATGTTTCACGTAATACGCGAGAATAAGAGAGGCAAAAGAAAAATTATAACGCAACTCCGGTTACGTGACGGGACCACCCTCGTACAGCAATACGACATCAAAAATGCAATTCATACTCACCTGGAATCGCTGCTGGCAACGGGAAGCAACGACGCAATAATGCAACAGGAGCTGTTACGCAATCTTCAAGGGTCATTAAGTGATGCACAGGCCGAGAACCTTATTACAGACATTGATGAGGAGGAACTGGAATATGCCATCCAACGAAGCCCCAAAAACAAGTCACCGGGCCCTGACGGACTGACTGCGGAATTCTATCATACTTTTCGAGAACAACTGCAGCCAAAATTATTAGCTATGTACAATGAATTGTTGCAGCCAAATTTTAATCTGCCTCAAGAACTGGTAGAAGGAATTGCAGTTTTCATCCCTAAACACCCAGGAAGCAGACATATTGACGATTTTAGACCTCTGACGCTCCTAAACTGTGATTACAAAATCGTGGCACGAATCTTTGCCCGTAGACTGAAACTGGTGCTGAATACAGTAATAGGCAGATACCAGACGTGCGTGGGTCTTGACAGAAAAATCCAACAAAACTTATGTGAATACAGAGACGTGATTGCTACAGCACAGGCTTGCAAAATTCAGTGTGCCCTAGTATCACTTGATTTTGCAAAGGCATTTGATCAAGTGAATCACCAGTACCTCTTGAGCACCATGCTTGCTATGGGCTTTCCGCAGCGCTTCACGAACCTCATAAGTGAAATTCTTAGTAAAGGTGTAACAAGAGCATTAGTGAATGGACAGCTCACGAAAGAAATTAGAATAAAGAGCTCGGTGAGACAGGGCTGCCCCTTGTCAATGGCACTTTTTGCTATCGCCATTGAACCCCTGCTTGCGACACTAAATCAACGTCTACGAGGATTGACAATCAATGGAATCAAGATAGCCTGCAATGCTTACGCGGATGACGTGGGTTTTTTAGTCACGGACGACCAGGAGTTAGTAGCAGCTCTCCAAATCGTTAACAAATACGAACTTGCTTCAGGGGCGAAGTTAAATGAAAGAAAGTGTGGTTTTATGAACATAGGATGTGGGGTTGCAGTACAGCACCATGGATACATAACTCCAGTCTCCAAACTGCAATGCCTAGGAATCGAATACCGGAGTGACATAAGGCAAACGATCGCTGTCAATTACAGGAATCTTCTCGCACGTCTGCGTGCATGCATACAGAGTCACTACATCAGAAAACTTGATGACGTACAAAAGGTTTCCCTCGCCAACGTTTACATAACATCGAAGATCAATTACGTTGCACAAGTTTTACCGATGCCACACGAGACAATGAAACGAATTATGTCAGCTTTGGGTCACTTCGTCACTCGAGGGTACATCTTCAAAGTAAAATACGACACGCTCACTTTGGCCATTTGGGATGGTGGATTAAATCTTATGCATGTTGCAAATAAGGCACGGGCGCTATACGTGTGTAATACATACAAGATCTGGAAGAACTCACCGAACAGTTTAACAGCCCACCTGTTAAACGAGATCACGCCTACCAGTCTGCAGCCTCCAATCAACGTCCGACATATTCCGAGCGCTATGTCGCATTTTCAACCCTTTTTAGTCGACTTGAGCTACTTGCAGCTAAACATGCCAAATGATGAGCTCATGACGGCGCATAAGGTTTATAGGAAGTTAATGGAAAACAAGAACCGGAACGTCATTGAACAAAAATATCCCAACCACAGATGGCCAATAATCTGGAAGAACATCCACTGCCGTGATTTGACAACTGCGGTCAGAGCCTCCTGGTATCGCTTAGTGAACAGGAAAGTCCACACCAACTCCAAGCTATATTCCATACATTTGGTGGACTCACCACTGTGTGCAACGTGCAGCTTAATGGACAGCGATGAACATCTTTTTGTGTGCTCCAAGGTGAAAGACGTCTGGAACTATATTCGTAAAAAGCTTGCAACCATCACAAGAACATCGATTCTTCGTATTACACCTGACGATTTCTTGTACCCAGATACTGTTCCGTACCCTAAAACAAAACGGAACTCAGTTAACTGGCTGAAAGGTCACTTCGTCCACTATTTAATGTCAAGCACGACTAAAGGCGAAGAGGACTTCTCCATGTATATAGTCCAGCAACTTCGCCAGTTATCCCGTAAACAACATTACAAGCGAAACTATGCAAACTTTTTAGAAGCAGTTTTCAGAGAAGAATGTAGGAATTTCTGAGAAGTCCAGACATTTAAAACATGGAACACGAAGATAAAATGTAATTTGATGTCCTTCTAATAAGAGCGTTTTTATCCCTTTATTTTCTGTTAATGTTAACATTTCTTTTTCAATAAATTTTACATTTAAATGGCGAGAGGACGCCTTTCCTTTAATGATGTACTAAACATCCCCCTTGTGGATTAATGTCAATTATCATTAAAAAACCTGGCTGCTCACGTTTCACGAGTTAAGAGAAGATAAATAAAGAGAAAAGGCAAAGAAGTTGACTGAATTGTAAAGAAACGATAGAAACGGTAACATTCATTTTTCGAGAAGACGAACTCGGATGCGTTCGGAGAGCCAGGAAAAAAAAAGTCTGTGACGGAGGCACATCAGTTTTATTTTGTTATCTATGGAGGAAGATTTTGATTTCATCGTGGAAGCGATCCACTACCTACGCCTGAAGAAGAAGAAGAAGAAATTACTTTATCCAAAGGCCGATGAAGCCGACGCCGATGAAGGCGAATTTGGTGAGCGGAAGGACGGGTTGTAGGGGAGGAAGGAGACCCGAAAAAAAAAAAACAAAAAAAAAAGTCGGTAGAGCGCTTGCCCGCGAAAGGCAAAGGTCCCAGGTTCGAGTCCCGGTTCCGGCACACAATTTTAATCTGCCAGGAAGTTTCATATCAGCGCACACTCCGCTGCAGAGTGAAAGTTTCATTCTGGAAACATCCCTTAGGCTGTGGCTAAGCCATGTCTCCACCATATCCTTTCTTCCAGGAGTGCTAGTCTTGCGTGTTTGCAAGAGAGCTTCTGTGAAGTTTGGAAAGTAGGAGGCGAGGTACTGGCGGAAGTAAAGTTGTGAGGCGGCATCGTGAGTCGTGTCGGGGTAGCTCAGTCGGTAGAGCGCTTGCCCGCGAAAGGCAAAGGTCCCAGGTTCGAGTCCCGGTTCCGGCACACAATTTTAATCTGCCAGGAAGTTTCATATCAGCGCACACTCCGCTGCAGAGTGAAAGTTTCATTCTGGAAACATCCCTTAGGCTGTGGCTAAGCCATGTCTCCACCATATCCTTTCTTCCAGGAGTGCTAGTCTTGCGTGTTTGCAAGAGAGCTTCTGTGAAGTTTGGAAAGTAGGAGGCGAGGTACTGGCGGAAGTAAAGTTGTGAGGCGGCATCGTGAGTCGTGTCGGGGTAGCTCAGTCGGTAGAGCGCTTGCCCGCGAAAGGCAAAGGTCCCAGGTTCGAGTCCCGGTTCCGGCACACAATTTTAATCTGCCAGGAAGTTTCATATCAGCGCACACTCCGCTGCAGAGTGAAAGTTTCATTCTAGAGATGATATGGTTTTCAAGGGTTGTAGCGTAGTTCTCGATATGTCTAAAAATCTAATTGAAAATCAATCGATAGAGCGCTGTAAGACCTACAGTGTTATAATATAACGCATTTAGCTCTGAGCTATAGTTTCTTACTTATTTAACAACAACTTTTCTATCGAAATTTGGGAATGCCTTTTACCAGCTTTTCCACCCTGAGCTGTGTTTCATGAAACAGAATTACTGCTTAAAATATAATTTCCTGTACGCTCATATTTATCGTTTTAAGATAATAATTTTTCCATTCGTTTCTCCCAAGTGCTTGTAGTAGAAAGACCGAGAGAGAGAGAGAGAGAGAGAACAAGAGAGAGAGAGAGAGAGAGAGAGAGAGAAAGTACCCAATTTGAAATCCTGCGGTTGTTTCTTTCCAGTAGCCGATCCACATTCTCCCTTAGGCCACACAAACATATACACCCCCTCCCCCCCGCCCACACACACACACACACGAACCCACCCATAGACACACAGATATGGTGTACTGTGGTTGGAGAGTCATCTGCTTAATCCGCTATGAGGAAGTTCAGAGGGAAGTTACGTTATACATTTACTGCAAGAGACAGAAATCCAGGTACCGTTTCAGATGTGCTTTTTAACTTCCGGGATATTTATTCCAGTTCTCAACTCACAGCAAAGTCAGAGAATTTTTCACTGTAACAGTTGAGAACATTGACTAAGCCATTAAAAACTGTATTCTGTTTGTATTTTCATATGCTTACGACCTAATGAGATTTCGAATATTTGTGATAACATCTGGATTCCTTACTTTTGCAGAGAGTGTTGCTTTTACTTATCGCGAAACATCATTTTACTGGTATATCTTCCTGTGGCAGCGTTCAGATAGGTTTTCCTAAGATATCCCTCCCTTATATACAGCCCTCCAGCGTAATGATGCTGAAAGTATCGAGGGCACTTTCTGCAAATAATGAAGCTTAGATACTTCTTCACAGGAGAGTTATATGAAGGGACAGCCGGCCGCAGTGGCCGGGCGGTCTGCGGCACCCCAGTCACAGTTTCACAGCCGCTACAGTCAGGGGTTCGAATCCCCCCTCGGGCATGGATGTTTGTGTCTTCTTTAGCATAAGGGAGTTCATAAGTAGGAGGCGAGGTACTGGCGGAAGTAAAGTTGTGAGGCGGCATCGTGAGGCGTGTTGGGATAGCACAGTCGGTAGTGCGCTTACCTGCGAAAGGAAAAGGTCCGAGGTTCGACTCCCGGTTCCGGCACATAATTTTAATCTGTCAGGAAGTTTCAGTTCATAAGTAGTTTGTAAGCTTAGGGACTGATGACCCTTATGCTTGACAAACATTTGAACAAATGTTATGAAGGGACAAATTACCAGTCCGACTTTATGGATGGGTTCAGAACATCGTAGTAGAAACCGTGTCTGTGTTTGTAAGTGCATGCGTGTGTGTGTGTGGTTTTATTTATGCCTGCGTGAGCCATAGAGCTCTGTTTGATACTGTTGTTTACAGGGAGTTTGAACGACGTAAAACTGTAGTGAATTTCGCAGGAGTACTTCACAGTATGAAAGAGACTGAAGGTACTTCTGTGCTTAAATGTAGTTTGTAAAAGAAACTGAGATCCTCTTACGCATTGCTGACTGCAGCAATTACGTACACTCATCCTAAGAAAAGGAAACATTAGGAACTACGGAGATTGACAACAGAGTAACACCGCCGACAACAAAGCCTGACTCACAAAGTAATAGTTTCTTCTTCTACATGCGACCCAACTTACGAAGCACGAAAACTGAATATCGGAAACCGTTTTTCGTTGTCGTGTGTACATGTCAGGGCCATATATGGTTTTGCTGGATCGATTGAAAACGGCCTCTGGAAATTAGCTGCTCGGGTTTCTAATTTAGACAGCACAGTGGCTGTTACCTTTCAATTCAATATTATCACATTATTTTCAGAAATAAACAGGATGTGTTTGTGACAACTGATGAATTATTATTTAAGTCCTATTTTTGGGTTCTTGCTTCACCACGACCTCGGAAGTCCCGATATATTCGGAAAAAATGGATAAATATTTGTGACAAGTAAGTATATGAATGTCATTTCTGGTCCCATAATCTGTTACATATAGGCAACTGAGAGAAAAAAATATTAACGTATACCAGGGTTCGAACCAATGATCACTGCATTTAAAATATAAAACACTACTCTCCGTTAATGACCCGGCCATACTCCATACTAAACATCGCTACTGAATAGCTTTAGTCGGTGGACAATTGTGGCTGCTTTTACAATCTGCGAGAGTTTTTACAGCCACTGTGTCATTGATTAACATTTCATTGTAAGAAACGCTACCGAGGGTAACGTGGCTTTGATAAATCCATTAAAAAACGCTCAGGTGCAGCTTTATGAGAAGGAAAGCAGACTACAGTGAAGATTCGCTCAAGCAGCTGCCATTTCCAGCAAACTGCGCATGCCAAGAACTGTTATCGAGTATCAGCAGCAGCTCTGCACATGCGCAGTTTGCTGGAATCTGGTAACTGGCAGCTGCTTGAACGAAACCTGAGTGTCTACTGCTGCTGAAGCAGTCCTTCAAAACTAAAAATGCGAGTGTAGATCAGTTGTGGCTTACTTTCAAAGACATAATATCAGTAGCAATCGAGAGATTTATACCAAATAAATTAATAAAAGAGGGGGCTGACCCCCCGTGGTACACAAAACGGGTCAGATCACTGTTGCAGAAACAAAGAAAAACGCATGCAAAATTTAAAAAGACACAGAATCCGCAAGACTGGCAATCTTTTACTGAAACTCGCAACCTAGCGCGGACTTCAATGCGAGAATCTTATAGTTGTTTCCACAACGAAATCCTGTCTCGTAATCTTGCAGAAAATCCAAAGAAATTCTGGTCATATGTGAAGTACACTAGCGGCAAAACACAAACAATACCTTCACTACGCGATAGCAATGGTAATACTACCGACGACAGTACTGCTAAGACAGAATTACTAAACACAGCTTTCCGAAATTCTTTCACCAAAGAAGACGAAGTGAACACTCCAGTATTCAATCCAAGAACAGCTGCCAGCATGCGAAACTTAGAAGTAGATGTTCCTGGAGTAGTAAAACAACTTAAGTCACTAAACAAAAATAAATCTTCCGGGCCAGATTGTATACCAACTAGATTCCTCTCAGAGTATGCTGATGCAATAGCTCCGTACTTAGCTATAATTTACAACCGATCACTCAGCGAAAGATCCGTACCCAAAGACTGGAAAGTTGCCCAAATTACTCCAATATTCAAGAAAGGCAATAGGAGTGATCCCCAAAATTACAGGCCTATCTCATTGACGTCGATTTGCAGTAGGATTTTGGAACATATACTTTGTTCGAATATTATGTACTACCTCGAAGAGAACGACCTATTAACCAATAGTCAGCACGGATTCTGAAAATATCGCTCTTGCGAAACACAGCTTGCCCTTTATTCACATGAAGTGTTAAGTGCCATCGACAAGGGATCTCAAATCGATTCCATATTTCTGGATTTCCGGAAGGCTTTTGATACTGTACCCCACAAGCGGCTTCTAATGAAATTGCGTGCTTATGGAATATCTCCCCAATTGTGCGATTGGATTCACGATTTCCTATCAGAAAGGACACAGTTCGTTGTAATTGACGGTAAGTCATCGAGTAAAACAGAAGTGATATCTGGCGTTCCACAGGGAAGCGTTATTGGTCCCCTACTCTTCCTCGTGTTTATAAACGATTTAGGAGATAATCTGAATAGCTCCCTTAGACTGTTCGCGGATGATGCTGTCGTTTATCGGTTAGTGAAGTCAACAGAGGATCAAAAGCAAATGCAAAGCGATTTAGACAAAATTTCTACTTGGTGCGAAAATTGGCAATTGACACTAAATAAAGAAAAGTGTGAAGTAATACACATGACCACTAAAAGAAATCCGCTGAACTTCAATTACGCGATAAATCAGTCAAACCTTAAGGTCGTAAATTCTACCAAATACCTAGGAGTTACAATTACGAACAACTTTGACTGGAGAGAACACATAGAAAATATTGTGGGGAAGGCGAACCAAAGGTTACGTTTCATTGGCAGAACGCTTAGACGATGCACCAGCTCCACCAAAGAGACTGCCTACATCACACTTGTGCGTCCTCTCTTGGAGTACTGTTGCCCCTTGTGGGACCCTCACCAGGTGGGACTGACGGAAGATATTGAGAAGGTTCAGAGAAGGGCAGCTCGTTTTGTTTTATCACGTTACGGGGGGGAAAGCGTCACGGAAATGTTGCACGAATTGGGGTGGAAATCATTAAAAGAAAGACGTTATTCATTGCGGCGTGATCTGTTTGCGAAGTTTCAATCACCGACTTTTAGTTCTGAATGTGAAAATACTTTGCTAGCACCCACCTACTTAGGGAGACATGACCATCCCAATAAAATAAGAGAAATCAGATCGAAAACGGAACGATTTAGGTGTTCTTTCTTCCCGCGCGCTATTAGAGAATGGAACGGTAGAGAAAAGTTATGAAGGTGGTTAATGAACCCTCTGCCAGGCACTTAAATGTGATTTGCAGAGTATCTATGTAGATGTAGATGTAGAAGCAGAGCTGCCGCCTAGCGGCTGAGCACGCAGTTAATGTGCACCGATCATTCCCTTAATACGTGATCTGTGGTGCAGTGACTGAAGAGAAGGATGATTAGCTGCAAGCGAGTCTTCAGGGTAGTATGAAGAGAGGGACGTTTCGTGTTATTTGATGAGAAGTTTTTTGTTTAGAGTCTAAATTTGTTAGTCTCGCGATGAAGTGGCATGAGAAGTGATGATATTAACTTGATTTAAATGGACCTTAAGAGGTATTTTGTTGGGTAATTCCAAAAGTAAGAGATTAACGGACCACAGAAGTTTCAATATAGAACACCAGCCAACAACTCACGATTTTCAGTGGCTAAAACCACCCCAAGTAAGATGAATCAAAACTTAAAGCCAAAAGCGTCGTCAATAGTAAGAGCCAAATCACAAATGACAAGCCAAAGTCAAAAGGATACACAACGGTTTACATCAAAAGAAGTTGACAGGGCTCAACTTCCACCCCTCAAGCTAAAACAACCCAGCAAAGCAATAGGCAGAAACACCTTAAAAATTTCGTTAAAACTGAATGCCAAAGGACGCGTCTATCACTGCGATCCAAAATAAAACACTAAAACTCAAAACAGAAGGTTAACTATAGAACAAACTACATTTATTTCACTACAGCTACCGATCGATGGTTAAACCACCCACAAAAAAATGTTCAAATGTTTGTTAAGCTTATGGGACTTAACTACGGGGTCATCAGTCCCTAAACTTACAAACTACTTATGAACTACTTACGAACTAGGACGGCACAAATATCCATGCCCGAGGGGGGATTCGAACCCCGACCGTAGTGGCCGTGCTGACCGTGACTGGAGCGCCTCAGTCACCTCGGCCACCGCGGCCGGCAAACCACCCACACTCACACCCATAGTTGATACCAGCCATGAGCACAGATAGTCCGAACCGCACAAGCAAAGCAAGATGTCAACCCGCGGCCACAACGCCATGCACTCAAAAGGAGAATAAGAACGGCGATACTACAACGCCGATAAGACAAACCTGCTTGCAATAGCTACATAAGCACAACAACTGCCCCTAAATATAAGTTAATCTGTCTCGAAGTAAGGAGGTGGTGGGTGTTTCTATTCAGGAAAGGGATTTGGAAATACATGTACTGTGGTCTTCAGCGACATGTTTACCGGCTTATTAAGCGCTTCTCGGAGACGCAGTACTTAATCGGCCACAAGTGCCCTCAGAGAATTCCTGTCGGATCGGAAGCTCATAAACAAACATCTCTTTCCGGAGATATGCCAATCCGGGAAAAGGCTGGCGACAGTAGATTGATGAGAAATACCTGAAAGGCACAAAACACAACGGGTAACGAGTTCACGGAACAACAACGCAAGAAAACAAACGGAAACTGAACCGAGTAACAAATGTCGTATAAGGAAAGGGAGCGCCCAGCTACCACTGAGAGGGTAGTTGGTGGGTGAAGTTAAGCAAGCCTAGTCAGTTCAGGTTGCGTTTATTTTAATTAATATATATACACTACTGGCCACTAAAATTGCTGCACCAAGGACGAAGTGCAGATGATAAAATGGTATACATTGGCCAAATATGTTATAATAAAACTGACATATGATTACCTTTTCACGCAATTTGGGTGCATAGATCGTGAGAAATCAGTACCCATAAGAAACACCTCTGGCCGTAATAACGGCCTTGATACGTCTGGGAATTGAGTCAAACAGAGCTTGGATGGCGTGTACAGGTACATATGCACATGCAGCTTCAACACGATACCACAGTTCATCAAGAGTAGTGACTGGCGTATTGTGACGAGCAAGTTGCTCAGCCACCATTGACCAGAAGTTTCAATTGGTGAGAGATCTGGAGAATGTGCTAGCCATGGCAGCATTCGAACATTTTCCGTATCCAGAAAGGCACGTACAGGATCTGCAAAATGCGGTCGTGCATTATCCTGCTGAAATGTAGGGTTTCGCAGGGATGGAATGAGGAGTAGAGCATTGGGTCGTAACACATCTGAAATGTAACGACCAATGTTCAAAGTGCCCTCAGTGCGAACAAGAGGTGACCGAGAGGTGTAACCAGTGGCACCCCATACCATCACGCCGGGTGATACGCCAGTATGGCGATGACGAATACACGCTTCAAATGTGTGCTCACTGCGATGTTGCCAAACCCGGATGCGACCATCATGATGCTGTAAACAGAACCTGGATTCATCTGGAAAAATGACGCTTTGCCATTCGTGCACCCAGGTTCGTCACTGCATACACCATCGGCGCGCCAGTCACAGCCTGCACGGCCACTATGGTCGGGGGTCCGAATCCCCCCTCGGGCATGGATATTTGTGCCGTCCTTAGTAGTAGCTAGTCCATAAGTAGTTTGTAAGTTTAGGGACTAATGACCCGGTAGTTAAGTCGCATAAGCTATAAAATATTTGAACATTTGAACCATCGCACAAGCTCATGTCTGCGATGCAACGTCAAGGGAACTGTAGCCCTGGTCTCCGAGCTGATAATCCATGCTGCTTAAAACGTTGTCGAATTGTTCGTGCAGATGATTGTTGTCTTGAAAACGTCCCCATCTGTTGACTCACGGATCGAGACGCGACTGCACGATCCGTTAAAGCCATGCGGATAAGATGCCTGTTATCTCGACTGCTAGTGATACGAGCCCGTTGGGATACAGCACGGCGTTCTATATTGCCCTCCTGAACCCACCGTTTCCATATTCTGCTAACACTGGTCACGACCAACGCGATCAGCAATATCGCGATACGATAAACCGCAATCGCGGTAGCCTACAATCCGATCTTTATCAAAGTTGGAAACTTGATGGTACGCATTTCTCCTCCTTACACGAGGCATCTCAACAACGTTTCAACAGGTACCGCCGGTCAACTGCTGTTTGTGTATGAAAAATCTGTTGGAAACTTTCATCATGTCAGCACGTTGTAGGTGTCGCCAGCGGCGCCAACCTTGTGTGAATGCTCTGAAAAGCTAAACATGTGCATAGAACAGAAGCCTGTCGGTTAAATTTCGCTTTTGTAGCACGTCATCTTCGTGGTGTAGCAATTTTAGTGGCCAGGCTGAAGGTCCAACAAGACAGTTCAGAAAAGTGATGCAAGGCAGAATGGCTCGTAGACAGTACCAATTGTTTGATAAAATTTAGTGAAAACAGCTCTTCAAAAATACAATAGCAGGCATAATGAGCCCAACATCTTAAGCGAAAGTAGAAATAGTTGTTGTAAATACTATATTATTTACAAATGCCCCTGCGATTTCAATGAAAACAGCTGAACTTCAAAAATTTTCAAATGTTTGTATATATATCCGACCAAACTGCGTAGTCATCAGTCCGTAGCTTAGAAACTACATAAACTAAGGTAAACTAACCTAAGGACAAACACACACACACATCCATGCCCCAGGGAGAACTCGAACCTCAGACGGCGAGCAACCGCGCGCTCCGCAGCGAGGCGCCTTACACCGCTCGGCTACTCCACCGCGGCCAGCTCAACTTACATATCAAAATGACGCTAAAGTGAGGCTCCAAACTTTAGAGGAACACAGCCCTTTAAAAATACAATTACGAAAACACACTAAAGACGAGTTCAAAATTCAAGTAACGTCTATTATAGAGGCTGGTAACAGGAAACTGCGCTCAATGATATGATTTATGAATGAAATTTTTATTCAAATTATTGTTGAAGAAAAAGAAATTCATTCATAATTAAAATTCAACCTCTTCTCCCTTAGATAATTCTGGCGTTTACTAAATTGTTTGTGATACTTGTTATTCCAACTACATAGGTTAAATGGAACATGCTATTACATCAGGTTTAAAGAACGTTTTTTGAGAAAGAATGTCACTAACCCCAGAGTTAGTCTTTTGCTGACCATCCTCTCATTACAGGTCACGCACCTAAAGCCATTCGTGACCTGAACATTTTGTATGCGGAAAAAAAAGGCCACAGATTAGACGTGCTCGAGGAAATGCAAATATTTAAATATTTTTGTCGTAATGACAGACTTATTCTAAATGAACAGTTGCAACTCCGTAAGAGAAGCTTTTTTAACGGTATTAAGCCGTTACTCGGTGTACTTCGTGCAGTGTGCGAAATATTTCTCAAGACTTGATCCAAAGCATTTGTATTCCAAAAGCTAAATTTTAACTATTGTGCTTATTAAAACTTTGTTACTCGTCTATTCTCTCTACTAATATTGCATTGCCAAAATGACGCCTCTGCCATCTCTCATGTTAAACAAAGCATTTTTAGCAATGGTTTTTTCAATACTTATATTCTCTGTACAGTTGCCTAGTTGTAATTGCGACTACTACATGGCAATATTGAGGTAACGTCTTCCTGTTCACAAACCCACTTAGCACACCCCAGTCTGATGCCTCCGTTCAGGTGGAAGCCCAAAGTGGCAAGCTTTTCCTAAAAATTTCTTTTTAAATTTTGTGACATAAGCTTTACAGCTGAGTTGTATATTTTATTATATGACTTGTTTTATTTTATAATTTCTGATAAAGGCAATCATAGTCATTGCCGAAACCAGGCAAGCCAGCCGCGGTGGCCGAGGGGACTGCGGCGCGCCAGTCACGGTCTGCACGGCCACTACGGTCGTGGGTTCGAATCCTGCCGTTTTCACGCAACAATTTTGGAAAACACTGATCTGGATAGTCAGGAAATTCGTTTCAGTGAACTATTATTGTGAAGAGCAGTTCTCAGGAATCCTCGCTTCAAATGAAGCCACCAAATCGTCTGTAATCGAAGGAGGGGGACCATCACGAATATTGTCACGGCCGTCTTTGAATTCTCGTACCCACCTTGCGCACTTTGCTTTCACTCACAACAGTATCACCGTACAATTCACAAATCTGTCGATGAATTTCTGTGACAGACCGGAAATTTACTGAAAAATCCGTATCACTGAGCGAACCTCACACTCGGCGGGCGAGTAGATATTCTTGAATACTTTGAAAGAACAGAAAAAAACCGTAGAGGGTATCTACAGAGCTGAAACTGAGCAGAATTGTTCCCCGAGCCACACCGGTTCACGACGCATGCGTTCATTGCGGTAGGCACGCGAACTACTAGTGTCTACAACAAAACGGATCTTGAATGAATCATTTACTCTGCAGCGGAGTGTGCGCTAATGTGAAACTTCCTGGCAGATTAAAATTGTGTGCCGCAACCGGTTCTCGAACATAGGAATTTGCCATTCGCGGGCTAGCGCTATAACAATGAGCTATCCCAACACGACTCACGGTGCCGCCCCACAACTTCAGTTCTGCCAGTACCTCGCCTCCTACTTCGCAATTCTGAAAACGTCCGTTAGGCTGTGGCTAAGCCACGTCTCCACCATATCCTTCCTTGCAGGAGTGCCAGGATTGCAAGATTTGCAGGAGAGCTTCTGTGAAGTTTGGAAAGTAGGGGGCGAGGCACTGGCGGAAGTGGTGAAGCGGGATCATGAGAGCGCAAGCCCGCTAAAGGCATGGGTCACAGATCGAGTCCCGGTTCCGGCACAACATTTTAAGCTGCCAGGAAGTTTCAAAATGGAACGTCTAAAAATAAATAAATAATTAGATAAATAAATAAAACCTTGCCTCATATGTAATGGCCCATGGACTATGTTGTTCTTCGTGTTGTGGTTAACAATTAAAAATTGTGGCTGATTATAATTTGCAATAATTTGTACAGAGGGCGCTGGGTACTATCCGCACACACGAAACTAAGTCTGAAGCTAAGAAATCACTACATGATTGACATTCACTACATGTTCGTATGTTAACATGCAAACTGCTAGTAATTGTGGCCCACAGGGGTTCGACTCTAGGTATGGTACTATTTTCTATTTAGTCTCTTAATATTGTGATAAATTATACGTCTGCATATAGTTTATTATGTTTCTTAATAATTTAAGGACTTCACGTCTACAAAAGCTGATTTTGTGATTTTGTTATCAATATTATTTATTGCAGATTTGAAGATGGCGAGACACTGACTGAAATCGATTTGTAATAAAATAAAGGCTTCAATGCGGCCAAAGCTGTTGTGGCGTAAAGTCAGTGCGACACGCCAGACGCAAGAGAACGATCGTGAAGAAGGCAGCGGGTGACCGGCAGCCAATCACACGCCGGGCCGCGCATCCTGGAGGGAGAAACCGAGAAGCGCGCCCTCTACAAGCGGCTGTATCTAGGCCGACATGCGTCTGGAAGAGCCCATCTGAACCCGGCTCCAAAATAGGCAGTCACTTCGACTCAGCGCAGCTAGCATCGAGGAAGAAGACGCCGACGAGGGAAAAGAAGACCAGATCGAAGTTGAGTATTGTAAAAGTTTCAGTAAATAAAACTTTTATTACAAATCAGCATAGCTGTTTTAGATGATAACGAATCCCACGCGTCTGGCGTGAACCTTTCCTGAAAGACAGGCCAGGAGGAACAGAGCACAAAGCACAAGCCAACAAGGACGACTAAACAGGTTCTCTCTTTTTTAATAATTTCAATGTGGTCGCTCTGCACCAGACTCCATATGGAGCCGACTACATACAATTAGCTTCTGCTACGAAAGAGAAAGTGTGGGATATGCACAGGAGACAGTGTACGCCATCAACCTATATTCATCATATTAGTGCACGACGGCGTTAATGTACGCGGGAATAAGGACTCATTGTAATGAGAAATGATACTGATCAAATTCCAGTGGCCAGAAATGGTGCGATTCTTATCTGGATGGCTTCTTGGTTTACTAATTAACGCGCGTCACGCTCTTGGGGATTGTCAGATAGTGCTGTTTTGGTGTTTGCCAGACTGTTCCGGCGCGTTCCTCGGCCTCGGCCTGCACATTAGTGCGTCGCTCAGCTGTGTGCCGCGCCGCGCGTGTGCTGGCAGTCATTACTAGTGCTCGGTGCCTCCGGCAGAGGACGGGCGGTCGATGTGCGCGTCGCGCCGCGTTTACAGCCTAGATTGTCAGCCGGGATAACGGCCCGTCGTGTGGCCGCGCGTTCGATACGCCACGCGGCCAGCAGTCCGAGCGGGGCGGCCGTGTAGCCGGCGGCTGTTAATCAGCGCGCCTCGCGGACAAACACGCCCCACAAGGCCCTGCGTCACCGCGCCAGCCAGCGACGCCGACTACTTGCTGTGCTCTTGCGCTGCTGGCTGGTCGACAGCACTGGGGCGCCGACAAGTAGCGCAAAACAGGCGCCCCTCGAGTGTTTCAGTAGACCTGCAATATGTAGTAGTGTAAGTCGAAATTTGGGGGTTAATATAGAATCTAACATTTTATACAGAGATTATTACTCGCTCAGTAAGAGCTCAAAAATACAATAATATGTGGACAGATAAATCGTTATGCTTGAAATGATTATGATCTGATGACAAATATACAACATACATTATATATATATATATATATATATATATATATATATATATATATATATAATTTTGTATAGAATACATTGCTTCATGATCTGATGACAAATATACAATGCATATATATATAATAGCTGTATGTTATATATTTGTCATCAGATCATAATACAATGTATTACATACTAAATTTTATATACACATTATTATATTTTTGAGCTTTATCTGAGTGAATACAATCTCTGTATAAAATCTTAAATTCTATATTAGCCCACAAATTGCATGTATGTATATATATTAATATATAGTATGCATTCAGGTTTTCATCATTTAAAGCATAGTGTTAGATTCCATCTTCAGTGCATTACGTCTTTAATGTAATTTCTTTGCTTCTGTTAGAAATAAACAAAAATGGTGGCTGTGATTTGTTACACATAATTGAATTAAGACATTGAAAGGGAACTGTGGCCACTGGAGGTCCGATATTTTAACTGTTTACATTTAACTTGACTTGAACTATTGTATAAAGTTACATTCTGATACATTGTTTTCTATTGACTGTGTAAATCATGGGATTCTTCTAGATAAGCTAAAGTATTGTTGTATGAGTGGGACAGTGCACAAATGGTTTAAATCATACTGAACTGGAAGAGTGCAAAAAGTTGAAATAAGCAGGTCACATAGAAGACACAATTAATTCCTCTAACTGGGAAGTTATCAAAAGTGGGGTCCCACAAGGTTCGTTCTTGGGTCCTTTGCAGTTGTTAATATACGTTAATGACTTGCCATTCTATATTTACGAAGATGCTAAGTTATTTCTGTTTGCTAATGAAACAAGTATAGCTTTCACACCTGACAAACAGTAATTCACTGATGAAATTGTAAATGATATCTTTCAGAAAGTTATTAAGTGGTTCTCTACAAATGGACTCTCATTAAACTTTGAAAAAACCCAGTATATACAGTTTCATACAGTAAATGGCATGACACTATTAATAAATATAGACCGTGTACATAAATCTGTGGCTAAGATGGAATATTCAAAAAATTTTGTGTTTGCATTGATAAGGGATTGAATTGTAAGAAACATATTGAAGATCTGCTCAAACGTTTGAGTTCAGTTCAAATTGAAAAATTTGGTGATTATGTCAGTAAATTAGCTTACTATGCCTATCTTCATTCACTGCTTTCATATGGGATCTTATTCTGGGGCAATTCAACATTGAGTAAAAAGGAATTCTTCGCACACAAGCGTGTAATCAGAATAATTGCCGGAACCCACCCACAATCATCCACAGACATTTATTCAGGGATCTAGTGATCTTCACTGCAGCTTCACTCATGAAATTTGTGATTAACAATCCGATCCAATTTAAAAAATAATAGCAGTGTGCATAGCTACAGCACTAGGAGACATGGTGATATTTACTAAGGTTAAATCTAACGTTCGCACAGAAAGGGGTGAATTACGCTGACACAAACGTCTTCGGTCAGTTACCAAGCAGCATCAAAAGACTTACAGATAGCCAACTAGTATTTAAAAATAAAATAAAGGAGTTTCTGATTGGAAACTTCTTCTACACTTTAGATGAATTTTTAGATAAAACTTAAAATAAAAAAATAGATTAAACAATACAAAACAATAAAGAAATGAAAATAAAAATCCTAAAAATATTGATTGTAATGTATAGACAGCATTTGATAAACTGACACATTCCACATCATAACGAAATGTCGTATATATGATCTATGGAACAAGTATTAATCTAATCTATTCTCGTGTAGACAGTGCAACAGGTCAACCTAACCTAACAGTACACAGACTAATGTTATTCCAACTGATGATGTGACTTGAAACCCTCCAAACGGGTTTTGGTGCAATAAAAACAAAGTGACTGGTTAACAGTAATACCTTGTGTTTCAATTCAGTTGCAGACAACAGTCACGGTAAAGCCTACACAATAACGTATTCATTTAAAGACCACCAGAATGGCATTGACAGCAACACTTCGTTGTCTGCAGCTCGTCTCCTGTATTCGGTATCGTATCGATTGGACCCTAGACGACTCGATAACCATGGTAGGCTCGGATGAGTCCCGACTTCAGTTAGTAAAAGCTAATGGAAGGTTTCGAAAGTGGTGCAAACGTCACGAAGCCATGGATCCAAGTTTGCAACAAGTCAGTGTGCTCCATGCTGATGGTGTGGGCCGCTTTTGCACAAATTAGATCAATGATAAGGAAGGGTTACGATTGGCTACTTACACACAGTTTTCAAGAAAACATGAACTTCAAACACTTTATAGGTATGCTGCCTGGTGACGTCGTCGACCACTGACCATATTTCGACCTCCTAAATTGTATGGCCTTCCTAAGATCCACAAAGAGAATGATTCTTTGAGGCCTATAGTATGTAACATGGGTGCTAACATGCCCACCAAAACATCTTGCTAGTTTGTTGAGCCCAATAGTAGTTAGGTGTGACAACCACATTAAGAACTGGGCGACTGCAGTGACGTTGTTTGCATGACTGACATTTTATTGAGTTTTTATGTGGTTTCCCTCTTCACTGGCTGATTCCTTGCAGCTAGATCGGGGTGAGTTTGGTGTCGAGTTAAGAAACCTATTTAGACATGTGCTGACTACCAATTTTAATTCAATGGTCAGTGCTACGAATAGACTGATGGGGTTGTAATGGGAAGCCCGTTGTCACCCATTGCGGACAATTTGGTTAATGAGGATTCGAGGAACGTCGAGACAGCAACCTTCTGCGTATTTTTTGAGATGTCTAGACGATATTTTTATCGTTTGCCCTCATGTGAGAAAATAAACGGCTTTTTGGAACATCTAAATTGAATCCACCCCACTAATCAGTGCATTATAGAGGTGGAAAAGAACAGCTGTCTTCCCTTCCTTGATGTGTTGGTCAGCCGCTGCGGAGCGGGCGAGTGCAATAAGGCGCGATTCTACAATGCGCGACGCCGTTCCCATTCGGGGTTCGAATCCCTCTCGTGCGTGGATGTTTGTATCGTCTTTAGTATAAGCTAGTTCATAAGTAGTTTGTAAGTTTAGGGGCTGATGACCCCGCAGTTAAGTCCCATAAGCTATACAATAATTTGAACATTTTGTGTTGGTCAGAAGGTAGGTTGATGGTACGTTGGAAGATGCTGTTTATAGGAGGCCTACTCACACTGATTTGTATCTAAGAGTAGTTATCACCACCTATCTCAGCGTGAAGGAGTACTTGGTACCTTGGTCCACAGTGCCCATGACATTTCAGACCCTGAAAGTTTGTCAGCTGAGTTGTCCCTTCTCGAGGTCACCTTTCGTCAGAATGGTTATAGTGAGAGGCAGATAAGACGTGCGTTGCGCTATCAGCCGATTGTGCTACATCTGTGACGACACTAACGAAGCAGCACCTAAATCTATGACCTATTTGCTTACGCAGGAAGCATTTCCAAAAGCCGTAATGAATTGTCAAACAACTTACTGGTATGGTGCCGGGTGATGTGTTTGACCAACGCCGATATTTCGACAAGAGCACACCCTCCCATTCTCACTCAGTGCAGTTATGCCTTGAGAATAGGAGGGTTTGCCTCTGTCGAAATATAGGTGGTGGTCGACGACATCACCCGGCACTATATCCGAGAGTTGTTTGGAAATATCCAAAAGGATTCGTCGTATTTTGCGTACATTTGATGTGTTTTCGACCACCTTCTAAGATAAAGGCCCTGTTGGTCTCCGTGAAGGATGATCTTGGTTCGCGTAAGGCTGGTGTCTATCTTATTCCTTGCAGTTGTGACATGTCATTTATTGGTCAGACAATAACTATTGCGGAAGACCCCTTGTACTGAACACAAGCGAGCAAATCGGCTGTTGAAGGACATGGTCATGGCACCGGCCGTCCTGTGGAATAGAACAGAGCGATTCTGGCGCCGGCCGCGGTGGCCGAGGGGACTGAGGCGCTCCACTCACGGTCCGCACGGCCACTACGGTCGGGGGTTCGAATCCCCCCTCGGGCATGGATATTTGTGCCGTCCTTAGTATAAGCTAGTTGATAAGTAGTTTGTAAGTTTAGGGGCTGATGACCCCGTAGTTAAGTCCCATAAGCTTAACAAACATTTGAACATTTTGATTTTCGATTCTGGCATGCACTTGCATCTTTTGGGATAGTGTTATTAAGGAAGCTGTTGAAATTTAACTAGCAATCGACCTTTATTTGGTGTTTGCGTTTAATTTAAATTCTGTTTGGAATCCGGCTCTGTTTCTCGTCAAAATGCAGAGGCACAAAATTAATGCTGCCTTACGTGTTGATTAATAGTCACTAATGATTTTCTGATGTTCGTCATCTTTGGTTGTGTTTACTCTGCGGTTACTTGTACCGTGTGTGGTATCTTTCTTGTTTTCCCTCTGCAAACTGAGGAATTTAATTCCTTTCTAGATTTCTTGCTCAGTGTGGTTGTGCTTTGAGAAATGCAGGAAGTGATCTTGACGAAATATCGACGGTGTTCGACGATGCCACCCGACACCATAGCCGATGTAGTTAGAACATTCAGTACGCCGGGAAAGGTTAAGGTTTCACATGGACTTCATATCCGCAAAAATAACGCTGGACTTTTGTGGTCACAATGTTGTACGCGATTGTTTCGGTAACTTGATGTACGCTAAGACTGAATGGTTTGGCCACCCAATATCCGGATATGAATCCTGTAGAATATCTGTGAGGTTTTAGTTGAAAGTTTAGTTAATGCACAAAATTTTCGATAGGTATTACTTTCACAATTTTGGGTCTATATAGAGGCAGCATGGTTTTATATTCCTGTCCGGGACCTCCAATAACTTTCTGAATACAACCATGTCGAGTGATTGCCCTTTGCCCGACAAAAGAGAATCTACCGTGAAATTAGGAGGGTACCAGACTTTGGCACCTGAGTGAATAACGAACGCGAAAAATAACATAATCAAGACGCACGGGTTAGGCCTAAGAGGAGAAATCTTTCCTCGCAACGACATGTGATGAGGCTCATCGGGCCTCACAAATAGTAGTCTAAGTTTTTGTTGTGTCTCGACTGATGTTACACTGTCTACAGCAACAGGTGTGCGTTACTTGATTTCTTTATTATAGAATCCATCATTACTGGTGGAAACGGGACAGTGGCTGGTCAAGAGTGTGAAGGAAGTGAGTTACCAACGGCTGTATATATAATAGAAATATTTATTGTTTCACTACCAGTTTCGGCATTCCATTATGCCATCTTCAGATCCCTACATCGGGGCATAATATCCATTAAGTAGAGATATCGAAACTGATTTCGTGGAATTCTATCTCTCAGTGGGATCAACAACAACAACAGTTGTAGGGACCTGGAGATGGCAAAATGGAATGCCGAAACTGGTAGTGAAACAATAACTTTTTGCTATTATATATACGGCTGTTTGTATCTCACGTCCTTCATATTTAGTAACTTTGTCGTTAATAATCCAACCCATTTCAAAAGTGATAGTAGTTTTCATAGGTTTAATAACAGGAGAAAGGATGATCTTCACTATAAAGTGTTGAATCTCACTTTGGCACAAAAAGGGGTGAATTATGTTACCACTAAAGTCTTCGGTCACCTACCAAACAGCATCAAAAGCCGGACAGATAGCCAACTAGCATTTCAAAATAAATTAAAAGAATTTCTGATTGACAGCTCATTCTATTCATTGGATGAATTTTTAGATATAAATTAGTAAATCTAAAATCAAAAAAGATAAAAAAGTAAAATAAAATATAATAAAAATATATTTGTGTCATATAACATTTTGTGAAATGTAATATCTTGTACAGACACCTTTTATTAACCTGGCACGTTCCACATCATTACAACGTGTCGTATACATGACCTATCGACATAATCCAATCCAATCTTGAAAATGTAGTGAGTTGAAGATAGATGCTCGTAACTAGAAGCGGTGATTTGAATGGAGAAGAGTCGACGTTATTCCTGTATGATCAAATTGTGTGTGTATAAATTGATTCATAAAAAGACTTTCGTAATCTATTTAAATGTTTTAGAGTAAGTGACTCACATAGGCACGTTTTTAAATCTCTACCATTTCATTGTAGCGACTTACAACTGTAAGGAAACATGCCACACTGTAGTAGTACATTTAGTAATTCATGTGACAATGATATATCGAATATATAGTGGTCGTGTAGTGCTGTGAACTGTGGAGCTTAAGACTCTTTGTCAGAGATTTTTATGTTTGTTCTCTTGTTGTGGTTTACGAAGATACGTCATGGCATGTTCTAAAACTGAATGTACGTTTGGTTAAGCAGAAACTATTATTATTATTTACGAAGCAGCAATAAAAGAATATTAACCTGAAATTAATGAGAGTCTGCGAAGTCATTTTTATATAAAGTATACAAAAAACTTCAAACGACCACTTCAAGAATTTGATGAAGGTGAGATATAATCCAGTTTTCTGGATACTCTTATTTACTAATCAGATTGAAGCAAGTTATAGAAGACCTCGTCAACAGTGTGTCTGTGTGGCGCTGAACAAATAGATCCACGAATCTGCATTAAACACGGCGACGAATATCTTTCAAAAATTGTTTACAAGTCATCCTATAAATTTTCTTTCTTCTTTCAGCCTATAACAGAAGTGCAGACTGCTGGCAAAAACCAAACTGGTTCTATTAATGTGTCTGTGTACATTACGACAACACATTACACAAATTACAATTAGAACAGTACTATTATAACACCAAGTGATAGAGGCTGTTCCTGCCTGAGAGACAGACACAAGCTACATCAGTTCCTCTAACAGAAAATTCCTGCACTCAAATGAAGACGGGCCGCTTAGCCGAGAACGCCCTAGGTCCCACTCGCCACTTCTCTGGTAGCCTCACAGCTGCTAAATTCACGGAAATGGCCGTGCGCTATAAGGCTCCTTGCTGCGGAGTGCGCGGCTTATCCCCGTCAGAGTTGGGAGTCCTCCCTAGGGCGTGTGTGTCTGTGTAGCCTTTGGCATAAGTTTCTTTAAGTAGTTTCTAAGTCTAGGGACCGCGGTGGAGTAGCCGAGCGGTCTAAAGTGCCTCGCTGCGGACCGCGCGGTTACTCGCCGTCAGAGGTTCGAGTCTTCCCTGGGGCATGGGTGCGTGTGTTGTCCGTAGATTAGTTTTCCTTAAGTAGTTTGTAAGCTACGGACTAATGACCACGCAGTTTGGTCCCATAGATTTACAAACATTTGAACACTTTTAAGTCTAGGGACTGATGACCACTGGTCACAAAGCTTGACAAACATTTAAAGATTAGTACACCTCGTGACATCAGTAGTTTTCACACCGGAGTCTGTTGATGCAGGCGTCGACTACCGCGCCAGCGTCTGCTGCACATTCTGCACCTGTGAATGGCTCTCCGAGCATAACGGACGTCGCTGTGGTGGCGACTCATTGTGTTCGTCACCTCAGCACTCTCTGCACAAGCGTTTCGGCACTTGCAATTCCTCTTTCTAATTCTCAATACTTCCATATTACATGATGTATCCGTACACATTTTTTTGTCCGCTCGTTATTTAATCATGTTCAACAGTTTGTAGAGATTATCGGACTTAACTGTGGGGTCATCAGTCCCTAAACTTACAAACTACTTATGAACTAGTTAATACTTAGGACGGCACCAATATCCATGCCCGAGGGGGGATTCGAACCCCCGACCGAAGTGGCCGTGCAGATTGTGACTGACGCGCCACAGACGGCTCGGCTACCGCGGCCGGCTTGTAATCATGTGGACATTCTCCTACCGATCTGGTTGCTGCTGCGAGTTTTGACACTATTGATTTCTGTGTCACGCTTATTCACTCTGACGGTTTGCTATTTTTACTGATCGGGGCTTATTTAAACTGATGGTTCTCCAACCGCGGATAACCGCAGGACTTACTGTAATCGAACCACGATCCTTCCCAACGAAGGCCGCAAAGCTCATATTTCGCTTGCAGAAGGCTTTCAGTAAACCTGTACGCATTATTGTTTATTCCTATCCTAGCTTAAATCCCGCTGCTTCGCACGCGCATACTGAATGGTCTGCAGTGGTTTTTTTTTCTATTTCTAAATATAAATTTTCGTAGATTCAGCTTTAAAATGCTTTCCTAATCCAGTATTTTAATACAATTTGCCACCCCCTATTGCACCATTCATGGCAGAATTCATAACAACCCGAAACATTTTTTTTTTAATTCTGACTATAGTTCCAAATCCAAATTTTCGTATTTATAGCATCAAAATAGTCTTACGAGCACCCTTGGAAGATTTTCCCTCATTGCACCCACTTAATGGTTGAATCACAAAAAGTATGGAAACACATGTTTTTTTTTTTTTTTTTTTTTTTTTTTTTTTTTTTTTTTTTTTTTTTTTCATTCCAATCAAAAATCTAAATCACAACTTTTGTATTTCTTACTTCCAAATTGCCAGAATAGCAACATATTTTGAAAAAACCCACTCATCCCTTATTTCACACCCTTAGGATGGAATATCGTAAAATTGCTGATGCCTACAGTGTAAATGTTCAAATGTTTGGAAATCTATCGGACCAAACTGCGTGGTCACAGTCCGTAGGTTACAAACTACTTAAACTAAGGTAAACCAACCTAAGGACAACACACACACCCATGCCCCAGGGAGGACTCTAACTTCCAACGGCGAGTAACCGCACACTCCCCAGCGAGGCGCCTTAGGCCGCTCGGCTACTCCACCGCGGCACTAACAGTGTAAGATAAACAACGCCTACAAATTTTCTATCGTCTGTAGATTCACTTTTAAGCGCCGTTTCGTGTCTTTTAGAAACGCATCGAGAACGCGAAATTTCTTTCTTACGCTTTGGCATCTTTCTTGGTAGTTTTACTTTTCAGACTTAAATATGCATTTATTTTTCATTATTCGTACGCTTTTTGCAAGAAAAACAACTAAAGAATGTGCATCACGTTTCGCTGTATATAATCTGTTTGCTATTTTATTGTCAAAAGTCATCTCTGGTCTTCAGTCCGAATTCGGTATAAGCTGATGGCTCACTGTATCTTCCACCCTCGCAGTGGCCGAGCGGTCTGCGGCGCGCCGCGGTGGAGTATCCAAGCGGTCTAAGGCACCTCGCTGCGGAGCGCGCGTTGCACGCCGTCGGAGGTTCGAGTCCTCCCTGGGGCATGGGCGTGTGTGTTGTTCTTAGGTTAGTTTACCTATGTTTAAGTAGTTTGTAAGCTACGGACTGATGACCACGCAGTTTGATTCGATAGATTTACAAACATGTGTGTGGGAGCATGTCTGCAGCGAGCCAGTCACAGTCTGCACGGCCGCTGCGGTCGGGGCTTCGAATACTGCCTCGGGCATGGGTTGGGTGCTTGTGTTGTCCATAGAGTAAGTTTGTTTAAGTTAGTCAAGTAATTAGTGTCTAAGACTAGCGACTGATAACGAGTAGGTTTCGTCGCATAAGACCTCACACATATTTGATTTTCTGCCGACCTATTATAGCTATCGACAAGGAACTGCTATGGTGTTCGATGGGAGACTTTATACTACAACAACACATTCGTTCGTCTCCACTGTGTAGTTTTTGCTGAGGAGCAAAATATTGTGACCCACAAGTAGTATTTCATAAATCGATAACTTTGACCTCCCATATCTTCCTCCCCGTTATCGTTATCAACCCTCTACCATGATAGTGCACATTGGAGACTGATATCTACTACCACAAAAAAATACTGTTCGTTTGCGATATGTAGGTTTGTCTGCAGAGTGAAATATAGGCACAAACACTTCAATTTTTATATATATTTAGATTTTTGTAGTAATGCAAACAGATGATTCATATTTTTTATATTCAGCCACCCGTTTACCGATGTACTTTCGCGCCGACTGTTTGCAATCACCGGTGAGCCGTGGAGCTGCGCCGTGATTTGTGCCTGTCGACTGTCGACAGGAACGCCCCCATCCGGGCATGATCGGCACCGCGGCCACCGCCGCCTGACAGCTTGACACATGGGTTAATCAGTCACTGCATCGCATCCGGCGCATTTTTCCCTCCGTTGACTTTCCGAAACCGCATTTCATTGATTGTCTCGTCCGATGCTGATTGATCACTCCTGGCGTATGATTTACAAGATGGACAAATGCGTTTCTGATGTCGACACATTTTTTTACTACTGCCGATTGATGTTCCAGGTATCTGGCGCGTTTGGGCACCACGTGGACGCATTAACTCCGTAAATGCTACGGGCATAGTTATTGTGATTACCTGACATTGTTTTACTAAAGTCTTCTTATTTAAAGCATTATATAGCAACAATTGTAATGAAATTTTACACTGATGACAGCTTTCGGCTGATTAATTGGCCTTCATTGTCTCATTCATTTACAAACGTAGCAATCAGAACCATTTCATTCAAGTAAATGGTCATCTGGTCACCGTAAAGAGTATACGAGTGTGAGTCAGTAAGTATATGGTGAAGTGAGGTAGACACGCCAGTACTGTGCGTAATATGATGGTATTTCTCTAGGACACATCCACCTGGTGGATTGCAGCGAACCAAATAAAGCTACAGCTCAAGAGCGTCACTTATAAGATGCAACCGCTGCCACATAAATTCCCAGCTCCAGGCTTTTAAAGCCTTCTCGAACGATAGGACGAGTGTTTAAATCTACTTGTGGAGTCAGCTGGAAAGTAAAGCAATTTTCAAGCTTGTAACGTATTACTGGCGTGTCTACTTCGCGACTTATTTACTGACTCATCTTCGTGTATGTAGTCGCTCGGCATCAATTTCCTCATCCGCTTAGCCTCTCAGACGAATATCCTGCACCAATTTATCTCCCCTCGTTAACGATATCGAGCACTTGTGCATCTCTTATACTGTTCGATAACTTGACTTCAATACTACTACTGCCTGTGATCACCGACCCTGATACGCTGCCGCTCCTTTTAGATTCAAATCTCATCGTCCCTTCGCTTTCACACGCCACATACACTATCACAACGCAACTTCAATCAACTTCCCTTAGCAGACAACGTAGTCCATTTTAACATTTATTCGCCCTACACTTGTTGTGCGTCACGGTCTGCACGGCCACTGCGGTCGGGGATTCGAATCCCCCCTCTGGCATGGATGTTTGTGCCGTCCTTAGTCTTAGTTAGTTCATAAGTAGTTTGTAAGTTTAGGGACTGATGACCCCGCAGTTAAGTCCCATAGACTAGAAAAACATTCGAACATTTTGAACTTGTTGTGCGTCTCCAGCTACATCACTCCGAGTCCCTGTCGTGCTTCATGTCCTTAGTTATTCCGTTTCAGCTTGATTTCCTGCCACAAGGCATTCACCAAACCCAACTCTATCATCTGTTATTCCCCAACTTTTACCATCTTCTCCACAGACCCTTTCTAATATAACCCGCAAATTTTACAAGCATGTACTGTGGATTTCTGAACATCCATCTCTCAGTTTACATCTACTTCGCTCAGTGAATATTCTGTTCTTTTAGAAGATGTGTTGTGTTTTGAAATGTAAATTATTTTTGTGATTCACATATTAATTTTGAAAAGGACCAAACAATATATAATACCGCCTTTCTCCCGTATCTAATGGAATTTAGTCTTATATACTGTCTGTCCTATAATCTTAAATGTACACTCCTGGCCATTAAAATTGCTACACCATGAAGATGACGTGCTGCAGACGCGAAATTTAACCGACAGGAGGATCATGCTGTGATATGCGAATGATTAGCTTTTTGGAGCATTCACAAAGGTTGGCGCCGGTGGCTACACCTATAACGTACTGACATGAGGAAAGATTCCAATTGATTTCTCATACACAAACAGAAGTTGGCCTGGTGAAACGTTGTTGTGATGCCTCGCGTAGGAAGGACACATGCGTACCATCACGTATCCGATTTTAATAAATGTCGGGTTGTAGCCTATCGCGATTGCGGTTTACTGTATCGCGACATTGCTGCTCGCATTGGTCATGATCCAGTGACTGTTAGCATAATATGGAATCGGTGGGTTCAGGAGGACAATACGGAACGCCGTGCTGTGTCCCAACGGCCTCATATCATTAGCAGTCGAGATGACAGGCATCTTATCCGTATGGCTGAAATGGATCGTGCAGCCATGTCTCGATCCCCGAATCAACACATGGGGACGTTTGCAAGACAAAAACCATCTGCACGAACAGTTCGATGACGTTTGCAGCAGCATGGACTATCATCATGGAGACTATGGCTGCGGTTACCCCTGAAGCTGCACCACAGACAAGAGCGTCTGCGATGGTGTACGCAACGACGAATCTGGGTGCACGAATGGCAAAACGTCATTTTTTTCGGATGAATCCAGGTTCTGTTTACAGCATCATGATGGTCGCATCCGTGTTGGGCAACATCGCGGTGAACCCACATTTCAAGCGTGTATTCGTCATCTCCATACTGGCGTATCACACGGCGTGATGGTATGGGGTGCCATTGGTTACAAGTCTCGGTAACCTCTTGTTCGTATTACGGCACTTTCAACAGTGGCCGTTACATTTCAGATGTGTTACGACCCGTGGCTCTAACCCTCTTTCGATCCCTGCAAAACGCTACATTTCAGCAGGATAATGGACGACCGTATGTTGCAAGTCCTGTACCAGCCTTACTGGATACGGAAAATGTTCGACTGCTGCCCTGGCCAGCACATTCTCCAGATCTGACGTCTCGTCGATGGTGGCCGAGCAACCGGTTCTTCACAATACGCAAGTCACTACTCTTGATGAACTGTGGTATAGTGTTGAAGCTGCATGGGCATCTGTACCTGTAAACGCCATCCAATCTCTGTTTGACCCAATGCCCAGGCATATCAATGCCGTTATTACGGCCACAGTGGTTGTTCTGGCTACTGATTTCCCATATTATAACCTGACTGAACCTCTCTGTACAAAAACGCATGGCTGAAGGGCAAAATGTGGGGAAAAAGGCATAGAATGATAATAAAAAGAAAATATAGAAATAACTTTACTGTTCTTTCATATGTGTACCTCAAAAATTTTCTAAAGGTAACTTCGGTGTTTGCTCTCAAGAGACACATTATTGCCTCTATGCTCGAAACTAGTTTTACTTTGTGGATTTTTCACATTACATGGGTCATTGACTATGTGTGCAAGTTAGTGAGGTGCATCTATCGTACAATTACGTGTCGTGCAATTTGTTATTGCTCCCTGCAATTTCGGAATGACTCGTCGAGAGACACACCAATAAGTTTCAAAATTAGCTTCAGATATAAGAGATCACACACTATTCTGTCGTTGTTCTACCACGCGTATGAAGTCTTCTTAGCAACATTTGCTGAATGGCTAACTAAGCTGTTCAAGGTTAAGCTCAGTGTTTCTGCCTTTCTAGTATCGTTTAAAGATAATTTAAGGCCAGTGTTCTGGTGGTTAAGTCAGCGGTAAGTGAGGATTAAATGTTTCATTTGTTAAGCGGTGTGTGTAATGTGAAGGGTCCTCGTTGAAAGTTCTGCTCCGTGGGAAGAATATTAGCTGAACAGGAGCTTCTCATTTTATAAGGCTGTATGTATCTAAAACTTAAGAGTTTCTAGGTAGTCCTTAAATTTTGGCAGCACACTTTCGTTTTGCAAGTTACTAACTTATTAAAAATGACGTTTTTTAGTATTGCCTGAAAAGTATGTTCCAACATTTGATATTTCGTAAGTCTTTGATATGCCATACTGCAAGAGCAGCATTCGGGTTTCGAGTAGAAAACTGAGCGAATATGAAAGGTTGACGGCAGTAGAATTGTTCTGCAGTCCGGTTCAACAGCGTTTGCTGGCCGCGATGGCCGAGGGGACTGCGGCGCGCCAGTCACGGTCTGCTCGGCCACTATGGTGGGGGGTTCGAATCCCCCCCTTGGGCATGGATATTTGTGCCGTCCTTAGTTCATAAGTAGTTTGTCAGTTTAGGGACTGATGACCCCGTAGTTAAGTCCCATAAGCTATACAAACATTGAACAACAGCGTTTCTCCGATAAAATAAAACGTCGCCTTTCCCCCAGCGACTACCATTTCAGTTCTCGAATTATTTCAGTACACTCGCACGTTTATGGAATCAACATTACAAGAACTGCCTGAGTCGTCGTTTAAACCGATCTGACCGCTGTGAAGTAGCCGAACTATCTGAGGCGCCTCACTGCGGTGCAATTGGTTGCTCGTCGTCGGAGGTTCGAGTCCTCCCTGGGGCATGGGTGTGTGTGTGTTTGTCCTTAGGTTCGTTTACCTTTGTTTAAAAGTTTGTAAGCTAGGGACTGATGACCACGCAGTTTGGTCCGATATATTTTTGCAAACATTTCAACCGCTCTGGTGAGAATTTGGGAAGATGTGATTCGTCTTTTACGAGTATTTCTCAAAATACGAATCACATCTTCCCAAATTTTCACAATAAACTGAAGGCGACCATCCACCTTCCCCCTGACTGTCATTATAAGCTCGTTCTATTTAATATCGCTCTGCAGCGTTACGCTTATTTACTAAATTGGCTCGACTCTGTAAAGCAGCGCACTACTAATGCTGTATTCAAAAATTACGGGATTGTTTCTCCTACTCATATGCATCATGTTATACGAGGGTTGGAACTTAAATAATGGCAACACTGCTGTGGACGTACCTTGAATTGGAATCTACTATTGTCGCTGATAGCACACGTTTTTGATATATCTACCTTACCTCGAAGCAAATAGACTAGCCCGACCCAAATCACCGGCGTGCGAGCAATCGAGGGCAAAACAGTCACTTGTGACCGAGCGGTCTAACGTAATGGTGTCACAGTGTTTTCGAAACAACAACCACTGCGTTGGATCAAGATTGAATGTGCCAGAGGTCGTTCAGCACGACAGTGTTATCTAGGTCTTCAAGAGGCGTGCGGGGAATCGGCATTGTACTACAGAAAAGTGACACTTCAGTAAAAACTTTCAACGAAGGTCGTCAAACTGTGGCAGACATGCATCGGGCAGTTCGTCCTAGCGTCTCTGCAGAAGAAGTGCGTACTGTTGCCTCATTAGTGGGCAGTGATCGACGCCATACGATTCGTGAGCTCGCCCACGAAACAAGTTAGGGCATACGACTGTACTTCGCATCCTGAAGGGACGCCTAGGCATGCGAGAAACTGCATCATGCTGGGTTACGCAGAAATGCAGAAATGGGTGCGTTACGACGCTTCTAAGACGCACTTGGAGCGCTATGTCTGCCAGGGAGAGGACGGCTTACTCTGTTTAGTAATACGGGGTGACACATGGACAACATAGTACGAGCCAAAAGTGAATTTCCATACACCCGGTTCTTAAGTCCTTGCGACTTTGATTTGATTCTGAAGATGAAGGATTGTTTCAGAGATTCGACAGGCAGCAGACCGCTCTATTCAGAACAGGCTCTGCTAACGGTAAACTATGCCTTCCACGTCTCTGGTAACGGATTCTACACAACTCTGCTGACTACTTTGAACGACAGTAACGTGCAAACATGTAACGATTATGTATCGGTTGTGAATAAATAGTTGCCAGAATCTCTGTCTATATAAAAGCGAAGGGACACTCATTCACTCACTCACTGACTACACACGAAATCTGGAAACTACTTCACCTATGAAGCTGAAATTTGACAGGAATGTAGTTTATAGGTAGACGACGTCAGCTAAGAAAGGACTTTGCGATAGAGTCGATAGTTCAGGAGAGATGGCGTCATAAACAATGAAAACTTCCCCGCGTTGCGGCACGTGATAGTGTGACTTCATCAGTGCACGATTTGAGAAGGAGAACACTTAGCGACTCGCAACAAACTTTAAACATAGTTTCAAACCTTTACGAAACTGTTTCTCACTGACAACCCAAGAAAAATGATAAAAGGAAAAAAGTTTGTCGCTTATAAATTTTTCGGGGTTTCTGCAGTATATATATGGCATTTGGAATAACGTTACAATTTACTACTGGTACACTGTTAATTGAATGTAATTTTGAAATTGTATCATAGTACGACACTCAGTTCATGAGATGGAGTCATAAATGATTAGGTCCATGAAAAACCGCCTCAACACGCATGACGTTTTGATTTATTTCATCTTTCCTACTATACTCGCGACGGATTTTGCAGACTTTTACATATACACCAATGGTGTGGTTTCGAAATAATATCGTATTACGACATACAGTTCAGGTACTATGACGTCAAAGATAATGAAATCCATGAAAATTCGCCATAATAAGCATGAGGTTGTAATTTACTACGTCTTTACTACAAACCTCTTTTATAATACATTTCGCAAGCAACTTCTCAATATTCCACTCTACAAACCTGGTAAATAATGTGAAACATGTCTGTACAAATTCAGTAACATTGTTTCGCCTGTTTTGTATCGACATTTGTATGTAAGGTGTTATATGAACTTCTTTGAGTAACTAAGTCTATGGTTTACTCTATTGTGTAACATCTCTGTCAAAGATTATGTTTGTAAGGAGCAGCCCTACTAAAGCACGTCCGCTCTACACAAGAACTACACACCGACTGACTCTCTCTGTTCAGCTACTCCTCACACACATAGAATTTGACAGAGATGTTACACAACAGAGTAAATCATAGACGTAGTTACTCGAAAAAGTTCATATAACATTTTACATACAAATATTGAAGCAAAACAGGCGAAACAATATTATTGAATTTGTACAGACAGGTTTCATCACCCCTCTCCTACGAGCGAAAAATTTTGTAGGGTGGGCAATGCATATGGCATTGCCTAGCCAACAAAATTTTTACATATCAAATACAAAACATTAACATCATCAGAGATCATACAAGATACAGAACAAGAAATAATGTGAAATATGACAGACAAAATTATATACAAATTTCACAAAACAGTAGCAACATGCATGGGATGGTACAAAAGGTGACAAACATAAGTATGTATCATTTTACAAAACAGTATCAGCAAATATCATTCACAGTATGACAAGCATAAGCATGTATAACTTTTACAAAACAGTATTAACCAATGGAATACATGGAAAAATACAAAGTGAAAGACATAAGCATATACAAGTTTACAAGGTATGGTTGACCAATGTCATAATCCATTTAAAATGTAATACAGATATCAAATAACATAAAAGTCGAAGTCCATCTCAAAAGAAAGGCGAATACAAACAATATACAGGATGCTACAAGTGTCACAAATGTTTTTGTAGGGCACATAATTCAGGAGATATTACGTCTCAAACATGGCATCCGTAAATAGGTATTGCATTATGTTTGTCATTTTCATAAGTTTTTATTACTCTGTTCGCAGCACATATCGCCGCAAACAATATCCAAATGTACCACTGAACGGAGCTGCAATATTATATCACTGAACGACACAATCATCGGTAGATCCGACGTCATAACCACTCAGCTGTTTGAAAACGAAACTACAGGGCGAATTTTGCTGTAGAATCCATCGAAACGTGAGTACAAGTACCTCAGATGTCTTCATGAAGGCAATGATGGTGCTCCAGAGTAAGTTCACCTGATAGTTTGTGTATTCTGCAGCAGGAAAATGTGGTGTTTCTAGAGGTTTTAGATAAGTAGCTTAGTTATTGCGGCTATATAAATACAATTTTCCCTAAGTTATTTCATAGTCTCTCTAACATGTTGTCCAAGACCTACTTCAAAAAGCATCTTCACTGTTGAGAGCTGAATGACAGAAAATTAATATTAATTACCATTTAATCTCCTGTTTGTATCATTGATTTCGTATGTTTCAAGATGTTTCACTCCTTAATAGTGGACATCATCACAATAAAACCAACTATGTAAATTCTCCTAGTTTACCATCACTTCACGACTGATTTTTTTGTCTGTTTTATAGTAACTAATAATATGCAATTGTGCATAGTGTCATTCTCGTTATTAAAGAACAAATCATGTACAGTTCAATAACGAATCAAGTATTTTCAATACATCAATAACTTACTACAAAAAATTGTTTCAATGCGAAAGCTGTTTGCTTTCAGTAGCTCATTAATTCTACTGTTAACGAAAAAAGTTTCGAAACAAAAACTGTCACTTCATTGTATGTCATTAATTGTATTGTTGTGAAAAATTTTCAAAACGAACGATGTTTATTTTTACAACTTTAGTAAATTCATTGTACAAAATCCAAAAGTAAGGGTGGTGTTTTTAGTACTCAATGATTTTATTGTTAAAAATTGTCAAAAACGAAGGGTGGTTGTTTTTAGTTTGTTAATAAATTCTCTGTTAAAAATTAAATATGTTTGTTTTTATTATGTCAATAAATTGATTGTTAAGTAAACTAATGGACTGTATTTAATTTTGTCAAGCGAACGAAGTTGCTGGTAGCAGCCAGTATTCGTATGTTTGGGTTTGAATAATGCGCTTAAGGTTTTTATTTTTTATTTATTTATTTATTTTAGCCAAACAGGGAGATAAACAATATAGTTCAAATGTTTGTAAAGCTTATGGTACTGAACTGTGGGGTCATCGGTCCCTAAACTTACAAACTACTTATGAACCAACTTATTCTAAAGACAGCACAAATATCCATGCCAGAGGGAGGATTCGAACCCCCGTCGCGGGAGGCCGCGCGATCCGCACCATGGTGCTCCAGACCGCTGCGCTACTCCCGCGCAGCAAACATCATAGTATTTCCATCGGAATTTAGAAATGCAGCTAGAGGACTGGGGTTGACGAAATGTTTCAGAGAAAAGTATGACCCCAGAAGCGGCCCTCGCTTTTGTGCTGTCGTACATCTATTCCGTAATGGAAATGAATAGATTAAAGATTCACTGTCGACTGGATCACGCAGCAGATACCTACATGTTTTTTAAACTTCACTAAATTTTTGAAGAAAATTCTTGCATCATGTTCGCATCTTTATTTGCAGATAATTGCTGAAAACACACAAAAATGTGAACTTAAAACTGGATACACGAAACAGATTCTCGTGTAGATATGAAATTAATACACATTTCCTGAAGAAAGCTTTCCTCGTTTGTGTACATGTGGTGAGTGTATTATGGCAGGAAACAAAGAATTGAAACAAGAAAACTATTACACATAAAATGTTATTGGTGTTGTAGAGGCACTTATAATTTCTATGTTTTTGGTAAAAAAAAGGGGTAGTGGATACCCATTCAATTTTCCGTAGTTCATTTAAGGTTTATGTACATAATATGTACGAAAGTACTCATAAAAAACTTGTCCATTATCTCAACTGTTTTCTTAATTTACACTAGGGTCTGATGAGGAAACGTTCACGATCTGTTTGAATAATGGGCTACGCTATAGGTTAGTCTGCATTTATAGTTGAACTCTTCCGATGTGGAGCCACAAATCGAACCGCTTTCTTAAAATCGGATGACAAGTACTTCGCAGAGCCGCAAGTCCGCATGGACAGAACTGCGCCCGGTTCCCGCGTCTGTCCGTCGCGTGTGACGCTCTCTATCTCGAGAATGAAATGAGTTATCGTCCTGCTCTCAACCTTAAATATAATTTAGATATCTTACCTACATTTCGTCTGTAGCTTTGCATGTGCTAAAAACAAACTTAGGCAAAGTCTACGCAATGCGATTCTTCTTCTGCGAACTTTTCAAAACTTTGCGCAGTAGTTTACTTAACCGTTAACTGTGCTGGTGTCTTCACGTTACGTTAACGTGCTGTTTGGGTCTTATAAATCCAAATAAAAAATTGATAAAAATACAACACTTTTCATATACAAATTGTAATATTTTGAGGCAATGCGTCATAATTTTTATGATGTATTAACAAATTTCACATATTTAATGGTTAAATAACTTAGCAGTAGGAATTATGACATTTTCACATGAATTTTCAGTCTGGACTTTCTGACAGTGGACAGATTCAATAAATGCAATTAAAAACAATAATTCTAAAAAATATATGTATAATGTAGTATCTGCTGTCACTTACGGAATGAATATGTGCCCCAAAAATGAACACACCACACTGTCCACACCGTGTTTTAGTTGTTCTCTCAGCAACATCTCATGTCCCGACTTCATACCTGCCCCATAAATGTAACAACCCAATAAATTCTTTTAGCTGAATCAAATCTAAGTCTATGATGTACGATGGGTGTGGTTCCTTGTTGTTCTCCCTACTTGATCTTATTTTGTAATTTGTGTATATTAAAAGAGTATTCAGCACGTCTTCAGAAACAAATAAGTTCCTGGCTTGTAACACTTTCCAGGTTCAATATTTCTTCCAGCACCTTTCTGTCCTTGCAGGTGGACAACTATGTTATCAGCACGAGTTCTAGTACGTCGTTTACACTTTTTAAACCATTTCTAATTTGGGTTTTTGCCATAGTAATAGTTTGTTGCACTGAGATTTTTATTTATCCATCTCAAGACACTTCACACTCAGAATCTTGTTCACTCTCAATAAACTGATTTTCTTTAGCTTCACTTTCATCGTCTGAATCAAAAAAAAAAAAAAAAATGTGGATCATTCACGATTCCTCTTCTGTTAGGGCCCTACTTGCTCAATTTCGCGAAGAGATTATGCTGAAAAAGCAAACAACAATTTTGCAATCTCACGCAATAATTAATGAATGACTGCTTTCATATAAGGCAAATTTCAAGAGAATGTAAGTTTCTGAAAGATAAGTTCACTCGGCGACGGGAGTCCATGCAGTTACATGCTGGTGGGGTCTGCGTTGTCAGAAATTTAATATTTCGCCTTTGAGAACCAACAATGCAAGTTGCTATCTGCAATGGTGAAATGTCAGTATATACCGAGATTACGAAAAGCCTCCCCGATATTTAGCCCATAGCCCGAGAAATATTACGAAACCAAAGTACACTGGCGTTTCATAGACTCAACAGAATAGTTAAGGGTTAATTTGATATAGCACAGAAACTATACGGCATAACGAATAGAAAATCAGATCATTATCGAGCATAAACATCACGCTATAAGACGTGAAAAAATTATTTTCTTTTACATAGAATAGTGTTGTCAAAGTTGGCAGATAAGTGTTATAATCGCTCGGAACGCTGTGGCGGTCAGCAGCGGAATAGGCCCAGCATGGCCGCCGCTGGCAGGCTGGCCATACTTAACTGTCCTTATACAGAGCCTTAGAAGGATTGGCGTGCTCCGGCCTTGTGCGTGTCCTGCGGCCGCGCTCCGCCCCGCGCGTGTGTCGGCCCTCAACCTGGAGAGCGTGGCACAGACGTGCCTCCGAAGCCGCCCTGGTGGTGTAGCGGTGCGCAAACAAGCCGCTAATGGAGACGCCGGAGCACCGCGTGCGTGCGCGCGCAGCCGGAAGAGTGTAAGGGTGGTGGGGGGGGGGGGAGGAGGCAGCGAAGGCCAGCACTCTTCATCAGTGTTGCCAACCGTGGGGACATTTCACTCTTTTTCTTCCAAAGTGTAGGGACGTAAGGACGGATTTCCGATCGTTTTTAAAAACGTAGGGGTTTTCCTCAGGAACGATGGAGAATGAAAGACAATTTTTTTCGTACATAACAGTAACCATTGTACAAGAACGTTAATAAAGGGAAAATTCAGCTACGAATGCGCAAGTAGCTCCTTTCGTTAAAAGAAGAATCATACCTAATTGTAGTGAATCCTGGGAGGAGGGGGAGGGGGAACTATGAGTATGAAACTCTTCAGACAAAGGATTTCCTCCCCTATTTTTTTTCTTCCCTTCAGATATCAGTTTGGTCCGTAGGGACTTTCATGTAGGACTTATGGATTTTGACACGACATCTAGGGACATGGTTGGAAACGAGTTGGCAACACTGCTCTTCATAACCGCAGGTGGCAGACACCAGGAGAGGCTTCCCGCACCATCGGTTTTACTTGTGTTCGTACGCTCAGATACGGTGTTCTCGTCGAATAAATATGTAGGCATAGCGGCGCAGGACCCATATAAACTTTGCCATCGTCTAATGACTGTTGTTGGGAAGGCGGCTGGCCGATTTAGGTTCATTCGGAGGATTTAGGTAAAAATAGTTCATTCGCAGACAGTGTATTATATGGCTTCGGTGTATTAGGAGAATTTTGGAAGGTTGTGGTTAGAGTACGACTCATACACGATTTGCGGTCGAAAGTGAAACCACAATCGAAATTGCGTAATGAAGTAAAAATTTCAGGTAAATTTACAATACACCACTAATCACTAGTTCCTCCACATTTCGCAAGATGCAATTAAATAAAAATTTCTGGTAAATTTTCATTATACCACAAATCACTAGTTCAAAAATCAAAAAGTTCAAATGTCTATAAATCTATCGGACCAAACTGGGTGGTCATCAGTCCGTAGCTTACAAACTACTTAAACCTAGGTAAACTAACCTAAGGGCAACACACACACCCATGCCCCAGGGAGGACTCGAACCTCCACGGAAAGCACTAGTTCCTCCACAATTCGCAAGATGCAATTAAGTAAAAATTTCAGGTAAATTTCCATTACACCACAAATCACTAGTTCCGCCACAATTCGCAAGATGCAATTAAGTAAAAATTTCAGGTAAATTTACAATACACCACTAATCACTAGTTCCTCCACATTTCGCAAGATGCAATTAAATAAAAATTTCTGGTAAATTTTCATTATACCACAAATCACTAGTTCGAAAATCAAAAAGTTCAAATGTCTGTAAATCTATCGGACCAAACTGCGTGGTCATCAGTCCGTAGCTTAAAAACTACTTAAACCTAGGTAAACTAACCTGAGGGCAACACACACACCCATGCCCCAGGGAGGACTCGAACCTCCACGGCAAGCACTAGTTCCTCCACAATTCGCAAGATGCAATTAAGTAAAAATTTCAGGTAAATTCTATTACACCACAAATCACTAGTTCCGCCACAATTCGCAAGATGCAATTAAGTAAAAATTTCAGGTAAATTTACAATACACCACTAATCACTAGTTCCTCCACATTTTGCAAGATGCAATTAAATAAAAATTTCTGGTAAATTTTCATTATACCACAAATCACTAGTTCAAATATCAAAAAGTTCAAATGTCTGTAAATCTATCAGACCAAACTGCATGGTCGTCAGTCCGTAGCTTACAAACTACTTAAACCTAGGTAAACTAACCTAAGGGCAACAAACACACCCATGCCCCAGGGAGGACTCGAACCTCCACGGCAAGCACTAGTTCCTCCACAATTCGCAAGATGCAATTAAGTAAAAATTTCAGGTAAATTTCCATTACACCAAAAATCACTAGTTCCGCCACAATTCGCAAGATGCAATTAAGTAAAAATTTCAGGTAAATTTACAATACACCACTAATCACTAGTTCCTCCACATTTCGCAAGATGCAATTAAATAAAAATTTCTGGTAAATTTTCATTATACCACAAATCACTAGTTCAAAAATCAAAAAGTTCAAATGTCTGTAAATCTATCGGACCAAACTGCGTGGTCATCAGTCCGTAGCTTACAAACTACTTAAACCTAGGTAAACTAACCTAAGGGCAACACACACACCCATGCCCCAGGGAGGACTCGAACCTCCACGGCAAGCACTAGTTCCTCCACAATTCGCAAGATGCAATTAAGTAAAAATTTCAGGTAAATTTCCATTACACCACAAATCACTAGTTCCGCCACAATTCGCAAGATGCAATTAAGTAAAAATTTCAGGTAAATTTACAATACACCACTAATCACTAGTTCCTCCACATTTTGCAAGATGCAATTAAATAAAAATTTCTGGTAAATTTTCATTATACCACAAATCACTAGTTCAAAAATCAAAATGTTCAAATGTCTGTAAATCTATCGGACCAAACTGCGTGGTCATCAGTCCGTAGCTTACAAACTACTTAAACCAAGGTAAACTAACCTAAGGGCAACACACACACCCATGCCCCAGGAAGGACTCGAACCTCCACGGCAAGCGCTAGTTCCTACACAATTCGCAAGATGCAATTAAGTAAAAATTTCAGGTAAATTTCCATTACACCACAAATCACTAGTTCCGCCACAATTCGCAAGATGCAATTAAGTAAAAATTTCAGGTAAATTCTATTATACCACAAATCACTAGTTCCGCCACAATTCGCAAGATGCAATTAAGTAAAAATTTCAGGTAAATTTACAATACACCACTAATCACTAGTTCCTCCACATTTCGCAAGATGCAATTAAATAAAAATTTCTGGTAAATTTTCATTATACCACAAATCACTAGTTCAAAAATCAAAAAGTTCAAATGTCTGTAAATCTATCGGACCAAACTGCGTGGTCATCAGTCCGTAGCTTACAAACTACTTAAACCTAGGTAAACTAACCTAAGGGCAACACACACACCCATGCCCCAGGGAGGACTCGAACCTCCACGGAAAGCACTAGTTCCTCCACAATTCGCAAGATGCAATTAAGTAAAAATTTCAGGTAAACTTCCATTACACCACAAATCACTAGTTCCGCCACAATTCGCAAGATGCAATTAAGTAAAAATTTCAGGTAAATTTACAATACACCACTAATCACTAGTTCCTCCACATTTTGCAAGATGCAATTAAATAAAAATTTCTGGTAAATTTTCATTATACCACAAATCACTAGTTCAAAAATCAAAATGTTCAAATGTCTGTAAATCTATCGGACCAAACTGCGTGGTCATCAGTCCGTAGCTTACAAACTACTTAAACCAAGGTAAACTAACCTAAGGGCAACACACACACCCATGCCCCAGGGAGGACTCGAACCTCCACGGCAATCACTAGTTCCTCCACAATTCGCAAGATGCAATTAAGTAAAAATTTCAGGTAAATTTCCATTACACCACAAATCACTAGTTCCGCCACAATTCGCAAGATGCAATTAAGTAAAAATTTTAGGTAAATTTACAATACACCACTAATCACTAGTTCCTCCACATTTCGCAAGATGCAATTAAATAAAAATTTCTGGTAAATTTTCATTATACCACAAATCACTAGTTCGAAAATCAAAAAGTTCAAATGTCTGTAAATCTATCGGACCAAACTGCGTGGTCATCAGTCCGTAGCTTACAAACTACTTAAACCTAGGTAAACTAACCTAAGGGCAACACACACACCCATGCCCCAGGGAGGACTCGAACCTCCACGGCAAACACTAGTTCCTCCACAATTCGCAAGATGCAATTAAGTAAAAATTTCAGGTAAATTTCCATTACACCACAAATCACTAGTTCCGCCACAATTCGCAAGATGCAATTAAGTAAAAATTTCAGGTAAATTTACAATACACCACTAATCACTAGTTCCTCCACATTTTGCAAGATGCAATTAAATAAAAATTTCTGGTAAATTTTCATTATACCACAAATCACTAGTTCAAAAATCAAAATGTTCAAATGTCTGTAAATCTATCGGACCAAACTGCGTGGTCATCAGTCCGTAGCTTACAAACTACTTAAACCAAGGTAAACTAACCTAAGGGCAACACACACACCCATGCCCCAGGAAGGACTCGAACCTCCACGGCAAGCACTAGTTCCTCCACAATTCGCAAGATGCAATTAAGTAAAAATTTCAGGTAAATTTCCATTACACCACAAATCACTAGTTCCGCCACAATTCGCAAGATGCAATTAAGTAAAAATTTCAGGTAAATTCTATTACACCACAAATCACTAGTTCCTCCACAATTCGCAAGATGCAATTAAGTAAAAATTTCTGGTAAATTTACAATACACCACTAATCACTAGTTCCTCCACATTTTGCAAGATGCAATTAAATAAAAATTTCTGGTAAATTTTCATTATACCACAAATCACTAGTTCAAAAATCAAAAAGTTCAAATGTCTGTAAATCTATCAGACCAAACTGCATGGTCATCAGTCCGTAGCTTACAAACTACTTAAACCTAGGTAAACTAACCTAAGGGCAACAAACACACCCATGCCCCAGGGAGGACTCGAACCTCCACGGCAAGCACTAGTTCCTCCACAATTCGCAAGATGCAATTAAGTAAAAATTTCAGGTAAATTTCCATTACACCAAAAATCACTAGTTCCGCCACAATTCGCAAGATGCAATTATGTAAAAATTTCAGGTAAATTTACAATACACCACTAATCACTAGTTCCTCCACATTTCGCAAGATGCAATTAAATAAAAATTTCTGGTAAATTTTCATTATACCACAAATCACTAGTTCAAAAATCAAAAAGTTCAAATGTCTGTAAATCTATCGGACCAAACTGCGTGGTCATCAGTCCGTAGCTTACAAACTACTTAAACCTAGGTAAACTAACCTAAGGGCAACACACACACCCATGCCCCAGGGAGGACTCGAACCTCCACGGCAAGCACTAGTTCCTCCACAATTCGCAAGATGCAATTAAGTAAAAATTTCAGGTAAATTTCCATTACACCACAAATCACTAGTTCCGCCACAATTCGCAAGATGCAATTAAGTAAAAATTTCAGGTAAATTTACAATACACCACTAATCACTAGTTCCTCCACATTTTGCAAGATGCAATTAAATAAAAATTTCTGGTAAATTTTCATTATACCACAAATCACTAGTTCAAAAATCAAAATGTTCAAATGTCTGTAAATCTATCGGACCAAACTGCGTGGTCATCAGTCCGTAGCTTACAAACTACTTAAACCAAGGTAAACTAACCTAAGGGCAACACACACACCCATGCCCCAGGAAGGACTCGAACCTCCACGGCAAGCACTAGTTCCTCCACAATTCGCAAGATGCAATTAAGTAAAAATTTCAGGTAAATTTCCATTACACCACAAATCACTAGTTCCGCCACAATTCGCAAGATGCAATTAAGTAAAAATTTCAGGTAAATTCTATTACACCACAAATCACTAGTTCCGCCACAATTCGCAAGATGCAATTAAGTAAAAATTTCTGGTAAATTTACAATACACCACTAATCACTAGTTCCTCCACATTTTGCAAGATGCAATTAAATAAAAATTTCTGGTAAATTTTCATTATACCACAAATCACTAGTTCAAAAATCAAAAAGTTCAAATGTCTGTAAATCTATCAGACCAAACTGCATGGTCATCAGTCCGTAGCTTACAAACTACTTAAACCTAGGTAAACTAACCTAAGGGCAACACACACACCCATGCCCCAGGGAGGACTCGAACCTCCACGGCAAGCACTAGTTCCTCCACAATTCGCAAGATGCAATTAAGTAAAAATTTCAGGTAAATTTCCATTACACCACAAATCACTAGTTCCGCCACAATTCGCAAGATGCAATTAAGTAAAAATTTCAGGTAAATTTACAATACACCACTAATCACTAGTTCCTCCACATTTTGCAAGATGCAATTAAATAAAAATTTCTGGTAAATTTTCATTATACCACAAATCACTAGTTCAAAAATCAAAATGTTCAAATGTCTGTAAATCTATCGGACCAAACTGCGTGGTCATCAGTCCATAGCTTACAAACTACTTAAACCAAGGTAAACTAACCTAAGGGCAACACACACACCCATGCCCCAGGAAGGACTCGAACCTCCACGGCAAGCACTAGTTCCTCCACAATTCGCAAGATGCAATTAAGTAAAAATTTCAGGTAAATTTCCATTACACCACAAATCACTAGTTCCGCCACAATTCGCAAGATGCAATTAAGTAAAAATTTCAGGTAAATTCTATTACACCACAAATCACTAGTTCCGCCACAATTCGCAAGATGCAATTAAGTAAAAATTTCTGGTAAATTTACAATACACCACTAATCACTAGTTCCTCCACATTTTGCAAGATGCAATTAAATAAAAATTTCTGGTAAATTTTCATTATACCACAAATCACTAGTTCAAAAATCAAAAAGTTCAAATGTCTGTAAATCTATCAGACCAAACTGCATGGTCATCAGTCCGTAGCTTACAAACTACTTAAACCTAGGTAAACTAACCTAAGGGCAACACACACACCCATGCCCCAGGGAGGACTCGAACCTCCACGGCAAGCACTAGTTCCTCCACAATTCGCAAGATGCAATTAAGTAAAAATTTCAGGTAAATTTCCATTACACCACAAATCACTAGTTCCGCCACAATTCGCAAGATGCAATTAAGTAAAAATTTCAGGTAAATTTACAATACACCACTAATCACTAGTTCCTCCACATTTTGCAAGATGCAATTAAATAAAAATTTCTGGTAAATTTTCATTATACCACAAATCACTAGTTCAAAAATCAAAAAGTTCAAATGTCTGTAAATCTATCAGACCAAACTGCATGGTCATCAGTCCGTAGCTTACAAACTACTTAAACCAAGGTAAACTAACCTAAGGGCAACACACACACCCATGCCCCAGGGAGGACTCGAACCTCCACGGCAAGCACTAGTTCCTCCACAATTCGCAAGATGCAATTAAGTAAAAATTACAGGTAAATTTCCATTACACCACAAATCACTAGTTCCGCCACAATTCGCAAGATGCAATTAAGTAAAAATTTCAGGTAAATTTACAATACACCACTAATCACTAGTTCCTCCACATTTCGCAAGATGCAATTAAATAAAAATTTCTGGTAAATTTTCATTATACCACAAATCACTAGTTCAAAAATCAAAAAGTTCAAATGTCTGTAAATCTATCGGACCAAACTGCGTGGTCATCAGTCCGTAGCTTACAAACTACTTAAACCTAGGTAAACTAACCTAAGGGCAACACACACACCCATGCCCCAGGGAGGACTCGAACCTCCACGGCAAGCACTAGTTCCTCCACAATTCGCAAGATGCAATTAAGTAAAAATTTCAGGTAAATTTCCATTACACCACAAATCACTAGTTCCGCCACAATTCGCAAGATGCAATTAAGTAAAAATTTCAGGTAAATTTACAATACACCACTAATCACTAGTTCCTCCACATTTTGCAAGATGCAATTAAATAAAAATTTCTGGTAAATTTTCATTATACCACAAATCACTAGTTCAAAAATCAAAATGTTCAAATGTCTGTAAATCTATCGGACCAAACTGCGTGGTCATCAGTCCGTAGCTTACAAACTACTTAAACCAAGGTAAACTAACCTAAGGGCAACACACACACCCATGCCCCAGGAAGGACTCGAACCTCCACGGCAAGCACTAGTTCCTCCACAATTCGCAAGATGCAATTAAGTAAAAATTTCAGGTAAATTTCCATTACACCACAAATCACTAGTTCCGCCACAATTCGCAAGATGCAATTAAGTAAAAATTTCAGGTAAATTCTATTACACCACAAATCACTAGTTCCGCCACAATTCGCAAGATGCAATTAAGTAAAAATTTCTGGTAAATTTACAATACACCACTAATCACTAGTTCCTCCACATTTTGCAAGATGCAATTAAATAAAAATTTCTGGTAAATTTTCATTATACCACAAATCACTAGTTCAAAAATCAAAAAGTTCAAATGTCTGTAAATCTATCAGACCAAACTGCATGGTCATCAGTCCGTAGCTTACAAACTACTTAAACCAAGGTAAACTAACCTAAGGGCAACACACACACCCATGCCCCAGGGAGGACTCGAACCTCCACGGCAAGCACTAGTTCCTCCACAATTCGCAAGATGCAATTAAGTAAAAATTACAGGTAAATTTCCATTACACCACAAATCACTAGTTCCGCCACAATTCGCAAGATGCAATTAAGTAAAAATTTCAGGTAAATTTACAATACACCACTAATCACTAGTTCCTCCACATTTCGCAAGATGCAATTAAATAAAAATTTCTGGTAAATTTTCATTATACCACAAATCACTAGTTCAAAAATCAAAAAGTTCAAATGTCTGTAAATCTATCGGACCAAACTGCGTGGTCATCAGTCCGTAGCTTACAAACTACTTAAACCTAGGTAAACTAACCTAAGGGCAACACACACACCCATGCCCCAGGGAGGACTCGAACCTCCACGGCAAGCACTAGTTCCTCCACAATTCGCAAGATGCAATTAAGTAAAAATTTCAGGTAAATTTCCATTACACCACAAATCACTAGTTCCGCCACAATTCGCAAGATGCAATTAAGTAAAAATTTCAGGTAAATTTACAATACACCACTAATCACTAGTTCCTCCACATTTTGCAAGATGCAATTAAATAAAAATTTCTGGTAAATTTTCATTATACCACAAATCACTAGTTCAAAAATCAAAATGTTCAAATGTCTGTAAATCTATCGGACCAAACTGCGTGGTCATCAGTCCGTAGCTTACAAACTACTTAAACCAAGGTAAACTAACCTAAGGGCAACACACACACCCATGCCCCAGGAAGGACTCGAACCTCCACGGCAAGCACTAGTTCCTCCACAATTCGCAAGATGCAATTAAGTAAAAATTTCAGGTAAATTTCCATTACACCACAAATCACTAGTTCCGCCACAATTCGCAAGATGCAATTAAGTAAAAATTTCAGGTAAATTCTATTACACCACAAATCACTAGTTCCGCCACAATTCGCAAGATGCAATTAAGTAAAAATTTCAGGTAAATTTACAATACACCACTAATCACTAGTTCCTCCACATTTCGCAAGATGCAATTAAATAAAAATTTCTGGTAAATTTTCATTATACCACAAATCACTAGTTCAAAAATCAAAAAGTTCAAATGTCTGTAAATCTATCGGACCAAACTGCGTGGTCATCAGTCCGTAGCTTACAAACTACTTAAACCTAGGTAAACTAACCTAAGGGCAACACACACACCCATGCCCCAGGAAGGACTCGAACCTCCACGGCAAGCACTAGTTCCTCCACAATTCGCAAGATGCAATTAAGTAAAAATTTCAGGTAAATTTCCATTACACCACAAATCACTAGTTCTGCCACAATTCGCAAGATGCAATTAAGAAAAAATTTCTGGTAAATTTACAATACACCACTAATCACTAGTTCCTCCACATTTTGCAAGATGCAATTAAATAAAAATTTCTGGTAAATTTTCATTATACCACAAATCACTAGTTCAAAAATCAAAAAGTTCAAATGTCTGTAAATCTATCAGACCAAACTGCATGGTCATCAGTCCGTAGCTTACAAACTACTTAAACCTAGGTAAACTAACCTAAGGGCAACAAACACACCCATGCCCCGGGGGGACTCGAACCTCCACGGCAAGCACTAGTTCCTCCACAATTCGCAAGATGCAATTAAGTAAAAATTACAGGTAAATTTCCATTACACCACAAATCACTAGTTCCGCCACAATTCGCAAGATGCAATTAAGTAAAAATTTCAGGTAAATTTACAATACACCACTAATCACTAGTTCCTCCACATTTCGCAAGATGCAATTAAATAAAAATTTCTGGTAAATTTTCATTATACCACAAATCACTAGTTCAAAAATCAAAAAGTTCAAATGTCTGTAAATCTATCGGACCAAACTGCGTGGTCATCAGTCCGTAGCTTACAAACTACTTAAACCTAGGTAAACTAACCTAAGGGCAACACACACACCCATGCCCCAGGGAGGACTCGAACCTCCACGGCAAGCACTAGTTCCTCCACAATTCGCAAGATGCAATTAAGTAAAAATTTCAGGTAAATTTCCATTACACCACAAATCACTAGTTCCGCCACAATTCGCAAGATGCAATTAAGTAAAAATTTCAGGTAAATTTACAATACACCACTAATCACTAGTTCCTCCACATTTTGCAAGATGCAATTAAATAAAAATTTCTGGTAAATTTTCATTATACCACAAATCACTAGTTCAAAAATCAAAATGTTCAAATGTCTGTAAATCTATCGGACCAAACTGCGTGGTCATCAGTCCGTAGCTTACAAACTCCTTAAACCTAGGTAAACTAACCTAAGGGCAACACACACACCCATGCCCCAGGGAGGACTCGAACCTCCACGGCAAGCACTAGTTCCTCCACAATTCGCAAGATGCAATTAAGTAAAAATTTCAGGTAAATTTCCATTACACCACAAATCACTAGTTCCGCCACAATTCGCAAGATGCAATTAAGTAAAAATTTCAGGTAAATTTACAATACACCACTAATCACTAGTTCCTCCACATTTTGCAAGATGCAATTAAATAAAAATTTCTGGTAAATTTTCATTATACCACAAATCACTAGTTCAAAAATCAAAAAGTTCAAATGTCTGTAAATCTATCGGACCAAACTGCGTGGTCATCAGTCCGTAGCTTACAAACTACTTAAACCTAGGTAAACTAACCTAAGGGCAACACACACACCCATGCCCCAGGGAGGACTCGAACCTCCACGGCAAGCACTAGTTCCTCCACAATTCGCAAGATGCAATTAAGTAAAAATTTCAGGTAAATTTCCATTACACCACAAATCACTAGTTCCGCCACAATTCGCAAGATGCAATTAAGTAAAAATTTCAGGTAAATTTACAATACACCACTAATCACTAGTTCCTCCACATTTTGCAAGATGCAATTAAATAAAAATTTCTGGTAAATTTTCATTATACCACAAATCACTAGTTCAAAAATCAAAAAGTTCAAATGTCTGTAAATCTATCGGACCAAACTGCGTGGTCATCAGTCCGTAGCTTACAAACTACTTAAACCTAGGTAAACTAACCTAAGGGCAACACACACACCCATGCCCCAGGGAGGACTCGAACCTCCACGGCAAGCACTAGTTCCTCCACAATTCGCAAGATGCAATTAAGTAAAAATTTCAGGTAAATTTCCATTACACCACAAATCACTAGTTCCGCCACAATTCGCAAGATGCAATTAAGTAAAAATTTCAGGTAAATTTACAATACACCACTAATCACTAGTTCCTCCACATTTTGCAAGATGCAATTAAATAAAAATTTCTGGTAAATTTTCATTATACCACAAATCACTAGTTCAAAAATCAAAAAGTTCAAATGTCTGTAAATCTATCGGACCAAACTGCGTGGTCATCAGTCCGTAGCTTACAAACTACTTAAACCTAGGTAAACTAACCTAAGGGCAACACACACACCCATGCCCCAGGGAGGACTCGAACCTCCACGGCAAGCACTAGTTCCTCCACAATTCGCAAGATGCAATTAAGTAAAAATTTCAGGTAAATTTCCATTACACCACAAATCACTAGTTCCGCCACAATTCGCAAGATGCAATTAAGTAAAAATTTCAGGTAAATTTACAATACACCACTAATCACTAGTTCCTCCACATTTTGCAAGATGCAATTAAATAAAAATTTCTGGTAAATTTTCATTATACCACAAATCACTAGTTCAAAAATCAAAAAGTTCAAATGTCTGTAAATCTATCGGACCAAACTGCGTGGTCATCAGTCCGTAGCTTACAAACTACTTAAACCTAGGTAAACTAACCTAAGGGCAACACACACACCCATGCCCCAGGGAGGACTCGAACCTCCACGGCAAGCACTAGTTCCTCCACAATTCGCAAGATGCAATTAAGTAAAAATTTCAGGTAAATTTCCATTACACCACAAATCACTAGTTCCGCCACAATTCGCAAGATGCAATTAAGTAAAAATTTCAGGTAAATTTACAATACACCACTAATCACTAGTTCCTCCACATTTTGCAAGATGCAATTAAATAAAAATTTCTGGTAAATTTTCATTATACCACAAATCACTAGTTCAAAAATCAAAAAGTTCAAATGTCTGTAAATCTATCAGACCAAACTGCATGGTCATCAGTCCGTAGCTTACAAACTACTTAAACCTAGGTAAACTAACCTAAGGGCAACACACACACCCATGCCCCAGGGAGGACTCGAACCTCCACGGCAAGCACTAGTTCCTCCACAATTCGCAAGATGCAATTAAGTAAAAATTTCAGGTAAATTTCCATTACACCACAAATCACTAGTTCCGCCACAATTCGCAAGATGCAATTAAGTAAAAATTTCAGGTAAATTTACAATACACCACTAATCACTAGTTCCTCCACATTTTGCAAGATGCAATTAAATAAAAATTTCTGGTAAATTTTCATTATACCACAAATCACTAGTTCAAAAATCAAAAAGTTCAAATGTCTGTAAATCTATCGGACCAAACTGCGTGGTCATCAGTCCGTAGCTTACAAACTACTTAAACCTAGGTAAACTAACCTAAGGGCAACACACACACCCATGCCCCAGGGAGGACTCGAACCTCCACGGCAAGCACTAGTTCCTCCACAATTCGCAAGATGCAATTAAGTAAAAATTTCAGGTAAATTTCCATTACACCACAAATCACTAGTTCCGCCACAATTCGCAAGATGCAATTAAGTAAAAATTTCAGGTAAATTTACAATACACCACTAATCACTAGTTCCTCCACATTTTGCAAGATGCAATTAAATAAAAATTTCTGGTAAATTTTCATTATACCACAAATCACTAGTTCAAAAATCAAAAAGTTCAAATGTCTGTAAATCTATCAGACCAAACTGCATGGTCATCAGTCCGTAGCTTACAAACTACTTAAACCAAGGTAAACTAACCTAAGGGCAACACACACACCCATGCCCCGGGGGGACTCGAACCTCCACGGCAAGCACTAGTTCCTCCACAATTCGCAAGATGCAATTAAGTAAAAATTTCAGGTAAATTTCCATTACACCACAAATCACTAGTTCCGCCACAATTCGCAAGATGCAATTAAGTAAAAATTTCAGGTAAATTTACAATACGCCACTAATCACTAGTTCCTCCACATTTTGCAAGATGCAATTAAATAAAAATTTCTGGTAAATTTTCATTATACCACAAATCACTAGTTCAAAAATCAAAAAGTTCAAATGTCTGTAAATCTATCGGACCAAACTGCGTGGTCATCAGTCCGTAGCTTACAAACTACTTAAACCTAGGTAAACTAACCTAAGGGCAACACACACACCCATGCCCCAGGGAGGACTCGAACCTCCACGGCAAGCACTAGTTCCTCCACAATTCGCAAGATGCAATTAAGTAAAAATTTCAGGTAAATTTCCATTACACCACAAATCACTAGTTCCGCCACAATTCGCAAGATGCAATTAAGTAAAAATTTCAGGTAAATTTACAATACACCACTAATCACTAGTTCCTCCACATTTTGCAAGATGCAATTAAATAAAAATTTCTGGTAAATTTTCATTATACCACAAATCACTAGTTCAAAAATCAAAAAGTTCAAATGTCTGTAAATCTATCAGACCAAACTGCATGGTCATCAGTCCGTAGCTTACAAACTACTTAAACCTAGGTAAACTAACCTAAGGGCAACACACACACCCATGCCCCAGGGAGGACTCGAACCTCCACGGCAAGCACTAGTTCCTCCACAATTCGCAAGATGCAATTAAGTAAAAATTTCAGGTAAATTTCCATTACACCACAAATCACTAGTTCCGCCACAATTCGCAAGATGCAATTAAGTAAAAATTTCAGGTAAATTTACAATACACCACTAATCACTAGTTCCTCCACATTTTGCAAGATGCAATTAAATAAAAATTTCTGGTAAATTTTCATTATACCACAAATCACTAGTTCAAAAATCAAAAAGTTCAAATGTCTGTAAATCTATCAGACCAAACTGCATGGTCATCAGTCCGTAGCTTACAAACTACTTAAACCTAGGTAAACTAACCTAAGGGCAACAAACACACCCATGCCCCGGGGGGACTCGAACCTCCACGGCAAGCACTAGTTCCTCCACAATTCGCAAGATGCAATTAAGTAAAAATTACAGGTAAATTTCCATTACACCACAAATCACTAGTTCCACCACAATTCGCAAGATGCAATTAAGTAAAAATTTCAGGTAAATTTACAATACACCACTAATCACTAGTTCCTCCACATTTCGCAAGATGCAATTAAATAAAAATTTCTGGTAAATTTTCATTATACCACAAATCACTAGTTCAAAAATCAAAAAGTTCAAATGTCTGTAAATCTATCGGACCAAACTGCATGGTCATCAGTCCGTAGCTTACAAACTACTTAAACCTAGGTAAACTAACCTAAGGGCAACACACACACCCATGCCCCAGGGAGGACTCGAACCTCCACGGCAAGCACTAGTTCCTCCACAATTCGCAAGATGCAATTAAGTAAAAATTTCAGGTAAATTTCCATTACACCACAAATCACTAGTTCCGCCACAATTCGCAAGATGCAATTAAGTAAAAATTTCAGGTAAATTTACAATACACCACTAATCACTAGTTCCTCCACATTTCGCAAGATGCAATTAAATAAAAATTTCTGGTAAATTTTCATTATACCACAAATCACTAGTTCAAAAATCAAAAAGTTCAAATGTCTGTAAATCTATCGGACCAAACTGCGTGGTCATCAGTCCGTAGCTTACAAACTACTTAAACCTAGGTAAACTAACCTAAGGGCAACAAACACACCCATGCCCCAGGGAGGACTCGAACCTCCACGGCAAGCACTAGTTCCTCCACAATTCGCAAGATGCAATTAAGTAAAAATTTCAGGTAAATTTCCATTACACCAAAAATCACTAGTTCCGCCACAATTCGCAAGATGCAATTAAGTAAAAATTTCAGGTAAATTTACAATACACCACTAATCACTAGTTCCTCCACATTTCGCAAGATGCAATTAAATAAAAATTTCTGGTAAATTTTCATTATACCACAAATCACTAGTTCAAAAATCAAAAAGTTCAAATGTCTGTAAATCTATCGGACCAAACTGCGTGGTCATCAGTCCGTAGCTTACAAACTACTTAAACCTAGGTAAACTAACCTAAGGGCAACACACACACCCATGCCCCAGGGAGGACTCGAACCTCCACGGCAAGCACTAGTTCCTCCACAATTCGCAAGATGCAATTAAGTAAAAATTTCAGGTAAATTTCCATTACACCACAAATCACTAGTTCCGCCACAATTCGCAAGATGCAATTAAGTAAAAATTTCAGGTAAATTTACAATACACCACTAATCACTAGTTCCTCCACATTTTGCAAGATGCAATTAAATAAAAATTTCTGGTAAATTTTCATTATACCACAAATCACTAGTTCAAAAATCAAAATGTTCAAATGTCTGTAAATCTATCGGACCAAACTGCGTGGTCATCAGTCCGTAGCTTACAAACTACTTAAACCAAGGTAAACTAACCTAAGGGCAACACACACACCCATGCCCCGGGAAGGACTCGAACCTCCACGGCAATCACTAGTTCCTCCACAATTCGCAAGATGCAATTAAGTAAAAATTTCAGGTAAATTTCCATTACACCAAAAATCACTAGTTCCGCCACAATTCGCAAGATGCAATTAAGTAAAAATTTCAGGTAAATTTACAATACACCACTAATCACTAGTTCCTCCACATTTCGCAAGATGCAATTAAATAAAAATTTCTGGTAAATTTTCATTATACCACAAATCACTAGTTCAAAAATCAAAAAGTTCAAATGTCTGTAAATCTATCGGACCAAACTGCGTGGTCATCAGTCCGTAGCTTACAAACTACTTAAACCTAGGTAAACTAACCTAAGGGCAACACACACACCCATGCCCCAGGGAGGACTCGAACCTCCACGGCAAGCACTAGTTCCTCCACAATTCGCAAGATGCAATTAAGTAAAAATTTCAGGTAAATTTCCATTACACCACAAATCACTAGTTCCGCCACAATTCGCAAGATGCAATTAAGTAAAAATTTCAGGTAAATTTACAATACACCACTAATCACTAGTTCCTCCACATTTTGCAAGATGCAATTAAATAAAAATTTCTGGTAAATTTTCATTATACCACAAATCACTAGTTCAAAAATCAAAATGTTCAAATGTCTGTAAATCTATCGGACCAAACTGCGTGGTCATCAGTCCGTAGCTTACAAACTACTTAAACCAAGGTAAACTAACCTAAGGGCAACACACACACCCATGCCCCGGGAAGGACTCGAACCTCCACGGCAATCACTAGTTCCTCCACAATTCGCAAGATGCAATTAAGTAAAAATTTCAGGTAAATTTCCATTACACCACAAATCACTAGTTCCGCCACAATTCGCAAGATGCAATTAAGTAAAAATTTCAGGTAAATTTACAATACACCACTAATCACTAGTCCCTCCACATTTCGCAAGATGCAATTAAATAAAAATTTCCGGTAAATTTTCATTATACCACAAATCACTAGTTCGAAAATCAAAAAGTTCAAATGTCTGTAAATCTATCGGACCAAACTGCGTGGTCATCAGTCCGTAGCTTACAAACTACTTAAACCTAGGTAAACTAACCTAAGGGCAACACACACACCCATGCCCCAGGGAGGACTCGAACCTCCACGGCAAGCACTAGTTCCTCCACAATTCGCAAGATGCAATTAAATAACAATTTCTGGTAAATTTTCATTATACCACAAATCACTAGTTCAAAAATCAAAAAGTTCAAATGTCTGTAAATCTATCGGACCAAACTGCGTGGTCATCAGTCCGTAGCTTACAAACTACTTAAACCTAGGTAAACTAACCTAAGGGCAACACACACACCCATGCCCCAGGGAGGACTCGATCCTCCATGGAAAGCACGAGTTCCTCCACAATTCGCAAGATGCAATTAAGTAAAATATTTCAGGTAAATTTCCATTACACCACAAATCACTAGTTCCGCCACAATTCGCAAGATGCAATTAAGTAAAAATCTCAGGTAAATTTACGATACGCCACAAATCACTGGTTTTCCCACATTTCGCAAGATCCCCTCCTTGTATTAAGCCTACCTGGGTGTGTGTAAGTCTAACCAGGAGTCTGATGAATATGACATCGGAGGAGAACATATTTAGACAAATCGACGGTACCTTTATTAAAGCACTTAGAAATTGAAGTCTGTTTTCTTCATTGTGATATTGGTACGAATCCTCCCTCGGTCTTGGATGTTTGTGCCATCTTTAGTATAAGTTAGTTCATAACTAGTTTGTAAATTTAGGGACTGATGACCCTGCAGTTAAGTCCTATAAGCTGTAAAACATTTGGACATTTGAACTGAAGTGACCTCTCATGCACCATACTCGACTCACCTGGCTCCTTGCGACTTTTCGCTTTTCCCGAAGGTGAAAGATGTTCTCCATTGTCGCACATTCAGTAGTCGTGATGCAATTTCATTAGCGATTTTGCTGTGGACAATGAGACCGCGAAAGAAGCGTTCACAGTGACCATAGTGACCATGCAATCCTGGCGTCGTCGTTGTACAAGAATTTCGTGTGGCTCAGTGGCCTGTTAAAAGTCTTTCATCTGTACCACTCGTGCCACTTGCATGATCCTATACTAGCCCAGTTATCCAACCGGCGTAATGGGGCGTACAGTTTAACGTGGAATACGAACCACGTGTCGTGTCTGGCGATTCCTTGTGTGGTTGAAAGGCACAGGCGGGGTTAGAACGCAGACTGAAAAAAGTCGTGAATCCAACGGTTTGGAACCCGTGATATTTCTGTAATTTTTTTTTAAATCTATCCGGTGATTACTTCCAGAAGTGACAGAAGCTTCACAGTTTGTATGTGTTTAGTTTATGAGGAAAGAAACGGATGTGTTACAATTGGCATGCACCTTGTAGATGCAGGTAGCTGTGGATGTAGATGAGTGATGGAGTAACAATAGATTGTTACAAATAAATAATTTATACACGCCAGTTTTCGGCGTGTGATGTATTAGCGTTAACACTAGAACCACGACTGGGTCACTCGTGACCCGTTCCCTAATTCTTTAGTTTGTCACTGTTTTATTTTATTACCAAGACCGATAAATCTTTACGACAGTTTATGAAATAAGTTATTAAACGAACAAATTTAATTTTACTTTCCTTGGTGGAACAATAACAGAGAAAAATTTACGTTCACCTAGGAGCGCCCACAAATCAGTTCTGACCGACTGCTGCAGCCCCAATAGTACTTTCGTACTTCGTACAGCTTCGTGTATATTTGTAGAGCGAATTTGTTCAACAATAAAGAGACACTTTTATGTCGGAATGTGATATTGTTGCTGTTCTCCAGCAGCGCAACCAGTACATCGTTCCATGAATGACGTTGAGAGTAGTGGAGTCTTGTTACATAAATAGTAATTGGAACACACACATGTACTATGGCCAGACATCTAAGAACTGTAGAGAACATTGTAAATGCCATAAATGAGATTCTGGCTCATGAATCTCAGAGGGAGACAATGGATTTTTCATGTTACGATGAATTGCAACAATCTGTAGTTTCAGATTCTTAATCGCTACATGATGTTATACAACGTGAAAATTTCCTGAAGAATGATGGCTCGAAAATAATAATGACTCGAAAACAGTTAAAGCACCATCCAGACATTAGACTTGTTGGATACGGCTGCAGTTCGCGCCTGGATATTGTACACAGCTCTGAGAAAAGTGAAACGCAGGGACTTCATACTGCAGATCGGGGAGAAGCATACAGCAAGCAGACAGACTAGCGCCTGCGTGACTGACGAAGCTCCAGACCGCTCGGCTACTCCCGCGCCGCGAAGATAATTCCGAGAGACAACAAAACCGAACACGTTGCCTTGAGAAGTTACACTGCACTGCAAACAAATGGTTTGTAAAGTGTCATATATGTAACAAATCTGTCTGCAACAAATGCTCTTCAAAACACTATGGTTTGTGCACATAATATAACACTAGCATGTAGAAACAGTTAGAAAAAATGTATAAGTTTTCTTAGTAATAATAATAATAACAAAATAACTAGAAATTAAATTTCAATAAATAAGCTGAAACAATCATGTGGCCCAATGAGTGTACTAGGAAGTACAATTGGGTATTAAATTAACTAATATACACAAACAAAACTAGGAGGGATACAGATCCGTGAGGAAGACATGAAATTTGGGTGGGCGACAATTACATATGTTTCGAGTATGTGAATACGGAATGAAGAAGCGTATTGAAGTATATAGCCTACATTAAAATTTGCTGGTTTCACGAGACTGGTAAGAGTACCACAAGGAAGGACTGACGAGCCGCAGAACGCTCGGCCACCGCGGCCGGCTGCATTCCTGCACTGCTTGCTCAATGTACAGATTGAAGAACACTGGGGACGGGCTTCAGCCCTGTCTTACTCCCTTCCCAACCTCTGCGTCCATTTATGCCCTTCGACTCTAAAACCGCTGTCTGCCTTTTGTATAAGTTGAACAAATAGTTAAGATTCATAAAATTTTAAACAATTCATTAAAAAAAATTACGTAGGTTTCTGCGGCCAGCGTCAGATGACATAAAAGTTTTATTGGTGATGTATTGCGTTATGACGTAAGAAGGCTATTACTTTAATAACCGACTTTTCGGCCAACGTTACAGTGGCCTTCATCTGGGTATACTCAAGTATACCTAGATGAAGGCCCCTGTAACGTTGGCCGAAACGTCGGTTATTAAACTAATAGCCTTCTTACATCATGACGCGGAACAACAACCATAAAACCTTTATTTAAATTCATTTAAGCCGCGGTGGAGTAGCCGAGCGGTCTAAAGCGTCTCGCTACGATACGCGTGGTTGCTCGCCGTGGAGGTTCGAATCCTCCCTGGGGTATGGGTGTGTGTGTGTTGTCCTTAGGTTAGTTTACCTAGGTTTAAGTAGTTTTTAAGCTACGGACTGATGACCACGCAGTTTGGTCCAATAGATTTACAAACATTTGATTTATCCATTTAAAATTGATAAATATAGGCTAGACGTCGAAATGAATCTATTTTATTTACAAAATAGTGACTAGTTTCGACTTTTCAGTCATTTACGAACGACTGTTTTTGATTGAATATGTAAACCAGGAGTGAGTCTGAGAAGTCAAAACGTGTTCTTAATCTATCGATATATGATGACTAGCTGAAATCCCGGCGTTGCTCGGATATCTATTTATTTATTCCTGCCATTTTTCAGGTATATATATTCATTCGTACGAGAGCTGTAAGTCTGTAAAATCTCTTGGGAATACAATTAATAGTAAAGAAATAACAGATTAAAACTTGGTGCGTCACGGGGCGGTTTTCCATGAACGTTGCTGTTTCTGTGCTCATATCGCATGAACTACCTGTCGCACTGTGATACAATTTAGAAGGTAGACTTAACTAGATGCGTGTCTACTGTGTGTAAAATTTCCTGCGGTTACAAATTGTTGTGTAGAAATTATAAATTGTAACGTCATACCGAATGCCATAGTTTTACTCCATAAACAGCGGAAAAGTAGTAAGCGAGTAACTTTTTTCCTTTCATCATTTTACTATGGTTGCCAGCGAGAAAAAGTTTAATGAAGGTTTGAAATTATGTTTAAAGTTTGTTGCAAGTCGCTAAGTACTGTCATTCTCATACAGCGTATTTCGAAAATCTCGCCGCATTATAAAGCATTTTTTGCGATTTCTATTGGTCATGACGTAATATCTTTTGAACCATGTGCCGTATGTGATTCTTAACCATTCAACAATTGTTACCTCACGGTAAGGTATGTGTGTACCAAATTTGGTTGAAATCGGTTGTGACGATACTGAGGGCCCTCTCATCTCAATGTTATCGTACGATACCGCCTGCCTGATCCTCTCATCTCAATGTCATCCTACGATACCGTCTGCGTCGGACCCGGAATCGTGTGGTTCAATAGTGATAAATGTTGCGTGTGAAGTTAGTTAAAAACGAAATAGCCAGCCTAGGAATCAGTGTAAGACAGTGTGTCAGTGATTAAAACAAGTGATAAGTAATGAAATCTAAGAGATTTGTATAAGATGTTTCCAGACAGCTCTATAAACAATAATTTTGTCATTATATGTTATTTCAATAAATAGACAGACGAATGAAAAAAAAAAACTTTTGTATCTACATAAAGACATTAAAATAAATAGCAATGTATATATGTTAGGCTCATAACCAAGTTGTGTAGACCAACTAATTGTGTAATTAAAGTAATAGTCGATATTTGAATATTAGAATTCTCTGATTATATTGACTGACGTGAGATTTTGAACTTATTTTGAGAATTACGAAGATATTTGATAGTTCAATATATGTTAGGGACACGTATGATGTCCTCATTAACAATTTAATTGACATTTAACGTCGCACTTCGTTGTTAACAGAAAGATCAGAGATTTCGACTTAAAGAAATACGTGCCATGTAAAATCATTGTACGTATAGTTTTCATTTTATATTGTGATTATTTTTGTGTACATGATATGTTTTCTTTGCGTGTTTGTCAATTGTAAATTAGTATATTCAATTGTTATCAACAATGCATAATGTAAGGTCATTATTGCCGACGTTATATATTTGCCTCACCGCCTTGCGTGAGAGAGTTCGAGTTTGAGTCGTTTGTCAACTGCTGTGGGAGCTATGCGAGTCTGTTGTTTTAAAATGGAAGTACTGTCAGCTAAGTTCTGATCCATAGTAATGTTGAAAATGTTTTGGTGGACAAGCAGTTTGAATTCAAATTAAAGAAGAAGTTAAAATTGTACATATTGAATATTTATTTCTACCACGACGCCATAGGTGAATAATTTTGCAGGGAGCAGAACCCCCATGTTGAAAAGCTGAGTATTGTGTTTGAAAGTGGTAGAACGAACTGTAATTACTTAAATAGCATGTAAATGTTTTACGGTCCAATGGTTTAGGAGAAAATGAGCAACATTTTCGCAAAATGTAGCAGTTTTTCGCGCATATCATTGTTTATGACGTTATATCTCGTGAGCTATATATATCGTATGTGATTCTTACATTTACGGCGACCGTCCTCATGGATTGAAGCTTACGTGTACAAAATTTAATAAAGATTGGGACAAAACTGAAGATTTGTATGCAACACGTACAAACATACGGACGCTCTGCTTTATATATTAGACAACTGAAAATCGATTTTTTTTTTTTCGACCTAAACGACGGAGTGGTCCCCTTAAGTGACTCAGACGGTGTTGTACGTATTCCCAAGCATCAGTGGTTCTAGTGTAAAAACGTCGTAAAGAAAAGCCGCGGTGGCGTACAGTGGTGGCAGCGCGGCAGTGCAGTGCGCATGCGCGGCCGCAGGTGTGTGCGGCCGGCCCGTGGCCACAGCGGCCACAGCGGGCGGCGATGCAATCTGGCGCGCGCTCCATTGTGGGGCCGCGGCCAGCGCGATACACCTATAGCCGGCGTCGGCGCCGCTGTGAAAGCACATTATTCACACGATAACGCCGTAATGTATAGGCTGACGATTAACGCGGCCGCGTGTGTGCCATGTGTGTGTGCTGTGCGCTCGCGGTCGATGTCGCCGCTGTGCCGCCACTGTGCCGGCCCTTTGGCTGACACAGGCGCCCCGCGTGCTTGCGCTGCCACTGCCTGGCTGCCTATGGCGTCTGTCCGCCGGCGCGCGCGCGAGAGGGTGGCAAGGCCCGCACTCACAGAAAACTGCAGTGCTTGTTGTGAGGTTGCAATCTAAATAGAGGAGAGGAAGTACCGGATAGTTGCTAAAAAAAGGGGGATTTAAAATACCATGTACCACTCCAGTATTTTATATATCTGCAAAATTTAACAGTAGCTGGTAACATTTACCGAAGACACTGCAAAATAAGCTAGATTCGAAAATTGAAATTTAACAAGGCCTGGGAGCATTTATCAAAACACTGTCAAATATGCTAGCTCGTGTGCCCATAAATTTCGGCAATTTCTGACAGGTTCAATCTCAAAACCGCGCGGGAGTAGCCGAGCGGTCTGGAGCGCCACGTTAGGAAGGCGCGGTCTCCCACGTCGGGGGGTCGAATACTCCCTCGGGTATGGATGTGTGTCTTGTCCTTAGGTTAAGTAGTTTGTAAGTCCACGGACTGATGGCCTCTTTAGTTTGGTCCCATAGAATTACAAACATTTGATTTGGATAATGTCAAAACACTAAATTTGACCACAGTTAAACGTATTCTTTACATAATTTATGTAATTTAACAATAACTGGTGACACTATTCGAAGGGCACAATAAATACGCTAGCTTTAAAGGTATTTAAAAATTAACAAGGCCTGGAAGCATTTATCAAACCACTGTCAAATATGCTCGCCTGTGTGCCCCTCAATTTCTACAATGTCTGAATAGTAACCGCTAGGGATGAATTTAAAAACACTGAACTTGAAAACAATAGAAAACTTAGTTCACCTCCATGCATGCAAGGAACGCAAACTGTTATGAGGTGCCGGCCGCGGTGGCCGAGGGGACTGAGGCGCTCCAGTCACGGTCTGCACGGCCACTACGGTCGGGGGTTCGAATCCCCCCTCGGGCATGGATATTTGTGCCGTCCTTAGTATAAGCTAGTTGATAAGTAGTTTGTAAGTCTATGGACTCATGACCCCGTAGTTAAGTCCCATACGCTTAACAAACACTTGGACTTTTTTATGAGGTTTCAAGGAACTACGGGCGCTCCTTTAATTAGCTGGTACTATGAAACCACCGTTAAGGAAAGGGATAAGATACATATACTGAGCCCTAGCCGATGTAACTACAGAGACCCCTTGAAAATTACGACCGTGCGCATTTGGCGCAGAGGGGGAGGCAGGGGGAAAGAGAAAACACGGAAGGAATAAGGCCCTACGAATGCGTAATACCGTGCCCTGGGCGGCTACAGGACACAGAATGCGAAAAGACGAAAAAGGAAACCACACGTTACTCTCCAGGAAACTCTTCCTAACGTTACGCGTCGTGTAACCTTATAAGAATCAGGAGAACTGCGAACACGCAGCTATAGAAGCACTCGTCTATCTGAATTAACAAGAGGTTCGTTCGACTTGCCTCTCCATTCGCACACAGGAGCAACGGCGGATTCCGCCCTCCAGCTTTCTCTGCGCTGACTCCAGACGCAATCAAGCTCCGCTGTCTCCTGCCCCAGCGTCCTAGCGGCGGCCACCACACACCGCCCGAGCCACGGATACTGGAATAGGCGGTAGGGGTCAACCGCCGTAAGCGCAGTCGTATGCCGCGCCACTGACGTCACTGACCAGCACAGTTCTTCCGCGCGACCACAGCGTTGCTATTATGAGTGTATCTCCACAGAAATGGTTTCCCACTGGCACTTTATAGCTTCTATATGTATTAAGTTGAGGTTTGATTCCAATTCCTGGAGGTGCTCCAAGACCAAACAATGATTAACAAACCAGATGTATTTCGCAGCATTCGCCGTTAATGTTTTATTTAAAAAACCACAGATCCATTTCAATCACATAGTGATCATCTTCAGTGTCCTTCAAACTATAGAACAAGATCAAAGATCAGTATGGAATCACAAACAGATACAAAATGAACTGGAACACAATATTAAATATAATATACAGACAACATAAATACCGAGGATATGAATGCCCTGAATGTAACAGCAACGGTAAACATAAAATTGCAGTGTCAAAGTTTGAAATACGCGCTGCTTACAAACGACATGCAGCGGCGCTGTAGGGATGGGTGTTACTAACGCCCTCTATTACTTAGATGTTCCACTATTTTTTATGCAAACAAAATAAAAATTTGAATGTCTTTTTACACATAAGGTATATAAGCTGAAAAAACCAACAAAAACGCAAAAACAGCATACAAAAATATATAAAATATCAAGTAACAGACAAGAGTATGATGCTAAGCGTCTTATGCCAGTTATAGATACTGCTAGCGGAGTAAGTTATTTCAACAGGAAAATTTAGAACCATTTTAAAATTTAAATCAGTACCATGAAGGATAGTACCAATTACATTGATTATAGCTACGCTGCAAAATCTTGAAAAGGACGAAGAAGAACAAGAGGATATAATTTTAACTTTATGACAAAGTAACGAAGGTTAATTGCAGCGCCATCTCGTTTTCCCTGCTTGAAGCACGTTACATAATGATGAGAACATTATAGTACAGTGTAAACAATACATCAGTTAGAAGCAAAGTATACATAAAACATAATGTAAAAGGCTTAAGTTGTACAGAGTAGTATGATTTAATGTTAAAAGTATAAAATAAACAATAGCGTAAAAGAACGTAGATATCATTCATTACAGATGACGTCTAGGAAATGCACTCGTTTCCGTGGTAAATCACGTTACATGTAATTGACAAAATTATAGTATAACAATACATCAGTCAGCAAAGCATGCAAAATTTACAATAAAAGGATAAATCAGCACACGATGGTGCGATCCAACGCTAAAAAAGCACAACGAAATGTCACAACGCAAAAGAGACGACTCAACGTGGATGGCACACGGGAAACGCATTCATCCCCCGCGCCTGAAGTACGTTACATAATTTCGTTATCAGCAACACATTAGTAAACACAAAGCACTATAAAACATAAGATCTAAAGTTAAAGTCGCACAAGTTGGTGAGATTTAATGTTAATGTTATTAAGTAGTTGTGAGTGAAAAGTGATGCCTTATTAGTGACGATGGTGTGTAGTGCTGTTGCGTGCTGTACGAACCACAGCAGACATAAGAATGCGATATTTCACAGATTTTCGAGAGATAAAGAAGTAAGGTTAAAGTGGATAAACGCGTGTAAGTGATTAGATGCTCTCAACCCTGATACTGCTCGTGTATGTTCATAACATTTTAAAGTGTCTGATTATGTTTGATATTTGAAAAAATGGACTTTTAAACCTTCCACTGAAACGTATATTAAAGGCAGATGCGGTCTCTACTTAGAAGCTTCCTAAGTGCATACAGGGTCTTCTGAATACCGTCAAGTCAGAGTAAAAAGACGGAAGAACCGAAAAGAAGCACAAATGTTATTGTTAACATCAAATGACAGCTTAAGTTGTATAAACAATTCCGTTGAGGAAGTCAGTGGGTGTACTAATTCCGAAACCCCCTCAGCGAGCACTACCGTTGATAATGATGGAATAATTGTAGCTGAATTAACTAAAGAAGTTAACCATTTGAGAAGTGAGAACAAGAAATTAATACATGAAATATTTACTTCCACATGTTCACAACATTCACACGCAGCAACAAATGATCTAAAATGAATAATACACAAAGTCTAAGCAATGCGTATTTACCTCTACAAAATCATAAAACTTATTGCAACCATTTACTTCATTTACACAGCTCAAAAACGTATGCAGAATAATAAAAAGAAATTCAGTCCTTCAAGCTGTTTTACCAAATAGTTTTCCTGCAATCGTTTGATAAGTTTTTCGTGGCGGCCGTTCGTGTCGACTGTGGTCACCAGGTGACGTCACAACGCATGCCGCCCCCCCCCCCCCCCAACTGCGCGTGACCCCTTCCGTCTATTCTAGTATCCGTGGCCCGAGCCTATGGGAAGTCTTGCTTGTTGTTGTTATGGTCTTCAGTCCGGAGACTGGTTTGATGCAGCTCTCCACCCTACTCTATTCTGAGCAAGCCTTTTCATCTCCTCATAAGAACGGCAACCCACATCCACTTGAATCTGCTTACTATACGCGTCCCTTTGGCCTCCCTCTGCGATTTTTACCCCACACACTTCCCTCCAATGCTAAATTTACGATTCCTCGATGTCTAAGAATGTGTCCTACCAAGCGATCCCTTCTTTTAGTCAGGGTATGCCAAAAATTCCTTTTCTCGCCAATTCTGTTCAGTAACCCTTCATTATTTATGTGATCTACCCACCTAATCTTCAGCATTCTTCTGTAGCACCACATTTCAAAAGCCTCTATTCTCTTCCTGTCCGCACTGCTTATCGTCCATGTTTCACTCCCGTACAAGGCAACACTCCACACAAATGCCTGCAGAAAAGACTTCCTTACACTTATATTAATATTCGATGTTAGCAAATTTCTCTTTTTCAAAAATCCTTTTCTTCCCATTGCCATTCTGCATTTTATATCCTCTGTACTGCGACCATCACATGTTATTTTACTACCCAAGTAACAAAACTCATTTACCACCTTCATTGTCTCGTTACCTAATCTAATTCCTTCAGCATCGCCTGATTTTCTAAGACTGCATTCCATTATTTTTGTTTTGCCTTTGTTAATGTTCATTTTATACGCTCTCTTCAACACACTGTCCATTCCATTCAACTGCTCTTCCAGGTCGTTCGCTGTTTCTGACAGAATTACAATGTCATCAGCAAAACGCAATGTTTTTATTTCTTCCCCCTGAACTTTAATCCCTATTCCAAAATTTTCCTTGCTTTCCTTCACCGCCTACTCAATGTACAAATTGAATAACATCGGAGAAAGGCTACAACCATGTCTTACTCCCTTCCCAACTGATGCTTCCCTTTCATGCCTTTCGAGTCTAATAACTGCGGTCTGGCTTTTGTACAAGTTGTAAATAACTTTCCTTCCCCTGTATTTTACCCCTGATGACTTCAGAATTTGAAAGAGTGTAGTCCAGTCAACATTGTCAAATGCTTTCTCCAAATCTACAAAAGCTAAAAATGTAGGTTTGCCTTTCCTTAATCTATCTTCTAAGATAAGACGTAAGGTAAGTATTGCCTCCCGGGTTCTTACATTCCTCCTGAATCCAAACTGATCTTCCCCGAGGTCAGCTTCTACCATGTTTTCCATTCTCCTGTAGATAATTCGTGTTAAAATTTTGCAACCATGACTTATCAAACTGATGGTTCTGCATTTTTCACACCTGTCTGCGCCTGATTTCTTTGGAATGGGGATTATTACATTTTTCTTAAAGTCTGAGAGTATTTCGCCTGTCTCATACATCCTACACACCAGTTCAAATAGTTTTGTCATGGCTGGCTCTCCCAGAGATTTTAGTAGCTCTGAGGGTATGTCATCTACTCCAGGGGCCTTGTTCTGACCTAGGTTTTTCAGGGCTCTGTCAAATTCATCTCTCAGTATAATATCTCCTATTTCATCTTGATCTACTTCCTCTTCCCTTCCTACAACATCGTCTCTAAGTTCATTTCCTTTGTAGAGCTGCTCTATGTACTCTTTCCACCTTTCAGCTTTCCCTTCTTTGCTGAGAACTGGTTTCCCATCTGAGTTCTTGATATTCGTAGAATTACTTTTCTTGTCCCCAAATGTCTCTTTTATTTTTCTGTAGGCGGTATCTATTTTCCCCCTTCTTATACATTCTTCTACAGATTTGCATTTGGCTTCTAGCCACTCCTGCTTAGCCATTTTGCATTTCCTGTCAATCTCATTTTTAGTCGTCTGTACTCCATTTTGCCTGTTTCATTTACTGAATTTTTATATTTTCTCCTTTCATCAATTAAATTTACTATTTCCTGTGTTATCCAAGGATTTTTTGTAGGTCTTGCCTTTCTACCTATTTTGTCCTCTGCTGCTTTCACTATTTCATCTTTCAATGCTACCCATTCTACTGTTTTATTTCCCCCTGTTTCTGTCAATTGTTGCCTAAATCTCCCTCTGAAATTCTCCAGAACTTCACTTTCCTTCAATTTATCTAAGTTCCATCTCCTTACTTTCCTACCTTTCTGCAGTTTTTTCAGTTTCAGCATACAGTTCATGAATAACAGATTATTGTCAGAGTCTATATCTGCCCCTGGGTATGTCTTGCAGTTTATAACCTGGTTCCGGAATCTATGTTTTACCATTATAAAATCTATCTGATACCTTCCGGTGTCTCCTGGTCTCTTCCAAGTATACAACCTTCTTTTGTGATTCTTAAACCACGTGTTTGTTACAATTAAATCATGTTCGGTGCAAAATTCTACCAGGCGACTTCCTCTTTCATTCCTTCTGCCCAGTCCATATTCACCTACTATTTTTCCTTCTTTTCCTTTTCCTACTACCGAATTCCAGTCTCCCATCACAATTAAGTTTTCCTCTCCCTTAACTGTCTGAATAATTTCCTTTAGCTCCTCATATATTTCTTCGATTTCCTCATCACCGGCAGAGCTAGTTGGCATATAAACCTGTACTACTGTTGTCGGTGTTGGCTTCGTATCTATCTTGACAATGATAATGCGATCACTGTGCTGGTCATAGTAGATTACCCGCATTCCTATTTTCTTATTCATTATCAGTCCTACTCCTGTGATACCCCCAACTGCTTTTGTATTTATAATCCTGTACTCACCTGACCAGAAATCCTGTTCATCCTGCCACCGAACTTCACTAATCCCCACTATATCTAACTTCAACCTATCCAATTCCCTTTTTAAATTTTCTAATTTTCCTACCCGATTAAGGGATCTAACATTCCACGCTCCGATCCGTAGAATGCCAGTATTGTCTTTCCTGATGATAACATCCTCCTTAGTAGTCCCCGCCCGGAGATCCGAATGGGGGACTATTTTACCTCCGGAATATTTTACCCGAGAGGATGCCATCATCATATTTTCATACAGTAGAGCTGCATGTCCTCGGGAAAAGTAACGGTTGTAGTTTCCCCTTGCTTTCAGCCGTTTGCAGTAACCGTACGGCAAAGCCACATTAGCTGATGTTACAAGGCCAGCTCAGTCAATCATCCAGACTGTTGCCCCTATAACTACTGAAAAGGCTGCTGCTGCTTCAGGAACCACACGTTTATCTGGCCTCTCCACAGATACCCCTCCGCTGTAGTTGCACCTACGGTATGGCTATATGCATCATTGAGGCACGTAAGCCACCCCACCTCGGCAATGTCTGTGGTTCATGGGGGTGGAAGTCTTGCTTATTCGTGCCAATGTCCACCGGAGGTGCCACGGCAAATTTTCTCTGCTTTCGGTTAAAATGAACATGTCATCAATGGATAATATATCGTGTAAAGTCGAAAGTGGCGATTTGTTATTAGTGAAGGAAAACAAATTGAAATCATCAATTTGGGAAAAAATTTAGATACGTATTTGATGGCAAGGAAAAGATCAACGATGTAGTGGCCTGTTTTGCGTGTAAAAATTACATTATTACACTGGACACAAAAGTGTAACTTAAAACTTGCTGAAATATTCATGTGAGAGAAAACAAAGTAGAAAAATTACTTATTTAAATATCAAAACAGATGCAAACGTTCCTGAGGTTCCCCCAAATTTGAAGACAACAGTGACCGAAAAACTTATCAATCTTGTCAGCAAAGACATGTTACCCTTCTACGTTGCTTGTGGATCGGGATTTCTCGAGACGACAAAGTTTCTTATTGATTTGAGGGCAAAGTACGTTGCAGAGACTGCTAAATTACTACCAACCATATTATCTAGAAATATGAAGGAAACCACCGAGTGTACGGTGAAATTAACGTACTAAGGCACGTATACACTGTTAGATTATATAGGCTGGCTGTAGCTACAGCCGACATTCTATCTTTTTGCTGATAGTTATCAATTAGAAGTAGACAGCAGTTTTAACACTGACAGCAGTTTTAATGACGTGCTTTCCATTTTGTCACATAACCTCCTATGAGTTAATATGGGTAAAATAATGTGTCCATTTTGTAAACCTCCGAAAGAATCGTTTCTATTTTTGAATGTTAAAACAGTAAACTCTCCTCTTTGTCGATGAGTTTTAACCACTGAAATTTAAGAAGATTCTTGTATTAATCATCTGACGTAGTGCTTCGATGCCGCTGTGGAGTAGCCGAGCGATCTAAGGCGCCTTGCTGCGGAGCGCGCGGTAGCTCGCCGTCGGAGGTTCGAGTCCTCCCTGGGGCATGGGTGTGTGTGTTGTCCTTAGGTTAGTTTAACTTGAGTAGTTTGTAAGCTACGGACTGGTCACCACGCAGTTAGCTCCCATAGACTGAAAAACATTTCAAAATTTTGAGTGCTCCGATCACACAGGCTCCGAAGCGCTAATGTGTGTGTCCGGAGTGCGAATGTTTTCCTGTTATTAATAGCCTGTTTTGGAGTAGGTATAGAACAGTTACCGTGATACGAGAAGTCAAATGTAGTTAAGTTGTCGCAAAAATGACACTCTAACAATAATTGTATCATTAAATACCATGGTTTAAATTCTGCTATCTAATAATATTATCCATTCAAAACTCTAATATCTGCGGATGCGGAAAACGAACTTGCGGATGCGGTTTAAGTATCGGGGATGCGGTTGCGGATGTGGACCTTGCGGATGTTGAGCGAATGCGGCTAACACTTTTCTCATTCGCTCAGACCTCTAGTTATATAGTCGACACGTCGGCTACGAAGGCGGCCCAGTTTTCAGCCGTTCTGCGCATCCCCCTCTATTACCGCACTGGCAGCCAATAACGTTCATTCTGTAGACCGCGTGGCTGGCCACGAGTTGCGCAGTGTTTCTCCCGCAGGCGCAACTGTTGGCCCTCGGCCGTAGCTCCTCCTTCCACGCTTGCGCTAACGCTCCGCCTCTATGCACGGAAGCGCCTTCTTATATGACGCCAGCTATAGTTACTGTACACCGAAAGTAACTATATCAGTTACAAGTACCTTTACAGTTACTTTTACAATTGCTTTTAATCATTGTAATTGTACCTCATTTGTACATCTGTAATGAAGCTTACACATGTAGATATGAAACAAACCAACAAACTTTATTGTCAATCAATAATTAAACATTAATGAAATCTTCTCGGGTTACAAGCCGCGTCATGTGGTTTACTGGCCACGAGCTTTCGACATAGAACTCCTCTGCCATTGTAAAGTGCATGACAATGACAGAGGAGTTCTCTGTCGAAAGCTCGTGGCCAGTAAACCACATGACGCGTCTTGTAACCCGAGAAGATTTCATTAATGGATATCGCCGCGAAAACATGCACTCATAAATAATTAAACACATTACTACAAGCACAATTAATAATAAACCATAATTAATCCGTTATTATATAAATTGTCCACATCATCTTCTATGTCAGTGTATTTCAATTGCACTGTTTATTCATTTTCAAGAAAAAGTTGTTATTCAAACGTTCCATGTCCTAATTTGCCCCGTATTGCATTCAAAACCTACACTGAAAACTCTCTCTGTACAGTTGCACTGGTTGGTATGCAGGTGTTATATTTAATGAAGAGAGCCTTGATCGTGGTAAACACATTGAGGATCTGTATATCTGTTGAGGAATTTAGTACAAAATGTTCAAGATCCTGTAGAGTATTTCTCTCAAAGCAGGAAGACATCTTCTTCCTTGTCCTTAACTACTTCTGCTGCTTCCCTGGCACAGGCTCTTACAGACGTGGTTTGCAGCATGGTTTCCAGCATGTAGGGGAGAACCGGAAAATGACGTACAGCGGGCATTACCGGACACGTATCCTTCCCTCTGCATGGCTATAATTTCTTAGTTCCGTGAGGTGCTGCAGTCTAGTGGAAACAATGCGAAACCGCCGCGCCAACGACGCCATTTTGTCAGTTCAGTTGAGTTAATGGATGACGAAAGTGTTTTTTTAGTGTTTACGATTTAAGAACAACGCCTTATTATTCGGGGTATGTATATGTTATTATTCACTGTTAATGTTTTAATAATATGCTCATAGATTGTCCAAGGCATATTTAATACGAATGTAATTGAGATTTAAGTAAATAAGCAACCGTTTCTTCACAAGATATATTTTAAAATGGTGTACACTCTTCTGTATTCCCCGCCGTTTTCTTTTCGGAATTACCCTCCCCATACTTGTCGCTGACTCTACACGTTTTATATTGGGATTTAATTGTTCCAGATGCCAAGCAACCGCAAACGTACAACAAATACAGCCAAGTGGTCTAAAGAAACACTGGAGGTGTCCCTGCAGGGAAAGGGAAATTTCCCATGAAAGTTGACCCAAAGGGTAGGAAAAATCTCCTCAAGGTATTTCAATTCTCATCGTAAGAAGATTTAAGCGACGTCGATTTTGTGTGATGGTGATTAATTTCACGATATGCAGACCGACAAAGAAAGGTGTTTTGTCCGTGATGACTGGCCAGAATTATGAACTTTGTTACAGGTGCACTTCATGTGGAACGTAGGCACATCTTTTGTGCTCTGGCTGGGACACTCCAGAGGGGCACCAGTGTGATATTTGCGTAAAAGAAATTAGTAGTACTTGTGATTTGTAAGACTAATATGGTTTCTTTATTCAAAGAGGAATGTGCCAAAGAGAAGAAACTTATATACTCTATTCTTTTTATTAATACTTATCCTATTTGTCATTATAATAGAGCTCTACTAAAATACTACTTTTGTCTAAATATTTATCAAACCAGATGTTACTTTTGAAACGTTGTGGCCGGCCGCGGTGGCCGAGGGGACTGAGGCGCTCCAGTCACGGACTGCACGGCCACTGAGGTCGGGGGTTCGAATCCCACCTCGGGCATGGATATTTGTGCCGTCCTTAGTCTTAGCTAGTTCATAAGTAGTTTGTAAGCTTAGGGACTGATGACCCCAGTCCCGTAAGTTCTACAAACATTTGAACATTTGAAACGTTGTGAGGATTATTAATTTCCATTGTTATTTGTATTGGGATAAATGTGTTCTCTGTGGCCCAACGTGGCGGGCAATACTGATCAGTGCAAAAGTTTAGAGATTAAAAATATATAAATGAATGAAATACAGAACTCACGAATTATTTTTTTAGAACTGGCACTAATTTAATTAAAATTAGGGCAAGCCATTTGGGGAAAAAATTAAATGCCCTAATGGTTCGCCAGTCCCCTACTCTCCCTAAGCCTTCGCCACACAGGTACGGGGTTGATCCATCCAGTTGATTTTGAATTTTGGGTGGAAGGATGCACCCTATTTAAGTGTGACGTGCCAGGTGATTTCTACATGGCTAGGTACCCATTGTTGCTTACATAATTTTAAAATAAGAATGTTATAAATGAATTAGCACTATTAGATGTTATAACAGTATTAAAATGTATTATAATTCGTACATTGTTGAAAAGATTTAATTTAGAAACAAATTTTGTTTCTTTTTCCTCTTCACTAAAACCAAAGCCTGCTGTCTTTGAGATTCTTACATAAAATATGTTACACTACTTGCAACAAAAAGTAACGACATTTCCGTTCAATCGTTTACCGATAAGAGTAACTTAGTTACAATTAAAGTTACTTTATGCAGATAATAATGCAGTTACTGTCCGTTACCTTTGAAAAGTAACTGTTACTAATAATGGCGTTACGAGTAACTCGTTACTCTCCAACCTTGCAAGAGTGCATCAGTGATGTTCCGTGATAGTGTGCGAGTCTGCGTCAATACCTGAATAAAACGATAATATCATAATACTCGTCTTCATCAGTGCAGTAGAGTCCCAAAAACTCGACCCTCCGTAATCCGGCAGTCTGGATAACTCAGCCACACCCCAACACACCCCCTGTAATTATTCCGTGCTCGCATTATATAGGATACAAGTGATATCCTAACGTACAGCAGTTACAGGCTGTGCTATGTGTGGACCAAGACATCATCTTTTCTTGTGCCACCTACACTCTACTTAAGAATCCTTTGAGTTACATTAATCAGTTATGTAATGCGTTTCCATACTAAAAACAGTCGCTATCAAAATCAAGGGAATGTCTTTTTCCACAGGGTCGCTTAAAATCTGCCTAGACGTGATGGACAAATAATGAACTTTGGTTACAGCAGACAATTATGACACTCATGTGACGCGGTCGCGAGCTCTCTGCCTCTCAGACTGCCTACAGCGTTTGTCTTCTCTGAACTGCGTTTTGTGAAGTCCAAGTGAGCAGTGGCGCAGCCACGGGGATTGGGGTAGGGGAGCTAGTAATGCTGAACCCCTGTAGCACCTCAAATATTTTTTTATATTTTTTTTTTCTTTAATCAGTTCGGAACCGAAATTTGAAATAGTACACATGTAATAAGTCACGACGTAACTACAGTTTGCCAAGAACAAGTGAACGTGACAGTGGGTCGTCAACGTGATGCCGCCACTGAGAACGTGTGCTGCTATCACTGTGAGCCGTTTTACGCAGCCGCAACCAGCTGAGGCAGCTGCCGCTATTGTTACTGCTATGCTGAAGTTACGAGCCGGTTGTTCACATGCAGCGTCCCGTTGCTTCGCAGGTCAGCGGCGTCAGCGAGTGGTATCTTATGATGGTCGCCAAAAACTGCGAACAACAATAGCCTTGAAACTTCCTGGCAGATTAAAATTACGTGACGGAACCTAGACTCGAACCTGGGACCTTTGACTTTGGCGGGCAACCGCTCTAACCGACTGAGCTATCCCGGCACGACTCACGATGCCGCCCCACATCTCTACTTCCGCCAGAACCTCGCCTCCTACTTTCCAAACTTCACAGAAGCTTTCCTGCGAAACATACAAGACTAGCACTCCTGGAAGAAAGGATATGGTGGAGACATGGCTTAGCCATAGCCTAGGGATGTTTCCAGAATGAAACTTTTCACTCTGCAGCGGAGTGTGCGCTGATATGAAACTTCCTGGCAGATTAAAATTGCGTGTCGGAACCGGGACTCGAACGTGGGACCTTTGACTTTCGCAAGCGCCATAACCGACTGAGCTATCCCGACACGTCTCACGATGTCAATTAAATACCTAGCCCTAACGCTGCACAGTGATAATGGCGTATAAGGACAGTAGTGGGCCGGCCGCGGTGGCCGAGGGGACTAAGGCGCTCCAGTCACGGTCATCATGGCCACTACGGTCGGGGGTTCGAATCCCCCCTCGGGCATGGAGATTTGTGCCGTCCTAGTTCGTAAGTAGTTCATAAGTAGTTTGTAAGTTTAGGGACTGATGACCCCGTAGTTAAGTCCTATAGACTATACAAACAATTGAACATTTGATTTTTGACAGTCGTGGGGAAAGCGACCGGTGGCTTTATTGGGGAGGTGTGATTCGTCTTCAAAGGAGACCGCGTATAAAATGCTTGTATAACCCAACTAGAGTGTTACTCGTTTGGGATCCTCACCAGATCGGTTTAAAGGAGGACATAGAAGCAGTTCAGAGGTGGGCAGCAAGGTTTCTAACTGGTAGATTCGATCAATGAGCGAGTGTTACCGAAATGCTTGAAGAACTCAATTGGGAGTCACTAGAGGGGAGACGACGTTTTATCTGAGAAACATTGTTAATGAAATTTTGAGAGCCAGACTTTGAGGCGGACTATAGAACGATTCTACTGCCGCCTAACTACATTTTCCGTAAAGACCACAATGATAAGATTAGAGAGATTATGGAACAGGAAAGTGAGTAAGTCGTAATGGTACTATGTATGTGGATGTAGAACGCCGAAACGGAAAGAAAACTGCAGATACGTTACTTAATAATTCATTGTGTAATACGGGAAAAGAGCTTGAACAGTACGACGGTGATACGATCTACGTTACTTATTCACGACTCTACAAGGATGTTACTTTTATCACCGCTAATAAGCGGCGCAAAAGCAAGAAAAACGTCCAGGGCAGCTAGGAGCTGCAGTTGCGGACATTAAACGGCGCCGCTCTGCGCAACAAGGAATACGTCACGTTTAGTGTCAGTGCGGTACTTGAAAGGAAATAGAGTGCTCAGTGGGCTTTCCCGTTTCGTCTGATTATTGACTCACGCCCGCTCATGCGAACAATCTGTCGCTTGTGCACTATTAAATAAGACGGTATTGTACGTTACACCACGGTTTTACCGAGCAGTTCTGTCAGTTTCAATTGACCAGTAGCTCTTTAATCGATGCTGTACATTACATTACGTCGAACAAACGGCATGTGCCCTTAACATTTAACGAAAGGATTAAGGTAATAGAGACGGATGAGACACATTAAACTCTTCCTGTACGAACTTCGGTTGTGTTATAATTTTAATGCTGTAAAACAGAGAGCTATGAGCCTTTAGGGGAAGTCGGGATGCCGTACCGCCGGCCGCGGTGGCCGAGGGAACTGCGGCGCGCCAGTCACGGTCTGCACAGCCACTACGGTCGGGGGTTTTAATCCTCCCTCGGGTATTGATATTTGTGCCGTCCTTGGTATTAGTTAGTTCATAAGTAGTTTGTAGGTTTAGGGACTGATGACTCCGTAGTTAACTCCTTTAAACTTTACAAACGTTTGATTTTGATGCCGTACGTCGCCAATTTGCTAATTTTATGTACCTTTTCATCTGTAACTGTTACATATAGAAATTTTGGCAGCTATTTTCAGCAAATGTTTTTAGCTCACTGAACTAGCATTAATGTTTTCTTTTATTGGTATAATATTCATGAATTTTTCACGGTTGAGCCATATTTATTGGAAAAACATTAATAAAAATTTCCCTGGTTCAGAGAATAAGCCAGATTTTGTTTTGAATCTAGTTCAGTGGCCTCTTTTAACTGTTTAATAACAATTCTGAAAATTTGAATATTATTGGTTTATTGGTTACATGTAACACTAAAAATGTTAAATGCCAAAAAATTCACACATACCTTATATTCTATTACTATAAGTGTCCAGCAGAGTAATCACTGTCATCTTCTAGCTCTTATTCTTCACCTAGAAGCTTTCTCCTCTTTGCTGCCCTTGCTTTTTCTTTTTCTTTCTTTTTTTCCCTTGTTAGATTCAGCTGCTTAATGAGACATCATTACTCGTATGTTATCCAGAAGCCGAAGACCTCGGTTGGTGTTGTACGAGGAACAATGTCAAGGCATTCCATGACATTTAGCCTATCCATATCATTTCCTATCCATATCCATCATTGAGTGAAACAAGAGAATCAATGACAACTAATTTCAAAGTTTTTTCGCCAACAATTACATTCTTAGGTACACGAGTTCGTTTAAGATTGTTGAACGACTCGTTTTGATTCTGGGTAAAACCAACTGAAAGAACAAAGAGTCTGCAACTAAAGACCGAAATCCACAGCCTTCTATAGCTAATATTTTCGGAAATGTGAAGATTTAAATTTGTTAACATCGCAAGTTGGGTAATCGTTCCGGATGCACATATAAGTTTTAAAAATGAAGTAAAAATACTTTCTATTTCTTAAAATTTTTTGCATCGTTTTAAGCAGAAAACGTCAAATTACTATAGAAGCATAGAAACCGAAATTACTAGTTTTTACAATTTTGCGGCATTCCAACTCCCCGTAAGGGACACGGGAAAGATACGGGACGAATGGATAAAAGGATAAGATCAGATTAAATAAACGGCGAAGAGGCCCGGAAATGAAGAAATTACCAACGTTATGTGTGAACGGTTTGTCAATGCGTGAGAAAAAACTTATATCTCTACCGATGCTGCAGAGTAACTCAGAAAGTCGCTAAATAGCTTGTAAATACGGATTTCAAGGCGTTCTACATCTACACCTACATCTACTCTGCTAATCACATTTAAGTGCCTGGCAGAGGGTTCATCGAACCACCTTTATACCATTTACCTTCCATTCCATTCTTGAACAGCGCGTGGGAAGAAAGAACAACTGAATCTCTCCGTTCGAGGTCTGAATTCTCGTATTTTATTCTGATGATCATTTCTACCTATGTAAGTGGGAGTCAACAATATATTTTCGTTCAGAGGAGAACGTTGCCGGATGAAGTTTCGTAAGTAGCCGACGCCGCAGTGATAAACGTCGTTGTTGTAATGATTCCCATCCTGTATCATTTCCTTAACGCTGTCTCCACTGTATCGTACAAAACGACCTGTCCTTCTTCGGACTCTTTCGATATCCTCCGTCAAACCCACCTCATAAGGATACCACACCGGGCAGCAATATTCCAAAAAAGTACGGATAAGCGTAGTGTATGCATAGTACTTCTGTTGCATCTTTTAAGGGTTTTGCCAATAGAACGAAGTCTTTGGTTTGCACGTCTCACGACATTATCTACCTGTTCTTTCCATTTTAACTCGGAAGTAATTCCTAGGTATTTAGTAGAGTTTACGGCCTTCACTTTTGATTGATTTATGTATATTTTCGCATTCGGAGGAGAATCGTGGCGAGTGGAGTTTCGCAAGTAGCCCACGCCGCAGCGATAAGCGCCGTTGTTGTAATGATTCCCATCCCAGATCCGGTATCTTTTGTATAACGCTGTCTCCCCTGTATCGTGACAATATATAACGAGCTGCCCTTCTTTGCACTCTTTTGATGTCCTCCGTCAAACCCACCTGATAAGTATCCCACACTGGGCACCAATACTCCAAAAAAGGACGGACAAGCGTATCGTATGCAGTTTCTTTAATAGTTCTGTTGCATCTTTTTCAAGGGTTCTACCAATGAAACACACTCTCTGGTTCGCCCACGACATTATCTACGTGTTCTTTCCAGTTTAAGTCTGAAGTAATAGTAATTCCTAGGATAGAGTTTACGGCCTTCACTTATGTTTTATTTATCTTCTAAACAAAGTTTAACGGATTTATTTTCGTACTCATGTGGACGGTTTCACACTTTTCATTATTTAGAGTCTATTGCCAACTTTTACACCATAGTGATATTCAGATCGTTCTTCAGTTGTTTTTGATATTCAGATGATTTTACTAGACGGTAAATGACGGCGTTATCTGCAAACAACTTAAGAGAGCTACTCAGATTTTCCTCTTCATCGTTTATGTAAATAAGGAATAGCAGAGGACGCCCGATATCACCTTTGTCTTAGTCGGTGCTTTACCATCGATTACTACAAACTGTGTCCTCTCTGACAGGAAATCCCCTATCCAGTGCAACTTTTTTTCTAAACGTGGCAGAACATCGTGTAGAATGAAGTGTGAGGGGAAGCTAAAGATGTGGCAGAAAGTGTACTAACGGAATGGAAGACGAAACTGTCCGCCTTAATTGTGGGTTATGACACGAAAGACGTGATCAGTGCCGATGAAACCGGACTGTTTTATCTCGCGTGCCTCCAAAATCGCTAGCACGGCGAGGTGAAAAATGCACCCGGGGGGGGGGGAGGGGGGAGAGGGGATTTCCAGCGAATGACTCACTGCACTGCTGTGTCGAAAAATGTAAGCTAAAGAATGAAACTTTGCGGCCGTGTGTGTGCTGATATGAAACTTCCTGCCAGATTAAAATTGCCCGCAAAAGGCAAAGGACCGAGGTTCGGAACTCGGCTCTGATAAATAATATTAATCTGCTAAGACATTTCGTGTTAGCTGAAATTGGGAAGCTACTGGTGACTGCAAAGGCGAAAAAACCCGCGTGGTTTAAAAAACTTACGATTAGAAGTCAGTAAGTGTCCAGACACATGCCGATGCAATAAGAAGGCGTTGATGGTGAGGGGTCTTATGGAAGAATGGCTATTCTTTTTTAAAAAAGACATGAGAAAACTGCTATCGCCAAGTTAGCTTACTCCTGGACACTGTAACGTGACCGAGCGTAGTGTCACAGTGGTAACGCACTGGGCTCGCATTCGGGAGGATGGTAGTTCAAATCCACCTTCGGCCATTCAGATTTAGGTTTTCCGTGATTTCCCTAAATCACCCCAGGCAAATACAGAGGGGCACGGCCGATACCTTTCCTCGCCCTTACCCACAAACTCCGAGCGTTAGCTCCGTCTCTAATGACCACGCTGTCGACGGGACGTTAAACCTTAAGCTTCCTTCCAATGTAACGTTTCACGTGTCACTCAAATGTGAAGTTGTCGAACATTTAATTGGCTTGATTCACGCCAAGTTCATCGAGCCTTACACAATCAATGGATCAAAGGTCGATTCACAAATCCATGTCTCATTATAGACGATTACTCAGGCAATAAGTGAATCTAAATTTTTAGCAAGATGAATGTGAGTTCGCTTTTGCACTGTCAGTTTCTGTCCTGGCTGCAGTAAATTGGATTGGCTTGGCAGTGAAGGAAATACAGTGTCAAACTGAGACCCAGTGCTTCAATAAAGCGGGGTTTGGAAGTCAAAAACAAAACGCTACTGTAACCACCGAAGCTCAAGGAAAGGCAGCAGCAGTTGCTTAATTAATGCGAAAGTTTTCATGCAGTGCAGATGAATACTGTTAACTCACTCCACTTTCAGTTAATCAACAGATTTAATAGAAATTCGCATCACTGAGGATGATCAGGAGGAAAAAAAAGAAGAAGACGAGGAGCAAAATGATGTACGTACCTAGAAAAATTTGTAGGGTTTAAGAAGCCATTGCACGCATAAATGAAGTTGTGAAATTTGCAGCAGACACAAAACATTTCAAGTTGTTGGAACTGTGGTATAGTGCAAAAAAATTGTGCGGAAGGAACAGTTGTGTACAGTTGAAATAAGTTTCACTCCATGATATGTGGCGAAAATAAAGTGGAACATAAAGCAAATAAACGTGGGAACAATACTGTATTATGTGTGCAAATACAAGAATCAATGAATTTATAGTCGGAGTGAACATGCAAAAAAGCTGTTTTTTATCTATCAGTATAGTAGCTCATTGTTCTGTTATAAAATATACATCAAATTATACTTGCTGTACTGCAGTGAAGGTACGTAAATATGAGCATAATTATATTTATAGTGTAGTTTTGTGCATGATGACTGATAAATTTTTCATAGCACAGTAGGTTTTGTGTAATCCGGTAACTTGTTCCATTTGGAAAATTTATTTTAATCCCAGGCGATTTCGTTTTGAGGAAGTTTTACTGCAACTGGTTTAGTAGCTAAATGAACAGTGTTCTATTAATGAGAATCTTTGTAATAACCTTGCTCCCGTGTCCGCTTCTATATTTGTGTGCCGGCTGACATTACATCCACCAGTAGCCGACTCATCATATAGCGACGAGGATACACATCACAATGTCACACTTGTCATGCTTCTTAGCAATTTCTGAGATTGTGTAAGAAACGTACTCGAGTATGCACCCCTATTCCAGCCCCTAACAGTAGGCAAACACCTGTAATTTTTACTTAAGGGATAAATTTTAATGGCATATGTACAACTTTCATTTCATGTAAAACCACACCGAGGCGATGCGGGAAAAGAAGTCCGTGCTCTATCAAAGGGCACCTCATCCTGGCATATCACCCCACCACTACGCTGGAGCCGAGTCTGTGGCGCATTCCTCCGACATCAATCGGCCTGCCACCTTGCACCGCGTCGCCGCCGCACCGCCACGCCCACGGGTCAACAATCCGGGCGCGCTGGGGACCGCTCGCTGCACCGTTGGTCCGACCATCGACGCCTTGCATTGTATAATTTGAATATGAGATGAAAAAAAATTAATGAAAATTGTTAAAAAAATTAAAAAAACTGTATATACAAAAAGGAAAAAGACACAACTGTAATTTCTAATCTCATATCTAGTGGGCTCACACAGTCTTAAATAATCTGTTAAAACAATTGTATAACAAGAAATTTATGATGTCTTTGAGTAGGAAATGCGCATTTGCCAACTCAAAGCCAGAGGGGGCAAATGTAGCGATACATTAATATTTTTTTATTGAAAATTATATCTGCGACGCTTGTCGCTAGCATCCGTTCTCTCTGCCAATAAATCTCTGATTATCCTTGTTTCAAGTTATACCTTCAACTATTTCAAACGATCTGGAGAGAAAACGGAATCGCTTGTCGTCTTTCGTTTTTCTATCTTTGTGCTGAGAGGACGTATTTTATTCGACCTCCATAATCATGTAAGTGTGAGCTCTGGTTAGCACCCTTTACTTAATAAACTTTAACTTTCATTTGGAATTCCTATTTCATTTAAATATTTCTCCCCATCTTTCATTTAATTGATGACCTATTTTCAGCAATATTAGTAAATTGATGCTTGGTCATTGTTGCCTATTGTCTCATGATGACAAAAGAATGCAAAATTTATTTACTCTCATTTTGTGTTACACATTGAATTCAATGCCTGCAGGAAATCTTCATTCTGTTAAAAGCGAAGTCCGATAATTTCTTTAACTTTCGATAACCATAGTGATGAAAATTACACACGGTCTTAAAACTTTAATAATTAATAGTCATGAAACCAAGCATCAGTTTACGAGAACGAAGATATTAATCAATTCATACAGGTTCAACTGCAGTTTCACGGCTTCCACCAATTAATGCATACCAGGTAACTTATTCCGCTATTTTCTTATGTAATGGTGCTTTCTGGTGTTGTCGTAATTTTTAACTTACATTGCTACTGAGAACTGATAACCATTTCAAAAATTAATATTCATTGCTAATCTTACGGTTATTTAAATTTCAATTCCGGTTTTCAACCTTGATCTTGTGACAACACCAGCGATAAAAAAAAAAAAAAAAAAAAAAAAAAAAAAGTAACATTACTGCTTAACACACGAGAGGTAGGGTTTGGACCGAGTGAACAACGGCTTGGCAGCTGAACAGTATAGTAGTGAGTGACTCACAGCGCATGCGTCAGACCTAGCCACTGCTCGCCCAGACCCCTGGGAAGGCGTTGTTCAACTTTTTTGCGCCCCGACCCGCTGCTGTCTGACTGACTGCCGCCTTCTGTGTTGCTCACATCTTGTGTTTCTTGCGCAGGCGAAGACTGCAGCAATTTAGAAATGGACAATGAAAGCACTGTGCAAAAACTGTTACACCATCTATTTCATTACTATTTTAGCAAAGAGAAAGGAAACTGCTGGAAAATGAGGAACACCATGAATTCGTCGACCCAGTAGAGGGAAATTTTACTGAGGCATTCTTGAGGTAGTATACAATACACAGGCAGGGCCGCACGCACGTGTGTGCAGTCACCAGAGCGTCCGCATTGTTGGTGTTAGTACCTAGTAATACAAGCTGTATTTCTTCCACGGAAACGATCGTAGAGTTTCCGAATGTGGTTATGTGGAATGGCCTGCCATGCAGTTTCCACCCGGTGCCTCATATCGGCCAGATTTCGTGCCGCTCGTGCAAACCCCCCAACATGACGTTCATGCGGTCCGAAACATGCTCAGTGGGTGAGAGATCAGGAAATCGTACTGGCCAGGGTAGTTGACGTACACCTTGAATAGCACGTTGGGTGGTACAGGGATACATATGGATCTCTATTGTCCTATTGGAAAAGCGTATCATCCTGTTGGCGCATGATCGAGCGAGGTCGCGCAGTGGTAAGACACTGGACTCGTATTCGGAATGATGGTGGTTCAAATCCACCGCCGGCCATCCAGATTTAGGTTTACCCTGATTTCCCTAAATCATTCCAGGCAAATGCCGGGATGGTTCCTTTGTAAGGGGATGGCCGATATTCTTCCACATTCTTACCCAAACATACCGAGCGTAAGCTTCGTCTCTAATGACCACACTGTCGACGGAAAGTTCACGCTTCCTTCTGTCATTTGTTGGTGCATGAGTTTTGGCAAGACGAGTTAAATGATGGTTTCATTGTACCGTGCAATGTTCAGTGTTCTCTAGGCGATCACTAGAGGACATTATGGCGAGTGTAGAATTTCGCTCCCCTCACAATAATGCACGATCATGTGTGCCGTTATATTGTCCTCCGCTCATGCCCCAACATCGTTCAGCCCGCCTCCAATGGTGTCATGGTAGGCCCTTATGAAGGGACGAATGGTGACGTGTCGTCTTCAGTGATGGAAGTCGTCGCTGCCTCGTTAGCAATGATGATCGTACGTGTGTGTGGTGTTGTGCAGTGGACTGCGAAAATCTGGAGTGTACGCGAGAGGAAAAAGGGGCCAGCACCTGGCATCGTGGCGTGGAGAGCCATAGCCTACACTGGCCGTTCTCTTGTTTTCGTTGTGGGAAAATTGAACAGTACACGGTAGAATGAAACCACCATTCAACCCGTCTTACCACCGATCATGTACCAATAAGGCGATTTGATTTTCCAACAGAACAATACAAGTCCACACGTTTCCCGTACAAGCCAAAGTGCTCTTCTAGGTTTACGTATGCTACCCTGAACAACAGTACCCCCAGATATGTCCCCCATTGAGCATGTCTGGGAACGGATGAAGCGAAATCTTGCCTCGTTCTACATGACGAGATCAGATGGAAATTGCCGTACCGTAAGACTTCATTCGGAATCTCTATGATCGTCTTCATGAGAAAATTGCACCCTGCATTGTTACAAAAGGAGGGTACACACGATACTAGCGTCAACAGTGTGCACGCTCTGGTGACTGTACTGACGTACGTATGGTTCTCGCTTGAGTGATCGTGTGTTGTATACATCCTCAAGAATGTGTCAATAAAATTTCGATCTGTTGCATTGACGAATTCATGTTGTTCTTTTTCATTTTCCAGGAGTGTAGCTGTAGGAAAAGCTTTGGCCAGGAGTATAGATGTATCTGAAGCTATGACAACAGTAGTGACGAAGAAATTGAGTTAAATGATGATCTTAGAGGAGTTGTAAGGTCGATAAGCGGGGGGGGGGGGGGGGAGAGAGAGAAAATAGAGAATGTGAAAGCAGGGATGATGAGACTAATGGGGTAAGGGACAGCACGGATAGTGAATGACGAGAGTACTTCGACAGGAGGGGAATGACATGGAACAGCTATATATCAGAGACAGTCGGTTTGTGTGTCACATATTGAACGTAAGTACTTGGAGAGAACGCATAGAGTGCTTTTGAATATCACTGTACGTGACAGCGGTATTTCCGTGCCGACGGGGCAGCGGCTGCCGTCTTCTCCATGACGCATGAGCCACAGCCGCGCGCCGGCCAGCGGGCCTGACGAGAGAAACTGGAAAGCAATTAGGCCGTCCATTCCGCATCATTACTGGCGGCGCCATAATGAGCCGGCGCGCAGCCACTCGCCTCATTACCCGCGGGGCACTTAGGCCGGCCAGGCCGGCAATTACACAATCACCGCCGCTAAGTGGCCGCGCGTTCTTCTCTGGCCGGCGATACGCCGACTGCTGCTGGAAGCAGACCGATGCGCGCCCACTGGGCATCGGGCCGCTACTTTCCCGCTCTCTGCGCTTCAGGAAGGCCGTACTAGCGCACCAGAGGGGCAGTCCCGATACTGAAACTGATAGAGGGGATAAGATAGAAGACATTCATCGTGTCGACCCAGAAAATGTGTTCACCAATACAAATCGGCTTAAGATGTTTGATATTCTGAGAAAAGTAGGAGCACGCCTTAGTGAGAGACGGAGAAATACGTTAACTGTACAAAAACCAAGAGACAATAAGAATAATTTAGGACCATAGAGGAAGTGCTTGAATTAACCAGTGGAAGACAGGGATGCCATCTTTTATCTCTTCTGTTTAATATATATGTCGAAAAGACAATGACGCTAATAAAATTCAAATGTTTGTGAAGCTTAAGGGACTTAACTACGGGCTCATCAGTCCCTAAACTTACAAACTACTTATGAACTACCTACAACTAAGGACGGCACAAATATCCATGCCCGAGGGGGGATTCGAACCCCCGACCGTAGTGGCCGTGTAGACCGTGACTGAAGCGCCTCACTCCCCTCGGCCACCGCGGCCGGCAATGACGCTAATAGAGGAAGGTCCAAAAGTGGTATAAAAGATCAACGTGGAAGGACGTTAATCATTCGCTTATGGCACTGTTATCCTCATTAGAAGAAACCGTACAGTATCTCTCAATGGTGTATCAACTGGGAAGGGGGGGGGGGGGGGCAGGAGGGGTAACCCTCACCCCACTTGAAACTTTGGAGGGACAATTTTTGCCCCCCTCCCACCCCTTCCCCGTATATTTAGTGGTAGCCTTTCTGCCTTTGACTGAAGCATCTTGTAAAATCTACTACATTCTGTCCTCTCCTTTCGCCCTATTTACAGTCTGCGTCTGTCAGTACTGATGGGGCGCTCAAGATGTGTCTTCTTTATTTTCTTTCTTTATTCATTTACTTCTTTTAGAAAATGGAACCTGGAACACCCAGGCTAAATGTAAGTTATTTGCCCTCTCTCACAAGATCAAAGTACTAGAATCGCCAAGACGTAGTCAGTAAATAGCTTTTATTGCCCCAGCCTCTTCTAAAGAAATAGTTGGTATCTCTTTAAAAGAATGAATACTGAGCGGAATATGTAAAGTGAGAGTTAACCGTGAAATGAAACAGGTCATATAAGTTGTAGTAATGGAAAAAATGTGATTACGACGAATATAAATTACGAAAATTAAATAATAATAATACGGAGGAAGCAAAGTGGGCGTGAAAAGTAGATTTGTACAGACTGATGGTGTGTTCATGGCCAAGATGTGTTTACTGCTATGACATATTGGCAATAGAGTTATGAAGAAGTGTTTGAGTATTAGCGTTTACAGTGCAGCACTGCATGGAAGTGAAACGTTGAACTTTACGAACGCCGAATGTGGTACTTTGGTGCTTTAGAGGCGTGGTACAACTGATGAATTTCGGAAATGGACTGGTAAGATAACGAACGAATGAAGTGTTTGTTTATGGAAGCATCATTATGGAAAACGCCGTTAAAAAGCAGGGACCGGGTGATAGCATATTGTGTTAAGAAATCAGCAGATAACGAATAGCGTCATTGATATTACGGGTGGCTGTAGAGCGTAAAAACTGTAGGGCGGCACTGTTTGGAAAACACAGAACAAATAATAAGGTAAGTAGGATGTCAGTGCTTCTTTGAGATGAAGTGGTTGGTGCAACAGAGGAATGCGTTGCGGGCCGCACCAGACCATTCATAAGACTGGAGACTACCATAAACAAAAAAAAAAAAAAAAATTCACACCACCTGACCTGCAGCTTCTCCGCATTTTCCGTCAATGTCGCAGTAGATGCGTGAACGTAGGTAACAACACAACATCGATTATGTACTTCTGGGTAATTAGTGTGTAAGATGTAAGCACGCCGCAAACCTAATTAGTAACTCGCAGCAGGCAGTACTCAGTTAGCGAGTTATACCACGGCTTCATTGAGGTGACGGACAGTGCACACAAGTTTCCTCATGTTTGTTACAGCAACCTCAAAACAATCTCAACTCCTGATCATTCTGAATTTGGAAAAAGGAAGTTTCACATTCACTGCTACTAGTCACAGTCAGTCGAAGTCAGTATACGAAATACCCAACCAACTGGAAGCAACTGAGGTATCAGATTCGCTCTCGTTATAAAGCAAATTGCTGAACAAGTGTCGTAATTTTTAAAAGCATAACTTTTTACCCCTTGGAATATGCATCCCACCGATATTATTGTCCAGCAAAGGTGTTGTCTGATGCACTGAACAAATGCACCCTACAAACTACGGCGAGTAACAGATATGCCATTGGTAATCGATTCCAAAAGTCGATTTCTTGTAGTTTCCTTCACAATCGATTTCAAATAATATGGCCGGCCATACATTTTCAGTAAGTAGGCTACATGAACAAATTCCATGCGTAGATTTCCAGATACTGAACATTACCTAAACAACGTGCGAGTTATTGAAGTATGTTTCCGTCTTCCCAAAAGACAGCCAGCACCCAAGATCACACTAAAAGCGGTCCTGTAAGATGCACCGTCTGAATATGAACCAGAAAAGGCTCAAAAATCGGTTATTGGGTTAAACAGCATCATTTCAAGTGAAAGTGACTGGTTGCACTTTTCTTAAATCATATTGACATTAACAGTCACGGGTTCTGAAATATCCGTAATGGACAGTGTAAATACGAGTGCCTTTTTGCGCCTGTTTATTACGTCTAGAAGTCGACCACTTTTACTGTACTAATTCTACACAAACTTCTTCACGCTTATGATTTACTTCAACTGCGGGGACTTCTGGATTACGCTTCAAACGGCCCACAACTGTTTTTCAATATTCTAACGTCTAGTCTAGTACGCTTCCCTAAGCTCCATGCAAGGTGACGATGGACTGCAGAGTTACGCTTTCACTTCTGTCTCCTAGGAGCACAGAACGCTTTTTACAAATTACTTTGAAATCATAATGACATTAGCGGAAGGAGCCAAACGTAGTTTCATCGAATGTAGAGAGTGCTAAATATACAAATACCACAATAATTTGCAATGATAAATTTATAGCATATGTTTTATACAAATCGGTAGCTACAATTGCACACATATTACATAAGCCTCCGGACGGTTCATGGCGTAGGGTAGGTTGCACCACCTTGCCACTAAACTCACTAATGATACAATCATTGTACAGTCAGCTTCAAATGAGGGTCTCTTAATTTTTCTGAGAACTGCTTTTGTAAATGAACCTAGTCTTCCATGCAATGATTCACGTGGTATATCCGTAATGTTGTAATCCTGAACAAACCCAGTACTGCGCCTCTTAATTGCATCGTCAACATATTGTACCCTCGAGTGATTTATTAGCCTGAACATTCCTCCGTGCTTTCCACAGGCTTCATTACAAATAATAAAAAAAAGTTTCAGGGTGTTGTACCAAGCCGTATTGTACAGACAGATGTTACCCTAATGTACTCAAGCTGCGAACATGGTAACAGCGTTATTCTTCCGAGCCTTTTGTAGATAAAAAGAACGACCGCTGTGACTGTGGCCTAACGTCAGTCTGCTCAGTAATGCAGATTCCCAACTTATTTACAATAAATACCAAGAAAACGTTTGTCAACTGACTCTCACCCATGAAGTTGTATAATTAGTACTTGCCTTCCTATCTCGTGGAGCGTCACTCTATGATAATTTTGGACGGTTCTCACATATACTGTCACTTGGAACAGTATGTTATGTATTCATTTATATCAGTTTGAGTCGTCACAGAGCTGTCTTCTGCGGTGTTTCTCTTCCCCGAGGTGAAATTGGGCATAGATTTTCGTCGGTAGTGCCGTCACCACCTCCGAAACAGAATTTAATGCCTTCCTTGATCATTAAGAAGTATCATTTTCAACTCAGTTTATTTTAGTTCTACTGTGTCTCAGGTTTCTTGAAATAAAACTCGAGCAGACGTCAAAAATAAAACAGGTACTCCTGATCTGACAACAATCTTTTATAGAAGTGATGACTCTTGGAAATGTTCAGTGACATCACCATAGCATGGCGGATGCTAACGTCTCTTGTCAGTGCAAACCAATTTTCCATACTACCTTCAAACGTTATCTTATCTCACCTCCTTGAACATATCTGTTTTTAATTTCCATCATTTGCTCTCACGAAAATGTCCAACCGCTACACGTGCAACCGCTGGTGAAATTTATTGAGATAGTGACCAGTTAGCAGTGTATTCTGCAATATCAAAGAGTTTGTAACTGACATTAATATACCCTCAAATTGGAGGCTTTGCCAGATTTTTAATGACAGTAAAAGAAAACACAAGCCACGTGGGAATGGCCGTGCGCTCTAAGGCGCCTTGATGTGCAGCGAACGGCTGCGGCTGCTCCCCACTGAAGGTTCGATTCCTCCCTCGGGCAAGAGCGCATGTGAAGTCTTTAGCGTAAGTTACTTCAAGTAAGATGACATAAAAGTTTTCTGGGTATGGTACCGCGTCATGATGTAAGGCTATTACTTAAATAACCAACGTTTCGGCCAACGTTACAGTGGCCTTCACCTGGGTAACTGGTGTCAGCTGGTTGTTACTACACTTTATATTACTTTCATTTAGACATTACGTCATAATTTTTTTAAATAAGCGATGTTATTGGTGAATGTATTGCGGAAGAGTGGAACTTTATTTTGATAGGATGCTGAGGTGGAAGGGGTGGGGGTTAGCCGTTGCCTATTGCTTCTTGCATAGCGAGACATGGTTGGTGTTCATCGGCGAATGGGGTGAGGGCTTCCGTTTCTCTCCTGCTGGCCGTGGGCCGCGCGGCGGCAGTAGCTTACTGGTGACGCTAGCGTGTTGTGATGTCAGTGCGGCCTATTACGCTGTGATGGCCGGTAGCCAAGAGGGGGCAAGCCTGAGTCCATCTTCTCTATTCATGTTATTGGGGTGTTTAACAATTTCGATGGCTTCCCTTATCTTTCGTTTGACCATCCCTGGTTGCTTGGCGAGTATTCTGGCATCGTTAAATTTTATCTTCCTGTTGCAATCTTGCTGGTGTTCGGCTACTGCAGATTTATTGTGTTGGCCTAATCGAATGTAGCGTTCATGTTCGCGTATGCGTGTTGCCACTGCCCTCCCTGTCTCACCTATGTACACTTCCCCACACTCGCATTCCACCTTGTATACTCCTGATGCATGTAGTGCGTCTATGTTGTCCTTTGTGGAACCAAGAGCATCCTTGACCTTGCGACTGCTGTAGAAGAAAGGCTGGATTCCTACCCGGCGAAGATGTTTGGCAATGCGATCTGTGACGTTTTTTACATAAGGTAAGCGTGCTGCTGGCTGCTTTTTGTTGACTTCCTGCCTACTGATGTTTCTTTTATTTGTGTCCATGGCGGTGTGGATCACTCTATGGTTGTAGCCATTTGCCAGAAATGTTGTTTCTAGTTTGTTGAGCTCAGCTGTTTTGTTGTCTTCATCACTAAGTCGTTGCGCGCGAATCGTCAGTGAGCGGATAACAGAGTTCTTCTGTGCTGGATGGTGGTTTGATTGAGCGTGCAAATACCTGTCGGTATGTGTAGGCTTCCACCATCCAGCAAACTAGAAACAACATTTCTGGCAAATGGCTACAACCATAGAGTGATCCACACCGCCATGGACACAAATAAAAGAAACATCAGTAGGCAGGAAGTCAACAAAAAGCAGCCAGCAGCACGCTTACCTTATGTAAAAAACGTCACAGATCGCATTGCCAAACATCTTCGCCGGGTAGGAATCCAGCCTTTCTTCTACAGCAGTCGCAAGGTCAAGGATGCTCTTGGTTCCACAAAGGACAACATAGACGCACTACATGCATCAGGAGTATACAAGGTGGAATGCGAGTGTGGGGAAGTGTACATAGGTGAGACAGGGAGGGCAGTGGCAACACGCATACGCGAACATGAACGCTACATTCGATTAGGCCAACACAATAAATCTGCAGTAGCCGAACACCAGCAAGATTGCAACAGGAAGATAAAATTTAACGATGCCAGAATACTCGCCAAGCAACCAGGGATGGTCAAACGAAAGATAAGGGAAGCCATCGAAATTGTTAAACACCCAAATAACATGAATAGAGAAGATGGACTCAGGCTTGCCCCCTCTTGGCTACCGGCCATCACAGCGTAATAGGCCGCACTGACAACACAACACGCGAGCGTCACCAGTAAGCTACTGCCGCCGCGCGGCCCACGGCCAGCAGGAGAGAAACGGAAGCCCTCACCCCATTCGCCGATGAACACCAACCATGTCTCGCTATGCAAGAAGCAATAGGCAACGGCTAACCCCTACCCCTTCCACCTCAGCATCCTATCAAAATAAAGTTCCACTCTTCCGCAATACATTCACCAATAACATCGCTTATTTTTAAAAATTATGACGTAATGTCTAAATGAAAGTAATATAAAGTGTAGTAACAACCAGCTCACACCAGTTACCCAGATGAAGGCCACTGTAACGTTGGCCGAAACGTTGGTTATTTAAGTAATAGCCTTACAGCATGACGCGGTACCATACCCAGAAAACTTTTATGTCATCTGACTCTAGCCGCGGAAGCCTACGTAATTATATTACTTCAAGTAGTTTGGAAGTCCAAGGACATATGGCCCCTGCTCTTTCCTACCGTAGCTTTACAAAACTTTCAACATTTGGGAAAACACATAATTATGAGGTGGACCTGAATGCTCCAACTGCCACTCCACTATTGCAATAAATTTACGGTACTATACGAGATAATTCCGTGACAAAGAGTTACTCACGAATCTTGTCATTAGGACATAAACTAAACTTGTCTAAGAACACAAAATTACACCTTTTTTTTTTCTTTTTTACCGTAGGAACGGAACAGTGACATCACTCCCCGCCTATATTTTGTTTCACTTGATTATATGTTTTCTAAATATGTACTTTGACTAAACGAGAATACAATCATCGTTTTATGCATTTTGGTATAGACTGTAGCATGGAAATTGTTCTAGACCTCATTCGGCCCATACTTGAAATGTAACACCGCTGTAATGAGTTCTAGACATTATGCTATAAGAGAAATTTTACGATGTGTACTTCAAATTTTTAACATGATGCATTATTCTGATTATTTGTTTGCCTTGCCTTCTTTTCCTTCGAATTGTGAATTTAAATTGCAAATTAATACTATTTTGTGTGTCATTTACCAAGTCACATGCAAGTATTTTATTAACTAAAGCTCATAAGTAAATTATTAGTTTGATATAATGTCTTTATAATAATCATAATCTCAGCTGAAAGAAAGTTTATTTATTTCTTCTTAAAGCTTACATGATCATATTACGATATTACATAAAAATTTTCATATATTAAGTATTATGTATTTTAAAGTAATAACAGAATCAGATATTCAGTTGTACCTTACGATTCCATCCTTTAATCTACCACCCAATACCTAATCTCTATTATATACCTATTGTTACATCTTCTGTTTATTCCATTTTTATCATTATATTTATAGCATGACCTAACATATTTCTGATTTATTAGCAACATCCGTATTAACAAATTAAGTATACAGGTCATTAACATATAGAATTGAGCATCGGTATTATTGTTTAATTAAAAACCAACAGTGAACAATACAGAAAGATCTAGAAGATGTATCAATATCACACTGTTATAATTACTTTTGCCACTTAAGCAATGGATAGAAAATTAATTCAAACCCAAAATGTATATATAAAATACCACAGTGTAACTTTAAACCATCTCTGTATACTTTAGTGTCAATACTGAACATTTCTGAATGTATATCAAGACAATTACTGATGGTACAATTACATTATGCCATACGAACATTTTGAGTAATTTCTGGTGTATTAAATTAATAACTCTGGACGAAATAATGTCTTTGTTGTACAACAAATATGTATTTAATGAAAATCGGATTGTAAACATTAACTTTCATGTAATTAAAAATTAGTAATTTTAACGAACCGATTACGACACTGCATTACGACACTGTATTGTCAGGCATGTAAATGTAGAATCAAGCGACTGATGTTCAGTTAGTTGAAGTTAGTTGAAGTTGGTTTAAGTTAGTCTGTTAGTTGAAGTTAAATGGGGTCGAAGCTATAATCTGAATAAAAGAAGAAGTTGAGATATTTGGTGTTTCATTTGTATACTACACCAATAAAAGTTATGTAAAAATATTTAGAATGATGAGTGGAAGAAATTATTCCTAATTATCGAAGTATGCAGCTGTATTGTAGTGTTCCCAATAACTAACCAATATATTGGAATGCTACAGTACACAGCCAAACCAATCATAATACTATAATTGAATATGTAGGTCTCTTAATGACTCTACAGCTCTTTTTGTCACCAAATACAGCTCATTGATTCCACCAGGAAATTGTCGTAGTGCACACTTTTCAGTCAAGCGCTGCATAGTTTGCGCAGGATCGTCCAGGGTCATGCGCTCGGCCATCTTTGTACTCCATTCATACATGCAGGCGTTACATCTCCCATCATCCATGCGGAATCAGTTCAGCCTTGTCTATAGTTTTCTGAGAAGGCTGATTCCATTCACACATTTGTTAGTATAAGTTGTTACATGAGAATTTGTTAGAGGAAACTTTTGCTAAACCTCTTTCCATTCTTGACAGATATCAAACAAGAAAGTGTTTAAAACATAAAGAACCTCTTAACCGCGCACATGAAACTTACGATTCTCTTTGCACATGAGACACAATGTGTCACAATTTTTTTTTTATGTTTTGACTAATTCTATGTTGCACGTATTATTTAATCTCCAATTTTTAAAAGGATGAGCAACGTCTTGTTATATCATGGTGGCATAGCACACTGGAACCGGTCGTCATTAAATAAATGAGTATTTAGTGGTCTTGGCGTTTCACTTTTGAGGATGAAAACATTCTTCAGAATTAAAAATAATCGCCTACTTACAATGCAGTTAGGCAGTTGCAAAGTTTTCAGCCGTTACTTGCTGAAATAGGAATAAGAAAATAAACTTATATAGATGACTATAATGAAGACAGGTACCCGACGTAGTGTGGTGTAGAAGCATGAAGTCAGGTAATAAAATACGGGAGATGAGCGCATCTTGAGGAGCGAAAGTAAAGTTCAGTGTTGTTGGGGTATTTTTATGAAAATTTGATGCCACCCATGTGGGTTACTGCTAGTTAGTAACAGCCTTTTCCACTCTTATGATAAAAATGTGGGAGCCAACCATGATTAATCGTGAATGCAACCCGTACGATACAAGGGAAACACCTTGGACGTAAGAAACAGTACAGTAAGGAGATGATGACAGGTTTATTGTAAATATTATCGAACTATCAGTTCACAAAGTTATGACTGAAAGGCTGAGAAACATCAGTGTAAGTTCCAGATAAGCGTAGGAACAAATGCAGCACTAATGACCCTCCAACTTACCTTAGAAAAAAAGGTCGAAGATTGGTAAACCATCTTTTACAGCATTTTCATATGCTGCTGAGTATTTTAAGTAGAAGACGTTATTGCGAATTTTGAAGATATAAGGGTATAACATAAATATTACATTGCTATCTGCTTTTGTTCGGAAGGTGTACTAGTGTCAGAGAGGTAGACGGCGATAGCAGTGTTTGAGATGGAAGTAAGAGAAATTATTTGATTATTCCCAGAGCTATTATATCAGCATATCCAGAAAACAGAAATTTAGAAAATGAATTAAATTTCAGGGAAAAGTCGTAGGCCAAATACTACGCAGTTTCTTGATAACTTTGAATTTTAGTCTGATACATCAAAGAACTGAACAGAATGGATGATGTTTGGAAGCGTAGGCGTAATACGAATGTGAACAAGGAGTGTAGGCAAATTAAATCAGGCTATACTGGTGAAATTCTTGTCACGGAGGGCTCAGTCACATTAGTTATTGTTATAAAGGCCACAAGTACATAATAATACATTTGTAATCAAAAGCAAAATAAGGTTATGTGACGAATGGCAATAATTTCTTATTCAGGAAAACATCGTAAAATTAAATATTATTTTGGGAAATTAGTTTAAGTAAGTATGTTGTAGAATGTGATTAACTACTTACCATATCTGCATCGCTATACGTAAGTAAATATTCCTTTCATCAGTAAGATACATTTTTCTTTGTAGAGGAAAATGTGTCATACCGATTTACATAGAAAATGCAGTGACTGCACACGTTATATTTGAAAACATCTGAAAGCAGCTGATGTATTTTACATGACTGTCTTTAATATGAAACAGGTGCGAGTACACATTATCGAAAATATTCTGGTCTTCGTATTTCATCTTTTTGTTTAAATAAAAAATCAGACTTATTAGCACACGCTTTTCATTGCCGTGTTCAGAGTACATGGATATCAATAACAGCATGCGGCGCACATATATACTTTCGATATCCTTTAATATAAGATACCTGTTTAACGAATTAAATTCATGTTTTAAAAATCTCTAACTTCGTAGAGACGCCCCCTCAGCAGTCAGAATATGTAGACAGGCGATTGGCATTCATCGAATCTTAAAAGACTTACACAACAGTACTAATTAATTAAATTCTTAGTAAATAGTAAATTTCGGGACCTTTTTTTTTTCTTACTTCTGTAACTGAACGCCTTTAATGCCAATGAAATCTCTGCCTTCTTGATACTTTCCCCGTTCTACGTTCCAGGCAGACAAATGTTACGGGAAGCTTCACATTTCTAGCCTACATAAATAATCAGAGGAGGTACATTCTGACGTTGGTATCAATTGCCTCGCCGTAAGATACTTCATCACTGCACATTTCAGTTAATTAACGATATCTGTGGCTCCTCCGGTAGCCTTAGAAATTCTTCTGCACCGCCTTACCTACCTACATCACTTGATTCACTACCTTTTGCTGGAATTTCTGTGAGTCACGCAGTCTCCGCGCATCGCTTCAAATGACTTTTTCAAAATGTGGCTTGATACCTTATTTCACACGAGCTTCTTAATTCCCTCTTTTTGCTTTTAAGTTCTTAAGACTTTATTCAGTTTTACTATCGCCTAATCATATGTATATTCATACAATCGTATTCACACGATAAATGTAATGCTGTGTGAGCATGTAATGAAAAATACGTGCTGGATAAAACTGCCAATTAATATTCATCACTTCATGATTCTCTGTATCTTGTCCTTTATTGTACAATCTCATTTTGCTTATCTTATTAACATTATTCTTCCCCTGAAGAGACTAAATATTCATTAATCGCTGTTGAATCTTCCGGGTTATGTGGTCGTGGTCGAAGAAACATATCTGCTCGTGACGTTTCGTCCAGAGCTGCGCTGGACATCCTCAGAGGTGCTACTGGTAGCGGTGAGTCTTGCTCACCGCTACCAGTAGTACCTCTGAGGATGTCCAGCGCAGCTCTGGACGAAACGTCAGGAGCAGATATGTTTCTTCGACCATGACCACATAACCCGGAAGATTCAACAGCGCTTATTTCAGCCGATCGTGAAAGCCTTCACTGCATAAATATTCATTGCTTGTGCTGTAAAGCTTGTGGCCGGCCGCGGTGGCCGAGGGGACTGAGGCGCGCCAGTCACGGTCTGCACGGCCATATCGGTCGGGGGTTCGAATCCCCACTCGAGCATGGATATTTGTGCCGTCCTTAGTGTTAGCTAGTTCATAAGTAGTTTGTAAGTTTAGGGACTGATGACCCCGTAGTTAAGTCCCATAAGCTATACAAACATTTGAACATTTGTAAAGCTTGTGTGTCGTCGCTGAGACGGAACCCGTATCCTAGAAAGTTAATCACAAGTTATGCATCATTTTTATAATATATCCTATATTGAAAGGTACACCCGTTAGTAGAGGAAAATCTCAGAGAATGAAGGCCATGCTGATAGAACAGGTTAAGTATGTTGAAAGACTACCGTCTGTCGTCTTTCATATATTTTTATAAAATTGTAATTTATTTCATTTCGCTAGATTAGCATATTGTTAAATTTAGAACCCAACTCTTTTCGAGGCATGGGGAATAGCATTTTTATTTCGTGTTTTAAAATATTTGTTTGTGAAATGTTAGATAATATTGTTAGGATTTTTTTATTTTAATAATTTATTTTTGTGGTTATGAATGTGGCAATAAGTACGGCTTCTCCGCTACGCCACTGTCCCTGTGAGAATGTGTACTTGTTTTACTTTTATGTGGATGTGGGAGATTGTAATGACTGTCTGAATGTGGGTAGTAATAGCTCGCTAAGCATAGTTCTCTCTGGCTCAGAGTCGATAGTTAGTCGTTACCAACCTCTGTTGCTGATGGGACCAAAGAGGTTTATACAGCCCTTGGTTACAAGCAAGTCGACGAACCCTCCCCAGGGCGATTCTCGCAATCTTCTCTCCCCACCACTGCTGTTTTCTTGGGTTTCCAAATTTCCAGTAGCTTTCCCGCCTCCTGGCCACTCGGTCATCAGTTTCTGCTGGGATCGTGGTGAGGTAAGGTTGGTTCTGCTCTTGTGTCTGCGGAGATGGTAGGGATTCGGTGTCTAGCATGTTTAACTTAGACCCTTGAACTCAGAATCATTTTTCGGAATACTTTTTCCGGTCGTGCGCGGAAATGTGTTCTAGTTTTTCACTCTAGTGATTTCCAACAGATAAACGCGGTGTATGTGTCATTAGTTGCAGTTTGATAACGGCCTGGTATATTGAAACCTTATGTGGTTATGTGGCAGTGTATGAACTCTGTGCTCTGTGTAAATTTTTTCTAGTTTTGTGGAGCCCAATTTCTAATAGACGATACGTGCATTTTTGTACAGTCATCTGTCTTATAGCTGGTAAAATACGACCCAGCGCAGATACGTTACCTACGGCAAACGATCAATCTCAGAATAGTGCTACCATCCTATGTTCTCAGTTACGTGCTGGACATATTACAATCTTTGATTTCCCCTACAACTGCTATACTTTGTGATCCCAGATTTACCATGAATGTAATTCACTGATGTCTTAGTACATATCATGTCATTTCTTCAGGTCAATATTTAACATAGGTCTTTTCAATACCAAGTTTTCGGAGGATGATGTAAATCGTTATCAGTCCTACTAATTCGTTTTTTTGCAGACTGTTCCAATCTTCCCAGTATCAATAGTACAAAACTTACGATGCTGTCCTACAACCGAGCGCTCAATAAAAAATTTTAATAGTGAAGTCAGTGTTAAATATCAGCAGACTTTTCATTTCCGGGTATGCCCCTTTCTTCTACCTTTTACTTCCTCCGTGATTTGTTGTGGGATGTTTTACTATCCCGACAGTAGAGTTCCTTTTTGAATTTGAGGCTCAATCCCTTTCTTATCAGACTGTTCATCAACTCAGCTGATCCTGTAATTATTTTTTTCTTTTCCACATCCTTTGCTATTTTACTACCGATTATCTTCTAAAAACTATCTTTTTTTCCTATTCTTGTGTACATTATTCTCGTTAGATTTCACACTTATCTGGCATTGTTGTCTTCGGAATTGTGTACTTGGTACGTCTGCGTTTTGATGGAAGGTTCTTAGTGTCATAGTTTCTACATACTAACTTCAATAATTTAATCGTCTCGTTGACACTTCCGAAATGATTCTGGAAATTCAGTGGGAAAGTTATTTATGCCTTATGCCTTGCTTGAGTTTTCAATTGTCATTAACATTCGATCCCCAACATTTTCAGTTTTTTCAGTTAATTACGGGATTCCCAACGCATTCTTAATGTGACCACCCACCATGTTCATTTAATCCATTCGCTAAGTCCGTCACCACGAGGATCTTTGGTTTTAGACTTTCTTGCAGCTATTTTGCTTTGAATTTCCTTCACTTCCTATTTACTGATTTTCGAAGGCAACTATATTTAGTTTCCGCAGTATTAGCGACCATACTTACTGACAGTGAAATCTGGAGTATGGCAGCAAAGTGCCACATTAAGAAAGCCCAGGTTTTGCAAAATAAAACCCTCCGCATCATAACTGACGCTCCCTGGTTCGTCACTAATGAAAGCATAAACAATGATACTAACATGCCACTCATTTCTACATACAATAGAGAACACAAACATTCTATGAAACCTCGCAAAATTTACCACACCAACTTATTTCCTCACTGGGATATAACCCCTGTCATGTAAACTATAAACATCCAAAAAACACTATAACTCGCCACTTTAGAGTTTAACCACAAACAAACATAAATCACTCTACACAACATAAACTCACGAGCTAACAAACACCACTCAAAACACACTAACACAAGACAGAAGTCATAATGGCACAGACCGCAGGACCTCCAGATGTTATAGGGCAAAAGCCCAACATGTAGTAGCGAGCGAGCGAGAGCGACTTTCAAATGCGCCACGTCATACTTCACTATTGTAGGTACAACTTCCTTCCACAATGGTTGTTTCTTCTCTTTAATATTTTTAAATTCTGATACTTTCGAGTACACCTAGCGATTCTGCATCTCAAAATTAAATGAAAACATCAATGATGCCATTTTTAAATTATACTGAAGAGCCAAAGACGCCGGCATATGCTTGTTATGCAAACACAGAGATATGTATACACCAAGGGGTTCGCGCTGAACTTGGCAAAGCCTGTAACAAGTGTTTGTCGCAGGCATTAGATCGCTGCTACAGTGATAAGTTACCACGACTTAAGTGAATATGAACGTGGTGTTACAATCGGCCATGAGAGATAGGACGCAGCATTCTTGGGGTAGTGATTAGGTCCGATTAATCCCGTACGAACATGTCATGACCACGCGCCGTGAATCTCTGGAACCCCTTGAAACATCAAACCTCTAACATCGCTGCGACAGCATGATGATCCTGCAAGAACTGAAACGACGACGACTGCAGAGATACTTTCAAAGTTACGGAAGTGCATCTGATACGGAATTGTATATATCTCTGTAGGATGCTTCATGTCAATTGCCTCCTGCACTGCTTCAGACATTATTCGAGTCCATTCCATGTCGTGTAGCGTCACTTCTTCGTGCTTGCGGCGTCCCTACACAGTATGATGCAGGTCTGCCAGCTTTTTGGCTCTTCAGTGTATCACGTTAACGGTTTCGGCTTATACTGAGACCATCTTCGGACTGTGTCCACCACGATTATCATCTGCTGCATATGCCACCACCACCGTCATCGTGGCGAATGACTTCTCAAACAATTATGTTGTGTTTGCATGGGTAGCTGTAAAACGAATCTGCACTTGAACTCAAACTTGCTAATCTGTCAACTTCATCCAAATAGTTAAGCATGACTTTGAACAAAACCAAATATGTAATGAAAACCGGTTCTGGCCCTGTGACTAAATTCACAGAATGAGTAATTTGATCTCCTAGCAGAAAATAATCTCTTTCATTAAAGATTGCAATTGTTGGCACAATAGGACATCAGCTTGCTGCAGAAGTGGCTAATTATCTCAAGGATTTACAACGATTTATCTGTACGCAAGGAAACATGTGCAACTGCCCTCGGAATTACTTCATGTTGAATGTGCGTAAGAGATGGACTACAATTACGCGAAGCGCCTAATAATGAAAAGATGACTCTACTTTACTTTATGTTTCATGATCTCAAAAGATTTTCAAATTCAAAAATTTTACAACATTATCACACATAAAAATGATTCAAATCAAGCTCGCACTGCAATTTGCGACTACATTCCAAGGCTGCTTGCACAACACTATTCCTGCTCACCTGTCGGAGGCCGGCGACCAAACTCAGTGAGCTCAAACGCAGTACAGCGCACACCAGAGATTGTCTTCACGGAGCCAAAGATATGATTTTACAGACATTCAACGTTATTAACATTGCATACCTACGTTTCAAACGATAGCGTTAACATCTTGATTTAAGAAATTGTGCTCAGTGACTGTTTTTGTTCAATTTAAAGTATTTCAGCAGTGAGTAAATTTCACAAAAATAGATAATTCAGTATCTAATTTCTGAATCCTTGCGTGATCATGCTGTAATGGAGCTGGAACCTTTCCCTGTCTTCTGTTCTTCTGGTAGTACACATTCTCTTGTTGTAATGGTTGACGGTTGAACAGTGTATTCGCTACTACTACGTGGAATTTATTACACAAATATGTTAGTTTCTCTTCTCTCTCATACATACTGGAAAGTCCAGACTCTTTTCCTTTGCCAACAAATGCGTTGCAAACCCCATTGTTACCACTATACTTCATCCCCCTCTTTATATTCTGCTTCTGACTTCAGCATCCGTACTAAAAAAAAAAAAAAAAAAAAAAAAAAAAAAGCAGTCAACAATCAGAAGATTGGTTTGAACACCACAGTGCTTTACTAGGCATGGTCCTGTTTCGAGGTGGTATGCCGTTGCCTTCCTCCGACCTTTTAAATAACTTACCCAGCCAGTTATAGGAGGGGGGGGGGGCTACAGTTTAACGTGGGTTCCGAACCACGGTGCTTCTCGGTATTTTACACATGAACAATACTGTCAGATGTCAAAGAAGTGTAAAGTGACAGATAAAAACCCTAGGACCTGGCGGGGATCGAACCCGCGACCTTTGAATTTGCGGTACTAAAACTACCGAATTCAAGCGTTTGTTTTCAGACGAATCTGATGGTGAAAACCCTGAAATATTCATAGTAAATCACTCCCTTATTTCCTTTTCACAACGAATCACAAGAAAATAAAGAATTTAGCTGATTCACAGACGTAAAGAGTCACAAGGGCTCTCAGTGTCTATAATTTGGAAGATTACTAAATCATTGAGCAGGAATATGAGCAAGAGTGTAGAGAGAAAATGATTTGAGAAAGGGAACTATATAAAGAACACTAAATTTTCAACATCGAGCACAAATGGAAAAACAGCGGGGAGTCACTGGCACTTCATTATCTGAGTCACTTGAAATAAACTGAAGCATAGCTTATGTAAATACTTCACGTGTTTATGGTTAGTTGTGTGACATAAAAAATTTACGTAGTGAAATAAATGTATCTACTTTTACCGTCCCTCATTCGGCCAGGCTTCCGCGGCAAAGAAATAACTATTAACAATTAACTATGAAAGTGACAGAAATGATGTGAATGAAATAATTAACATTTCATTGCTCTATGATATTTTGAAACATTATTATGCCAAGTTTGCAAACAATTGAAAACAACTTCACACATTTCTTCGGCATGTAGAATGTTATAGAAGTGTACCGAATGTGCTGGAATAATTTCGTTTTCTAACAGTATTCCTCGTAGTGGTAATACTGGATAGAAGGTGTACGATATAAATGTTAGGCTAGTGCATGGCTTATGCTGCATTGGCAAGGGCAGTGCTGAAGGTACAATGTTATGAGGATTTATGAAATTGCCAACACCACCGAACAAGTTTGGATTTGGTGATGAATTGGTAGGATCTACTGCTGAAGATATTGCTCAAGCAACAATGAAGAAATCAGTTGAAGAAGCTGTGACAGATAATGGAAATTGTAGAGATTAAACTGTTGCTTTAGATGGATCTTGGCAACGCAGAGGTCATAACTCTGTAAATGGAGTTGTGACAGTTACTAGTGGAGACAGCTGCAAAGTAATTGATGTTGCTATTCTCTCCAAACATTGTAGGTGTAAGGCAATACCAAGTACGAACGTAGTGAAAATTGTGAAGCAAATTTTCACGGCACGAGTGGAGCTATGGAAGTAGAGGCCGTGAAAGCAATTTTTTTACAGGTCACAGTTGTGGTATAATGTAAGATACACTAACTATCTAGCAGATGGTGATTTTAAGGAATATAAAACTGTAGAGTAACTCAAACCTTATGGCAGTGAAATTCACATTAGAAAAGCAGGACTGCATTGGACATGTGCAGAAGGGCATGGGGTCTCGCTTGCACAAACTAAAGCAGGCATTAGTATCACCCCTCCCCCCTCCCCACCAGAGGGCTCACGGTTCTTTCGTGAGTACGTGCGTGGCGAGCACGGGGCCCCGAGCTAATGCAGTCCTCCTTCCTTCTTTATTTCCCGGACTTCATTTCCTTTCCTCCTCCCCTTCTTTCCTATACATACTCCTTACCCTCCCCACCGGGGAATTGATAACCTAACTAGTTTAGTCCCCCATCCCAACCAACCCTCAGGATCCCAGAATCTTAGTGATGGTAAGACCCCTGGAGGAAGATTGACAGATGAAGTAATTGCCGAGGTATTATGAGTTTGCAATTAGGCAAAATACAAGAAGAATTGAGTATATGAGGAGAGCAGCATGGGCATTATTTTTTCATACTGCATCAACAAATGAGCACCCACAACATGCACTGTGCCCCACAGGTGATGACTCATGGTATAAGTACCAATCAGGAAAGGAATATGTCCATAGAAACAGTTTGCGAAATGCTGTATTTGATGTAATTAAGCCCATATTCAGAGATTTATCACAGCAAAGTTTATTGAACAACTGTTTACATGGGAAAAAATCCAAAGGAAAGTGTAAGGAAATTCCAAAAGAGTATTTGTACAGATGATAAGATTGCAACTTGGATGGTGCGGTGGCAACATACAATTAAGGGAAAATTATCATTTATGATGTGCTGAGACGTTTAGTTTTCCAACCAGGACACAACATCATTTCCACATGCGCCTAATTGATGAAGAAAGACTAAGAGGTGCAGGAAGAAAAGACAAAAGCCTTCAACATGCAGCGAAAGGGAAGAAAAGGCCAGAGAAAAGAAACTAATACTGGAAAAAGAAGAGGATGCTGATAATCCATCATATGCGGCAGGCATGTATTAAAAAACTTTGGAAGCCATTTCCCGTAGCTTTAAAACTTTCATCTTTAAGGGAAGTCGTACCGCCCTATCTCGACAATGTGATGCTTTTATCACACGTTCTCGCGTGTTTTGTGACTCTATTGCTCTACAATTACTTTAAAATAATATCTGGAAAATGTTATGATTTTTTTGCTAAACATATAACTTTTTCGTGTAAACTTTCACAATTTTATTTTTTTGAATTTTAACTATTACAGTAAATAGTACTAAAGTAGAGATACACCATCATTGTACCATCTATGTTACGTGGACAATAATTCACTGATTAAGATGTTTCTGAGAAAAAGGGGCATTTGTATCGAAAAATGTCATTTTGAAAAAATAGTGTTTAAAGATAAAAAATTTAATATACAGCCAACTGATAATAAAAATGTTCGAATCCTCCTGGCTGGTAGTCTCCATCTCCTCCTTCATCTTCTTCACCCAGTTCTCTTCGATCTGTTCTTTTGACAAATTATTTGTGACTATCTCTGCCTTCATCATTTGCAGTTGGTCCAAGTCTATCACACATTTAGTTGAGTTATGCATCTAAGTCTATAGAAGAATCTTACATTAGTGTCAAAAAGTCCAATCTTTACACTTACTTCTGAAGTCTTATAAGACTTTTTTTCTTTTAAAGTTGAAACACATTATTTGCAAAGTGCACACCAGGCCATTGCGTTGAGATAACTTTTCAGGAATTTCAACTTCGCCTCCACATATACGACAAGACACTGTTTCACACAAAGCTGAAATAAGTATAAGGAGAATATTGCAGGTTGTTCAATGTTAGAATCTGCGTTGTAGTTTACATTTCCCAGCAGTTTTTTCTTGGAAGCACTCAGAAAAACCAAGTTATCACGTCTTTAGGCTCTAACCACTCTTATTATTGTCGCTATATTTGCTCTGTAGTATGTGTTTCCTTCGATTCGTATTTTTTTACACTCCTTTTCGTTTGGTCATGATGAAATCTACGACAGGAAACACAAAAACTAAAAGCTGCAAGTGATTAACTGTTGTTGTTAATGGCGAACAAACGTGCTAGAGTAGACAACGTTCGAAACGAACAGTTCCAAAAAAAATAAAAAAAAAAAAAAAATAAAAAAAAAAAATAAATAAATAAATAAATAAATAAATAAATAAAAAAAATTCTAGACTGTATAGATCCAGAGAAAAATGTCAATATGCTAAATGATGAAAAATAAAATTCTCAGAAATGTCAGGTGTTTACGAGTAGTTTGGTCGTACAACCGCTAGGTTTACGACCTAGCGGTTGTACGACCAAACTACTCGTAAACAGTTACTCGTTTACTCGTAAACAGTAGCGTGGCAAACATGTTGCCACTAACTCTGTGGCCCATTTCGATGTTTATTTTAAACTTTCATCACTACTCAGTAATTAAGATACACTTAGGTTGTGTTGATGTCATTATGGCTATTATACATTAAGGAGTATAACAGGTATGCTGCATAATATTTTTAAACACTTTTTATATATTGATAATTGTAATGCATTATTCGTGTTTTTGGTAGTCTAAGTGCGCCTCGGTTGCACAGTGGTAGAGTGCCAGACTACGAATGCAAAGGTTGCGGGTTCGATTCCCGCCAGGTCCTAGGACCTTATCTGTCACTTTCCACTTCTTTCACCTCTGGCAGTACTGCTCATGTGAAAAATACCGAATAGGACTGTGGTTCGGAACCAACGTTAAACTGTAGGTCCCCCTATAACTGGCTGGGTAAGTCAGTTCGAAGGTCGGAGGAAGGCATCGGCATACCTCCTCCAAACAGGACCATGCCTAGTAAGGCACTGTGGTGTTCAAACCGATCTTCGGATTGTTGACTGCTTTACCCTTTTTTTTTAAGGTAGTCTACTACTAAATGTGACCTTCTGTTTGTGATTTTCTAGAGACTTGGAAATGGTCATCACTGACCGAAACCGGTCGTCAAAATGACGGGAAATGTTGTGATCATTGGCGTAAATGAAAATATTAAAAAGTAATTACAAAAAATATCACTGGTATAAATTCATGACTATGTCGCACCTTGTAAACTATTTGTGTTGATTTAACTTGACCACTTCCAAACTAAGTTGAAATTTTGACAGTAGTGCACAGAAAAGTAATGAACATTCAGTCATTTTGGACAATTTACCTACAAAACGAATAATCTATGATACAAATAAATAAAAATGCCACCCATCGTCATCTTGACCTCTCACAACGCACAATATTTACGTAAACATACTGGTGAAATAGACAAATATCCATTAAATTCTCACATGAAGTAGAGGTCAAGAGATACATATCACGTTGCCTGCATTACTGGGCCTATGTATATTACAATGTACTTCCATGTTAAACTGATGTAACAAGTATAACAAAGACGGAAATCAGCAGCTACAGTATATAGCTTTTGACACGATAGCTTGATGTAAGAAGCTATCTTATAAAACATTGTCTGTGAAATTACGTGACGCATCCGAATGTTAGCAATTTTAAGTTAGTTTTCCTACATTCAGACGTTGTGGACTTAAAGTTTTGCAGTTTTAAACATATAACATTGATAGTTGTTGTTGCCGGCCGCGGTGGCCGAGCCGTCTGCGGCACGCCAGTCACAGTCTGTAGGCCCACTACTGTCGGGGGTTCGAATCTCCTCTCGGGCATGGATGTTTGTGTCGTCCTTAGTACCAGGTAGTTCATAAGTAGTTTGTAAGTTTAGGGACTGATGACCCCGTAGTTAAGTCCCATAAGCTCTACAAACATTTCAACATTTGAATTTTGATAGTTGTTGTTTATCTCTATGAGCGTTTCGATCTGCCAGAGCACCCATAAAGACTCACCTCAGTTCCCCTTCCATGGGTTTCCGCATTTCCTGCAGTTAACGTTCTCCACCGGGCTTAATGTAATGCCGCAGTCTGACAGCTGGCCTGCTCCTCAGAAACGGAGGAGCACGTCTCGTTCGCTTGCACACTTTATCCCTGACTTTCAAACAATTGTAGCAATTGTGTGAATTACGGAGAACCAATCCGTAATGTCACAAATGGTTCGAGAAACACCATAGTGGAATCCCATGGACATGCTGGCCACCTAATTGTCTGATACGTAAGCAGTGGAGCACATCTGAGACTCTGGTGGATACTGACTCGCCGGGCGCGCTGGCCGAGGAGACTGAGGCGCTTCAGTTACGGTCTGCACGGCCACTACGGTCGGGGGTTCGAATCCCCCCTCGGGCATGGATATTTGTGCCGTCTTTAGTGTAAGGTAGTTCATAAGTAGTTTGTAAGTTTAGGGATTGATGACCCCGTAGTTAAGTCCCACAATCTTAACAAACATTTGAACATTTTTTTTATACTGACTCTCCACTCCTTTATTATCATTTGCTCATTTAGGGCACCTGCATAACATGGGCTTAACAACTGGTGAGATATACCTCCGCGTAGCGACCTGTGATTTGTCAGATGCGTGTGGCGAGGAGTCGCTGTTGTACTGCTGAGCAAAACTGGATCATCACACGTTGAAGCAGGTTGACGCAGTAGTGACGTTCTAGCTAATCACACATATCAAACCGAGAGATAGGCTTTTTAATTTTACTTAATATCATTCAAGCTGGACGGTCAAGCCTTTTTTATGTCTGATGATCTGAGTGCTCTTTAATTTTACCTAATGTCACTCAAACCAGATGGCGAAGCCATTTTTATGTCTGATGATGTAAGGGGGAAATAAGCAAGCTGACGGATCTGAGCAATAATCCTCGTTAACCATCCTAAAAGTTATATGTAAATACAAGTCACTTTGAGATGCTACATTAACTGTTACGTAATTGATAGTGCAGGTCTCCTTTACACCAAAAAAGCAACATCTAATGTGGATCAACGGGCTTTCATTCATTCATTTAGAACTTTAGTTATTTTAGCATCTACATTTTAATTGTTTGAAAGTTCCTTTAATTATGTATATGCCACAAATTTTTAACCTTTGAGGCAGAGAACATAAAACCACTGAATTTCATGTGGAAACTGATTGAAATACTTCAAATTCACTATAAGGAAATGAAAATAACAATTTAATAATTTATTATACATTTGCTGACAAATTATGGGGCGGCTTCGATTGAAGCCATGGTGGCAAATAATGACATTGAACACAATAGATATGAAAAAACACAACATACCACGAATGACCTCGAAATAATTACTTATGGATAAGACCAATTCCTGTCAGATAACAAACATAAGCCTACACCATATGTTTCGCAATACCATCTGGTATATGCATGGTCTTTTACGTTCTACGGGACGCACAACGTTTTGGAGAGCCATGCTGTAGCATGTCTTTGCTTCAGACTTTCTGTTTTCAATGGGCAACTGAGGTTTGAATGGCTTAGGGGGTAATGTACAACGTGTCACATATCTAGTACGTAGTAAACCACTTACAACATTCCTTCTAAATTCTTTGAGTCTTAAACTTTTATCGGTGTAGCACAATGTGTACAAAATAAATCAATTTACAACAGATACATCTACAAAGTACCGAAACAATCGCAGCCAGGATCTTTTTGCTTTTCTTTCAATTGCATAGAAAGCTCGTAACATGTCTGATTTGTCAACACATCCCATACTCACATGATATGACTTAGCTGTGACAGGAAACGCCATTTGCTTTATACCGCCATCGGCCTCCTTTCTGTTTGAAACAGAAACATCATCTGGAGAACTGATGATTGATAAAAACATTACAGTGCGTTTATCTTTCCATTTAATACAGGCTATTTCATAATTTCTTACTGACTAATGACCCGTCTACTGAGTTCTTTATCTTATGCTCCACTTGTGGCAAGTCTTTGTGGTCACATCTGACAATTCCACTACTAGGCAGCCAACGTTGTTTTAGCTCTCCTACGATGGCACACAAACATAGTTGCCCCATATGAAGCCACCATGAAAATGCGGATAGTGTGCTAACTATGAATATTGTTATGCGTAGTGGTATACTTCAAAGAAAATTTACAAAATTTTCATAAATAAATACCTAGGAAGATACCTTATATATTCTCAAGAAATATTTACTGGACTAAATTGAACAGCATCCACTACAACTGCTGCAAACTTAAGTATTAGCAACTTTCTTACGACAAAAAAAAAAAAAAAAAAAAAAAAAAAAAAACAGACTCTGGACGTAGTTACTAAGCAGGACGGACAGAAGGTGACTAAAACCACTGCGTCAGTCGTTCGGGAAACAAGAAAAGCTTAGGTGGACGCAAATGAAGCCACTATGCCTCAGAGGGTTAACACGGTTCTAGAATTAAATTGTTTGTGAATTGTATGAGACCAAAATACTGTGATCATCGGTCGCTTGACTCTTAAACTAACTTAAAAATATCCTAAGGACAACAAACACACTATTGCTCCATGCAGGACTGGAAAGTATGAGGGTAAGTTAATTATTCCGCCGTGCTGTTAATCATGCCTGCTCCACTGTCTATTTGCACCAATGATGAGCAACGTCCAGTGATACTTTTTTGTGGGCGGAAGGTGTATCAGGGGCCGAAATTCATAGAAGACTTTCAGTACAGTACGGGAGCAGTGTTTTGCCACAACGAAGTGTATACGAGTGGATTGAAAAATTCCGAAACATTTGCACGAGTGTTAATCACGATGAAGGAGCCGGACGACCGTTTACTGCCACAAATGAAGAAGCCATTTGGGATGCACGAGGTCCTGTACTGGAACATTATGGTGAAAGTGGCACAACAATAAATAGTGTATGTTACAGTTAGATGCTTCCTGGCAGGCTAAAGCCTGCAATTCGACGCAAACGCCGAGAATTGCTGTCAGAAGGTGTTGTGTTGTTGCACGACAATGTCCGTCCGCATAGTGCTGTCCACACTGCTGAAACGCTCCAGAAACTCAAATTCGAAAGTACTGGATCGTCCTCCATATAGTACCGATCTTGCCCCTTCTGACTATCACTTGTTTGGTCCACTCAAACAGGCATTAAGGGGCCGTCGATTTGACTCGGACGAAGCAGTGAAGGAAGCGGTACATTCCTGGCTCGCAGATGAACCAAAACGTTCTTTTATGAGGGCATAAGGAAGTTTGTAGAGCGATGTACGAAGTGCATTGAAAAGCAAGGATACTATGTCGAAAAATGATGTTCTTGTAAGTTTCGTATTGTATTACAATAAAATTTTATAACTACTTTGCGGATAATAATTGACTTATCCTCGTAGCAGGAGCGGCCTCGATGTCGCTGATATGGTGCCTTCGAAACTCACGGCCATTCCACGCGGTTGTTTCACGGTACAAGCGACAATATATATATAAATAAAGTAAGCACTTTGTGGAGGGACTTTGTAACAATCTGTCCAGTTTTCCTGATAAATGGCGAACGGCAACTTGTGGAGGACGCTCCGTGTTCCTTGTGGAGCCCGCAGAGGCTTGCGTGGCGCTGCTATCGCAGTACTGTGCAGAGTCGGCGGAACAGCGGCGGATCCCCGAGGCGCGTAGTGGCACTCTTTGCGCCGGCGGCTGGAAACCCATCCGTCTCACTTTCAACGAGTTTGCTGGCGCCGAGTGGCGGAGGGTCGCTCCCTCCCTCCCTCCCTCCCTCCCTCCCCCTCAGCGCCAGCATTCTCCACCCCCCGTCCGCACTGCCTCACGCAACTCCGCTGTTGTGTTGCGGGTCAGTCTAGCCCCCTGCAAACAGACGTGGCTTCCACAACGGCATCGTTCAGGTCCAGCTGCCGCTTCTTGAGGTCGCTGAATAACCACATTATTCTCTTTTACTCTATTTCGTTCCAAGTACTAGTCTTTCGACAAGACTGATTGTAATCCCTACATCCAAATGTTGCAAAATTTTTCATGCCTATATCACTACTAAGTTAATTTACTCAGCGTCATTGATTACCTATATGTATGCCATTAACTGGATGAACTTGCTGACAGCACTGAAGATGGTTTCTTGGCAAACCGAAATCGATTTGCATAAACAAAGCAAAAGGTTTTACGGCTAATGCTGCTCCTTTCATTATTGATAAAAGTGATTTTGTGGCACGGTCGGGGGTTCGAATCCCCCCTCGGGCATGGATATTTGTGCCGTCCTTAGTTGTAGCTAGTTCATAAGTAGTTTGTAAGTTTAGGGACTGATGATCTCGTAGTTAAGTCCCATAGACTCTACAAACATTTGATGTGACATTTGATTTTGTGGCCGTTGAGCACACCCACCCAGATAATGGAATCCAGTTTAAAGAAAGTAACTGTATGTTTCTTTGAGGTTTGATTCCATTTCCTGTATGTGCTCCACGACCACACAATGATGAACACACCAGATGAATTTCGCAGCATTGGCCGTTAATGTTTTATTTAGAAAAAACCACAGATCTATTTCAATCACCTAGTGATCATCTTCAGTGTCCTTCAAACGAGCATATGAATACCCTGAATGTAACTCTTAGATTCAGGGCGTTCATATGCTCGTTTGAAGGACACTGAAGATGATCACTAGGTGATTGAAATAGATTTCTGGTTTTTTAAATAAAACATTAACGGCCAATGCTGCGAAATACATCTGGAATGTTTCTTTATAAGCATATAGTATTTAGAAAGAATGTAACGTAGACAACATAGATTTAGCATTATCTCTGTAAGCATTTGCTTTGAGGAAAGCTACAACCTTACGGAAAAAAGTGCCCTTATGATTTCCAGCACAATTTTAAACACTCTTTCACCGAAACATCTCCCAATGATTTCAACGATATTGGAGGTTTGTATTTTCTGCTCACGTTCTGCATTGAAGCTCCTGATAAGCTTTCAGTTGAAACTACAATCTTATGGATTTTTTGTGTGTTTAAAACTGGCCTGTTGTCTTTTTTTCTCCCTTCTGACAGAGTGATCTCACCTGGTTTCGGTATCACGGGAATTAGCCCCTTCTTTTATTAATTTGTATGGTATAAATCTCTAAATTCCTGTCGATAGTGTTTCTTTTAAGGTAAGCCACATTTCTTTTATATTCACAATTTTAGTTATGAGAGACCAGCGACTTTGACTCAATAAAGAGTTAAGCGAATTTTTATCTGCTTCTTTGAACAGATATATTTTTCGATTACATTTTCTGGATCTGCAGATTTCGGTAATCAGTGTTCACTCGTCAATGTGTCGGTTTTCATGCCCTCTATTAGGTGAACTGATGGAAAGTATCGTTTTCCGAGACAATAAACCAATACTTAATGATGAAGTTATCATTACTATAAAACAATGGAACAAGCCACAAAATTTTGATTTAGAGAATAATAATGTTTCTTTCCGGTACTTGTATTTTGAAGTTCCATTGTCTTACGGTAATGCTATTTTCATATGTTACTACAAATTTGTTGCCTCGCAGAACGTATTCTGTTGATTACAATGTTGTTGTTGTAGTCTTCAGTTCGCAGATTGGCTCGCTTCATTTCTCCACTCCACCCTGTCCAACCTCGTCATCTGAGAGTACCAACGGCAACCTACAGCTTTTTGAAACTGCTTATTGTATTCGTCCCTCAGTCTCCCTCTACGTTTTATACCCCACACACTTCCTTCTAATGTTATTTTGACGATTCCATGATATCTCAGAATGTGTCCAACCAGCCTACCCCTTCTCTCAGTCAGGACATTCCAGAACCCCTTTTCTGCTCAGTTCTGTTGAGCACTTTCTCATTAATTACGTCATCTTCCGTTCTAATCTTCATCATACGTCTGTAGCACCACATTTCGAAATCTTCTATCATCTTTTTGTCTGAACTCCTCATCGTTCACATTTCACTTCCGTACAGTGCTACACTCCAGACAAATACATTCGTAAAAGACTTCCTAACATTTAAACTAATATTGGATTTCAGCAAAGTATACTTCTTCCGAAAAACTTTTCTTCCCGTAGCCATTCTGCATTTTATATTTTCTTTACTTCGACCATCATAAGTTATGTTGCTACCCAAATAAGAAAACTCATCTACTACTTTTATCGTCGCATTACCTAATCTAATTCCTTTAGCATCACCTGATTTTCTGTCACTACTCTCCGTCACCATCCTTTTATTCTTGTTAATATTCATCTTATATTTTCCTTTCAAGACAACTGCCCAATCCTTTTAATTGCTCTTCTAGGTCTTTTCTGTCTCTGACAGAATTAGTACGTCATCAGAAAACCGCAAGGATTTTATTCTCTCTCCTTGTACTTTAATTCCCTCTCCAAATATCTCCTTGCATTCCTCCAGAGCTTGCTCACTGTACATACTGAACAACATTGGGGAAAGGCTACAAACCTGTCTTACTCCCTCCCAAGGAATACTTCCCTTTGATGCCCTTAGAATCTAATAATTTCTATTGAATATAACTCATTAAATCCCTATTAATTCACAATTTGAAAGTGTGTATTCCAGTCAATATTGTCAAAAGCTTTCTCCAGATCCACAAATGCTAAAAAGGGTCGGTTTCCCTTTCCTTAACCTATCTTCTAAGATAAATCTAAATGTGAGTATTGCGTCGCATGTTCCTACATTTCTCGGAAATCTAAATCGATCTTTCCCTAGGTTGGATTCCAAGATTTTTTCCATTCGTTTGTAAATAATCCGTGTTAGTACTTCGCAACCATGACTTGTTAAACTGATAATTCTGTAATGTTCACTTTTGTCTGTACTTGCATTCTTCCAAATTTTAATCACTATATTCTTCTTGGAGGCTGAGGGTATTTTCCCTCTTTCATACATCTTGCATACCAGGTGGAACAATTTCTTCAGCCGGCCGCGGTGGCCGAGGGGACTGAGGCGCTTCAGTCACGGTCTGCACGGCCACTACGGTCGGGTGTTAGAATCCTCCCTCGGGCATGGATATTTGTGTCGTCCTTAGAATAAGGTAGTTGGTAAGTAGTTTGTAAGTTTAGGGACTGATGACCCCGTAGTTAAGTCCCATAAGCTTAACAAATATTTTTCAACAATTTCTTCATGACTGGCTCTCCTAGCGATAAAAGCAGTTTCGACGAAACATCATCATGTACCCCAGGAGCCTTGTTTCTGCTCAAATCTTCTGGCAGTATCGTATCTCATATCTCATTTTTCTCTACTTCGTCTTCCATTTGTAGAGTACTTAATTCTTTTGTACAGGCTCTTTATATACTGCTTCGTTCTTTCAGCTTTCCATTCTTTCCTCAGTATTCGTTTTTCATCAGAGTTCTAGATATCCACACAGCTGCTTTTCCTGTCTGTCCCTATTACCTGCTTCACTTAATGGATTTTATTTTCTCCTGTCATCAGTTAGGTTCAGTATCTCCTGTGTTATCCAAGGATTTTTCTTAGGCTTTGTACTTCTGCCTAAATGATCATCTGTGGCCTTCATTACTCTCTCAGAGATACCCAATCTTCATCTACTACATTAGTTCACCTTTTCCTCTGTTCATGATAGTTAGAGAACCATAACCTCTGGAATATCAATAATATTATGCATCATATTGTAAAACACAGTTCTTAAAATTTTTAACTTCTCTAAAACGTCACCTGACTGAAATTGTAGTTTGTATATTTTGACCAAAGGACAGTATTAATCTTCTTTATTGGTATTTGTAGTGTGTGTCTAGGTACTAAGTCACTTACCCGACACAATGATGCATCTGGTATCCGTATCACTTCTATGCGCCACTATTAATGTGCAATATTTTCGTTGAAATTACTTTAAGAAATCCCATCAATTGTTAATAATGTCAGTTACAGCAGGGAACTTGAAAGACAGTATTAATTTTATGTCTTTACATGTGAAAGTGGAGCATCTGTATCTTTGTGTTCGCAAGACTTGCTAATTCTGTGGAATGATTTTGTGGTGTCGCTCAAGTCTCAAGTGCGCGCCACGTACTTTTGCCGCTCGCCGCCATGCAAGCACGGCGCGGCGTTCTTACGACGTCAGCCATGAGCGCCCTCTGCTGCAACCCCGCTCGCGGCTACCACTGAACTGTATAGGCCACTTGTTAGTAGGACAGGCACTAGAACAGACTCACAACAGTAGGCAGGCATCTACCTAGTCTTTAAGGTAAACTATGTATCTGTATGTTAGCAAAGCATTCCACTAGTCTGCAGCTATGAAAGTTAAGTATTCAAGTAGCTGAGTGTTTCTAGTTTCTGCTATCCCACTGGCTGGTCACCTCAGACTCTGTACCCGCACACGCGTCCCTCGTACTTCCCAGTGTCGTTCTCTCTCCACTCGGCCACCATCACGCAGGACAACCGACGGCGACGAGACACAAAAGATTTCATATAACACAATATTACATTTCTGACAGGGTAGAATTTTGTGCAATCCACTTGAATAACGCGACTCTGATGAAGAAATTGATGATGTGTGGGTCCCAACGAGTGACTACCATGCAGTTATGCACGATGTATTTGGGTATGAAAGTACTTAGTATAATTCAATAAAATTTCCACTGACATTCAACTTTTATGCTGGCAAAGTTCGATCTTGTCTGGAGACCAGCGTACCGAACATTTCGAACAATGATACAGTCACATGCCAAGGTTTGCATCATGACCTCAGCTACGTAAATAGCTACGTAAATAGGTACCTCACCATGGTCACTGGACGTTGATGCTGTAGCAGAGCATTTAATGGGCTGATGAATCCCTATACTTCTTTTACCATGTCGATGGAGAACAGTTCCTGGAACTTGCACTGAGGGACAGAGACAAGGGGTGCAGATGTAGCAGCTGCCGGCAACCAACAATGGAGGAGCAACACTAGAGCAGCCACACTAACAGAACACTTCATTCATAGACTGCTAACTAACATAAAATGGCCTAGATTCCTATTGCTGATTCTTCTGGCTGCAGATCATGGATATGGACGACGAGTCTGTGTCCAGCTAGCAAGTGTAACTGTCCCTGCTCTCCGGGGCGGCCGAGGGCGTGGCGGCGAGTCGTCTCATAAGTGCCGCGTGTTGCTGCGCCTTCTAAACTCTCATTCTGCCATTGCTGCGCTTTTCAGTGTGCAGTCGATGCGAGAGGATTGCACAATTCAGGTGAGCTTTCCCGCGGGTCCAGTGGGGCCCGTCCAAGGCATTGTAACGCCTAGACGTATCATGTCTCATTACAGACCCTATACATCCTTTTACTAAGATCATGTTTCGCAACAGCAATGGCATTTTTGAGAAGATAATGCAGCAAGTCACTAAGCCAAAAGTGTGATGTGGTGATTCGTGGAACACAGCGGCGAATTTCAGTTGATCTGCTGGCCCCCTAATTCGTCATATCCGAATCACAATGAGTAGCGTGAAGTCGTCCACCTGAGTACGAAAATAAAACCGTTAAACTTTGTTTACCAGATAAATAAATCAAATGTTAAGGCCGTAAACTCCACTAAATACCTAGGAATTACTATTACTTCAGAGTTAAACTGGAAAGAACACGTAGTTGATGTCGTGGTACAGGCAAATCAGAGACTGCGTTTTATTGGCAGAACCCTTAAAAGATGCAACAGAAGTACTAAACAAACTGCATACCCTACGCTTGACCGTCCTTTTTTGGAGTATTGCTTTCCAGTGGGTGATACTTATCAGGTGGGTTTGGCGGAGAACATCGAAAGAGTCCGAAGATGGGCAGCTGGTTTTGTATTGTCACGATACAGGGGAGACAGCGTTACGGAAATGATACAGGATCTGGGATGGGAATCATTGCAACAACGACGCTTGTCGCTGCGGCGTGGGCTACTTACGACAGTCCAATCGTCAACATTCTCCTCCGAATGCGAATATATATTATTGACTCCCACTTACAAAGGTAGAAAAGATCAGCAGAATAAAATACGAAAAATCAGAACTCGAACGGTGTGATTCTGGTGTTCTTTCTTCCCGCACGTTATTCGAGAATGGAATGATAGATGAATAGTATAAAGGTGGTTCGATAAACCCTCTTCCAGGCACTTAAATGTGATTTACAGAGTATCCCCGGTAAATGTAGATGTCGAACAGTTTGTATTTTAATGGAACGTTATGGTACAGATTACTGAACTCCCACTGCTAATTTTGAAATTCTTCGTATTTCCCCATCATTCGTGATAGTGCATTGGTGCTGGAAACTATATCCCAGTTTAAAAATAAAACTATAAATATCATAAAAGGTTCCAAACTGTCATAGAAACCATAATGTGAGATATGTGTTCTGTGTGTCAAGATGGTGAGTGTAGTGTATTTGAGGGAACACTTAAATCTCTTCATATTGTGAAAGATGACTTTCGCAAAAAACTTCAAGCCGCTCTGCAATTCTGGATTGTAATTCGAGTAGAACAGTTGATTCATACTGGGGAGTTACGAAACTGCCACAGACTCTCTCGGCAGACGGTACACGAGATTCGAAAATTTCATTTGTATTTTGCACAGCACAAACCTACGGAGAGCAACTGCTAGTAAAATTAAAGTGTGAGGGTATAGTATCAGAATCGCTCAGGAATTTATACACCGAAATGAAAGTGAAATTTAATCACTTACTTTTTTTCCCATATTGTTATTCTCTCATGACTGTTTTACTTCTGTAAAATAAAACGAACTAGCTTTCAGTTATAAAAATTGTGTTATATTTGTAGACAATGTATTTTAGCCCCTGAGAGCACATTATCAGGTGCCGCTAAGATTCTTTAGACCTATTTGAAGGCCAGGGCCTGTCAAGTCGAAATATGGGTGGTAACAATATGGAGAATTTTAAAAACAGGTTCAAATAATTAATGAGATTTCACAATTGACTTGCTTACTAAATAAGTCAAAACGCACTCCCAATATCCATATTAATTATTAGTAAAGTGTTTGCCAATATATATAGTACGTCAGTGATTTTCTTCATTTTCTTTATTTAGTCTTTTCCTAACAACTAGAAAGATATGCAGACACTTAGTAATGCATGTGCAATAATTTATTTGGAATATATATTCTCGATAACTTGTGAATACGCTTCATCAATTTGTGATTTGCATTAAATTTACATTCACATTTAGATTTAATACAGGCAAACAAGTTTTGTAACTGATTTACACTTACCATTGCGCTTTAATTATCAGACATACGACGATTATTTAAAGTTCGTGTGTGTGAACAGTGGCGAAAAAATGTAGTCACACTGGACATAGTTGAAACACACAGGAAATTGTAACAATTGTCAGATACGTTGGTAGCTTCCTGTTGAATCTGACATTCCCTACATTGGCTCTAAAAAAAATGATATTAGGGCCAAATCTTAGAAACATGTCCTACATTAAATCGATGGCACCAAGAGCAAATCTGGCGGCATTTTTATTTATTGCCTTTACTCTGCTAGACAGTTACAGCCTCAAAACATTTAGGACAGTAATATTCGCTAACTCAGCGTTGGCCGAGTATCTATCAGTTACTCTTTTCTTTAAATCTCTCCCATTTCTGACCGTCTCTTTCTCCTCGTCTTATCAGACCTCCCCTCCTCCGCCCTCTACCAATCCTCCCTCTGCTCGGCCATTTCCTTCTCATCTCCTTTTGTTACAGACAATGGTAGAAGCAAACATTACTACGTTATGCAGCATTCCAACCATCCATTTGTCCAACTACTCTTTCCCCGCCTCTTTCTTCAGCTGCCCATTTATTTCTCGTCCTTCTTTCCGTACTCCTGTTTCAGTCCATCGTCTCCTCCCACTTGTGCGAAACTATTTATATCTGCCAACTTACATGCGAAACCGTACCAAAGTTCATTGCAAAGTGTCCCCGACATGCACCATTGAGAGTCTTGTGTAGTATAGAGGCCTTTTACACGACGACATGCAAACATGTGCCAACCTTCATTGTGACCTGGTAAATTGGAATGATGACTGTTGACCGACCAAGCGGTACTGAAGCCATGCATCGCATAGCGGCTTTCAGAGCGTAAGAACCGTCTGCATTAGCATGTAATACGTATAACATGTGGCAAAAAATCATGTTGAACTGGCCCGAACTTGGGCCCATTAAAATTTTTCAGTAATGAACTATACTGTACATAAATAATTATGAGTACTCGTCGTTCAAATATTGAGTTGTATCCTTGTCCTACAAATGTTCCACAGATGAAAAAATTTTCACTTTCCCGAATTTTCAGATATGCCCTGCAAGATTTCTTTTCCAAAAAACTCTTCTGGGGCTATTCAGAGCAATTGTGAGGGGAAAAAAAATACCAAATGGCTGCAGCCATTCTGTATTGATACTTCTATCGACGAATATTTATTTAGTTTCTTACACTATTGGTAGAGTTGTATTGGGACTCTGCAGAGCCGAGCCGCGGTGTGTCAGACGGCTGCCACAAGTGGTTACCACGAGACGTGCGGTAATTTGTAGGGTGTCGTTGCTGCCGCCCGAGACACGGAAGGAAATGAAAAATGAGCCGCCACGCAGGAGATATAAGCGGGCAGTCACGTAACGCGCAGCTTCTGCGAAAGTGTGCGAGATAATAGCGACCGGCTTTCAGCGTCTGACACTTCCACGAAAGCCCATTCTGATAATTACGTTCGCTTTCTCCGCTAATCGTTTCTTTTCCCTGCAGAATACAGCCCTGGCTCCAGCGACCTTAAAGAAAGTTATTCATTCACAGTGCGTCGGTTTTTATACGCAGGCAGCACCGTTACTTACTTGTAATTTTTGGGGTTCCAACGGCAAGCTGTATCCTGGTATTAAAGTAATGAAATGGTTCATTACAAAATATGACATCTAATGTTGTCTGTATTATTTAACACAAGTTACATGATTTGATGAGAAAATTTTTATGGTAAAAATCAATCAAAGTAACTTTTAAACAGCGAAATAATTGCATAATTATCACTAGCGATTGACATAACACCTGTTAATACACATCGTAAATGGCAATAACGTTTTTTTTTTATTTTATTTTCTATTTATTATTATTTATTTTTTTATGTGACAATGTACAGCCTTCTGAAATTTCTAAACTAATTTCATAAATACTTTTCAACTACGTGATGTATGATTTGCTTCCTGTTTCATTTACTATTACGTTTAATTTTCTCCATTTGTAATGTTGTAGTACAATATCAAAAACTGATGATATAATAAACTCAAATTAATTATTTTATATCACTCTTCACGATTTTGCTTTGATATTTTTCATGTACAACTCCCAAGTGTAAACAGCAAAAAAAAAAAAAATAAATAAATAAATAAATAAATAAATAAATAAATAAATAAATAAATAAATAAATAAATAAATAAATAAAAATCCATAGGAATGTAAATTCTGAAAGCAGTTACATCAACGATATCTACAAGATCCTGATCTAACTATATTTTTGTACAATTGTTTTTTTCTGTTTTTTAAGCTTATGGGACGTAACTTTTGGGTCATCAATCCCTAAACTTACGAACTATTTAGGAACTAACTTATACGAAAGACAACACAAACATCCATGCCCGAGAGAGGATTCGAACCTCCGACGCGGGAAGCTGCGCGATTCGTAACGTGGCGCTCCTGGTCGCTCGGGACACCCCCGCGCGGTCCATCAACTGTCACAGATAAATGTCATCTGGGCAAAGTAGATGCAGTTGCAGATAAATAAACTTATCGAAGACTTATGGAATCCAATTTATGAAGGAAGTCATCTACTTACAAGGGATGCTCAAATGGAAGGTTACGATAGGTTGTAACACTCCCCTTTCCTGCCAGTTAATTATTTGTTGAAAAACTGTGGTTAGTGGTGCCTACAAAGAATTTGGATAGTGCTATCTTTTCCAAATTATTGTGCTTAAAAAAGACCGATAGAAAGGGAGAGTTGCCACAACGAATTATAGTAACAAATAATCCGTTTCTCCTACTCTGCTCCCTATTGAAATGAACCAGTTGAAAGTTGGAACAATTAGCGTCAAACACATATGTATTGAAGTACGTAGGAAAATGGAGCACTCAGTAACTACATAAATAGTGATAATGCAGATACTTTAGAAACGGTTAAATACGGTCGGCAGCCCAGTAGGGCACTATCTGTGGAACATGAACTTAATGAATTACTAACCTCTTTGTTAGGTGTGGCACAACAGAAGGTTATGACATTCAATTTTCACAGTACTCATTCTACAAAAATAATGAAGTGTGATTTGCTGACTTTAAATAGAATTAAAGTAAAACTAAATTTTCAAAATAACCTAACCAGTGATAAAACTTTTGACTGATAGATTGGAGGTAAGTAATGTACCATACAATTGGCGTCACCTCAGATTAACACTTACTCACCCGTATCATTTTACCTCGTTAGCAGGAAAACAGTTGAAATAACTTTGATTAACTTGCATTTAAATTGATACTGAACTCCCAAACAATTCACCAAACAATTCATCGAACCCAGTGCAATCGAAACTCTGCACATGAACAACGCCGAAATACAAACCAACCATCAGCAGAACACACAATCAAAAACAGTACAAAACATTACAGAATTAATACTAGTAATTTTAAGTTTTACCTTTAAATTTTCATTAGTGCCACCCTCCATTAACAAGAAAGCTACGAGGGTCACACCAAAAGAAATGCACACTATTTTTTTTAATACAGTTTTTATTACACATGTTCGAAAGTTATACAGTGTGTAGATATATCCTTCAGGAACAATATTTTCATTTCTCCACATAATCCCCATCCATCTCAACTGCCTTACGCCATCTTTTCTGGAGTGAGTGCAGTGTGTCGCCGCGAGGACAATACTCAATATTGCCGTGCCCGCTTTCCCCATGTAACCTGCTTGCGCATCGACTTACTGTACTGCGATCGACAGCGGCATCTCCGTACACCTATTTCATCCTCTTGTGGATGTTTTCCGCTGTCTCGTTTTCACAGCACAAGAATTCAATTACAGCACGTTGCTTCTGAGGAACGTCAAGTGTAGCAGACATCTTGGAGGTATGTTGTGACAGCGCCACTCACGGGAATAGATTGAACTAAATTTGAAAACAAGCGGGACGGATATATCTATACACTGCAAAACTTTCGAACATGCAAAATGAAAACTGACCCTCGTATATTGTTAATCTTTCATTAAATTTTAGTCCATTATTGCATCAGCAATAGGAAGGGGAAGGAAAATTAACTACCGCGGTGGAGTAGCCGAGCGGTCTAAAGCGTCTCGCTGCGGAGCGCGCGGTTGCTCGCCGTGGAGGTTCGAGGCCTCCCTGGGGCATGGGTGTGTGTGTTGTCCTTAGGTTAGTTTACCTAGGTTTAAGTAGTTTGTAAGCTACGGACTGATGACCACGTAGTTTGGATCGATAGATTAAAAAAAAAAAAAAAAAAAAAAAAAAAAAAAAAAAAAAAAATTACTTTGAAAAATTATGTTTTACTGGCTTGGAACTTGAATTTTTTTTTTCTTTTTTTTACCAACGACACTCGGTTATCACTTTACTTGACAGGATAGGACCCTACACAGGTATTAATGATTTGGGATAATGCACGTCTTGTTAACTTCAAAATATCGTTATTATTGGAATCAATAGACATAAGACGCCTCACAAACTGCCTAAACTTTTGTGTGGTAGAAAATATTGTAGCGGTCTTACCGTAAGTCTCCGTTGTTGAGAAGGAGGCCGCACTGTCGTCGACAAATGTTGAAGTTGAAGGTACGGCCACACTTCCATTCAGTGAGCATTTACAAGGCAGGCTCTTGACGAGATGATAGTCTGCGACATCTGCCATCACTCATCACTGGATAAACGTGCCACCACTAAGTACTCCGACAACACAGGCGTGGTAACCTGGGACACGGCACTGCTCGTTCACGCGCCTTGGCTGTCCCTCCTCTCGCTTCAAGCGACACCACACGACTCCCCCCCCCCCCCCCGCCCTCTCTCTCTGTGTTAGGGCACACCCGCGCTCACTCACTCGTCAAAGACCACACTCCACACAATGAAAACCTCTGACAAAGATATTATCCCTACTTTTCATAACGACGTATACCCAGTGCAATTACAATTTTCTTTACAGCAAAATTACTCATGAATAGCTAAACGTTATTACGAAATACACAAATACATAATTATCAACACATATATAAATTATAGAACAAGCTTTTAAATTAGAATTTTTTTTTTTATTTTTTTTTTTTTTTTTTTTTTTTTTTTTTTTATCTAGACACATCTGGATTAAAGTGTTACAAGGTCATAACAATCAAACAGGTTGAAATTTGATTATACCGTTTGAGATACCGTCTTGCCATATCCAGGGATATTAAACATGCGCTGTCACCTGCCTCTAAAAATTTCAAGGCTGTGCCCTCAGCAAGTAAGTAGATGTTCACCGTCTTTCCCGACGTTCGAGATCCGATAATCATTCAACTCCTCGAACACGGAGAAAGCCATTAACAGTGACGTGTCGTACGACTCCGTAGCCCACGAAGTCCATCGAGAGCAAAGAGTTTAGGCTGCCCACGGCTGATTGTGCCGCACAATAACGCGCGTCCACACGTCTCCAGAGTCGCAAAACGTGTACTGGCCAATTCAAGTGGGGCAGCTTCAGCTTCTGCAGTGCAGTCGCCGTCTGTTGGGTCCGTTAAAGGAAAACATGTCAAGGGAGAGCGTTTCAACACGACGAACTGCAGTAGAGTAGCAGCTCATGTCACAATCACAGGAATTCTGGGGTCGGAGAATCCTTCGGCTCGTTAGTGGGAAAGTCTTGGTCAAGACTCGGGTGATTTCTTTTGAATAAAGACTTCAGTTATATCCACAGTGTCGTTTCGTATCTTTACATTTCATCACCCTCGAAATCGAAAAACAATAAAAAATATGTACGATAAATTATTTCGGTGAGTGTGCAAAGAACACATTAAATACAGTAATAGGTCACGGATCTAATTATCTCTTGAAATAACTATATCGAAGACATAAGCAAAATTTATCCCCAAAGAATGGCCATTAAAAAAAATGAGGTAGGGCTCTAATAGTGTCCACTTCATCTGTAGAATGGCGACCACCTACGCATTGTATTTGAGATGCTGCGTTATAATGCGTGAAGAAATTGCACCCATATTTCTCTTTTCGACGAATACTGAATGTTTCAACAAAAAGAATAAAAGACCCGTGAGTCGGAGAATGTCTTTCCCTCTCGAGCTGATATTCAGAACGCCCTCTGCATTCATCGTTTTCTCTTCTTCTATCTAATATATAAAGAAGACTGTCCGTATATTTGTACGTATTGCATACAAATCTACAGTTTTGTTCCAATCTTTGTGAAATTTTTTACACGTAAGCTTCAATCCATGAGGACGGTCGCCGTAAGTGTAAGAATCACATACGATATATAGTTCACGAGATATGACGTCATAAACAATGAGATGCGCGAAAAACTGCTGCATTTTGCGAGAATGCTGCTCATTTTCTCCTAAACCATTAGGCCGATTTCAACCAAATTTGGTAGACACATTCTTTACCGTGAGGTAACAATTGCTGCATGTTTAAGAATCACATAAGGCACATGGTTCAAAAGATATTACGTCATAACTAAAAGAAATAGCAAAAAATGCCATATAATGCGGCGAGACTTTCGAAATGCACTATACGAGAATGACAGTACTTAGCGACTTGCAACAAAATTTAAACATAATTTCAAACATTCATTAAACTTTTTCTCGCTGGCAACCAAAGTCAAATGATGAAAGGAAAAAAGTTTCTCGCTTACTACATTTCCGCTGTTTATCGATAAAACTACGGCTCTCGGTATGACGTTACAATTTATAACTTGAACACTACAAATTGTAACAACAGGAAATTTTACAGACAGTGTACACATATATAGTTGAATGTAGCTTCTACATAGTATCAGATTTCAACACGTAGTTCATGAGATATGAGGACGTAAACAGTAACGTTCCGCTGTTCAGCCGGCCGCGGTGGCCGAGGTGACTGAGGCGCTCCAGTCATGGTCAGCACGGCCACTACGGTCGGGGGTTCGAATCCCCCCTCGGGCATGGATATTTGTGCCGTCCTAGTTCGTAAGTAGTTTATAAGTAGTTTGTAAGTTTAGGGACTGATGACCCCGTAGTTAAGTCCCATAAGCTTAACAAACATTTGAACATTTGATCCGCTGTTCACGGACTAAAATCACGGCATTCGGTTTGACGTTACAATTTATAATTTCTACACTACAAATATTGGCCGCAGGAAATATTACAGACAGTATACACGCATATAGTTGAGTGTGCGTACTACATTGTATCACAGTACGACACGTAGTTCATCAGATATGAACATATGAACAGTAACGTTCATGGAAAACTGCCTCATCTCGCACCAAGCTTTAGTCTATTACTTCATTACTACTAATTGTATTCCAGAGAGATTCTACAGACAAACAGCCCTTATACAAATACCTGAAACGTGGCAGGAATAAATAGATAAGTAAATAAAATCCCCGGGCAACGCCGGGTTTTCAGCTAGTAATGAAACAAACGTTATGCGCCTTACACTGTATATTCGATGTGATGAAAAGTATCCGGACACCTAGCTGAAAAGTTCGTGGCGCTCACCGTCGGTAATTGTGGAGTTCAATATGGTGTTGACCCACCTTTACCCCTGATGTCAACTTCCAGTCTGGCAGGCATACGTTCAACATTGGCTGGAAAGATTTTTGGAGAACGGCAACCCCATACTTCACGGAGTGCTTAGGAGGGATTTCGATGTAGATCGCTGACTCCTTCCCCAATAAAGACAATGATTATAATTCGGTGAACTATTCTCCCTAGGAATAAACCCGTCTCAATGAAACCTGAATATAAATAATCTAGAAGACGATGAACAAGACATAAATATAAAAGTCAGATATCCGCCAAAGAATGGCCATATATATGTATCTGAGAATCATAGAAAAACGTAAAAGATCAGATGAAACGAATACTCACGACAAAATCATGAGAAGTAATATTTGTATCATATTGCTTTTATAGACCACGATCTAAATAAATTATAACAACACAGATTTTAATATCTCTGTCAGGGAACCTACGTCGTCTCATCTAGCATAATAAAAATAGTTCTGCCGGTATCATAAAATTTTGGGAGGAAAAAGTACGGAAAATAATTTCAGGCTTGCATGGGCTTAAGGGCTTATTAACTGTTCGGTAATATATTGGGAATTATGACATTCAGTAATGAGTTACCTATTTAAATCCCTTTGCAATAATATTAAGAATCTGAGTGTACACCCGGAAGTGCAGAATTTACTGTACATGACAGCACAGCACCCACATAGCGCCGAGGTATATTTGTGGCAGGGAAGTAAATTGAAGTGTGTTGCAAACGTTCAGATGTTTGTAATTCTGTGGGACTCAAACTAGTGTGGTCATCAACGAACTAACCTAGGAAGAACACACACACACACACACACACACACACACACACACACACACACACATATATATATATATATATATATATATATATATATATATATAATGACCAAGGGAGGACTCGAACCTCCGACGCGGGATGCCGCGTATCCGAACCGTTTCACTTCAGACCCCACAACAATTCTCGCGTGGCTATTGTGGTATTGCATGGAAAGCAAGAGGACACTTCACAAGACAGTGCACTGGTTTTCAATTTGACTCCTAACTACTTTACGTTAGGTCAGGTATCCCGTAATTACTAATTACTTCCGAATTATTTTCTAAGCGGTCAGGTGTTCCGTAATTACTACTGATTATATTTCATTCACTGAGGGCCGGCTGCAGTGGTCGAGCGGTCTGCGGCGCGCCAGTAACAGTCTGTACGGCCGCTACGCCGCTACGGTCGAGGGTTCGAATCCCCCCCCCCCCCTCGGGCATGGATGTTTGTGTCGTCTTTAGTATAAGGTAGTTCATAAGAAGTTTGTAAGTTTTCGGACTGATGACCACGCAGTTAAGTCCCTTAAGCTTAACAAGCATTTGAACATTTCATTCATTGAGGAAGAGTTGTTGTATTTAACTGCGCCCGTTACAACGGGTGATGGGCTACAGCCTACTAATTGTCGCCTCTCTGCAGAAACTGCGTGTGTAACGAATACCCTCTGAGTCAGCTGAAGGGCGAGGGGTCGATGCCGGAAATTAAGGGCTCGCAGGTGTCGGAGGAACGCCTTACTCACTCCGCGAGTGAGTCATTGCCGTGGGGGCAGCTCACGCTGTCGACACCGTCGCGGCAACAAGTCAACAGAGCCCACACTGAGGCCAATGCCGATAACCGCAGATAACTCAAGCGGTCGTGGATTAAGACTTTCCCTTACTATTATACTCAAGAACCAGTCTTACGTGTCTGTAATGATTTCCTTCCGGCAAGGTATAGAGTGACGTGCATTTTAAGTCCTCAAAATATTTATATTGCTTAAAATTTAAATTCGAACATGAAATTTAGTGAATGATATTCTAATATATCTCCAGAACGGCCAATTGTACTGTCCTTGCGAATGTTGTTCTCGACGGCGAGTGTTCATCAGAGACGAGTGTATCGTCAGGCGTGCCCCAGGGGAGTGTGATAGGACCGCTATTATTTTCTATCTATATAAATTATCTGATGGACATAGTAAGTTGTAATATGCGGCTGTTTGCTGATGATGCCGTGGTGTATGGGGGGGTGTCGTCTTTAACTGACTGTAGTAGCGTACAGGATGACTTAGACAAAATTTCTAGATGGTGCGAAGATTGGCAGCTAGCTCTGAATGTGGAAAAATGTAAGGTGATGCGCATGAGTAGAAAAAACAATCCCATAATGTTCGAATACAGCATTAGTAGTGGGCTTCTTGATGCTGTCGCGTCGTTCAAATATCTAGGCGTAACATTGCAGAGCGATATGAAATGGAACGAGCATGTAAGGACAGTTGTGAGTAGGGCGGACCGCTGACTTCGGTTTATTGGGAGAATTTTGGGAAGATGTACTTCACCTGTAAAGGAGACCGCGTATAAAACGCTTGTACGACCACGTCTTGAGTATTGCTCAAGTATTTGGGACCCGCAGCAGATTAGTTTAAAGGAAGACATAGAGGCGGTTCAGAGACGAGCAGCTAGAATTGTTACCGGTAGGTTCGACCAATGCGCGAGTGTCATGGAAATGCTCCGGCAACTCAATTGGGGATCGCTGGAAGAAAGACGACGTTCTTTTCGTGAAATTCTGTTGAGTAAATTTCGAGGGCCGAAATTTGAAGCTGAGTATAGTATGATATTGCTGCCGCCTACTTACATTTCGCGTAAAGATCACAAAGACAAGATAAGAGAAATTAGGACTCTTACGGAGGCATATAGGCATTCTTTTTTTCCTCGTTCAATTTGGGAGTGGAATAGGAAAGGAAATGCCTAGTAGTGGTACAGTGTACCCTCCGCCACGCATATTACGGTGAATTGCGGAGTATGTATGTAGATGTAGATGCAGAATTTGGGGACCAGTTGTGGTATTCAGGTTCTGAAGTACTGTGATCGACAGAATGAAGATGGATCAACGTGGTTCTGATAGTTTTACGGAGTGTATACAACAACATTACGGCAACTGAAATAGTGGTAATAACAGAAATTTGCTGCACTCAGGGTTTGTGTTCACTTGTGTGTACCAAACGAATTACACAAGCAGTTGGGTTCAGTAGTGTAGTGTGCAGCCTATTGTAATGGGTCAACAAGGTGACTTACCAGAAGCTTTACTTGGAGAGCCAAATGATGTGTGTACCAAACGAATTACACAAGCAGTTGGGTTCAGTAGTGTAGTGTGCAGCCTATTGTAATGGGTCAACAAGGTGACTTACCAGAAGCTTTACTTGGAGAGCCAAATGATGTGTGTACCAAACGAATTACACAAGCAGTTGGGTTCAGTAGTGTAGTGTGCAGCCTATTGTAATGGGTCAACAAGGTGACTTACCAGAAGCTTTACTTGGAGAGCCAAATGATGTGTGTACCAAACGAATTACACAAGCAGTTGGGTTCAGTAGTGTAGTGTGCAGCCTATTGTAATGGGTCAACAAGGTGACTTACCAGAAGCTTTACTTGGAGAGCCAAATGATGTGTGTACCAAACGAATTACACAAGCAGTTGGGTTCAGTAGTGTAGTGTGCAGCCTATTGTAATGGGTCAACAAGGTGACTTACCAGAAGCTTTACTTGGAGAGCCAAATGATGTGTGTACCAAACGAATTACACAAGCAGTTGGGTTCAGTAGTGTAGTGTGCAGCCTATTGTAATGGGTCAACAAGGTGACTTACCAGAAGCTTTACTTGGAGAGCCAAATGATGTGTGTACCAAACGAATTACACAAGCAGTTGGGTTCAGTAGTGTAGTGTGCAGCCTATTGTAATGGGTCAACAAGGTGACTTACCAGAAGCTTTACTTGGAGAGCCAAATGATGTGTGTACCAAACGAATTACACAAGCAGTTGGGTTCAGTAGTGTAGTGTGCAGCCTATTGTAATGGGTCAACAAGGTGACTTACCAGAAGCTTTACTTGGAGAGCCAAATGATGTGTGTACCAAACGAATTACACAAGCAGTTGGGTTCAGTAGTGTAGTGTGCAGCCTATTGTAATGGGTCAACAAGGTGACTTACCAGAAGCTTTACTTGGAGAGCCAAATGATGTGTGTACCAAACGAATTACACAAGCAGTTGGGTTCAGTAGTGTAGTGTGCAGCCTATTGTAATGGGTCAACAAGGTGACTTACCAGAAGCTTTACTTGAAGAGCCAAATGATGTGTGTACCAAACGAATTACACAAGCAGTTGGGTTCAGTAGTGTAGTGTGCAGCCTATTGTAATGGGTCAACAAGGTGACTTACCAGAAGCTTTACTTGGAGAGCCAAATGATGTGTGTACCAAACGAATTACACAAGCAGTTGGGTTCAGTAGTGTAGTGTGCAGCCTATTGTAATGGGTCAACAAGGTGACTTACCAGAAGCTTTACTTGGAGAGCCAAATGATGTGTGTACCAAACGAATTACACAAGCAGTTGGGTTCAGTAGTGTAGTGTGCAGCCTATTGTAATGGGTCAACAAGGTGACTTACCAGAAGCTTTACTTGGAGAGCCAAATGATGTGTGTACCAAACGAATTACACAAGCAGTTGGGTTCAGTAGTGTAGTGTGCAGCCTATTGTAATGGGTCAACAAGGTGACTTACCAGAAGCTTTACTTGGAGAGCCAAATGATGTGTGTACCAAACGAATTACACAAGCAGTTGGGTTCAGTAGTGTAGTGTGCAGCCTATTGTAATGGGTCAACAAGGTGACTTACCAGAAGCTTTACTTGGAGAGCCAAATGATGTGTGTACCAAACGAATTACACAAGCAGTTGGGTTCAGTAGTGTAGTGTGCAGCCTATTGTAATGGGTCAACAAGGTGACTTACCAGAAGCTTTACTTGGAGAGCCAAATGATGTGTGTACCAAACGAATTACACAAGCAGTTGGGTTCAGTAGTGTAGTGTGCAGCCTATTGTAATGGGTCAACAAGGTGACTTACCAGAAGCTTTACTTGGAGAGCCAAATGATGTGTGTACCAAACGAATTACACAAGCAGTTGGGTTCAGTAGTGTAGTGTGCAGCCTATTGTAATGGGTCAACAAGGTGACTTACCAGAAGCTTTACTTGGAGAGCCAAATGATGTGTGTACCAAACGAATTACACAAGCAGTTGGGTTCAGTAGTGTAGTGTGCAGCCTATTGTAATGGGTCAACAAGGTGACTTACCAGAAGCTTTACTTGGAGAGCCAAATGATGTGTGTACCAAACGAATTACACAAGCAGTTGGGTTCAGTAGTGTAGTGTGCAGCCTATTGTAATGGGTCAACAAGGTGACTTACCAGAAGCTTTACTTGGAGAGCCAAATGATGGGAGCCTTTGGCAAGTGGATCCAGCTATTGGAGTGTCCCAAAGTGAAATTTCCAGGACGTGGTTGTGATTTCAGCCAACAGGAACCGTTAAAAGAAGACTTTTGTCTTTCAATGTTATTATCAGCAAGAGGTGACCCGTCTCTCCAATAGCGCTGTATGCTGTTTATAGATAGGGAAAAATGTAGTGTTCAGATGGACAATCATCTGGAGAGAACAAGGAGCTGGGAACTCTCGTGCTCGGAACTCTGCAATTTTCAACACGTATTTCTTAACTGTTACCAAATATATGGGATTATCAGTGTCAGTAACTGCTGCAATGGAATATCTCACACCTGTGACTACAAATAACTGCAGTAATATATGACACAACACCACTAGAAGTAATGACCACCATAAAATCCTTAAAATCAAAAACTTCCAGTGGCAATGATAATATATCAACAAATTTGATTAAAAAGTGTGCTTCTGACCTTAGTGATATTTTAAGTTACTTGTGTAATCAGTCTTTTATCAGTGGAGCATTTCATGAATGGTTGAAATATGCTGAAGTTAATACATTAGATAAGAAAGGAGATAAAGAAATTCCATCATATTTCCGTCCAATTTCACTTATGCATGCATACTCAAAAATTTTAGAAAAGATAACGTACAGTCGTCTTATTAAACACCTTACCACTAATAAACTAGTATCAATGCCACAATTCGGGATTCTAAAGGGTTCTGATATTGAGAAGACTATCTACACATACAGTGATGATGTACTTAACCCATTAAACAATAAATTACATGTCACTGGTATATTTTGTGACCTCTCGAAGGCATTTGACTGTGTAAATCACAATATACTTTTGAGGAAATTAGAATATTACGGCGTATGAGGAAGTGCTGCAGAATGCCTCTAATAGAAAACAAAGGATGTCAGTAAGAAAGAGAGGCTCTATCTTAGGTCCCCTGCTTTTTCTTGTATATATCAATGACCTTTCATCATCAACATTATGGGATGCCAACTTTGTTTTATTTGCAGATGATAAAAATATTGCAATAAATAATAAATAAAATACAGCCGTAGAAAGATCGACTAATGAAATTTTCATGGACATTAATAGATGTTTCTTAGCCAATTCTCTGACGCTAAACCTTGAAAAAACACACTATATGCAGTTTAGTACTTGTAAAATGTTTCCTGCCAGTATATGCCTAGAGTATGACAATAAGGAAATAGAAAACGTTGAAAGTGTCAAATTCTTAGGATTAAAGCTGGATTATAAATTTAACTGGGAGGGGCATACCACAGAACAGCTGAAGCGCCTAAACATGTCCCTGTTTGCTATGCGAATTTTGTCAGATATAGGAGATATTTCAATAAAAAAGGTAGCATAGTATGCATACTTTCACTCCATAATATCGTGCGGGATTTTTTTCTGGGGCAACTCATCAGGCTAAGCAAACGTTTTCAGGGTCAATTACGTGCGTTACGGATCATTTGTGGTGTCAATTCAAGACCATCATGTAGAGGCCTATTTAAGGAACTGGGGATAGTTACTACTGCTACCCGATACATTTAATCTGTAATGAAATTTGTCGTTAAAAATATATCTTTTCTTTAAACCAGTAGCTTAGTCCATGGGATCAATACTAGAAACAAGAATAACTTGCATAAAGATTTAAAGTCACTTACTTTGGCTCGGAAAGGTGTCCAATATTCAGCATGTACATATCCTACATCTACATGGGATACTCTGCAAATCGCATTTAAGTGCCTGGCAGAGGATTCATCGAACCACAGTTATACTATTTTGTCTCCCATTCCATTCTCGAATAGTGCGCGGGAAGAATGAACACCTTAATCTCTCCGTTCGAGCTCCGATTTCTCGTATTTTATTTTGATGATCATTTCTACTTGTGTAAGTGAGAGCACAAATTTTCAATAACATGCCAGTAGGCATAAAAAGTTTAACTCACAATTAAGTACAGTTTTAAAACTGTCTAAAGGACTTTTTGGTGCCCAATTCCTTCTACTCTATTGGTGAATTTTATACCAGAAGTGATTGATGTAAGTTATTGTATAAAACATTCACAAATATTAATACTGTGTTCAGTTTGACTGAAGTACAAGTTTTGTGCAGTAATGTGATCATTATAAATCTATGTTGGAAAAATAAATGGTAAGAATTGTAAAATGCACCTAGTATATTAGTATGTAGTAATAAGTTTTATGGCCTTTAAAATGTAAAAATTCTTACGATAATTGTTTTTCCTGACCTATTCCACATCCACAAGAGCAATTACATTTGGGATCTGTGGGAGGTACATTAACAGACATGCTCTATTTTTGTAAGTATATCTAGTGTATTTCGTTCTGACATGTTCTATATCCCAGAAGATTTCCTCAATTCTTATCTATCGGAACGGAAAGTACATCAAATCTAATCTAATTTAATTTCGTGCTTATGTGCAGGAAAATGTAGCATACCGTGGTGATGAACGAATGTTGTGGGCAGGAGTCAGTACCGGCGCACATACGAACCTCTATGTCGTTCATAAAGGGGCTTTGACAGCTTAGAAGTGTACAGACGAGATACTTCGACCCCTTATAACATCATTTTTCCAGAGGAGTGAAGCATTCCTAACAATTGGAAAAAGAAGGCAATTCACTCCCGTTTGAAGAAGCATCGTTGATCCGATGCGCTAGACTACAGGTATAGACCTCTTCATAAGCCAGTTGTAGAATTTTGTAACAAGTTTCATGTTCGAGTACTACGAGATTTTAGGACATCGGGAAACTTTCCTGTAAGAATCATCATGGTTCCAGAAGCAACGATGACGCGAAACCCAGCTCGCGCTAGTCATCGAAGAGATCCAGAGAACAGTCGATACAGGCCGTCAGACTTGACTTCCGCAAGGCTTTCACATTGGTTCCAAACCGTCGTCTGATGAACAAAGAGCGAACATGTGGAATAACGGACTAACTGTATGACTGGACTGGTTATTAGGCAAAAGAACGAACGATGGCGTACTCCGATGGAGTTTTGAAATACCTTTCCTTTTCATAATATATGAAATGACCTCGTAGATGACATTGGAATTTCTGCGCATGATCAAGAAGTTTAAACACAAGAATAGGGTTGCAATGCAGGGTAAAGTAGCAATATGGCAATATGGCAATTGAACCTGAACATAAACAAATTGAAATTCTGAGTTTAAATACAAATAAATATTCTCTATTAAATATCTCAAAAGCAGAACAATTACTGCAATAAGTGAAATCCATAAAATATACTTCTTTAAGGTGCGATTTGAAACAAAATAAAATTAATCGCGGGGAAGGTAGATGCTCAACGTGAACAAAGAGCAGAGCAGAATATTGCTCACCAGTGTGGGGTGTGTACCACGAAGGCTTCATTGAGGATACAAAGAAGATCCAAATTGAAGCAGTACGCTCAGATACAGGCTCATTTACAAGCTGCATTTGAATTATGATACAACCGATTTTTTTTTTCAGAATAGACTACGACAGACATGTGGTTTGTTTTAAAATACGCGCGCTTTATTGTGAATACATCATAGTTATGGCACTGCACGTGACATAAAATTGTAGAGGCAGTGAAAGAGACTTAAATGCTTAAAACGGTGACGTTTTCAGTACACGATCAATCGATAATCACTGATTTTCTCCAGTTTCGTGGTGTGTCACTAAAAGAAGTTCATCGCCAGTTTTGTGAGACATGTAGCGATACTACCGTCCATGTATGCAATGTGCCGTCGCGGGTCCGACCATTCAGAGAAAGCAGAATGTCGTGTAAGAACAAACAAAAATAATCTCGGGCTGACAACGTGGTCGAGCGAGTTACGCGTTTTCGAAGATCGCCGAAGGGCTGTAGAAGAGATCACCTCGAAAGATGGCATTTTTCTTTCAATCTCTGAACACAATCCTGCGTGAGGAACTGAAAATTCGGTTAGTGCCCTCCAGGTTGGTGCTAAGGATGCTGATGGATGACCACAAGGTTTCGTGACAACAACATTGATCGGTTAAAAAAGTAAAGCAGTCAACAATCCGAAGATTGATGTGAACACCACAGTGCTTTACTAGGCATGGTCCTGTTTGGAGGTGGTATGCCGTTACCTTCCTCCGACCTTCGAACTGACTTACCCGGTCAGTTGTAGGGGGACCTACAGCTTAACGTGGGTTCCGAACCACGGTGCTACTCGGTATTTTTCACATGAGCAATACTGCCAGAGGTGAAAGAAGTGAAAAGTGACAGATAAAAATCCTAGGACGTGGCGGGGATCGAACCCACGACCTTTGGATTTGTAGTCTGGCACTCTACCACTGTGCAGCCGAGGCGCACTGAAAGGTTAAGAAATTATAATATCCACCTTATTGCTGGTCAGGGGTACAACTGAGTATGGATTATTTTTATACAGAAACTAATGTAATTTAAAACTAATGTAATTTAATAACAAGCCTACAGTGATAATTTATTTGAATTTTTTTTGTATATTTATTTGTACTACACAACTAGTTTCGAAGAAACTATGTCGCCTCACAAAAATATTTGTAATGAATCACTCAATTTGATTTTCTAAATCAAGACGAACTCAAAACAGGAACCTTAAACGTATACTGTGTTTACCAAAAATAATTACAAAAATACATAATCCATGTGCTATATTCACAAAACCCGAGTAAATCATAAGTTAGAAAATCAATATCAGTGATTTATTATAAATATTTTTATGAAGTACAGCCACTTGGCAATGGCGACATAGTTTCCCCGAAACTTGTTGTTTAGTAGAAATAAATATAGACCAAAAATTAAACAGAAAAGCGACTGTTGGCTTATGAGTACATTACATGTATATATCACAAATAACAGTTCAAGAATGTTTGTAAGGCCAAGGGGCCAAACTGCTGAAGCGATCGGTCCGTGGAGCACCGACAGAAGCAGCAGCGCAATCCTCGACAAGTGAACTGTCGTTCACCCTTCATGGTCGCACATTCACTAGCCCTGTTGCAACTACATGGCAATTTTGGAGTGGACGAATCAGACTGCTAAAGAAGCGCCCTTATCGGCCATGGAATCAGGTCTTCGACGTTGTGAAAAGCGTTTACAGCAGCAGGGACATTACACAGAGAAGTGACGTAGATTACAAAGTATGCGTGTGAGTCGTTTCTGAAAAACTAAATAAATAAATGTAAATTGGAAAAGGCTGAAACCGTCAGGGAAATGATAACACGCTCTAGTGATATCTACCTTTCCCCAGGGAGGTCTCATACAACCCGTACTGTTCCTTAGCTTTATAAACGATTTAGGAGATAATCTGAGTAGCTTGAGTAGCTCTCTTGGATCGAGCACGATGCTGTCATTGATCAGTTAGTAAAATCACTAGAAGATCAACAGCAACTGTAAAATGATGTAGATATCTGCATGGTGCAAAAATTGGCAATGGATCCTTAATAATGATAAGAGTAAAGTCACCCACATGACTATAAAAGAAATCCATTAAACTTCATTTGTACGTTACACCAGTCAAATCTATAGGCCATTAATTAAACTATGTACCCAGTAGTATCAGTTACGAACAACTTAAACAGTAAAAAAGAGAATGAAAATGTTAGAAGCAAGGCGAATCAAAGGATAAGTTAGATTGGCAGAGCGGTTACAATACCACATGGGTATAGGACTTTACAATTTTTTGATACTTATGGTACGTGCCGTCAAATAATAAATCAGTTAAAGCCATTCGACGCAACTCTCAAAAATTCTCGAGAAATCTACTTGGAAATTTTTCAAGCACACATAATTACCAGTGATTAAATCAGTTGCTGAGTCTGTCGCTGTAGCTCACGAGGTAGCTTTCTGGCCTTACAACCATAGGGTCAGTGTTTCGAATCCTGTCGTGAGAGATACATTTTCGGAAAACTTCAAGGTCTATTTTCTTGAGAACTTTTGAGTGTTGAGTTGAATGGATTTGGCTGATTGTTATTTAAGTTCTCAACTTCGCGTATCATATATATATATATATATATATATATATATATATATATATAAAAACTCTAAAATCCACGTGGTCCCCTTGATAGAAGATGCATCAGTTCTAGTAAATAGTTTACGCATTTTAGAGAGCGATCGTAATTTATAAATGGAAGGACAGATACCAAGATCGCAATTTTTTTTATTCCATTTATTCACGACTACCGGTTTCGACACACTATGGCGTCATCTTCTAGTCTCAATGACAAGAACTGCTTATAACAATGCTCCACATAAAATCTGGTAGGTGTACTGGTTGATGTTTATATATAAAATTATGTGCTGGTGGGTAGTTAAAAGTAAAATAGATAGCCGGTCAAAGTTAAAACAGTAAAATTTACATAGATTAAAGGGCACCATTGTGCTCATGCCTGGGTAAGCACCTACATACATGACTACCCACCAGCACATGATTTTTATATATAAATATCAACCACTATACCTGGCACATTTCATGTGGAGGATTGCGATAAGCAGTTTTTGTCAATGAGACCAGAAGATGACACCACAGAGTGTCGAAACCGGTCGTGAATAAATGGAATTTAAAAATTGCGATCTTTGCATCTATCCCCTCACATTTAGTTCCAGTAAAAAAACTGTCTACAGTAAACTTTTGCTTTTTTTTTTTTTTTTTTTTTTTTTTTTTTTTTTTTTTTTTTTTTTTTTTTTTTTTGGGTATTGCTGCGCATTGTGGGATCCGTTCCAGGTGGGGCTGCGGATAATTTAGAGAGAGAAGGGCAGCTAGAAAATTAAGAAATGGGCGGCTGGTTTTGTATTATCGCGATATAGGTAGAGAGTGGCAAGTAATGATACACGAGTTGGGATGGAAATCACTAAAATAAAGGCGTTATTCGTTGCGACGGGATCGATTTGCGAAATTTCTTTCATCAACTTTCTCGTTAGAATGCAAAACTGGTTTTGTTACTACCATCTACGTAGGTAGACATGGTCATCATAATAAAATAATAGAAACCAGATCGAATACGAAAAGGTTTAGGTGTTCCTTTTCCCTGCGATCTATTAGAGAATGGAATTCTAGAGAAAACGTATATCTAGAGAAAATAAAAGCGGCTCGATGAACCCTCTGCCATGCACTTCAATGTGACACGCAAAATATTTATGTAGACTAGTGTTGCCTGTGGTCGAAATTCGACCAGTTGTGTTTGCAAAGTCACGAAAATGTAAAAAATGAATGTTATTGGAATTTACTGAGCACAACAAAGTTATGGGTTTTATGTAAATGCTATGAGAACAAGTGAAAGAAAGGGCAAAGAGGAAACATGAGCGAATGAAAGACACAAATGAGGGAATTAATTGCTTTATTTCACAATTTATCATCACAAAACTTCATTAAAAGCAAGCATTTTCGTGGAAACTCTTTCATCATTCGCTAAATGTCCTTGTTCCCGATAATATAAAATTTTAAACCATCAAAGGATCGAACTCTACTTGCTGCAACATATAGCTGACCACGCACACACACACATACACAGAGAAAGAGGAGAGAGAGAGAGAGAGAGAGAGAGAGAGAGAGAGAGAGAGAGAGAGAGGAGAGACAGAGGGAGGGAGGGAGAGGGAGAGACGAGGAAATCCACATACCGCCACATAAAGACTTTTACGTCAGGTTCGGTGTACTGTATTAAATCGTCATCACTGGCTATGTAATTTTCATTCATAATTTTAATAACCTGCTCAATAGTTTCACACATGGCTATTGTTACAAGGCACGTAGGCGCTGGATTATCACTAATCATTCCTTTGTCTTTTATAAATTTGAAAAAAACATAATGTAGAACACCGGTGATATCGTTTTTATGCTTGAGCGGGCGCGATTGTTTACATTTTAATTTTTTTTTCTTTCACGAGAAGGCGCGTGCGGTGCTCAATACACCACCTAATTACAATAGCTTATACGACTCTTAAACCACGTTTAAAACTGTTGCGTTGATAAATGCAGGAAAGTATGTGTGCCTATGTCATAGTTATCTTGTAGTTGTGCTCCCTTATGAACCACGTAAATGTTTATATTGTTACGTTGCAGCACTACGAAACTCCCCTATGGCTATGGGGTACTCAATACCCCAGCACGCTTACTTGAGGATTAAGTCTTTATTCAAATTTGTACTTGCTATGCTTTCTAACACTCACTGCACTATTAGAAAATCCTTGTTGGGTTACCATTGTTCAGTAAAACTACGTTCTTTTGAAAAATCAACTGAGACACTGAATTCCATTAGTTAAAACAAGTGCTCTTTCAACACATTAAGTGAAATTATTGTAAAGAATCGGAATATATTAATACTGCTTTAATGAACTGGATTGTTTAATTGTATTTGAAAACTATATTTAAAAGTTAATAATTGTATATTACGAAGAATTTAAAAAATTGGGAGTAATGGCAATCGTAATTAGGATCTGAAGTTTGGACCCCCAAGAGGTAACTGATTGCGCTAATTTTATCTGTAACAATATGCCACCTACAACGGGCTATAATATAGTGGCAAAACTTATGGAGAATTTGGAGTATCATCCTAACATGTCTTTTTCTTTGTAACACTCTTAACGGCTACTTGCACACATAATTTTTATATTGGCAACATCTATGACAAAACACGCACCCCACTTTTAAGACACTTCTTTCAGGTACAAAATAAATCACACATAATACGTCAATTGCAACATAATTATAATACATTTGTTAACGTACATCAAATAACTAAGGCAGTGCCTTCAAGTAGTGTTCATAATGTTTGCGCAGTCGAGTTTCTTGACAGTTTGCGATTGTTCAAACGGATATTTCGGCTATCGCTGTTTACAAAAAATTTTCAAATGTTTGTATAGCTTATGGGACTTAACTACGGGGTCATCAGTCCCTAAAGTTACAAACTACTTATGGACTAGCTATTACTAAGGACGGCACAAACATCCATGCCCGAGGGGGGATTCGAACCCCGACCGTAGTGGCCGCGCAGACCGTGACTGGAGCGCCTCAGTCCCCTCGGCCACGGCGGCCGGCCGCTGTTTACACCGCGCGCCTATGAAGCGACGGTTGATGAGAACGCCGAAAAGGCTGACGACATTGACACCCAGGTGGCTCTGCTCTGCACCGCTCAGGCATCGCGCCGAATATCTGTTCGGAAACTTCACACGACGAGTGGGGTGGTTTTCATGTTAAAAACGACGCTTTTGAGAATTTATTGTGAAGCGCAAATATTCATTTAAGTATTTTTGTGATGTTCCGTAAACTGTGAGAATGATGGATGGTTTGCATCTGTGTACTGGTCGGCGCACTGTGTGGAGCGGAGCATGTTATATCCTAAAAAAATTCAACAACTGTAAGATGCAGAAGCTGTGCGAACATCACAAAAAATACTTTTGTACATATTTGCACTTGATACAACGAATACATTTTCAAATACCGTCAGGCGAGACATGGAGAAATACGTGAGTAGCATTTCATTATTCAAATAAAGAATGAACCCGTTACAGGATTGCCGAAAAATCGATTATGATGAATGAAATTACGTCGAAAGTTTCTATTTCCTATGTAGTTTCCAGTTGGCACTAAAAACAGAAAGATATGAGAAAACCTTTAATACATAATAAAGTTCCTGACAGGTATTTTGGTGCATATTATGTAGATATATCAAATAAGAACTACGAAAATGTAAGAGAGAAACTTAAAGCAAATTTTCTCGCTTAAAACATTATTTCCCTCATTTTACACCATTTTTTGAAATCCCTTAAAAGAAATAGAACTTGTGTGTACCTACTTTAACTGGCAAAAACGGCGTATTTGACGCACCCAGGTCTTTGACCAATTTTTATAGGAAGAAAAATTGCGTCTTTTAATCCGGAAAATACGGTATATACATTACATTGGCATTCTTGTAAGATTAATATTAAAAATCTGTACTCTCAGTTTCGTGTCAGGGTATTTATATAATGTAGATGTAGTATGGGACGCTGCTAGAGGGACGATCTGTATCGCGGTACGGGGTTCTGTCGAAGTTCCGAGAGCATATGATTCTCGAAACGATGGCCCTTACAACTGGTTCTTCCTATGTATATCTCGCATATGGAACATAAGGATAACTTTAATCATTTTAGAGCACAAACGGAGGTACACCAGCAATTGGTTTTTTCGCGAAGCATACGCGTCTTCAACGGGGGGAGGAGGTACAGTGAGGTGGCTTGCAATGTACCGGGTGATAAAAAAGTCAGTATAATTTGAAAACTTAATAAATCACGGAATAATGTAGATGGAGAGGTAAAAATTGACACAGATGCTTGGAATGACAAGGGGTTTTATTAGAACCAAAACAAAACGAAGTTCAAGAAATAGCTGACAGACGGCGCTTCATCTGTTCAGAAAAGCAATAATCAGCATAACAAATTAAGACAAAGAAAAGACGATGGTCTTTACAGGAAATGCTCAGTACTTTCACCATCATTCTTCAACAATAGCTGTAGACGAGGAATAATGTTGTGAACAGCATTGTAAATCATGTCCGGAGTTATGGTGAGGCATTGGCGTCGGAAGTTGTCTTTCAGCATCCCTAGAGATGTCAGTCGATCACAAAACACTTGCGACTTCGGGTAACTGCAAAGCAAATAATCGCACGGACTAAGGTCTGGGGACCTGGGAGGCCAAGCGTGACGAAAGTGGCGGCTAAGCACACGATCATCACCAAACGACGCGCGTAAGAGATCTTTCACGCGTCTAGCAATATAGGGTGGAGCGCCATCCTGCATAAAAGAAATCGCACTGACGTGTTTTACGGCCCACTTTAGATTTGTTGTTTTATACGTATTTACAAACATTTTGGGCCAAAATAATAATCTAAATCATAAAAGTTAATTAATAAGAGTGTCTCAAATCCTTTTATGAAAATAAAAGTCGGTACGGGCGGGTTCCGAACCACTGACCTTCAATGCAACAGTCCAACGCACTGCCAACTACGCAACAACTAACCGTTCGGAGTTGTGTCCTTTAATATCGTACTATTTATGGCCATTGTTAACTGATGCTAATACGGCATTTGTAGACACTACATTATCATTTATAGTACGAAGAACAATGTGTTTTCTTAATTCTTCAGTGCGCCATTGCTTCTAAATGACAACGTGTAAGTTACAATAAGAAAATCATCAAATACGCAACGCAAGATGGCGTATGCCATTTAGAGTTCGGGGCGAGGAATGGAGGGTGTCAAAACTCCTTTATGTTTGCAAATATCTCTCAAACGATACGAGATATGAAAAAAACATAAGGGAACAAAGTTGTAGAGAATTTTCTCCTCTACAAATACATTTATTCAATTTTTGCGTTAGATGAACGGTTTATTTGCAATTAAAATTACGTTACAACGGCTTTTTTTTGGTACTACTAACGTATTTCTTGTCCGAAATATTTCAAAAAGCGAGGTTCTGCTCTCTGGTAGCCAACAATTATGTCTGTAAAATTTGGTGCCGATCAATTGAACGGTTCGACCTAAAAAGTGGGAACACGTTACAGCCAGACAAACATCGTCAAATCGCCGTTATGTTTGCAAATGTTTCTGCAACGATGCAAGATATTAAAAAAATAACATAATAGAGTGTAGTTGTAGAGAATTTTCCCTTATTCCAATTAGGCTGTTAAATTTTCGTGTCGTATGAACGGTTCGTTTGCAGTTACAATTATATTACAAACGGCTTTTTTGGTATTACTACCGTATTTTTTGTGCAAAAAATTTGAAAGAGGGGGGTTCTGGTATGTGGTGGCCTGCAATTATGTCTGTAAAATTTGGTGCTGATCAGGTGAACGGTTCGTCTTAAAAACAGGGAACACGTTACGGACAGACAGACAGACATCCAAAAGTCCCCGTATTCGCCAGGAATCGAACCTGCATCTCCATGCTTACTAGGCAGACGTCTTAACCGTTTTTTTTTTTTTTTTTTTTTTTTTTTTTTTTTTTTTTGTTCCAATACAACCCTATGTCATTCAAGCATGTGTGACAATTTTTACCTTTCTGTCTACATTATTCCGTGACTTACTAAGTTTTCAATTTTATACTGACTTTTTGATCTCCCGGTATGTATACTGATGTAGAAGATCCTTCTATAATGACGATACTTTCGGCCAAACGTTAACACCTATCATACCTTGCTGGTTGTGGCACTGTTCGCGCGCCTGTGTCGCCGTAGGCTCGGGTAATCTGTGAGCCGTGCCCTAGGGAACAGAGCAGTCCGTGCACGGCCCACTACCCTGTCCTTCGCCGCCCCCCCTGTTCCCCCCTATGCCACACGCACGCACGCACGCACGCACATTCCCCCCCCCCCCCCTGCCGCCTTGAGTCACCTCCCGGTGTGGCGCCACCTCACCGCTGGCTGGGCTGACCACCCGCGCCAATTACTCACCTGTCTGTCCCCCTGGCCGTCCCCTCCACTACCCCGCATTGTGTTACCGCGTCAGCCGGCGCGGGGACGGACACGCGACAGCTGCGCGCCTTTGTTTCTACCGCGTTATTGGCTTACGGGCCGCGCACGCACCTGGAATGTTAGTCACGTCTGACAACGCGGAAATGAATGAATCGAATCCCGGCCGTCACCTCTGAATGGGAGCGGCGACGAGTGCTGTTGATTATCTAAAGGCAGCCGAAACAAAGCTACCCTTTACGAGCAACTGCGTCCTGTGTGCGCGACAGCGCAGTGTTGCCTAATGTACGCCGAAACTGTTTTTCAAGTGAATGTCCCCTAGCTTCGAGCGGAGTGATACCGTGCACTTTATTAAGAGGACTACACTGTGGTTCGGCTGTGGTTTTCAATCATATTTCAATAGATTCAGTTCCTTTATTTATTTATTTATTTATTTAAGTCCTCTGAAAAGAATTTTGTTGAAAAATGTTTGTCGATCGTTTAAAGAGCGATTTCCTATCTCGTGTGTTTATGTCTCACGCCCACTTTTATGCATATATTTTAGGCAAATGTTTTTACACCTGTGGGTTGCTAACCTCCCCCCCTTCCTCCGTGGGGTCACAGAGTTTTGTTCGAGAGTCGCGGTCAAAGGCAACATAAAACCAACCAATCCAACGGATGTCTGGGTACTAGTGCGCCCACAATGGCAAAATTGCCTAAGAAAAGTGAAATATATTTTATACTAAAATTACGTAATTCTTGTTATCATCAATTATGATTTGAATACAACAAACTTTTCTACAATAAATACTCCATGTTAATGGGACCACACTATGGTTCAGGTCAAAAGAACTTATTTTCAGTTTTCATCATTTTTCGATGGATTGATGTTTTATTGAAGAGCTCTGAAAAGGGTTTTGCTAAAAACAAATTTTTCGAGCATTAAGGAGCATTTTCCTACCACGCCCACTTTCCCTGTCACCCACTTTTCTGCATCTATTTTATCTTTATATCCCCTGCATTCCATGATAGGGATGTTTTTTACTCCCGACTGTGTTGGCTATCCTTGGAATGCAACGGTCGGTATTCTTTTGCTTTTGCTGTTTCGAAGCAACCCGCTCTCAAACGTGCGGTTAGTTTTGTTCGAGTGTGATTTCGAGTAGTTGTTATACTTAGGTTTGCAGTGCTTGTTTACGTGTATACTATGGGCAGGCAATTAGGATAAATAAATTAAATCTGGAGGCAAGAAAGAGAGATGCCATATTCTTAAGTCCTTTACTGATGATAAGCCATGCCATGCCACGTGTTCATCAGGAGAAAATTCATGGTGCAAATACAATAGGGCTCAGGCAACTGGAGAATTTTTTTCTCAGCAGAATTCTTTTCCTGCTGCTCTTATTACAGAAATGAAACCTATTTTCAGAGACTTAGCTCATACTGACCTTCTAATGAAATGTCTCCATGGGCTGACACAGAACCGAAAAGAATGTTTCAACAGCGTAATTTGGAACCGCCTTCCTAAAACTGTATTTGTAGGCATGCATACAATGAAACTGTTAGTTCATTATGCGGTCAATACATTCAATAGTGGTTATTTTGTAAAGTGTTGAGTACTAAAAAAGCTGGGAGTTAATCCTGGTGATAATATAATCACTGGCCTGCAACATTGCGATAGAAGGAGGATAGCCGATGCAAACAGTTGTGCATCTAATATAGTCAAGGAAGCAATTCAAACATCCAGGAAGGTAAAAACGAAACTGGAAGACCTGCTAGACACCAAAGAAGAGCCATCATATGCAGCAGGACAGTTTTAATTAACTGTAAGTAACAAATTTGAAAAGTTTTTTCTTTAAAGTCAGTTTCCCGCCAACTAAAATTTTCAGCACATATGCCCCATTAGATCAGAAACTATTACAGATAAATGAATAAAATTTTTAGAGACTCTGCATAACATAAAAAACCACCTCTGGTATTACATTCATTAATATTCCCCCATTAGGAAGTTCACAAAAAATATTTTCTGCAAAAACTTTATATTTTTAATTAATAAATTTAAAAAAATATTTCTGAAATCTATAAAATAGATATCGTAGATTTTAGTACAGTTTATAAGCATAATGTAACATGCAGTAAAAATTGTAAGGCCCTGCATTGGTGTTTTTTTTTTTTTTTTTTTTTTTTAAGTGGGTCAAATACTTGCGTAAAATAACATGGATTTCATAGATAGGGCGTGGCCCCCTTAAATACGTGATTGAATAGTTAGGCAGGAAGTTATACTGATCATATTCTCTCGGGCTTCTTGCCTTGGTAGGTGGATTGAAACAACTTTAAATTTCTGCTGCTATTACCTCGGCCATTGTCAGTTGGTGACAGAAGATTGCTGCTGCCTTCCTTGCACAGTTTCGCTGCTTCTTGTGATGTTATTGGTGCTCGTAACATCGCTATATGTGATAATGCTTTGGTTGCGTGCCTGCCTCGGCTGCTTTAACTTCCGGATGGCTGTCTTCCGATATGTGTTTAGCTGTAGTCCGACATCTTTATTAAACGTTTTGTCACATATTTAAATCTCGAATTGCATATTTATTAGCCTGTATCATAAACCAATTCTTCCTATAATCGTTGTGTAGTTTACTAATTTGATTGTAATTATTGCCAGGGGCAACAGAAACAAGTCCAGATTATCCGTTTGAAGAATAGTTACAGTCGGAAATATTTCTTCTATGTACTGCATTTCGTATGGAAAACGTGGAGCGCAGTATTTTGTTTCAAAATAAAGTACATTTACGTTCCTGAAGTTTATAATGGTTTTTGTATTCCCCTGTATCTTAATCCTTCAATATTTCAGAACCACTTTGATCCTAGCGCGTCATTAATCAGAGGTATCATACCCTGTACATACGCAGATATTTCTGGAGTCAAATGGGAATCTCTTGAGTCGTTTCCAACAATATCTACAGAGAAACGATAATCTGCATTTGAAGCTGTTCGCAGAACGATACTGCTGTCGCCAACTCATATTTTATTAAAGACCACCATGATAGGGGACTTTCTGGCTCCTCTGGGAACGGGTGTTTAGTGTCATGTCGCAGGAGGAGAGCTCATCCCGATAGCGAGGTTGCTTGCTCATCACCCTGGCCGGTCTTACGGACGATCTTAGTTTCCCGAGTGACAGACTTCCTCCCGGGCTTGGCGTTTTATCGTGAGGGGTTCGAGTGAAAAATATTACGATAGTCGTGGCAGTCGACGTTTGAAATGTCTTAACGCTGTCTTACGGCCTGTCTTAAAAATCTGAACAGACGATTTATTTCACCTTGTATTACTCTCAAGGATTGATCTGCAGTGTTTTTGTACCCTAAGATGGTGGCTTTGCAGGTGGATGAAATCTACCGTGACATGCAGGTAAGAGATCGTTAACCATACTCCGAATGAGCTAAACGACTACTGCTGTATGCAGAACATTAAATAATAATTGGTAGGGAACCTCACCAGGTATGGGGGTGTGGTGTTAGCAGGGCCTCAGTAAAATAAATTGATTGCTTATGAGAGGTAAAATTTAATTTATGAACATTCAGCAAATTGGAAAGAAAGGAAAATATAATGAAATGAAATTGTAACAAAAATTAATGGATAAAATTCGACCGTCAAGAGTATCGCTTTGATACTCAAAGCCACAAGTAAAAATTAACAATATAATAAAAAGAAAAAAAATCTATTAGAGGGAACTGAGTATGCGCCTACACTTTAATTTACAACTGAAACATGATCTAACAGATGCTGTGATGCTGTCCCAGTAATTTCCATATGATGTGGTTTTTCTGTCAGGTCCGTTGTAGAGACAGAAAGCTAGCTTCCCATTAGCGCGCATTTCACCATTCGCTGCTTCATTGGCTGCTGCGTGCGTTACTCTGAAATTCCATCAAAAACTGCACATTTATATCTGGAATTGAACTGAGCAAAAAACTTCTTAATTATCTCGAAGAAGTCAACCATTGTCTAAATTTATGCGGCAGTGTCTGAATTCAGCAAATTACCCCACGATCCACGATCATGGAAAAGCTGGTAGAAGCTGACCTCGGTGAAGATCAGTTTGGATTCAGGAGGAACATACGAACCCGGGAGGCAATACTCACTTTACGTCTTATCTTAGAAGATAGATTAAGGAAAAGCAAACCTACATTTTTAGCTTTTGTAGATTTGGAGAAAGCATTTGACAATGTTGACTGGAATACACTCTTTCAAATTCTGAAGTCAGCAGTGGTAAAATATAGGGAAAGGAGAGTTATTTATAACTTGTACAAAAGCCAGACCGCAGTTATTAGACTCGAAGGGCATGAAAGGGAAGCATCAGTTGGGAAGCGAGTAGACAGGGTTGTAGCCTTTCTCCGATGTTATTCAATTTGTACATCGAGCAGGCGATGAAGGAAAGCAAGGAAAAATTTGGAATGGGGATTAAAGTACAGTGGGAAGAAATAAAAACATTGCGTTTTGCTGATGACATTGTAATTCTGTCAGTGACAGCAAAGGACCTGGAAGAGCATTAACAAGAGCAAAACAAAAATAGTGGAATGCGGTCTTAGAAAATCAGGCGATGCTGAAGGAATTAGATTAGGTAACGAAACAATGAAGGTGGTAGATGAGTTTTGTTACTTGGATAGTAAAATAACATGTGATGGTCGCAGTACAGAGAATATAAATTGCAGAATGGCAATGGGAAGAAAAGCATTCTTGAAAAAGAGAAATTTGCTAACATCGAATATTAATTTAAGTGTAAGGAAGTCTTTTTTGAAGGCATTTGTGTGGAGTGTTGCCTTGTACGGGAGTGAAACATGGACGATAAACAGTGCGGACAGGAAGATAATAGAGGATTTTGAAATGTGGTGTTACAGAAGAATGCTGAAGACTAGGTGGGTAGATCACATAACCAATGAAGAAGTACTGAACAGAATTGGTGAGAAAAGGAATTTTTGGCATACCCTGGCTAAAAGAAGGGATCGCTTGGTAGGACACATTCTTAGACATCGGGGAATCGTAAATTTAGCATTGGAGGGAAGTGTGTGGGGTAGAAATCGCAGAGGGAGACCAAGAGACGCGTATAGTAAGCAGATTCAAGTGGATGTGGGTTGCCGTTCTTATGAGGAGATGAAAAGACTTGCTCAGGATAGAGTAGGGTGGAGAGCTGCATCAAACCAGTCTCCGGACTGAAGACCATAACAACAACATGCCTCCTTGCTCTCGTCTGCAGACGTTAACATGATAATGTGGACAGGGTTAAATGTTCACTGCTCGCTCTGTGAAAATGCCATAATTGAAGATGAAGCCTGCAACATAACACTAGACACCATGCACTCGCTATTTTATTCTACAAGGAAACTACAGCAGATCCCGAATAAAACTTTCACTCGGCAGCGGAGTGTAATCTGATATGAAGTTGTGAGGGTGAACCAGAGTCGTGACGGGATAGTTCAGTAGTAGAGCGCTTGCCTCAGAAAAGCAAGGGTCACAGGCTCGAGCGCTGGTTTCGGCACACAATTTTAATTTGCCAGGTAGTTTCATATCATTGCATACTCCACTGCGGAGTGAACGTTTCATTCTGGGAACATCCCTTAGGCTGTGGCTAAGCCATGTCTCCATCATACCCTTTCTTACAAAATGCTAGCCCTGCAAGTTTCGCAGGAGAACTATGAAGTAGGAGGCAAGTTACTGGCAGAACTGAAGTTGTGAGGGGAGACTGTGAGTCGCGTTGGCTTATCTCAGTGGTAGAGTGCTTGCCCGCAAAAGGCAAACGTCCCAGGTTCAAGTCTCCGTTCTGGCACTGCCAGGAAGTTTCACAGCAGATCGCTGAAGTATTGACAGGAGCACTCGCTTACTACCACTGGCAGTCAACACTAGTAGACCCTCCAAGGAGAAGTGGTGTTCTGTAGTGAAGTTTGAAACACATCTACATAACGTGTTCCATTTAATTGACTCCCCATGAACAAATGTTGACGAGCTTCAGACATTTTGTTTCGAGTGTAGCAAGACACAACATTCGCAATATGCGAGATACCAGGCATTATATATTGATTTCGTTTTATCTGTATGTAAAATTCTAAGTGTATGTTGTACATGAGGCCCCAAACATGTATTAGTGTATATTGGCCCTGGCTTCCACAGAATGAATGAAACTTTGTATGTAAGAAAGTTTAGGAAGTGCTAGGCACACCTCGCCTGTTTTGTGCCGTCGTTACTTTCAAACGCTTTATTATTTATTTATTTGTTTTTTCTGTTCCATAGGACCCACTTCAGGAGTAAGACTCCATGGTCATGGAACAAGTCAATACATTAATTGTTACACAATAATGGTAATAGAAAAATTTTAAGTAGTCCTTTGCACACGACAATCTTAAGACAAAGTGAAAAGAATCAATAAAGAAAAAATAAATTAGCTTAATTCTTTAACTTTTCTAGGAGTTCCTCGACAGAATAAAAGGAGTGAGCCACGAGGTAACTCTTCAATTTAGATTTGAAAGCATGTGGATTAGTGCTAAGATTCTTAAGTTCTTGTGGCAGCTTATTGAAAATGGATGCCGCAGAATACTGCACCCCTTTCTGCACAAGTGTTAAGGTGGTGTGGTGCAAATGTAGATTAGACATCTGTCTAGTATTCACCGAGTGAAAGCTACTAACTCGTGGGAATAAGCTGATATTTTTAACAACAAACGACATTAAAGAAAAAACGTATTGTGACGCCAGAGTCAAAATTCCCAGACTACTGAAAAGGGGTCGACATGACGTTCGCGAACTTACACCAGATATTGCTCGAACCGCCCGTTTTTGAGCCAGAAATATCCTTTTTGCATCAGGCGAGTTACCCCAAAAAACAATGCCGTACGTCATAAGTGAGTGAAAGTAAGCGAAGTAGACTACTTTTCGTGTTGAAAAATCACTTATCTCAGATATTGTTCTAATGGTAAATATAGCAGAATTTAGTTTTGGAACAAGATCCTGAACATGGGCTTTCCATGACAGCTTACTGTCTATATGAACACCTAGAAATTTGAACTGTTCAGTCTCACTTATCACATGCCCATTATGTGTAATCATAATATCAGATTTCGTCAAATTATGTGTTAGAAATTGTAAAAAACTGAGTTTTACTGTGATTTAACATCAACTTGTTTTCTATTAGCCATGAACTTATCTCCTGAACTGCATTATTTGATACTGTGTCAATATTACGAGCAACATCCTTCACTACCAAGCTGGTATCATCAGCAAACAAAAATATTTTACAATCACCTGTTATACTCGAAGGCATATCATTTATATAAATAAGAAACAGCAATGGTCCCAAAACAGACCCCTGGGGCACCCCATACTTAATTGTGCCCCATTGGGATTGCACGTCATAGCCATTTTCTACACTGCGGAGAATTACCTTCTGTTGTCTATTATTAAAGTAAGAGGTGAACCAGTTGTGGGCTACTCCCCGTATTCCATAATGTTCCAACTTCTGCAACAATATTTTGTGATCAACACAATCAAACGCTTTTGTTAAATCAAAGAAGACGCCTAACGTCCGTAGCCTCTTATTTAACCCATCAAGTGCCTCACAGAGAAACGAAAATATAGCGTTTTCGGTCGTTAAACCACTTCTAAAACCAAACTGTACGTTTGACAGGAAATTATGTGAACTGAAATGATCAATTAATCTTGAATATACAGCATTTTCAATAACTTTGGAAAAAACCGATGGCATAGAAATAGGTCTATAGTTGTCTACATTATCCCTTTCTCCTTTTTTATAAAGCGGTTTCACTACTGAGTACTTTAATCTGTTAGGAAACTGACCATTCTGAAAGGAAAAATTACAAATATGGCTTAGTACTGGGCTAACATATGGAGAACAGTACTTTAGAATTCTGCTAGATACCCCATCATATCCACAAGAGTCCTTAGTCTTTAGTGATTTAATTATTGACTCAATCTCACCTATGGAAGTATCATGAAGGATCATTTCAGGCAACAGCCTCGGAAACGCATTTTCTAAAAACGTTATATGATTACCTGTAGAAACTAGAGTTTTGTTTAGTTCCTCTACTATATTCAGAAAGTGATTATTGAATATTGCACATATATCTAACTTGTCAGTAACAGAAACATTCCTACTACGCACTGACGTTATATCTTCTACCTGCTGCTCCTGACCAGACACTTCCTTCACGACTGACCAGATAGTTTTAATTTTATCCCGAGAGTTGGCTATTCTTTTTGCGTACCACATACTTTTTGCATTCTTAATGACATTTTTCAGAACCTTACAGTACTGTTTGTAATGAGCTACTGCATCTTCATTCTGACTGCTTCTAACATTTTGATACAACTCCCGCTTAGTTCTACATGATACTCTTATCCCCTTTGTCATCCACCCTGGCTGTCTGTTACTGAAAGTACCCTGTTTTGAGCGTTCTAGCGGAAAGCAACTTTCAAACAGCATAATAAATGTGTTCAGAAAAGCATTATATTTATCATCTGCATTATCAGCACTATAAACATCCTGCCATTCTTGTTCCTTAATTAGGCTTAAAAAGGTCTCAATTGCAACTGGATTAACTTTTCTGAGTAGTTGATATTTATGTTTAACATTTGTTTGAGAACAAATACTTTTTAGAATTAAAAGTTGGGCATCGTGGTCTGATAGGCCATTTACTATTCTGCTGACAGAGTGCCCCTCTAATAATGAAGAATGAACAAAAATATTGTCAATGGTAGAACTGCTATTTCCTTGCACTCTCGTTGGAAAAAATACTGTTTGCATCATGTTATAGGAATTAAATAGATCTAACAGCTGACTTTTCCTTGAGCTATCACCTACACAATTAATGTTGAAATCTCCACACACAATTAAATTTTTATACTTCCTATACAGTGAACCCAGAACCAATTCCAGCTTGGGCAGAAACATTTTAAAATCTGAGTCAGGGGATCTATAAATAACAACTATTTCTAGTTTAGTTCCATTAACATTAACAACTCCTGCACAACATTCAAATATCTGTTCTGTGCAGTGTTTAGAAAAATCGATTGACTCCGATGAAAAATCGTTTTTTACATACATGGCCACTCCCCCACACTGCAAAGAACTCCTAGAGTAGAAGGCAGCTAACCTGTATCCTGGCAAAGGAAGTCTCTTAATTGTCACACCACTTAAAAAGTGCTCTGAAATTCCAATAATGTCAGAATCAGTATCAATAAGCATTTCATTAACTTTATCTCTGATACCCTGTATATTTTGATGAAAAACAGTAATTCCCTTATTACTTATATTCTTAGACTTTTTCAAAGGTGGTTCATCATTTCTTAGAGGGACTTCCTTTAAGCAGGAATATCTATCAGCTGTCTTCAGTCTAAAAAAGGTGCAGCCCTAACACCAACTACTACAGGAATTTTTCCATGAGTGAAACCCCCACCCCCTACTACACTGTCCCCTATGAGCTTTGCCAACCTCCCCTTCCCATACCTATTGAGGTGCAGACCGTGCCTAGTAAAATCCGACCTTTGGATAGTTTCAACTGGCACCACTGCAATGTGATCCATGCCCTCCGTCATCAGCGCCTTCTCAAGCCCCATGTTAAGACGGCTGACAGCCGTATTAAGACAAGGCCTATCATGACGCTGAAACAGCTGCACGAAATGCACATTCGTGCCACCAGTTTCAGTTGCTATCCTTTCCAGATCACCACCTATATCATATTCCCCGTCCCTATCAAGACTGTTCCCGGCCCCACCCACTATAACTACCTGATCCTCTTTTGAAAAATTCCTACATAAGTCCCCTATGTTACAAGTGACCTGATCTAACCCTGCACTAGGCTTCACTATGCTGGTGACCTGGGTGTTGAATGTCTCTGGGGGAGAAGTAGGTTTGCCAACTGCTGAGCAGAACCCAGCCTTAGCAAAGATTCCTAATGTAGCTTGCTCTTAACCTCCTTGGCTGGGGGTTGGTCAGGTTACCTGCCTGACGAACGGTGATGCTCTCTTTGCTCCTCCCCACTATCGCTGCTCGGTAATGTCTAGGCAGTGGTGAAGAGAGCTATTCATTCACTTCTTGGTTCCTGGTCGAGTAAGTACCTCTGGGTTTGGTTCTGCTGTGGCCTCATGGATCGACTTAGTTCAGGCTTTATAGTTGTAGTTATGCCTTTTCGCGAGTTTAATTCCGGGAGTAGCAGCTACACTATGTGTAGTAGTGAGATTTTACTTAATTTCGTACAGAATTGCTAATTTTTTGTCGATTTTTGCTGGAATCTGATTTCGAAGCTCTGATGGTGTTTCGTTAGCATAGTTCTTGCAATTTATAACTTTTAAATCATTTCATCGCCTGTTTACATATGTTCAGTGTCTTTCGCGTTCTTATCGTAGTTGAAGTCTAATATTTTAGGGGATTCATGGTGCCTATACTGTTTGTACTTTGCCGACAGACCACGTGGACGATGTCAGACTAAACCTTCAGCTTTTCCATCATTCAGTGCACGTGAGTGGTTAATAATTGTATAGCTAATTTGCTAAGGTGTTTCCTAGTGAGTGTTGCATAATAATTTTCCCCCAAAATTGTCCATTCTAACTTGTAATCTGTTTACTTGTTGGCCCACGTGTGCGCTGAATAGCGTGTTACCTGTCGTGGTTATTACCATTAAATAGATCCTTTTCCTCTGTGTAGGAAGAACTGTTGCACGACGTCTATCGTGTTTTTAATTTTCATGAAATAGAATTATTTCACTTCTGTGAATTTTTGTGACGGAACTCTGTATTGTGCTGTAGCAATCTGTAACCTTGCTTATCTAATATAAATCATTCCTCTGATCAGAAAGAATGGTTACACGATACATTTCGCGATCTTATTCTCTTCAAAATTGTCTTTGTTAACTTTTTGCATATTTTGTGTTCCAACTTAGAAGATTGCTGTATTGATCTAACAACTTTAACCTTCTGTAGTCATCTTCACCCTTCGCTAAACGAACGCCAGAGCAACCGTTTTTAGATATTATTTAATGAAATCTTGATTTAATGTATAGTTATAAGTTCTAGGGAAATTTTAACTTCCATCTGTACACCGCACTTTGTGGTCTTAAACCAAGTGCGTTATTTCTGATAGTTGATCATGAGCCTAAGCCACTAGCTTGACACGTTATGGAAGCGAAGTACTATTTCATTGTGCGCGAGTGAACCTTGGATCTGCATTCTCCACATTGCTTGCTTGGCTATCGTCTTGGTGTATTGGTGTCGGGTGCTTGGTAAGTACCTGCATGGCTTGGCGTATGAATCTGTATGTGAATGTGCTGCAATTCCTCCGTTCCTCCCTATGGAACGTGATCGTAATTAACCTGTACTCAACTTTACAGGTGGGCAATTTTAGGGCCAAGTAATTGTGGATATTTTGAATATTTTGTAAAGTGTTTTTTATTGTATTAAAAAAAAGTCTTCCCCCTTGTAGTTCTTGTTTTGAATAATAAATTAACTTGTTAAATTATAATCCTTTTGTTTTAATTTAAATTCTCTCCTCACCATTTATTTTGAATTAATGTGGGGTAATTTGTTCATGTATCTTGTGTCTCTGCTCCCTTCTGGAGTAGAGAATATTTGCGTTTCCGTTGCCAACATTCATGATTTTTGACTTAGGTCCATGACTGCGGATCATTATTTAATTGTGTGCAGTTTCCTCTAAAGATTGCAGTAGAGGTAGACTGTTTGTTTAACTTATAGAATCAGAGTTTTGCTTAAGGGAAATGTATACTTTCGCCGCTGTGTGAATATCGCCGTAATTAGATTTTGTGAGCAAGCAGTCAATTGTTAACTTCACAAACACGGCTAGTTAACAGTCAAAAAAGAACAGCGGGTGAGTTTCAAGTTAAAATGTGTAGATATATCACATCCTTCGCAGTGTGTGGTGTGAGATTAACGCCCAATAGAAATATTGGTAATTAATAGCATTTGATAATTAAACAGTATGAAGTTCACTGCAAACATTGACCATGCCAATGCACCAAATGTTACACAATTTTAATCTCAATAATTATGGTAGCAATGTATGTACACAGTTGGGTGACACCTTTTATAGTTAGGCTATAGGCAGAAAATCTCCACGTTGAGATTTGCTGTGTGCTTGTAACTGAGGGGAGGCAGCAAGCAGGCCGACGTTGGTGGCTTGTTCCAGCTTAGGATTTTCCAGGCTCGTTTCCGGTGAGGGGAGAGAGGGACAATGGCGAGTGCCAGACAGAGTGCAGTGCACAGCGTGAAATAAAATATTCTAATAATACTTGCATTTGAAGTAATACGATGCAGTTAGGAACCTTTAAGACCCTCATTACAAAATAGCCTGTTGATAAATAAACAATACATTAGCTGATATAGTCACATCTGGCGTAATATGTTTAATTGACAATGAAAAGTAATAAATTACCAATGAATACAAGACAGTTACACAACTAGTGTGGCAATTTTTGTTTATAAAATAATATATTAACTATTTTTCATTTTATTTTCAATTAATCTTGTGTATTTTATCTTGAAATATTCAGTTAAATCACTTATCTGTGATATAAGGAAATTGCACGATTATAATAAATAGTACAAAGGATGTTTATACCAATATAAAAACCTAAGAAGACTTTTGTTTAATGTGTAGTGTAATTATTTTGATTTTAAGTGAAGTTTTAGAAATGTATTGGCTGAGCGCTGTACGTTGCAAGTCGGTTAGAATAGCTCACTTGGGGAAGTTGATGACGTAGGGGAAAAGCCCGGCAGTTGGGCTTTTGGCGCGCGCGTGCGCGCGGCCCAGGTAGGCAGTGAGGAGTCGGGAGCGAGTGCGGTAGCTGGCCGGGCGGCGTCGCTCTGCACAGTCGGCATGTGGATCTCAAGGTGGAGACTATAGATTTTTGTGTGGCAATTGTGGCAATTGCCATGTGTGGTTGCTCGTCGTAGACTGCACCAAGTTGGATCGAGTGCTACTGTGTGTTGTGAATGTTTAGCCGGTGGAACAAGATGTGCATCACACTGAATTAAAGTGACTGTGTTTTGTTAATGTAACACGTGTCGTTGCATAGGCATGAACATAAACGGTGTTTGAGACAGGCACATGATGTGAAAACAATTTCCGACAAATATTCATTTTGTCTGGGGGCTCACGAGCTATAACTTTATTTGATAAATGTGTCGACGTACAGAAGTATCAGCCACAGGGTTTTAATATGGTGTAATAAGCTACATAACATGAACTTCCATGTGTTTTAAAAAATAGTATTTAGTACACCCTTTTCTAACATGAACTTAATTTATTATGATTTTTTTTTTGTTAATCATATGCAGGGAAGGAAAGCTGTGAACGTGTGATATCATCCCCTAGAAAACGAGTCAAACAGTAGCAATCACAGTTCCAGTGTTTTTGCATGTTTAGGAATTTGGTTCGCAGTTGGTGGTTGTGAGTTTTAAAAATTAATCTTTCCCTATTTAAACCCTCACCCCGATCTTACACCCTCGCAGTGGGCAATGGTGCCTGCCTGCTTCATTGGTAAGTATATCCAGTGCGCCATTGCAAACACCAACAACTCCTCGACATCTCGCCTCGACAATACAGGTCAATTTTACACGCCAGTTAGGCATGTTTGGGAGGCTGATGCAATCTTTTTTGGCATTTGCATGTCGTTTTCCCGCAGAGAATAAAACGAGGAAGGGTGAATTACTGTGTCTGGGCCCTCGAGCTGTGGCTACACCACCTCCTTGCCACTGTTACTCCGCCACTCGCTGGGAGTGAATGACGCAAGTAAGGCACACTATTTGCCAAGTAATCTGTTTCGAAATAAAAACGGCTTGTTGTTTCTGCACCCTTACCATGCCAAATAATGTCTAGTCCATCAGCAGCCTCATAATGTTTAGCATTCTTAGGCAGAAAGACAATTACACTTACAGCAGTTACTGACTCTAATTACCAAACATAGGTTCATTGTATGGGGTATCAAATTAATCAGAATAACAATGCAGTTTGTACACATTAAAATGGCATGTAAGGAGGTCAGAAATTCCTGACTCCTTACAAGTTCTGTAATTTACTTTCTATGTATTTCTCTCTTCTTGGTTTCAGGGCTATCGTGCTGTGAGTTGGTTGCTGAACCACAAGGTTGTGAATGAGGTTTAGGTGCCATGGATAGAGTCAATACCTACCATCTCAAGTTAATAATGTTGCAAAGAGTGAAACAGTACCATAAGTCAGTATATGTTTTATGTCGTCGGTATATTTCTGCATTACGGGTTATGTATTTTTATCTACCATAATGTGTTAGTAAACTGATATGGAAACTACAATCCTATTCGAAAGAGCAAGTACGTGGGGCAGTAGAATCTTCAAGTACATCACGCATATATATAATACTGCTTTAACTTAAAATTCTGGTGTTATATTTAACAAATACAACATCGAATATAGCCAGAGTGAAATATGTCAACAAATATATCAAGCCAGTAGAGACGTCGGTGTGTAAGAAAATTGCTTGTTGGAGGTCGTCAAATAATCTCAAAATTTAGAATGCGTAATAGTATACTCTAGTAATAATAATTTCGTTATTGAATGTTGCAGCAAATCACAACTAATAGGTCGCAACAACACTTTCGCAATGAAAGTTAAAATTTTGAATAAAAAACGATATTAATTAACTTGAAACATTCACTGTGGTAGTTAATTAAGCTTGGCCCTATCTGACTTAGCATTGACTACAGCTTCCAACTAGTACCTCTTACGATTTACGAACAGCACAACTTCACTAATAAATGTGTCAGAATTCATGTAGTGGTGATGGCGTGTTCGTGTTATAATCAAAATTGTAATAGCAGATAGACTATGATTACAATGATAATAGCTCAAATACAGTGAAACTCCGTGGTGCAATGAGCTTCACAAATACTACAGTCAAAGTTCTCAATAATTTTGTTATTGTTTAAAGCATTCAAGTTCCTTATAAAACTTTACGTAAACTATTTTTTTTAATCGGTTGCAGGGCCTGGGTAGCGTACGCGTGTAACTGGCTAAGCAGAGTTTAGCATTTAACGTATTTCATAAAAAATTACTTCAGTCAAGTCTGGTGAAACTACTATAATACTTTGACTACTGTTAGCCAGGTTACTTGCTACATAAATGAAACCAACTTTACTTTACGTGCAAACTCTGTTGCTCTTTAATTACTAGTCTCTGTGGTTGCAACACGTTTAGCAATTCTTTAACTCGTCTATCAATTTCTTTAAAACTGATCGTAATTACTTTGAAAATGATTGAACTTGTTAGTCAATGTACAGGCTTGCATAATCTAATAATGGTGATAATGGGGTGACTACAACTATTTACAAAATTAAGACTGGCTGCAAAATAAGTCATGTATAATTGAACCAAAGTTCTGATTCGGTTGACACTACATTTACATGCATACAAAATAAAATGTTACAAAAGTACTCATCTGCTTTCGTCGTCTTCGTCGTGAAGTCCAAACAAGACAGATATGATTACAATAGGTACTCTTACTATAACAACGAACACACTCGGTGACAATAGACTTGATACCAAACAATTACTTTTCTTGCACACATGAAAAAAGATTACACTGATCAAGTATAAATAAACTTATTGCGCACTTCCTTCAATACATTAAACAGTACGCCTCTCAGGATTATTACGATTGCTTTAAGCTCGCGCCACATTGCGCCTACCGTGCCTCTGCACCATCAACAAAACCATTTACTATAGCGAGTCCACTCCGCGACTGCATTTATGTCTTTACTTTGGCGAGTCCGCACCGCGACTGCTTCAGCAGCGCGACACTCACAGCTACTACTTCTGTACCAAAGACAGTCTTTACAGCAGGTTCAACATTTTCTCTGGCGCATGCTAACTTACAGCATAAGAATGTCCTTGCATTCATGCGGGTTTACACTATAGTACATGTTTACACTAAATGATCCAATATAGAAGATGACGTTACATAAAAATTTATATCTAGCATATAACAAATGAAAAATACGTGAAATAAACAAATTTAACACAATATATACATTACGTTAAGTAAGATACAGCGACAGGTGTATTCTTACAGGTGATGCTGATTGTAAACATCAGATTTTGCGCAATCTTTGCGTCACCTTATGGTAAAGCTGTAAGAAACAGTTTTCCATCGGAAGGTCGTTCAGACAGTAGTTTCCGAATGGATACTTGAAGGATGACGCAGTGGTAAGCACGTTGAACTTACGTTCGACTGGACGGCAATTGATACCCGTAACCGGAAATTCAAATGTGGATTTCGTGTGATTTCCCTAAACCGCTCAAGGCAGAATAATACAAATTATAATTTTGTGCTCCGTTTCTATTCACCATTTCGTCAACGGTATTTTAAACCCTAATAATACAATCTTTTCCTTAGCGTAAGAATCCTCTTCTGGTACCTGTACAACTACATCAACTTAAAACCGCATTATACACTAATTTAATGAAATTACAATAGAAATAATATTATTGGGACACTCCTTGTCGAGCGAAATCTCATGGCTAGTAACACTGTAAATTTGCTTATGCCGAAGATGTACTTAATTAAGTAGTAAGGCAGCCTTGATATAGACGGCCATGAGCTTCAACTTCTGCATCAGTAGCAAATTCCGCCGCCATTTTAATGCCAAGGTGGAGTTATTTTACTGTTATTCAAACTTTCAAATGTTTGTAAAACTATACGACTATTCCGGTTATCAGTCCATAGGCATACAAACTACTTAAACTATCGTAAAACTAACATAAGGACAAACACCCAAACCCACCTACCCACCCCACCCCCCCTACACACACACATGCCCGAGGGAGGATTCGAAACTCAAACGATGAGCAACCGCGTGGTCTGCAACAACGCTATCCCAGAGCGACTTGCTGTTATTGCTCTGAAATATTGCTTGCTTCAGTTATAATACACATGTAAGAGACAGATAAAAACTTGGATAAAAAGTAATTCTATTCATAATAAATTATTTTAATGCAGCTTCAAAAGTCGTTAAATATGTTTTTTAAGTTTGCCCACCTGGATGTGTATTCGGGGCAATTCTTTCGCATTCAACAACTCGGATTTATTTGATGCATTTGCAAAGCTGCGCGATACGTCTAAGTTTCCGAATGTTGTGTGATAAAGTCATTCATGGACTAAGAAATTTTCGCATACTGGAGATAACGTAAACCCCTATTAAATGCACTGATGCTCGCAACAATTACCTAACGGGCGCCTGAAGATGGTGCTAGTGAAGCACCGAAATCGGTTGCTTAATTATTTGAAAAAAAAAAAAAAATCACACAGTTGCTGCAATTTTCCGCAATCTATCACATTTTCCGAACAATTAGAACAATTCGAAATTGCACCGCCGTCATAGTGAATGACCTATGTTGCCTTCTCACGTTGACGCAAAGTATCTAAAAAAGCGAATGCGTACGCCCATCTATATCTACTTGCCCTGTGTCTTACGACATCGTTATCCGATAGGTGATTGTACTGGCAAAACGTTAGCAAGTCTTTCAGTGACAAAATGCAGTAGCTACATCCATTTGAAGATGATAATTTTCCTCTATTACTCTGCCGACTCCTTATAGATTCAGGCTTGTCGGGAGAAACTTGTATTGTACTTCACGCAAGTTCCTTAGGGATTGCTATAACAGTTTTAGTACATGATGCAATTATTACTATTAATTTCAAGGGTAGTTTTAAAATGTGTGAAACGTCAACTAATTGCATAACAAAATGCAGTTTGTCCGTTTTTGCCACATGTATGAAAAGAGCGAACACAATTCTGATGAATAACATTCATTTACACAATATTTATCAAATGTTTTTATAACCGCTTTTACTGTAAACGCATGTGAAGTCACATTAGCTTGCAAATGAAAATAATATCAAACGCCTCGGTTGTTATATTCAACGTTTCAGCCCAATAAACAACATATGCATTGTCAATACAGTAACTTTTCACGGACATCATATAAATTTGCATCGGTCTGGTACTTTCTTCACAGAGTGCTGATGGTTACAGTGAAAACGGACGTTTCTATCGTGCATTTTATTGCGACACTGCATTGCATTCTAGCAGACCATCAAAAGAAAAATTAAATAATTAAAAAAACACCTATCATTGATTGAATTAACGTAATAATAAACACATGGAATAAAATATTAAGCTACGGAATATTTGTAATTTTCACCATATAGCAAAAGAAATTAACACCCGAAATTATTGTTTTTCCGTTGTATAGTGGACTGAAGAGAATATTACCACCCACTCCTACAATGGTTTCGGAATTAATGGCGAAAAGGTCATTACAAATATCAACCAACCAAAAATATATAGAAATGAAAGGTGACAATTGAAGCTGAAGTGAAACCTACAGTGTTACATGAGACATTTTTGAATGTCTACGGGAAAAGTAAACCTAAAAGTTCGAGAATGGTGATGGTTCCTTGTAGCATTTATCACCGTTAGACCTCAGGTGCTGTCGTGTTCGGCCTACGGGGTGCAAGTCTTGTTTGTTGACGACAGTTCGGCCACTTGCGTCTAAATGTTAGAGAATGATCTCGTATGTGTCATGCATTTGGGATGACTCATCACTCGTATTTGATGTAGGAAGTATAGTTTTTCGAAACGGCCAGCGATTTTTATTCAAAGGAAAATTTCTTCCGCGTACCATGTTTTCGTGTAAATTTGACCTTACAGCTATAGACCCGGTCAATGTCTGGACCACTGGAAACGTATGAAGAATCTTGCATGGAGTCCAAAAGCGAAAATTCCTCTCGATACTGCGTACAAATTCTATGGCGTTTTAGTCTTTTACCAGTCAGTAACAGAACAAGTAAATAAAAACAGTCTCTCGGTGATGTAATTAATTGGAGGTGCAACATCTTACAAGAGGACGCAATACTGAATTCCGTATTTGTAAGTAATTTTAATGAAGAAGACAGTACCATAGAATGGGTATTTTTACAAATAATAATCGAAAGGAAATTCGACAAATGAAGAGGCCGGCAGTATATGACTAGAAAATTAAATATGGACGTCGTAGCAAGTTAGATCGTTACAACCGCAAGGGCATAGGATTATACAGCTTATCATTTGCTGACGACATTACACTGATTGCTCAAGAGATGAGCGATGCACCAACATAACTAGAATTGTTACAATAGCAGGCAGTAAAAATAGGACCAGACACTTCATTTGAAAAAAAAATAAAAAAAAAAATAAAAATAAAAACATTCATCACAGACGTAGACAATGCACATTCTGATAACAAAATTGGTAGTAAGTAATTCTATTGAGTAATAAAATGTAAGTATTTATGGGAATGAATTACAGAAAATTGCAATAAAAAGAAATTGACAAATCAAGACCCCAGAAAATGGCGATGGTCTTTAAGCTGACAAAAATTGTTTAAAACAAAAAGAGTTTCTCTTGTAATTTCAAAATCATACACTACACAACATTTTTAATTCATCAAATATATCAACCAGTTGCTTATGATATTTTATTTGCGACGACCGATTTCGGGCGCTTGACTGCCCTTCTTCTGGTCCATTTAGTACTGTAACTTAAGACATGTTCGTGCTACATGCTAGCAGGAGACTTAGCGTTCAGTTCCTTGCTAGCATGTAGCACGAACATCTCTTAAGCCTCTGTACTATAATAGACCAGAAGAAGAGCATTCAAGCGCCCGAAACCGGTCGTCGCAAATAAATTGTCACAAGCAACTGGTTGCTACTTTTTATTAATTAAAACCTGAACGGTTGCTGCCATGGATAAGATACTTCACAACACAACAGTTATTAAACCCGAAACTCACTGCGCATTTGGGACACTAATTCTTTAATAAAGAACACTACAAGGGAAATTAGAAGTTAAAGGATGAAAAATAACGAGGAAAATCTAGGACCCATAATTAAAGATGGTCTACATTACCCAGAGCCCAATCCAGCAATATATAAACATATCTCCAAAATAACATAAAATGCACATGAGAAGCATCCAATTCATGGGGCACTGAAAACGAATGAATTCAAACAGGTTAAAACGTAAAATTCATAATCTATTTTTAATTAACAGAACCACTCGACCGAACTGGTCTAATCACACAGAATATGATTTGAAAGTGTCAGGATCTCGAAGTCTACAATACCGAAATAAAATCCGAAAAATCACAAACTCATTGGATTTTTAGAAAGAAGGCAGGAAACTGACCAACATACGTGGTCTACCTTACGAGAAAAACCTCATTCGTAGGCGTGTGAAGCAATACTAGTCAAAAATAAATGTTGATTCCACATGGTCCATCTGTGAACGAGAAGAAAGTGAATGAACAACGATGTCGTTTTAGTATTAGCAGAGGTGAACTGGTGATGTTCACTTGTTGTATCGCTACTCCGATATTGGATCTATAAACACATATGTACTGTACAACGCTTATGTCACAATTAGTTTCTACCGTTTTAGGATTCTTTACCAGGTTTACCTAATAGCTACCTCTAGCGCAAGTAAAAGAGTGGAAGAAGAAGAAGAACGAAGATTAGGGTTTACACCCCATCGACATCATGGTCATTAGGGACGACACTCAAACTCCTGTAACCTGATTATTAAAATAAGAAAGATCTCTGGCAGTTGAGATCCGCAAATGAAAGTTAAAACGATCACTGCTGTACTAAATTACTTTATGAGTAGCCACAGTACACGTGCAATGGAAATTTATCTAACTGCACTCCTTCAGGGAGCAGCTAACATTTTAACAAACACAAAATCAGTGTTAAAAATAAATGAATAGGTAATTAATTAAACATGGGAAAGGGTGCATCAAATCATAAAGCAAGGGGTTTGATACTTTAAAATCATAATCTATTCAGAAAAATAACAAGCAAATAAATGTGGTTGGACCAAATTAAGCACACACCTTATAGAAAAGTTGATTGAATCATATAATTACTGCCCATATTAAAATTGAATATGGAGGTAACGTGAGAGGAAATTTTCAAATACACAATTGGTAGCTGAAAGCACATTCATTCATTCACAGACACATGCATAGAGCTATGCAGTACATTACTCTCTGGGAACACTTAAAATCAGCTGTGAAACGAGGCGTCGGCAGCGACACGATGAGATGGCAGGTGTCTTGATCATTAATTTTAAATACACTGTGCACTAAATTAACTCATGTTCAGGGAGGCAGCGACTCACTATTCTTAAGTACCACGAGGTGTGCGACCATGCCTAATTTCATAGCTCCCAGAGAGGTCTCCTATCACTTCTTTTGTCCAGGATTAGGTTGGTATGACAGTAACAACAAGGGCACCATACCATCTTGACAAATAAGCTTGTCTCTGGCCACCCAGCAGACGCTAGCTCAGACGACACATGCAGCCATGCACTCTTAACTACAGCAAAACGAGGCCTAGAGTGGGAGGTGGCGACTGCAATCCATTGCGCGGCAGTCAGTCAATATTAAACGCAACCTTCCACATTCAAATGAGCACGCGGGTGGAAACATTCATAAATGTGGGGCAAACATATATAAACATGGGGCATTGGTCATTGATAAAAATAATAACAAACAAATAGATAACATTAATTAAAGAATTAATCAAACATGACCACAAAATCAGTGGACATGTTTCAATGTGACAAGTGAAGATTACTCGATCTGAACGAAGATTTTGAGAGTTTTTTCCACCGAAGATCCGTAGGACGTAACCTTCTTAATGACCAAGTCACTATGAAAAATACCTCCTATTAGGAATTGTTTCAGAATGTTTGTGTAACAATAAACAAAACTTTGATCTAGGAGGGACGCAATAGATCTTCCTTACCAACATGAAGCACCCATTGACATATGCCTGTTGGAGTACCATAACTACAAATAGAAACTTATGTTGATATCACTCATTATTTTGATCTAATATGCGTTGTTTTTCAATAGCAATTGAACATACTTTCAACTTATGGGTACGTAATTTAAGGGTCATTTTACTTAACTTAAAAACGAGATTTCTACGTATTCAATCATAAGTTAAAGCTACAAAATCGGCAGATTGTTCCAGAGTCCAACGACATCTATGTGTAGTTATAACTACTCAGTACAAAACCACCAGATTATTTTCCAGATAAATTATAATGCTGCAAAACTTAATAATATCTAATAATAAAGCTGAGCATCTACAATAAAGCTCTCCTGTTTGCATAATAATCCTGACACACATGTAACTACGTGCATAATGAACACATTTATATACTTTGGCTCTGTATTACTATTTTACGATTAAAAAAAAGTCATAAACAAACGAACCGTTATCTAAAACTTTACATTGTTGCATTTTGTTCTATTTCACAAGTTGTAACAAACTGTAAAAGACATTATGGGCATTGCGAGCGTGAAGGTCGGGGTGAGAGTTTAAAATAGAGAAAGTTTAATTTTTTCAAACTCACAACCACCAGCTGCGAACCAAATTCCTAAACATGCAAAAACACTGGAACTGTGATTGCGACTCGTTTTCTAGGGGATGATATCACACGTTCGCAGCTTTCCTTCCCTGCATATGATTAACAAAACAAATTCATAATAAAATCAAGTTCATGAGAGAAAAGGGTGTACTAACTACTATTTTTGAAAACACGTGAAAGTTCACTTTATGTTGTTTATTTCACAATATTTGAACCCTGTGGCTGATACGTCTGTACGTAGACACATTTACCAAATAAAGTTATAGCTCGTGAGCCCCCAGACAAAATGAATATTTGTCGGGAATTGTTTTCACACCACGTGGCTGTCTCAAACACCGTTTATGTCCATGCCTATGCGACGACACGTTTTACTTTAATAAATCACAGTCACTTTAATTCAGTGCGATGCACACCTTGTTCCACCGGCTAAATATTCACAAACACACAGTAGCACTCGATTTAACTTGGTACAGTCTACGACGAGCAACCACACGTGGCGATTGCCACATACAAATCTCAAGTCACCACCTCGAAATCCACATGCCGACTGATGCAGAGCGACGCCGCCCGGCCAGCTACACCACGTGCTCGCGTCTCGTCACTTCCTGCCCTCGCGCGCGCACACGCCAAAACTCAACTGCCGGGATTTTTCCCCTACGTCATCAACTTCCCCATGTGAGCTGTTGTAACCGATTTGCCAACGTACAGTGCTCAGCCAATACATTTATAAAACTTTACTTAAAATCAAAATAATTACACTACAAATTAAATAAATATTTTCTTACGTTTTTATATTAGTATAAACATCCTTTGTACTGTTTATCATAATCGTGCAATTTCTTATACCACAGATAACTTATTTAACTGCATACTTCAAGATAAAATACAAAAGATTAATTGAAAATAAAATGAGAAATAGTTAATATATTATTTTTATAAACAAACATTGCCATGCTAGTTGTGTAACTGTCTTGTCTTCGTTGGTAATTTATTACTTTTCATTGTCAATTAAACATATTACGTTAGATGTGACTATATCAGCTAATGTATTGTTTATTTATCAACAGGCTATTTTGTAATGAGGGCCTTAAAGGTTCCTAACTGTATCGTATTACTTCAAATACGATGTTTAAACAAAGCCGATGCTTAGCATACTAATATAAATAATATATGGAATGTAAACTACATCGTGTTGGCTCTTTCCTATTTTGTCAATGTTATGTTTCGTGTAATGTATTTATATACTAACGGTGACTTCTTGTTACTTTAGCATTGATAATGGCAAGTCACTTGGCAAAATCTAGATCTGAAAAATAAAGCTGTTACTTACATAAATCATGACCGATTGCTGCAAAACACCCATTTGGAACCAAAAGTTCATTTTTCACGTTACTATATTGAGCCACCCAATGGCATACTCTATACTAATTGAGAGTGGTGATGTGAACATCATTTCGCTCCCTTTGATGATGCTGTCGTTATGCCAGTCAGAAATATTCTACTTGGCTACTTTTGAGGAAGTTCATATACTCGACTCGCCGGTGAGGCAAATGGAATGAAAGGGTTCTACACTTGGCGCATTCCAAAGGACTTTTCGTGCTGCATTGTGTCACCTACTCCCCCCAACAGCTGGGAAACCATCCCTCACCTGGTGCACGACGTACTGTCGGCTTTCACCGAGTTGTCTTTGATATACGAGTATTCCTCTTCCCAAAAGGTCGCCACTCCTTCGCCGCCCGGCACCACCGGCTGTGGCAGAACTCGCTGAATAATAACTTCGCAAAGAAGCTGTGGACAGAATTCTGCCCATCAAAAAAGTTTTTCCTGTCATCTGAAATATAATTACCACGCTGCTCCAAGCAAGCGATCATAACGCTGATAACTATTTATTAAGTTAGTGACGGTACCGACAATTATTAGCCAGACTGAAGGAAATAAGTAAATCAATAAATTTAAAAAAATAAAAATTAAAGTTAAGACTGCACATTCTAGGCCGTAGAGCCCATTATTAATGAAATTACGCTGAATTAGTGCCTATCCTAGTAATGTCTGGCTGTCTTGTCATGAACGTATTCATAATTCACATGAATTACGTAATTTAGTTACGTCTTTCAATTCTTAAAAACAGAACTCCCATACAGGGTGACGAATTCGGGCATACGGTTTCGAAGTTCATTTAAATATAACCCATTGCCACGGAGAAAAAGGAGAAAATAGAGGGAGTAAAAGGTACACATTTAGAAGGAGAGAAAGATGATGAAACACTTTAGGAGGATACGTTATAAAATTTTAGTCCTCACAAAGTCAGACATCGTTGACAAAGGACTAGACAGTATGAGTCAATGTGTCGCTACGAAGCTACGCACCCTTTGAAGGAGCAAGGTAGCAGAGTGGTAACTCGCTGGACTCGCAATCTCGAGCCCATCCAAATTTAGGTTTTCCATAATTTTCCTAAATCACTGCAAGAAAATGCCTTCCTTTCAAAGAACATGCTCCATCCTGACCTAACCCTGACAAAATCATCCAAGCTTGATTTCCGTCTCTAATGATCCATAATGTCAACCGCACATTAAACACTAAGCTTACTTCCTTTTTCATTTACTCAATTTCGCTGCACAACAAACCAATTCAGTCACAGGACTTTACTGTTAATGTACGGTACGAAATGAAATTGGTCTAAGATCAGGTATAGTAATCTGTTACACTTTATGGAATCATAGAATTTTTTATTTACGTAATTATGTTGCAGTGTAATTACCGCATATTAATCTGCATAATTTGATGTTAATATGCCAAACATTGTTCTGTATGAATAGTAGCAGCTTTTGTATACATTACGCCGACTAGCACTGTTCCTTATAAAGGAAAAAATAACGACCAGATAAGAAATTAGTACGACGGATAAAAACTGTCTTGGCTGAAATAGCAGATCGTATGGGAGAAACGGCATAGAAAACTGATAAGAGTCAGAAGCAAAGTATTTTAAATATGTTCGATATTGAATTATGTAGGTTCGGAAATATTGAGATTTATATTTCTATATTTTTTGCTACTTGCGGTTAACAATGTTTGACTGACAAACTTATTGATAATTTTAAGGTATTAGTTCGTAGAAGGTAAGCAGTATTGTACGTTAAATGTACCAGGTTATAGAAGAGAAGAAAATTTAATGTCAAATAGTAGAGATTCTAAGAAAACATCATGAATTTCTTCGATTCTTCTTTAAGGCGTAAATACAATCGATGGTGATTACAGCGAAAATGAATTTGATAAATATATGGCTTTTCTATAGGAATTGCTCTACTAGCCTTTTACAGCTTTCTGCTCATATTCGTTGTATCACTGAACGCATAATTGATATGCTGTGTCTTTTATGTGAAACATTTCAACTCCAGTACTACGCTTTATAAACAGTTACAATGTGTATTAATAATCTGAGGTGCGGGGATATCAATATGCAAGTTACTGAAAGAGCTTAGAAATCGTAGTTCACTGCGTTGAAGTGGCCGAGCGCTCTAAGGCGCCTTAGTGCTTAGAAAGCGGTTGCTCGCCGTCTGAGGATCGAGTCCTCCTTCGGGCATTTGCGTGTGAGTGTGTGTGTGCGTGTGTGTGTGCATGTGTGTGTGCGTGTTGTCCTTAGTATAAGATATTTTATGCAGTTCGTAAGCCTACTGACTGATGAACACAGCAGTTAAGTCTCTTAGATTAAGAAAATAAAGTAAATAAATAAATAAAAAAGTATTTCCATTGCTGGTTACAATGACAACCATCCATATAAACTATCCTGTAAAGTTGCAGGCCTATTACTGTTTTTAAAATTGATTATGATGATCGTAGCTTGTGTAAAACAAAGTAATTTACTGCAAAAGGAAATAGGTAGTCCATAATTTGGTTATAGATAATTATACTGCATCTACAGCAATTTTGGAAAAAAAAGCAGCCTGACATCGTGACATGTGTGGTTGTGGTATTATAATGTTTATAATAAAAACAGGAGCCAGTCACAAGTTTGGTAGAAATGTTGCTACCATTGTTGTGGCTGGTTGAAGTTTCGCTTGTAAACATCTAGATTTCAACATCTAGGGGGTATCTTCAACAGTAGAATAACGTTATGATGTAGACATAAATCAGAAGTTGTATATTAGATGTAATTATCGATTTATAACTGAAAAGTTAATCATGAGGAAGATCAAATTACGTACTCACATGAGACATCAGCACGTGGAACATATTATGCTGATGTATAAAATGAAATTAATTTTGTTCATAAAAATATATGTTAGACAAATACTTGGTATATGACGGGAGGCGTGCTTAGATAGACCTTGCAGGTGCGGTGATAACTGGGTCCCCGATGGTAGTGGTCAGCCGAACTGCCTAGAAAGCAGGAGACCCGGGTTCGATTTGCGGCTTTGCCCATCGCGGATTTGCCCATTCGCGGTTTATGTCAAGTATTCTGTGAATGTGAAAGAGTAACAACTGCAGGATCAGAAGCGACAAGTATATAAATATTAGAGAGTTTTAAAAGTAAAGCTGCTGGCAGCTATGAGCTATCGAAGTGCTAGCAGTCAGGAGCGCCATGTGACTGAGATGGAGTGCGTGCTGGGATTACGTGGGTGCTATTTGAAAAATGAGGCATCATATTTAAAACATAACTGCATTCCTATAGAGGGTATTTTTTTTAATTAAAAGAGAAATGGGGCAGGCTTATTCTAGATTGAAGTAGCGTACCGCAGGTGTAAACTGTTGTGCTTCTACAGTATCGAGTTGAAGTAATTTTCGGTCGAACGCGGCAGAGGTTCGCCTAGCCCGAAAGCAGGCTGAACGTAGCGCACCGGGCCCCGCGGTTAGAGCTGTCCTCGTCCCCTACACGTTTTTTACGCGAATCACGTTCTGCGGACTTTCCCCGTCAGCCTGCAGCAAAAAACAGAGGACCGAGCGAGCGATACGCGGAATGGGTAGACGATAGTGAAAAGGAAAAAAGAAAAAAAAGAGGAAAAAAAGGGGGGGTACGTATTGTGGATTCAATTACAGGACTGAATTTTCGGCGTGGGGACGCACCGGCGCAAGTACATAAACAAACGAAGCAGCGGTTTCGCACAGTGGCCGATCGGCAGTTGTTTCTGGACCATCGGCCGGCGCGCGGCCCATCGGCGGACGTGCAGTGGGATTGAAGGGCGGACGCGGAGTGCTGGGGTGGGGGGTGGGGACGCGCCAACCCCGGCCGCAGACCGCTGGGGCGGACAATTGCACGGCAGCGCCTGACCGGTGGAGCGGCGGCCGCCCTAACTCTTTCACGCGACAAGCGCGCGCCGCGTGTTCGCCGCCGGCGGCCGACCGGCCTGACTGGCAGGTGCGACGCAAACAACCGCGGGGGCGGCAGCGGCAGCGGCGGTCCCTGCGGTGCCGCACAGTGGGCGAAGGGGGGGGGGGGGTGGCGCACAGCCAAGCTTCCAGTTCTGGCTCTGCCGCCCCTCTGACGTATCGCCTCTGTCAGCGTCGTCATTGGATGCTGTGTGTAGTCACTTGTCCTGACTTGGGACCGCTACCACTCTCTCATGTCGGTCTCTTCAGGCAGGGCATCGCACCGTGCTCAAACCTAGAACGGTCGGGCTGGATCTGTGACACCCAGCTGGATTCTGTTTTATTTAATATTCGCAAGAGCACACTACTTACAATTCAGCGACTTATGGTAGCTTTTAGTTAACGTTGCTAGAGGCCGCTACTTGTTTTATTGTTCCTCTTTGTTCGCCAGTCGATTTTTGGCGCGAGGAAAAACGTATTGTGGGTCTGACAGACCCAGCCCGTCTGCTTACGATAGCATCTATTTGCTTGCATAGATTTATCGTTATACTGACCGTGAACAATACAGAATAATAAGGCTTTCAGATCTTTGATGGAATACAATATAATTTTAACGATAATCTGATGCATTAAAATACTAATAAACACTAAACGAAGTATTTTTGGTACTTTTGTTGAAAGCTTATTTTGTATTTGTTGTATTCGTTTGTAGTTTTAACGAAATGTCAGTTTGGTTTTCAAAAATGTTTTCAACTGAAAATGCTCTATACACCTTCATTGATGAAATATTAAATGCTTTGAATAACTGAACATCACCAGTTGGGATTTTTAGAGATCTCTCCAAGGCTTTTGATTGTGTAAATCATGGGATTCTTCTAGATATGCTTAAGTATCGTGCTATGAGTGGGACAGTGCACAAATGGTTTAAATCATATGACTTGCCATTCTACATTCACGAAGATACTAAGCTAGTACTTTTTGCTGATGATACAAGTATAGCTATCACACCTAATAAACGGGAATTAACTGGTGAAATTGTAAATGATATCTTTCAGAAAGTTATTAAATAATTCTCTATAAATTGACTCTCATTAAACTTTGATAAAACACAGTACATACAGTTTCATATAGTAAATGGCGTAACACCATTAATAAATTTAAACACTGAACATAAATCTGTAGCTAAGATATAATATTCAAAATTTTTGGGTGTTTGCATTGACGAGAGACGGAATTGGAAGAAACATATTGAAGATCTTCTCAAACATTTGAGTTCAGCTACTTATGCTATCAGAGTAATTGCAAAATTTGGTGATATACATCTCAGTAAATTAGCTTACTATGCCTATTTTCATTCATTGCTTTCATATGGGATGATATTCTGGGGCAATTCAACATTGAGTAAAAAAGTATTCATTGCACAAAAGCGTGTAATCAGAATAATTGCTGGAGCCCACCCAAGAGCATCCTGCAGACATTTATTTAGGGATCTAGGGATATTCACTATAGCTTCACAATACATATATTCACTCATGAAATTTGTTATTAACAATCCCACCCAATTAAAAAGTAATAGCAGTGTGCACAGCTACAACACTATTCAAGGCTAAATCAAACTTTGGCTCAGAAAGGGGTGATTATGCTGCCACAAAAGTCTTTGGTCACTTACCAAGAACCATCAAAAGTCTGACAGTTAGCCAACTAGTATTTAAAAAGAAATTAAAGGAATTTCTGAATTGCAACTGCTTCTACAATGTTGATAAATTTTTAGATAAAACTTAAAAATAAATTTAAAAAAAAATATAAAAAAACAACAAAAATGTAATAAAAAATCCTTAAAATATTGATTGTCAAGTGTAGACAACATTTACTACACTGACACGTTCCACATCATTACGAAATGTCGTGTATATGATCTATGGAACAAGTATTAATCTAATCTAATCTAGAAGGTAAATTAACCGTTGGGTCTGTGAGAACCAGCCCGCCCGTTTTTTTTTTTTTCTTCTTTTTTTTCGCCCACCAGTTATAGGGTTAAACTCCAACTCCTGTCATCCAGATATAGATTTACCATGATTTCACTAAATCACTCCAGGCAGTTGCCGGGATGGTACTTTCAAAGAGCACGGTCGATATATACGAAGTTGAGTCACCGGTACTGCATTTACAAGCCTGAAAATTTCTATACTTTTCGGCCAACTCCATCTGTAAATTTAGGAACGAAGGAAGCTTAGGGTTTAACGTTCCATCGACAGCGTGGTCATCAGACGCGCCGCAGTGGAGTAGCCGAGCGGTGTAAGGCGCCTCGCCGCGGAGCGCACGGTTGCTCGCCGTCGGAGGTTCGACTCCTCCCTGCGGCATGGATGTGTGTGCTGTCCTTAGGTTAGTTTACCTTAGTCTAAATAGTTTATAAGTTATGGATTGATGACCACGCTGTCTGGTCCGATAGATTTACAAACATTTTTTAGAGACGGAGTTTACGCTCGGATGTTTGGGCAAGGACGAGTCTGGAAATCGACCGTGCACTTTCAATGGAATTATCCCGGCAACCCTAAATCAGGATGGCCGGAGGTGGATTCGAACCACCATCCTTCGGAATGTGAGTCCAGTGTCTTAGCCCTGCGCCACCTCGCTCGTTCCTGTAAATTGAAACACTCGTTCCATCGTTCAAAAAGTCTTTAAACGCTTTGAGGCCGAAATTTTCCTGGCAGCATTTGCATCCTATAAGTGAAACTCTTGAGCTGTACCTTTACTTCGTTCCTTAAACTGCTGCAACCCACAAGCCGGATGTGTCATAGTGGTAGAGAAATACCCCTACACAGCGGATATGAGCTTTAGTGATCAAGGTGTCGATGAGACATTGAACCCTGAGCTTCCATTTCACTTGACGTTACGGTAGTAACACTAAAGCGGGCCTTTTCGGTCGTCTTTTGAGAGTTTGAAATTTAAATGTAAATAGTGGCTTAACTGTTTAAGAAGGAAATTGTCTAAAATTTGTTGTTTTATATTTGTATTTATATCTCGCATCGTTTCAGAGACATTCTTTCTATAACGTGTTCCATGGTTTTAAGTCGCGCCGTTCAACCGAAAAGCACCAAATTTAACAGACGTAATTGTTAACCGCTAGCTAAGTTACGTTTTCAAATGTTTCAGACAACAAAAAGGTTATTAAACTAAAAATAGGCCGTTTGCAATAACCTTTTCACAGCAGGAAATTTAATTACAAATCACTCGTCAATAATACAGCTGAAAAAATTTAATTAACGAATTGGTACAGGAGAACATACTCTACAACATTGCTCCGTTATGTTATTTCTTCTAAGTCCACCGTTTCAGAGATATTTGCTGAAGTAACGGCTGTTTGATACTGTCACTTGGTTTTACGAGAACAGTACTGGCAAAGAAAATTACTTGATAAAATGGTTATGGAGAATATTATCTGTTGAGGGCATAGGTATTATCACAATACTAGAGTCGAATTGTATCGTCCAATATTTTTATTACTCTTATTTTAATAATTTTTGTCCGAAATGTTTGCCAACAATAATGAAATTAAAGGAAACATAAAGTATGCCGTAGAACATGCGACTGCGATTTCTTTCACGTCAGACACGTAATTCCTGACTTCCACAGAGCTCTGTATAAAGAAAGTGTGACCATCCTTTCGCCTACCGTTTGCCAAGGTCTACAGTTCGTATTCTGCTGAAATGAAGTCACATGTATGCTGTGAAAATGTCTGTTTCAAAGGAGCAATCATTGGTGACCTTCAGCATAGCCAGTTAATTATTCACAATGTGCGAATTCGACTTACTAACTGCTTTTGTTAAGTTGGTCCGTCATTTGGGACGCATTAAATTTCTGCTACACTGGGTTTCAATCGCGGATATCACGCATTACACCAGTAGTCGCTTTAATATCCAAAATTCCTTCTTATGCTTGCCTACATCCAATGGTGCAGCAAGTATTTGGTTGTATCACGGGGGGGGGGGGGGGCATTTTTTTACAATGAAGCGTATTGAATTTATTAACCTATGACTTATTTTTACCCTTTTTATAATTCAACCAATTATACTACGAAAACAATTGGACAAGAAATAAATTGAATAGGCTCGCATTAATTTGAAAGTGGAAGAGCAACAACTGATGGAAATGGAGTGTATATAATCAGCTCGTACAATAATGAAGCTGCTTCTATGTTACTAGCTAAAGAAAAAGGTCTTCACAGTATAATTAACATGAGACTCTAGAAGTCGAAAAAAAAAAAAAACACTACTGTTGTTCATAAGATTCCACTCGCTAAGCTAAGCAAATGGTCGCCGCCTCTGAACAATCGGCTCGTAACTTCAGCATAGCAGTAACAATAGCGGCAGCATCAAAGCTGATCGCGGCGGCATTAAAACCGTTCACAGTAACAGCAGCACACGTTCTCAGTGGCGGCATCACGTTGTTGAACAATTCACACTTTAACTTGCAATTGTCAAGTTATAGTTACTGTGTGATTTATTACATGCGTCCTATTTCAAATTTCCTGTAGCGACCTGTTTAAGAAATAAAAAATGAAAGCTATAAAAATAAAAATTTTAAAAATCTTTGGGAGGTGATTGGAGGGGGTGGGGTGCTTTAGCTCCATTATCCCCCCCACTACTCCCCCCGCCCCCCCCCCTTGGCTGCACCACTGCCTTCTTTCCTTGGTGCATATTGCGACTAGGTTAAATGTTAAAACTCATTAATTTAGACAACATTGTCGAAGGAGAGAATCAGCGATCTATTTGGTATGATTAATTTTACAAAAAAAGTCTTGATCGCAAAAATTAACAGTTTTTATTGACCGGTTTCGACATGATGTAGGTCATCTTCGGAACAAAATGTAGCCCATGTGGCCAGTGCTGGACTCGGCTGTGCTGGGCTGTCCTGGCTGTTCTGCTGCCAGCAGGTAACTGTTACTGCCAGCAGTAACAGCTCAAAATGTTCAAATGTTCAAATGTTTGTAAATCTATCGGACCAAACTGCGTGGTCATCAGTCCGTAGCTTACAAACTACTTAAACCTAGGTAAACTAACCTAAGGACAAACACACACACCCATGCCCCAGGGAGGACTCGAACCTCCACGGCGAGCAACCGCGCGCTCCGCAGCGAGACGCTTTAGACCACTCGGCTACTCCACCGCGGCGCAGTAACAGCAGTAACAGTTACCATCTGGCAGCAGAACAGCCAGGACAGCCCAGCCCAGCCCAGCAGAGTCCAGCACTGACCACAAGGGTTACATTTTGTTCCGAAGATGACCTACATCAGGTCGAAACGCGTCAATAAAAACTGTTAATTTTTGCGATCAAGACTGTTTTTGTAAAATAAATTTTAATAGGTTGGTAAACCTATTGGACCAAACTGCAAGTAACTTACACTGAGGACAACATTCAAACAGAATCAGGCACAAGGGGGAACTCCGGCGGGAATGGATGCCCACTCCGTAGCATGACGCCTTAGACCACGCGGCAATTCCACGCGGAGCTCTACATTCCCTACTCAAAATTAGGAGTAAAAATTTATTATTTAATATACAGTAGCAGCGGGCTCGGTGCTTAGTAAATACGCGAAGACAGGGAAATGATTGTATAGAAGTCTCTGCCCCGTCGCGAGACTCTGTACGAGCGCAAGAGGTAGGTATCTAGGGAAGTGTTATGGATATTTACGATTTTTTTTCGGGGATCATATTCGAATGGCCGAGAGGTTTGCCGGTGTGGTATCTCAGCGCGTGCGGGTAACAGAGAACAAAAGTAAACAACATACACGAAGGACAGATCTAACAGAAAAGATCGAAGTTAATGCGACCGCTCGCGAAAAACTGGAGATCCGGGGTCCTGTTTCGTTCCGTGAAAAGTTTTTTATTTATAACACAATAATTATAGCAGTATAGATCGCAATTTGATATTTATTTTTATACAATTTTAAACATGGCTGCTGAAACAAGAACCGTTCGTGAAAGATTAACAGTCAAAAATACAGCTCATCTGTTGCAAATCTACAGATTAATTACTTAACCATGGTTTCGGCTTCAACTACGGAAGCCTTCATCAGAAGTCAAAATTTATAGTTACATGAAACAGGCTATCGTTCTTAAGCAACAGATCTCACGTTCAAGTTACAAATGTAAAATTACATGTGTCAGGATTAAAAAAAGCACAGCGTATTTCACCTTTGTATTTTGAAGGGGAGCTATGTTATTCAAGAAGCATTGTCTATTTCATGTAACTAAAATTGTTCTACTTTTGATGAAGACTTCCTTAGTTGACGCTGAAACCATGGCTAAGTAAACAACCTGTAGCTTTGCAACCGATGAGCTGTATGTTTGAATATTAATATTTATTTTCTTGCTCCTCAAGAGACGCTCCTGCTACGAACAAGGACACGACCTCAGGATGAATTTTATTGTTCGAAACTGGTCATAATAATAAAATAAAATAAAATATCATATTGAGATCTAGACTGCTGTAATTATTATACTATTAAGAAATTTTACGATCGCTGTTTCAATTTGCACAGGAATAATGTTCCATAAAATATTAAATTTTTATTTACCACAAAGCAACAGATCACCTTAAATGCAGCTAAAGTCGATAGAGATGGAAAATTTGGAATAAATACGTAATTATTGAAGTCACATGATGTTTTACTCCATGTTGATACTACATGTTGCTCATGCCATATAGGAAGAGTTGTGTAATTTTTTTGTCGCTTTATATAATGCATTTAGGACGAAGAAAAGATGTAAACAATATATACTCGCTTTTGCGAGAAGAAGAGTAATATCTTCACACGATTGTTATACCAACAAATTATTTAGTCACAATCTGCTACTATTTTCTGTTGATTACCATTCGAGCTATTCTGTTTGGAAGTTGTGAAGGGCCTGGTTTCTTTAGTGATGTCCGATAGGTAATACTTAATTTGTACCTGTGGAGAATGACGAAAAAAATTCAGACTTATATAGACTGTCAAGATATCAGACTGCATGATGTGCAGAACTCACATTTTTCTCCGATCAGTTCTTTGAAAATGGAACGCTGTTTTATTGTAGTCGCCAGTTCATCATTTACATCTTATTTGGATCTCTACGAGAGAGTTTCAACCAATCTTCGCTATTTCACAGTGCTTTGCACATGCCTAAACAAATTTCCTACATGTTTTTGTACAGTACATAATAACCGAATTTTTGTGGTCCATTTTCCGATTCGTGAATGCAGAAGCTATATATCACTGTAAGATATATTATATGAGCGGGAACGGCATCGCGAACGTCGACAACACAGGCCTCGTGTGACTCCTTTAGAACGTTTTAGCAATGTTATGCGACCTAAGACTGTTTCCACAAAACAGTAAAATACCCTAATAACGTTAAAATTCATACCCTACGTCCTGAAAAATTCGATGATAGGAATAATCTGCAGCGGAGAGATCATTTTTGATAGAATAGCAAAAGACGTAACAACACTCCAGAGCAACTTAAAGCCCAAGCGCTGGAAGATATATTGGTTGCAATATTTATTTACTTTTCAGCTACTGACAGCAGAGAGTGTGGGTACGTTGATTCATAATTTGTATATATAACATTAACATTGTCTCTGAATGCTCGTTATAATTTTCTCCACAGCATAATCCACGTCGTTTTTGACATAGATTTCGCTCTTGAAACACATCGTACCAAATGAGTCCCAAATGCGTACCGTAATTAGGCAGTTTTGTTTACAAAACGTTTAACGCAGGTTTTTAAAACTGATTGTGGTACTTAAAGCCGTTCGTAAGATAAAGAAATAAATGTAGTTATTTAATAAAACAACTCTGACAACTCGTGGAACGTGGTAGTAACAACGCAAGAAGCTTACACCTTCACTGTGTTAGTTGTGTTATAGAGAAATCTAGAATCCCACCTGCGTTTATTGTATAAGAGATGACCAAGAACAGACAGCTACAGGTGTCGTACCTTCATAAGTGTCTTTTTTTTATGGGCAGTATTTTATTTATTGGAAAAGCGAACTCTGTTGTCATTTACGTGCTTATAAGACAGTTTATGGGTATGTAGCTACTGTTAGTTCACGAAAGGTGGTATAAAGATTTTGTACAGTCCACGTGGCTTTGAATGGGACTCTATAATTGCACAACCATTCACTTATCTCGTCTGTCGCACAGCAGATGATTGCTTGCATTTCTGTTTCATTCCTCCGCCTACTGATGCCGACTATCGTGGAAGGATTGGATATTTTTCGAAGTCCTTAGTTTACCACAAATTTGGAATACGGAACACTCGAAGAATGTCTCTACTCACAGGAAAAAGAGTACCGAAGCGTCTGGCGTTTTAGTTCACAGCTCAGTCAGCGTCATCAAGAGATGGGGGAGAACGCTATAGCTTCGCACACTTTGCAGACTTCCTCTTCTGTGAAGCCTTACAGATGAAGTTTATAGTACAGGGTGACCAAAAGTCGGTTAACATGGCTAAAGCTTGGCGTGACATTATACTGAAGCGGGAAAAAGCGTGCAAAATCACAAAAAGATTGCAATTCATAAGACAAAACTGAAATAACTAAAAAATTAGCAAAGGTGACGTCTCATAAGCTGCAAAGTAGTACAGGTTCCGTAACATCGCTTCATATGCCTTTCTTTCTGACCGGATTCAGCAGATATAAGCTGCCATCATTAGATATGATCATGGTAACAGGATGTGCAGAAACAGTTCTCAATAAAGATATTGGGAGCAATCACAGACAACATGTGCTTATGAAACAATTCACAATAACACCAGGAGTTGACTCAATGTCAGAAATACACAGCCTGCAAAACGTTAGTACATGTCGAAAGATGACGTTGAAATTCATCTGCTGACGGAAGATGTCACCTTAACGATAGCACTAATAACGGTTTCAACACCGTCCACCAGCAGACAGCTGCCACAGCGCCATCGGTGCGTTCTTTTGAATGGAGAACCTAGAGCTCAGTGATTTTTGGACGTCACAGAGTCGCAGGCATGCTTTCTACAGCATGTTTATCAAGTAATGGCTAATGTTGCCAAGACCGCTATTTTATTGTCTGGATGACCAGTTTCGGTAATACAAAGCATCGTTTACGAGGTCCTATAATCATAAAACATTGGCCTGCTTCATAAAAATGCTGCCCCGAACATTAACAAGACGACGTATTATTATTTATAGAGGAGCTGTATGCATAATTGTAAGTTTTTGCACATACGCCTTGATAACAGCAAAGTGAAGACGTCATTAAATCGGTGTTTATGGTTACCAGAAGTCTCGCCTTTGTCCAGTGATCATGACTATTTCGTTCTCTGACTTCAGAAATTGACGCCAGATTTATTTAAAGTGTAGAAGGTAACTGACTCGTAACTAGTCATTGCGCGGTTTCTAAAACTGACATGGTGATCGCTAGGGGTTTCCTTCGGTTTGTAAGAAATCAAAGGCTTGAAATAAGTTGAGGCTTGATACTGGCTCCTCCCTGCGCCACACCGGTGATTTCTCCTACCATTTGTTCGTGCATTGGGGAATTCAAATGTTTGTAAATCTTATGGGACTTAACGTCTGTGGATATCAATCCCTAAGCTTACAAACTACTTGAACTATCTCAAACTTTAAAACAACACCCCCGACGGCGATATATATATATATATATATATATATATATATATATATATATATATATATATATATATATCTTTTTTTCAATACTACTGTAAAAACTATTCCTTCCTTTTACTTCAGGTGGTGAGAGTTTACAAAAGGTAAGGAGGTTGAAGGGAATGGTATACGGGGTCGAGGCCGCGGTGGAGTAGCCGAGCGGTCTAAAGCGTCTTGCTGCGGAGTGCGCGATTACCTTGATTGAAGTAGTTTGTAAGCTACGGACTGATGACCACGCAGTTTGGTCCGATAGATCTACAAATATTTGAACATTTGGAACGGGGTCGATGAAGTATGGCAGTTTAAGCAGCGATGAATGGCAGGTCATTATCAGAAGCCAGTAAAACTTTCGGAGTGCTATGTACGAGTTTCTACTGACGTAATGGAAAAGAAAAATATAAAGTTAGGGGAACAGCAACTTTTACAAAAAAAATAAAATAAAAAAATAAAAATTGCATGTGACAATCCGGTTGGACATCCACATATATTTTTCTAGAGATCTGGAAACCTCTCTTGTCAAGAGAATATTATATTTGGGAAAAAGAGTATTTTGACTGATACAGAAAGATGTGGCTATTGCAGCCTACAAACTAGCTAGCACTACGTAAGACACCCGTGCAAAGACATAGCTGAAAATGAGTGGTGTGTTTAATTCAGCAGAAGACAGCATTTTTCCTTGAGGAGACGAGAAGGTCTCATCACGAGCTGCCGCGCTAAGCAGAGATTGAGAAACTTTCTAACAGAAACAAGAAGAGGCGAAGGAATGGTAACGTGGGTTCCGCCAGGGGAAATTGCAACCTACTGCAAGTGAAGATAAACTTGAATGGATACAATGTCAAACTTGTACCACCTCGTTTCATGAATACTGTGTCGATACAAGAGGGCAGAAGCAATTTGTCTGTGTACGCTGTTGGTGATCTACGAGAACAAGAAGATTCCGTAACGGCTACGTTCCATTAAGCAGACGTTAGTATTATTTAAATTATTGTATTATTAGAGGTACTGAATATAAAACAGAACGTAGCGTATTTTCAGCTAACCACCCATGTAATCTAGTTTTGTATCCTCCATTATTTACCTTATTCAAATATCCTCGGTCACTATTCGAATAACCCTGCTGAAATGCACTTTTGTGTAATCGGGAGGGAAAATCTAATAACAGCATAAAACAAATGTTTGACAATGGTATACAACCACGTTTCATCAATACGATAAGAATACCCACAGAAGTAATATTAAATGCTTAAGATGAAAATTAAGATAATAATTTTCCGGAAACGTTTGCTGTAAGTGGAAATTATTCTTACAGCTCCGTCTTGCCGTATTAACTGCAAACTATTTAGTTGCTTTATTTCACAAGGTAATGCTACACCATATGGTGCTACAACATGATTTCTCTTAAAGATAGTTTCTTTAAATACCCCAAGGTTAATTGTGATAACTTTTTTGTGCTCTCTTCGATATTGAAACAACATATATCAATCATTTCATGAAAGTCCACACATGCCTGCCTCTTCAAATCACAACTTCGTAACACAGCTACAGACCGCCCAGAGTAACAGCTCTTACCACCGCATCCAAGTTACGAGTCCCTTCCCAAGCATTCGAAAGCGTTCTCAACCTGCTCCTAAAATTGTATCCATCCGCTCATCCTAATGCCTCATCTTTAAAATACAATTTCCCTTCCAAAATATTATACATTTGAATATCACAGAATTAAATGCTTTGACCACCTCCCTACAAATGTTGTTTACATTTAACAAACAAATATATATTTAACCATTCTAAAATCGGTTGAGACTGAAGGTCTTTGCTCGGATATATATTAAGCGTGGTGTCTCACTGTTCAAATATGCTGCCGCCGTCGAAATATAGTTACACAATTAATATTTAATTTATCATGGCTTATTATGCAAATATATTCAGTTCTTGTCCACAAATACTTGTAATTGTTCATGTATAAATTATATGCTGCATATCTACTATCTTTAGTCGGCCATGGAATAATTAAGAGGCAGTTTACAACATAAACCGAACGTTACTATGAATAATATTAAATATCATAAAATACATATATAAATGTAATACGCTTTGCTGGGTTCATGTTTCGTGTTCCTGTGGTGGAATCTATGATCTGATAGGAATTTACAAACTTTATTGAAAGAATACGGAAATGACGTGGTGCGTCTTTTAAGATATGTAGCGTGGTGCAATGCTGGCTGAACAAAGAGTTTTGTAACCTACTTCCTTTGCTGACAGAGACTACACTTCTTGACGATATTTCCAATGAACCTCAATCTGGCATTTGGCTTCCCGACGACTGATTTTATATGGTCATTCCATTTCGTATCGCCCTTGCGTCTGCTCACGGTTATTATATGAAAGTAATTGCTTACAGTCTTTCTCTTTCCATTGCGTAGTTACATAATAAATGATCCTTATTTCTGTGTAATCTCAGCACTTTGAACTTGTTGAAGTTGCACCAAGCGTCGAAACGTTGCAGATCATTCTACATTTCATTATACTTTCAGTATTACGACTTGTTAATGAATTACAGCATCATCCGCTAAAAACTACACTCCATTTCCGATGTTATCTACAAGATAATTTATATGTGTTGCGAAAAAACACGAGCCTATAAAGCTCCCCTGTAGCACACCAAACATTACAACAACGTCTGAAGAGCACTCTCCGTAGAGAATGACGTTGACAGAGAGGAAAATGTTTCATAAATGTTTGAAAATATGTGCAAATATAATTTTTTTCAAGTCGGTAAGTGCTTTCATTCTCTGGTACTAGTATAAATTCCCGTTACTCACCCATCGCATGTTTTGCAGTTTCCATTATTTATGACAAATCAACTGAACTATGTGTCGTTTGTTGTAATTATCGTCACCAAGTTTGGTGGAATTCGAACCAGTAGATTATGAGATGTGGAACATAAATATATTCATATATAAATTTTTAGAACATGTAAAGATTGTGTTTGAATAAAAATCGTACGATGACAGTAAATATTTTTAAAAGTACTTCAAAAAATAATTTTAAAACAATCTTACCAATGCCACACTACCATGTATCTTATTTCAGGATGGAATCGAGCAGTTCCATGTCATGTTTTAGTGAATACTACTTTCGAAGCATTCTGTTGTGAATGCCTCGTTTTCTTTCTGCAACAAGGAACAAATGATTGGAGTATTTCGTTGTATTTTCCCTAAATCAGATGTAGTGCCATTATAACTCCAAGCAGTAAAATAACAGCTGCTTCAGTAAACAGGGATTCAAAACTAATATAACGTTAAAAGTTTTCGTTTATCTGTCTGCGACGTAAATCGATTGGGTAGACCGTCAATATTCAACACTAACGAGAATAGCGAGATTGGAGAAAAAGTAATTCCTGACTTTCTTTAACCCTTCATTTCGCAATGTTGCTCTCAAGCAACATCAAATTTGCGCGTGGTTTTCTGAAAAAAATTTCAAGTTTCATCCTAGGATGGGCAACAGTGCTTAAAACTAGCATTGAAGCTTAACAATAAAGTGATGTTTTGCTGTCTTTCGCGAAAAGTTTAGCAATAAACTGAATCTTTAGCGGACCCTGCAAGCATAAGTTTCCGAGGTACATGTTTATTTCAATTTTGTGACGATATTTTTCGTGATACTCTGAAAACGGGTCATAAGAGCGATAGAGGAAACCTTGAAGTTGATTTATCATGTGAAATTGTTGACTTGGTCTTATATCGGAGACTGAAAAAGAACTTATATTTTTTGGGAAGAGGAGGCCTGGTAGACTACTACAAAATCGACAATAAGGCCAAAAGAAGAACGAAATAGCATCTGCTCTACCAGTCAGTGGCGTACGGTACGACAGATATGACAATATGTTGTCACTTGACAGATTACGGGCCAAAAGAATTTTTCAAATTTGTCTTCAGAGGTACCTGACTGTAAAATGTGGAAATCATGGGACTGTTCTGAACTTGGACCAAAACAGACTTGTTTTCACACTTTTCACATGAAGTAGTCAAGATACAATAATATCTGCAGTCATGAGAACAACGCTGTAGTACTACTGATACTGTACCACCATGCGAAGACTTTCGACAATGTTACTTACAAACCAGAAACTATATTTTGAAAAAAAAAATGGATTAATCTGTTCACATGGCCCTACACATTTAAGTAACATAATACTTTTCTTCTCGTGATTTCTGTGTGCCAAGTAAAGGATTGAAAAGAAAAAAATCCTATTGTACCAAATTGCTATTGACATCCGTCCCGCCGGCCGCGCTGGCCGAGGGGACTGAGGCGCTTCAGTCACGGTCTGCACGGCCACTGTGGTCGGGGGTTCGAATCCCCCCTCAGGCATGGATATTTGTGCCGTCGCAGTTCGTAAGTAGTTCATAAGTAGTTTGTAAGTTTAGGAACTGATGAGCCCGTAGTTAAGTCCCATAGACTATACAAACATTTGAACATTTGAAAATCCGTCCCTAAACTTGCAAACAACCTAAACCAACTTACACTAACGACAATACACACACACACACACTTACCGGAGAGATGACTCGAAAATTTGGCAGGAACAGCCTCTGAGGTGGTAGCATGACGCCTTAGACCTCTCGGCCAGGCCTTACGCCTTCTGACTTTTCTCATAATGGATTTCATAATACTATACATGAATAGAAAGTTAATCACCTTCAGCAGTAACATAGGTACAGAAAGAGTGAGCCATCACAAAATTTGAGCCTGTTGGAGATCTCACCTTTTGTAATATTTTCCCTAGGATCTAGCGATTGTAAATTCTGAAATAAATGTTTTAAGAGAGAAACATTCTAAGATATCAAGTAAGTCGTTAAATTTTAAACACAAATTAGTTGACCTCTCTCGATCATGCCATGATCGTCACAAGATCATTAAAACACCACGATGAATGCCGCAGACAGTGGCGACGGGCAGACGACACTCGGGCAACGACGGACACTGCTCAAACGGATCGGCTGAATAATGAGTTTGAACGACTCACTTGCCGTCGTAGAATGTTTTATGGAACATTACGGTAAGTAACAACAGTACATGAAATGAAATGTTTGGAAAATATGTTTAAACGCGTTTTGGAGGAGAGAGAAGACAACTCGAAGACACCGTTAATGAGACATAGATCTATTACTTCGAAACCAAAATAAAAATGGTAGGGTATATTTTAGAAATGTCCACGTACTCCTATATCAAAGTTTCTGAGAGATCAATGTCTGCAGTGAAGGTGAGGTGAGCCTAGTTTGTGAACTGAAACATGCTTGTCACTCCTGAAGCTCAAACAGTTAATAGTTACATCAAATTTAAAATTTTTCCTACTTCAGAATCAAAAACAATTGAAATCAAGTAGGAACAATGTTATGTGGACTGATATGAAAATTTCCGCTACAGTGAAAGTGTGTGTCAGAACAAGGGACGAACTGAGACCTAAGCTTTCACTGGAAAGTACTGTATTGTCTCAACTACTCTAGCGTGATTCATGCCTCGTTCTCATTACTTCCGCCACTACCTCGTGCCCCCCTGATACACTTCAGGAAAGTTCTCCTGCGAACATTGCAAGACTAACTCACGTGAAAGAATGGATACCGCGGAGGTATAGCTTCGCCAGTATCTGGGGAGTGTTACCAGAATGAAATATTCACTTCTAAGCGCGCACTCATATGAAACATTCAGTCATATTTAAAAGGTGTAACTCCAATATTCGAGCTCATGACGGACAAGTGATATATGGACTTTTCTTGTGCACCTTCCTTGTCTCCTAACAATCTCACCATTCCATCGCCTGTTGTGCTTCAGGTGCGAGTTTCTTAGCTTTAGTTTTATTCAGAACGTCTTTGTACAAAGTGATCCTTCATGAGATCAGCAATTAACGAGCAGCCCACTGATACAAAATATTTATAAACATTTAATGTTCCGAAAAGAAAATCCTGTTGTGGACTATACAGATACACAGCACTGCAGTTTTTGCAAAGTTCGTACTCTAGTTGCTTATATATCTATGTTTTCTTGTCGTGATGGATATAAAGTTTGCTTTTTGAGACCTGTTTGCTCTGTTTATCCTCTCCTGGATCTGAGAACATACATGCGTCGAAGCTAAGTTATACTAACTGAGGTGCAACAATAAATGCAAATGAGCGTATCCGTCTCGTGATGTTTACACTTACAGTAATGAAATTATTCGATTAATAACCATCTCCTATTTCATTGTAGTTGCTCGCGAAATACTACACATACATATCTTTTCGTTGCATATAAGCAGAAGCATAACGTGGATTATGGTGGTCACGAACATGCAAGATTAACTTGGAAGAACTGTTTAGATTATTTCTTGTAGTTGTCGTTGCTAAATATATGAATATATTATTCAGCGGATTTTCTCATAAGTAGTAAGCACAGTGTTCGAAGGATCGTGCGTAATTATTATTTTCTGTCAAAGGAAATGATGACATTGAAACAGTAGTATCTCTATATAAAAGCGAAAGGACTCTCATTCACTCACTCACTGACTAAACAATTAATCTCGAAAATACCTTCACCTATGAAGCTGAAATTTGGCACGAATGTTGTTTACATGTAGAAGACGTCAGCTAAGAAAGGATTTTGTGTTAGGGCCGATAGTTCAGGAGACTGACGTCATAATCAATGAAAACTTTCCCGTCTTGTGGCACATGACAGTGTGAATTTATCAGTCCACTATTTGAGAAGGAGAGCACTTAGAGACTTGCATATAACTTTTAACATAATTTCAAACTTTTAGGAAACGTTTTCTCGGTTACAACCCCAGCAAAATGATGAAAGGAAGAATATTTGTAGCTTACAACTTTTTCGTCGTTCTTGCAGTAAAATTACGGCAATTGGCATGACGTTACAATTTATTACTATAATTATATTATAGTATATATATTTATTACTATTAATTATATTCGGAAGATATGTTACCGAGAGTATACACACATAGCAATGGTTACGAAAACTGTTTTAAAAAGCTGTTGGGGTGTAGTAACCATGATGATCCAGATGGTGGTGAAATCTTTACTCCTCTTACACGTTTCGTGCGACGCCCATCATCAGAATATCTATATAAAATACAAATTTAAACAAAATTATATGTACTGGAGTTAGATTTCTTAAAAGGTAAAAAAGTGAAACAGAATTAACCTAGGACATACCTCTGGTCATAAATAAATTCTAAAACTGCACGTTATTGCCCATCTCTAACATTTACGACAGAACGTACAGTATGGAACGTTAATCATGATAGACTGTCTACGTATGCAACTAATATGTTTAAGGTGAGCAGGAAAGAAACTGCTTCAGAGGGCATTAGTGCTATGAATAAGATTGTAACTCAGTCCCAGTAGTTAGAATTGCATGTCAAAATTACCGTTTTTTTTTTTTTTTTTTTTTTTTTTTTTTTTTTTTTTTTTTTTTTTTTTTTTTTTTTTTTTTTTAAATTCCATAGAGTGATCTGTGTCAAAAAAATGTTCAAATGTCTATTAAGCTTATGGGACTTAACTACGGGGTCATCAGTCCCTAAACGTACAAACTACTTATGAACTAGGACGGCACAAATATCCATGCCCGAGGGGAGATTCGAACCCACGACCGTAGTGGCCGTGCTGACCGTGACTGGAGCGCCTCAGTCATCTCGGCCACCGCGGCCGGCTGATCTGTGTCAAAAATGTGTTCAGCCACAGCATATTTCTTTGGCTGTTGTAAACTTGTGTGACATGTATGCTCAATACAACGGTCCTCAACAGTCCTAATACTTCTTTCTCACAGAAAACTATCAAGAGTCTTCTTATTGCGGTATATTTCCTATATTAAACGGCCTTCCTAAGGTTCATAAAGATGGATGCCCTCTAAGGCCTATTGCGTCAAACATTGTTGCTCCCACATATCGTTTAGCAAAACAACTTGATGGTTTATTGAGCGCAATGGTAGGCCGTTGTGAACTCGACATTAAGTACTCGGCGGGTTTCCTACGTCGAGTGGAAGGACTGTACTTGGATGACTCGGATACTTTAGTTGATGTGATTTCTCTTTTCACTCGCATTCCTGTGTCTGATTAGTTGCAACTAAATGTGGCGCAGTTTGGTACCGATTTAACTTATCTATTTGGATATGTTTTGACTTCCAGTTACGTTTTATTCAATGACGAGTACTATCAGCAGACAGATGAAGTTGAGATGGGTAGCCCTTGTCGCCTATCACTGCTAATTTATTCATGGAGGACTTTGAAGATCATGCGCTGGAGTCAGCGGCGTTGAAATCTTTCAGATATCTAGACGACACTTTTGTTGTTTTGCCTCATGGTAGTGAGAACTTGAATTACTTTTTGGAAGATGCCAATTCAGTCCACCCCAACAACCGTTTCACGATGGAAGTGTAAAAGAATGGGTGCCTTTCCTTCCTTGATGTGTTGGTCAGGAAGAAGGCAGATAGTACGTTGGGAAATGCTGTTTATAAGAAGCCAATTCGTACTGATTTTGTAACTACAACCTGATAGTTGTCACCACACAGCTCAACGTGAAGGGGTTCTTCGAACCGTAGTGCATAGAGCTCACATCATTTCTGACCAGAAAGTTTGCCCACTGAGCTGTCCCATCTCGAGTTCACTTTTCGTTAGAATGGCTATGGTGAAGGGCAGGTTAAAAGAGCGTTGCGCTATCGACCACATGTGCGACGGGCTAGTGATGATAACACTGAGTCGGCACCCACGTCAGTGGCCTTTCTGCCATACGTTGGCAGCACTTACAATAAGATTGGTTGCATTTAGCGTAAAAACAATGTAAAATGTGTGTTTCGTCTACCATCTAAAATTAAGGCACTGTTGGGATCCGTTAAGGATGGTCTCGGTTTGCGCTAGGCGGGTGTCTACCGTATACCATGTAGCTGTGGCATGTCATATGATGGTCAAACTATTACGATTGTTGAGGACCGCTGTATTGAGCAAAAAGTCACACACATTTACAACAGCCAAACAAATCTGCTGTGTCCGAACACTGTATCGATACAGACCACCCTATGGATTATAACAAAACGGAAATTTTGGCGCCGGCCGCGGTGGCCGAGGGGACTGAGGCGCTCCAGTCACGGTCTGCACGGCCACTACGGTCGGGGGTTCGAATCCCCCCTCGGGCATCGATATTTGTGCCGTTATTAGTCTTAGTTATTTCATAAGTAGTTTGTAACTTTAGGGACTGATGACCCCGTAGTTAGTTCATAAGTAGTTTGTAAGTATAGGGGCTGATGTCCCTGTAGTTAAGTCCCATAAGCTATACAAACATTTGAACATTTTGAAATTTTAGCATGCAATTGCAGCTACTGGGACTGTGGTATCAAGGAAGCGATTGAAATAAATCTAGCTGACAACCTTATGAATAGGGATTAAGGATTTAGCCTAAATTCCGCATGGGATTCTGCTCTCTCGCTTGTCCAAAAACAGAGGGACGAAACTAATCCGACCTCATCTGTTGAGGACTGATGTTTATTATCGATATGCTGAACGTTTTCATCTTGTGTCGTGTCGACGCTGTGTGTTTGCTTGCTTGGTGTCTGTTCTTTCCTGTTTACTCATTGAAAACCGAGGTTTTAAATATCGCTCCACATTGCTTCTGCACCCCAGTTTCGCCTTGAAAATGGCAGGCAAGTTTTTCGATCTGGTGTCTGTTGTTTCTCTAAATGCCTGTAAGGACAGAGACGATTCTGAAGCTAGTATCAATCAACACAAAAGCATTTACCAGCCGCCAATGGGCAATACAATAAATCACTGGGAAAAATTTAAAATTTCTTCCCAGCTGACTAGGCTGTGGCTGTAACCTCTATACCATTGCGGTAAAGTGATCACAACCCCCTCGCGGATACACTCTAAACTTATTCACTTAACCAAAGAAATTTCAACATTGGTCGTAAATTTGTTTATTTATTATTACAAATCGATTTCGGCTAATGAATAGCCATCTTCAGTGCAAGTGAAAATTTACAAGCGTAATAGAAATACAACATTGGTTACATATGTATTACATCTGTATTTGGATACGTTGCACAATCGACTAGAAATATTACTGATATTACTAATCCAGCCACAAGGCGTAGCTACAAGCCGATACAAAATGTTGGTATCAGATTCAAATCAGTTGAAAAAAAAAGTCCAGCAAGTACAAAATATAAAACATATACATAATCATCCTAATGCTGGTTGGCATACAAGTTTAAGTCGTTTGTTCATTACACAGTGCCCTCTATCATTTATGTTATAGACAAAAAAAAAAAAATTTACGGTACATTTCGTCTTGAAAAAGATACTATTAATTTATGGATCACATAATTAAGACACAAGGTGTCCTCTCGTCAAAATCAAAATAAACAGCAAATACATGTAACATCCTTATGCTTCCAAATAAGGTAATAAATGTAAATAACATAAATGGCATATGCAGGCTCAGATTCAGATACATGTATGTTCAAGACCCTTTTATATACAGTTCAGTTCTTTAGTGTCTACATTTACAAGTGATTTATTACATTTAATTTTATTTTGACAAATTAGTTAATAACATCCCATCGAGTGCCCGAGATAAACTTGTATTAGCAATAATGAAATTACGACAGACTGATATCTCAAACTGAAATGTCGAGGTTCAGGGGCGTTTTCAGAACTAAGTAACGACTGTGTCTCATGAGTTCTCTTGAGATATTAGTATATAAATTAAAATGTTTTAATAAAGAAAGAAAGTTGAAATAAACAATGCTCCTGTTTTATAATCTACTAACTGTAAGTACCCGGCGTAGCCCGGGTTTAAAATAAGGTTTTATACCAAATGCCTTATATGTATAGAGTTTGCAATCTAAGTCTGTAAGTACTCTTCCCCATGTACCTAACGAAATTTTATGTAGACAGTAACCTTCATCTTGTTTTCAAGGGCATGTGTACAAAATTTCATCTAGATCTGAGCAAAACTGCGGATTTTGGCGAAATCCGTAAGTACCTTCCACCATGAACTGAACGAAATTTTATGTAGACAGTACCCTTGCTCTTGTTTTGAAGGTTAATTGTGCAAAATTTTATCAAGAACAGTGCGAGGATATAGATTTACACGGACACTTTGGAAACGCACTTTCACTTTTTCTCAAATTTTCCAGTTGGTTATACAAAAAATTTAACGAACCCTTTTTAGGAACCTTCCCCATGTAATTTTATGTACGTGTACCAAATTTCACGTTATTTGGTTGTCTGGATCTTCAGTTATTAGAGAACAGACAGGCAGGCAACAAATGCGTCTTAACGTATAGTGATGTGCTGTATTCAATTTTAAAGGCTGAGGCGCCATATACAGTATTGAGTTCCAGATGACAGTTTCAGGTCATATATGCGATAATAGCTTAATAACATATTGCTTGACCAGGAGATTAACAACAGTGTCACATATAGACATTTAATTTTTTTTAAATATCTAGTAACAGAGAACAGTTTCTACTGGAGTCTTAATTTTTTATTCACGTATATGTTGTTTAGTGTGGATGTACACTAGACTCGAACTTTTAAGGCAATCGGCGAAATGCTGCGAGTAGTGAGTGGTAACGTGCAGGGGTACAACTGACAAGCTGGGCCTGACGGCAGGCGTGCACGGGTAGCTCTCGGCCGTGGTAGCCGCTCACATCCCCAGCAGCGTAGAGGCCAGCCGCGCTAGCAGGGGTACGCGGATTTTAATCCGGCTGGACACAAATTTCCAACTCTCTCCACTGATTTATTTTAATGCACATTGGCACAGATGGCGTCGTAAATTCCTTTCTGGGTGGAGTGTAAACCCGTTTCACACTGCTGTTATTGTATCGCCCGTTCATTCTCCCTTTTGCTTCTAACTGTAGCTGTATCCTGAAAGGGTTGAACGATTTTTGTGTATTAGCACGGAGATTGTCGTCTATCCGTCTAGCATATATGCCGTTATCAGTGTGGTGTCTATCCTTTCGGGGATAATCGATGTAGATGTGAATTCTCCCCTTACCACTGGTTCCCGTTTGTAATCGATAGTCGTGACCTCGCCGCCCTGTTTTAAAGGTACGCCAGACAAGTCAAATTAACGGAACAATCTGTGTAACCTTCCTACATGTGTAGATTCTCAGAAACCATGCTGATCGCGGGAAATGATCCTTTTTTTCAGTGCGGAGACACTCCTAGGCGGTTACACTTACGCTAATCAGTATACAAAGCAACGAGTTTAAGTACTAGTGGACAAGGTAAAGTTGAAAATCTTTATATGACAGAAGTACTTCCTTGCAGGGGTAGCGATCGCTGTGTCTGCAGTGGTGTCGGGAAACTGCCTAGAAAGCAAGATTTGCGTTCGAATTCCGACTGGGTATAGACTTTCAACATTACCCATGCGCAGTAAATGTCATACATTCTGTGAATAGAAATAGATAATAACTTAAACATTTAAAGCTACGAAAAATGTTTACACCGCGATAGTGATATTATAAATAGAATCATCTTCCACAATGAATCAATAAATATATGAAAAGAACAGCTTGGAAATCTGTAGCTAGGAAAACCATATTGATACAACGCAAAGTAGCAGCAGGCAAGGGAGTCAAAATTTTTTGACAAATAATGTACATCTATATGTTTACACTGCAAATCACATTCATGTGCATGGCAGAGAGTTCATGCAACCAATTTCATAATGTAACTTCCTGGCAGATTAAAATTGTGTGCCGAAACCGGGACTCGAACCTGGGACCTTTGCCTTTCGCGGGCAAGCGCACTACCGACTGTGCTATCCCGACACGAATTACGATGCCGCCTCACAACTTTACTTCCGCCAGTACCTCGCCATCATTAATAATGTTTATCAACCGTTCTCTTCTGTTACAGCGTGCGGGTAAAAGGGATACCTAAATATACTGTTGTTATAGATCTGATTTTTTTATTACTATGATCATGCATGACCTCCTATGTAGGGGAGTGTTAATAAAATGTGTTCGCATTCGGAGAAGAAGGTTGGTACAAAAAATTTCGCTAATATATCACACCTCAGCGAATAACGTCTTTCCTTTAATAATTTCTAGTGGACGTCGTGCATCATTTCCGTTACTTTTTCTGCCCTGTGTCACGATAATACAAAACCAGCAGCCCTCCTCTTTAATTTTCTATGTTCAAATATTTGTAAACCTTTTGGACCAAACTGCATGATCATCAGTCGCTAGACTTAGAAATTACTTTGACTTACAATGAGGACAAACACACCCACGCCCGAGGGAGGACTCGAACCTCCAGCGGCGATGGCCAGCCAATTCCTAGCACGATGCCTTAGACCACACGGCCGCTCGTGCGTGGCTTTTTCAATTTCTTTCAGAAATCCCACCTGGTGAGGATCCTATAAGCGCAGGATACTACAAAAGTAAACGGACAAGTGTAGTGTAATTAGTTTCTTCAACAGAAGTATTGCATAAAAGCTGCGCAGTCCGGAAGAACTCAAACTGTAACTGGATATCCTCATAGATTGGCATTTACTTAGCATTTCGTTCGTCAATTAAAGCTTCAGGGCTAAATTGCCGAGGTCGATCGGTAAAACGTCTTCCCCATGATGTTTCGTTGTCAACTCCGGATAACATCTTCTGAGTCGACGACTGGCTTCTAGGCTGTGGAGCTGCCGCTTATATAGAGGGCGCCACCGCACGCCACGTGATGCCGACTATGCAACTATCTGTGATTATCGTCACTTCTATCGATCACAGGTAATCGATTGTCACGTGATTGGACCAAAGTCGACCGGCATATGGTGCCCAATTTTAAACCTTCTCCTTTTCTATTAAAATTGTTTTGATGTTTGTGGATTTCAATAGCCTCTCCGTACATACGCGTATAATAGTGCGAAGTCCTTGCTAGCACGCTCGTATCACCAAATTTTATTTCATGACCTCCGCTTTGAAATACATGTTCTGCTACTGCTGATGTGTGGCATGGTGTATATAGGGACAAAAAAGTTACACGCTTAATGGCGTTCCACAGGGAAGCGTTATAGGTCCCCTACTCTTCCTCGTCTTTATAAACGATTTAGGAGACAATCTGAATAGCTCCCTTACATTGTTCGCGGATGATGCTGTCCTTTATCGGTTAGTGAAGTCAACAGATAATCAAAAGCAACTGCAAAGCGATTTAGACCTAATTTCTGCATGGTGCGAAAATTGGCAATTGACACTAAATAAAGAAAAGTGTGAAGTAATACACATGACCAATAAAAGAAATCCGCTGAACTTCAATTGCGCGATAAATCAGTCAAACCTTAAGGTCGTAAATTCTACCAGATACCTAGGAGTTACATATTACGAACAACTTTCACTGGAGAAAATAATGTGTGTAAGGCGAACCAAAGGTTACGTTTCATCGGCAGAACGCTTTGAAGATGCAACAGCTCCACCAAAGAGACTGCCTACATCACACTTGTGCGTCCTCTTCTGGAGTACTGTTGCCCCTTGTGGGACCCTCACCAGGTGGGACTGACGGAAGACATTGAGAAGGTTCAGAGACGGACAGCTCGTTTTGTTCTATCACGTTACGGGGGGGGGGGGGGGGGGCAAGCGTTACGAAAATGTTGCACGAATTGGGGTGGAAATCATTAAAAGAAAGACGTTATTCATTGCGGCGTGTTCTGTTTGCGAAGTTTCAATCACCGACTTCTAGTTCTGAATGTGAAAATATTTTGCTAGCACCCACCTACTTAGGGAGACATGACCATCCCAATAAAATAAGAGAAATCAGATCGAAAACGGAACGATTTAGGTGTTCTTTCCTCCCGCGCGCTATTAGAGAATGGAACGGTAGAGAAAAGTTATGAAAGTGGTTAATGAACCCTTGCGAGGCAATTAAATGTGATTTGCAGAGTATCTATGTAGATATAGAAGTAGAAAAGGAACTCTCGTTTGGGACATATCGATAAATCAGCAGAAGCAGAATATTTATTTCAAAACGGAGATTATGAAATAAAATTCGGTGGTAGGAGCGTGCTAGCAAGGACTTCGCACTATTGTACACGTATGTACAGAGAAGTCCACAAACATCAAAACAATTTTAATAGAAAAGAAGATGGCTTAAAATTGGACAAGATATTCCTGTCGACTTTGCACCACTCACGTTACAATCGACTGAAGTGACGAAAACCACAGATAGTTGCATAGTCGGCAGCACATGACGTGCGGTGGCTGCCTCCACATAAGCGGCAGCTCCACCGTTTAGAAGCCAGTCGTCGGCTCACCTCAGAAGATGTTATCCGCAGTTGACAACGAAACGCCAGGGAGAAGTCGTTTAACCGATCGACCACGTGAATTTAGCGCGGAAGTTTCAATTGACGAACCAAATGCTAAGTTAATTCCAATCTATGACGACTTCCAGTCAGCGCAGCTTCCACAATCCTTTGCAAGTAAATTTCAGATGTCTTCACATCTCCCTTAGATCGTTCCGTAGCAAGCCTCAGTACACCTTTTTCCGTAAACCAGCAGAGGACATCACGATATTCATCACTGATGTGTTGGCTACAGCTGGAATGTGTGGTTGTCCAAATGAAACTCTTCTGCGGATTACCAATTTTTGCCTTACGGGTGATGCCGAGACGTATCTGTCGTATCGTTAAACAGTGGGCAAAGAGAATAACTTTGAGTAGTCAGCAGATGATGTGCGTCGGAGACACCGTATGTCGAACAGTGCTAGAATTTATAGAGGTAATCCGTGTTAAAGCAGAAACGTAAAACAGAGGAAACTTTTTCGGATGAATCCGCTCGATAAATGCTCACACGTCTGGTATAACGCAGATTCCTGAGGTAAATTTTATTATACTTCGAGAGGCATAAACCACAACATTCGATGTATTTTTACAGGGGACTGTGGCAGAATTATCGTGAAGAGTGCGTATGGGACATTCAGAGAATTTTGCGTCAGCATTGAGTCTCGGTACGCATTTCCAGGAAATATGAATTGCTACACAGGTCCAAATTGAATTTTTCTGTTGCCTCTTCTCTTTTTTCTTTTTTTCGTTGGAAAAGAATTGTTACCGCTGTGAGGTTAAAGGTCACTTTAAGGCGCAGTGTATTCAGCTACAGCGTTCGACGAGCGGACGATTTGGGCATAAAGCAAATGCGTGGAAAAGATAGAAGGAAAAAGACGCAAATGATGAACACAATGAGTTAAAAGGAAATGGGAATGGTTTATCTGTCGGAAAATATTTTCAGGAAATAAGAGTACTGCACACATGAGACCAGATACGGATTTTTGCTTGGTGGAGAGAGTAAACGGTGGATGCGGTTGAGGACGTATCTTTGATTAGTCTATGTCTCATGCGTAGGTGAAGACTTATTATTCCAAGTTGAAAATTACGTGGAGTGTGACGTAATCATTTCATATTATTAGGGATAAAAAAATGTTCAAATTTTTGTAAATCTATCGGACCAAACTACGTGGTCATCAGTCCCTAGCACACAAACTACTTAAACTAAGGTAAACTAACCTAACGACAACACACCCACCCATGCCCTAGGGAGGACTCGAACCTCCGAGGGCGAGCAACCGCGCGCTCCGCAGCGAGGCGCCTTAGACCGCTCGGCTACTCCACCGCGCCTAGGGATAACACAGCTAATTTTTATGTTGGAACTGTAGAGTTTTGTGAGCAAATGGAAGTGTTTCCAACTTTGACAAAAGGGTAATCTGTGAATCTCGCACTTGACTTTTTGGCTAAGCATTATGCCAAACTAAATCTTCCAAAGCGCACAGTTGAATATAGATGAATTTGTTTCCAGCGTGTCTGACAGCTGTAAATGTTTAAATGCCTCAAGTGACATCGAAATACAAGGTCAGATGCACTATAATGCGTACCCGTACATTAAAGGTCATTACGCATCGAAGAGTGTAACTGCTGGTACAGGTTTGAAGACTTCTTACTTACATCTGTCGACTACGGCCTCTAAGCAGCTATGGCGAATATAAGGTGTGCACAAGAATAAAATATGTTGCATCACAGCACGATTAAAGGCGAGTATGTTTTGGCTGAAGGTGTAAATGAAGGGAAGTAATTTATCGACAAATGTGGCAGCTTCAAAAACGTTTCAATTATAAAATCTTTTTTATATGTTCCAAGCTGGCTTCAGAGCATAAAGATTGTGCCCAGAGCTAATTTTAAACTTATGATTAATTAGAAGTATAAGAAAAATGCGAGCAAAGCCTATGGTATACGTCTTTGTCGACTTCAGAAAGGCCCTTTTTCTCAATCAACAGACTCATACTATATTAAAATCTTGAAGAAAATTGACTGGCTCGGAAGAAACAGAAAATCTTATAACACACATTAAAAACACTTAATCCAAAGTTAAATTTATGGCAATATTTTAAAATCATTTGAGGTAAAAACCGGGGTTACATACGGTGATGGGTTATTGCATTTGTTATTCAACATAGTTCTCGATTGAGTCATGAAAAATTGGGAGAGGAAACTCAAAGAGGAAGGTTACTGGAAACCAATCTCACAAGGAACCAAGAAAATTAACCTAGAAATCCTCGACTTAACCTTTCAGATGGTTTCGCAATAATAGCAGATTCTAATGAAATGGTGGTGAAACAAAACCTTTAAAATAATGTGCAGAAAAGAGGGATTGTAAATTCCTTTCAAAATACAGTTTAAAACAACAAATGTAGATATTTCCTAATTACAAACTAAATTCGGAGAAATTAAAAAGATATAGTACTTGAAATATCTAGGACAAACTCTGTCGCATAAATATTCACAACAGGAAAGAATACAAAAAGCTAGTAGAGGCCTCGGATTTGTGCAAAACCAATATAGTAAAAATGTTTTTCGCTAAATACCAAAGTTAGACATTACTACACAGTCATTAAACCAACTATGTTATAGGCCAACAAATATTAATCACTAAATAGAAGAACAGATATCGAAAATCTTTGAAAAATAAAAATAAAAATACTTCCAAAAATAGTGGGAACTTTTGTGTCCCAGCCTCGTCGCCGCTTATGTGTCTCGTTTCCTTCGTAGGTGTCGGTGGCCGAGTGGAATGAGACCGACACAGGAATAAAGATAGCACGCTGGTGCAGGTACGGAGGGGAGCAGCCAGACACTAGAAACACTAGAGTAATTTAGAACGAGATATATATTGCACGGAATTCATACAATACTTAACTTTTACATAGATCAGTAGTGCAGAAAGCTGATACATAGTTGAGCTAGAGGCCTGCCTAGTGCCTGTCTGATAGCAAAGTCTTCACGGGTGCCTATCTGATTCCGAAGGTCTTTACTGGTTCCTATCTCAGTTCCAAGTGAACGATGTCGTTCAGTGGTGGCCACTCGTGGCTGACGTCGTAAGAACGCCGCGCCGTGCGTGCATGGCGGCGCGCGGCGAAAGTAGGTGGCGCGCACTTTGGACTTGTGCGACACCACACCCCTCCCCCCCCAAACCGCCGCGCCGTCGTGGCGTAGGGCTGAGGGCCACGGCGACGGCACTGGGAGGAGGGCCTGGGCGGGGGCGTTACTGGTGGGACGGGCTTCGTAGCGGAGGCTGGGATCGAGACGCAGTCCGCGCCCCGGCATCCGCCTTGCGATCCTCCAGTAAACCCGCCGAAACATGGGGAAGGGCGCACACCCCCGCCCAGGGAGGAGGTCATCTTCTGAGGTGCGTGGCCAAAGCTGCGGGGGGGGGGGGGGGGGCGCACGGTCCCGGAGTCCCTCAAAGTGACGATGTCATCTGCGACGGCGACAGCGGCGGCGACGACTGCGTCGGAGATGCGTCGACGTCCATAGGGATCTCGTAGTCCGGGGACGAACGATGTGGCTGCTCTCCCTGGCGGTGAACTGGGTCTGGAATCAAGAAACCGGAGACAGGACCGCGCGGCCTGTGCAAGCGCAATTGGTTTGCGTGTCGCCGCAGCTCCGACACTGTGGAAGAACGTACAACATACATATTGCGACCGAGCGCGCGCTGAATGGTGCCCGGCATCCATAGTTTCTTCTTGTTTCCCGCAAACACCCTGTACAGCACCGGCGTAGAAACCTGAAAGCGCGAAGCGCCATACGAACCGACTCGGTGCGTGGGAGGCTGCAGCAGGTGAAGGAGAGTGCGGTGACGGCGGCCGTGTAGCAGCTCGTCAGGAGACGGGCCGTCACGTGGCATGCACCGATACGTAGACAGGAAAATTTGAAGGGCATGCTGCCTGGAGTGCTGACCTTTCATCTTCTCCATGTGGGATTTGAATGTTCGAACGAAACGTTCTGCTTCACCATTGGACTGAGGGTGAAAAGGTGCGGTGGTGATATGCTGAATGCCATTCACACGACAAAACTGTTGAAATTCCGCACTATCAAACTGAGGTCCATTGTCACTGACGATAGTTTCAGGCAAACCTTCGATGCAAAACTCTGATGTTAAGGCACTGATTGTACTAGACGCCGTCGTCGAGTTCATGGCAATCACAAAAGGAAACTTGCTGAAAGCATCGACAACGATTAGCCAGCGCGTATTCCAGAAAGGTCCGGCAAAGTCAATGTGTAAACGTTGCCATGGTCCCTTGGGGAGTGGCCAGTCTGAGAAACGTTGTGGAGGAGCCGCCTGATGTTCCGCAGAAACGTTACACTGTGAAGTCAAGCTCTCTATCTCGGCGTCCATACCAACCCAAGTACAATGACGTCTGGCCAATTGCTTTGTCCTAACAATACCCCAATGTCCTTGATGCAGCAGGCGTAACACTTCACGTTGCAGGGAATGAGGAACAATCACTCGTGTTTGGTCGTTGTCCGTATGTAACAACAGAACATCCTGACTTAAAGATAATGCATGACGTTGTGCAAAATAACGTCGAACCAGCGCCCGATCAATGTCTTTGTCTGGCGGGCCAACCAAAGCGAACAAAACGTGCTACCACACTTAGGTCTGCATCCGCAGCTGTTTCCTGTGCAACCCGACGAGAGTTCAAAGGGAAATCTGCGACAGCGGAAGCATCTCTGGAGTCTATCTGACAACATGCCATTTCCGAAGAATCAAACGACACATCCTTGCCAACCGGAAGTCGGGAAAGTGTGTCCGCGTTGGCGTGTTTAGTGGTAGGTCGGTACAAAATCTCATACTGATAATTAGACAGTATTAAGGACCATCTCTGAAGCTTTTGTGCCGTTCGTGGCGGAATTGGCTTTGTGGGTGAGAACAACGACGTGAGAGGCTTGTGGTCTGTCAACAAATAGAATTTTCTGCCATAGAGATAATGATGGAACTTTGTGACGCCGTAAATGATTGCTAAGGCCTCCTTTTCTATCTGACTGTAATTCTGTTGCGTTGGCGTCAGTAGCTTGGATGCAAAGGCAATTGGACGACCGTGACATCCAATATGATGTGACAAAACTGCACCAAGACCGTACGACGAGGCATCAATTGCTAACACTACAGGCTTCTGTGGGTCAAAGGGAATCAAACATGCATCACTGAGTAGCGCAGAATTTAGTTTGTCAAAGGCAACCTGACAATCTTTAGACCATACAAAAGAACATTCTTCCTACGTAAGTGTTGCAGTGGAGCTGCAATCTGAGAGGCATTGGGAATAAACCCGAAATAATAGTTCAGCTTTCCCATTACTGCTTGCAATTCGTGCACATTCTTAGGAGGAGGCAAGTCTGATTGCTCGAAGATGTGATAGTAAGGGATAGATTCCTTGGGCATTAATCACATGGACTAGGTACTCTAGTTCAGTCTGAAAAAAGGAACACTTCGCTTTATTACAACGTAGACCTGCTGCAGTCAACACTTTGAAAAGGCACTCCAGGTTTGCTAAATGTTCGTCAACTGTACGTCCGGATACTACAATATCATCTAAATAGTTCGAGCAACACGGTACAGAAACTATCAGCTGTTCCAAAAAGCGCTGAAAAATAGCGGGAGCGGAAGAACTGCCAAAGGGGAGGCGCTGAAATTGAAAAAGGCCCATGTGAGTATTAATGACGAAAAACTTTTTGGACTCGTCATCAAGCGGAATCTGTAAATATGCCTCTGCTAAATCAATCTTAGAAAAGAAGCGAGACTGTTCTAATTTGTCCATTAGTTCGTCAGGTCTGGGCAGGGGATAAGTGTCTACAATTGTTTGACTGTTCACTGTTGATTTAAAGTCCGCACAGAGTCGAAGTTTTCCTGACGGCTTGGGTATAATTACTAAAGGCGAGGCCCACTGACTCGCAGAAACAGGAGAAATCACCCCACTATCTTGCCAACGTTTAAGTTCTTCGCCAACTATATCACGCATTGCGATAGGCACTGGTCTAGCTTTACGAAATTTTGGAACTAAAGATTCTTTTAAAGTTAGATGTGCCACAAAGTCTTTTGCACAGCCTAGCTCCGGCGAAAATAAGTCACTGTATTTTTCACACAATGCATTTATTTTGTCCTGAGGCACTACTGACGAAATTTGAAGAACATCTCTTCGAATTGATAAACCAAACAAGTCAAAAGCATCTAGTCCATGAATGTTCTGTGAAGATTTGGCCTGAAGAAGTACAAAAGCAACTGTTTTTGTTACACCTTGAAAAGAGGCGGGCAGGCTACACGTTCCTAGTACGGGAATATTTTGACCTGTATATGCCGTTAGCACGTGTTGACATGGAGACAATTTTGGCGAACCCAGGAATTCATAAGTTTCTTTATTCAGTAATGTGACAGCGGAACCAGTATCAAGCTGAAACTGCACAGTCTTATTTTCAATCGAAACAGTCACAGAAAGTTTTTGCTTGTGGCGCTCGACAGGTGCGCGAATGTGGGCAACGTCTGATTGAACTTGTTTACTACACTTGCACATGCGCGGGCTGCGTACGGTAGGAGGCGGCGCAGACTCGGCACATAGATTAATATCACTGTCACTAGATGGCACTACCGCAGGATCGGCGTCCGCGCAATGCGAGGCTACTGCACTAAAATTACTTTGAGTAGCTACACCAATTCTACTGTCACTAGCTACACAGTACTGGGCAATATTACAATGAGAACTTGTAGAAGGCACTAGTTTCACTACAGGATTGCACTGTACATTGTCATTTTGCTTGTCCTGAACCCTTTTCCGTTGCACAGATGTACGCGCTCGTCGGCGCTTGCGGTGTGGCTCAATACATAGTTTTGCAATAGGTGCAGAAGAATTTCCTTGCAATTGAGAACAAAGCAAAGCACTGTTCAACTCCACAGCGTCCATGACATTGACTGCATGCACTGCTCTCGCACTTTGCGAAGCACTGTTTCTAACGTTACTGTTCTTTTAGTTTTTAATTTGCATACACACAGACTGCACATGTCCCGATTTGCCACATTGATAACAGCTTGCCTTGCGACGAGGGCAATGCGCACGATTGTGGCGAGATACACACTGAGGGCAAGACTTACGAACATTTTTCTGAAATGAACGTTGGCGCCCGTTATTCAAATTACTTTGTCTAACACGACGGGGCGACCTTTGCGTCGCACTTTCACACTGGCTACTATTCACTGTCTGTGCAGCACGGCCGGCACAAAAATAAGAATCACTAGGGCTACACTGAGAACTACGGCTAGAAAAGCGTCCGTTGTGGCGCACTGAAATTACACTGTGGCTTTGCATTTCTACATCTGCTAAGTCAAAGGTATCATGCGCTTCTATAAGCTGCAGTACACTATCTAATAAGGGGTCAGGCTGTTTTAGAATTGCTGCTCCTGAATGTTATGCGTAATCGCATCTCTCAACATAACGTCACTATAAGAGAGTCCACAAGAGCAAGTAAATTTACATTTGCGGGTTAAGCCCTTCAACTCAGTGATCCATTCCTGGTGTGACTGCTGCGGTAATTTTTTAAGTCTGAAAAATCGGTACCGAGCCGCAGCTACGAGAACCTTTCTCTCATAATGAGCATTCAATGCATCTACTATTTGTTCAAAGTCCACATCACGAGGCGATGCGTGGGGAAAAAGTTTTTGAATTAACACGAAAGTCTTGGTGCCAACTACGGCGAGAAAGAAATGTTTAACTGTCTGACCTGTTATTTGATGAGCCGCGACGAGTTCTTGAAACTGTGCGAAATAGTCACTCCATTCTTCCTCACGTTCGTTGTACTGGCGAAACGTAGGAAGCGTTGCGGCGGCAGGTGTGGGCTGCTGAAGCGGCGGCTGTTGTTGTTGGTTAGCTGCTTGCGCTGTGAGCTGGGCCACCGCTTGCAGGAGTTGTGTCATTTGAGCCGTCTGTAACTGAATAATTTCCATTAAGTTTGGGTTCGGGGTAGTAGCCATGCTGACCGATTAGGCGCCACGCATACAAGTAACATATAACGAAACACAAGTGCAATATGAAAGAGGACGCTCTGCAACAAAAAATTACACAAAACACGTAACTGAATATATTCCCCAAAAAATCTTATAATAAGGGTGGGTGGGCGGGAGCAATTTCTGTGTGCTCCGACTGCTGCTGTCTGGCTGCTGGTCCAAGGTTCGTCTATCCCATCCTCGTCGCCACTTTTGTGTCCCAGCGTCGTCGCCGCTTATGTGTCTCGTTTCCTTCGTAGGTGTCGGTGGCCGAGTGGAATGAGACCGACACAGGAATAAAGATAGCACGCTGGTGCAGGTACGGAGGGGAGCAGCCAGAAACTAGAAACACTAGAGTAAATTAGAACGAGATATATATTGCACGGAATTCATACAATACTTAACTTTTACATAGATCAGTAGTGCAGAAACCTTATACATAGTTGAGCTAGAGGCCTGCCTAGTGCCTGTCTGATAGCAAAGTCTTCACGGGTGCCTATCTGATTCCGAAGGTCTTTACTGGTTCCTATCTCAGTTCCAAGTGAACGATGTCGTTCAGTGGTGGCCACGAGCGGAGTTCTAGCAGAGGGCGCTCGTGGCTGATGTCGTAAGAACGCCGCGCCGTGCGTGCATGGCGGCGCGTGGCGAAAGTAGGTGGCGCGCACTTTGGACTTGTGCGACACCACAGGAACAATGTGGACTACAACCGGATATCAGTTGCAGAAAGTACAATAAGTTGAAGAATATTCTAACATAGTGAGTGACCCACCCACATGAACCACAGGCATTGCCGAGGTGGGGTGGCTTGCGTACCTCAACGATACAGATAGCCATACCGTAGGTGCAACCACATCGGAGGGGTATGTGTGGAGAGGCCAGACAAACGTGTGGTTCCTGAAGAGGGGCAGCAGCCTTTTCAGTAGTTACAGGGGCAACAGTCTGGATGATTGACTCAGCGGGCCTTGTAACATCAGCTAATGTGGCTTTGTCAAACGGTTACTGCGAACGGCTGAAAGCAAGGGGAAACTACAGCCGTTACTTTTCCCGCTACTGTATGAAAATATGATGATGGCATCCTCTCGGGTAAAATATTTCGGAGGTAAAATAGTCCCCCATTCGGATCTCCGGGCGGGGACTACTCAGGAGGATGTTGTCATCAGGAAAGACAATACTGGCATTCTACGGATTGGAGAGTGGAATGTTAGATCCCTTAATCGGGTAGGAAATTTAGAAAATTTAAAAAGGGAAATGGATAGGTTGAAGTTAGATATAGTGGGGATTAGTGAAGTTCGGTGGCAGGATGAACAGGATTTCTGGTCAGGTGAGTACAGGATTATAAATACAAAATTAGTGGGGGGTATCACGGGAGTAGGACTGATAATGAATAAGAAAATAGGAATGTGGGTAAACTACTATGAGCAGCACAGTGATCGCATTATCATTGTCAAGATAGATACGAAGCCAACACCGACAACAGTAGTGCAGGTTTATATGCCAACTAGCTCTGCCGATGACAAGGAGATCTAAGTAATATATGAGGAGCTGAAGGAAATTATTCAGACAATTAAGGGAGAGGAAAACTTAATTGTTATGGGAAACTGGAATTCGGTAGTAGGCAAAGGAAGAGAAGTAAAAATAGTAGGTGAATATGGACTGGGCAGAAGGAATGAAGGAGGAAGTCGCCTGGTACAATTTTGCACGGAACATGATTTAATCGTAACAAAAATGTGGTTTAAGAATCACAAAAGAAGGTTGTATGCGTGGAAGAGACCAGGAGACACCGGAAGGTATCAGATAGATTTTATAATGGTAAAACATAGATTCCGGAACCAGTTGATAAACTGTAAAACATACCCAGGGGCAGATATAGACTCTGACCATAACTTGTTAGTCATGAACTGTAGGCTAAAAAACTGCAGAAAGGTAGGAAAATAAGGAGATGGGACTTGGATAAATTGAAGGAACGTGAAGTTCTGGAAAAATTAAGAGGGAGATTATTGCGTCAATTGACAGAAACAGGGGGAAATAAAACAGTAGAAGAGGAATGGGTAGCATTGAGAGATGAAATAGTGAAGGCAGCAGAGGACAAAATAGGTAGAAAGGCAAGATCTACAAAAAAAAAAAAATCCTTGGATATCACAGGAAACATTAAAATTAATTGATGAAAGGAGAAGATATAAAAATGCAGTAAATGAAACAGGCAAAATAGAGTACAGACGACTAAGAAATGAGATTGACAGGAAGTGAAAAATGGCTAAGCAGGAGTGGCTAGAAGCCAAATGCAAATCTGTAGAAGAATGTATAGCAAGGGGAAAAGTAGATACCGCCTACAGGAAAATAAAAGAGACATTTGGGGACAAGAAAATCAACTCTACGAATATCAAGAACTCAGATGGGAAACCAGTTCTCAGCAAAGAAGGGAAAGCTGAAAGGTGGAAGAGTACATTGAGTAGCTCTACAAAGGAAATGAACTTAGAGACGATGTTGTAGGAAGGGAAGAGGAAGTAGATCAAGATGAAATAGGAGATACTATACTGTGAGACGAATTTGACAGAGCCCTGAAAGACCTAGGTGGGAACAAGGCCCCAGAGCCACTAAAGTCTCTGGGAGAGCCAGCCATGACAAAACTTTTTGAACTAGTGTGTAGGATGTATGAGACAGGTGAAATACCCTCAGACTTCAAGAAAAATGTAATAATCCCATTCCAAAGAAATCAGGTGCAGACAGGTGTGAAAATTACAGAACCATGAGTCTGATAAGTCATGGTTGCAAACTTTTAACACGAATTATCTACAGGAGAATGGAAAAGCTGGTAGAAGCTGACCTCGGGGAAGATCAGTTTGGATTCAGGAGAAACGTAGGAACCCGGGAGGCAATACTCACTTTACGTCTTATCTTACAAGATAGATTAAGGAAAGGCAAACCTACATTTTTAGATTTTGTAGATTGGGAGAAAGCGTTTGACAATGTTAACTGGAATACACTCTTTCAAATTCTGAAGTCAGCAGGGGTAAAATACAGGGAGAGTTATTTACAACTTGTACAAAAGCCAGACCGCAGTTATTAGACTCGAAGGGCATGAAAGGGAAGCATCAGTCGGGAAGGGAGTAAGACAGGGTTGTAGCCTTTCTCGAATGCTATTCAATTTGTACATCGAGCAGGCGGTGAAGGAAAGCAAGGAAAAATTTGGAATAGGGATTAAAGTTCAGGGGGAAGAAATAAAAACATTGCGTTTTGCTGATGACATTGTAATTCTGTCAGAGACAGCAAAGGACCTGGAAGTGCAGTTGAATGGAATGGGCAGTGTGTTGAAGAGAATGCACATTAACAAAGGCAAAACAAAAATAATGGATTGCGGTCTTAGGAAATCAGGTAATGCTGAAGGAATTATATTAGGTAACGAAACAATGAAGGTGGTAGATGAGTTTTGTTACTTGGGTAGTAAAATAACATATGACGGTCGCAGTACAGAGGATATAAAATGCAGAATGGCAATGGAAAGAAAAGCATTTTTGAAAAAGAGAAATTTGCTAACATCGAATATTAATTTAAGTGTAAGGAAGTCTTTTCTGAAGGCGTTTGTATGGAGTGTTGCCTTGTATGGGAGTGAAACATGGACGATAAGCAGTGCGGACAGGAAGAGGATAGAGGCTTTTGAAATGTGGTGCTACAGAAGAATGCTGAAGATTAGGTGGGTAGATCGCATAACTAATGAAGAGACACTTAACAGACTTGGTGACATAAGGAATGTTTGGCATACCCTGACTAAAAGAAGGGATCACTTGGTAGGACACATTCTTAGACATCGGGGAATCGTAAATTTAGCATTGTAGGGAAGTGTGTGGGGTAAAAATCGCAGAGGGAGACCAAGAGACGCGTATAGTAAGCAGATTCAAGTGGATATGGGCTGTCGTTCTTATGAGGAGATGAAAAGGCTTGCTCAGGATAGAGTAGGGTGGAGAGCTGCAACAAACCAGTCTCCGGACTGAAGACCATAACAACATCAGAGAGAGACATGAGGATAAGATGCCTTTAAATCAATGGTCACAGAATGAGGCTTCCCGATCAGAGAACGGAAGAACGAACAGTAAAATACATATCATCGCTTTTTGATGGAGTAAAATGTATGAAAACTGCCTAAAAAGAATTGGAATTAACAAAAACCCAAAGAAGAAATGGGGACAAGAAACAATTTCAGAAGTTGAATAATAAATTTTAATAAACCAGAGACAAAATATCAGAGAACCGGAATAAAATGCAACGAAGAATGAAAAGCTAAATTCTCTCAAAGAAGAAAAAACTGGTGGGCAAATAGAAAGAACAAGAATCTGCAGTAGTGAACCACGTTTACTTAGCGTCTTACAGTTTGGGAGTTTTAGGACTAATAACAATAATAATATTAATAGTAGTAGTAATGACATTACACGACATCGCAAGTTATGGAGGCGATCTGAAAGATTAATACTCTTCAAACGTGAAAAGCCAAGTTCGAAAAACTGTTTTATTTTTTGGGGACCGGTTTCAGTAGGCTGTGCAGCCATCATCTAGTCGTATCAAATTTTGCAAGTTGGTCATCTTATTTGAAAATGGAGATTAAATAATACCTGCAACATAGCACTTGGTCTGAATATAAAAATACAAAAGTTAAAACATCAACAGCTTCTAAGAGACTCTTACAAAATGACCAGATTGTGGTATCATAGCTCACTGAACCGGTCATCATAAAATAAATAAATATTTTGCGATCTTGGCTCTTTTCACTTTCGAAGATTATTATTAAAAATAATCACGCTTTGTTAGGCAGTTAACTCTTATTTTGGTGCCCAGTGTGCTGACAATTAGCGGCGTGGATGGGAGTGGTGTATCTGTTCGGTAACAGCAAGTGAGTTGTGTATGCATCCATCTTCAACTTTCTTGGCATGTAGTAGCATTGCGCAAGACTTCAGAAAGGCTATGTTGTATGACATGTGATACGATATAATAATGTTAATAGTGTTATTCACAAATGTGTGAATAAGTCTGTACGTTTCTAGAAACTATGTCGCCTCTTCTTCTTATTGGCTTTCTGTTGTGCTGTTATAGCCCTTTTAGATCCTACATGCACAATTGTGCGGGTCTGGCTTTGCTCGCTTATATTTCTCTGCGATTCACGCTAAGAATTTCAGGCCTGCATCACACAATCGTGGATGGATTATGGTAACATGTTTTAATTCCATGTTTCTACATTGAAGTTATATAAATTTGGTTCCATTCATTTTAATGACATAGATCTACGTTAGATATATCATTTTATGTTCATATCTCTTAAATTATTAACCATTTTTAAATGATTGGAGGTATAATTTGAAACATTAGCATATGTACAATTGTGCGTATTGTCACGAACAGAAATATAAAAATTACTGCTTCTTTGTCAGCACCTCTGAGTGATTCAGCAATCGCTGTTTCACTCAACTCGTCAGACGTAGAGGATTTAAGCAGTGATGACGATACCCACGATTCCACTTGGCTCCCACCTGCAATGAAAAATGTTGAAAACTTGTGGGAAAGTTCGTCTGTATCCTCCTCTTCAAGTGAAGATTATGGAGAAATATCAGATTCGAAATGCAACGAAAAGATAGCTATGTCATGTGTGAATTCATGGCTTCAGTAAAGGCATGGCAGTGAAGCTAACGAAGTGCGACGAAGAGACATACGTGATGATCTTGAATTCAGGATGGCAGTGGGAAATACCTAGTCTCATCACCAAATACAATGTCATTCATTGACGAAGAGCATGATGAAGGTAAGGAAGACGTAAATACAGCACGAAAGAAACGGTTCGCCTTGCACAGACAAGCGCCTGGACAAATTGGTCCATTGGCCTGTTGTTGATGTCTAAAAATCTGCAACATGTTGTCGCAGAACCCCCTACAACTGGCGTACAACAATATGTGGAAAATATTATGTGTACTTGTGTTTGTCAAAAGATGCAAACTGTTATCGCTTGTATCACGTGAAGAAATAACTATGAATTCATGTTACTGTAAGATCGGGCTGATCATAAATAATTATAGTGAAGACCCAAACCACACAATTGTGTGGGTACAAAATTTCTCGAAATTTTTGAAAACATATATATATATATATATATATATATATATATATATATATATATATATATTGTAATGAATTACTATATGTATTTTTTTTATCTTGAAAGTGTCTCACTATATTAAGGGGACCACGCTTAGTCCAGGTTGAGAGAAATCGATTTTCGGTTTTCATCGTATTTCGATAGATTGAGGATTTTAAGTACTGTGATAAGGATTTTGCTGAATTTGTTCTTCCAAGCATTTAAAGAGCATTTTCCTACCACGTGCGTTTGTGTGTCACGGTACATCAAATATTTGGGCGATGGTGACAGTAAGGCATCCAACAATGTGGTGAAATCTAAGCCATATGCAGATGCCATTATTAGAAAATTAGAATGTGTAGGCCATGTTCAAAATCATTTGGGAACAAGGCTGAAAAAACTAACTGTTGATATGAGAGGAAAAAATTAGAAGATGGAAAATTGTTGATCGGACAGGGTCGGTTAACTAAAACTGAAATAGAAAACGTGCAGGTATACTATGGGCAGGCAATTGGGAGAAGTAAAGAAAATCTGGAGGCAATGAAGAAAGATGTTTGGGCCATGCTCTTCCATGAGTGCTCTAATGATGGTAAGCCATGTCATACATTGTGTCCCTTGGGAGAAAATTCATGGTGGAAATACAATAGGGCTTAGGCAACTGGAGAATATTATTCTCACTAGCAATCTCCTCCTGCTGCTGTTATTACAGCAATTAAAGCTCTTTTCAAAGACTTGGCTCATTTTGACCTTCTAAGGAAATGTCTGCATGGGCAGACACGGAACCCAAATGAATGTTTCAACAGCATAATTTGAAACCGCCTTCCTAAAATTGTAATTGTAGGCATGCATAGAATGAAACTAGCACTTCGTAATGTTTTTATTACATTCAGTTGTGGTAATATTGGAAAGTGTTGGGTACTGAAAAAGTTGAGAATTATCCCTGGTGAAAATATGATAACTGGGCTGCAACATTGCGATACAATGAGGATAGCCGAAGCAGACAGGTCTGCATCTAATATGGCCAAGAAAGCAAGACAAACACCCAGGAAGGTGGAAAAGAAGCTGGAAGACCTGCTGGAGGCGAAAGAAGGGCCATCATATGCAGCAGGACAGTTTTAATTAACTGTAAGTAAAAAATTTCAAAAGTTTTTTCTTTCACGTCAATTGCCCAAAAACTAAAATGTTCAGTAAATATATATATATATATATATATATTTCAGAGATAAATTTCCTGAAGATAGTCTAAAAAACCGAATATATATATATATATATATATATATATATATATATATATATATAGAGAGAGAGAGAGAGAGAGAGAGAGAGAGAGAGAAATAAAACGATGTTCTACCCATCGATGTTGTAGAGCTTGCAGGAAACTTGGAGAGTTATAGTGCGTCACGTCACTGCTGGCTGGAGCAAGGTTTACTACTCTCAAATAGCTGAGGCTCCGCCCCTTTGCCAGCTCCAATTGTCTTTGATAGCCAATGAAAAGACTGCATAGATGAATTTAGCCAAAAAATTTATAATTAACCACACATTTCTTTGTCGATACCTAAGATAAAATAATTATAGACATCTTTCTGATATTAAAATTAAGATTAAAACATTGAAATACTGACAAAAAATGTATAAGTTTCTTATTAATATTTTCTAAGATATTCTATGAGTGGTACTGCAGCGCTGTATGTAATTTTACTGGAATTAAAAATTAACTATAAATTTTATTATGGTACATGGAAAAACAATTCAGGGTATGATACCTTGCAGAAAACCATTTGGTTCATTTGTCGTTGAAATTTGTGTAATGCTCTTGTTTTCTTGATAACGTACAAAGAACGGTTGATTTTTACTTTTTACGATGCTTTTGTAATGAAGTAAGGCAAATGGAATGTATTTTATATACATATGAAAAGACCATGGTCTATTGTATAAAGCTTTAGTTTATCGTTAAAAATATATGTTGTGTTGAACATTGTAAAATCTCATTGCTAATATTTTACAGTGTTACAATGCAGCATATATTTTTAATGACAACCTAAAGCTTTATACAATAGAACATAGTATTTACATTTGTATATAAACTACATTCAATTTGCCTTACTGCATTACAAAATAATCGTAAAAAATAAAATCAACCGTTCTTTGTACATTATCAAGAAACCAGTAGCTTTACACAAATTTTAACAACAAATGAACCAAATGGTTTTCTGCAAGGTATCATATCCTGAATTGTTTTTCCATGTGTCTTAAATAAATTTTATAGTTAATTTTTTAATACCAGTGAAATGACATGCAGCGCTGCAGTACCACTCATAGAATACCTTTGAAAATATTAATAAGAACCTGATACAATTTATTGTCAGTATTTTAATGTTTTAATCTTTATTTTAATAACAGAAAGATGACTATAATTATTTTATCTTAGATATCGACAAAGAAATGTGTGGCTAGTTATAATTTTATATTTTTTGGCTGAATTCACCTATGTAGTGTTTTCATTGGCAATCAAAGATGGGTGGAGCTGGCAAAGGGGCGGAGCCTCAGCTATTTAAGAGAAGTATACCTTGCTCCAACCAGCAGTGACGCACTAGAAGGCTCCAGGTTTCCTGCCAGCTCCACAACATCGATGGGTATAACATCGTTTTATTTCTCTTCATTAATTTAGTTTAAGTTCGACACTAATGTATGTAGCTGAAAGTCTTCTAAATGTAACTATGATACATTTCAGAGCTAAATTTCCTGAAGATGGTCTAAAAGAAAACCGAAATTATCGATTAAAATAAAAAATAAAAAAGAAGTTCACTGTAGGATGTTCTTAATATACATTTAAATAAGAGTGCTGTTGCCCAAAACGCGAAACAAAAATTTTTCCAAAAATATTCAATAAATATGCTCCATTATATCACAAACTATCATAGATAACTGAATGAAAATTTCAGAGGCTCTGCATACCTTAAAAAGCCACCTCTGGTACTGCATTCATTAATATTACCCCATTAGGAAGTCACAAAAAATATTTTCTTCTGAAAAACTTAAAATTTTTTGTTAATAAATTTGATAAAGTATTTCTTAAAAACTACAAAATGGATAAGTAGATTTTAGTACAATTGACTCTATTAGCATCATGTAACATACAGTATAAACATTACAGTCCTGCATCAGATAGTTTGTTTTCAGACATGGGTCAAATACTTGCCTAAAGTAACATGGGTTAGATAGGAAGGTTGTGGCTCCCTCAATGTCACATCACCTCCAACCTTGGCTCTGAAATGAATAGAAGCAGTTTTCCATACTGGTTGTTGTTTCGCTTTTCATTTTTCAGGTTCACACTGAATTTCCTCTTTTTCGAACTGGGGGTCACGCTTTCACGATTAATGCCATTACATCTCCGGGATAGGACAGGACGCGAGCTGAGCTCCTGGCAAGTTGTCGGACGGCGGAAGCGCCCTTTGACAGGCAGGTCAAAGCGCGGCTAATTACGCCGCCTCTAAATTATGGCCACTGCTAATCGGCTGGCGTAATTTCACGCTCCAGCTGCGCTTCTTCCGCGAACGAGGGAATCCGCACGGCTGAGCATCCGCCTGTAGACCGAGCGGTGGCAGACTTGCGCGTCGCTCTGCCTGTCAATCGAAAGAGACACCGTGGCAGCTACACCTGCGCCTCGAGTGGAAGGTACGTCTCGGAGCAAGTGCGATCATATCAGATACATTTGTTGTTAAATTTAATATACGAATTTAGAAGCGGTCTCTAAGTAACGGAAAATAACCTGTACTATTATTAGGAAATATTCATATAATTCGCATTCTAAACAATTTCCGAATACTTATTCCTTCAGTAATGGCCGGAAAAACAATTCCAACATATAATTTTTCGTTTTTCTGATTTCGTACTTTCTTCTTCCTCTTCATTCGTTTCGGCCTTCTAAGAACCACGTTACAAATTCTTCCTCCTTACTGGTTCTTCCCTTTTCTTCCAGTGTTCCTTCACTGTTTCTCTGTGTTTCGTGTTCCTACCTTCAGACCACGTAGTTACATTCATGATATATTTAATCGACAGTTTTTCGCAATAGCCAAGTTCTCTTACTGTCACTGTATGAGGTATGGATGTTCTACAAAATGGTGAAATGAAATTTGTGCCGGACTGGGACTCGAACCCGGGTGTCGCACTTTTCGCGAGCGGTCGCCTTAACCACTAGGCTACCCGAATACGTCTCTAGCAACGATCCAAACTTCAAATATGCCACACTGACTGCACATGTGACTCCATTACCGTAGTGACTTTTTCCTTCCTCTCTTTGAATCCTTCCATTTGTAAAATTTTTTTCCTAAAAATCTTTTATTTTTATTTCTTATTTTTTCACTTTACTTCTTCATACGTATTTCTTTACTTTCCAGATTTTTCTAGACTTTTTGACTCGATGTGGTGGTTTATTCCTTTCCCCAAAGTAAATTGCAACTTCGTCCAGTTAATCTATTGTCATCCATTCTGTAAACGTAGCCCAAGAAGTGGATTTTTTTTTCTTATCGTTTCTGGTGTGTTTTGTATATTCAGGTAAATCTTATTGTTACTTCCTATCTTCCAAAACTCTACAAGTCTTAGAGGACCTAATATTTTACTTATAATTATTTTTCTAATATTTCTAATTTATCAAGCTGTAGTTCAGTTCATTGGCATACAGGCATTCTGGTTTCACTACTGTGTTTTAGTGCCTTATATTAAGATTTGTTGATAAGCACTTTTGTTGTAAGTTTTCTTAGTGACGTGCTGGGAATACAAATGTATTCCAACTGAATGTTGCTTCTAAAAAGATTTTTTTTCCTCTTTTAATATTTCATATGAAATGCCGTCATTCTCAGGTACTCCAAAATAAGGAAAATTTATAAAAATACAAAGTTAAATTTAAAATAAGATAAATTACAATTTTGGAAACAGAAGAATGTTATAAAATACGATTCTGTAGGTATCATTGGGGAAAGTAATTGTTTTCGACCAAGATGTACAGTAGCCTGTGCTTTCGATTGGCGAGTCCTGTTCAACCTAAAAATGTATAATGAAAAATTGTGTAATTGATATTATGTCAGTTACAGTGTACGCTCTGTCCATCTTTCCATAACAGATTTTTCTATATTACTTTCTTCCCTTGTCTGAACAAGATATTCGAATTTCTTTACCTTTTCCATTTGACTAAAATCCATTACTATAAACGTCGGAGGCACTTTGTAATATTCATGAAAAATTTTGTTTTCCCGGAAGAAATTCTCAAGACTTTCATGTTGGCTGTCTTTCAAGGAGATTAACTGACATAGGTGCATCTGTAAGGCTTCCTGGAAGAATGGAAAACTCATATACAAATACTAGACAATTAATCACAATACATTTGCTCATTTTCTCCAGCACGAGTGGCTATATTTTGGATTCTTAGAGTCTTTCGTTGCAAATTCTCACAATTATCTCCATAACACAGTTGGAAAGGACGGGGATATACCATTTTACTTTCGAGATAGTGTCACGAATTAGATTTTCCATTTTAGTATTAAGTCCAATTTGACGGATTACTTTATCTAGGCTTTCCCTATTAACTGAGTAATTTTTTTTAAATTACATAAACGTTACAATTGTATCTTCAGAGTTTATTAATCAGATTTGAATTACAGATTTTAGGTTGAAAATCTTTTCCGAAGCCGGCCACGGTTGCCGAGCGCTCTGCGGCGCGCCAGTCACAGTACGCACGGCCACTTCGGTCGGGGATTGGAATCCCCCCTCCGGCATGGATATTTGTGCCGTCCTTAGTATTAGCTAGTTCATAAGTAGTTTGTAAGTTTAGGGACTGATGACTTCGTAGTTAAGTCCCATAAGCTCTACAAATATTTGAAGATTTTCGTTTCGGTACAAGATATTCCATCTGTAAATTATATTGATATTCACCTAATTGACTGTACAGTTCTACGATTGTGTTGGGTAGGAAGTAAAATAAGGTAGTGTGTGGTTATGAGTGTATGATTCAGTACAGAAAGTGTGGTGGAGATTGCTACACAGCATTTCTGCGTATGACATTCGATACTCATGCGGGGGAAAGTTAAGTTTTATTTATTTATGTGTAACATGAAACAATAACATAAATAGCAGTTATATTGCTAGAACCCATAGAAGAAGAGAGCACTAAAGTTATTTATTCATATTATTATATTCTGCACAAAACATCATAGTCTACATTTAAAAAAAAAAAAAAAAAAAAAAAAAAAAAAAAAAAAAAAAAAAAAAAAAACTGTTAATAGCTAAACTAACAAGAGGCAATGAATAATTATGAGAAATTAAATAAAAACGTCAACTTTCTAGAAATTTACCTCGCAGTGGGTCACAACGATCTTAATTCGCTTCCGAATCTCGCTTGAAACGCGAAACACTTGTCATGCAACATACATTTTCTGTCGAAATCGATATAAAAATAGGATAATGTCTTCTATTTCGGACAATACATTAAGAATTCACCCTATCATGTAGAACACAGTACTTTTTTTATTTTCTATAGATAATTTTTGTATCAAGAGAAGAAAATATAAAATTCGCTGTCAGAGTTCATACATGTATTTAATTTTACAGTACGGGGTGGGGAGGGGTAGAGGGTTACCAGAATATTTTTACTTGGAAAGTGGATCGCCAGCTCAAAAAAACGCTGAAAAACACTGCCCTGGGCCATTTAACGGGACTGCAGTCACGGCAGGCAGCTGTCGCAAATCCTTACATCGCACCCACTACACCGGTGGCACCGGAGAGACGGGTGTGTTTCGCGGGTTGCATAGTCGGCAGGCGCTCGCAGCCTGTGCGAGGTGCGGCTGGCGTGATTGGGTGCAGTCGCCGCCGCTGCCGGCGGACCGCGCCGCCTCCACCACCGCCGCCGCCTCCGCTGCCGCCCCCGCCCCGCCCCCGCCGCCCCCGCAATCAGGCGGCGGTGTGGAGGCGCGGCTGGTGGCTCCGCATGCCGATCGCCGCGGCTCGTCTGGCATGCGCCGGCCGCCACGACGCAACCCACCAGCAGCTCGTTTCCGCTGCCCGGGAGCTCCAGCTAGCGCGCCCAAACTCTCAGCCGCGGAACGGGGCCGGCGTATGCAGCCGCTTCGTGGCATCGCAGTACCTCCCACTGCTCGTCCATGTTTAGCATACTATTCAACTTAATTGTGCTTCCTGCAATTGTGACTAACATCTGCGTGGTGCTGACCACCTGCAAGAATTTCACCGTACCTAGATTTCGATCACTGTGTCATCATTATCAGTACTTACAACGAAGTTAAAACACCTACCTGGTGATCAAAAAGTCAATATAAATTTGAAAACTTAAAACACCACTGAATAATGTAGATAGAGAAGTAAAAATTGACACACATCCTTGGAATGACATGGGGTTTTATTAGAACCGAAAAAAAGGTTCTAAAAATGTCCGATAGACCTACATCTACATGAGATACTCTGCAAATCACATTTAAGTGCCTGGCAGAAGGTTCATCGAACCACCATTACACTATTCATCTTTTTGTGTCGCAACTTCGTCGCCGCTTTTGTGTCCCAGCCTCGTCGTAGGTGTCGGTGGCCGAGTGGAATGAGCCCGACACAGGAACAAAAATAGCACGCTGGTGCAGGTACGGAGGGGAGCAGCCAGAAACTATAAACACTAGAGTAGATTAGAAAGAGATATATATTGCACAGAATGTAACAATACTTAACTTTTACTTAGTACTGCAGAATGTTGATACATAGTTGTTAGAGGCCTGCCTAGTGCCTGTACGATAGCAAAGTCTTCACTGGTGCCTATCTGATTACGAAGGTCCTAACTGGTTGCTATCTCCGTCCGAAGTGGACGATGTCCTTCAGTGGTGGCCACGAGCGGAGTTGTCGCAGAGGGCGCTCGTGGCTGTCGTCGTGAGAACGCCGCGCCGTGCGTGCATGGCGGCGCGCGGCGAAAGTAGGTGGCGCGCACTTTGTACTTGTGCGACACCACACATCTGCAATTCCAATCTCCAATAGCGCGCGGGAATAAAGAACACCTGAATCTCTCTGTTCGAGCTCTGATTTCTCCTATTTCATTCTGATGATCATTTCTACCTGTGTAAGTGGGAGACAACAATATATTTTCGCATTCGGAGGAGAATGTTGGCGATTGGAGTTTCGCAAGTAGCCCACGCCGCAGCGATAAGCGCCGTTGTTGTAATGATTCCCATTCCACATCCTGTATCATTTCCGTAACGCTATCTCCCTGGTATCGTGACAATACGAAACGAGCTGCCCTTCTGTTAACTTTTAGATGTCCTCCATCAAACCGACCTGATAAGGATCCCACACTGGGCTGCAATACTCCAAAAGTAGACGGACACGCGTAGTGTATGCAGTTTAGTTTGTAGTTCTGTTACATGGCGCTTCATCTGATCAGAAAAGCAATAATTAGCTTAACAAATCAAGGCAAAGCAAAGATTATGTTCTTTACAGGAAATGCTCAATATGTTCACCATCATTCATCTACAATAGCTGTTTTCGAGGAATAGTGTTGTGAACAGTACTGTAAAGCATGTCCGGAGTTATGGTGAGGCATTGGCGTCGGATGTTGTCTTTCAGCATCTGTAGAGATGTCGGTCGATCACGATACACTTGCGACTACAGGTAACCCCAAAGCCAATAATCGCACGGACTGTGGTTTGGAAACCTGGGAGGCCAAGCATGACGAAAGAGGCGATCACCACCAAACGACGCGCGCAAGAGATCTTTCACGCATCTAACAGTACTTTTTCTTTTGTTCTAATTAAACCCCATGTCATTTCAATCATGCGTGTCAATTGTTACCTCTCTATGTTGATGTTTTAAGTTTTCAGATTTATACTGACTTTTTGATCATCCGGTATATAAAACGTAACCTGGAGCTCGAAAAGTTTTATTTTAACTCATTGTTATAAGCACTGGTAATGTTCAAACAGTGACCGAATCCTAGATATGGTGCTAAACAAAATATTTACGAATGATTTCTGAGAATCTTGTACAAAAAACAGTTGTTGAGTACAAGAGCCATAACCGGAATCAAGCCTGATAATTTGGCCGTATTATGTGGCACTAGAAGGCATTCTAATGAAAAACAATATAAGCTATTTGAAAAAAAACCTCTAGTCATTTTACCGTGCCGTTGGGGCTTGTTTACCTAACTGAACCAGCGAGTTTTCTTACCTTATGTGCAGGATTGCCCTGTAATGGATTTGTACACCAAAATTGTTGGTTCCGAAACGAAGAAAACTCTGCCATGACACGTACGCTAAACATAAAAAGAGGATAGCACATTTCTATTCAGTACAGGTTAGATGATGAAAATAAAAATTTTTGTTTAATGATTCAAATACTACTGTCTAGATTGCAAGTTGCTGAGCTTTTTATTGGTAACCGGTTTCGGTCCTACAGGACTGCTCCGTCTGCAGCCAGCGTCCACCGATAAGGTGCCAAAGACCTGATGCTGGTCCTGTAGGACCGAAACCGCTTGTCAATAAATAGCGCAGCAGCTTGCGATCTGGACTGTAGTATTTTAATTATCTATCATTTTAGATCGCTGTATCCAGGAATGCTTTCAACAATTACTGAAAATGTCTTAGAGTTTATTGAGACTAGATACCGAATATTATCTTATTTATTTTTCATGACCTATATCGATGATATATGTCAAACTTCGGAAGGCTGCAAGACCTTACAAAATATTCACTGCAGGAATTATACATTTCTGGTTGAAATTTGTAACGTATTTTTGAGTACAAATAATAGTTTACAAAATATGTAACATACCTTTCGAGACCTTGTAAAATAGTTTCTCCTCAAAATATAAAATGCATTATAGTGCACAGTCAAGTTGATAAAAGCACTTCACCAAAATGCATATCATATCTCCTTAAAAGATAAAATATGTGTACTGTTTCTGACATAAATATAAAGCAGACTGACATCAGGTAAACATTTAGTTGGTGTATTCTTACACATGTGCCAGTGGATCACAAATAGACTACACAGATACGTTTATCATAACTGAAGCATGTTGTACTTTGAAAATGAAAACAAAATTTATAGACAGATACTAAACAATTCATGCATTTATAATTAGTTAAGCATGTTATTAGTTAAGCATACTGTAGTTTGGAAATGAAAAAGAACTTTCTTTACTCAGGCTCTTTACAATCTCCCTTTAAAAAAATTCTAAGTCTACAAAAATCTGGTGATGCTGACGGAATTAGATTAATTAACGAATCAATTAAGGTGGTAGATGAGGTTTTGTTATCTGGGCATACCTTGACTTAAAAGAAGGGATCGATTGATAGGACACATTCTTAGATATCAAGGAATCGTGAATTTAACATTGGAGGGAAGTGTGTGGGGTAAAAATTGCAGAGAGAGTCGAAGAGATGAATAAAATAAGAAGATTTAAATGACTGTAGGTTGCCGATCTTATGAAGAGATGTAGTGGTTTGCTCAGGATAGAGTAGGGTGGAGAGCTGCATTAAACCAGTCTCCGGACTGAAGACCACAACAACAACACACACAACAAACTTTTAATTCCTAATTATCATTTATTTAAATAAATAAATACAAAATGAAGTATTTTTCACAATCATAGACCAACCAAAATGAAATATTTAAAAAGAATTAGATAAGATTCATAATAAAACTGCTGGTGTGCAAAACTGAAGTGCCGTTATTTACAGTCAGTGCAGCTATTTGGCGGACGCAAGCTAAAACATCTCATTGATAGCTGCCAGTACGTGACTGTTGACTGCGCTGTTCTTGTACCTGTCATGAATCGGCAGTTTTGTTGTGAATGTTTTCTCGGTTATTTGTGAGTATGAACTTCGATGAACTTCAGTTTCCTTTCTGCTATTATCATTTTTACGATGAATCGTGTTGTTTCCATTATTTTCATGCTGTTGAATGAGTATTATAAACTTTATATTCAGTAATATCACTTCCGGTTTCGTTTCAGGGGTCGTTGATTTAAGTTATGGGATAAACTTGTGTAATAATGTGTTTCAAGACCATTCTCTAACAGGAAAAGAAACAATAACTCCTTCCGTTTTTAAATTTACTATGTTATTATTCAAATGTTTTAAAAGTTTAGGCACTACGTACGATAGATGAAATATATAAATTTACTGAGTGTCTACAGGTCACTTGCTGTCTGAACACACTTCAACGAGTTGACAGTAGGATTTAGATCTTCCGCAAATGTCCTTGAGAAAACCACAATGTCATGTAGATAACAAAAACATGTCGTTCATTTAAGGCGTCGAAACAAGTTGTCTATCATGCGTACGAATGTGGTCGGGGCATTACATAGTCTAAACAGCATGACCTTCAAATTCATAGAGGCCGTAAGGTGTAATAAAAGCCGTCTTCTCCCTGTGAGCTTCGTCAACCTCGATCTGTCAGTAACCTGTTTACATGTTCATAGTTGAGAATTATGTAGCTGCTTTCAAACAGTCTAACATGTGTTCAATGAGCTGCGATGGGTAGACATCTTTCTGATTTTGTTCAGCCGCCGATAGTCGACACAGAAACGCCACGTGCCATCCTTCTTCCTCATGAGGACTACCGGAGACGACCAAGGCCTGTCCGAAGGTTGAATAATGTCACTGTGCAACATCTCCATTTCTTCCTCAATTATTCGTCTTGCAGCTGGCGACAGTCTGTACGAACGCTGGATATTTGGTGGATCAGTATTGATTCGGTGTTTTATCGTGGGCGTTTTCATCTGGCCCTTCTGTTGCCTGGCCTGGAAAACACCTGAAACTTGGTGTAGTATGGTTAACACCTGCTGACGTTCTTCCTGCGTCAGACCAGGCCCTATATACAATGTAATTTCATCTAGTGAGTTGTCGGCAGTAACAGCAGAGTATGGGACTTCGTCGATGACATTGAGGTCAACGTACTAAGACTCCAAGAGTACGACGTCACAGTGGTATTGAAGAGCGGGCACAAACACAAGGATGCCGACTACCTTTCGAGGAATCCATTAGTGGAAGACAAGAGCACGAGTGAAATTTCAGCTCTCACTGAATTAGGTGATCTTATCGGACTATCAGAAGAGTTATTAGTCCGTATCGTGTCATACGCCGCCTGTCAGACGTAACATACGATGTTGAGGATAATGAGCAGTCGTAGAAACTACAAAAATTAAGAGACATTGTTCACGTCCTTTTCATGAAGCCTTACTACGATCATAAACACCAGATAGGCGAGAATGGCTACTTTTTCAAGGACTGTAATGATACTAATGAAGCCAGAACAGAAACGTACTCATGCAAATGGGAAGGATTTTCCAGAACTGCCATACAGAGGACGCATGACAAGATTAAGAGCCAGGACATTGCAGGAGGCTTCAAAGGGAACCTATCAGCGGGTCAATGTTTTTTCAGGAGAGGGAGCAATGCCGCGAGACTCCACGTTAACCGTCGTCAACGAGATTTCCCGACGTATTAGCGACTGTCGTCCATGGAGGATTTTCCTCTGAGGTGGCCTCACCACCATAGATGGTGGCTAGGCGAGCAGCTGATCTCTGTAAGGCGACGGTGATCGGCGGCGGCGTGTTGGAGAGCGAACTTGTTCAGGATACGACGACGGGCTTCGTGATACGGGGCGACAGTAATCATCTGCAGTTGACTGCCGTTGAAAGGACTGCTCCGACGGTTGGCGTCTTCTCTCCCTATCAGTGTCGTACGACATGTCCGGGAAGCTCACAGTGAAAGCACAATGGCGTATTGTCTTCTGTCCAGATATCTGTCCTCCTGCGAGGCTTCACAGTAGCTGGAGGAGTTGGTTGTGTTTGCGTTAGTCGCTTTCTAAGCTGCCGTTTGGCGGCTGCGGTGTAAAGCATAGTAGGGGGAGGCCGTTCTTCACGTCGGGTATGACTGGCGGGGATGACAGGCGCTAATATTTCAAATACCTCTTCCTCTGCAGCGTCGGCTCCCTCATGACATACAGGACTGGCATCCATGGGCATAATGTTGGTCTAAGAGTCCCGGCTGCCATAAACTGTTGTAATTCGTCTCTCACAATTTGTCGTATGAGAGAAGAAAAGTCATGCTGGTCTTCCACAAGAGCCATAGGGACTACATTCTGGAGTCTATCGTACGTCTTTCGTCCAACCCTCCTCTGTTGCATCACTACAATTTTCTGGCACCGTTGAATGAACGTCTTTCAATAGAAGCAATTGATACATTTACGCAATGTCTTTAGTCATGTGTGAAACTTTGTCGGCCTCCGTCATATCCGGGTTAACTACGTGACACAGGGCTAAACACTCCGTATAAACAAACGACTGTGTTAACTCGCCATGTTCTTAAATTGCTCTTCTGATAAACAGACTTGAGAATGGCGGTCTCCAAACGTCTTAATTCGGTCTTGAATATTTCCCATCTATCTAGCTTGTCTTCGTTTTTCAAATCACTGCCGGGCCGGGCAAAGCACATACTTTGATCCCATCTATTATACTTGGCGACTCTGTCGAATCCTTTCAGCAATTTATTTGGGTCCTGTCCAGCGTCACCTGAGAACACCGATGGGTGTCTTATGTGCAACTGGCTTACCGCTGATTTGCATCAATGCGTATTGTGTTTACACGGATCTTCGGACAGAGCTAGTCAGCATACAATTTCTATTCCGGTTCTTGTCCGTGTAAGCGACCGCTCTTACGCGGCCTAATCGGGGCCACAATGATGCAGATGTATTGCAGGATACCCGGCACAAATAATAAATACAAAGAAATACATTTTTCCACTCGTGGCGGGATTTGAACTGCTAACTGCAAGCCCAGCGTTCTGCGATGCTAACCACTGCCCCAGTCGTCCTGTCGGAAGACTTGCGGTAATATGTTTCACAGTTTTGTATCTGACGAAACTATTTTGGGCATGAAAATAATAAGTGGCTTGCATCAAGGCGGATCCACAACCCCACATTTGTAACACAAACACTGACCAACAAATATGATTAAAATCACAATTACAGGTAAAGTGCTTTGGATGAATGTCAATACCACCGTACCAGCAGATTCATTGTGTTTAATTTAACCAATAGAATCTAACGAGGAGTTAGATATTATGCACTGTTTAGTGCACGTGGAATATACTGATGGGACAAAAAAGAGTACAGGTACTCATCGATAATTTTGGTGCAGAAGATAATAAATTAAGGAATGTAATGTTTTGGCAACCATAAGTGTTTTCGAGGAAGAATATAGGGATAATAATAGGGAAGCAGCATGCTACAAAACTGCATTCTTAGATAATGTCACATTATATGAAATAGAATTTAACTCTTTTGAGAATATATTTAACGCACAAGGATAGCTACTGACAACTGAAATTACGCGGCATAGAATACCGCAGTTAAAAATCCTCGGAAACCGTCTAGGGTTGTACGCTATTTACAACCGTTACTGGAAGAATTTAATGAGTAGAAGATGAATGATGGTATCAACGACTATCTGTTCACCGTTCAGCGCGAACATTGTTACAGAACCTATAATATTGGCTGAGAGCAAAACTATATAAACATTCTTTTGAGATTTCAGACATTTAAGTAGATAATTTCGAGTAATACCCATAGGAAACTTTCGGTTATAATTGTGCAACCGTATCTTCCTACGACTGACGTCAGAAGCGGATGCCATCAATTCAGTGTGCGAAGGAGCACAGACACAAAACTGTGAATGAATATAACACCATCCTCAGTATCAAACATGTCACTTCGAGTGAAAGGCAGAATGTCTGACAAGGTTATCACAAATCAGCAAAATATCCTTCACAATACGAGTGAACTGTTATGGCGAGTTTTAGATCGAAGAGTGACGATCGAACTTACAACTCCAACATCAATAAGTAAATGCTCGATCTTTCGATACAAGAATGTAAGGGCAACTTGAAAGACACTTAACTAATCAGTTGCTCGTAGAATCGCAGCTGTTCTCAGAACCAACGGTGGGCCAGGTCCTTATTAATAAATATATTGTCTTTGTTAGGTATTTATACTGTTTTGGCCAACTCCTGTAAGTGTTGTGGATGCTGCGGCTTCCCCAGTAGTGTCAATATGACTTGCTGTCATGGGATGCTAGTACGCTGATGGATAACTACAAATCGGGTAAACGTTTCCCAGTAAGAAGTCTTGTTTTCAACCTTTTCTCCCCCTGTAGGTCACAACATCTACGCCGGCCTCGGTGGCCGAGGAGACTGAGTCGCTCCAGTCACGGTCTGCACGGCCACTACGGTCGGGGGTTCGAATCCCCCCTCGGGCATGAATATTTGTGCCGTCTTTAGTATAAGGTAGTTGATAAGTAGTTTGTAAGTTTAGGGACTGATGACCCCGTAGTTAAGTCCCATAAGCTTAACAAACATTTGAACATTTGAACAACATCTACGTGGGATACTCGGCAAATCAAATTTAACTGCCTGGCAGAGGGTTCATCGAACCAACTTTGTACTATTCATTTACCATTCCACTCTCGAATAGCGCGCGAAAAGAAAGAACATCTGAATCTTTCCGTTCGACCTCGTATTGAATTCTGATGATCATTTATAGCTATGTATATGGCATTAAACAATATATTCTCTCATTCGGAGGACAATGTTGGTGATTGGAGATTCTTAAGTAGACCACGCCGCAGCTACAACCGCCGTTGTTGTAATGATTCCTATTCCACATACTGTATCTTGAAAATACAAAACGATCTGCACTTCTTTGGACTCTTTCGATGCCCTCCGTCAATAAGGATCCCACATGTGGCAGCAATACTCCAAAAAGGGACGGACAAGCGTAGTGCATGCAGTTCCTTTAGTACTTCTGTTGCAACATATAAGGGTTCTACCAATAAAACGCAGTTTCTGTTTCGCCTTTCCCATGATATTATCTACGTGTTCTTTCCAGTTTAAGTCAGAAGTAATAGTAATTCCTAAGTATTTAGTGGGGTTTACCGCCTTCACATTCGATTGATTTATCTTGTAAACAAAATTTAACGGATTTCTTTTCGTACTCATGTGTACAACTTCACACTTCTCATTATTTGGAGTCAAATGCCAATTTTTACACCATACTGTTATGTTATTTATATCGTTCTGCAGTGGTTTTTCATCTTCAGATGACTTTACTACACGATATATGACGGTGTCATCTGCAAACAACCTAAGACTTTCTCCCAAATTGTTTGCGTAGGTAACAACAGAGGACCAGTGAAACTATCGTTTGGGACGCCGGATATCACCTCTGTTTTAGTCGTCGCCTTACCATTGATTACGACAAACTGTGTCCCTCTGACAGAAAATCCCCTATCCAGTCACAAATCTGGGGCGATATTCCATAACCACGTAATTTGTTTAACAGCCGTTTGTGTCAAAAATCTTCTGGAATCCTAGAAATACGGAATCAACTTGAGATCCCTTGTCGACAGCACTCATCACTCATCACATGAGCGATATTTTGAAAACCCTGGGATCAACAGATCGTTCTGTTCGAGATAATTCATAATATTTAAATACAGGATACGTTCCAAAGCCCTGTTGCAAATTGACGTCAAAGAAATAGGCCACTTGTTTAGTGGGTTACTCCTACTGCCTTTCTTGAATATTGGTGTGACCTGTGCAACTTTCCAGTCCTTTGGTACAGATCCTTCACGGAGCGAGCTGTTGTATATGGCTGTTATGTAAGGAGCTATCCCGTCAGCATAATCTAATGGAAATCTAATGGGTATACACTCCGGACGAGACTACCCTGCATATTACACCATCTGCCAACATGGGACTACTGGCAATCGTTTCTGTGTATCGTATGCTGACGGCAGCTGGTTTTCTAATGAAGAAATAGAACTACTGTGCAAGCAGGCAATAATTCAATGTTTTTTTAATTTGTTATAATAATTGAAGATGCACTTAAAATATTCTCTCTCTCTTCCTCAGTCTCTCTCTGTCTCTTTCTCTCTATCTATAACTGTGTGTGTGTGTGTGTGTGTAATACAAGAAAGTTATGAAAACGATGGACAGACATTATCTTAATCATATTAGTGACATTACACTAAGCATGAAAAGGACATTGCGGCACATTCTACAGGCATGTACCTCCATAACAGTTCACCAGGTGGGGCCAGAGGTGGTCATGAATATCTTTGGATTTACATTTATAACTGACTTTGTTCCCACCACCCGAAAATAATCCCTCCGAAATAGAAATAGTAAATGGCATTTAAGCCCAGGAGTTTGTAGTGAGATTAATTATGTAACTGGCTCCCATATGAAAATCACTTGACTTATTTGTGGGGTCACAAAATTATAACGTCCAAAGCTAGGCCATCAAATTGTGTCTGATTATTTATTTATAACCTGTAATAACTTCAAATATTTGTAGAGACTCTTCACATTCGTTTTAGTGATCGTCATCGCAATCATCATTTTGAGCTCTTCAACATTCACTGCTGGCTGAAGATCTACTGAATGCTTTTCCCATTCAGTATGGTACTTTGTGTTATGCATTGAATTTGTTCGCTTTTGACTTCCAGAGTTGTTATCTTCCATCAGCTCATCTATTAGTTCTTTGAGTCATCGAATGCATTAAAAGGCTACTTTGGGCTACCATCCACTCACATGGAATCATGTCCTGTTAGACCTGCACTTTCCTTTCTGCAGGCACGTACAGATTGGGTGACGGGTGATAATGAAAGTCTGTGTATACCTACACACTCTGATTTATGTGGATCACAAACCCTCTTCTCCCCACTGCTCACATTCAGAGTACATGAATTTTACAAGAAAATAATAGAAAATTCTCACTGGCGCGATTATTAAAATTTAATGTATTTTAATATCCTACCGTGTGAAAGCTTTGTTATGAAAACAGCTTCATTCACCATAAGAAATTTATGATTATTTTTGTTGCTGTCGATCCATTAATTTTCAACTGTTCTAAAATGTAAGAACTCATTAACTGGTTCTGTAGGTTAATTAATATGTGATTATGTATTGGCTTAAACGGGCTTTATGCATCAGTGAATGTTAAATAACGTTACATAAATTCATCATCATCATAAAGGCTATGCCTTGTCGATTTAGCCACGTCCCTCCCTCATTGCCATCCTCTTCAATTCCTCGTATGACTTTAGGCACATTTATTCTTTGATGTTGTTAAAAACGTTGCTCTTTGCCTGCCTCTTGGTTTCTTTGCTAAAACTATTCCTTCAAATATATTCTTTAGGAACTGCTTCTATCTCGCAATCTGCCCTATAATTTTTACTTTTCTTCTCACTTTAGCAGCGTTCTACGCTCATTCATTTCTTTTGGCACGTGATCATTGCTCTTTCTCTCCACCCATTTTGCTTTTGTCATTCTTCTCCATTAGGCCAGTCGTCGTAGACAAAAAAAATGCCCTTAGATCCAAAAACATTGCAGGAAGCTGAATTTTTGGTATGTTGTTAGGACATGTTAGTGTAGTATTAAACCAAGTTTGCAGCTTCGAAATCCTTTAGCTTAACTTTTAAGATCCAAAAACCCTCGAAATTTTCGGACTTTTTTCTGGTTTTGCCTTATAACTCTTGAAGGGTGGTTTTTTGACGGAAAGTCACTCGCACCTTTATTAATGTAGATAAAATATTCTAAAATTTAAGCCCAACCGCAGCTCAGTAAGTCAAATTCTTCCCGAGATATTGGACTTCAAAAATTGACATTTCTCCAAATAGTTCAAATTTCCGATTTTAGTCATGTTTCGGCTAGAATATTGGCTCAAATGTTCATCCCACTGGGAAAGTCGTATAAAACAAAGTTATAGAGCAGTTATTTAGCTTTAATCTAAGTACAGAACGAAACCCATAGGCCCAATAGATTTCTAGTTATCGGTAAAAAACGAAAAGTTGGAAAAATCGAATTATTCAATAAACTGACCCAGATGAATTTCAGTCCTCTTATTCGATATATGTTAAAGAAAAAAAAGGAATTACTCATTGACGATCGTTATTAACGCATTATATATAAATAGGTGTAATTTATGTGTTAGAGCATACCAATATTTTTTTGAAAGTAGGTATTGCTGCAAAAACAACGAAAGCGTCTCAGTTTGTGAGTATTGGTCAGCCATTGAGGGACTGGGACTTACGTCCGTAGCAAGGCCCTCACTCCGAGTGGTGAATCTGCGGGTGTTCTGTCCTTATTCCCAAACTTCTTGTCTCCGAGACCTTCCTCACTACACCTACTATGTCCGTAGAAACGGCCATATTCGGATCTGTGAAGAACGTTTCAAACAAAAACCGTCTAAATCTCGATCGTGGTGGTGTTTTAAGTACTTGGTGTTTTACAATATGGATGTCTATTTCGGGGTCGTCGGGAAGTGCTTGGAGAGGAAACAGTGAGAGTGAAAAAGCGTGGAATTTAGATGCTGATAAAAGTGTGTCAGAAACGTGGGCTCGAAAGGAACGAGGTTTTTGTGCAATTTAAATGAATTTTCCGTACATGACGCATGCAGGAAGAGGTACACTGTGGAAATTAATGTGAAAGCATCTGTCCAGCGAGGAGAAGATGTTTCATCTACTCAACCATCGTCTTCGCGTGGTGAAAGGCTGAGAAGTGCGTCGGGTTCAAGGCGTCACATCACTGGAGATTTTTGTTTCCTTTGTAGTGAAAAATTCTCCAAGGAATATTTCGAAAAGCAAATAAAATTGGCTAAATATCTACGGGATGAACTCCATCAAGTGGAAACACTGGAAGTGAAAGAATCGATTGTGGAAAAAGCTAGACAAGCTGGTGAATGGGGACAACAGATTCTTCAGCGTCTTTCATGTGTAAGTGAGCTTGTTGCTAATGAGGGTAAATAACACAAACATTGCTACCTAAAATTACACTCCTTGTCGCGCTCTACTGGTGCTGGAGGTAAGCGAGGGCGTCCTGGAAATCCCGTCCTTATCGAGAGTATGGAGCGTATATATGCATACCTTGCAGAAACAAGAGAGGGTAAACCAATTTTCCACAAGTGACTTGATTGCAGAGAACTTCACAGATAATTACAAACCAACAGTTGCAAGTGTTCAAGCTCATCTAAAAAGCCGATATGGAAAAAATATTATTTTTGCGCATGTTGGTCCGTATCACAGCCTAGTCTTGATGTTCACAGACATTGGACAAAACATTCTTTATGAAAGGTGGTACAATCAAAGACTTAGCGATCCTTCTGAAGAGCGGCTTAAAGTTGTCAGAGTTGCAGCAGAGATTATCCTGCAAGACATTCGTTCCCAAACATTCGACACTACTCAATATCCCCCGTCAGATGCCTTTTTAAAGGACGCAAGGGCAACAGTTCCTGATTCTCTGCAACTGTTGCTTGAACAGATTATCCTGAAAAACAAACGTTCTTCTCTCGAACAGTGGAAAAAGAGCATAGGATTTGCTCATGGAATCATGGCTGTAACGAGACCCAAATCTTTCCCATCCTCAATTCAAATAAGCTTTGGAACCTATTTGTATAGAAAATGTGAATCAAAGCACCTTGTTGAACTTTTCCACAGTATGGGAATTTCTTGTACATATACGGAGGCTTATGCGGTTTGAAAGTTCCGCTATCTTCCGTGGAGAAGTGACCCAACTATTTGACAAAGGAGCTTTTATGCAGCTTGTGTTCGACAATGAAGATGTGATTGTTAACACAATTGAGGGAGAAAAAACGTTCCATGAAGTGGGTGGTATAGTGATCATGACCCCTCATTCATCCGTTCGCCCAGACAAAAACATACTACGTTTGAAGTCTGTTTCTGCAGAGTCTATCAGGTTCACACACTGCGACACACATTAAAGATTCTTGTATTAGAAAGAAATCTGGCTTGTCCGCCATTTCAATTAACGAAGTGAAAATCGCTGAAGACATTTTGCGAAAATCCCCAGACCTGCTGTGGTTGTTTGGAAAAGCAACTAACATGACAGGCATCCCAGGATGGAATGGATTTATGAAGCAAGTGACAGAAGATCTTCCTTACAAACGTTCAAAGATTGTATATCTCCCTTTTATCCACGCTCCCCCAACCGACTTCGACATTGTTTTAACATCATTTGCGGGAAGGAAACATGTTTTGTGACCTACGACCAACCACTGTACTTTAAAGCCCGAGAGAAACCAGCATTCTCAGCTCGTCAACACAGCTTGGAGGTTTTCACCTCCTCGTGTCATTCATGGGGGCCATCGGTGCCATAATGGCAGGTAGTGGACTCAAGGAACTTCTCTGTTCAATATATGCTGAAAACAGTGTTGAAAAACTCCTATTTATAATCAATGCGTTAATAATCATCGTCAATGAGTAATTCCTCTTTTTTCTTTAACGTATATAGGATAAGAGAACTGCAATTCATCTGGGTCAGTTTATTGAATAATTCGATTTTTCCAACTTTTCGTTTTTTACCGATAACTAGAAATCTATTGGGCCTATTAACTTCGTTCTGTACTTAGTTTAAAGCTAAATAACTGCTCTATAACGTTGTTTTGTATGACTTTCCCCGTGGAATGAACATTAGAGCCGATATTCTAGCCGAAATATGACTAAAATCGGAAATTTGAACTTCTTGGAGAAACAAGTCAATATTTGAAGTCCAATTTCTCGGGAACAATTTGACTTACAGAGCTGCGATTGGGCTTAAATTTTAGAATATTTTATCTACATTAATAAAGGTTTGAGTGACTTTTCGTCAAAAACCACCCTTCATGAGTTATAAGGCAAAACCACAAAAAAGTCCGAAAATTTCGAGGTTTTTAGCCCTTAAAAGTTAAGCTAAAGTATTTCTAAGCTGCAACTTCCTACAATTTTTGGACCTAAACATACCTGACGACTGGCCTACATATCCACATTTCCGTTGCCTCCTGTCTCTTTTTCCTAGCCTTTCCCAGACTCCATACTCCACATACTTATGTTAAGACACTCCAAACAAAAGTTTGGAAAAACTTTTTTCTAATTTCCAGTTTTATTTTGTTGTCTATTAGTAAATTCTTTTATTTTGGGAAGCTTGCTTTGCCTAGGCTTTTCTTCTCTTTATATATCACTGTTATTACATACAATGACTGTGCTCCTCAGATAACAGAAGCTCCTAAACTTTTCTAGAATGTCTTCCATTTTAATAACATTAGCATTTCCTTTGTCTTCTTTACTATCATAGACTTTTTTTTGTTCATTTTTAGACTAAATTCTCTCAATATTCCGTGAAATGTTACCACATGAACTCCAAATCTTTTACGGAATAAGCAATTACTACTATATCGTCTACAAAACGGATGCATTGTATGCGTTTCCCATTATTGTCAATACCTTTTCTCAATTCTTCAATAGCTTTTTCGATAAATATGTTAAACAAGTTCTAATGACACTTTCCGTTTTTGGCTTGGTGTTGCCATTAAGTTTAAGGTTCGATACCGCTATTAAAATTTAACAGATCGTGAAATATGACGGAGAAAAGTAATTTGAAGAAGTGATATATTGAACAAAATATGAAAGATTCCGCACTGAGTGCTTAGCGACACTAACTGTTAGCACAAAGACAACACCAGACAGCCTCACTACAAAAGAAACTGGCGGAATCCGTACCTTACCTGGTAAAAGTAATGTCCTACTTTTGTAATAATATCTCTGTAGTTGATCCTGTATGGAACGATTTATTCTATATTGTATAGTAATGCTTGGTTTTCTGATCTTTGAATGCAAAACTTTTAGGATCATGGTGAATTTAATATCACTGGTAAAATTTGCAAAAAATCATCGGACTTCGTTTACTGACAGAAGATTTCTTGCAGGTATTGAAATCAGATGTTGAATATTAGGAAAAAGGTGAAACTGCTAGATGTATGTTCTCACAGCCATTTACCATTGTCGTGGGTTCATGAACTAATTGCTGTATATAGAGGTGTACGCATAGCTACAAATAACTAATAGGTCTTTGTATAAACTGTTAATACTTGCACGTCACCTTCTTGAAGATATTCAGTTTGATATCTACAGTCATGATAAGAACATGCGAGGCATAGAAGCAGGGATAAGATAAAAAAGAGCGTTTATAAGGAGATTGTAAGATAATTCGTATACCATGCGTGACGTCTGCCGTATGTAGCACATACCCACTAACACACACACACACACACACACACACACACACACACACACACACACACACACACACATATATATATATATATATATATATATATATATATATGTGTGTGTGTGTGTGTGTGTGTGTGTGTGTGTGTGTGTGTGTGTGTGTAGGGTGTTAAAAAATTGTTCAAATGTTTGTAGAGTCTATGGGACTTAACTACGGGGTCATCAGTCCCTAAACTTACAAACTACTTATGAACTACTTACAACTAAGGACAGGACAAATATCCATGGCCGAGGGGGGATTCGAATCCCCGACCGCAGTGGCCGTGCAGACCGTGACTGGAGCGCCTCAGTCTCCTCGGCCACCGCGGCCGGCTAGGGTGTTACAAAAAGGTAAACAATGTTTACATACAAACTTTAATCTTACTGCCAATTATATATTTATAATGTGGGTCGCCATTATGTTTTACAATACATAGGAAATATATTCCTGATCCAACTGAACAGTGGTACCAGAGCAAAGCCAAGCATTTAATTTACTCAAGTAATGCCTTACTTCTCACATTGAATAATAATAAAAGTAATATTCAATTAAGAATCTGTTCATGAAATGTTAATATTACAGTCCCCAATGCTACCAATATACATAAACTATTTTCTCCTCGAAAATAGTTACTGGGGTTACAGAAATAAGGTTATGCAAAATTATTGACATTGACATATATTGATAGAAAAATGTATAAGCAAAGGAACTATAATAGTGTGTGACCAGCTGTCACACTGTGAACACGAAAGTTTAAAGATTCGACTGTTCAAATACATCTTAAAATGAAAAATAAACTTGTAAAGGAAGAAACTAAATTCAGATGACTGGCTGTGTCGTTAAGAGCCTATTATTAAGTCAGATAATAAATAGACCTCATTAGCTCATCCCACGCTGAGAGAACAGAATGAATGTAGATACAGTAAATAGTCCCATCAGAACAGAAGAGACTGGATCAGCGCAAGGAAATACTATATCAAAAACTGTGGTGACGAACGTGCGTCGGCGGCGAAGACTGGAGCAGCAACTGTGGATTCTAACCGCGAAGATACAATCACTTCGCCAGAAGAGGTGCGGCGATATTTAACTTCAGCTTCTGTTACCACGGGCAACGGAAACGATCACAATCGATAGCTCCAAGAATATCAGACGATATTGGAACTACTGATGCGGATCAGTAGCTGTGATCGGCTGACTTATTTTTTATGTCAAGCAGCAGAAGAGATAACACCGTAAAAGCGAGAAGTCTACTTCTATCTTTTACGCAAACACCTCTTCCGCAATCTGAACACAGAAATAACAAGGTAGTATGAGGCCCCGAGAGCAGTACACGCAGGCAGAATTCATGGTTAACAGTAATGCTGGAACAAAATACTGAAGTGTGGTCGCAGACGGCGAACACACTAAATTCTACGTCGGTCTGAGGTCGCACCCAGCGAACCAACACTCCGAAAACGCAAGACCGCGCAAACCGCAATTGCGGTGCCTAACTCGACAACAATGCGATTCGTCCAAGAGCGGCAACTGCTTTTACGCCTCAAAAAGCCAATCTCATCAACCCGCTAATGCCCTTCTTCCAATTCTCCGGGAGTTGCGTACAACAATACGTAAAATATAACTCAGATGGCCAATCACCGAGCTTTCCGCAATCGGCTCTGCAGACCCCTCCGCGACATACAGAATTCACACGCCAAGTCACGTAGGGCCTAGATTACTAGCAAATTCTCTGCAAATTATCTCTAGCTGGCATCTTGCCGCCTGTTTTTACAATTGCTAGCGAAAGTGTCCTGCTGGGCCAGACAGATTTCACTTCGCAGAGACAAAGGACGTGGAGCGTCCAGTCATTTATTAAATTGTAAACTATGCTACTCACTATTGACACTGTTGGGACGGAAAGGTAATGGGGCGTCCCGCAACCACCAAATGTTTTATATAGATGGATGAAAATACCAGCAGCAGGCCGCGGTGGAGTAGCCGAGCGGTCTAAAGCGTTTCGCTGCGGAGCGCGCAGTTGCTCGCCGTGGGGGTTTGAGTCCTCCCTGGGGCATGGGTGTGTGTGTGTGTGTTGTCCTTATGTTAGTTTACCTAGGTTTAAGTAGTTTGTAGGCTACGTACTGATGACCACGCAGTTTGGTCCGATAGATATACAGACAGACATACCAGCAGCAGTATGCAAATTCTTTGTTAAATTTTGTGCAATAACCACAATTCTCCCGCATATATGATATATAAATATATCACCTCAATAAGACATGATACTTCGTACAATACCTTATTGCCAATGGACCTTCTTCAAGATCACTTATGACAATCATACATATGCAAAAAAAAGGAAGCCCCATTTTACGATATAATTGACACTAAAATGTTTTTACATAGTGACTTTATAATATATTTATTGTTGGACAGTAGTTTTTTCATATCTGTGACTTGTTTTTTACTTACCAATTTTTTAATACATATCATAATGCATTTATTGATTAACTGTATTACTATTTTAATATTTGTCTTCTTCGGCTAGGGGCCTGAAGATGACGCAGAGAAGCACCGAAACCGGTCGCACAACATCTAAAATATAAATAAATAAATAATATGAAAAAATAAAAAAGAAGCACTGGATCTAATAAAGAATTTGCATACAGCTACTGGTATTTTCACCCATCTATATAATCTAATCGACTGCGTCGCAATTCCATCTACTATGGAGATAATTATCAAACGTTTTTTCTCTCCAGAGCACACGGCCAGCTGTCACCAGTGCCGCGGCGTTAACAGCGCTAAGTATCTGAATTTAATTTGTGTCAAATTTAATTTGCCAGTTTAGTTCATTTTCGTTAGTACTGTTTTAAGAGCTTTATTCCCGCGTACTTGCATATTTCGTTAGTACTACTGTTTTGATAGTTTATTCTATCGTATTTTATAAATACCGTTGTGTTTAGTCTTCGTCTTTGACCGGTGTATTTCAAAACAAGTCAGAGACCGTTACTAAGCTCGTTATCAGTCAGTCCAGTGCCAGCTGTCACCAGCGCCGCGGCGTTAACAGCGCTAAGCTGCCGGACTCAGTTTTGTTGATTTGACAGTGTAGTTACCACTGACCACAGTTAAGTCAGCAGCCAGCCGCCTTCATTAGAGTACTAGGCTTCTTTAAAGTTCTTAATTGCTGTTAATTGTATCGATAGGATGGATAGGATGTGTGCCTGCTGTGTGCGGACGCAGGAGGAGTTGGCCGCGGTTCGCGAACAGCTGAGCGTGCTGTTGGCTACGGTCAGCCGTCTTCAGGCTGCTGTCTCGGGGTGCAGCGATGGTGAGGAGTCTGGTGCGTCGAGTGGAACACCTCAGGTGTCTCACGCTACGCTCTCGGTCCCTGCTACCGAGGCACCTTCAGGTGTACCGGACGTCGTCGAGCCGCCTTCTCCGCAAGGGGAGTGGCGGATTGTACGGCGTTCGCGTCGCTCGAGGCGGAAGGCCAATGTGGAGGCTGGACGTCCGTCCGCGCCCTTTCGTCCTGTGAGTGAAAGTGTGGCCACTCCTTCAGCAGGGTCCGAGCAGGTGCACGGGGGGAGGGGATTATTAGTTATTGGGAGCTCCAATGTCAGGCGCGTGATGGAGCCCCTTAGGCAGATAGCGTCCAGATCTGGAAGGAATTCCAACGTGCACTCGGTGTGTTTGCCGGGGGGCCTCATCCGAGATGTGGAGGCGGCCTTGCCGGCGGCTATCGAGGGTGCGGGGTGCAGTCGACTGCAAGTCGTGGCTCACGTCGGCACCAATGACGCTTGTCGCTTGGGTTCTGAGGACATCCTCAGGTCCTACGAGCGGCTGGCGGAATTGGTGAAGGCTGCTGCCTTCGCGCGCGGGGTGCAAGCAGAAGCGCGGAATGTATATCGGAAAGATAGATCTGGAGGAGGAGTGTTCATCGCTGTGGACAAAGATATTGTTTCTACTGAGATCGAGGTTGAAAGTAACTGTGAAGTTATCTGGGCACGCATAACAGGTCTAAAAGAAGTAAAGTTAAGAGTTGGGTGTTTTTACCGGCCCCCCAGTGCTGCTGTAGCAGTTTTAGAATCATTCAAGGAAAGTCTACACCAGGTAGTGCATAGGTATCCGGGCCATGTAATATTAGTCGGAGGTGACTTCAACCTTAAGAGTATAGATTGGGACCTCGCTAGTTACATTTCAGGCGGTACAGACAAGCAGTCTTGCGAGCTACTTTTGGACACATTCTCCGAAAACTATCTTGAGCAGTTAAACCGGCAACCCACGCGCAATGGAAATATTCTAGACCTTATAGCCACAAACAGGCCTGACCTTATTAATGATGTCTGTGTAGAGACAGGAATTAGTGATCATGATATCGTCATAGCGTCGATGGTGACCAAAGTTCATAAACCACTCACTGCTGCGTGTCAGAGGCAATAAACATCAGAAATTAAGCAAATTAAAATAATAAAAAGACCCATGAGGCGAGAAATAGAAATAAAAGACAGAAAAGAGACATCTCTGAAGATGTTTAACCTTGTCTCCAAGAGTGTATAAATGTAGTCTAATTTTCAAAATATTACATTACCCGAAATCAGGTAAAACAAGTCTCAAGCAAAGTAAATGAACATACCGAGCATGCAAATATTATCACAGTTTCTTAAACACACCAGGTTGCAATTCATTATTGATCTTAAACCGCTTTCAGCTAATCGATTACGAGTCTGCCTCTACAAACCTTATAAATTACACTGAACTGACATCATGTTACTGTAGACTGCCATTAACAGAAGCAGTAATTTTACTTTGGCAACATTTTCATATTTGTGTTATATAATTCGCAACCACGTTTGGTGACTAGGAAATATGAAAGTAACAGCATTAATAACAAGAGCTTCGCAAAGACATTAAAGATATACGTGAAGCATTAAATTACTACACAGACGTTTTACACTTTTTTTTTCAGGTAGATCGATGGTTGGAGCTCGTTGGTTCATGTTCATTCTTAGAGCTCGTTAAGTAATTGTCTCAGCTTTTTGTATGACAGAGTACGTTGAGACCTCTGACAGGGCACGTTGAGCCACGACGCTGGGCACCACTAGACCACCATATCACTATCAATTAAGGCGCCTCGGAATAGTCTAAGTACGACTTCCCTCCACGTCACACATACTTATTCAGCTTCTGTGTTCCATGGCCGGCCGCTGTGGCCGAGGGGACTGAGGCGCTCCAGTCACGGTCTCCACGGCCACTACGGTCGGGGGTTCGAATCCCCCCTCGGGCATCGATATTTGCGCCGTCCTAGTTCGTAAGTAGTTCATAAGTAGTTTGTAAGTTTAGGGACTGATGACCCCGTAGTTAAGTCCCATAGACTATACAAACATTTGAACATTTTTTTTTGTGTTCCATGAAATATTGCCACTACTGCCAAGGCTCTCCATGCAGCGGAATAGTAACTCGGCAATGGACATATTGAAACATTCCTGCGTTTAACCTTACCCTAAAGTGATATACATATCATTATAAATAGAAATTTACAAACCCCGTGTTGCGTCTGTGAAAATGTAAAAGACATTAAAGATAAAGGTGAAACATTGTATTAAAATTAGTGATGCGGACGGAAATCGAGTTTGTGACGTGGAGAAAATACGAACTCCGAGTGCATACACCGAGCTGAAAATGGAAAGTTCGGGAAGAAGGAGAAGAATGAAATTGTTTTGTTCTGTTTGTATTTAATTTAGCTATTGCGCAAGAAGATTTAAAAAAATATATATAAAAAAATATATAAACCTTCAAACAAGAAGTTTCAATTTAGTTCTACATACATCTACATCTACATACATACTCCGCAATTCACCGTAAGGTGCGTGGTGGAGGGTACACTATACCACTACTAGGCATTTTCTTTCCTATTCCACTCCCAAACTGAACGAGGAAAAAAATAATGCCTATACGCCTCCGTACGAGCCCTAATTTCTCTTATCTTGTCTTTGTGATCTTTACGCGAAATGTAAGTAGGCGGCAGCAAGATCGTACTACACTCAGCTTCAAATTCCGGCCAACTAAATTTCCTCGAAAAGAACTATCCCCGTTTGAGTTACAGGAGCATATCCGTGACAGTAGCGAATTTCGTCCAACATACCGGTAATATACATAGCTGCTCGTCTCTGAACCGCCTCTATGTCTTCCTTTAAACTGATCTGATGCGGGTCCCAAACATTTGAGCAATACTCAAGACGTGGTCGTACAAGCGTTTTATACGCGGCCTCCTTTACAGGTGAAGTACATCTCCCCAGAATTCTCCCAATAAACCGAAGTCGGCTGTCCGCCTTACTCACAACTGTCCTTACATGCTCGTTCCATTTCATATCGCTCTGCAATGTTACGCCTAGATATTTGAACGACGCGACAGCATCAAGAAGCTCACTACTAATGCTGTATTCGAACATTATAGGATTGTTTTTTCTACTCATGCGCATCACCTTACATTTTTCTACATTGAGAGCTAGCTGCCATTCTTCGCACTAACTAGAAATTTTGTCTAAGTCATCCTGTATGCTATTACACTCAGTTACAGACGACACCCTCCCATACACCACAGCATCATCAGCAAACAGCCGCAAACTTACTCATGAAAAACACTTTCTTTAGTAAACTCTAGAAGAAGGAGTCCTCAAGATAATTTAACTGTTTTATAAGAAGAAATTTTGTTTTTCTCTAAAGAAGAAATTAGGTCTTTCCTTATACAAATACAAGTACAAAATCATAGTTATTGAAGCTAGTCGTAGAAGGCTATTTTGACGAGCAAAAGGACGGGTTGTAGGGAAAGATGGAGACCAGAAGAAAAAGAAAAAAAGTTGTAAGACGTCTGCTAAGTAAGCATAGAGGTCCGGGTTCAATTCCCTGCCGCATCACAAATTTTAATTCAATGCTTCACCTTTACCTTTAATGTATTTGATATTTTCGAGACGCAAAAAAGTCTCAGGGTTTGTAAATTTCTATTTATAACAACATCTCAGTTTACATGATTGCCGTTCCTCTGTTACTCCCACTGAACTGTAATTCATCCACCACAGAGTTTTACGACTGTATGTTAGTTTGTGATGGTACTATGACGTATGTGGACGGCACTCCGTGTCGAAAAAATATCCATGTAGTGTCACTGATACATTACGACGTGTACAAGACGATACCGTCTTCGTATTAGCTTCTAGATCACGACAGATTATGTAATATGGATTTCGTACAGTGTGCTCTGATTAAGCCATAAATCTATTTATTTTTGGTACTGTAGAGCATAGCGTACGTGGGTAAACTACCTAGTTTTATGGAAACCGGGTTTTCCTTTCAGATAGTTACTATTTCATTTTACTAGCATTTACATGTATTAATCTGTAATTAAAATAAAACCGGCATCGATGTTAATCTCCTGAAACTAATGGCCGTGTGTTGCAGCCGCTGAGACAGGTATTCTTAGCGACACACTTTATCCCCGTCACATGAACTTTAGGCCGACGTGCGCATACGCCAGAACAAATCCCCGTAATGGATGCCCCCATCGATCTGAATATTAATGATTCCAGAAGGCCGGCGGGAGCGCCGCATCGGCCGACGGTTACAGATTGGCGCGTTGATGCGCGCCGACCGGCGAGATCAGGAACCACGGCGCACACAACACGCACAGTGATCCGACGGAACCAGCGCCAGCGCATGTCGCGACGAGATGGAGCGCACGCCTCAGAGGCACGTGTTCCAACGTCAACGTCGTCCACGCCGAGTTAATCGCGCTGCGTTTACGCCCAGACTTAGCTGTGTTTGGCGGGAGCGACTTCCTCGAAAAAGTCGTCTATCGAAGTGCGTGCTGCTTTGCATGTAAATTATTTTTTTTTTTAAATGTACTACTAACGAAAAAACAATAATTTTAATTTCTCGTAAGAGTTCTGATTTTGGCAGATGAAAAATTCATCTTCGGATCCTTCATCTGTTTCCTAACATCACTAACTTAGTGACCATATCACATTACAGCAGAATTGACGCATGGTGCAGGGAATGGCAATTAAATCTCACTGTAGACAAGTGTAATGTGCTGCGAATACACAGAAATAAAGATCCTTTATCATTTAGCTACACTATAGCAAGGCAGCAACTGGAAGCAGTTAATTCCATAAAGTATCTGGGAGTAGTCATTACGAGGGATTTAAAATGGAACAACCATATAAAATCAATCGTCGGTAGAGCAGATGCCAGACTTAGATTCATTGGAAGAATACTGAGGAAATGTAGTCCGAAAACGAAGGAAGTAGGTTACAGTACACTTATTCGCCCTCAGCTTGAATACTGCTCACCGGTGTGGGATCCGTACCAGGTGGGATTGATAGAGGAAGTGGAGAAGATCCAACGGAGAGCAGCGCGCTTCGTTACAGGATAATTTGGTAATCGTGAAAGCGTTACGGAGATGATCGATAAACTCCAGTGGAAGACTCTGCAGGAGAGACGCTCTGTCGCTCGGTACGGGTTCTTGTCGAAGTTTTGAGAACATACCTTTACCGAGGAGTCTAGCAGTATATTGCTCCCTCCTACGTATATCTCGCGAAGAGACCGTGAGGATAAAATCAGAGAGATTAGAGCTCACACAGAGGCATACCGACAATCCTTCTTTTCGCGAACCATACGTGACTGGAATAGGAGGGAAAATCGACAGTGGTACTCAAGGTACCCTCCGCCATACAGCGTCAGGTGGCTTGCGGAGTGTGGTTGTAGATGTAGATGTAGAAGGTATTTATACTTTATTTGCATGATGAGAAATCAACAATAGTGCTGTGGAATATGTGTGTTTTTAAGTGTTTCTATTTGTGATGTGAGGATTGAAATGAAAGACCTGAAGATGGCAGTTTAAGAAGTTGAAACCAAAAATCAAAGCAAATATTTCAAGAAACTCGTCACTTTGTAAGTGGTCTAAGAATTTTTTTTTCGAGGGGTCCCCAAATGGGTGTAATGTTGGTTAGAAGCCCCGTTCTAATACTGCTCTAATACTACAATCTTTCTCAAGACAATTGCGTAATTTCTAACTTTATTATTGGATCCAGAAACATTCAATGTATAATTATTGGAATTCAATATTAGAATATAACATCATGAGAAATTTCCAAATTCGGTCAATAATTGCATAAAATACTGGAAGTGAAATTTTCACGAGCTGGAAGCTGTCAGATATTCAGCCTGTACCCGTGACTAGCTACCGATTCGTTCATAAAGTAGTACATTTTATGAACATCTACATCTACATGGGATACTCTGAAAATCACATTTAAGTGCCTGGCAGAGAGTTCATCTAACCAACTTTACACTATTCATCCACTATTCCACTCTCGAAGAGCGCACGGGAAGAAAGAACACCTGAATCTCTCCGTTCCACCTCTGATTTCTCGCATTCTATTCTGATGATTATTTCTGTCAATGTGGGTGGGAGTCAACAATTTATTTTCGCATTCGGACGAGAATGTTGGGAGTATCGTAAGTAGACCACGCGACAGCTATACACGCCGTTGTTATAACGATTCCAATCCCAGATCCTGTATCATTTCCGTAAAGCTGTCTCCCCTGTATCGTGACAATACAAAACGAGCTGCCCATCGTTGAAATCTTTTGATATCCTCCGCCAAACCTACCTGATAAGGATCCGACACTGGGCAGCAATACTCCAAAAAATGGACGGGCAAGCGTAGTGTATGCAGTCACTAGTTCTGTTGCATCTTTTAAGGTTTCTGCTAATAAAACGCAGTCTCTGGTTTGTCTTTTCCACGACATTATCTACGTGTTATTTCCAGCTTAAGTCTGATGTAATAGTAATTCCTAGGTATTTAGTGCAGTTTACGGCCTCCACATTCGATCGGTTTCAAAGCTTAACGGATTTCTTTTCGTACTCACATGGGCGACTTCACACTTCTCATTATTTAGAGTCAATTGGTAATTTTAAACCCATACTGATATCTTATTTACATCGTTCTGCAGTTGTTTTTAATCTTCAGATGATTTTACTAGACGTTAAATGACGGCATCATTTGCAAACAATGTAAGAGAGCCACTTAGATTATCACCAAAATCGTTTATGTATATAAGGAACAGCAGATGATCAATAACACTACCCTGAGGAAGGCCAGATATCACCTCTGTTTTAGTCGATGCTGTACCATCGATTACTACAGTGTCCTATCCAGTCGTAAAATTGGGGCGATATACCGTAACCGCGCAGTTTGATTAAAAACAGTTTGTAAGGTACGGTGTTGAAAGTATTCTGGAAATCAAGAAATACGGAATCAATTTGAGATCCCGTGTCGATAGCACTCATCACTTCGTGTAAATAAAGAGCTAGTTGTGTTTCAAATGAAACAGGATTAAAAGTTGTTTTTTGTTGTTGTTGTTTTTTTTTTTTTTTTGGTGTGAAACTCTCTGGAACAAAATCAAATGTTTGTATAGCTTATGGGACTTAACTACAGGGTCATCAGTCCCTAAACTTACAAACTACTTATCAACTAGCTTATCCTAAGGACGGCACAAATATCCATGCCCGAGGGGGGATTCGAACCCCCGACCGTAATGGCCGTGCAGACCGTGACTGGAGCACATCAGTCCCCTCGGCCACCGCGGCCGGCTCTCTGGAACACTGAGACAAAGTTCCGTACCGGTATTTAAAGGCAGATCCTGTACAGACCTACCTATCCAAGCACCATTCACCATCTGACCTCGCAGACAGTGTCTTGTAGAACCGGCAAGACTGTAATATTCAGGAAAAACAATTTATCATAGAGATCTCTTAACCATATACGGAAATTTTTTGAGATTCTTTTTGAAAAACCTGAGAAGCCATGTCCTGAATCGAGCTTCGATAGGTCATCTGGTAGGACATTTGCTCGCGGAAGTGAAAGACCACGACTTCGAGTTACGCTACTACACAATTTTTTTTATTTTTATTTTTTATTTTTTTTTTTTTTTTTAACTTTTGGGGAACTTGCAATACCAGAAAAGAGTGAAAAATACATTTTGGGAACATTCTCTGAATTGTGACCGAGCGGTATCTGTGCAATGTTCCTCCTTGTAGGAGAGCCAACATTGCAAATTTGGCACGAGTACTGCTGTTTCCTTACCTCAGTTTCTTGAAAACTACCCTCAAAGAAGGAGACTACAAGTTTATCCAAATGCGTGTCATAGCTCCCCCAATACTGTCTACTCTCTCGGCCCGGACGATTCAAGAGGTTTCAATGGTATCGGTCAGGCAGTGGCCGGTACTCAAGTGGCAGAACTTTGCCGGTTGTTCGAAGTGACACAGGCGGCCCGCGAAGGACTTGGCTAAGCAGTCGCCAGACAGGGTCTCCCACTTAAGTCCGGAATGTCCTTCTTGCTCTTTGAGCCAAATTTGTAGGCATGCAGTCAGCGGCCCGTGGCTTAAGCATTCTCGGTACATGATAGACCTGTTGCCAAGGGCTTGTCACTGTGAAAGCAGGCGTAACTCTCCTTCTGTTTACAAAGAAGACGTGAATTTCATGTACGTGAATAGCATTCCATGTATCACTGACATAATTCATAATGAGGAGTATGACGATTAAATGTATTACTTAGTAGTTCTCAAACTTTGAAATTCCATTTATGTTAATAGTAAAAAGAGGAAACGACAATGTTCTCACAACGGATGTTCTTGAAACTTCTTACAATTTGATGAGATGAAATATTACGCCAAACATCATAAATGATCGACAACGGATAGTGGCTATCAATCTCTTTCATTATCGTATGGTTCTTGTCAGCCACAATATTAAACCATAGTACTTGCGTTCAGTGATTAAAAATTGTGTGAGGCAGATCCAGTGCCGGCCGCGGTGGCCGAGGAGACTGAGGCGCGCCAGTCACGGTCTGCACGACCACTACGGTCGGGGGTTCGAATCCCCCCTCGGGCATGGATATTTGTGCCGTCCTAGTTCGTAAGTAGTTCATAGATAGTTTGTAAGTTTAGGGACTGATGACCCCGTAGTTAAGTCCCATAGACTCTACAAACATTTGAACATTTTTAGCAGATCCAGTGATTTAAGGCATTTCAGTCCTACTTCATTTATGTTGTGAAGACCAGCCAACAACTCTGCGGGGCAGTCTATTGCCCTGTGGTCCTTAGTTTGGATATCTGCTTCGTAATCACATGATTGATCTACTGTCATTCCTCAGTTATACTTCCAGTAATTGCATCTACCCACTCCTGTGTGAAAACGATTCAGTAAAGTTCACTCCCTGGAAGGGTGGTTCATGTTCAAAAAAATGTTCAAGCTGGCCGCGGTGGCCGGGGTGAGTGGCGCTCCAGTCACATTTGAACATTTGATTTGAAAATGTTCAAATGTTTGTAGAGCTTATGGGACTTAACTATGGGGCCATCTGTCCCTAAACTTACAAACTACTTATCAACTACCTTATACTAAATACGGCACAAATATCCATCCCCGATGGGGGATTCGAACCCCCGACCGTAGTGACCGTGCAAACCGTGACTGGCGCGTCGCAGTCCCCTCAGCCACCGCGGCCGGCAGGGTGGTTGATGCCGCTGACTTTAGTGTAAGGGTGCGGTGTTTGTTTCACCCTTCAAACATGTCCCAAGGGGCTGCTCAGGTAATGTTGGGCGAGAAATCCTGTTATCGAGTGGGAAGCTGAGCGTAGAGGCGGCTTTCTGGACTGAAGTTGGCTGAGGTTTTGTGGGACATATTGCGTGTTGGGAAGTTGTGGGGGTAGCTAATATTTTCTTGTACTCTCTGATGAGTACTTCTTGGCGAGGACTCTCTGGGTGATGTACGAGGCTCAGGACTGGGGGCCATAGAAGAGGGTACCACTAATTATCCTCAGGGCTCTTTTTAGCTGGACGTCAACCTCTCGCACCTGGGCACTATTCAGCCACACAGGAGCACAATACTCATTCGATGAATAAACCAGTGACAAGCAGTAGTACGCAGGTCTTGAGCGTTTGCTCCCCAGCATGATCTAGCAATTTGTTGCAAGATGTTAGTTCTGGTCTTAACTTTGACAGCTGTTTTTTGAAGGTCGTTTTTAAAAGTGAGAGAGCGATCCCATGTTATTCCCAAATATTTTGGGTGGTTATTATGCGTGAGCATCACACCGTCGAGATAGATTTTAAGCTTCTGGTTGGCTAGTTTACTATTCAAATGGACGCAGGATACCTGCTTGTGTGGATTTGGCTTTAACTTGCAGGTTGTAAAATATTCTTGGAGGGTGGCAAGATCATTCGTGAGTGTTGTTTCTGTGGTGGGTAGGTCAGTATGCTGGGTAGCTAAAGCGATGTAATCGGTATAAATGAACTTCTTAGACTGTGCTGTCAGGGATGTCAGCAATGTGTAAGTTGAACAAGAGAGGAGAAAGGACGGACCCCTGGGGGAGACCACCATTAAGCTGCCTAAAGGCACTTTCCTTATGTCCCAGGTAAACTTTGATTAGACTGGTACTGAGGATGGAATTCAAAAATCGCAGGAGAAGAGGTCACGGGATGGCATTGTAAAATTTCACTAACAGTCCTTTCCTCCAGACCGTGTCATAAACTCCGGAGAGGTCAATCAAGGCTGCTGACGTTTTGTTTTTCATTTGATAATCTTTCTCAATGAACGATGTCAGAGAACGACCTGGTCACATCTTTTTCGACCTGGCCTGAAACCAGTTTGTTCGACGGGAATGCTGGCATCAAGGATCTGTGATATACGGTTATAGATTAGCCTCTCCATCAGCTTATAGCAGACACTTACTAGGGCTATAGGGCGGTAGCTCTCAGCTTGTTCTAGGCTTTTACCTGGCTTTAAAGTGGGCGATGGTGTTATTCGCGTCCGTAGCATTCCTAAAGCTGCACGTATCTCCCGAGTGGTGCCAAACGAATAACAGTTCTGCTTGGTGAACTGTCACGCCAGTTATCTCCCAGCTATGTCAGCTACCCACCGAAACCCTTATCGATGCCCATTGGCTACAACGTCTTATTTTTCCCGTATAAGAAAGGAAAACGTACGGCGACGATAGCAGTAGTCTGTTCTTGTCTGGACCTAGTCGAAGTCGATCGCTTTGGAGACCTGCGCTTCATTTTTGTAAGTGTGATGTAGTGAAACACATAACTCTTTTTTTTAATGCAGCGCAAAAATTCTGATTACTACCTTTGTAATGAATTCATATTGATATATGTCAGGTTTGGAGCGTACAAAGCCCAGTCCATATTATTATGTTTCCATGTAGGTTTTAGAGATTTATTTCGTAAAACGGATGATATTATTTAGCGAAGTTTAGGTAGAAGTTGCAGTTGTATGAATTAACCGTAGAGGGTGTAGTTATGGCACAGTGAATATATGAACTGACATAGCTCAAGAAATACACACATTAATTAACTGTATGTACTGTCAATTCTGTCAGATGATCATAAAATGCAAACGTACATATGTAACTCATCAGATGTTACGTAATCAATTACACACATGCTAACATGCACACATACGTTTGTGGTAATCAAGATGGTAATACGTTTTCATGCTGACTGTACAGAAACTTATCAATGCCTGTGTCTTTGATCTTTATACGGTAAGGTGGTACAAATTTGATATACGTACAATTCCGATCAACTCAAAGTTTTGCGCCATTTGTCTGTCTTGTAGTGTTGATAGCAATTGCCATTGTGTGGCGTTGTAATGTAGTTGGTTTCTACTGCTCCTCTTGTCTTTTCCAAGAATACACCGCATTGTTGTTGGATTGTACCACTCTACCCTATATATAACAAACATGTAGGCATCCTTATTTGGTAATTATCCAGTTGTTACTTGGATGTAAGCATTTTTATAATATTTTCTTTAACGTGTCTATCAGCCACGATCAACCATTTCATTCGTAGCAATAAGTACCATTGTGCTTCAATCATAGAGTAAGTTGACGACTTTCAGGGAGTGGAAAAATCTTCCTGTGCTGCTGCAGAGAAGAAGATCGTCAACATCTTGCCGACGTCTGGAGGGGAGCCGACCATGCTGTCTGTTATACTTTTAAGAATAATCCATCACCTGTTACGAGACAAACATGTGTAATTCACTAATAAATCAATCTGCAATGTCGTCTTAATAATGGAACACTCAGTTAGGAGAAAAACTGGAAAACAGGAATGCATTTCTTGTTAGATGGGTAGGTAACGTAAGTAATGAGGAGGTGCTCAACAGAATTGGGGAGATAAGGATCTTATAGCATATTTTGACAGTGGAGGGATAGGTTGTTGTGACTCATTCAAAATGTCCAAATATTTGTAGAACTTATGGGACTTAACTACGGGGTCATCAGTCCCTAAGCTTACAAACTACTTATGAACTAGCTAAGACTAAGGACGGCACAAATATCCATGTCCGAGGGGGGATTCGAAACCCCGACCGTAGTGGCCGTGCAGACCGTGACTGGAGCGCCTCAGTCCCCTCGGCCACCACGGCCGGCTTGTGACACATTCTGAGATATCATGGAGGAAGGAAGCTTAGGGTTTCACGTCCCGTCGACAACGTGGTCATTAGAGACGGACGTAACGCTCGGAGATTTGGGTAAGGATGGGGAAGGAAATCGGCCGTACCCTATGAAAGGAACCATCCCGCCATTTACATGGAGTGATTTAGGGAAATCACAGGAAACATAAATCTGGATGCAGCAGGTGGATTTGAACACTGTCCTTCCGAATACGAGTCCAGTGTGTTAACACTGCGCCACCTCGCTCGGTGGATATCAAGGAATCCTCAACTTAGCATTAAAATGAAGTGTGTGGGGTAAAAATCTTAGAGGGGGACCGAGAAACGAATACAGTAAGCAGATTCAAAAGGATATAGGTTGTCCTTCGTATTCCCAGATGAAGAAGCTTAAACAGGATAGGATAGCGTGGAGAGCTTCGTGAAACCAGTCTACGAACTGAAGACCAAAACCAAGAACAGTTAAAAACAATAAAAACATATATTTCGCGCCTAGATGACGAGATAATTTTAATTTTAAACAAGCGACTATATTTCAGAATCTTACAATCCAGAATAAACGTAGATTTTCAAAAAAAATGTTCGTAAAGCTTATGGGACTCAACTGCAGGGTCATCAGCCCCTAAATTTACAAACTACTTGTGAACTACCTTATACTAAAGACAGCACAAACATCCATGTCCAAGGTGGGATTCGAACCCCCGACGGGGAACGGCCGCCCGCATCGTAGCATATCGCCTCAATGCTTTCGGCCGCTCCGCCGCGGCAATGCAGATTTTTCTACACCGCGTACGTGATGCAAAAAAAAATTACTGAAAATAATAGCGTGAGACGCTTCAATGATTTGCCATTGTATGCAGAACCAATATGTGACAGTGAAACGGACATGACGTAACTAGCAGGTTATGTATAAAAACAAAAAATTGTTTCGCGGTACAGTATATGGATAAAAAAAGGAAGGAAGCGGAATTCGTAACTTCTAATCTTAACTTAAATGAGTGTCGTATATCGTGAAAAACATTCTAAGTGGAATACCGAAGTGTGTCTGACACTCAGTTGTGTTTAAATGACAAAGTGTTTATCATTTACCATTACTCGCATGAAAAGAGTCCGAGTTGCACTATTTTAATAAACAGAGGTTGTCAATCTAAAAGCGATAACTTATAGGAAATCTGGAGAAAAAACTGAAAATAAAATAAAATAATTAGTGTTATGAAATTCCAAGATGTAACACAGATAATTGTGCCAGGATTCCTTTCAATGAATATTCATAATCCGCCTTTTCTGCCTTTTATACCTTTTATCGGGTCACGGCCGATTTCGCACCTTAAAGGTGCATCTTCAGGTATGAAATAACCCATTATACACAGGGTTTATAATAACTAATATTTACAATATTAGAATCACCTACTATACACCAACCTTCCTTAGTACATGAGGTGAGAAGACTTATTGCGACGTCTCAGTATTCATATGGGGTGCCGAGTTTAGTGGGGCCCCTCCTTAAACTTCCTAAAACGTAAAAGGTTTGTTTGTGACAAGTGGACGTCTAAAGGGTTGAAGTCACTGTTGATTATAACTAGTGGGTATGAATGTCAGCTTCAGCTGGAATTTTGAGAGCGAAATCATTAAAGAGGAGTTTATTAAGAGGAACGCTACTCGCCAAGTTCATGCGCTAAACTATTTTACTAGAATGAATGTTGTGAGCGTGTTGTATCTCCACTGACAATGCACTAAAATTGGTTGTATTATTAGGTTGACGTCATTTCTGGTTAGAACTCTTAAAAAGGAACGTAACATAAAAAGACTCGCCATTAAAAAACTGTAGGGCGAGGACTAATAATACACCGATATTCAGTAGAAAGAATTTTTTGACTCACCAGAATCAGTTTGTAGAGAAAAGTCTGTATTTTGATTTATCAGAAGTTCTATGATGGGCATAAAAGTGTTAATGTCGTTAAAAACCTAAGCTAGTTGAACATGAATAAATTAGTACTCCTTATCAGAAAGTGTCGTAATAGGTATGGTGAATAAGGAGTACTAATTTGCAATGTTGTTCCACTCTCTTACGTTTTTAACGAAAATAACACTTTTAATGTTCAAATGCTTGTAAATCTATAGTGCCGGCCGCGGTGGTCGAGGGGACTGAGGCGCTTCAGTCACGGTCTGCACGACCATTAAGGTCGGGGGTTCGAATCCCCCCTCGGGCATGGATATTTGTGCCGTCCTAGTTCGTAAGTAGTTCATAAGTAGTTTGTAAGTTTCGGGACTGATGACCCCGTAGTTAAGTCCCATAAGCTTAACAAACATTTGAACATTTTAAATCTATAGTACTCAAATGTTTGGTTATTGGTTCCTAGCTTACAAAGTAGTTAAACTAAGTTAAACTAACCTACGGGCAACACATACCCCCAATGCCAAAGGAGGACTCGAACCCCCGACGGCGAACGGCTGCGCGCACCGCAGCAGGGTGCCTTAATGCTCACGACCATTCCGCACATTATAGTCCCTAAAATCTAAGTACTTTTTATATATCAAAATACAGACTTCCGTCTACAAACCGCTTCTTTTGAGTCAAATATATATCTACTTAAGATTCGTTTATTACTATCCCGCCCTTATTGTTTTTTAATGCCAAGTGCTTTCAGGTTTGTTTCAAGAGTTTTAACCAGATATTACTTTAACCTAATGGCACAACCCATTTTTGCTACAGATTCAGGGAAGGTACCACATGCTCCCAAAGTTCAGTCTAATAATTTCAGGAAGTGAACTTAGTGAGCATCGCTCCTATTAATACACTCTTCTTTCCTGAGTTTCATACCCACTAGGTTGAACAAACAGTGAATTTAACTACAGACGTTCACTTAATGATGTCACAAACAACTTTATTTACAGCAGTATAGGTAACAGCCAACCAGTTCCAATTTAAAGTTTAATAAACTTTACCGCGGTTTCGATTGATTTACATCAATCAGAGGTACTGAATCAGAAGATACGTGGAACTAGAAAATTAAAAAAAAAGTCTGCAGGAAACAATTACTTACATTACATTATTGCTGTAGAAAATTTATACTCGTCAATCTGAGTACCCATAATGTAGCCCTTTAAACCAAAGGCACGTCAACATGTAAAATGGTAAAATATGCTGTGTAACATGGCAGATTGGCGGGCGTGCTGACAGTCTGAGCTAACGCGGATGCAAGGTAAACATGACAAGTGGGCGCATGCGCCTAGTGATAATGAACAGCGTCTGGAGTCAATACATGTTAATACAAATTATGTAATGCGAAACCCACGGAAGCTTAAAATGAAATAATTTTGAGGAAATCACTACGCAGATGTTACCACTGACTATTAAAATTTTTTGACAATATTGGTTTAAAGCCTTCGAAAAACTGCCTGCACGCTAGATGGAGCTGATCATTGAATATGTTACCAGCTCTAGATTGTAAATGTTTTAAAATCTCCAACTCATCCCAAAGATGCGTAAAACCAAAGTGTTTTCTAACTTTTTCGGCGTATGGTTAGCAATAGAAAGGTGTTCAGCGAATGTGGAGTTGCGTATATTTTCTCCATTCTTTCCCCAGGAGATTTTCTTATATTTTACCTTCTATCTGTCTGTTTGGCCAATATATAGTAACGGGGACAGTCGTTGCAGATTAATGTATAAACACATAATTTGGTAACTTATCTTCAATGTTTCCGACAGTTTATTTTCGTTTTAAAAACTTTAAAGCATTTGTTTACGTTTCAAGAACTTTAAAGTGGGACCCCAGAAAATTCGGCCCTCAACATGAATATCGGTCCGACGCAATAAGTCTTCCCACCTCATGTAGTAAGGAAAGTTGGTGTATAATAGGTTTTCCTAATTTTTGTCAATATTACTTATTGTAAACCCTCTGTGTAATAAGTTATTTCATAAATACAGATACCTGAAGATGCTTCTTTAACGGTTCGAAACCCGTCGATACCTAATAAATTTATAAAAGGCGGCTCAGGATTATTATTAAAATTGATAGAAAGGAATTCTGGCATAATTATCTGTGATACCTTCTGGAAATGTGTAACAATAATGTATTTCAGCTTTGGATGCCCAAATTATGAAATAGTACAATCACGTATGGGATGTACTAACAGACTATATGACATAAAATATACGTAAAAACATGAACACATACCTCGCCATAAATGGTGCAAACTGTTTAAACCAGTGAATCAAAAGAAGTCCTTTTGTGTACTGCGCTTTGAAATAAATGGCGTAACGTACAATGAATCACAGTTGCAGCCTGTCTTTATTGACATGCCCAATACAATTGAATAGTAAAGCTGGACACAAAATCCGTAACGCTTTGCGCAATAACTTATAGAGACGATGCTATTTAACTGTGTATTACGTACAGTGGACTGAAATATTGTATTAGCTGGTACCACTAACTCGTGAATGAGCAACAATAAAGGTGGTAGATGAGTTTTGTTACTTGGGCAGTAAAACAGCACATGATAGTCTCAGTACAGAGGATATAAAAAGCAGATTGGCAATGGGAAGAGATGCGTTTTGAAAAAGAGAAATTTGTTAACATGGAATATTGCTTTAAGCCTAAGGAAGTCCTTTCAGAAGGTATTTGTGTGGAGTGTTGCCTTGTATGGGAGTGAAACGTGGACGATAAAGATTGCGGACAGGAAAAGGATACAGGCTTTTGAAATTTGGTGCCACAGACGAATGCTGAAGAATAGGTGGGTGGTTCGCGTAACCAATGAGAAGGCACTGAACTCATCTATCTGGAGTGTTAACTTGTATGGGAGTGAAACTTGGACAATAAACAGTGCGAACAAGAAGAGAATGGAGGCTTTTGAAATGTGGTACTACAGAATAATGCTGAAGATCAACTTGGTCGATCGTGTAACTAATGAGGAGGTACTCTACAGGATTGGAAAGAAAAGAAATTTCCGGCATATCGTGACTAAAAGAAGCGATCGATTGGTGGGACACATTCTTAGACATAAAGGAATCGTGAATTTAGCATTGCAGGGTGCAGAGGGAGACCAAGAGATGAATACAGTAAACAGATTTAAACGGATTTAGGTTGCCGCTCTTATGAGGAGATGGAGAGAAATATATATCAGTATGTGGTAATACGTTTTATGTCGTTTAAAAGTAAATATTCTTAAGTTAATTGCTTTTCCTGACCAATTCCACCTCCACAAGGGCAATTACAAATGGGATCTGTGAAGGTACATTAACCGATATGCTCTCTTTTTGTAAGTATATATTGTGTATTCTGTTCTGACATATTATACATCAAAGAGGATTTCCTCAATTCGGATTAAATAGAACGAAAAGTTCATTTAATCTAATCTCATAAAATAAACAACAGTTGTGACAGGCTACTGCTTGTCTTACCCATGAAACAATCCTGAACGATGAACTCGATTTATCGTGAACTCTAGCCGCTGCCTAGCTACCTAAAGACTTTAAATGCCTGCAGAAGTTTTCCTCCTATTCCATTATCTTGTACAACTGACAAACCTTTATAAGCATTTTTCTAAATCTATAAATCATTGATACAATTTCGCGTGCTACTAATAGCATATCTCCTTCTACAAGCTGTCTTGATCGTGTCATTTCATCAAGTTGTATGCTTCTTCCTGCTGTTCTACATCTACACTCATGCTCCGCAATCCACCGTAATGTGCGTGGCGAAGGGTACACTGTACCACTACGAGACATTTCCTTTCCTATTAACTGCCAAATAGAACGAGGGAAAAAAAACGAATGCCCATATCCCTCCGTACGAGCCCTAATTTCTCGTGTTTGTTATCATTATGCGAAATGTAAGTAGGCGGCAGTAAAATCGTTCCACACTCAGCATCAAATTCCGGCCCTTTAAATTTCCTCAACGGAAGTTCACTAGCGATCCCCATTGAGTTTCCGGAGTATTTCCGTGACACTCGCGCATTGGTTGAAAAAAATGTTTAAATGTTTGTATAGCTTATGGGACTTAACTACGGGGTCATCAGTCCCTGAACTTACAAACTACTTACGAACTAGCTAACACTAAGGACGGCACAAATATCCATGCCCGAGGGGGGATTCGAACCCCGACCGTAGTGGCCGTGCAGACCGTGACTGGCGCGCCGCAGTCCCCTCGGCCACCGCGGTCGGCCGTTGGTTGAACCTACCAGTAACAAACCTAGCTGCTCGCCTCTGATCTGAACTGCTTCTATGTCTTCCTTTAAACTCATCTGCTGCGGGTCCCAAACACTTGAGCCATACTCAAGACGTTGTCGTACAAGCGTTTTATACGCGGTCTCCTTTACAGATGAAATATATCTTCCCAAAATTCTCCCACTAAACAGAACTAGGCTGTCCGCCTTAATCACAACTCTCCTTCAATTTCAAATCGCTCTGCCATGTTACTCATAGATATTTGAATGACGCGACTGCATCAAGAAGCTCACTACTAAAGCTGTATTCGAACATTATGGTATTGTTATTCCTACTCATGCGCATCACTTTACATTTTTCTACATTGGGAGCTAGCTGCCTTTCTTCGCACCAACTAGATATTTTTTCTAAGTCATACTGCATGCTATTACAGGCAATTATAGAGGACACCCTCCCATACACCACAGCATCATCAGCAAACAGCCGCGAATTACAAGTTACTATGTCCATCAGATCATTTATATGACGATACACTCATCTCTGATGAACACTCGACGTCGAGAACAACGTACTGCGTTCTATTACTTAGGAAGTTTTCCATCCAGTCACAAATCTGTGAACCTATTCCATAAGCTCGTATCTTCGTTAGCAGTCTGCAGTATGGCACCGCGTCAAATGAGATTTTGAAATCGAGAAAACTCAATCCGCCTGTTGCCTATCCATGAGTCGCAAGTTGTCATATGAGAGAAATGGCAAGCTGAGTTTCACATGATGTTTCCTAAACCCGTGCTGATTCAGAGAGAGAAGTTTTTCAAGGAAATTTACTATATTCGAACTGAGAACATGCTCCAAAATTCTACAGGAAACTTCAGCGATATTGGCCTGTATTTATGTGGATCAGTTCTCTTTCCTTTCTTATAAATGGGAGTCACCTGCGCTTTTTCCAAGTGTCTAGGAGCTTTGCGCTGAATTAAAGATTCGCGACAGATGCAAGCTCAGTAAGAGACCAGAGCCGCGGAAAACTCTTTGTAAAACCGAACTAGTATTCCATCCAGAACCAGGAGACTTTTTCGTATTTATCTCTCTCAGCTGCTTCTCTACACCGGAAGTACCTAATACTATGTCCTCGATTTCCTTGTTAGTACTCACTACTGTGCCAACACATTCTTTAGTGTTTCACTAAACCTTGTTCATTGCTTTTTCAATGATTACATTGAACTTAATGGTAACATCCTGAGAAGATTGTTGTGTATTTGTTCCTGATTTGCTTGCTCTGACGTTTTCCACTCTTATTAACCTACAAATGGACACCATTTCCTGTTGTTTTTGCCTCACAAAAGCAGTTTGAAGAATGAAAGTATCATTGTGAAATAAATGCGATTATGACTTATCTATGCACACTCAAGCGTCCTGTGAAAATTTTTTAGTAGTGCTGGTATTCCTGCCCAGTTTACATGCTACCTATGCAATGCGCATTCACGAATGATACTGTGACTTAGTACAGGCGCACGGAATTTTCATGCCACGCCCCTGTCTGCAGACCAGATTCTCAATCGGCTTTAATTTTTATAAGAAGATCATGATAGCTTTGTAGCGTCAGGAATGTTGGGTGAAGTTATAGCTGCAGCTGAATAAAGAGAAGATGGGAAAATTACCCTTCAAAGATTCTCTGACTATCATTGTTCGCTCACAGGCATATATATCGTCTGTCCCAGGCGGTCGGACTTCGTCTCTTAGACCAGAGGTTTCAGAGCCCGGTAAAAGGTTTACAAAAAGAGACAGTAAGAGAAGCTACAGAAAAATGAATCAAAGCACACAGAGGAGAGGGAGCCCTGTCACAAATTTCCATAAACCCTCACACACTGAATGCAGCCACTAGGCGTGGAATAGACTTGCTATAGTCCAAGTCGCAAAATACATACAAGAGTAAGAAAAAAACAAGTCCTCAGAGACGAAAGGTAAGAAATTAGCCATGAGTTCGCTCACGATTGTAAGAACAGGAGTCGGACCTAGGCACCGAACATGCTACATACCGGAATAGCAGTTCCCGAAAAGACGGCGCAAATGCAGAAGCAAGGCGATCGCGTCCACGGAAGATGCAAAGTATGCCGTATTGGTGATCATGTCGAGTACGGCCCGGAAGTCTAGGACAGGCTGCTTGCTCCCAAGGTAATGGGAAGCTCGTGTCACTAAGCGACGGTAACTGCCGCATGCTGATCTGCCGATGTCGATACCTCCAGGAACAGCAACCTAATGGGTGTCGGGAGCTGCTCTACAGGCTATTTACAGAAGTGACTAATGCATACATGGATCACCTCCGCGGTTGACGACAAGGTTCCTGTGCCAACCAAACAGAGAAGGATGGACTGAACCGTTACTATCTTGTGACCGCTGGCAGCGGCGGAGATCCAGCAGTCACGTTGGGTGGCCTGAACTGGCGCGGATTCGCAGAACGTGAAAACTCGTCTCCCTTCGCCACCGCGTGCTACAGCGACGGTTTGAAATAACGGCCGAAGGGAAACTAAACAAGATTTCGCCTTCTTGGTCATTTCTCTGTAATAATTAAATGTGCAGTTCCAAAATCATGCTGCTCCCCCCAACCGACGCTCCTCTACGCAGACAATGCATCGGTAGTGTCTGTGGGCTTGGGAAAATTAGTTTTATACCTATAATAGTGTGATGAAATTTTAATGATTATTAATAAAAAGTTAACTGGTCTGAGTGTGTAATCAATGAACTCGGGATTTCATCAGATTGAATTCGTTATTAAATTTGACGTATTATTATTATTATTAATGACTCTTCCTTTGTCTGACAACTGCCCTGACAGATTCTGTGGCTTTGCCACGTGTCTTTTAGGGTTACTGGAATTCAGTGCCCAAGTTGCCCTTGGTCTATCATGTACCCATCTGCGTTTGCTGATTTTACGATTTTAGAAAGTACGCGAGTTGTGAGGCCTTTCAATGACATATAATCATCTTGTACGGTGCCCGGAAGATAGAGTTCTCTTTAATTAGTAACTCTACTATGCCATAAATCTGTTTTACAATGTGCATCCATTACGAAATTGCGTTTTCCGTATCACCCTGTTTGCTATCTTTTCTGCACGTGACCGTCTCTTCTAACTGTTTACTTGTATGAATTAGTTGTATAATTTTTTCCTAAATGTTTCTCTATTAACTAAGATGCGGGGAATTCCTCCGTGTTTCGAATATGGTTCCTGGGTATACGAGGTATACGAATATGTATTTCCTCTGTCCATCACAGTTATTTCACTGATATTTCTTTGTCACTTTGCCATTCGTTTGCGAATTTATTTTATGTTAATGAGAAGGGAACCTAGTGAGTAGGCAGCAACGGGGCCATTTTAATCTATGATAAAATACTCTTTGAACATTTGTCATCAGCTATTACTGGCACATATAGTCAGTAGTAAGTGTCTCATTCCTCGATTAGTGTCAGTACTTTCTGTTTGTGTTCAAAGGTTACCACTGAGCTGATTGTGAACAGCTTCCACCGAGACAGGAACATTGATGGTACAAACATTAATATGAACGGTACTAATATGGTGTCCTACAACTATAACTAATACTGTCACGTCTTGAAGTTGTGACAACCATATTTCGTCTTTACACATTTAGTGCACTTACTGCGGGTACGACGAGAAATCTCTTTCCGTATCTCATGCCTGACACTGATTCTGTCCTCGGAATCAAAATAAAGACGATCAACACTAAAATAAGCTGGGAGCCTTTCTGTATGGCACAGATAATTACAACTGAGGTTATTTGAACATACGTCGATATTTTGTACTTTTAGGATTATAGGATGATATGGACTTTACTCGGTGTATATTAAAATCTAATTGTATAATATTAAAACTAATACCCTAGAGAAATATGATGATACGTCGATATTTTGTACTTTTACGATTATAGTACGATATGCACTTTACTCGGCTTATATTAAAATCTAGTTGTATAATATTAAAACTAATACCATAGAGAAATATTATCAGAAAAAAAGCATTGATTGTAGAAGGGTTGCAAAAGAGTAAGAGTAAGGAGTGTGATGTTTGAAGAAAGAAGTAAGAGGTGTAATACAATAATAATGGGGCAGCATAACTAAGGAAATACATACGCGTCCCACAATTACGAAATTTGAAGTAAAAGATAAGGTACAATAAAATTGAAAGAAAGGAAAAATATGGCTTTGTCGGTGTGGTAAACATAGAAACCTTTAGAGAAAAGTAATGGCAAGAGAGTAAAATACTGCAGCGTTCGTTGACATAAAACTTTATGCTATACGGACAATCCACAGTGTTTACACTTCGCAGGCTATCTTAATAAAGCGCCGAGCGAGAATAAGAGAAGCGTTTCGCTTGAAGCAGTAGCGTGCGTTCCGCACCACGGCTTCAGCGGACTACTTGCAGGCGGCCAGGCCGAGGCTAATGTTGCAGCTTGTTTACTTTGCTCCGATACTGTACAGAGCACGCGAAAGGAGTAAGGGCGTAAATTTAGCACGCGAAGGTCCCATTATAGAGCGACGGCGAGCGCGTGGGACGACGGAGGAAACAGAGGCGAGTGCACACGACCGATAAATTCCTGCAAACAGCGGCTACGGTCTCGGTTAACAGCGAGCATTGCGGGCGTTGGGTATATACGGGTTGGGGCCGCTGCGCTTGCTGTAAGGCAAAGGGAGTCAGTAGCGGCGGAAACGCACGCGCTGCGGTATCGCAGGGGGAGTTCTTTCTCCGTTTGTGAGGTTAACTGCCGACGCAGGAGTCGGCAGAGGATGCGAGTCGATCACCGTTTGCGCCATCAAAGCTAAAATTTCCACGTCTGCCCTCGGGCGATCATTCTGACACGTCGAGGAGCGAGCGGAACGGTTACGGTAAAGGCTAAAGGGCGGCGTTCCTTAGCACTTTGGCAATTTGTCAAAATCACCGTATTTCTCAAAGTGGAACTGAGTGATATGGTAGCTTTTAGAAACAGCCGTTGACCGCATAATATCTGTGTGAATGTGTGGCGAAGGATCATGACAATGCAAGAGGAAAATCAAAATGAACGGCCGAGAGGAGATAAGAAAGAGAGAGTAATGTCTTATACAAGATAGACCGATGACGGTGGATAAGACCGTTAAACAGAATATCACCACAACTACTAACCACAACTACTATTGAAATAATCTTTCCTTGTATGAAATACAGCATGATGCTCTGACGGGCAAATAACATTTATGAACGTTTCATTCTGGAAACGTCCCTTAGGCTGTGGCTAAGCCATGTCTCTACCATATCCTTTCTTCCAGGAGTGCTAGTCTTGCATGGTTCGCAGGAGAGCTTCTGTGAAGTTTGGAAAGTAGGAGACGAGGTACTGGCGGAAGTAAAGTTGTGAGGCGGCATCGGGAGTCGTGTCGGGACAGCACAGTCGGTAGTGGGCTTGCCCGCGAAAGGTGAAGGTCCATTTTCAAGTCCCGGTTCCGGCACACAATTTTAATCTGCCAGGAAGTTTCAACATTTATGAACACTGTCCTTTTTAAGTTTGGAAACTCCATTCTGCGTTTTACAACGGAGCAAAATGGAAGTGATCTATGTGAGTTATTGGCTAGAGTACGAAATAGCAAGCTCAAATAATGGTTAATAATGACACAGTATAATACACTTACAGTACAGCACACTTACAGTATTGTACACTTACAGTATTGTACATGTACATACATATTGTAACAATACTATTGCTCTGTTTTATGTCAATCGGCGTTACCTGTCCTAGGTGTTCTACTAAACACGCCAGGGCCGGCAGCGGTGGCCGAGGGAACTGAGGCGCTCCATTCACGGTCTGCTCGGCCACTACGGTCGGGGGTTCGAATCCCCCCTCGGGCATGGATATTCGTGCCGTCCTTAGTATAAGGTAGTTGATAAGTAATTTGTAAGTTTAGGGACTGATGACCGCGTAGTTAAGTCCCATAAGCTTAACAAACAATTTTAAACACGCCAGGTGGCGCGAGTAGACCACATGGCTATGTAGAGGCACGTTGTGTACTGTTTAGTTCACTTGTTGTAGCGTTTGCATAAAGGCAAAATATGTTCAAATGTTTGTTAAGCTTATGGGACTTAACTGCGGGGTCATCAGTCCCTAAACTTACAAACTACTTACCAACTACCTTATACTAAGGACGGCACAAATATCCATGCCCGAGGGGGGATTCGAACCCCCGACCGTAGTGGCCGTGCAAACCGTGACTGGAGCGCCGCAGTCCCCTCGGCCACCGCGTCCGGCATCAGACTATCGTCCTATCAACAGACAGGACGGACTATCGTCCTATCAAAATTAATTATTCCGAAGTAATGCAATGCGACTGCCTAAGCTACAAAACTAGCTAGCAGACTGCGTCTGGTTCACACAAGCTACGCTCTCCGTGTCTAGTCACCGACAGACCGCCCGCCTCTTGCAGACTGACTTGCTCGCTACTACACAGGTCAGAGAGAATGCTTACTCTCCGGCTTATGTCAAAGATTACCAACTTGTCCACTTTAACAAATGCATTCAAAATAAAATTAGAATATCACAGAGTGGCGTATCCAGGATGGTGGTTTGGGGGGGGGGGGGGGAGGAGGGGGGCTGACTCGCCGTAAAGCATTGCGCCCATTGGGAGGAATGATCCGTTTCTATTTGCTTTACCCTCTCTCTCTAAGTATAGTCTGCGGGGCTGTGAGGGTATGGGGTGGTTCACGGAGGGTCTGGGAGGGGGCTGCAGCCCGACAAGCCCCCCTCCCCTCCCCCCCTCCCCTATCTGGATACACAACTGATGTCACATAGAAATGAAAAGTGTCAACGTACAGTTCAAATACCAATAGAATGTGCCCAAGTCTGAATAACAGGTACAATTCTAAAATATGCCCATGGCAGAATATAGGTACTTTCAATACGTAAAAATCCCATTTGACAATATCGATCTTTGTGTCATTACATTGAAAGCCGACGCTCTTAATTTAATTTCTTGAACAACCCTGCGAGCATGTTTGTTACATTTATACACCTGTTCCCTCTGTAAGTTTATCAGGTCGTTCACATTTACTTCCCCTAACTGCAGTCACCATTCGGAACCATTTGATTATTAGATTCTGTGACCCTGATCTTTCATGTGGTTTCAGTGTTCCACTGATTAATTTCTATTTCGCAACGGCCAATTGTGGCTACTGGCTATGATTTTGTTAGGACTGTCGTACTTCCAATTTAAATCGCCAGCACAACCAAAGTAAGCATTTTTATATTCAATAGTGCATAAAGGATGGGCGAGGATACGGAATAAATGAGAAGATGGAGGGAGATGCAAAGTTTACACAATTTATTCGCGCTAACACGTCAACACTAAACGTGTAAAAATGAACACAATGATGTTACGTAATCCTGCCGACTGGCTAGGGATAAAATATTTAAAATTACTGGCTTCACTAAATGTAAAGTTTTATTTTGTTGTGAATCAGCTCATATAGTTGGAACGGGGCACAAAGGGAGCTAATTCTTCAGTCAAACGTCATTCATTATCCCCACAATTTATCCGCAAAACACTAGAAACTGAATGTGGCATGCTCTACGGAATTTTGCATTACAAGACGTAAAACTACGCACTTCCCAATAGAAACAGCACAAAGGTTCCCTGCACTACCAGCATCCTAATCCTAAGTTCTGTGACTTCTATTAACATTCGGCCAAAAGGAATAACACCACAAATAAAAATAAAAAAATATATGAAATACATTTCAGGACGAAAATACCTTCGTCCGTTAAGTGGCCTTTCTGCCCTTCCAACAACATTGGCCGCATTTTGTGTAAAAACAATGTAAAATGTGTGTTTCGTACACCATTTAAAATTAAGGTATTGTTGGGATCTCTTAAGGATGATCTCGGTTTACCCAAGTGCGGGTGTCTACCGTATCCCATGCAGCTGTGGCATGTCATATGTTGGTCAAACTATTAGGACTGTTGAGGACCGTTGCACTGAGCATAAACGTCAGACACGTTTACAACAGCCAAACAAATCTGCTGTGGCCGAACACTGTCTTGACACAGGTCACCCTATGGAATTTTACGACAAAACGGAAATTCTGGCCTGCGCTTCCAACTACTGGGACTGTGTTATCAAGGAAGCGATAGAAATAAAACTAGGTGAAAACCTTATGAATAGGGATGGAGGGTTTCGCTTAAAATTCCGCTTGATATCCTGCTGTCTCACTTGTCAAAACGCTGAGGGACAAAATTAATCCGACATGATCCGTCGACAACTGATGATTATTATCGATATCCTGACTGTTTCCAACTTTCATCGTGTCGGCGTTGTGTGCTTGATTGCCCGGTGTGTGTTGTCTTTCCTGTTTAGTCATTGAAAACCGAGGTTTTAAATATCGTTGCACATTGCTTCCTCACTGCAGTTTCGATGTCTCCTGCCGAAATATCGGCCCCCGTCGATTTTGATACCTGGCAGCATACCCGAACGTTTTCAAATTTGCCAATTACTTTTCGCAGATTTCGCATTATTGGATCGTTTTTCGTTAAATAGAAACTCTTTTTAACATTTAATTATTATGTCAAACAAGTAGGCCCAACCACATATATTGTGTAAAAACACTAAAATATGACGCATTTCAAGGGTCAAGCCCTCATCATCACATAATTTGTAGAAGAATCTTAATACATGAAACCATAAAAGTATAAAACGTAATAAAAGAAAACGTCGTTACTTCCCTTGTAACCGCGTCTACGAAGAAAGGTCCTTAGCATACTGTGCTACGTCAGAATTCGAACCAGACCCCAGCACTGGCGGCGTATAACACAACCGAAATCACCGAGTCAACAACACGACGGGGTAGCACGTATGCACATGAAAACAAAGACTTCCTTATTTCAAAGATCATCCACAAGCTAGTGGGTGTATTCAGGTTTCACGAAGTCATTTGCACAGTATGACAGAGGTTGAAATTTAAAAGCCGGCCGCGGTGGCCGCGGGGACTGAGGCGCTCCGGTCACGGTCTGCACGGCCACTACGGTCGGGGGTTCGAATCCCCCCTCGGGCATGGATATTTGTGCCGTTCTAGTTCGTAAGTAGTTCATAAGTAGTTTGTAAGTTTAGGGACTGATGACCCCGTAGTTAAGTCCCATAAGCTTAACAAACATTTGAACATTTTTTTTTTTTTTTTTTTTTTGAAATTTTAAATAAACTACTTTTTTATAATGGGTCAACAGTAAGTTTTTAAAAATTGAATTCCGACGTAGCACACTATGCTGATGACCTTTGTTCGTTTTATATTATTATGGTTTCGTGTTTTAAGATTCTTGGGCAAATTGTGAGATGATGAGGGCTTGACCCTTGAGACGCGTCATATTTTAGTGTTTTTACACGATATCTGTGCTCGGGCCTACTTGTTCGACAAAATAATTAAGTAATACAATCACGACCTCACATCCATTATGGATATAATTAAGTCTATAACATTTAATTTCCTATACTCTCATATTTCTTTGTTTTTATGCAATAATTTTTGCATCCACTTCTCCCTATATTTAGGTGCAGAAATAGTGTTAGTGTCTGATAAACTCGTAGACAAGCAAGAAGGTTTTCCCCATAATGTATGCATCATTATAAAACTGTATTGGCTGACACGTGGTGATACTTGTGAATCCGACAGCTACGCGCCCGCACCTGCCTGCCAGGGAGCCCTCAGTAGCTGTGACGCGCCTCCACTCCTTCCGTGACCTCCGTCGGCGGTCGTCCGGCATCAGAGCGCTGCGTGACGCCGCGGGTCTCGCTGATTGCTACTGCCGCCTGTTTGCACAGCTGCTATCACACCTCACACATCTATTCCGAGCCCGTAATTGGGGAGCGGGGTAGAGGAGAAAATGTCCGCCTCTTCCTCGAACTCCTTACCCTCCCTTTCCCCCTCCCAACCTCCACCGCCTTCTCCCTCGAGACGTGTTTGTAGGTCACGAAAAAACTTACACGGCCACCTGAGCAGTGGTTTGGCCTCGCCACGCGATCGCCTCTTCTGTCTCTCGTAACGATGCCCGCGACAGAACGAGGCTGGCTGAAGGCCCGGTCGCTGGAAAGATGAGACCGCTATTTTGCAGCGGTACTGTTAGTTCGCTTCATTAACTTATCATACAATATTCTATATTCGCCTCGGTTGCACAGTGCTAGAGTGCTTAGACAACAAATCCAAAGGTCGCGGGTTCGATCCCCGACAAGTCCTACGATTTTTATCTGTCACTTTCCACTTTTTTCACCTCTGGAAGTATTGCACATGTGAAAATTACCGAGTATCACCGGGGTTCGGAACCCACGTTAAACTGTAAGTCCCCCTATAACTGGCTGGGTCAGTCAGTTCGAAGGTCGGAGGAAGGCAACGATATTCCACCTTCAAACAGGACCATCCTAGTAAAGCACTGTGGTGTTCAAACCAATCTTCCGATTGTTAACTGTTTTTTCCTTTATTCTTTTTTTTTTCATTTTTATTAATGGCAACAGATTGGATGGATCCTTTATTTTAGAGGAGCTCAGCTGGGCGTTCAGATCATTATTTGGTTACAGTGCAGTTTTGAATTAGGGTCCAGAGGAGGCAGAAGAGTATTAAATAAAGAAAATTCAAGGAGCCAGGCTCCTCAGCGCCCATTGTGTACAGTACGATTTTTTCCGCCATTTTACTGCTTCCTGCCAAATGGATAGTAAGCCATCATTTGATCAGAACGATTCACTCCTATTTTATAAGTGTTTTAGTCCAATACCGCAAGTGGGTTTATCTTTTTAATGCCCCTCTGTTTAGTATGTACCGACCCTTCCGACACTGTGGCCTTGTGACACGTTGAAAGCATCAAAATGTTCAAATGTTTGTATAGTCTATGGGACTTAACTACGGGGACATTAGTCCCTAAACTTACAAACTACTTTTGAACTACTTACGAACTAGGACGGCACAAATATCCATGCCCGAGGGGGGATTCGAACCCCCGACCGTAGTGGCTGTGTAGACCATGACTGAAGTGCCTCAGTCACCGCGGCCACCGCGGCCGGCTTGAAACCATCAACGCATCCTTTGCATCTTTCCTCTTCAAGCAAAGTAAATGTTGTCGCCTCATGAAAATCACAGCCGCCCAAGTATAACTCGGGCTCAGGCAGCTCGGCAATACCACGCAGCCTGAGGCAGACTCGGACGCCAACACGAATGTACCAACGCTTTCGCACCTGAGCCCAGTGCTGCTCCGTGTGCCTTAGTGACTGAGCATTTTCATGATTCTCATTCTTATTCTTGCCGTGTTTGCAGTAAAACATTTTTGGGTGTGAGGTCCACCTGACATGCAAAACACTGTTTTATTATACATCCAAACTAGTTTCACCACCTCTGTGCCATCATCAGAGGGTTTTCCATTTATTGAATACTGTGAAGACAAAATACATTGATTTTACTATTGTACTGGGCGTAAATTGAGGCTTGAAAAGTTGTGAGTCTTATTTTGGTTTTTATCTTCTTCTACATTCTGTGGGCATGTGGGAGCCTTTTAACATACTTACGTACTGGAAGCGTTGTCATCTGCAACCAAAATTATCACTTTGAATTATGTGAGGATTTGTAATGCTACAGCTAAAAATTTTTTATATTTTTGCAGCTCGATGTATCCTCTTTTTTTAAATAAGTAGGACCTGAGAAGAAAGGAAATACATTTTCATGCAAAAAAATATAGCTATGTATTTTCAGATTTTAAAAAAAGTCTTACAATGAGAATAAAAAAATGAGTAAATCAGGTCCTAAAATGTGTAATTTCTTCAAAGTCATTCTTTTGTGCTTATAATTAACAAAATCTAACATATTACTTAATAGCATGATATTAAAATGCTTCACGAAGCAAACAGACAAAAATCCATTACTCTAGGTCGATCCACCGAGCAACTTCCGCCAATTTTCGCGACGGCCGTTTAAAAATTCGATATGTCTCAAAAATACTGAAGACTTTTAAGTTTTCAAAGCAAATACCTCTTTTAATTATTTGGTGCCATACCTAAAGCAAATAATAAGTTTATAAACGTGAATGAAAAAAACTGTTAGTTAAGCTTAAGGGACTTAACTGCGGGGTCATCAGTCTCCAAACTTACAAACTACTTATCAACTACCTGATACTAAAGACGGGGAGCGGCCTCACGCATCGTAACATAGCGCCTCAATGGGCGTGGCCATTCCGTCACGGCCAAAGTGAATGTTGACAAGTTATAAGGGATCTAGTTTTTAATGCTTTATAAGTGTTTTTTTTTTCAATATATCTCGAAACGCAGCAAAGCAACCAATACGTACAAAAATATAGATAGATCATCTAAAGGCCTATAACTTTCTATTGTAATATGTTCTCATCGGAATTATCGTTTTTTGTTTATCGAAGAGAAACCTCTGTTTCCAGCTTAGCGGGTTTTTGGCAAATTTCACTACCTCGGCTCGAGTTTCATTAAATCGAAACTTCATTTAAATGTTCATTTCTTAAACATTTGTTTATATTCAGGTAATAATATTTGCAAATTAAACATTGCACGATCTTCAAATGATGAATATTAAAATAAGACAGACTAGATGCACAGTTGCACAGCTATTTATTGGCAACCGGTTTCGGTCCTACAGGACCATCATCAGGCATTTGGCACCTTGTTGGTGAGCGGTGGCGACGGCCGGAGCAGGTGCTATGTTGAAACCATGAAAACTGAAATAAATAATGAATAAACTTGTCAGACTGAGCTTCAGAATTATGGAATTACAAGAAACTCTATTTACAGATGAAATTCACATTGGTTCTAAACATTACGTGTTCTATAAACGGAAACCTGCAGTGCAGACCAACACAGGACTGAAACAGGTTGGTACAGGTATTCAAAATCACAGTTCCATAACTGATTCATGCTTTGTTTGCGTTACCTTCAAAATGACTCTCAATGCTGTTAATAAAATCTTAGAACAGAGGAAACACATTTATTTACGTGAACAACCAATGACTACAAGTGAATAGAAACACAGCTCCCCGAAGACTTCTGGAACATAAGGAGGAATTCACGAACCAAATTCGTAAACATCTAATTCAGACTGTACTTGGTGAATTCAGTGGATAGTTACCAAAGAAAAACAAACGTTGTTTGTACAGGGATATTCGTCGCTTACAACAGGACCAGTAAAATTGGTGAACACCACATACATCTCCATCTACATCTGCATGGGATACTCTGCACATCACATTTAAGTGCGTGGCAGAGGGTTCATCGAACCACTTTTATACTATTTATCTCCCATTCATTTCTCGACTAGCGCGCGGGAAGGAAGAACACCTGAATCACTCTGTTCCAACTCTGATTTCTCGTATTTTATTCTGATGATCATTTCTACCTATGTAAGTGGGGGTCAACAATATATTTTTTCCATTCGGAGGAGTTTGTTGGCCATTGGTGTTTCGTAAGTAGCTCATGCCGCAGCGATAAGCACCGTTGTTGTAATGATTCCCTTCCCAGATCCTGTATCATTTCCGTAACGATGTCTCCCTGTATCGTGACAATGCGAAACGTGCTGCCCTTCTTTGGACTCTTTCGATGTCCTCTGTCAAACCTTGGCCGCAATACTCCCAAAAAGGACGGACAAGCGTAATGTATGCAGTTTCTTTAGTAGTTCTGTTGCATCTTTTAAGGGTTCTGCCAATAAAACGCACTTTTGGGATCACCTTTCCCACGACATTATCCATGTGTTCTTCCAGTTTAAGTCTGAAATAATATTAATTCCTAGGTATTTAGTGGAGTTTACGGCCTTCACTTTTGATTGATTTATCTTGTAAACAAAGTTTAACGGATTTCTTTTCGCACTCGTGTGGACGACATCACACGTCTTATTATTTACCGTCAATTGCCTAATTTTACACCATCAGATCGTTCTGCAGTTAGTTTTGATCTTCAGATGATTTTACTAGACGGTAAATGACGGCGTCATCTGCAAACAACCTAAGATAGCTACTTAGATTTTCCCCTAAATCGTCTTTGTAAATAAGGAACAGCAGAGGACCAACAACACTACCCTGGGGAACGCCCGATGGCACCTCTGTTTTAGTCGATGCCTTAGCATCGATTACTGCGAACTGTGCCCTCTCTCACAGTAAATTCCCTATCCTGTCGCAAATTTGGGGCGATATACCATAACCACGCAATTTGATTAAAATCCCATCCCAACATCTTAAACTCAAAATTACGACTAAACGGATCAAGAAACTCATACGGAATTTAAGTTCTGGGAAATCTCCCAATAAAACACTTGGAGATTTCCAGACTGAACATATTGCCATCTGCAGGAGGAATAAAAAAGAACTCACCAGTGTTAAAAATAGGAGAGGAATCTTCTATCCAGACCACCATTCGCTCCAAATCAAATTAAATTTCCAGTCCAACTAAAAGCAGGCAGTAGTTACTCATAATTTTGCGAGCTAACCCCAAAGACGTAGAACTCAAGGGCAAGGCAATTACTGAAGAAACCAGTAGGGTAAATACGACAAACTGGTCTAAACTTGCAGGGGAAGTGAAGCAAACAAAGTTAGGTTAACAACCAGTCGTTAAACAATAGTGAGGAAGACTTTACTAAGAACAACATCCCCAGTTCTTAATTATAGAATGCTATCAACCTTCTATCTTAGCTTCCAACGACCTGATGGATTTTGGGAACCAAATAGAATATTAACTGTGAGATTCTAACCAAATATTTCCGAACACTCAGTTTCAAAGTACTCCAGATCACAAAACCAAAGCCAAATCCCAAATCTATCTTCATACGAAATAATAGTGGAAATCGCTAAAATGAAGAACAATAGAGCCCTGGGAAAGCTGAAATTATTGCAAAATTATGGAAGTCAGACCGCAAAAATGTAAAACCGAAAATTCGCAGAATAATATCAGAAATATGCTAAACAGATAAAATCTATTTAGACTGCAAGACTCTCTATATACACCCATTACACAACAACAGACCAGAAATATTACAGAGGACTTTCGCTTATTACACTAACCAGTAGGACACTCTCTAAAGCAATTCTGAACAAACGTGAATTGGAAATGGACTGACAGACAGGCGATGATCAAGAGGGTTTCAGGGTGTGGTAGTACCGTATTGAACTGATCTGGACACTCAAAACCGTACCACCTATCTGATAATTCCGTATCATTACCCTTTCCCGGATTTCATTAAAACCATACGATTCAGCTGATAGACTTAAGCTGTTTAGTAGCCAATAACGGCCCAAAATAATTTGTAGACGATAGTAAGACAGGCGGCATTATATAGGAAAATTTATCAGAACCACCTCAAAAATGGAATTCATGGGAGATATGTCAAAGTCATTCCAAATTCTCACAATAATTACACAAGGGGATGGCTTAGCGACACTCTAGTTTAACTTTGTCCTGGAAAATCACATTATTGGTATCCAATTTTGAAAATAAAAAGCCAAGTGTATTACCCTGAAATACGTGACTTTTGGAGATTACCTGTTTATGGGGGATAACGGAAGCGAAGTGAAGCCAAACTAGCCCCTTATTGGCTGTATGACCATACTCCCTGGCTGTATAAAGCACTGATGGTTTTTGCCCTCGTCAGGTTGCCTCGGCATGAAATCTCACATAAAACAATTTCCTACTAAAAACTACTGTAAATAAGAGACAAAATCAAAAAGAAAATATCGCAAGTCACTGACTTCAAGTACTTAGCAGACTTCATCCAACACACAGGAGTAATCATTATCTCCAACACGGAAAGAATATTCAGACAGTCAAACTGGAAAAGACGATCAAACTTGGAGGGAAGCAGAAAAAAAAGTATTTCGTAATGCTTAACAACTACACTACAACACTGTCGTTTTACCAGAAGTCTTCTTTGAGGCGGAAACCACAGTAATTAGCAGATGAAGAAATTTCAGAAGATTGAGAAACAAGAACGCAAAATCCTTGGGGCTGTTCTCCGAAACGGACTGTGGCTCGGAGTAACTACAAAGTTATTCTGCGATAACACATACTACATCACCGATAAATATAGGAAAAACAGCCTACAGTTCTATGAACACCAAATATAAGACGGATGAATAAGGCTACCTATTTTAACACAGGTTATGCAAGTAAATAAAAGCCCAGCTGGATGGAAGACACACAAGAAGATCTGGGTTAACTGAAAATTTAACAAGACATTGTGGATAAGAAATAGCTAAGAAGTAAATTCAGAGTAGATGAAACTGAACAAGGCCCAGGAAAGAAAGAAAAGGGAACAATAAGTGGACAGACGAAAGAAAGAAAATGATAGCGAATTTATTAAGCGTTTTTTGAGTAAAAGATAAGCTGAGCAGGAAATAAAACTGAATTTCTCAAGTTCACACGATCTCCTAATGGGGAACAATTAAGTATTATATCTACATATATACATTTATGATGTATCAGGAGGAACAGTGTATCTTCAAACAGGTAGTAGTAAGGAAGAACTGTATTAAACATGCTACGTAGCCTGTGACAATTTTTTTTTTTTTTTTTTTTTTTTTTTTCAGTACAGAGATACAGCTAATAGCATGTTACGCAAACATACGGAAAGCTAAGGCAGATTTTGACATTGCGCCTTGGTAGAGCATCGCAATTTGTTTTGAGGATAGCCGTGACCGCTTTGTTTATTTTATTTCAGTTCATTACTATTTTCAGCAGACCTTGCTGTCATGCTCATCGTCGTCGAGATAGGACTGTGCTGAAGTTATTAAAAATATTGTCATATTCGCTCGTCGCACTGATGGCATGTGAGAATAGGAGCAAGGTATGCTGAAACTGGTTCTGAATTAAAATAGCGATCTTGGCACTCCACGTAACAAATCATACCAGATCGCCCCATAATATGTGTAAGTTACACACAACATAATAATGTTCGCTTAAAATCCGGGTTTATGTTTACTGAAAGTTTATTTTTATTTAGCTAACCGTCTTAGGCTTTGTTAGCCATCATCAGACCTTAAGTGTGCTCATTTTTCATTTCCATGTTTAGCTGTCCACTCTTCGGATTTAAATAGATTTATTTACATAGTTTGCGCTCACATTGGAGCACTAAAATCAAACATTACACAACAGAGTCTACAATGATTAAGTTTAGATTTCAACAGTCAAGAATATCTTCGTTTCCCAAAATTTATTCATTCGCTGTAGTATGGCTGCTCGTTCTTCTGCAGACTTCTTCCTTCTGATGGTAATGTCAGCCGTGTGTATTTGTTCTTCAAAAGCAGTTTCTCTTCTCTTCTCTTCTCTCTCTTAATTTGGTGTGTGGTGGTATTCAGTTCATCCAGATCCATTCGTATTTCTTTAAAACAGTTGTTTGTTGTTTTAATGTTCCAAAACTAGTCAAATAGTTGCTTCGGGATTCTATTATTTGGTATGCGACATTTTTGGCCGAAATATGCAGTCCTACTTTACTGCATTGTGTCAACAATGGATTCACTGTCAGTATAAACCAATGAATTAGGTAAACTTGTTTTTTAAATGATAATCGTTTTTGTCGGCCGCGGTGGCCGAGAGGACTGAGGCGCTCCAGTCACGGTCTGAACGGCCACTACGGTCGGGGGTTCGAATCCCCCCTCGGGCATGGATATTTGTGCGGTCCTTAGTCTTTGCTAGATCATAAGTAGTTTGTAAGCTTAGGGACTGATGACCCCGTAGTTAAGTCCCATAAGTTCTACAAACATTTGTACATTTGATAATCGTTTTAAGAATTCTTCTATCAACTTCCTGCAATATGTCAGTTATTGCTTGAGTATTCATTCTAAATAGTGTTTCACGTGCCTATGTTGCTTCCAGTTTAACGACGCAGCAGTAATATCTATTGACGCCCTTTCAATAGCATTCCAGGTAATAATCTCTGCTAGATATTTGCACACTTTTACAACTTTAATTTTTTGAGCATCTTAGTATTATGGGATGTGTGAACTGGAAAGCTGGGTATCATTTCCGTTTTCTCAAATGAAATTTGCAACCAAACCTAGTTGTTCTATCTGAACCTTTGCTTCATCAATATTGTTTGGTAACAGCCTAAAATCATCTGCAAATGCAATGCAAGTCGATCTATTTTTCAAACTTAACAGATGATCGACATATCATGCTCCATTCACGCAGAATTTTCTCTATATCACAATTAAACAATAATGAAAACAATCCATCACCTTGTCGAAGGCCAGTATGAATCTCCAAAGGTTCAGTGAACTCCTTTCTAAACCTTACTCTAGCTTTAGTATTTCGGAGGGTGATCAGAATGAGGTTGAAAAGTTTCTGTCGTAAACAAAATTCTTTACGAATAAAAAGTAGAGTTTCACGATGGTTAATACTGTAGCCTTCATTTTATTTATATATCTACATATGCACCACAACCAGACATTTCCTGTCCTATTCAACTCCCAAATAGAACGAGGAAAAAACGCCTATATGTCTCCGTACTAGCCCTAATTTCTCTTATCTTGTCTTTGTAATCATTACGCGAACTGTAAGTAGGAAGCATGAACATCACTCTACATGTAGCTTAAAATTCCGGCCCTCTAAATTTCATCAACAGAATTTCTCCAAAATAGCGTCGTCTTTCCTCCGGTGATCACCATTTCAGTTCCCAGAGCATTTCCGTGATACTCGCGCATTGGTCGAACTTACCAGTAACGAACCTAGCTGCTAGCCTCTGAACTGCTTCTATGTCTTCCTTTAAACTGATCTGCTGCAGGACCTATACACGTGAGCAATACTCACGACGTAAAGCAGATGCCAGATGCCAGACTTAGATTCATTGGAAGAATACTAAGGAAATGCAGTCCGAAAACAAAGGAAGTAGGTTGCAGTACACTTGTTCGCCCACAGCTTGAATACTGCTCACCGGAGTGGGATCCATAACAGGTGGGATTAATAGAGGAGGTAGAGAAGATCAGACGGAGAGCAGCGCGCTCCGTTACAGGGTCATTTGGTAATCGTGAAAGCGTTACAGAGATGATCGATAAACTCTAGTGGAAGACTCTGCAGGAGAGACGCTCTGTCGCTCGGTACGGGCTTTTGTCGAAGTTTCGAGAACATACCTTTACCGAGGAGTCTAGTAGTATATTGCTCCCTCCTACGTATATCTCGCGAAGAGACCGTGAGACTAAAATCAGAGAGATTAGAGCCCACACAGAGGCATACCGACAACCCTTCTTTCCGCGAACAATACGTGACTGGAATAGGAGGAAAAATTAATAGTGGTACTCAAGGTGCCCTCCGCCACACACCATCAGGTGGCTTGCGGAGTATGGTTGTAGATAGAGATGTAGGCGTGATCCTACAAACGTTTTATACGCGGTCTCCTTTACAGGCGAAGTACATCTTCCATAAATTCTCCCAATAAACCAAACTCGGCTGTCCGCATTACTCACAACTCTCCTTACATGTTCGTTCCATTTCATATCGCTCTGCAATGTTACGCCTAGAAATTTGAATGATGCATCAAGAAGTTCACTACTAATGCTGTAATCGAACATTATGGGATAGTTTCTCCTGCTCATGCACATCATCATACAGGTTTGTACATTGAGAGCTTTTTGCCATTCTTGGCACCATTTAGAAATTTTGTCTATGTCATCCTGTACGCTATTACAGTCAATTTACGATAACACCCTTCTACACACCACAGCATCATCAACGAACAGTCGCAAATCACAAGTTACTCTGTCCATCAGATCATTGATATAGAAAATAATAGCGGTCCTATCACACTCCCCTGGGGCACGTCTGAATATACACTCGTCTCTGATGAACACTCGCCGTCGAGAACAACGTACTGTGTTCTATTACTTAAGAAGTCTTCCAGCCAGTCACAAATCTGTAAACCTATTCCATATGCTCGTATCTTCGTTAGCAGTCTGCAGTGTGGCATCAAGTCTTACGCCTTAAAATTGAGAAAAGCACAAATCTGCCTGTTACCGTTCATTGATGTCTTGCAAGATGTCATTTGAGAAAAGGGCAAGTTGTATTTCCCATTAACGATATTTCCTAAACCCATGCCGACTCACAGAAAGAAGCCTTTCAGTCTAAGGACATTTACTATATTCAAACTGAGAATATGCTCCAAACTTCTACAGGAAACTGAATTCAACGATGTAGGCCTGTGATTATGAGGGTAACATCTCTCTCCTTTCTTATAAACATGAGCCTCCTGCGCTTTTTTTTTTTTTTTTTTTTTTTTTTTTTTTTTCAATCACTGCAAACTTTGCGCTGAGTTTAGTTTTTACAAGCTATTGCTGCTGTATAGAGAAAAGCTGCAGATACCAGTTATAAATTATGCGCAGAAGAGAATAATGTTTCCAATATTGAGCTTGAAACAGACTGTAACGTTCAGATACTTTTTTTTAATTATTTCCTATTGTCTTTTGTCAGAATCAGTTTGGTACCAAGACATCGGTGATTTTCAGTCTGTCAAATGTCTATCGTTGCCTTCCGTTTGCTGTAAGGACTGTGTGTACACCGAAAGAGACGCTTTAACGCCGATGCACAGTGCAGGAACGTCCAGCACTGGACATTCCACGTCAGTAACTGAAGCCCCGAGTGCACATACACTGACGGCACATAGTCCAGACCAAACAGGTGCGAGGCCAACGCGAAAGAGAAGCCCTGGCGTTCACGTCATGTCATGTAAGCAAAGTAGCCCTGAGCCGGACCTATCGCTAGCCGATTGGCCGGCGGCTGGGGCACAGCCCACTGCCTCATAGCGGCCAGCCACACGGCTAGCGATCGCGCCCGCTCAGGGCTACCTTGCTTACATGACATGACGTGCGCGCCGCGGCCTGTCTTTCTCGTTGCCCTCGAAACAGGGGCGTCTGACGTCACCGAGAGGCGGCGGTCCGTCAGGTTTACTCTGTCCTCCTACGGTGCACGTGAACATGGGCGACTGCTCCGGCCCGTCTAGTACCGACGGCGGGCACGAGGCGGCAGCAGGGGCTCAGACCCAATCGGGGCAGGCTAATTGCACGCCGTCAGCAACACAATAGTTGTGCGCCGTGGAGAGGATTGTGGGCCTGGCGCTCGCCTGCGATCCTGCGGAAAGCTGAGCCCTCCCGATTTAATGGAAGCGCTCCCAGGCGGGACGGGGCGAGGCGAGGCGAGGAGTGGGGCAGAAGTCTTCACTTACATTCGACTCGATTGGGTAAATAGAGGGGATAAGGTTTCCGACGATCTGCATTATTCAAATAAGCGCGGGGATCGTTTTAGCCGGTAATGACAGAGACGGAGGCCGTCCCCGCTGTATTATAGCAAGTCATGCGGACCGGCGCCGACCGAGGCGGATCCGCCGAGGTTAACTGTTTGATTTGGCGTCTGCGGAGTGGAGAGGAGCCTGCCGCTCTCATTCCTCACTTGCCGCACCCCTCTGACTCCCGACCGCCGCCTTCCGCAGTTGTAACTCCCGTCTGCCGCTGGCTGGCTGGGTCTCGCCCGTTGTGGCGAGGCACCGAGCCATGTCGCGGCCGGTTATTCTGTTATAGTTCCTTCCAATACTATAAACTATACGTTTCTGTAAGAAGACCCTAATGTTTCATGACAATAATACACCTAACTTTGGATACTGTGAAAAAGTTTATAGGTACCTAACATATACAGGGCGTTTCAATAAGAGTGTTTGCCTCTGTAACTTATAAAATAATAGGTGACGGGAAATTTTAATGCGGTAGGTCAACACAAGAAATGTTTATTGTATCATTTTCCAAAGAGTTACACCACAAAGATATATATATTTTTTTTAAATGGAACAATAGCTTTTTCTATCGTGTATTGGATTTGTTGAAACCAGCTGCGTCCAAATCAATTTAAACTACATTCCTATCACTGTTAGTTTGGGAACTACAACCCTTCAAAGTTCCGAGGCGGAGGCTGCGATAACGTAGCTGACTGGCCGAGTGGCTATCCCCTGGGGCACGGCCCACTGTCTCATGACCACCAGCCAGTCAGCTACGTTGTCGTAGCCTCCGCCCCCTAAACTTTGAACGGTTGTAGCTCCCAAACTGTGATAGGAATGCAGTTTAAATTGATTTGAACGCAGCTGGTTTCAACGAATCCAATGCAAGACAGAAAAAGCTATGGTTCCATTTAAAAAATCGTATCTTTGTGGTGTAACTCTTTGCAAGATGATACAATAAACTATGCTGATAGCTTCGCAGAAAGTGTAACATTTCTTGTGTTTACCTACCGCATTAAAATTTCCCGTCACCTATTATTTTATAAGTTACAGAGGCAAACACACTGTAATGTCTATTAGTCCATGGGATGATACTGCCATGGTGATTGGTCCATGTACGTTAACAACATACGTGGGATGATACTGCCATGGTGATTGGTCCATAGACATTAAGAACTCACAAACAACCACCCACCCAACGACCGACACACACACACACACAAACCGACATATGTCCGAGGAAGGCCTGGAAACTCCAGTGAGAATGGCCGCGCAGTCCTCGACATGGCACCTAGAAATGCACGGTATTAACAATTTACCACTAAATTAATGTAAAACGAGGAAAATGCTGTATTTATTCCATAAAAGGAATTTTAGTTAATGTTTCCTATGTTCCACAAAGTGATATTAACAGCACTAATTGTAATTTCCTTCCATTGAAAAATGCATTGATTCAGAATTCTGTACATTATAATAACATCAGAAGATACATGTGTTTGTTCTTTTGAAACTGGCAGATGCAGTGATGAACGAATTTAATTTTAATTACGTAACAATCCGACATATGTATTATAATTAAGCTGTAAGTAGACGTGCAGAAGAGAGCTGACTTACTTTTCCCGTTCTGTTCAGTAAGTTCATCGTTAATTTCAATTTCAGACTTCTGATTCTGTATTTTGTCAGTGTGCTGTTTCCACAATAAATCTCATAAGTGGGTAATGAACAATTGGTAAGTTGATGTATCTAATCGTGTCAAAACAACTGCAAATAGAGGCAGAACACTGCGATAGCAGTACATCCGCCTACATATTCTGAAGAGCTTCATTACAATGTTCAACTTTAACCTTCCATTGGATAATCAAATTCATAACAACGTGACTGCGACTGTTTGAAGCTATAATTACTATGTGCACCAGCTATTACTTTAAAATAGCTGAATACATTTATTGCAGTTACTGATATAAAATTGTTGTTGTTACGGTCTTCAGTCTGGAGACTGGTTTGTTGCAGCTCTCCACACTATCCTCAGCAATCCCATTCATCTCCTCATAAGAACGGTAACCTACATCCGTTTGAATCTCCTTACAGTATTCATCTGTTGGCCTCCCTCTGCGGTTTTTACCCCATACACTTCCCTCCAATGCTAACTTCACAATTCCTTGATGTCTAAGAATGTGTCCTACTAATAAACCCCTTCTTTTAGTCAAGGTATGCCAGAAATTCCTATTCTCCCCAATTCTGTTTAGTACTTCCTTATTAGTTACACGATCCATCCACCTAATCTTCAGAATTTTTATGTAACACCACATTTCAAAAACCTCTATCCTCTTCCTGTCTGCACTGTTTATCGTCCGTGTTTCACTCCCATATAAAGCAACACTCCACACAAATGCCTTCAGAAAAGATTTCCTTATGCTTAAATTAGTGTTCGATGTTAAAAATTTCTCTCTTTCAATAACGCTTTTCTTCCCATTGCCATTCTGCATTTTACGTTTTCTGTACGGCGACCATCATTTGTTCTTTTACTGCCCAAGTAACAAAACTAATGTATGCCCTTTATTGTTTCGTTACCTAATCTAATTCCCTCAGTATCACCTGAATTTCTTAGGTTGCATTTCTTTACACTTATTTTGCTCTTGTTAATGTTCATCTTATATGCTCCTTTCAACACACTGTCTATTCAGTTCAATTGCTACTCATGGTCCTTTGCTGTCTGACAGAATTACAATGTCATCAGCAAAACGCAATGTTTTTATTTCTTCACCTTTAATTCCTTCATCCAAATTTCTCCTTGCTTTCCTTTATAGCTTGCTAAATGTACAAATTGAACAACATTTGAGAAAGGCTACAGCCCTGTCTTACATCCTTACCAACCTCTGCATCTCTTTCGTGCCCTTCAACTCTGATAACTGCTGTCTGGTTCTTGTACAAGTTGTAAATAACCTTCGGTTCCCTATATTTTACTCCTGCTGATTTCAAGAAGTGAAAGAGTGTATTCCAATCAAGATTATCAAAAGCTTTCTCCAAATCTACAAAATCTAGAAATGTAGGTTTGCCTTTCCTTAATCTATCTTTTAAAATAAGCCGTAAAGTCAGGATTGCCTCCCGTGTTCCTACATTTCCCCTGAACCCAAACTGGCCTTTCCCAAACTAGGTACCTAAAAAATCTACTACTGTAATAAAAGTTATGACCCAATATCGATCAAATGTTCAAATGTCTCTTAGTCTATGGGATGATACTGCCATGGTGATTGGTCCATAGACTTTAACAACACACACACACACCCACAAACACACACACACACAAACCTACCTATGTCCAAGGAAGGCCTGGAAACTCCAGCGAGAGCGACCACGCAGTACTTGACCTGGAGCCTAGAAACGCACGGGTTAACAATTTACCACTAAATTAATATGAAACGAGGAAAATGCTTTATTTTAGTGCAACATATCGATTACATTCTTAATTATTAAAAAACTAATTTTAGGTAATGTTTTCTATATATCACGAAGTGATATGAACGGCACTAATTGCAATTTATTTCCAATGAAAAATGCATTGATTCAGGCTTTTGAACATTAAAGCAGATGATGTTCCTGTGCGATTGGGAAATCATTTTGTCTTTACATACATAAAAATTAAGTAACGGTGAGTAAAGATCAGAAATGGTTTGATTGATTAAAGTAATTTTGGATTTGTTCTCTTCGTTGAAAGGGTAGTTTAGAGAGAGAGAGAAAAAAAAAAGGAACCGCTGGAAAGTCCAAAAGATTTTCAATGCGCACCTACTGCAATGTTTGCAAACGTATTGGACCTGACTGCTATGGTCATTAGTCCGTAGACATCCAATTGAAAATTACTAGTCAGGGTAAGTCAATATGAGTCCTAAGAAAGGAGTGGAAGAACCAGGAGTTTTAAGACGTCTTGCTGCAGAGCACGTGGTTGCTCGCCATTGCGGATTCGAGTCCTCCCTCAGGCATGGGTGTGTGTGTTGCCCTTAGCATAAGCTTCTTGTAGTTAGTTTAAGAACTTTGTAGCCTAGGGACTGATGACCAACATAGTTAAGTATCTTAGATTTACAAACATTTGAACTTTTTTAATATTATTTAAAAGCTGCAAACATCTTCATCGTCATTTTCTACAATCATATTGTTTATTTCTACAAACAATTTAATCATCGATTTAAAATTTTCATTAGGTAGACCTATTGAATTACGCTTAGATCATTAACGAATAAAAATTGAAAATTCCAGTTACTTGATTAATAAGTTCAGTTATTTGAATACATTACATTACACCAGTTCAGGATCTTTATATTCAAATTGGAAAGACCCAGGCCCGAAACAACATGGCCACAACACAAATGCTGTCAATATTTGTAAAGTCTAGGTTTTTTAAAATATGTTTTCCTTAAATGTTATGTGCACTTATTAACGACCCCGACGCGACATTTAAGGCCTTAAGCTTGAACACGAGGAATTAGCTTGCCATGAGATTAATAATTACGTGAATAATCACAAAGATTGTTTCCTATCGGCATTCAGAAAACTATCATATTACAATCGAATTCCGTCCACAAGTTGTTTGTCCACGTAACACCTCTTGCTGCCAGATCTATTACGCGGGTATTCACCTTATTGCACGCAGAAATTAAAGTAAAAGACCAATGTCATAGGCGACTAGCAGCGGGAAGTTCCCTGAAATCACAAAGGTAGGTAAAAATTTATTGGACCGTTACAAACATTCACAATGTTGAGGCCCTCAACGCTTCTGACAACATCCCAGACACCTCGTCCTTTCCAAACAACAACAGAGGCTCAAAATGATCAATAACATTGCATAAAACCTATTAGTAATTCAGAAACAATGGTGATCATGGAAATCAGAGATGTGTCGCGGTAGAAAGCTTATTGAACCTTATGTATCGTGTGTGCGTGCAGCCCCCAGTAGACCGTTACGTCATGCTGCAGCGCCGCTAAGAACAACAAGCGAGCTGACGGAATAAGACGACAGTTACGACCCACTCAATGAATGGACTTATCACGATATGACAATGCATAATTAATCAACCAACAACATTACTGTCCTTGGCAATCTCCCACACGCAAACCGTAGGTGGGGAAGGAAATGGGACAGCTATGGCAGCGTGGACAAAAGGAAGAATAAAACGCTGCTTCATTTAAATGCTCAGAGCGCCAGCAACAGTGCGCCATTAGCGCTAAACCAATATAGCTAAAAGCAAAAACACGCCATCTTAGGTGCCGAATACGTGATAGTTAATCGGATGTCCTGGCACGCTATTGTGCAGTCCAGCGCCACCGCTGGCAAAATCGGCAACTAAATATTTAAATCGCAAAACAATGGTGGGGGGCCAAATAAATACCTAACATGAAAAGTTACGAGCGAGCCAGCACGGCTCATTATATTGTATAATAGATTGGTATCCCGTGAGAAATTACACCAATATGTATGACGTGCATTGTAGTTGGCTGTTACCACCAATTCTTGGGTGCCACTGGCTGTTCATTATTATTTAATAAACTAAACAACAAATAATAATTTTCAGCTATTTAATTAATGGGTATGTGCTAAGCTATAACGTATGTCATTCTTTTATATAATGATTAAAACGGGATGCAAAACTTTAACCAATGGAAGTTTCAACTGACACCTATTGTGATGAAATAGAAAGCGGTGTTGGCCACTGTGAGTGAATGATGCACGTGGACTCGTAGAGCAAACTTGAATGTCCCTACCTCAAACAAAGTGTCACGTTGAAAACTGCAGGTGGGTCGGAATTCGAAGGTGGGGTCGATAATGCTAACTCAGTACAGCCTGCCTTCTGATTACTCCGATATTTATACATAGAAAGAGTCTTAACAAACACCTAGAAAATTCAAGACATAGTATATACATGCCATTGTCGGGATTTGAAGTGGGGCCTACCAGCACAGCAATCTGCGATGCTAACAACTGCACCAGTCGTTCTGTCGGAAACATCGCGACAATGCTAAGTTGCTAAATAAACAGCGACCCGCTGTTCGGTTCCCTTTGGAGTCAGTTGCAGTGTCCTGGATCTTGTCATGGGTCCTCTGTATGGTAGTTCCAGAGGACCCTTCTAATCCTTCTGCACGCCGAATCTTACAGTGACGCTGATCGGCTACAGACCCTCCTGTTGTGGCTTCATCAGTATCAGTATGAGTCTTTAATTCCTTCATCATTCCTTGATCAACAAGCAGTTTCTATCTATCTGCTCTTTGGGATGTATTTTATTATGTAGTGGAACCTGGTACCTTAGGTATGATTAAGGTTGGCTTCAGGAATTCATGAAAAGGGAAGAGGAAATAAAAACGAAGAATTGATTTTTCCAGACAGCAATTTTAAGATCACCAAAAGAGAAACTTGATTTAATTTAACAGAACACATGTTCTCAGGCTGGTAGCTTCAGTGGATAAGAAACTGAATATTACATAAAAATTGATGTTACTGCAATAGAAAGAACACGATAATAAAATTAAGATAAAGCAAAGCCGAAGAAGTGAAGTGCTTCGCGCCAGATTTCAAGGAATCACAAGGCTTAGTGACACATTCCAAAGAATGACTCTACAGGTTGTCAAAGTTAACGCCTGAACATTTGAAAATTTACAATAATTTTAAAACTTACAAATTACAGAACTGGATTAGCCACCTTTTATAGCACCCAAACTGGCGCAATCTGTCTCTGTAACCATGACCTTGCAAATTACTAAATAAAATACAATTCACATAACACTGAGATGCACGAACAGAACTACAACTGTTAAAACAGTTAGGTTACAGTCTCTTTAGTAAATACAATTAGCTCAGGGCTGGATTGTCCATAGCTACGACTAACTGGACAATTACAGTCTTGGTACGTGCCCTGGAAGGTATAAACAAGATAGCATGCTGTCAACGACCGAACAAATTCCAATGTGCCAGAATTTCAAAAGGTATCCGGGGAGATGATAAAATATTGCACAGTTTACTCTACAGAAACGTCAAAACATTACCCAGCTCATTCAAAACCAATGCTAAACGACGAAATGCACCAATAGGAAATACAAATGATATGGAGAAAGCAAACCTGTTAACTACAACCGTTCGACTACAGGTAATTCGGAAGGAGGGAATACTGGTGAACCATATAATTATACGACCTCACCTGGGGAACAACAACCAGAAAGCGAAAGAGCATGATCCCCTATTTAAAACAACTTGTTAAACACATGTCAATACCAATACAATTTGAACATTCCGTGGAAACTAATAAAGGTTAATAAGGTGTCCATTTCAGAATTTGATCATATTTGGTGCAGGGGTACCTACATGCCTTAACAGAAAACTACCAAATACCACTCTCCCACCTCTAACCGTTTTTGAGAAACTTTTGTTTCAAGGTAAAAAGGCATGTATGCTATCAAAAGTCAGACACCAATATTCCCATCTTCTGAGGGCTACTGCTTAGTGACAAGTTGACCTATAGAGCTCAATTTTTTATGCATCACATGTGTAGAGAACCAAGTTGATATATGACATAAAAACTGAGAAACATCGTTTAGATTATTTCTGGAAAATTCACTTTTTCAAGTTTATAACTCTGTCTATGACAACAGTACAGCGCTCAATTTTGGTACTGGTGCCCTTCAGTCCTAGTATTAATTATAAAAATAATGGAAAGTATATTGGAATGGATTCAATAGTTCTTACTTTCATTTAAATTTGACTGCATCAGGAAAAATGGTTGAATTTGATGAATTTCGAAGTAATGGGTGGGTATGTAGACAGTTGAATCTGACCTCGATTTTTTTGCTGAAATGTTTACATATTTGGTAGCTATCTAAGGTGCAAAGAAGAATATCCTAACTCACTTACTTTATACATAAACAATAACTTGAAAATGCCATGTATATTAGTGCCATTAATTTTCAGCACTACCAGGTATTAAAAAATTAAAATCATGGGCATTCCTTGAAACAGTGTTTTGAAACTGTATATGGTTGATCTTAAAGACAGAACTGTATACGAGTGATAACTGAAAACAGCTATGACCATTTACTTAATAAATATGTGATATTTAACTTTTATCAGCTTCGGTTCAAAAATGCAAAAATATATTGGGTATCCTTATTCTATAACAGTATATTAAAATGTGAAGACCATGAAATAAAATTGAGAATTAATGTAATAATAAAATTCCTAAGGAGATATACATATATTTAACCTTCACCAACTTCTAATATGCAAATACTTTGGAAAGAACAGTCACACAAACAAATTTGGAGATACAAAAAGAAACACATCTTTGCTATAACCTTGTATTTTCTAATATACTATACAATTTTGATGAATATAAAAATTGAGGTTTATAGGTCAATTCGTAACTAAGCAGTAGCCCTCTGAAGATGGGAGTATTGCTGCCTATGCCTGACTGTCGATCGCATACATGCCTTTCAGCCTTGAAACATAATTTTCTCAAAATTGATTAGAGATGGGAGAGTAATATTGGGTAATTTTTCTATAAAGAAATGTAGGTACCGATGTACCACTTATGATCAAATTCTGAAATGGTCACGTTATTAACGCCTATTAGTTTCCACGGAATGTCCAAATTGGATTGGTATTCACATGTGTTTAACAAGTGGTTTTAAGTGGGGCGTCATGACCTTTCGCTTTCTGGTTGTTGTTCCCCAGGTGAGGTCGTATAATTATATGGTTTACCAGTTTTTCATTCACCAAAATATCTGTGATTTTCCATTGATTCACCCAACTGCTAACGCAATGCTAAACGGTAACCATCGGCACAACAGCGGCGCAAAAAACGAACAGATGGGTTTGACCTTAACTGTCAAAATACCCAGGACTGATTAGCCACGTTCCTCACACTAAACCGTCAATGAGCCAGCCCATCACCAGAGTGGTCCAACATCTCTAGGCATCGGCTCAGGCAGGAGAAGGAAGAGTCGTTCGGGACTATCAAACTGCAACTGGACCATGAGGGCAGGCACTGGCGCGAGGCCAATGAGAAAGAGAGGGCGCAGCGCGCACGTCATGTCACGTAGGCAAGGTTGTCGTGAGCCGGCACAGTCACTAGCTGAGTGGCTGGCTGCTATGAGACAGTGTCCCAGCAGCCGGCCAATCAGCTAGCGATCACTCTGGATCAGGGCTACCTTGGTTACGTCACATGACGTGCGCGCCGCGCCCTGTCTTTCTCGTTGGCTTTGGCATCGCAGCTGGTGACGAAGAGCGCTGCTAGCGTCGTCCAGTTCGGTTACGATGATAGTTTTTACAGTTATGGTGGACAATATGAATCGAGGTGAACCAACTCATATATATGTATATTGAATTGATACTTGACTCTCCATCTGCACTAATAACAACAATTTTGAGCACTTCTATGAAGGCATAAATGGTCCAAAACACTAAGTATGTGCTTGATATATGAAATATAGTTTCCACCGTTAAGTTGTAGCCCTGTTGTACAGCTTACTTCATTTTTCCAGACAGTAGAAGATGGTACATCAATGTGCCGAAACTGGCATATTGTTCATTTGACACTTTTTCTTTCAGATTCCCCTTCCTCTTCCCGTCGTGGCGTAGCTGGCAGGAGCAGACGCTGGCGTCTTGGCGGGCCCCGCCGCCTGCTTAGGCCGCTCTAGCTGCTGAGCGTTTGGCGTCAGCATGGAGGCTGGCTGTCTGGAGGTGTCTGGTTGCCGGCGTCGGGTGTCGGCGCGTAATCCGACGTGGCGAGCCAAGCCGGGGCGAGGCGAGAGCTGCCACCCGACGCCAGCGCTGCCGGCCCGGCGGCAGGTGGCGAGGCGCGGCGCAGCTCCGCCCCACGGCCGACACTGGCGGTGACTGAGGCTGCTGCCCATCCGAGGCACGTTCTCCTGTTCTAAACTGCACCCATAAAATAGATTATAGTTTTTCAATAAAAACTAATCCAGTTGCAACATATAGACTAATAAGCGACAAGATTAGGAAAGTGTTTATTTTTACTTTTATTATTTTTTTAAGGGGCCATCAGGGGTCATCAGTCCCTAAACTTACAAACCTCTTATGAACTACCTACAACTAAGGACGACACAAATATCCATGCCCGAGCGGGGATTCGAACCCCGACCTTAGTGGCCGTGCAGATCGTGACTGAAGCGCCTCAGGCCCCTAGGCCACCGCGGCCGGCGAAGGTGTTTACAGAGCTGATAATATACATTTTCTTTCAAATTAAGACATTTGAAAATATACTTATTTTGTGCAACTAGTTTCAGTGAAGCTATGTCACCATTTCAAGTACTTCTGTGTCAACAGAGACAATTTTTTATCCTGTTGAAAAAAAATAAAAATAAAAAAAACTCTCTGGAAAATTTAAATAAAGTACTGAACCTGTAATAATAGAAGTGACTGGAAAAATTAAAAATAATAAAAATAAAATATTCTTTCTAATATCCTCTCTGTTCTCTTGATTGGAAATCTCTTCTCATGGCAAGACTGTCAAATGCAACTTTGCAAATCAATTGAGATTGTAGTTTAGGAATGCACATAGGGAACGAAAAACATGAAAACTTTGATAATATTAACCTACTATCTTCTGTAATAATTACGAGATGGTGAAACCTGTCCTCTAAGTAATAACTTGTTAATTTAAGCAACATATTTTAATTTTATTATTCTTATTTTTTATAATCACTTGTATTAGTACAGAATCAGTTTAATTTAGTGGAGAGTTTTTCTTTGGAAAAGTCCAGGTTGGAATTAATAATATAGTAAGATAGTAAGGACAGTTTACAACTCATCGCAAAGACTTGGCGACGAGCTGCTACAGGCCCATACAAAAGACACGTACAACACTTTCAGATATCGGCCATCGCCTTCTTCAGAAAATAGAGCAGTCACGCAATCACACAGGCACACAACACAGTCATACAACCATCACCTCTGGCTGCCGCACTTCGAATGATAAAAAATGTCTCTTTTGACTGAGCAGTACTTAAAAATGGTGACATATTTTCACTGTAACTAGTTGTACAAAGTAAAGCAAATTAAAGATATAAGTAATATAGCGACTGTGGCATGTAATACATTGTTTAAATGTCTTCATTAAAAAAAAGTACTTTTACTGTTGCACTCCTTTATAGACAGCGTCTGATATTACAACCAACGTTTTTGAATAAGGGAAACCCCATTGTAGTAAAAATATTTTGACAACCCTCAGCCACTACCTAGACCATAACAGATGTGTGTTATTTCAAAGGCAATTAATTTAATTTTCTTCTCTTGATATAACTTTCTTGTAAAACGCAGTAAAGAAGTTCAGTATTGTATATTATAGGAAAAATTTGGCTGGTTCTTTTATGGTGCGACTACTGCCTCCTGTGACAGTGCTCCCCCCCCCCTTCCACAAGCAACTCTTTGTGAAACCTGCGGATCGCAACTCACGTGTAGAGGAACACACCTGTAGACTACTCTCTTAGTTTTAGATAATAAACAGCAGCAACCGGAACACAAGATTAAAGTGCGGAATAGTAACAATAGCAATAATAGTTGTTGTGACCTCGTCGCGTTTTGTTGAGTACTCGTCCAGGTCTAGGTACTGGTACTGGTGCAGGAATCGATGGTCAGCTAAAACATTTCTATAGAAATTAGTATTAGAAGTTTTATTGACTGAAATTACAATGATACTCAACTTTAGAACATGTGTGTGTTTCTTCTCTCTTCTTGCATCTCGTGGCGGCGTCCGTATGATGCTAACTGCGCTGAGATCTAGTGACTGCTAAGTTCGTAGCCGCGTTCTGACTTAGTAACTGACGGGCAGTCCAGATGTATGTCGGCCTAGATATAACCGCTTGTAGCTGTCGATGAACACACTGATTATTTGGAATTAAAACCAAGACCTTTCCGTCACACCATTGAAAATCTGCTGCCAGGTCTGAATTGGACAAATTACGGCACTGCTAATTTTGGCGATAAATAACTCAGTGAATTCGCTTAGTATGCCTCTTTTAATTCGTTGCTATGTATTGGCATGTAAATGCGAGTAATTAGTGAGTGAGTAAAATACGTGTTAATAGAAGAAAAACGTTATCAGTCCGTAGCTTACAATCTACTTAAACTAAGGTAAACTAACCTAAGGACAACACAAACACCCATGCCCGAGTGAGGCTCGAACCTCCGACGACGAACGGCCGCGAGCACCACAGCACGACGCCCAGTACGCACGGCTAATCCGCCGCGGCAAACAGACAAATTTCAGGAGACCATGCAAAACATGATATTGTTGCAGAGGGTCGAACATTATCGAGTACGGGGAGTAGCTCACAAATGATTCACCTCTTACTTGAGTAATAGACAGCAAGGTTATCCTCTGCAGTGTTGAAAACGGCAGTCATATTCAGTTCCAACGGGTACACAGTTCTCGTGCCTCTGCTGTTGCTCATCGATATAAATGATATGCCTTAAAGTACAACAGTTCTAATATATCTTTTTATACTGATGACACTAGGGTGGTAGTGAAAGATGTTATTGGTAATATTGATGCAGCATCAAATAATGCATTTAAAGAAGTACGTATGTGGTTTGTACAGCATAAATTAATCGTAAATCTCTACATTTACACAATTTAACAAAAACTAACTTTTTAATTAGAATGGGTGCATGGTAAGTGATACTGAACAACATAATTTTATAGGCTTCCGGGTACATAGTAATCTGTCGTGGAAAGCCCATATTAAGGATCTTTTTCAAAAGATAAATACCGCGTCATTTACCATTATAACTTTTTCTTAAATAAACGATTCTTAATTTTCATTCGATTATGACGTATGGTGTTGCTTTTTGGGATAACTCATCCGATTGAAAGAGGGTATTTATGGTACCGAAACGGTCGGTTAGAGAAATATGAGGGGAAGTTCACGTACCTCTCGTCGATCCCTGTTTAGATGTCTGTAAATCTATCGGACCAAACTGCGTGCTCATCAGTCCGTAGCTTACAAACTACTTAAACCTAGGTAAACTAAGCTACGGACAAACACACACACCCAGGGAGGACTCGAAACTCCACGACGAGCAACCGCGCGCTCCGCAGCGAGGTGCTTTAGACCGCTCGGCTACTCCACCGCGGCTATCCCTGTTTCGCAACTGAGAACTTTGACACTGGCCACTCAATACATATTTTCTTCATTCTCGTTATTTGTTCATAACATCTGATTATTATCCACAGCGTACTTCATGCAGTTAATACTAGACAGAAATCGAATCTAAATTTGGCTCTCACGTCCTAGATCCTTGTTTGGTAAGGAGTGCAGTATTCTGCTGTATCCGTTTTTAATAATCTGCTACAAGATTTCAAAAACCTTCACTTCAATCCATGCACTTTCAAGACTAAACTGAAATGTTTTCCCATGGCTCTATTCTGTCAAGGAATTCCTGGAATAAAATGTCAAAATAATTTTTGTGTTAAATTTTCGCTTATTCCATTTATGCTTAGACCTATCGTGTGCTTATTATTGGTTTACGTTCATCGATTACTACCCTTCTGTTAGAATCAGATGACCATGGAGGTTTGCTTCTCAGTTCCGTCGTGCGGAGCATGATAAATATAAATAAACAGTAACCTGGCTTTGCCCAGGTGTTTATTTATCATACACTCTCGTAGTCCATATCCCATTCCCGTCTCTCTCTGCATCCACCCATCTCTCTGTTCGTTTCCACATTTCACTCTATCGGCAATGTATTCTACAAGGTACCCTCTGCCATGTACCATGTAGACATGCATATACCCAGTGATCTTCCTTTTGGTTTAAAGGTCATGGGTGTAAAAATTCATAAAGATTGGAGCAACACTGTGCATTTTGTAAAATTCTTTTATATAGTTAGAGATTAAGAAAACATTGCTTGATTTTGGTTGCAAGAGAATTAAGGGAGACTTACAGACAAAATTATATAGTACATCTACATCTACATGGGATACTCTGCAAATTTAACTGCCTGCCATTATACTCTTTATCTCCCATTCCATTCTCGAATAGCGCGCGAGAAGAAATAACACCTGAATCTCTCCGTTCGAGCTCTGATTTCTCGTATTTTACTCTGATGATCATTTATACCCATGTAAGTGGGAGTCAACAATATATTTTTGCATTCGGAGGAGAATGTTGGCGATTGGAATTTCGTAAGTAGTCCACGCTGCAGCGATAAGTGCCGTTGTTTTAATGATTCCCATCCCACATCCTGTATAATTTCCGTAACGCTGTCTCCCCTGTATCGTGACAATACGAAACGAGCTGCCCTTCTTCGGACTCTTTCGATGTCCTCCGTCAAACCCACCTGATAACAATCCCACACTGGGCAGCAATACTCCAAAAATGGACGGACGAGCGTAGTGTATTCAGTTTATTTTGTAGTTCTGTTGCATCTGTTAAGGGTTTTGCCAATGAAACGCAGTCTCTTGTTCGCATTTCCCACGACATTATTTACGTGTTCTTTCCAATTTAAGTCTGAAGTAATAGTAATTCCTAGGTTCAAATGTTCAAATGTTTGTATAGCTTATGGGACTTAACTACAGGGTCATCAGTCCCTAAACTTACAAACTACTTACGAACTAGCTAACACTAAGGACGGCACAAATATCCGTTCCCGAGGTGGGATTCGAACGCCCGACCGTAGTGGCCGTGCAGACCGTGACTGGAGCGCCTCAGTCCGCGGTCGGCAATTCCTAGTTTACGGCCTTCACGTGTGATTGATTTATCTTGTAAACAAAGTGTAACGGGTTTCTTTTCATACTCATGTGGACGACTTCACACTTCTCATTATTTAGAGTAAACTGCCAATTTTTACACCAAACTGATATCTTATTCAAATCGTTCTGCAGTTGCTTTTGATCTTCAGATGATTTTACTAGACGGTAAATGACGACGTCATCTGCAAACATCCTAAGAGATTTTCCCCTAAATCGTTTATGTAAATAAGGAACAGCAGAGGAACAATAACACTACCCAGTGGAACGCCCGATTTCACCTCTGTTTTTTGTCGATAGTAACATGCAAATTTGTAATGCTAACTTTATTTGATACAAGTTAATGCCCGATGCGACAGTTTTACGGCATCTACAGCGAAACTGTTATGAGCGGTAGCCTTTTTTTCGTTTCATCATTTTGTGGGAGGGGAGATTCAATTACGAAATGCTTCATAAACGTCCAAAATTACATGCAAACCTAATATACCTCCATCTTCTAATAATTGACACATAAATCTGGGTATTCTCACGAGGTTGCTTCTCATTATTAATTATTAATGACGTCATAATCTCCTGAGATATGTGTCGTGGTTTTTTTTTTTTTTTTTGGATCAGGTACCTTCGTGGGCGTACGGTGAACATTTCACCAAAGTTTCATTGCAATGGAATAAATGGTTTATGAACACATAGAGGACATACAGACAAACAGACCGACCTGTAGCGCTGATAGTGAATACGCGCGCGGTGGTTGCGGGGTCAGTGAAGGTGTTGGCCATGTGTAGAAGCCGAAGGTCTACCTGAGATATACCGAGGGCAGATATGGTCACCCGTTGGCTCACCAAAAGCATTTCGGAAACTGTACGACTTCGCGGGTATTCAACAAGTTCTGTGTGGAATGGGCTCAAAAGTGGTGAGACCAAGTTGAAACAATATGTCGAGGCTATGCATAGTGCGGCCAAATATCTTTAGTTATGCCGGCCATTGTAGGCTGCGCAGAGCCGTAAAACAGGGAAGGCTACGAACTGCGGCAGAAGTAAGTAACATCAATGCCGGGCAGAGTAAAATTATGAACAGGCAGCGAACGAAATCTCCTAACGATAGGTCTCTGCAGCCGATGACCGACGCGTTAACACTGGTCGACTGAATTATGCTCGTGACTTTCGCCACTGGATGAGGGTGCAATGACAGACCCGTGAATGGTTTGGTGAATCGCAATACCCTCTTCATCACGTCGATCAGAGTATGCGATTCCCTAATCTTCCAATGGAACAGCTCCTTGACAACGCAGACAAGATCGCTCATCCTCGTCACCACCCGGACAAGTTTATATGCATCATAGGTAGGTGGTCATAATTTTTCTATTTAACAATATAGTTACCATTTACAAACACTGTAGGTATGTATTCAGAAATCTAAAACGTTTGATCTGTGCCCTATAAACCTCAATACGCTTTAATTCAGAAAACTCTTCCTACCGTGATGGCGTTTAGTTGCATCTCCATATTATCTTTCGGCTGTAGAATTCTCGGGAAATCTACATACTGTCACGACGTTTCTGACGCCGTGCTGCTGTATCGAGAGTCTCTCACTCCGAAAACTGAGGCCTTGTCTTCAACAGAGGATTTCTAACAAGGGTCGCCTTTGGGCAGGAACGTTCGGAACGAAAAAAGTCACCTTTATCGGTCATGAAAACGACAGGTGCCTTTGTCATCTCCATGGAAATGATTACATTCTACATTGAATGAAGAGAATCAAATGAAATAGCAGTACCTGAGAAGGCCAGTTCTACATAATTCATTGGCTTCAGCATATCGTTACCGTTTTAGATATTTCATATGTAGAAGCCACAAGCGTATATAAATGCTATTAATTCCAGTCAAACTCCTGAATCCTCAGGAAATTATTTAGAACGTTCCGTTAAGAAACCATATTCTGTAGGAAGTGCGTGAACGTAGTCCTTTGAATGCATGGACTCAAAGATATAAGCTGCAAGTAACTGGTGCAACTATTCTTCCGACGTGAGTAGAGGACGTCGCATGCAACATGACAAATGTAGTCTTTCCATTGTCGAGTCAGTGGCTGCGGCCACACGGCGCTGCGAAGGCGTAGACCGATGTCTGACAGCTTCGATCTGCACATATCCTGAAGAGAACTGATCGCGATCGTTCAAACATGCTCGTCACCATTGATCTATCCAGTCGACACGGGGGCGAAACTGCTTCCCCCCAAAAAGAGGGTTGGGGGTTGGGTTGTTTGGTTGGGATAGTGGAACTACTGAGATTATAAGTCCCTGGGTGGGGAGGGGAAGGAGAGAGGATAGGAAAGGAGGGGAGGAGGAAAGAAAATGCAGTCCGGGAAGTATAGAAGGTAGGAAGACTGCATTATCTCGAGGCCCCGTGCTCGCCACGCACGTTCTCGCGAAAGAACCGTGAGCCCCCTAGGGGTCCCCAAAAGAGCCTCTCCATCTGTTAAATGGTTGACTCGGAGAATAGCTAGGATTTTCCTTGTTCTTATTTTATATATGCCGTCTGTTCCAAAAGAACATACGTCACTTCTCATCCTGCAGTTGTTATTCTTTCATATACACAGAATATGACATCAACTGCGACGGGAGGTATGCTTAGGTAGTCCTGGCAGGTGCAGTGATCACTGTGTCCCCAGTGTTTTAGTGGTCAGCGCAACTGCTACGAAAGTGGGAGACCCGGGCTTGAATCACGGTTGGGTATCCTCTTCAGACCCAAGGTTGTAGGTGATGTGAAATTTATAGAGAAAGGTACTTTTAAAATACAGAATCCAAAAAAGAAAATAAATTTAATTTCAAAACTTTTTCACCCACACAATTTTCTGTTTTTGGTCCTTACTACAACTTTTTATGATTAGCATCAAGTTACATTAACAAGCCTTTGAAAGAAATGGCATAATAACATCACAGCAGCATATGAAATCGACTGGCTATCTGATATTATGGCTTAACACGTTATAACAAGCACATCAACAGCTGTCAACAAGTCTTTCTTGCCGCCATTGTAAGTGTACTGGAAGTCTACCAACTGCTGGAGTCACCCATTGTAGAAACATGGAACTAAAACGTTGCGCACATTACTACAGTCCATCCACGATTGTGTGATGCAGGCCCGAACTTCATAGCGTGAATGACAGAGAAATAAAGCGAGTAAAACCAAAACCGCACAATTATGCGTGCAGAGCCTAAAAGGGTTAAACATTTTTAAATTTGCCCATTCCCAGTTGATGTCATATATTCTGTGACGATGTTATTAATGGAGTCGCCTGTTTGGAAATAGGACGTGTTTCCAATCGGTTTTCGAGCTGAATTGGCACACGTTTAGGAAAGTTTAGCAGTGAGCAGAGGCCACGTAGAAAGGCGAACGCTTCCTTCTCAGCTCCGCGAGGCCTCGGATGTTTCTGTGACGTCGTGTCGCCAGCAAGTGTTCGTTGACAAACACGAGACCTGTATTTGCGACCCGTGCCACTGTGCCCAACTGTCAACTTCCGGTGCCCGCGCAGTCGTACCACTGTTCACAGACTGGCGTGTCCGTGAGAAACGTGTTGTGTTCCTGCCCATAGGCAGAAACCTGTATACATTTTGGCAGAAATTACAATGAACAGCGATCATAAAATTTAAGAATCACGAACTTTATGGCTGACTGGCCCCTAGTCACTCATCACATTTGTGCATCAAGCAGCTCAAATAAAGGAACATTCTACATATAAAGTACTTGAATGTCATAAGGAAAGTTTTTGTACACTGCTGTGAAAAACTCAAGATTTATTTCCGCAAGGTTTGTCACTGTTAATATATAATAATGACTTGCGATTCTACATTCACGAAGATGTTAAGCTAATTCTTTTTTCTGACGATACAGGTATAGCTATCACGCCTGAGGAACAGAAACTAACTGATGAAATTGTAAATGATGTCTTTCCGAAAATTATTAAGTGGTTCTTTAGAAATGGACTCTAACTGAACTATGATAAAACCCAGTATATTCAGTTTCATACAGTAAATCGTATGACACCATTAATAAATTTAGACTTTGAACGTGAATCTGTAGCTAAGGTAAACTAATCAAAATTTCTAGGTGTTTGCATTGACGAGGGATTGATTGGGAAGTAACACATTGAAGATCTTCTGAAACGTTTGAGTTCAGCTACTTATGCTATCAGGGTCATTGCAAAATTTGGTGTCATACATCCCAATAAATTAGCTTACTGTGCTTATTTTCAATCATTGTTTTCATATGGAATCATTTCTGGGGCAATTCAACATTGAGTAAAAAAGAATTCATTGCACAAAAGCGTGTAATCAGTATAACTGCTGGAGCCCACCCAAGATCATTCTGCAAACATTTATTTAAGGATCTAGGGATCGTCACTGTATCTTCACAATATATATATTCACTCATGAAATTTGTTTTTAACAATCCGACCCAATTCAAAAGCAATAGCAGTGTACATAGATACAACACTAGGAGTAACGGCGATATTCACAATTCAAGGATAAATCTAACTTTGGCACATAAATGGGTCAATAATGCTGCTTCATAAGTCTTTGGCATCAAAAGTCCGACAGATAGCCAAGTAGTATTTAAAAAGAAATTTAAGGAATTTCTGAATGGGAAGTCGTTCCACAGTTTATATGAATTTTTAGATAAAAATAATAAAAATAAATAAAAAAATAAGAAAATTAAAAACATGAAAATTAAAAAGACTTAAAATACTGTCATGTATAGACACCATTTACTAAAATGACACGTTCCACATCATTTGGAAATGTCGTATATATGATCTATGGAAAAAGTTTTTATATCTAGTCTAATCTAATCTAGGTCGCACACAGGGAGAGTTCTTTATTCATTGATCTTAAGCCTTGCCGTGGTTCATTTAAATTCGACGTACTGTCCGTGTTTCTCAATGGAACAAATGCAGTTGTGTCTTCGACCGATATGTATTTTTGTCACAACGCGGACTTCCAATTCAGGAAACGAACAACTTCATTTACAATGGTACTCTTGAGAGAATTAAAGATTTTCTTTCTGTGAAAGAGTTCATTTCTTAGAAAACCTAGCTTAATATTTCATTGCTGATGCGCCCGCTGTAGGTAGATACAGATTCCTGGTAGCGAGACGGGGAGGGGACTCGCGTTGGAGAATCCTACCGAGAACAGTGGCAGTGATTTGAATAAGGGCCGCTTGCTGCGCCTCGAGGGACGCCGCCGGCTTAACTGAATTCGGAAGTTGCGCTATTCTGGGCTAGGGAGGAACCATCTGTTGCTCCCGCCAGCGCGCGGTCCGCGGGGAGCGGCGAGATTGCCCGCCTTCTTCTGATCCCTGTTTCCGCGGAAGAGGTTCTGCCTGCGTCTCTGCACGAACACCGACACTCCCGTCTGCTGCGCGAACTGTGGAAATGAAGGCCCAAAACACAGCTGAAAGAGTTAATTAATTCTGAACCGAATGAGCTTTGCAGCTTCGACATCACTAGAAGACCCTCCACCTTTAATCTGAATAGCCTTTTGGTCTCTCTAGAATACGACCGACCTGAACGTACAACAAATCTTTAAGAAATTTAATCACAATTGCAACTCTTTCGTTACAAAGTGTTAGGACGTAGAATAACCTTTTACCTTTCAGAAGTGCTGCAACTCTTCGAGGAAATGATTCATAAAATATCCTCATAGTTTTCAGAACAACTTTCCTCATCGTGTACTAAAATATATACTAATTTCTTCGAAACTGTTGTAGCTATAAACGTCTCATTCCCTCTTCTTAAATTCTTCATAAATGTCCATCTACTTTGACACACGACGAGCTAGCTGTCCATGAGTGACGTTTGGTAATTATTTGATGCTGTATGAGGCCCGCCTGAAATGTATGGGCTGCGTATAGTGGCTTACATTATGTGATTTTGACAGGGTGTTTTGGTCTATGGTTTGAACTGTTACTTAACTTTTACATCTACGATGAGATATTTCAACTACGTGTGACATTACGTAAGCATACTCGCATTCCAATTCTGAAACTATATGGAAGACAGGCGAGGCGTGCTGTTTCGGAGGGGCCGTGGGCCATCAGGTACCTGGGTTAAACCAAAGAAAAAAGAAAAAAAAAAAAAGAACATCATAAGACCTCTGAACCGCTGAAACACCCATTCTTATAAGAACGGCACTCGGCCTTTAGAAACTACGAACTTCAAGCTGAGATTGTTCAGAATTTATTACAATGGAAGTATCAATTTGTACTAAAAATATTATTACGTCATGGTATCCCCCACAGTAACTCATCAACTGCAAGTAGCATGAAATCGATCTCTTTTTCAAGTTCCTGTAACTATTTAAAGAATATTCCTCTTTATTGCTAATATCGTGAATGAATGAAACTTCCTGGCAGATTAAAATTGTGTGCCGGAACCGGGACTAGAACCTGGGACCTTTGCCTCTCGCGGGCAAGCGCACTACCGACTGTGCTATCCCGACACGACTCACGATGCCGCCTCACAAAGTTTCATATCAGCGCACACTCCGCTGCAGAGTGAAGTTTCATTCTGGAAACATCCCTTAGGCTGTGGCTAAGCCATGTCTCCACCATATCCTTTCTTCCAGGAGTGCTAGTCTTGCGTGTTTGCAGGAGAGCTTCTATGAAGTTTGGAAAGTAGGAGGCGAGGTATTGGCAGAAGTGAAGTTGTGAGGCGGCATCGTGAGTCGTGTCGGGATAGCACAGTCGGTAGTGCGCTTGCCCGCGAAAGGCAAAGGTCCCAGGTTCGAGTCCCGGTTCCGGCACACAATTTTAATCTGCCAGGAAGTTTCATATCAGCGCACACTCCGCTGCAGATTGAAATTCCATTCTGGAAACATCGTGAATGAATGTTTATAACTTTTCTACTTAAATAGTTGAAATGTTAAGTGTTTGTGGAAGTTTAATATATAAAATCGATAGTGGTCATTTTTTGGGTTTCAAAGAAAAACTGTCTGTAGAGCTTATGGGAGTTAACTACGGGGTCATCAGTCCATAGACTACTTATGAACTACCTTATACTAAAAACGACACAAACATCCATGCCCGAGGGGAGATTCGAACCCCCGCAGTAGTAGCCGTGCAGAACGTGACTGGCTCGCTGCAGACCGCTCCGCCACTGCGACCGGCTTTTGGGTCTCCACCCAATGTTGGGCCATTTCGGAATTTTTTTGTGTGTGTAATATGTATATTAAAAATACTTCTAAAAATAACTACATTTCCCATTACATTACACTGAAATAAATGAAAACATAATGCAGTGACGTGATGCCCAATGTGGTGTGGAGTGTCGCTACAGCGGCGAGTGGTCAGGTGGTGTCACTGCTGGAGGGGGCGATCTGTGGTCAGCTGCGCTCAAACAGCACAAGGGAGCGAAAGTTTTGCCAAAATATGTGGTGGAAGTGGTCAACGTTAAGTCGAAGCAGAACTTTCGTGTTAAGGATTATGCTGCTATTGAAGGGCATCGTGGTCTCTCAGTGAGAGGGAGACTAGTAAAATACATGGAGTTTTCGTGGGTAGAGCTCCTTCGGGCTACAGGAACTCTTTATGTCTCTTTTAAAATGTATATTGCCAACCATTAGCAGCTTATCATATTTATAACGTTACCGGTTTCAGTTTTCAACCAACATCAGCAAAGGAAATTAAACAGACCTATTACGTTGACTGCCACCTTATCCATGTGAATCAGTAAAACATTCGTATATTTTCACTGTAGCATTTTTTTAGAAAACGCCTTTTGCTAATGCATATGAAGGGTTTTTATTTTTTTACAATTCACTGGTACTAATTTAGCCTTTTTCACAAGGCGACATCAGTGGGTGTCCTGAAATATTTACATGTTTCTGTGTACACATATAGGTTAGGATTTTACATATGTACAAAATATTTCGTTTCTGATTAAAAACGAACTGTTTTTTTTTTTTTTTTTTTTTTTTTTTTTTTTTTTTTTTTTTTGGTACAAAATGGTGTACTTACATCACTTGCTACTCCAGGTCGAAAAGTTCCACTGGTTGCCAGAAAGAGGCATACATGGAATAGCAAGTGCTGTAAGTACACCATTTTGTACCAAAAAACGAACTGTTTTTAATTAGAAACGAAATATTTTGTATATATGTGAAATCCTAGCCTATATGTGTACACAGAGACATGTAAATATTTCAGGACACCTACTGATGATGCCTTATGAAAAAGACGAAACACGTATGGGTCAATTGTAAAAATTATTATCATGTTACCTGATTCTTCTTTAAGATTAAAATACAAGTTTTGTGATTTTTTTATGGTTTTGTTTATTTTGTGAATCAATTTTCGACTTATTAAGCCATCATCAGACATTTCCTGAAGTACAGTCAAAGAACTTGTTACATACAGAAAAGGAAATTAACTTCTTTGATGGAGCAGTTACAGTGTAAAAAGTATTTGAATTAAATCTGTAAATTAATAGTAACAAAAAAAAAGGAAACATAAATACCATACATAGAGAAACAGTGCAAACATAAATTCTTACAACATGACTACACTGAATAAAAATAAAATTAAACAAAAATCTGATGTTTTAAGGGTTGTTCAAAACACAAAGTGATGCAAATATTAGAAACCTGACACACTATTATAACTAAATAAATAAATAGAAAAAAATTGGGGTTGGGGAGGAGGGTATAGGTGGGGTGCATTGAAGAATTGAGAAGCTTAACAAATATGAGGTATGCACCCGAATATCAACATATTCTATTATAGTGTCCACAATTAAGTAAAGAATTACTGTAAGGACAGATTACAGAATAATATGGAATATTAGTACTAACAAAGTAAGATACAATGCTGGTGTGATACAATTGGTGGGTTAGACTGGTATTAAAACAGAAAGTAGATGAACAGTGCTTGTACCAAATTTAAATTAGATATACAACTTCTTAACAGTAAAGTAAATGTTAGCCAAAAGTACTGGGAACTATTACAAACATATGGTGACTCCAAAATAGAGTAAGGTAAAATATGAAGATGCAAGAAGTTGAAGAATAAAATGGAACAGGCCTGGATATTCTGTGGATTAGGGTGAGTTCATAAGTGGTGATGTATTAAGGACTGTTTGATCATTTAATATTAAGCCTGGACAGTGAGCTAGATGTTTGTTTATTCCTAAGACCTCTAGTAGATTTCGTTTCTGGCCTTTGCTGGCTAAGTGGAAGACTTGGGACTGTGTTTGGTATCTGTGGCCCTCACTCATAACATGTTCAGCAGAAGTGGAGTCATGATTTTGTAACCTCCAACTACGTTCATGCTCTCTTAGCCTAGATGCTATGTGCCTTCCTGTCCCAATGTGAAACATGTCACAGTCAGGTCAGTCTGTGACAAGGGTCCACCTCGCGAGTAACGAATATAGCAGCCAGTAGACAAGCGCGAAGCGCAGTTGGCTGCGCCTCCGCCGGATGAAATCAAAAAGAAGATCGATAGGACCAATCAGTTCTTTTAGTTACAGAAAATAGCTTAAAAAGATAATAGCGGAACGCAGCCGTGAAACGGGCGACAGCGCACTCGAACACCTCCTAGCGGCTCGAGTTGTAAACTAACACAGAGCATAAACAGCAGCTTTACATTGCTGAACCCAGAAGACTTACTTGATACAACTAGAAAATTGTTGTAAGAGGCAGTATATATGAAATATGACACATTAGCAGGCAACCACTAAGCCTACTCAGATCAATTGCTTTTAAAACTCATTTACCTTGTTTTTTATGATTTGTTTATTCAAATCATATGTTGAAATGTTTGTTAAGATTAAGGAAGTTATCTGCAGGGTCATCAGTCCCGAAACTTACAAACTACTTATGAACTACCTTATACTAAATACGACACAAACATCCATGCCCGAGGGGGGATTCAAACCCCCGACTGTAGCGACCGTACAGACTGTGACTGGCGCGCCGCAGACCGCTCACCCACCGCGGCCGGCATTTGTTTATTCATGGAGCCAGTGGGTTAGGGCCATTCTTAGTCGAAGAGCTGAGTTGGATGAAATTTTGAAAAAGATGTGTCCTGGGAATTTGAGTGAAAGTTAGTATGCTCAGACCACTTTGCGGAGAAAGATTTTAGAAAGAATAATTTGGAGTCAAGGGTAAGTGTTTTTTTTTTTTTTTTTTTTTTTTTTTCTTTGCTTGTAAGGTAAAGGTAAAGTAGTCAACAATCCGAAGATTGGTTTGAACACCACAGTGCTTTACTAGGCATGGTCCTGTTTGGAGGTGGTATGCCGTTGCCTTCCTCCGACCTTTGAACTGACTTACCGAGCCAGTTATAGGGGGACCTACAGTTTAACGTGGGCTCCGAACCACGGCGCTACTCGGTATTTTTCACATAAGCATTACTTCCAGAGGTGAAAGAAGTAGAAAGTGACAGATAAAAATCTTAGGACCGGGGGGGGGGGAGGAGAGAGGGAGATCGAACCCGCGACCTTCGGACTTGTAGTCTGGCACTCTACCGTTGTGCAACCGATGCGCGTCGTTGCTTGTATTTTTTAAAAAAAGGTAGTTATTGTACTATAAAATTAACGTTTAATAGCAAGTCGCACATAAAAGCTTCCTCCGTCTTCACACTGTTTGCACCTTATTCATAAATAACTGCTTTGGGTATTAACCCGGTCTGTTGAATTTGCATACTTATAAATTTCGCTGTGCAATGAAGACAGTCGGATGCTCAACAGTTTACTGTCTCCCTCTCAAGACAGAACTAGATGCAGCTACATTCCTAGTGAAATGAAATGAATTGAAAATACTGCCATTCATTACATCCGCGAGTGAAATGTCTGCTGAAGACAGTGTATGCTGATATTTGCATCAATGAAGGTACACATATTATTTTAAAAATGCGTGGAATTATATTTCGGGCTGGGCATGTAGTGGGTTGGAAAATCAAAAATGTAAAATGGCTCTGGCATCATATGATGTTAATGAGCATGAAGTTGCCAGCTTCCATATACAGATAAAGAGATATGACAAGCGAAACGCTTTTTCCCAATGGTTGTGCTCAGAGCATGTCATAAAAGATTACATAAAGTTTTAGACAAAATTTTGGTAAGTGCGTTATTGAAAGCACTTACGGTGTGAGAGGCAAGTTTGTTTTCTTTCTCATCAATACATGAGCTGAATCAGGTGTAATAATTGATATTTGTTTATGGTAAAAAAAAGATATTTTGCAGTTCTAATCGAATCATTTGTTAAGAAAAATGATTCATCAGCATCACAAATCAGAAAGAAAAGCCTCATGTTGCGGAAAGTAACTCACAAAAAGGCCTAAATGCTCATGAAATGTGCGTACATGTATAGGATGAAAACTTACGTATTCTATTATTTTCAGTTCGAATTCTAGCCAAATAAACTGTACAGAACCGATTTCTTTAGTTTCCTATTACCCCTAAACATTAAATGAATTATTATCTAACAAAATTTATTAAATGGCGCACAAATATAAACCATGCATTGTAACTGCGGTATGCAGGGAAATAACATTCGGAATACCAGACGTGAAGCCAGGTACAGTATACAACTCGAGCCAACAGATGGCACTGTTACATTGTTAGCGGTGTCGCCTGGCAAACGCATGTAAATGTCTTGGAGTTAACGCAGCGAAAAAAATATAGACAGACACATATTTAACGAAAAGTAATAGAACTTTATTTGGTACAAGAACAGATACATTAATGATAGCTACATAATTAACAATATTGCCTATGAAACCACAAAAGCACAGAATAATTATAGTCAAGGAGGTCTCACAAAATATGTACATTAATCTTTGCCGCACTTTGCCACAAGAAATATTTTGTTCATTTTTCCCCAACAAAATGCCACACAGTTTCCTTAATTATCTTTATAAGCTATTTGGATACAGACCACTTCCCCATCCTTGGTAGGCGGTCTAGCTCCTGATCCTGCTGCATCCCGAGGTGTAACAAATACGAAAATAGATAAGTGGTGTGAAGGCGTGGTGGGACACTTGAACCGCCAGCCGCTGAACTCTGTAGAAGTCGGGAAGTGGACGTACGGCACGTCGCGACGCAAAAGGCAGCGCCGCGCCGACAGCAGCGCCCGTCCGATAGGAGCGGACAGGGGCGGAGGCAGAATGCGCGATTAAAGGCGGCCGGAATCACATGAGCGTCGCCGAGTCGTCCTCTCCATTAGGTTAGCCAGCCGGCGACCGGCCAAACTGCGTTAAGGGGGGGGGGGGGGGGGAGTGGGAGGGAGGTAGAGGGGGAAGCGCCCGTGATTCGATGACGCCCGTGACCGCCTGCCGTTTGTGTCCGCTCGACCCGCGGCAGCGAGGAACAGCAGAGCACAGGGCACCGAGTGGCCGTCCGCGGCCTCATCTCTGCGCGGAAATTGGCTTTCTCTTACTGCTGCTCTGTTTGGCTGACTTCTGATGTGATTGGCCCGACCCGTCTGCTGCTTCCGGTACTGTACGGTCGAGGCAGAAGTAAGTTACAAGGGAAGTACTGCATGCTACAGGCAGACCTGTACCAGGGCACTGTACTCGAAGTAATCGTTTTGCGAGAGTCAGAAAATGCTACTGACACCGTACCTCACAAAAGGCTTTTAATTAAATAGCGTGGTTATGGTATATCGCCCCATATTTGCCATTGGATAGGGGATTTTCTGTCAAAGAAGACACAGTTCGTAGTATTCGATGGTAACACATCGACTAAAACAGAGCTGATATCGGGCGTTCCACAGGATAGTGTTATTGGTCCTCTGCTGTTCCTTATCTACATAAACGATTCAGGGGGAAATCTAAGAAGCTCTCTTAGTTTATTTGCAGATGACGCCATCATTTACCGTCTGGTACAATCATCTGAAGATCAAAACCAACTGCAGAAAGATCTGAATAGGATATCCTATGGTGTAAAAATTACCAATTGACTCTAAATAATGAGAAGTGTGAAGTCGTCCACACGACTACGAAAAGAAATCCGTTAAACTTTGTTTACAAGATAAGTCAGTCAAAAGTGAAGGCCGTAAATTCCGCAGTATACTTAGGAATTACTATTACTTCAGACTTAAACTGCAAAGAACAACTAGATAATGTCGTGAGAAAGGCGAATCAGAGACTACGTTTCATTGGTAGATCCCTTAAAAGATGCAACAGAACTACTAAAGAAACTGCATAAACTACGCTTGTCCGTTCTTTTTTGGAGTATCGCTGTCCAGTGTGGGATCCTTATCAGGTGGGTTTGACGGAGGACAGCGAAAGTGCCCAAAGAAGGGCAGCTCGTTTCGTATTGTTACTATACAGGGAAGACAGAGTTACGAAAATGATACAGGATTTGGGATGTGAATCATTATAACAATGGCGCTTATCGCTGCGGCGTGGGCGACTTGCGAAACTCCAATCGTCAAAATTCTCCTCCGAATGCGAAAATATATTGTTGACTGCCATTTACATAGAAAATATAATCAGAATAAAATACGAGCTATCAGAGCTCGACGGGGAGATTGAGGTGTTCTTTCTTCCCGCGCGCTATTCGGGAATGGAATGGTAGATAAATAATATAACGGTAGTTCGATGAACCCTCTGACGGTCACTTAAATGTGATTTGCAGAGTATCCCATGTAGATGTAGATTTACTAATGATTAAAACTTAATGTTATCTTATTGACAGCCTACAGGCGCGAATTTTTTATTCTTTCAATCAATCAATATATTTCAATCACGAATATTTCCGATGTGACAGGTCTCAGACAAGGGGACGCGCTCTAATGTGTTTTGTTCAACGTCATCTTAGAGAAAGTAATAAGAGAGTGTAGGCAACAGGAGTGGGCTGGAGTACAGATGGATGGCAACTTCAACTGTCTCACTGTGCTGATGACATAGTCCTGCTAAGTGAATAAAAGTACGAGTTGAAAGGAATGGACCAACAAATGGGCAGCTATACACAGAAGGTTGGGCTCAAAGTAAATCAAAAGAGAGTTCATACAATTAGGAAGAAGAAAAGAAGAAGGAGAATTTCTGGATACAAGTGGCTTGAAATTCAAGAGAGTACACCAAGTTAGATACTTGGGAACTTGGTTTACCACAGACAACAAATTAGAAATGGACAGCAAGGAAAGAATGACAGTGGAAATGAAACGCATGCATTCCCTGAAACAGACATTCGGCTCTAAATCAGTTTTTGTGAACGATAAGATGAAAATCTATAATATGTCCAACAGTAATGTACGGTTCAGAAACATGGAGCGTGACTAAAAGAGATAAGGAAAAATATCAATATTTGAAAGATAAGTAATGAGGAAGACATGAGGACGAATTTTAGATAACTGGAGGAGGACGACGAATGAGGATCTCCACCTTCTCATGCAACAGCCAAGCATCTTAGAGAAGATAAACAGCAAGAGAATACAGTGGGTGGGCCATGTAGCCCGTATGCCACAAGGATGACAGACGAAGATGGCACCAGAAGGTAAACCAAACACCAAACGCCCATTGAACGACCAAGGCAGCGCTGGATGGACGTCCTGGAGAAGGACCTGGAAGCCCTGGGGATTGAAGACACCTGGAGGACCCGGGAGCAAAACAGGAGGGAATGGAGGCAGCTTGTGGAAGCAGCGCGTGGTCTGCAAGGCCTGTGATCGCTGGACTGTTAGATTTGATTATTATTTACTTTTTTTCCTTCTTCAGCTTCTCCCTGTTCAGGGGTGGCTGTTCCTTATTTTTGTCTTCCATTTTTCTCGGTCCCACGCGTGCCCCTCATCCCTTCTCATCAATTGCCTATGCAACTGTACTCTTCGTTCCTGGGCTTCCTTCGATGCCTCCAATACACTTGTGTGCTATCTAATAAGATCATTTCTTATTTTGTCCATCCTCGTTTTCCTCATCAAACACCTGAGCCCCTTTCAATTTCTTCACCTGCACTTCCTTTAACGGCCAGATCTCACTACCATAGGTCAAAGCTGGTCCCACCACCGCTTAAAAATTTTTCCTTTTGCCTTTGGTTTTATTCTGTTGTCGCAGAGCACACTCGATACCATTTTCCAGTTCGTCCATCCAACACGGATCATGTGACTTATCTCCTTATCTAAATCTCCTTTACTGGCTACATAGGAACCCAGGTACTTAAATTCTCCAATCTCTCTAACTGGTCATTTGCAAACATAATTTTTCCACCTCTTCCATCTCCACCAAACAACAGGCATTCGATCTTCCCCCTGGGAACTATGAGACCTCCATTTTCCATTTCCTCCCTCCATCTGTCTGATGTTTTCTATCTTCTCTTTGCTATCCTCCTCTATCAACACGTCACTGCAAAACTACTTGACCATAGAGCCAGATTCAGATTAATGGGACTCAGAGCCGAGCAATAGATTCTCCGTTAAAGGCGAGCTAAGTAAGGGACCAATGCCGCACGGTACCCTTGTAATCCAAACTACAGTCACTCCGAACTTGGCGACATTGCTTTTCAAATATCTCAGTTCCTCCTAAGGGCCAGAATGAACACGTATATGTGGGAGACTTTTCGTCGGTCAGATGATTGTATTTCTCCCCTAACGGTGATTCCGCGCGAATACCTTAAAATAAGAAACACTTTACCTTAATCCTATTTTCACTACAGCGCAGTGAAAAGGAGTGAAAAGTACGAAAAATCTCTATTTCCAATCCAACTTCATTTCCTTTTCTACGTTTCTCAGTTCTATTGTCAGCGTGAAAGCCAGATTTTATCCTACTGCTTAACAATGATGGACGCCACTGCCCTAGTATATTATTAGTTCTGTAAAATGTTAACATGTGTCAGATGAATCATAACTACGGTTTTATACCTTATACCTTTCTTCCAATTACATTGCTTGATGTTGTTATTGATGTTACATTTTAGAAAATGTTGGATATGTGCCCGCTTGCACTGCTTCAACAGATGTAAAGTGGATACCGTGAATGTGTTCTTTAAGCTTTGGAAAGAGATGAAAATCGGATGGAGCCAAGTCTGGACTGTTTGGAGGATGATCGATGACAGTGAATCCAAGGCGGCGGATCGTTGCAGATGTAGCAGCGCTCGTGCGCGGTCTGGCATTGTCATGCTGAAGGAGAGGGTGTTCCATGTAGGGACGAGTTCTTCGAGTGCGTGCTTTCAGTTTGCGGAGAGTCTCGCTGTACGGTGCGCAGTTTATGCTGGTGCCTTTAGGCATGAACTTAATATGAAGGATACCTCGAACATCCCAGAAAACAGTAAGCATGATCTTGTCTGCCGACGGCGGTGGTGATCCATGGTGGCGGTACTTCGGTGATGCTCGCTTGCTTAGTGGATCAAAATGGTGCATCCAACTTTCACCACCAATGTTGTTAAGGAACCTAATACCCTCTTGCGCAAAACGCAACAGCAATTGTTGACAGATGTCCAATTCCTATGTATCATGTCAGGGGTGAGCATATGGGGCACGCACTGTGCCGCAGTTGTGCAATCAGGGCCTGTACACGCTCCCGTGCTATCCCGTGATATGCCACACTGCAGTGAGAGTTGTGCCTGTGTTATCCGACGTTTCTCTCTGATGAGTTGATCAACCCGATTCCGATGAGTCTAGTCTGTTGGCCTGGTCATGGATTTTGCCGGCCGCGGTGGCCGAGGGGATTGAGGCGCTGCAGTCACGGTCGGCACGGCCACTACGGTCGGGGGTTCGAATCCCCCCCTCGGTCATGGATATTTGTGCCGTCCTTAGGATTAGCTAGTTCATAAGTAGTTTGTAAGTTTAGGGACTGATGACCCCATAGTTAAGTCCCATAGACTTTACAAACATTTGAACATTTTCTGTCACTGACGTTGAGGTTAGGCCCGTGTTTACGAGCACGGGCAGCCACCGGCGCACATTACTGATGTCGATGCACTCGTCACCGTACACAGTGTTCATTCTTCTGTGGATCTGAATTTAGGGCGTGTTTTCTACGGTTAGAAACTCGATTACAGCACGCTGTTTCTCACGTACCGACGTAGTCACTTTACAGACCGCCATATCATTCGGTATTAGTCGAAGCCCCCTAGCGGCAGAGTGTTGTACTTTGCGTCAGCTACGCGGCAAGGACAACCAAGTAATATGCAGCACATGCGAAACCTCAACCTTGCCGTGAACATACGAAAAAAATTTGGAGGAATTATTTTTCAGCATCCCCTCGTACATCAGTGAATATCACAACACCTTGTGGTGAGTGACAAGGTGAATACAGTTAGTGTTATTAGCGGGAATTCCTACTTTCTTTAATTTCAATCGTAATTTATTCAACCGATTTAACGTTCTGTAAGCTCCAGATGTATTACTGATTTACACCTGCAACGATCGTCACCACATTGAGCCCATGAGATTGTAATAAATGAAACATGACGTTAGAAGTTGCAATTTTACGAGAAGGTGGAATTAATAAGTTTAAAAAGCATCAGTTAAATGTGTCTTAGACTATATGAAAGCAGTTGTTAGAACACTTTAACAACAAATGCAAATCCGTGATCATGATTGTTCGTCATAACAATTACAGTTCACTGTATAACTTTCGCAGAACTTTTAGACTATGAACTTGCAAGTGAATTTACGTGCAGGGTGTATGGAATCTCCCGTTACAAACTTCAAGTACTTGGAGAACAGAATGAGTAGTAATATTTCATCAAGAACCCATACCCAGAAAGGCCAACCTGTACCTCTATGAGCCCTTCTTCATCTATCACAATGTGAGAGTAATCTCTTCTACGTCTTTGTCTTTGCTTTCCGTATTTAGTAAGGGGACAGTATGAACCAAAACAAGACCATATAGCAGTAAAGGTGCGCTTCTTCACTGGCAGAAGCCCATATTTAAGAACGTACTTTTTCTTGTAGCTCCCAAATACGGGAAGCACAACGTTTGCTGTAGTAGTCAGTGGGTGATATTTCCGGAAACGGTTGCTTAAGAGAAACCTAGCTCTAAAAGTCCTCAAAATTTGTAACGAATATTTCCGTGTACTTTGTGTATGGTCCTGGAACGTCCGTACGTTAGTACTACGGTCTGGTGGCCATTAAGGGACAAAATGTATTAAAAAACTGCGTAATGTTCGGGCTGTTAAAAAAAAGTAAAACCGTAATTAGTATATTCATCTATCCAAACAAATTCTACGTCAGCTTCAAGTTTCGTTAAGGGCTGTGTATTTCGGTAGGTACTGTAACTTGCTTACACGCTAATTAATCATTTACTATATGTTTCCAAAACTGAACAATCCTCTACATCTGCATGTACATCTACATATACATCTACATGGGATACTCGGCAAATCAAATCTATGTGGCTGGGAGAGGATTCATCGAACAATCTTTATACTGTGTGTTCGTAGGTTTTCCCGGCGAATATGCTGAGTGAAGATCTCTCGGGCGTGCAGCCGGATGGATTGATCGTTGTAGAACGAATTTTCGATAGCGTAACGTGCCATCATCATCAGGTTACTCCCGCTGACTGAGGCGCTGGACCGGCGGCTGTGCTATATATAACTGCGGTCACCCCCCTCCCCTGACCTCGAGTGCGGACACCGGGATGCTGCGGTGGTGGGGGTAGCTCCTACTGTCGACTCGAGTGGCGGACCTCAGTTTGCGCTCTGCCTTCGCTGTGCTCGGTGTTCTGCTTGCGCCGCGATCGAAGAAATTTTAGTGCCGGATTCCATGCGTGGCTTAATTGAAATCCACTGTCCTTGTTTATGAGGTTCTCGCGTAGCCGGATTTCGATGGCGTCCTTTTACAGACAGTCCCAGTACCGCGATGTATTGTGGAGAACCTCTGCGTCTTCATATTTCATCTTGGTGTTGCTTCCAGACAATGTTCAGCAATTGCTGATTTTGTGGGCTGTTGGAGTTCGGTGTGGCGCTTATGCTCAGTGCACCTTTCTTCAATTGTTCGAATTGTTTGGCCAATGTACGCTTTCCCGCACTCGCATGGAATGTGATAAACTCCCGATTTCCGGAGTCCCAGATCGTCCTTCACTGTCCCTAGAAGAGATTTGATCTTTGCCGGCGGGCGGTACACGCATTTGATGTTTTGTCGTCGTAAGATTCTGCCGATTTTTCCGGATACGTTGCCTGCGTATGGAATGTAGGCAATTTTTGCCGGCGGATCCTCCTCGGGTGTTGGCTGTGGTGTGCTCTTATGTTTGAAAGCACGTCGGATTTGTGGATCGCTATACCCGTTTTCCTGGAATACTTTCTTGATATGGTCAAGTTCTGGTTTCAGGCTTTCTTCGACGGAGATCACACGAGCTCTGTGGACCAGCGTAGTTAGAACCCCTTCTCTTTGGGACGGGTGATGACAGCTAGAGGCATGGAGGTACTGGTCCGTGTGGGTTTCCTTCCGATAGACCCTGTGTCCCAATGTTCCGTCCGGTTTTCTGCGAACCAGAACGTCCAAGAAAGGTAGCTGACCGTTTTGTTCAACTTCCATTGTGAACTGGATCTGGCTGTGTATGGAATTCAGGTATTGCAAGAACACCTGAAGTTCATCTTCGCCGTGTGGCCAAATGACGAACGTGTCGTCGACATATCGGTAGAATATCGTCGGTTTTAGTGGCGCTGTGTTTAGTGCCTTGTCCTCAAATTCCTCCATGTACATGTTGGAAATCACAGGTGACAGGGGACTGCCCATGGGCACGCCATCAGTCTGTTCGTAGTACTCTCCGTCAAAGAGAAAATAGGTCGACGTGAGCACGAAATTAAATACTTTTGTGAAGGAGGGCCCAAATTTCTTCTCTATGAGTTCCTACGACTCCTTCAGTGGTACCCTGGTGAAAAGGGAGACAACATCGAAACTGACCATGAGATCTGAGTTGGACAGTCTGAGTTGCCGTATCCGTTCCACGAACTGAGCCGAGTTTTTGATGTGGTGCTCACATTTGCCAACCTGCGGACTCAAAACTGACGTCAAGTGCTTCGCGAGTTGGTACGTTGGCGCTCCTATTGTGCTCACAATCGGTCTCAGAGGTATACCCATCTTGTGTACTTTTGGAAGCCCGTATAGTCTTGGTGGTGCGGCCGCACGAGGACGGAGTTTCTTAGCTGTTTCGTCTGTGAAAGTACTCCGAAGAAGTTCAATTGTCTTGCTCTGTATTCGGCTGGTTGGATCCGTCGTGATCTTTCTGTAAGCAGGGTCTCGAGAAGCTTATATATTTTCTCCTTATATTCCGCAGCTGTTAGCAGAACGGTTATGTTCCCCTTATCCGCCGGCAGGATGACGACGTCTGGATCATCACGCAGCGACCGCAGGGCGGCCCTTTCACGTCTGGTAATGTTGTGCCTGGGCGGCGCAGGCGCGGCTAGAGCGCGGCACGTTTCCCTCCGTATCTCCTCGGCTGTATCCGGCGGTAGAGTGGAGGCCACTTGTTCCACACCGCTGATGAATTCTGCGACAGGTACTGCTGCTGGTGTAGGGGCAAAGTTTAAGCCTTTCTCCAGGACTGATAACGCAGCAGGGTCTATATTTTTGCCTGTAAGATTCAGGACGGTACGCCTCGACTCCTGATTAGGCTGTTTTGATGCTAGCCTGTTGAATTTTGAAGATTGTTCGAAGAAAATTCGTTCTACAACGATCAATCCATCCGGCTGCACGCCCGAGAGATCTTCACTCAATCTTTATACTATTTATCTCCCATTTCATTCTCTAATAGTGTGCTGGAAGAAAGAACACCTGAATCTCTACGTTTGAGTTCTGATTTCTCATGTTTTATTCTGATGACCTTTTCTATTTAAGTGGCAGTCAACAAAATATTTTTGCATTTGGAGGTGAGAGGATTTTCGTAAGTAGCCCACGCAGCAACGATAAGCGCCGTTCTTGTAATGATTCCCATCCCTGATTCTGCATCAGTTCCATAACTCTGTCTCCCCTGTATCGTGACAATACTAAACGAGCTGCCCTTCTTTGAACTCTTTCAATGTCCTCTGTCAAATGCACTTGATAAGGATCCCACACTGGATAACAATACTCCAAATGAGGACGGACAAGAGTAGTGCATGCACTTTCTTTAGTAGTTCTGTTGCGCCTTTTAAGGGTTCTGCCAATAAATCGCAGTCTCTGGTTCGCCTTTCCTGTGACATTATCTACGTGATTTTTCCAGTTTAAGTCTGATGTAGCAGTTATTCCTAGGTATTTAGTGGGCCTTCACATTTGATCTTGTAAACAAAGTTAACGTTTTTTCTTTTCGTACTCATGCGTACGACTCCACACTTCTTATTATTTAGAGTCAACTGCCAATTTTTACACCGTACTGTTATCTTATTTAGATCGTTCTGCAGTTGGCTTTGATCTTCAGATCATTTTACCAGACGGTAAATATCGGTTTTAATCCATCAATAGAAATTTCACCTTAAAGCTGAAGGTGTTAACTCTTGAAAATTGAATGACATTATATTTGAATGGCTGTTAACCCATTATCAGTAAGAGCCTGTTTTCACAGGATTTTGCGGTGGACGTAACAGCTAATGCTGGCCAAAAAGACTTCGCGTGACTTACGGCGCCCTGCTTGAAGTGCTCACACTAAAACTTTACTGCTGGGTAATAAACCGATATCATTAAATGCCGCTTAATATTCTATGCATGCTGCCGCGGTAAACGCGCTACAGGAATGTTTTATATAACCTCCAGTCCGCTACGCCCCGCCCCCGGTTCTCGGGTTATGTCTCTATCGTGCCGCCTTTTTATCAGCGCGTCGGCTAAGCGAGTAATCTGTATACAGGGCTCCACTTATCGCAACTGGTGCACGGGGCTTTATTCTCGCGCTGAAAATCTTACTTGGTACTTAGACCGCTTGACTTGCTGAAATGGTAAGGTCACCAAAATACCGGTTGTCAGACTTGACGTATCAGGACGTATTTACAGTGATCAGCCACAACATTATGACTACCGTCCAACTATGGATAAAAACCTGTCGAGGTATGACATGTAAAGTCCCACCTGAATTGTAACCCATTGTTAACTAACTACCACTAACGCCACTAAGTTGTGTGTTAACGGAGCTTTTACACGTTGCCACTACGTTGTTTCACAGAATGTCAAATCACATAATTTTTCTTTTACCATAGTGGATATTAGATATGCATGATGGACATACAGTAGTATTGATAGTAATCCATACGTAACTTTTGATTTGGTCTCTTTGTAATACGTCGTTGAACTGTTAACACGTAATGTATGTGGAACAGATAAAAAAGTTTGTTATTCATCAGCCATTAAGTTCGAGTCTACCGCTTTATAAGCTTCAATCAGCCTTCAAGGAAAATATCAGGGAGTTGCATACGAAAGTTGCGTTGAACGGCTTGTTTGACGTCAGCATTGCTTCCAAAGCGCCTTCAGATTCAAATATTCAAATGTTATTAAAGTTATGGAACCTAACAGCAGTGGCCATCGCTCCCTAAGCTTACAAACTACTTAAACTAGCTTATCCTAAGAACGAGACACACTCACTTGAATTTCATAGACTGGCAATGGATCCGCCATGTTTGAGGCAAATTGAAGTGGCGTCCGCCATGTTGTTTGGGGTACGGTCTGTCAGCTGGTATGCCACACCCACTTGGGAATTTTACATATTTACACAGTTTTACGTTTTAAATGACGCTTGACTATTGAGTACAGATGTGCATGAAGTTACGTTGGTGTGTCCAGACTTTGTCAAAGCTGCTAATTGATGAACCAGATAGTGTATTTTCTTAAAATGCAGTAATGAAATATCCTGAATCTGTCAGTAATACACTTCCAGTTCGAAGTATAGCAGTTAGCTGAGGTTTGATCCAACAACGAAAGTGTCGCTTTGAAAGTATTTGTGATAACTGTAATGCATAGTCTAAAAGTGCTGCGAAAGTTATACAGTGAACAGTAATTGTTATGACGAACAATCATGATCACGGATTTGCATTTGTTGTTAATATATTCTAATAACTGCTTTCATAGAGTCTAAGACACATTTAACTAGTGCTTTTTAAACGTATTGAGCCCACCTGCTCGTAAAATTGCTGTTAAAGGGTTTGGTTGTGAAGTTCGGTTGACGAAATTTGAGTACAAAGACGAAAGTAACAACAGAATACTGCAATAAAAAATGCGCCTACGTCAGCTGCCTCGAAAGCATTGTACACCGAAATAACATATCGTTAATAACTTACGTTGTTGCCACGCTGATACTCGTAAATATTTGCTGCACAGAACACTCATTTAACAAGTAACAAATTCCGGCCGATATTATTGCTTCCGCACTTTGCAATGATTATATGTTAACCATGCTTGATCAAGTATTGTCAACAACAAATGAAAATATTTTTAAAGAAGGTGTAGACACTCAAAATTTTTTTTATTATTCAACAAATGAGACACTCTTTCACAAACTGCAGCAGCAACAGAAGGAGAAACACACAGACGCTAGGCAGTAAACAGCCTTTTCTATGGACTGTACTTCAAAGGAATTGCAAAACAGGTCATCTGAAGCTTCACTCTTGGAGAAGCTATGTGTCATTAGCCAGGAGTTTTGTTTGTGTATAGACAGACAGAGACCAAAAGAAGCAAAATAACTGGTGTTCTTGCTCGAAATATTAGTCGTTTTAACATCTCGATTTGTGTATTTAAATGCTGAACACACTTTATACATATTGCAGAAGTAAAAATTGTACAGAAAATGTACACTAAATACAGCACTTCACTTTCAACAACAACATACGATGGACAGACTCCTGCCAATATGGCGGCAGAGTTTACGCAGGTTGTCGCAAAGAGCGCTGTAACTCGTGTGTCAGCCACTCTATGAAATTCTAGCTCGTTGGTACGGCTATTCCACCGCCGGAAAACGCCTTCCGCCGAGAGTCTTCTTCAAACCTGGGAACAGGTGGACGTCCCTTGGTGCGAGATCATATCTGTATGGCGGATAGTGCAGGCCGCTACGAGCCGAGTTGCAACTGTACTGCCGTCCCAAAGTGTGGTCTCGCACGTCATCCAACAGCAGAACGGAAGACCTGAGAAGGTAAAGCCGCTTTTCCCGAATCACGTCTTTCAGTTTCGTCGGAGTGGCACAGTACCGCGCAGCATTGATGGTTGCAGAATCCAAAAGAGTCCAGCAGCAAAACTCCTTGGGCATCCCAAGAAACGGTGCGTAGCACTTTACCTGCAGACGGAGTGCTGAACTTCTTTCGAACAAGTATGACGGATGCGACCTTTGATTCGGGCGTGTGGACCCACATTTCATTCCCCGTTACAATCAGAATGTACTTGATTTGTGGTCGACGTTTCCCAATTGTGTATCGATATCTTGCACGAGCGCATTCACCTGCTGTGTTGTATCTCGCCCATACTCGTTCAACGATTCTTCCGTATAAAACTCTCTGATTTTTTTTTTTTTTTTTTTCTGGACGGCTTTTTGAAGCTTATAAAGAAGTTTGACATATGTCTCAATGTACTTGGAATTTTCTTTTATTTATTGAGGTTTTACTCATTACATAGGTTTGTCTCCGACATAATTCACCAAGAAATGAGTACACCTAGTAAATAGGGTTTTACACTAACTATTCAATATATATTCACAGATTATAGGACATCAACTGCGAATCGGCAAAGCTGAAAATGTGTACCTAGCCGGGATTCGAACCGGGGATCAGAAGTGACGTCTGTTTATTTTATTTATTTATTTATTTTCCTGGAAATTCTGGCGATCTTCTCCAGAAATCCATCTCTAAAGCTTGTAATTTCTGAGTGTGCTTCAGGTTAATGGTCCACGGTCCAGGCTTCCGCTTCATACTGAATTACAGTTTCCAATATAGATTTATAAATATTTTTTTTTTTTTTGTTCTGCTCATTACATATCTCTTTCGTAGGAGTGAGTTGAGCATCCCAATTACCTTTCGTCCACGGCTAATTCTTTTGTTAATCTCTTAGTCCGCTTTTCCCTCAGTTTCTAAAATGGATCGCAAATAACAAAGAGTGTAATTTTTTTCTTTATTTTCCCTCTGTGTATAGTTCATTAGTCAAGTATTCTGTATTATGTTAATTATTCTTCAGACCATAATTTTTTATGATAAAAATGTTCAGATGTTTGTAAAGCTTATGGAAATTTCGGGGTCATCAATTCCTAACTTACAATCTACTGATGAGCTACCTTATACTAAAGACAATACAAAAATCCATGCCGGTGGGGGGATTCGAACCCCCGACGAAGAAAAGCGCAAATAATGAACGATGTAGATAAACTCCAATTCCTAACCCCATACTATTACATATCCGGGACCACGTTCTAAGGCAAATATCTATACAGATTTTAAATAATGTTGGTGACATGGGACAGACATTTGCTTGTTCTAAGTTTCGTGAAAATGTATTACCAATTTTCACTTGGCAAATGTAAACTTTATTTATAAAGATATTTCCTATCTTTAATGTCTCATTCTATATGTCCATTTCATACATAGTCCTGCCCACAGTCGACAGGGGAAACGTATTTTCCAACTCACCCTCGTGGAATGGGACGGCGCGAACTGTATATTAATTTGACTGAGGACAGATGCCGATGGTCCGCAAGCTCAGCATGAGCACATAGGATAACGCAAGACTTGTCGGGTCTTCGCTTAGACCTGTGGTGCATGTTTTCAATTAGTGTCTAAACTAAGGGGAAACCATATCCAAAGGTTAATGTATTGGGCAGCCACCTATTATCACAGATGTCAGATGTCGAAGGACGGGAAAACAGGACAGGCGGTTGAAATGTGGCTGCCGCTAAGATCAGACTTTAACACTGGGCAGAGTTCAAGTGTGTGACTGAGCACACAGTGCATTGATAACTCCTAAAGGTGGATCGACAGAACATGCGTCTGCCAATGTTAGCACCAGAATATCTGCGACTTCTGCTCTTATGGGAACGTGACCACTCTGACTGGACGCTGGCGTACTGGTTGAGCGTTACGTGGTCTTATAAACCAAATCAAATGTCAAACGTTCGTAAACCTGCTATGATCATAGTACCTAGACTTACGAACTCCTTAAACTAACTTACACATAGGACAACAAATACAAACAAACACACACACACACACACACACACACACACATACACACACACTCACACACACATGTCTGAATAAGGTCTCGGAACTTAGGAAGGGACGACGACCAGTTCGTGGCATGACTACTATCGCCATGCTACATTTCGCGTGAAGACCACGAATATAAGATCAGAGAGATTAGAGCTCGTACGGATGCAAACAAGCATCAGCTTGGGACCTTCTTACCTTCTCACCAATAAAAATGTAGCAATACATAACTCAGGGTAGTAAACGGTTTAAGGCTCGTTGTCTCAGATCATAGGGGTGAATTATGTATGTCAGCTTCTATGCCCTAAACAGCTACCCAAACTGCTTAAATAAGATCAATAATTATTCTGTAGCTTAGCCACTCTGCTAACCTACAGATTATGACGCGAAAAATATATTTAAACAAACATAAATTATAGCTCTGAATAAACAACAAAATGGATTCTCTAACTTTTTATAAATGTATTTTATTACTCTTTTTGGACATGAAAATGCGGATGTGGTCCTACTTTATACATCGGTAAATAACTGAATATTTCCCCGATTATTCACGAGAGCGACAATAAGTATCACACGATATGAAAGTAAAGGTTCCAAATTATCGTTCGTAATTTAATGAAGTCCATCGAACATTGCAGTTCCAAATTAATCCGCGATTAATTACAGTATTTGTTCTAGAACATAGTTTGTTATCACACGAGTACACGATAGCTGAAGTATCACAGTTCCACAGCCCTACTACCGTCCATAGTTTACCACTTTTTAACCAGAGACTAAGTTCTACAGTCACAGTCCCGTAAATTTTCTAAGTGCACACATGCCTATCTCTTCAAATCACAAGTTCGTAACGCGGCTTCAAACCGCCCAGCGTAACAACCTTTCACCACCACGTCCTAGTTACGAGTCCCTTCCCAAGCGTTCGAAAGCGTGCTCTACCTGCTCCAAAAATTATATCCTCCTGCGCATTCTAACTCCTCATCTTTAAAATACAATATCCCTTCCAAAATATTATGCATTTGAATACCACAAAATTAAATGGTTTAACCACCTCTCTAGAAATGTTGTTTACATTTAACAAACAAATATACATTTAACAATACTAGAAAGAGTTGAGACTGAAGTTCTTTGCTCAGGTAGCAATTAAGCATGGCGTATCACTGTTCAAATATACTGTCGCCGTCGAAATATAGTTACACAATTAACATTTAATTTATCATGGCTTATTATGCTAATATATTCAGTTCTTGTCCACAAATACATTTAATTGTTTATGTATAAATTATCTGCTTCATACCTATTATTTTTAGTCGGCCATGAAATATTTAAGAGGCAGTCTTCAACATCAAACGGACGTTACTAAGAATAATATTAATTATAATAAAATACACATATGAATGTAATGCGCTTTGCGGGGTTCATGTTTCGTGTTTCTGTGGTGGAATCTATGTTCTGACAAAAGAATATTACTGCCTCCACGAAAAGCAGAACATGAAAGTAAATTAAAGTTTATTCAAAGAAAACGGAAAACGTGGCGCGTCTTTTAAGATAGTAGTGTGTTCCAATGCTGTCCATTTGCTTCTTAAACTGTTACTGATAAACATTACGTATCAATATTTGTAAATATATGTCTTATAATACTATGATTATAGTTCTGAAATTTATCGGCTTTCTATCTATAAGGGATAATGAAATTGTAATTACGGATTTTGATTCTTCCAAGTCTCCTGAATCCATTCATATAGTTACATTTGCCGTACGATCATCCCCTGATTTTATATGGATATTCAGAATAATGTGTGTGGCTTAATCGTGTTTCAGTTACAATCTGGAATAGCCTTCCTCGCTCATCCAAGACCGGCGAATCCTGTTTCCGAGCAGATTAGTGTTTTCCTAACTACTTGCATTCCATTCACTAGGTCAAAACTGTTAGCCAGTCGGCTGGGCCACCCAACAGCCCGACAAAAGTTGCCTTTGACATGGAAACAATCAGATTTCCCCCCTTATCTGTAATGTCACAAGCTTTTCCGTCGTAATATATGGGATTGGAACAGGTAAATAGTTGTGGTACAGAGTTTCCTCCGGAGTTCTGCTTGATTTTGCCATTAGAACAGCATCTAAGATAAATGATTGTTCAACACGAAAAGTAATCTAGAATGATTACTTTCATTCACTTATGACGTACGGCGTTATTTTTTGCGCTAACTCTACTGATACAAGAAGGATATTTTTGGCTCACAAACGGGCGTTTCAAGCAATATATGGTGTAAGTTCGCGAACGTTGTGTACACCTCTTTTCAATAGTCTGAGAATTCTGACATTGGCGTCAGAATACGTATTTTCTTTAATGTCGTTTATTGTTAACAATATCAGCTTAATGCCACGAGTTAGAAGCTTTCAGTCGGTGAGTGGTAGGCAGAAGTCGAATCAACATTTCGATCATACCTCCTTTACTCTTGTGCAGAAAGGTGTGCAGTATTCTGCTGCATCCATCTGCCACAATAACTCAAGAATCATAGTACTAACCCACTCGTTTTTCAATCTAAATTGAAGAGTTACTTAATGGCTCAACACCTTTTATTCTGTCGAGGAACTCCTGGAAATATTAAAAACTAAATCCAATTTCCTTTGTTATTCATTATTTTTACTTAGGCTTCAGAGTGTCATGTGCTTAGGATTACGTTTTTGTATTAATGTTTGTAATTGTTTGTCCTATATATAGAAGATGGCGACCGATTAATTAGTTAACACCCTTTACAGGGGAATAATTAAAGGTGAGTAACCAGTTACCTCCAGCCTATGCTGCTACTAAAAGACCGGTTAACACCAGAAACCAGGGAGGCAGTGAAGTGTATATGTCTACAATAGTTTGTTTTGGATCGAGCCCCCAAATTGTTTTCGTCCATTGGATATAAAATTCCGACTAAGAGAGATCACTGTGTTAAGAACACTAAAATTCCATATAGCATTCGAGTCAGAAACTTGATAAATTTCATTAACCGTCAATATTACTACTATAATTTTTAGGTGGTCGATAAGGCTAGTGGCGACATAGAGTTTCCTGCAAGAATCCTAGCAGCAGCCGTAGCGAAAGTGGTGTTTCGTCGTGTACTGTATGTATAGCAGGCATCGCCACCTGCTCTGCTCGGATGGTACGGCTAACGAAGTCGTGTGTCTGCTGTAAACGACGTTCCCCGGTATAACGGAGGATTCTGACACGAAAAAACTCCCAATAAACGTCAAAAAATAGTTTGGTAAATTGTAATAAGTTAAAAATAAATTGAGGACTTAGTTGCCTTCAAACAAGACGTTGGTCCAGTCGTAGTTACGAATTAAGTTAATAATAATAATAATATGGTTTTCTGTTCCACAGGACCTAATTGAGGAGTAAGACTCCATGGTCATGGAACAAATCAATACATGAAGTTTAACACAAGAATGGTAATATACAAATTTTAAGTAGTGCTATGAACACGACAATCTTAAAACTAAGTGAAAAGAACAGTAACGAAATGTAAAAAAGGAATTAGCTTAAATGTTTAAGCGAGTATTCTGCTACAGAACGACAGACTCGGTTACACACACTTATTTATTTATTTATTTACCTGGCAAGATTAGGGCATTCAGGCCCTCTCTTACACCTCATCAGGCGTACTTAAAGTGAACGACTTGTGTAGTACATTACACACATACCGTGTATGATACAAGTATTTAAGATAAAAAAAACATAGAGATTATTACTAGAATATAATTGTAACACTAGTATATAGACAATTTCAAAGAATCAAAAGTGATAATAATAATAATAATAATAATAATTAGCAAAATAAAGGAGGCGTGTTTAATATTGTTAAAATCAGTCCCATTACCATTTAGGAATTGCCTCGTTATTTTCTTGCAGGTTGTGAGTTATTCACATCGAGCAGAGACGTACGACTATAGAATGTGGTGAAAGAGATATAGAAGAGGTAGATTGGTTAGAGGAAGAGAAATTGAATGATAAGATTCAAAGATATGAAGAAGAGAAGAGAGTAAGAACTGACAAAGGGTAACAATGGAGGCTATGCCGCCGTTAATATTCATATTTTGAGTTTCCTCTTGAATGTCCATTTTCTTAGGGTAAGACGTAGATCACGTGTTGATCAGGCACATATTGAAAATCGTTTTAAATGCGTTCCAAAATTACAACGTTATTGGCAAACATCATGCAACATGATGCCACTTTCTTCACACTTTTCGGTAGCGCATCCCACATTATGTCAAAGAGGTATGTACTGAGAGAAGAACATGGTTTCCCACCTTCACTGGAAAGGTCCTAGTTGTACGTGCACCGCTCCTGACTTGTGACATGACGCTATCATACAAGCCTCAATCACTCTCGCATATTTTTCTCACCAATAATTTCCCCATCTCTTGCCTGGGCACTCTGTATTACGACTCCTCGAAATCAATAATCTGCCAAATGTAGATCGGTCTGTACTTTCCTCTGTGTTGCTTTCAGTTGCCTCTGTGCAGATAATTGGTCGGTTATTCCTCATATTGGCATAAATCCTGTTGTTATCATACCGCAGTTTCAGCCACAACCTCTTCCAAGTAATTCATTCCTTTGTGTGCAATGTGTAGGACATCATTTTGTATCTTCAGTCAGTTCCGTCAATTAATCGCCCAAAATTATGGAACATTTTTATTGAATTGGTCTGTGGAGGTTTACAGATGGCTCACTAAATGAAAGTTTCCTATCGACCTTTTGAGGGATTAACTAGGAAGCATTCAGTAACCTGTCTTGGTCTGATATAGGAGAACTGGTCAAGTTCACTAAGTGTGTTTGCCTCTGTAACTTATAAAATAATTGGTGACGGGAGATTTTAATGCGGTAGGTCAACGCAAGAAATGTTACACTTTCTGCGGAGCTATGAACATAGTTTATTGTACCATTTTCCAAAGAGTTACAATACAAAGGTATAGATTTTTAAATGGAACAATAGTTTCTTCTATCCTGTATTGGATTCATTTAAACCAGTTGCGTCCAAATCAATTTAAACTACATTCCTATCACTGTCAGTTTGGGAAGTACAACCCATCAAAGTTCCGGGGGCGGAGGCTGCGATAGCGTAGCTGACTGGCCGAGTGGCTATCCCCTGGGGCACGGCCCACTGTCTCATGACCACCAGCCAGTCAGCTGCGCTGTCGTAGCCTCGGCCCCTAAGCTTTGAAGGGTTGTAGCTCCCAAAATAACATAGGAATGTAGTTTAAATTAATTTGGACGCAGTTGGTTTCAACGAATCCAATGCACGATAGAAAAAACTATTGTTCCATTTAAAAAATTATTTCTTTATGCTGTAACTCTTTGGAAAATGATACAATAAACTATGTTCATAGCTCCTCAGAAAGTGTAACATTTCTTGTGTTGCCCTATCGCATTAAAATTTCCCGTCACCTATTATTTTATAAGTTACAGAAGCACACACACTTAGTGAAACACCCTATATATATATATATATATATATATATATATATATATATATTGTTACTAAATCTAAGGGATTAAACTGGTGAGGTTATCGGATCCTAGAGATACTAACTAGTTAACTAGTTAAACTATCATAACCTGTAAACGTAAAGGACAAGACAAACACACATGCCCGAGGGAGAACTCGAACCTCCGGCGGGAGTAGCAGCGCTATCTCAAATACATTGGCTTAGACCACGCGGCATATTTTAATAGAAGAAACCCATCTTCCGTGGTAGAACTTTAAAATTGTACTGAAATATAAATTGACACTTTGTAATATTTATTCGAACATTACAATCCAGTGTATAATTAGTCTAAACTAGCTTTCTGAACACACATCTACAGACGTTACTACACTTAAAGGGAAATGTAGTCACAGCAGTACCCACATACCCCCACAAAACTACACCGATTCAGCATATTCAACTGTTTCACTGAAAACGGTACGTTTCACCAGTTTGCGCCTCTAATTGGTGCGTCAGCTCGTACCTGCTTGTCTGTTACCTTATAAACCGGGATGTAGGATTAATTAAGCGGCACCGTGGGATAGCAGTGCCTACCAATTACAATGCCGCGGCGAAAGCAGCAGAGCATTTTCGTACGTCAGCTGTCAGTCTCGCGTAAACTCAGCCGCTAATATTTCGCCCAGGTACTGCTCTGACGTATAGCGAGAAAAGACAGGCCTGTTAGACAGCCAGTCAAGATATCTGGCATAATTCGAGGCGGTAAATGGTGTATCACAATACATTCAGTTACTGGATGCCGGGCATTATTGACTGTGGCTTCATTCGTCTGCACTCCTTTCTTTGTTCTCGTGTTTCCCTATTAAGTGACATGAAACATGAACTTTACAAGTTACATATATTGCATCGGCAGTGTAGCAGCTTGTTTGCTAGAACAAACAATTTTTTCATGAAAGATAAATGTTTTCCGAGATTTAGATCAGGTTATTAATCTAATTAACTTAAATATTTCCAAATTATGCAGGTCATGTGACTAATTTTCTGATGTCACATAAGCCTATTTAGCAAGGTCTGCTTAACCATTGCATGTACCATATACTACTAATATTTAAGAATATTGTTTACATTATATCTTCTTACGCATGCTTCTCACTTGCTTTTTGTAGTTAGGTTGTATGTGGGTTTCATATATCTAACTTTGTACGTTCTTGACAAATTATACTGTAGTAACCATTACCTATAAAGGAATCCTTTATTTTAAAAGGGCCCTATGTCCGTCTGTCATAGTTTTGAGAAAAGTAGATAGAATTGTTTTAATAATTTTTAGGACATTTTCGTAATTGTTTTCAATGTCCGGGTGAGAGATATCTCTTCTGCAAGTAATTCTGAAATAATGTACAAAAACATTGTGTCGATTTATTGACCAGAACTGAATATTTTTCTTGAAATATCACTTTTGTGAATTGAATGATGAAACCAAAATCTTAACACCTTTGAATCACATAAACAAACTGTATAATACACCTATTAGTAAACGTTAGAAACAATTTTTAAGAATTTATAAACCAGTCCATGAAAACAAACTGTTCTTTCAATATTGTAAATCACAGGTCACAAATCTTCTGTGTCCGGTGCTAACTCAGCAGTTGGCTACTAACTTCCTGTTAAGATCCAGAAAATGTGCCTAAGCTGATGATAATCTTGACTAATGGTTTCAAAACACTTACTGGATGTACAAGACTTATCTGACAGATTTCGCAGAGTTAGCTTATCTGGGTAATTGCTATTCTCCAATCCCACTAATTTAGCAGTTTTGATAAATTTCCATTTTCCTTGCTCAGTTTAATATATAACTTTCCTCCACTTCTTCTTATGGGTAGGTTCAACGTCACAGTCAGATACACTCATATTGATATACTATGAGTGCACAGTATCACATACGTCGGCTTGTTCTCCAACGCCGGCCGCGGTGGCCGAGCGGTCTGCACGGCCACTACGGTCGGGGGTTCGAATCCCCCCTCGGGCATGGATATTTGTGCCGTCCTTAGTATTAGCTAGTTCATAAATAGTTTGTAAGTTTAGAGACTGATGACCCTGTAGTTAAGTCCCATAATCTCTACAAACATTTGAACATTTGAATTTTTTTGTTCTCCAACAATGACTTTGAAACAACCATAGATACATAATCTATATCCTGCTCCCGCCTTTTCCGAGAGACAACTAGTACAAAAAAAAGTACACTAAGTTATTGTACAGAATTGGTAAGAGTGGAGGTACCCTATGTCCTGGACATGGAGCTCTTTCGATATCGACGAGAATATCTCTGCTGTATATTTCAGGTATTTGATAAACACTGACGTCCTTTTCACACTCAAAAAATGTCGACCCCTAAAAAACACAGAAATGTGGTTTGCACAAAAGTCATGAAAATTGAAAGACCACCGTTATTTGTAAAATTAATTCTAGCTGAAAGGAGAATTAAAGCTTACTTTAAACGTAAAATTCTGCCAGTTAGAGGATTCGTGTGAAGCACGGACTACTTCCTGCAACAGAATCTTGTTCCCGGGCCCAAAATTTAGAACAGACTCAAAATTTACTTCAGCAGCAGGAAGACAAAGAGACGGTGGCCGACATACGTCGCAGATCACGAGAATTACACACAATCATTAATATACAAGCCACCGCGAACTAAACCCTTTCATGAAGGTGGCCGAGAGAACATCTATGGAGCAACGGAATTAAAAATATGATAATTTGCATCCGAATTTGTTCCCAGCACTGGTGAAAAACAACATTAAATAAAAAGGAAGGGTATTCATAAACTAATATTCTTCAGTAAGGTAAAATTTCAATGACAATAATTTATTTACTTAGTTCAAACATGCGGAAATGAAGGAACCAAATTTGTTAAACAATAAAAATGCATCCCATTGAAAATTAACCCAAAGTAATCTGAACTGAACATCGTCGGAGAAGGGATTTACAATCAACAAGCATTCAGCCACTCACACGCGCGAAGCAAAGCGAAACTCACCCAACTCAGCGTGCTGTTACGAAGCAGATGCAGACGAGGCAATCGTAAACGAAATTCAGCGAACCAGGATGTACCACACAATACTAGGAAAATAAACTTCTTAGGTGGCTCTGGTCTGTCTTTCTTTACTAGCGATGGTACGTGGTAATAGCGAGATTAGTTTCCATTTAAATCAAGCCGTGAGCATGCAAACTTACTGAAACATACGGCACGCGACTGCTACGTTACATACTCACACCCCTCTGAGGCGAAGTCCTTAAAGATCGTATACATTTCGACTAAATAAACGGAATCATAGATTACGAAGCAAGAAATACGCAATGGTGAGGCACTGGTACATGAGCAGTAGCGAGAATTCAAGTGACTAGCTATAAGTCGGAGTTCGGTACCACGTGGTTCCGAAAACCAAAAATACAAAAAAACAATTTCCGAAAAATAAAGAAAAATAGCTACGGCATGCAACCCTTAGAAATGCGTTGGATGTCATAAGAAAGCTGAAGAAATACAGCCAGACGCTATTGGAAAGGCTTACATGCATGGGCGAAGTCCAGTCTTCAAAAATCAGAAAAATGGAATAAATACAAAGTCTGAGTTAATCAACTAAGAAATATGGCATGCAGCCCCTAGAAATACGCAGTACTTCAAACTCAAGCTAATAAAGGGGGTTTAGTGCATGGCTATAATTTACTGATGTAGTCTGAATGCAAAGTAAATGTTCAGAAACGAAACAGCAATTTAAAAAAGACGGAGAGGAGATCACGATGTACTAATGAAAATCACAAGGATACATGCATATCTTTCCTGAAGGGCATAGAAACAGACACAGGGGTATCTGAAGGCTTTGTTGTAAGAACACACCTCATTCGAAAGGAATATTTCACATGCACTACACAGAAGAAAAATATTTCCGCATGTTGGCCACATACCTCAAAAGCTAGAAGAAAGTACACAGAGTTCATACACCTCCAGCTAGTCTCACAAAGGTTACCAATACCCAGCCGTTATCAAACCAAATTAGTTACATATTCACCACGTTCACCTATGCATAATCACCAAAATGAAATTGAATACACTTCCGCATATTCCGAAAACTGAACCAAAGTTCTGAAGTCTAACTTGAACAAACCAGACAACGAATTGCTACCATCTCAAGGGGGGGAAGAAAATCAGAACATCTTACAAGGTAGAAGCGCAGCCACAGAGTGAGGAGACCGCCAGGGAGTCACCCGCCACCACTGGAAATCAGTAAAATCTCGGAAAACTGCGGCTCGCTACCCGGCATTGAAAACCTAACTTGTAACCAAAGGGTGGAGGAATCTCTTTGGTAGCATCAAAAGCAGAAGTTAGTAACGACTACCTATCGGCACAAAGCCAGAGAAACATGGACTGCGAGCAGCCAGCAGCCGACGGTGAATATTCTCATACATACAGTCAGACTGCCATGCTAGAAGATGCTCTACGTGCAAATACAGAATAAAGCAAGTACACATTCTCACAGGGACAGTGGCGTCACAGAGAAACCGCTCATATTGCCACATTCATAGACACAATGATAAATTATTAGCATAATAAAATTCCAGCAATATTAACACATTATTACAGAAACTAACATTTTAAAAACATGAAATGAAATGCTGTTCCACATGCCTCCGGTCGAAAGGGTTCTCGTTTAGCAAAAAGCCTGTCTGCTGAACTCAGATAAATTACAAAGTTAAAAAACCCCTTCTGGCATGAGCGATTCAAGCATATAGGTGTAGTCTGAAACATTTTTACTTCCATAATAATGTTAACGGGATGTGAACATAATCTCAGGGACTATGAGGAAGAGGAAATCATTTCGTCGACACAGAATGAATGACAGAAAATTAACAAAACATATATTCAGCTACTTCCGGAAGAAGAAGACCACTCCATCATGGATTAAGGAAGTGAGGAAAGATTTTTAAAAGTCTAACAACACAGAGTCACAGTTGTTAGACAGGAGCACAATCAGTAACGAAGTCAAACATTTAGGGCAGCTGAAGGAAGACGTAAGAGGAATCGGCAAACTTGGACAGAAGACAAAAACAAATAGGCCAGTGAATGTGTGAAGGAGTAATGGAGATAGAGAAAGCTTCAGTTAATTAACAGGAAATAAATTTGTAGCGTGATCCTAATGGGTCAATTCGGAAATGAAAGTACGTAAAAATAAAAAATGTTAACACCTGAAGAAGTCCTTTTTGGCCTACACACAGATATAAGGTGCGTCAATAATTTCGAAAGAAATTTCAATAAACAAAAGACAATTACATTTTATGCCATTTGGGTGTAGAAATCGGTTTTTGTCACCTACATCAAGGCTCTACAGAATGCAATCTTATCTGGAGTTTTCCAGTGTCAGCTGGTGTTAACTGTAGCAATCACACATCATGAATATTTGCAAATTCCTTCCGGGGACGGGACTCGTTTTCGGGACTTCCTGCCTACCAGTCAGTTAGGTTAAGCCCCATCTTCACCTAAACCGCACAGCTGAACACACCTGCAAAGAATAGCTAAGCACGTACATCTTCCATAGTCCGTCCAGGTGCGTTAGGACAAAGGTAATTGAATTCGTGTCGCAGGTAAAAATCTATATTAAGAACAGCTGAAGGTTATGTCGGACTTGTCCGAAGGAACAGACGCGCGATGTGTAAGTGGATTAATAGAATGACTTCTTTATACTTTCAACATTCATTTCACAGCACTTAATTTTATATAGCCTTCGTTAAAATGTGCAATCTTACATTCTGAAATTACGAATAATAGGTACCAAACGACCAGCAGTTGAGTCCGATAGATTTACAAAAATATTTGAATATTTGATTTGGATTTAATGCCTCCTGGCCAATGACCTGGAATTTTTATTTTGTACTAACTGAAACCCGCGGCTCCGCTCGCGTGTTGATTGATCATGATAGGTAATCTATCTTTCAGTAGTCTGCTATTAGAATGGTTTTAAAGGATGGAATGAAATACAATACTTTCATTAGAAATAAACATTTTAATTAACATTCAATAAAAAAATGAGAAGTGCTTAATGATGCACTCGTTTCGCAGAATCCAGTCACGAAATTCAACAATAATGATTGTAATAATATCACAGATCGATCACCTGATGTAATGTGCGAAACGTCAAATCGATTTTTTAAAGAGATGTATTAAAAGAAATTTCTTTTTTACTGCTGTATTTGTTTATTCTTATTTCCTGATTTGTATGCTTATACTTACAGAGAAAGAGCAGAAGACATTGTAGCACGCATAGACCAAAGATATGGTCTATGGCATCACGTTTCGCTGTATGTAACCTCCATGCTATAGAGTCGCAAACGTCATCGCCAGCCTTCAGTCCCAATTTTCTTATAATTCGACGACAGCCGGCCGCGGTGGCCGAGGAGACTAAGGCGCTCCAGTCACGGTCTGCACGGCCACTACGGTCGGGGTATCGAATCCCCCCTCGGGCATGGATATTTGTGCCGTCCTAGTTCGTAAGTAGTTCATAAGTAGTTTGTAGGTTTGGGGACTGATGACCCTGTAGTTAAGTCCCATAGACTATTCAAACATAATTCGACGACTTTCAACCACCATATCTTCCATCCCCTTATAGCTATCGGCATGGGACTACTATGGTGTACAACGGGAGACTTCTGACAACAATTACACACAGACCATTCGTATTTTATATACACTGATAACTTTTCATACCAATATACTCCACCCTTATATCATAATCAACCCTCAAGCAACAATGCAACAAATAAAACCATTTCCAAAGAGTAAATATAATTTTCAAAGAGTAATTATTGTTTCTCATTTCGCGTTATATTCTTCAAATTACTACATATTTATCAGATCGCTATAAAACCGTGCCTAAAACCTTCCTCAGGTATAAATTAGTAACTTTACAATTATTTAAGTCTTTGAGTCTTGTCGTTGGGACGTGATAAGCGTACACCGAACACACATTCACATTAATACATATAGATAAATAGCTATCCGATCGCCATAAAACCGTGCCTAAAGCCTTCCCCGAGTAGACATTAGTAACTGTACAAACTTTTAGCTCTTTATGTCTTGTGGTTCAGACGTGATAAACGTACACCGAACAGACATTCACACTTATAGATATAGATATAGATAGTTCCTCACATTGTCCACAACGACGTCAACAACCACACGAAACAGTGCCAATGTCATGGAATGGGTAATACAGCCGATTAGATCCAGTCATAAGACACTTCTTGTGTTGACTGTAGTTCTGTCATGATTGGAGGGTCAATTCCAAGATTTGATAGCGTTCTTATTGTTACTTTCCGTCAGGAAGGTCTCTTATCCAGGGTAGGATTTGGTAGAATTTACTACCTTAATGTTTGACTGATTTGTCATGTAAGTTCAGAGGATTTCTTTTAGTGGTCATGTGTATTATTTCACACTTTTCGTTATTTAGTGTTAATTGCTAATTTTCGCACCATGTAGACATTTGGTCGAAATCGCTTTGCAGTTGCTTTTGATCCGGTTTTGACTTTTCTAACCGATAAACGATAGCATCATCCGCGAACAGTCTAAGAGAGCTATTCAGATTGTTTCTTTAATCGTTTATGAACACGAGGAAGAGTAGGGGACCTATAACGCTTCCCTGGAGAACACCAGATATCATTTCTGTTTTTCTCGAAGCCTTACCATAAATTACTACGAACTGTTTTCTCTCTGACAGGACATCGCGAATCCAATCGCACAATTGGGGCGACATTCCATAAGTACGTAATTTCATTAGAAGCTGCTTGAGAGGTACAGTGTCAAAAGCCTTCCGGAAATCGAGAAATATAGAATCGATTTGAGATCCCTCGTTGATGGCACTTACCACTTCATGTTAATAAAGGGCAGGCTGTGTTTCTCAAGAGCGATACTTTCTGAATTCGTGATGATTACTGGTTAATAGTTCGTTCTCTTCGAGATAGTTCATAGTTTTAGAACAAAGTATATGTTCCAAAATCCAACTGCAAACCGACGTCATTCAGATGGACCTGTGATTTTGGGGATCACTATTGCCTTTCTTGAATATTGGAGTGACCTGGGCAACTTTCCAGTCTTTGGGTACGGATCTTTCGCTGAGTGATGGGTTGTATATAATAGTTAAGTATGGAGCTATTGCATCACCGTACTCTCAGAGGAATCTAGTTGGTATACAATTTGGCCAGGAAGATTTGTTTCTTTTTAGTTGTTTTACTACTCCAGGAACATCTACTTCTAAATGTCGCATGCTGGAAGCTATTCTCGATTAGAATTCTGGGATGTTCACTTCGTCTTCTTTGATGAACAAATTTCGGAAAGCTGTATTTAGCAATTTTGATTTAGCAGTACTGTCATGTGTAGTATTACCATTGCTATCGCGTAGTGAAGGTATTGTTTGTGTTTTGCCGCTAGTGTACTTCACATTATGACCAGAACTTCCTTTGATTTTCTGCCAGATTACGAAGTTTCGTTTTAGAAACTATTATAAGCCTCTCGCATTGATGTCCGCGCTAGATTGATTGTCCCTGTAAAACATTGCCAGTCTTTTGAATTTTGTACCTGTTTATATTTTCCATGCGTTTTTCTTTGCTTCATCAACAGTGATCTGACCTGTTTTGCGTACCACGGGGGATCAGCCCCCTCTTTTATTAATTTATTTCGTATAAATCTCTCGATTGCTAGCAATATTATGTCTTTGAAAGTAAGCCACAAATGATCTACTCTCGCAATTTTAATTTTGAAAGACTGAAGACTATCACTCAGGAAAGCGTGAAGCGAAGATTATATATATATATATATATATTGGTAATGCGGAATTATCTGATGGGGAAGATCACTTATTTTCGTTTTTGATTGGAGATTTTGCCGTTGGATTACATGGATTACAAAATTCATGCAGGCAAAGCTATCATTAATTATAAAAATGTTGAGCCTATAGCTAGAAGAAGAGGGAGCACTTATGTAGTGAACTCATTTGATAGTGAAGATGTAGATGATGTACAAAGTATGGCTAACAAGCCAAGATGAGCTTTGTCACAACCAACTGCAGAAGTTAGGTTTTACAATGTAGGCCCATTACCAAAATTTGTTGAGGAAAAGAATGCCTCAAAATACAGGAAATGTGGCTGCAATTCCAAGAAAAGGTTCATCCGCATCAAATGTGATATGTATTTTGTTTGTCAAGAACTATAATTGTTTTGAAACATATCACAAAAAGTAAAGATTTATATACTGGCAATATCAAGTTATTATTTGAGATAAATTATTGCTTTTTAAAATTTTCTTTCATTTGTGAGACTGTCAATGAGTACAAACAGGAACATGTATTGGAACAATTCATTTAAAAATAATTTTTTTCCACGTAGATTAGCGTATGTAGTTAAGTTTCCAATAAAACAAATTATTTTGTTGAAACAAGGTTTTTTTTTTTTTTTTTTTTTTTTTTTTTTTTTTTTTTTTTTTTTTGAGTTAAAGAGAGAGAAAATCGAATTAAAGACAAGTACCTTATCATGGTAAGTGGGATCCGGTGTCCACACATGTGGACCTCCATTGATGCCTTAGTGAATCACCAAATATTTTTCTTTTGCACATGTTTCATGCTCGGGTAGTAGTTTGTTGGAAATTATGAAAAGAAAAATTTCCTGTGAATTTCTTAATCTCAGGAGTGAAAATGTTAAGTCCGTCATCAATGGTCATTTTTAAATAAATAACAGATATTAATGTAAGCACATATTAACGTTACTCATTTTCGGTTGTGTGAAATTTTTAAATCGATGCTTGTAGCTACAACAGTAATTACCTCTCCGTAAATGCTGTTTGTAATGCAGTCGTTCTGTTAAGTGTTCCGCAGGGACGGGACGTTTAAACTCAGTCAGATGCTAATCGAACGCATGTGATTTCTACGCTAGTTAACATAGTTCCACTACAGGATTTTCAATTAGACCAACTACTGCAGCCGTTAGTCAGAGTACGATTATAGACATTAAATTACATTGGATTAATTGTACCACTCGACACACTTTGCTATGCAACTGAATAGAAATAGACTCCCGCTCCGATTTAGATAGAAAGCACCAAATATTTCATATCAAAATCAACTGCACCGCAGTTTAAAACTTCTGTCATGCGCTTATTTAAAGATTTTCAGAAAAATCTTCTCTTTCGATATGGGAGCCTCATTCTTACATGGCTAAATGTCTGCAGTATATCTTATTGAAATTGTAAATTAAGTCCTTAAATTATGAAAAAATTCACAGAATCGTCTGTGTTTAGTGCTTGTCTTTGTCTAAAACCGTGATTTTTCCCAGCTGTTAATGACACAGATCTCAAATGAGAGAGCGTATCTTGCCAAATGAAGATAAAATTTGTATCTCACAAGGAGACCACATGGATGTCGGACTTCGGATGGTACGTGAAATGAATTGCGGTATCTGTAAGTGTAGGTCAGTGGTAGCGTTCAGACCTTGCAACCCTTGTGTCAGTAGTTCTAATCCTATCCTTACAGATATTTTTTGTCCTGTTCGAATTCTTACACAATTTTAATATCTGATGGCAGTATTTTTCGAAAAGTCACGTACTTTTTTTTATTCGTCACTTTCTAAATTGTATAGACGGTTGTTAATAAAGATGGTTTACAAGAATTACACTATTGGTTTCACTATTAGTTGACGGCGAAAGTCGTTGATTGTTCAGTTTGGCACTGTTTTTGCAAAGTCATATCCATATCTGCTAATGGCTTTCCAAGCGGCTAACCTACTCATCCATCGTTTCACGTGACAAGGTTGTCAGCTTGTCTACATACACATAAACAAAAGCTAACACAATATATGGAATTAGAGATATACATAACTGAATTCGAAAACGAAAAAGATATTTGCCACAGTGGGAGAAGAACCACCGACCAGGAAAGAACTCTCTCATCGGAGCTAAATCGGCAGATGTTGCGAATCTTATAATTATTTGTACTTACGTGTACTTTGCAAAACTTCTAAGTCGATTTTCTCGAGAATTTTTGAGAGTTGCGTCGAATGGCTTTCGCTGATTGTTATTTAAGTTCTGAACTTCACGTATCATAAATATAAAGAAATTCTAAAATCCGATACCCATGTTGTCTCATTGTCAGACATACAGACACACGATCGTGCGGGTTCGGTTTTCATTTTCTACGACAAACTGAATCTCTTGCCTTGCTTCCAACTGACCTGCAACGATCATGCAAGTTGCGCGCTCCACGTTTCTTATGTTTATGTTGCTATTTGCTGCCAATAGTTTGCAGCACACGTTGTTTAAGTTGATCGAGATGTGAACATTATGCCGCGTCCAGGTTATTAGCTCATAATTAAGTTACGTTGAATTGCTTCGGCGATTTGTTGGATACTGTTATTTGTAATATTGTGTCGAACGTTGTAATGTTGATAATTATCAGTAATTTCATATATTTTTACAGTAATTGTACGTTAAGTTTGTATCAGCACGATTGTACGTGTTAGGTGTTGAGTGTAACTTCATCCTCGACTGGGTGTTGTTGATTAGGTGATTGTCCTCCCTCTATTACTGCTTTTGATACAGTTTTGAATGGGAAAGTTTGTATGCACTTTCTCGTTATAGTATGCAGGTTTATCGTTCTCTGTTAGAGGATTTGCATGTGAGTGGCATTTCGTCAGATGAAGACGACGAGTTTGTTCCTTCTCCTTCAAATAGTCTGTTGATGATCTGAGTGCCGAAGAACTTCCTGGAGAGCACAGGCGATTACACAGTGTCACAGAAGGTGTCAGACCACTGCTTTTTACGACTTAAAATTTTCTTCAGAAATTTCATCGAACAAAAGTTGTTTACAGTGCTGTTGACGTCAGTCACAAAGAGGTGCGATCTGAGTTAACAATTTCATGTATCATTCCCATTTCCTTACTAAATTGTCTTCTTTGTAATTCTAGTGTCCTTCACCAATTGGAACTACTGCTAAATATTTCTGTGAATACTTCAATGAAAGTTTTTTGAAGAGCCACGAAATATACAAATATGTATAGCATGGGAAGGACACGGAAATCCTTAAGGACAACAGCTCATGAACTTTGTGTTCAAAAGAAATAAAATTTTTGTCAGTATTCAATTTTTTGCCACAGAATATGATTTACGATCTATGTAACATTTTTATAACAACTTATAAATAAAAGTAATGTAATTTTTTTTTAAATGAAGGTTCTTCAAAAATGTTCAAATGTTTGTTAAGCTTATGGGACTTAACTACGGGGTCATCAGTCCCTAAACTTACAAACTACTTATGAACTACTTACGAACTAGGACGGCACAAATATCCATGCCCGAGGGGGGATTCGAACCCCCGACCGTAGTGGCCGTGCTGACCGTGACTGGAGAGCCTCAGTCACCTCGGCCACCGCGGCCGGCTAAGGTTCTTCGGATACCTTATAATACCAAACAAATAACAGGACGTCAGACAATAATTCTGGTGAAATAAAACCAGCTACATTTTCTATGGAAGAATATTTTCATTATTTTTCTCGGTGTCTTGTATGCCCAAGTATACAGAGAAGTCAACTCTAGTCACCATTTTCAAAATAAATGTGTTCACGGTGGAATGGGATATATAGAGTCGCATTGACCATTACTCTAGTGAACACAAGAATGAAATACAGATATACAAAAGCAACAATTTTCTTTTCATTGGTCGTGAAAAATAAATAAATGACAAGGCGTACGACAGTAACCATGACATCGTGGTGTAGAGAGCAGAGGGAACTAGCATCGCTGATCCCCTGTATCACGCTCTCTGACATCTATTCCAGTATTCGTCGTGTCATTCCGTCTACTAGATCATCAAGGGACTGTTGATCAAGACTGTACCACTCCTGGACGGCGATTCGGCGTAGATCTTGAGAGTCCGCTGCTTGTGACTGACTGATGCAAAAATTTAACTTGCAACACACTGCTAGTTGGTCAAAGATCAACTTTAAAGCTCTTTGCAGGCTCATAGGGAGTGATTAGAAAGCATTAATTAGTAGCATCTTACAGTGCGAGAGCCACAGCAGCATAACCTGCAGAGATATGATAGCAACCTTTTCGTTGCGCTAGTTTTTGCTATCTCCAGAAGGGAGTAGCCGAGGTTGTACATCTGACGATAAATTGAGAAAAGAACAAAAGATGAGAAGGGGTGCTGAAATGAGAGACAGGAAAATTCCACATTAAATAGTAATCTATTCTAAAAGCGATTGTGCCACGGCAGGGAGGCCGAGCGCATTGAGGCGCTATGCGCCGATGCGCAAGGCCGTTCCCCGTCTGCGGCATGGATGTTTGTGCTGTCTTTAAGATAAGGTAATTTGTAAGAATAGGGACTGATGACCCCGCATTAAGTTTCTTAAGCTTAATAAACACTTGAATACTTTCGAGAGTGATTCTGATAAAACGGGGAGACAAAGTACAACCACACACCTTGTACAAAGTTGATAAAATAAAATCTACTGCTAATACATTAAATTTAGTCATTTCAGAGTGTCTTGGGGGAGGGGGGAGGAGGGCGAAAATATAGCACGATCTACATCTACGTACATACTCCGCAATCCACTGTAAGGTGCGTGGCGGAGGGTACTCTGTAGCACTACTAGGCATTTCGTAACCTATTCCACTCCCAAATAGAACGTGGGAAAAGAAAAAAATGAATGGATATATGCCTCTGTACAAGCCCTAATTTCTCTTGTCATTGTGATCATTACTCGAAATGTAAGTAGTCGGCAGGAAGATAGTTCTACACTCAGCTTCAAATTCCGGAGCTCTGAATTACCTCAACAGAATTTCTCGAAATGAATGTCGACTTTTCTCCAGCGATCCCCATTTGAGTTCCTGGAGCATTTCCGTGCCAGTCGTGCGTTGGTCGAATCTAGCAGTAACGAATCTTGTTGCTCGCCTCTGAGCTGCTTCTATGTCTTCCTTTAAATTGATCTGCTGCGCGTCCCAAACACTTGCGCAATACTCAAGACGTGGTCGTACAAGCGTTTTATATGCCGTCTCTTTTACAGATAAAGTACTTCTTCCCAAAAATCTCCCAATAAACTGAAGTCCGCCTTCCTCACAACTGTCCTAACAGCATACCTAGTCCTCAACACCATTCTAAGTTGTTCTCACCAGCTCGGTTTGCATTAGAATGCTCCAAACCTTTCGCTGCGCACGCTCCATGGCCTTCCCGCTGGAAGCTGCATCTCTCACTGCCAGCCATTAGCTACTGCCGAGGCAATTGCCGCTATTAGTCATCCGTCTGGACCGGATACAGTGTTGGTAGCTCCACCGCGATCTATATCGACCGCCATTTGCCCAGAAAAAGGATAGTGTTTTGTTGGAAAATCAGATGGCAAAGCATAAAAATCCCTGTAGAAGCGTCGAATTACTGTAAAACGAGGTGCTAGCGACAAGCGGTGATGGCAAATCAGCACGGAACAGCCATCCAACATTGGTGCAACAGTTTAAGCCCACACACTTGGATTCAGTGAAAAAGAGGAAAAGTGTATCTTAAAATGTTTAAATTAATAAAGTGAGGTACTTACTACCTCATTGGGGCACATAAACAACTTTCACAATTCAAACGGAACACATTTACTTCATTTAAAGGACGTGTCCGGATCTCTCAGATTGGTTGGTGGGTCGCCTCTCCAAAAACTCTCATTTTCTATGTATCCCAGGCAGGTTCGAGAGGGTTCATGTATGAAGAACACGCTGGCATTTTAATCCAGCTCTATCTTTAACGTTTGTGAACTCACAAGGTTTCTAAGATGAGTGGGAAAACAGTTGTCTATTAAGACGAATTCCTCAATGAAAAGGTGCCTAAATGCACTATGTTATTGTGTCAGGAGACTGGTTTGATGTAGCTCTCCAACCTACTTTATCCTGAGGAAGCCTCTTCATCTTCTCATAAGAACGGCAACCTACATCCACTTGAATTTGCTTACTATGTTCATCTCGTGGTCTCCCTCTGCGATTTTTCCCTCCAATGCTAAATTCACTATTCCTCGATGTCTAAGGATGTATACCACCAATCGATCTCTTCTTTTAGTGAAGGTATGCCAGAAACTCTTTTGCATTATACATAGGTGGAAATCATTCTGAAATGTACAGCTGCACTACCAGTGGCGATTGGTAGTCTCACAAAATACCACCCCAAAACATTAGGTAACCACCACCTTGCTACAATCCCTGGAGGTTTGCGCCTAAAACATTCACACTTTGGCCAGAACACTCATCAGCCAGAACCTTCTGGGACTCAACTTGAGTATTTATTGTCCCCATGTACCGCACATGTAATGTATATGAAAACCCCTAAGTGTAAACCAACAGCAGTGGTGGAATGTGCGAGCGCTATAAAGCGCCGTGCTTTGGGGCGCACCGTTGCTCATGTCGGAGGTTCGAGTCCTCACTTAGGCATACAAGTGTGTGTTTGTACTTAAGTTAGTTTAAACTGGTTGTAACCTAGGGAGTGATAACAAGAGAAGTTTCATATATTTAGAACCAACAAGTTCTGCTAGCTCACTTGTTAGTATTACAAACTTAAACATTGTGAAAAATTATGACTCTTGAGAAGATTCGTTCACTCGAACACTGATCTGCACCTTGTGAAATGATAGCAAATGAACAATGTCAACTGACCACTGAGGTAGTTTTGAAATCAAAGTCCTGAAAAATTTTTGATGTTAGTGTTATAAATAACAGATAAATTTAATAACAATGATACGCCTGAATAAAAATTCACAATTAATGCAGCTGAAGTATCTTATTTGAGAGATTTTAACTTTACTGTGTACTTTCTCACAACGACCAGCATCTTCCCATCATTTACAGTACAAGGCCTTCAAATAATTAGTGGAGATGAAACTGGTGAAGTAAATATTAGGTGTTTCTGAGAAACTAACGGTTGTCAGTATTACTATGGCATTCCTGGAACGTATTACAAACTACTTAAGAAAAATGAGAGAGCCGCCGAGGTAAGTTCGCTTGTAGCGTTAATGTTAATAGGAGCGACAGGTAAAGAATCAAATAGCAAAAGTTAAATTATGGAACCGCCATTTGAGTGTATCATTTTATTATGTTTCGTCACAGTCAGGATTTCTGCTGTATAGCCATTTCGAAGTGAACAATTATGTCAATTGATTGGTTCATGTAGGAAACGAAATTTTTTAGAGTAACAGTTTACATATGCACAACAATGTGGATCATTGATAAGTAAAAGCACCATCGCGAACATGTAAAGAGATCAGACTGTCTCATAAATGTAACTGTAATCAAATAAATTATTAAAATAAATTTGAGATTTTTGAGACATTCAGATGTGTCTTAGAACTTTACTATTACTTTACGCTTAAGTTCGAAATGACCTAATAACATGAAGACTCTGAAACAAAGTACGAGTTGCACCATGATTGGAAATAGCTTGAAACGTAAGTCATGGAAAGGATATTTTGTGACGCTTTACAAGTTTTGTCTGATGATAAACCTAACAATCGATACCTGATCTACTGACATTGATTTAATCATAATTTATGATTGCAGTAACAAACCCGTCAATACCTAGCTAACACGTGTTGGAACTTAATACACGCCTAAACTCCTTCTCCTGCTTTCTTTATCCTCCTCCTCATGTCCTTGTCAATTTCCTCTTTCTCCTCCCTCTCCTCCACGCCACTCCCTGTACACGTCTGATTCCAATCTCTATCTACCTCGTCCCACCTCCTACATGTTTTTCCACATACTTCTCCCACTCTGTCAACTTCCAACTTTGTTCCTTCCCTACCTCCTCGTCTCCCATTCCACCACCATCTTTCTGTATATCTCCTTCCTCCCGCCTTCTGATATCAACATTGGTATGTGCATCTCGCAATAACAGTTCCTACATTACGTGTTTAACCGAATATTCCGTTAGTCCATGTTATCCAAGCTCCTCTCTGTGTTATCCTTCTCCTCTATTTTGCTCTATCTCCTCCTACTTTTCTATCTGCAGCTCCCCTTCTCCGTCTCGTCAGTCCCGCTATCTATGAAAACCAAGGCAGTGGGAAAACTAAAACTTGCAAATTGTTATCTTCCGCCCTGCACCTACATCGCTCTGCAGACGGTAAAAAATGTCTCCATGAGGACAAATGAAGTCTGTTGTAGAAATCCGCCGCCATCAACTATGCAGTGCGTTGCAAAGTATTAAAAGCCCGCCGATGTAAAAATACAGAAAATTGCCAAATCTGATGAAGGGCAGACAAATAAAATATGTCGTACCGGTCGTAAGTTATCAATCGGGGAGCATTCAAAATTATATTTGTGCACTTTGTGGTTAATGAACAGTAATCAGTCGGAAATAGTTTTTTTATTGTCACAGATCTAGATTTCTGCCACTGCTTCAGTGCTTCAATGATCATCTGTGCTTCAATGCTTTAGTATTTGTGTTGAAGATTACGTTCACACATTTTTCAACCAATGTTTTAAGCACTGATGATTATCACACAGTCACCGAACTAGAAATTTGACACTAAAGTAACATTTGCTACTGATTTCATCGTCCACATATTTTAACATTCAATGGGCACAGTGAAACAACACGGAATCAAATTATATTTTATGGGATATTTACAAATTATTTACTATGTCATTCTGAAGCTATTAGGCAGAGAAAAAAATATTAAGTTACTAGAGAGATAAGAGTCTTTTTCCTTTAATGTGAGTCTCGGACAATTTTCCATCTTTCTCTCTCATTTTGAAGTATTTCGAGTTGTCTTTCACCAGAAATTTATATCCAGAATAACATAGAGAGGTCTTATAATGTCAGTGAAATGAACCAGGGCAGAGAGCGCGACACGGAACTAATATGGCGGCCGCAGAGTATGAATCATCCTAGTGCCCAGTGCCATCCGGCCACAGCTGCGAGCACAGGGTGATCGACTGTTTAGGGTGGTGCCTGTAAAGGGCCACATCAGATATCTTGGTTCAGTTGAGTGTTAAAATAATCTGTCTCTACTGTAGTGTAGTTAATCATAACGTATTTATTTCCGTTTTCGTATTATTTATCAAGTAATTTCCCTTGATTCTTGGTCTTTTTATTGTGCAATAATATTATTGTGAGTTTTATTGTGTTATTCATGAAATTCGTCATGTCCTTTTTCAATAACATTATTACTGCTATAGTTGATTATTTCACTGATTTATTGTCCTTCGTAAAAAAAATGTTTGTTTCTCTTTCATATATTTTAAGGTGTTCCTTTTTTTTACAATAGTTTTGCCATAAGTAATAACAAATTTTAGGTTGGGGTAGCAAATCATACTATTATACTGGGTGATCAATAAGTCAGTATAAATTTGAAAACTTAATAAATCACGTATTAATACAGAGGTAAAAATTGACACACCTGCTTGGAAAGACATGGGGTTTTACAAGAACACAATATATATATATATATACGCGTGAAAGATTTCTTGCGCGCGTCGTTTCGTGAAGATCTTGTGCTCAGCCGCCACTTTTGTCATGCTTGGCCTCCCAAGTCCTCAGACCTCAGTCCGTGCGACTATTGGCTTTGGGGTTACCTGAAGTCGCAAGTGTATCGTGATCGACCGTCATCTCTACGTATGCTGAAAGACAATATCTGACGCCAATGCCTCGCCGTAATTCCGGACTTGCATTACAGTGCTGTCCACAACATTATTCCTCGACTACAGCTATTGTTGAGGAATGATGGTGAACATATTGAGGATTTCCTGTAAAGAACATCGTCTTTGCTTTGACTTAATTTGTTATGCTAATTATCGCTTTTCTGATCAGGTGAAGTGCCATCTGTCGGGCATTTTTTGAATTTTATATTAGTATTATAATTATTATTATTTCTTCTACTAATAAAACTCCATGTCATTTCAAGCGTGTGTGTCAATATTTACCTCTCTATCTAATTTATTCCGTGATGTATTAAGTTTTCAAATTTATACTGACTTTTTGATCATATAAAAGAATTTCATAATTCGAAGAGTATCGAATGTGTCGTCATGCGGTTTCTTTTAATTTCTTATTTAGAATCATTCGAGAACTTTGGTTACATGTAATGGCATTAGGAGCTCGTGAAACAACTAAAATAAGAAACTTCCTGGCAGATTAAAATTGTATGCCGGAACCGGGACACAATTTTAATCTCCCAGGAAGTTTCATATCAGCGCACCCTCCGCTGCAGAGTGAAAGTTTCATTCTGGGAACTAAAATAAGAATAATAACGTAGAATCGTTTACCGCTTCTGTTCTTTAGTCCTCTCTGAAACCTCAACTATGAGAGTGTTCATAGTACACATTGCAGAACTCGCAAAGATCTAAATAAATAAATACTACACGGAAGAGCATTTGTCTTGCGTTTACGAGTGAGGCACATTTATCATATCGTCTTGTGAAGTGCTGGCGCCAGGTGGCTTCAGACTACATACATATAGTGACTGTGGGAGATCTGTAAAAGACATATGTTGTCGCGGCCAGTTTTTTTAATCATCCTGAGTTTTCTAATTCTATACTATGTTATGGCGCAGATCTCATAGTTAACACCACAGAGGTCATGAAAGTGCAGATGTGGTACACCATTCTACGCTCTTATTTGTATTTCAATTATTTCACAATTTCGTATTTATATTTAGTATAGCCTACGTTGATCCCAGAATTATAACGAAGAAATTGAAACAAACCGCATCACGATACCTTCTGCAGTTCTCGATTTAAAGAAGTTTAAAAATTACCCCGGCAAAGCCGAGACGGGTCAGCTAGTTAGTAATAAAATAAGATATTAAGTCATAATTATTTAATACAAGAAATTGTATTCCAAATTATAAAATTTTGATCAAAATTGTTCAGAAATTACAAGGTGAGTGAGCAACCGACTCAGTGCTCGCCGCTGGTCGGCAAGCTCGCTGAAACTACTGTGAGTAGAATTTGAAAGGTTCCACCGCTGTATTCTATGCAAATTTCTGAGAAAATTAGGGGAGCTATTGAATTAAAAAAAGTTCATTTCATTATCTACAACTTTCTCGCTGACAAAAATTTCCTGAACACGTACACACACACACACACACACACACACATAAAAAAAATCGGGAGACACTAACTTTTTCGTACCATAATTTTAATTTCCCAAAAAGAAAAAAAAAACGGTCGACACTAACTTTTTCGCAACATAATTTTTATTTCACGTGAAAGTAATAGTTTCAATTGTTATTTTAATACGAATACGATACGTATTGTACTTGAGCCGGCCGCGGTGGCCGAGGGGACTGAGGCGCTTCAGTCACGGTCTGCACGGCCACTACGGTCGGGGGTTCGAATACCCCCTCGGGCATGGATATTTGTGCCGTCCTTAGGATACGCTAGTTGTTAAGTAGTTTGTAAGTTTAGGGACTGATAAACCCGTAGTTAAGTCCCATAAGCTTAACAAACATTTGAACCTTTGATTTGTACTTGCTAAGAACACTGTTGCATTCCTTCATTATTCTCCTGTCTGAGTGAAAAATTTGTAATATTTTTCCTGTCCTGTGGTGTTCAATTGACAGTAAAACTGAGGCGAGCGCTATTTGAAGAACTACGCATTTATCGGCCTAACTCCGTTTCGTCATCCATCCAAGATGGTTGCCGTGACTTTACTGCCGCAACGCTGATGTATCCGTATAGCCTCTCCGTGTTATTCTTTTCTCGCTGCGTATACCATGCTGCTAGACATTCCTTGTAGCCTACGAAACGCAGGAAGAGTAGACGCTGCAGAGACGGTCTTTGACGGGGTGGCTTCCATTCATGCCACGTTTTCTCTCTTTCGCTATTTATTTTATTTTTTTTTTTTTTTTTTAAGATTTCCCTCATTACGGAGGTTCGTCTCCAACATAACAATTCGCTAATTCGCCCAGAGATGAATACACCTACTACATAAGGTTTTACACAAATTATTAACTATATTCCTCCAGGTGTCTCGATCTTGGGTGTCCTCATCTCCTGCGCCCTGTCTTCTGTACATTTTGGATCCAGGTGGTCACAGGTCGTTCTCTTCTTCTTCTTCTCCCCTCACGTTGCCACTCCAGAACCAGTTTCGGTATTCTGGTGTCCTCCACTCTTCGTACATACCCGTACCATCGTAATTTCTTTCTATCCATCAATTCATCTATTCTTTCTTTTCTTTCCATCCTATTTATTACTTTCGCGTTTCTTCTTTTTTCTTTCCTGGGAATTCTGGCCGATCTTCTCCAGAAACCAATCTGTAAAGGTTGTAGTTTCTGAGTGTGATTCAGCTTAATGGTCTAGGTTTCAGCTCTATACAGAACTACGCTTTCTAACATAGGTTTATACACGATATTTTATTATGTTCTGTTCACTACATTTCTGTTCCGTAGGGCTGACTTGAACATGTCGATGACCTTTCCCCAATGCTAATTCTCTTATTAAATTCTGAGTCCGATTTTCCCTCAATTTCTAAAATGGATCCCAGATAACAGAGAGCGTTAACTTTTTTTTAATTTTTTCCCTCTATGTATAGTTCAACTGGATAATTAGTCAAGTATTCTGTATTTTTGATAGTTAATCTTCAGACCCCAATTTTTGTATGCTATTGCTAGTTCAAAAATGTTCAAATGTTTGTAAATCTATCGGACCAAACTGCGTGGTCGTTAGTTCGTAGCTTACAAACTCCTTAACCTAGGTAAACTAACCTAAGGACAAACACACACACACCCATGCCCCAGGGAGGACTCGTACCTCCACGGCGAGCAACCGCGCGCTCCGTAGCGAGACGCTTTAGACCGCTCGGCTACTCCACCGCGGCTATTGCTAGTTGATTACATATGTAGTTTGCATCCTCCCCGTGTTATGCTATGACAACTTGATCATCAGCAAATAATAAATGATGTAGATGAACTCCATCTCTAATTTTTAATCCCATACTATTACATTTCTGTGACCACGTTCTAAGACAAATATCTATATAGATTTTAAATAATGTTGGTAACAGACCTCTGCTTGTTCTAAATTTTCACTTGGAAAATGTTATCTTTATTTTTCAACATAATTTCCAAGTAAGTTAACTTGGACATTATGTAGAAAAATAAAGATATGGCTTATCGTTAATGTCTCATTCTATTTGTCCCTTTCATACATAGTTCTGCCCAGTGGCGTAGCTAGGACTTGGCTTTGGGGGAGGGGGGGGGGGGGAGGGATAGAACTGCTTGACGAGCAAAATTTTAGTCAGTTTCCAGACAGACTACCATCCACCACACCCGTTGAAGAAATTAATTCACTCCCATCCAATGAAAGATTATGGTAAAACACCCCAAATTTCCAATATTTACCTTTACCAAATTGCTGTTTTACGATTTTTTTTCGGTTTCTGTGGGGGGGGGGGGGGGGTTCTATCCTCCTCACCCCCCCCCCATAGTTACGCCACTGGTTCTGCCCCTTCGTGGAATGGGAAGGCGCGCACTCTATATTAATTTGACTGAGGGCAGATGCCGATGGTCCGGAAGCTCGGCATAAGCATTGAGGATATTAGGTTATTCTGTTCTCGCTGCGTAAACTATGCTGCTAAACATTCGTTGCAACCTGCGAAACGCTGGAAGAGAAGGAGTGTATCGCCCCAGAGACGGTCTTTGACGGGGTGGCTTCCATTCACGCCACGTGCGTCTGATCGCGCGCCCTGTTTCCTCCGAGACACGGAGACGCCTCTGGAAGCACCTAGGAAACATCACGGCAAATCGCGAGAGACCGGCGGCCACGGCGCTCCGTTACAGTCGGCGGGCGGTGTGGTGGGGTGGGAAAATCCCACCCCCTTGGGGGCTATATATGACGCCCTGCGGCTGAGCGCTGGAGAGGGTGCAGAACCGCGCCAAGCGCCTGCTGCCGATGGTTCCTGATACAAGGCGCCACCCCACTGCTGTACGGCGGCCGGCTGCGTCATACACGACAGGGCGCGGGCTTGTTTGTCTTTCACTCCACTCCTCAGATAGACTCGACGAACACAATCCGCGTGGTCCGACGGGAAAAGAATGGCAGAAAATGAAGGAAGTACGGCCTTTTTCTTCAATTCACATAGGAGATTCACCAATATGGTGTTTCGTAATAAAAATATCATGCAATTTTGGCCCACTTTAGGTTACGGTAGTAACACTAAAAGTGGGCCTTTGCTATCGTCTTATGACAGCTCAACATTTAAATGAAAATAACGGCTTAACTATTCATCTGACACGATAATTGAATAACCGAATTTGTAGAGGAGAAAATTTTCTACAACTTTGCTCTCTTATGTTTTTTTCAAATCTCGTAGCGTTTCAGAGATATTTGCAAAAATAACGGCAAATTTGGGATGTATGTCTGTCTGTCTGTCCGTAACGTGTTCCCCGTTTTTAAGACGAACCGTTCAACAGAACTGCACCAAATTTTACAGACATGATTGTAGGCCGCCAGAGATCAAAACCTCGCTTTTTCAAATATTTCGGACAAGAAATATGTTAGTAATACAAAAAAAGCCGTTTGTAATGTATTTAGATTATCCATTACGGATGTTTCAGAACCCGTGACTTATTTTCAATATTATTTAAGAAAACTGCTCCAGTCACTTTTACTTGAAATGATATTTATTCCATGAACCGGTTTTCAAACCTTTTCAGGTTCATCATCAGATGGATCATGTTACAATAACATTTTAAGCGTCATGTTGGATGCTGGATCTGTGGTGGGAAGACGGAAATTATTTTTAAAAAACTCGAATTGCACGTTGCTTCGGTCTGTTTCGTATTTGTAACATTCAGTGAAATTTGCTGATCTACTTACTGCGACTGTATGGCCGGATTTTTGTGGTTAATTTCCGTTTCTTGCGTCTTCTTTTGTTTAAGTCACAGTAACACATCACTTTTTCTGTTGGGTTCTACACTGCAATATAAACAACACTTTACCAGCGTCCAACATGTGCTTTTACAGCTGCTGTTATTTACAAACGTCTTAATTCGAAAGATATAACACTCTTTGTACAGGTAAGTTTGTTTTGAGTATGATATAGTCGATTATTTAGAAAGTAATTTTGTCAATAGTAAACTGCAAAAGTGAATAATAAATAAATACTGTCTGTATTGTTTCCATAGCTTTTCTACTTAATATGTATGTATACAATTAGTCAAAGTACAAGAATAAAATTCGTATTATTGCTATGTTTAATTTATACACTATTTGTGTTCTAGAATATTAATTTAGCCTAGGTTCTATTTATTGTGTTTAAAGACAGTATGAATCTGGTTGCTCTATTATTGTAGGATTGAATGGGTAGGTATTTAGATGTGGGTAAAGCTTTTATGTATTTGTTCTTTAGTAGTGATTTTACCTTATCAGAAAGCATATGAAAGAGTTGTCAAGAGTGGAGGGGCTTTTCATTTGCAGGGGGGAGTAGGTAAGGGGGGGAGAGGCTTTTTGTGAATTAGTTTATTTATATTAGCAGGTTCTCAAAATTTTGGAGGAATATTTTGTTTTTTAGTTCAGTCTGATAATTGAGCAGGTTGTTGGATGTTATATTTGTATTGATGAGGATTTCAATTTCTTCAAGGAGGTTAAGTTCCATGCCCTTATTGGCAAAATGGAGTATTTGTAGGTTTGTTTGGATGTTGTCTGCAGAATGACCTTGTTGGGCAAGGTGTGAGGCAAAGCTGGATTTGTTTAAGTTATTAAGGCGGAGTGCGTCCATATGTTGTTTAAATCTTGTTGTGAAGCTTCTTCCAGTTTGACCAATATAGAAGCTTGGGCATGAGTTGCAAGTTAGTTTATAGATACCTGATTTTTGAAATTTATCTATGTTGGTTTTTGTGTTGTGGATGATTTTATTTTGTATTTTGTTGTTTGTGGAGAAGCTAATTTTAATCTCATGTTTCTTGAAGAGGTTTGCAATTTGGTATGAAACCTTCCCGAGGAAAGGTAGGCTTATAAAGAAGGTTCTTTTGGTTGTGTTTGTCTGTTCAGAAATTGGTTGTTTTGTTTTTGTTGATTTAATTAATTTATCAATGAGAGCAGGACTGTATCCATTGCTGATGGCAACTGATTTTATGATGTTTGTTTCCTTTTCTTTTTCATTTGTGTCCATTGGAATTTTGTTCATTCGGTTTATCATTGATCTAAAAAATGCTTGTTTGTGTTGCTCTGGATGACAAGAAGAATTATGGATGGAGATATCTGTTGTTGTTGGTTTTCTGAAAATTTGGAAATTGTGTTTCTGGTTTTTGTTGGATATTTTTAGATCAAGATAGTTAATTCCATCTGGTGTTTCATGTTCAACTGTGAACTGTATTTTGTGGTGCATTTTATTAAGTTCAACAGCTATGTTGTCTATTTCTGTTGTTGTGCCATTGAACAGGATGATAGAGTCATCAACATAGCGTTTGTAATAAAGAAGCTTATTTTTCAGATGAGATTGGGATTTAAAAAACTTGTTTTCAAGGTGGTTGATATATATATTTGCTAGCAGTCCTGCAAGACTATTGCCCATTGCTAGTCCATCTTCTTGAATGTAAAACTTTTTGTTGAACAGAAAATAGTTGTGTGATAATATAAGTTCAAGGATATCTATGAGTTCTATGATTTCAGCTCTACTCATTGTACCATGTCTGAGGAGATTATTTCTTATTATGGTGATTGTTTCTTTAACAGGGATGTTTGTGTATAGGTTGACTATGTCAAGAGATGCAAATTTAGCTGTGGATGGTATGGAGATGTCTTTTATGCAATTGATAAGGTCATAACTGTTTTTTATAGAGAAGTTGTTTTCAAATACATATGCTTTGTGGATAATATCATGTAGCTTTCTGGTGATTTTGTAGCTTGGGCTATTAATTGAGTTTACGACAGGACGTATCGGACAGTTAGGTTTGTGGACCTTAGGTTGTGATCTCAATTTAGGTGCTGTTGGGTTCATCACTGTACATTGCTTTATTTCCGCTTGTGTCAAAAGGAAGTTGCAATTTTTAAGCAGCTTTTTAATTTTTTCTTGGAATTTGGGAGTGGGATCAAGAACTATTTCTTTTATGTTGTTATTTTTTAAGAATTCATGGGTTTTGTTCACATAATCTGATTCATATAGGACAACAGATGTGTTTCCTTTTTCTGCACGGACTACCAGTACATGTTTGTCATTATGTCACCTGAACTACGTCGTGTTAACTGATATAATTTTCCAAGTGCATATGGTGTGCAAATTGAGTTGCGAATGGATTTAGTAACAATTAGATTTTTTTTTATAACTACTGCTCTCATTCGCAAGTTACATTTTAATATGTTACCTAGTTCTCAAAGGACATCTTCCTCAGACAATATGATGTAAAGGGTTAAAAATGACATGTGAAATCTTCCAAGAAATTAAAATTACAATAAAATATCTGAAATGGACAGATAGTCATACCTAAAATAGGAACAGCAGCACATTCACTGAGGGCTGCATGTAACCGTGACATTGAAATCTAGGTAACATATTTAAATGTAACTTGTGACTGAGGGCTGCAGTTCTTAAAAAGTCTAATAGATATAGTACAGTCGCTGATCAACAACCGTGAATACAATATTAGGATTTAGTAACTAAAAAGTGACTAATTAAAACGTAATTGCAGACACTGAAGTATGATCAGAAGGAGAGCGAAAATGAAGTAACCGATAACGTTATGACTTTCATCAAATTCTAGAGGTGCAAGTCGGAAAAAAAACGTCCGTAGCAAAAGTCACTTGAGTATGGACAATGATGCAAAACAATAGATTCATTTTCCATGTGAATAAAAGTACAAATAATATACATAATTATTTTTTATATTAAAACATGATTCTGTCTTCATAATAAACATTTTGGAAGATTGTTACATACTCTACGACATAGTTTGCAATGACTATACATATCATGAAATGTTATGGGTATGGAATCATTAATTCAGGAACGGTCTGACGCTTTGAGGAAAAAAGGAGAGTCTATGACGACAAAAACTCAGTAAATAAATAAATAAAATAAAAAATAAAAAAAGTTCTAATGTTTGTTAAGCTTAAGGGACTTAACTGCGGGGTCGTGAGTCCCTAGATGACTACACTTCATATGAAAAAATCCATGGGAAATGTATTTGGCCCTTCCACCAATCACTTTTCTTTGTTTAGTTTACTTCGAATTATCACAGACGGCAGTGGCATAATGTGGTGGAGCATCATAGCCTTGGAACTAAATTTCTTGAATCTTTTGAGCATCTCGCAAGACTTGGTGCCACCTAATTCTGTAGCATATCCAAATAGTTTGCATTTATGTTTCCTGTTGGCACAATGTCGTGCATTGTCTTTTCACATTTTTCTCACAGGCTTTGTGATCTTAATTTTTAAAAATCTTGAAAAAATAGGTAAGAATTTTTGAATATATTTAATTACGATGTAGGAAAAAAGAAAATAATGGAACACTTTTATTGCAAATAGTAAAAAAAGAAAACCAAGTGAAACCTTAAAGAAACGAAGAACTACTGCACTTTTGAAGAATAGCAAGTAACTTGTGCAATATAGTACAGTTAAATTACAAGAAATTTCGATAAACCTTTTTGAAATATTTTTCAATGGCGAAAGTGCACCTGAGATTGCAAACTGTGATTTGTATGAACAATCCACTAGAAGAAAGAAATGATGAGAGCAGGAACTACAGAGGAATAACTATAAAGCTACTGTATTTAGCAGACTTTGTGGAAGGATTATAAAACCTATTTTGGAAACATAATTGAGGATAATTGAAAGCTGAAGGACAGGCTGACTTCAAAGTAGGATTTGCTTGCTACAAAAAATTCCGGAAACAACCTATAGTATTTGCGTACAAAGATAAAGCATATGATTATATTCCATTATATAAGTTGTGGAACGTTTTAAAGGCATTTCATATTCTTACTATAGCAAGAATAAACGTTAAAAATTGTTTCTCACATGGATTTTCAGTTACAAAAGAATTACTCCATAGAAACAGTGTGTCACCAACATTTAAGAACATATAAAAAGAAAAACAGTGGAAAATTGGAATAGGAAATTTAAAAACTTTGGGATCTCCATAGATGATGTTACTATACATACATAACAATTTGCTATTGACCAGCTAATTTTGGTAGAAGGTAAATGAAAACAGAAGTAAAGAAAATTAGCAGAAATTTATTAGAGAGGTATGAAATGGGACTTCAGCTTAACAACAATAAAACAAACAATATGGTAACAGGTGATATAAATCATGATTTGATACTGGCAGTAGGAATGGCAACTATTAAACACAATGATGAGTACAAATATGTAGGAGTCCATATCACACAAGTAGGCAAATAAGAGAGTAAATTTAAGAATCGATGTTGTGAAATTTACTATTGGAACAATTATTGGTATTTTTGGGACCACAGATTATTAAGGAAACAGACAGAAAAGTTTTCAATTATTAGATGTTACATTAGGCTGTGACGTAAGTTTCAATTTTGATTCCAACATTGAAAATAAAATGCAAGATTTCCACGTTTTCTGTGGTATCAAAAACAGAACATTTGACATAAAGTACAAAAATAGACAATCTTAAAATTATATAAAGGGATGGAAGTTCCTGTACTATCCTATGGAAGCGAAAACTGCGTTACTACAAGAAAGACAAGAAAATAAAATCCAAAGTGCAGAGATGAGGTTTCTGCGAAAGACAAAGGGCTTCACTGGAAGAGACTGAAAAGAATTAAATATTTTCACCATGAACGAGAAAATCCAACAATATATAGAAAACTGGAAGCACTACTGTCATAGAATGCCAGGGCACAGAATACCCCAGAAGATCCTGAAATACAAACCGAATGGTAAAAGATATTGGATGACCACGGGGAAGATGAGAATGGTTGTTTGTGAGTACGAAACAGGCAACAGCCTAATGCTTGAAAGGAAGATGACGATGATGACGACGATCTTTTACACCTTGCATTATGACATATGGGTTAAAAGTATGGCAGTGAAATCACAAGTAATTAAAAGATTGACAGATACTGAGACAGATATTTGAAGGGGGTCTTCAGGAATATCTGGGCGAAAAGGAATCATAAATCGAGTCATGAGAAAGAAAATGGGAGTTATCAATTCATTACAGATTTTATAGAAAAAATAAATAAAGGACGCTTCAGAATAAATTACCACTGCGAATTATAGAATGGGAGACGAACTGGAGAAACTTCTGTCATTCGAGTTTTTTATCACAAGTCATTCTTCTGTAATGTGGAAAATGTATGGCGCAGTTACATGAGTAAGTATTTTGCGATGCTTTTATCTTTTACCGACGTTATTTCTGCATATTTTTTTATTTTGGTTTAATGCTTTAATTGTACACATTCTCTATTATTCCTGGATCAAATTAACACTTCTGTACTAAGTACCATAACGTTTCTGGTTTTTCTCCTTTTGTTTCATTGATATCAGTAATAAGTTAATTATTCTTTGTATCACAAAATTAAAGAATGCAAATTTATGTAAATCTGGATAACAACAGTAGTTGCTGATAGCAATATCTGTCGTTTTTGGTTTACTTTTGTTTTCGGGTGTAAGGGGCTAATGTTTTTGTGATCTATTTGTATGTCACTATCGTAATCCTTTAGAAGTTCAAGTATGCCATCGATGTATCTGCAGTAGTGTACTGTTGTGATGAATGTGGTCCTGTTACAAACAGAGAAATAACCTTCTAATACATTTTTCAATATATGTGAAAGTGGTGGAAAGGCACTACGAGACTTGTCATCATAAAATAACTTTACAGCAAAAATAACGAATAAAAATGTAATATAAAGTTTTGCTTACTTAACGGCTCCCACAGGACTACCTGCAACGATGGTCCCAAAGTTTTTTCCAAGATCAATTATTGCGAAACCTCTTTCAATGCTTACTGCTGAAAATTGAAATAATTACACTTATCGAAAGCTCAATATTGTACCAGAAGGAGAGTCATGCCTAATTACGTTCATATAATGGCGAAAGAAACCGTAACCTCATGCACCATATTGGGATGCTTGTAGAAAATTATGTACTTAATACTAATGCACCAAGAGATAAAAGCAGGATGATAGGTAAAGATTTATATTTAAAACATTTTAAGTAAATATGTGACACGAATTATGTTGATTTATAATAACTGTGTAATACCTAATATTGGTAGCCTACTCTTGAAATATGTACTACACAAAAAATCGTCAGAGAAATTGAAAATATTTAGTATGAAACTTGATATATCGAACCACAAATCACATTTTCTGAAATATGACAAACGTCACTGACATTTATTTACAGATGTTGAAACAGAATTACTCATTAGAGGTCTTTAATATAACATCAAATAATGTAAATGGGAAACAACATAATAGCTTCAATTAATGTTGCAGCAGATGTGACAAATTATCAGAATGATAATGGAATTAACTGAGAGGAAGAAAAGAGTAACACACAGTAAGAGAAATCCAGAACAGGAACAGTTGAAATGATCTGCATTCAGTGATAACAATACTCTTTAAAACCTAAATAATTATCTAAGGAGACAGTATGTAATAACAGGAAAAACTGATAAAAATAACACTGAAGTTGACACCAAACAAGGTACTAACCTTTAAAAGGTATTGTAATTCTTGCAAAATAACAGTATAAAAGACACACATAATAACTATTAGTTTGGTGCTAAAGGCAAATTCTACAATAAATCAACACACTAAATTAATGAGAGGTAAATTTTGTTACTTGTATTTTCAGCGTTACTGTGGAGAATATGATGATCTGTTTATATTTCCATTATCGATTTATATCAGCTGAAATCAGTAATTAAAGAAATATATAAAAGTGTGACACTTTCAAGATGATAGCTACAGAAAATAAGCTATAATTAAAACCAGAGTTTTTTGACATCTAAACCAGAGTTTGTTGAAATTGCATGACACATTAGAAAGTTGGTTACCTTAAGCTTTATTATTTCTATATTTTGATTTAGTAGTGACAAACATTTGTAATTTTTGACATAATGAAAATATTTTTAGAATCATGAGATGCATGTAGATATATTGCAGTTATCTTACATGTTGACTAATAATAATTTGATAGATTATTTTATTTTATTCATAATTGCTATAGGTTGGAACCTATAGAAGTCCTCCAGACACCCTTACAAAACTCTTGGCTAACAGGCCCCATTACTTTTGAGTACAAGTCATGGGCCTTCACCAATTTCTTCATATATATACAAACCATCGACTCCTGCATGTTTTGACAAGATACCAGGCCCATTTGGTAGCTGTCCCAGTTCTTGCCATGATCCAATTGTAACGAATCATGTTGGGATTTATTCCCATCTGCTTTCATTACTGAACCTCCCGATACTACAGTTGAATAATAATAGACATGAAAGTAATTAGTCTATAGTTACTTTCTTCTCCAAAACTTTTCTTATTCTGTTTTGTAACATCATTTCCTATTATTTGATGCTGGAGAAGTTCGCCTAGCTACTAAATATTAATTAATGCTAGAGACATAATGTTAAAGTTCAGATAACATACTAATTAGTAATTCTGTTAAAACTTGGTAAATTCTATTGTCATAATATTAAAAAAGTTATTACGGTACTATGTTTCACAAATAATGTTAGCAAATACATATTTCTTCGGTTTTTGGCCTTGTCTTCCGCAATTGCAGTTATACAATTTTGTATAGGATGTGGGACCGTCTTTTGCAACCGTGGTCTAAAGTAGACTAATTTACAGTTGCAAAAGACAGTCCCACATCCTATACAAAAATGTTAGCGAAGTTTTGCCCTCTTTAGTTTCTATAAAATTGCCATTAATTATAAAAGTATTGTTGATGAATCCATTTTGTCAAATACACAAAGGAAATACTATTCATTTAACAGAGATTGTCATATCCAGTTCCTCAGTATTATTTAAGCCCATTTTTAGTATAGCCAGTTGTATAAATGGATTACCTTTCCATTGCAATTAATGTAATGAACGTAATTAACAATACACAATTTCCAGTATCACTGTTTGAAAGGTATAAGTAGGGTGCGTTTGCAGCATGTAACAGAGTATTGTTTTATCAGCTGTCAGACGCGTAACTGACGCTAGTTTATAGTATTGTTTCAGCCGCAATCTGAGGCACAAGCCAGTTGGAACTTTAATTTTTAACAATTGTGTAAAAGTTAATCAATGTTACTAGTACAGAAAGTGGATCTACTGCAATTAATTAATATTTATGCCATATTATGATATACACCTCAAACATTTTTATTCCACACACAGTGTTAATTCGTATTATTGAAGTGTGGAATGTGCATTTCTGGTCAAATTAATTGTAATTACTGAGACTTGTGAGTGAGCCATAAATGAGGACAAATGGGCATTTATAGATAATTAAAAGTGTCGACGAACTGCAATTCTGTATGATCCCATCATCATTTGTAAATGAGTTTTCGCTCCGTAAGATTTCAGCTAGCTACTACCGAAAGCAACGATCGTCGACAACATCGATTTACGACAAGATAACAGCACATATGGGGCCCCAAGTTGTGGACTTCATCATGAATGACTGAACAAACTGTGTTGGGACTCACAAACTTCTATAAACAGTACATCATGAATGAGGTGTACATAGTTGTAATTGTGAAAATGAAACACTTTGTGGGGCACAGTGAACAATGTAGAAAAATCATTAGTGATAAGCAAGAGTTGGTAACTTAATATTAATTAAGCTGCAAGTTCATCTGAGCTATGTCAAATTTTCTGGAAATGTAGTTATGCTGTTCAGCTGAGTATGGGTTAGTCTGATTTGATGTCAATTTTTGTGTTTGTTGCTCACCTCTCAGTGAACAAATTGCTTTCCTAAATAATTTTAAAATTAATTTTGTTTTAAAGTCACTATATCCAGTCAATTATTTCTTTAAACCGTGTTGGACTGTGGAAGAAGTATGTCACAACCTTCTGTTGCAGAGCACCTGGTAAAGTGATTATTAGTTCTTAATCATAACTAATTCAATGGTCCACAGGAAGTGTCCAGTTCAGTTGGTGGATGAATTTCATAATTTCCTAATTCTTTTCATTTTCAGAATTTACATAGTTTCTTTGTATTCAAATTTTCCTACATAATGTAAGGAGTCAAGTTTTCCTCGCGCCCATTTCCTGCATAATCCGACATCAAAATAACGTTCTACTTGTTAAGACGAATCTTTTGAATACAATTTCGATGGCGTACAGTCATTTTTAATTATAACAATTACAATTCTATATGCAGATTACAAGCTCATTGTGCAAGTGAAATAAGATAATCAAGGCTGACATATACTAGTGAACCAACACAGTTTTTATAAAGCAACAACAGCATATAGACAGAAAGCTCCTCAGCCCAACTCTTTCGCCTTGGGATTTCTTTGGGTAGAAAGCCAGAGTCTTCTCGGAGAAATCTGAACGCCTGGAATCCTTTTAAAAGCCAGACAATGCCAAGCTCAACAAAACATGTCTATGTTGGTCTTATAGGACATAGGTGGAACGCGAATTACAGCTGGCGCCACCGAGACTGGGAGGAAATTCCTATATGAGACGTTAGCTGACTCACTATTGACCATCGAGCCATACAGCATTTTAACATGCAGGATCCTCGAGAGATATTCACAAACAGTTCGAAAAATATTAAGACAGACTCATTATCTCGCTCATGCTAGCTATGTGTGTCGTTGCACTCAAGTTTGTGGTGCGACGCTCCCACAGCGATTTTTGTGCAGTGAGGTGATAAAAACTCCTGTACAGTACTGCACTGTAAGGAGAACCTCTGTTGTGGAGCAGATCTTAGTGAATCTCCAGTGGAGAGTTTTGTGTCTAGTTTCCGCTGGCTGTACTGCGTGTCGGTGGCCAAGTAGAAACCGACCGACACAGGAAAGTAGGATGCAGGCATGTGCGGGTACAGAGTCTGAGGTGATCAACCAGTGGGACAGCAGAAACTGAAACACTAAGCTAGATTAGAACAAGCTGTATATTTCGTAGAGAGAGTGAAATACTTAACTTTGTTAACTGAATTCTAGCGGAATGCAGATAAATAGTTCAACCTGCCTAGTGTCTGTCCTATTGTCAAGTGGCCAATGCAGTTCAGTGGTGGCCGCGAGCGGGGTTGCAGGAGAGGGCGCTCGTGGCTGACGTCATAAGAACGCTGCGCCGTGCTTGCATGGCGGCGCGCAGCGAAAGTACGTAGCGCGCACTTCAGACTTGTGCCACACCTTAGAGAGTACTAAAGATTGCGCATTGTTCATAGTGTTGACCAAGATACTTCATATCTGGTATGAACATAGAGTGCATTAATGAACGATTGTGTGCGCATTTTTGAAAATGGTGGGTTGGTTTGAGACTGTCGCACTATCCCAATTGATAGCCAGACTAGCATTTATAGGTCGTTCTTGTCCATCAAGACACAGAGAAAGTGCAATCGGCAGTAGCCGATGAAGACAGACAATATTTCGCTTCGCTTTCAGCGAAGACGCAGCTTGCAGCCGTCGGCGCAGTTAACGGTACTGTGTGCAAATGCTTTAGAAGAACTCAGACCATCTCGAAACAGTAATAACAAATACATTTTTTGTCATTACGTAATATTTCTGACATTTCGACAGCCTTTAACGTAAACTGACGAAATCAAATTAATGTTAAAGTCAAGTAGGCGCGGTTATTAACCCATTCTACAAACTTTATTGTATTTTTAAATTGTTTATACGTTTCATCTATCCTGTCAACCGACCTGGAACTTGGAAATTAAAACTTTAACTTGTTTCTTAAATTAATGAAGAACAAATTAAAGTTTTCGTAAAAGTAAATAAAGTCGTAATTTTAATTCAGTTTTTTATTTCACTAACTAGCGACGTCATTTTAGTACCCAAACTGATCCTCACTAGTTACAGTTTCTTAATTTTAAGTTCTTTTCTGACTGGAGATGTCATCTATATCTATCTTTACATTAGTGATTAAGTTTCACCGACTGTAGGTTGCAAACGAGGATCTTTCTATGTGACATGCTGTTGATATCTTCCATGCAGGGGCCTCGGGTACCAATAGGTCAGAATTATATTAGGGAACGAAACAAGAAAGGTGATAGATGATTTTTGTTATTTGGGCAGTAAAATAACAGATGCTGGTCGCAGTACATGGATATAAAATGCAGATTGACAGTCGGTAGAATAGCATTTCTTAAGAAGAGAAATTCATTAACGTCGAATATTAAGTGTTAGGAAGTCTTTTCGGAAGGCTTTGGTGTGGTACATAATCTCACATAATCTCCAGAGACGAATTTTGTCTCTATATCTATTATAGATAAAATGAAGTACAGGCCTTGAATTAAAATGTATGTCACGGCTGGATTTTCGAACCCGGGTCCTCCTGCTCATTTCGAACCGCGGCCCAACATAAGTTTTAATGTAATGCTTCTATTTAAGTTTAATATCTATAATAGATAGCGAGAGAAAATTGTTTCTGGGAATTGTTTATTTGATATTAATATATTACCTATGCCTCAGGTACAAGGCAGGATTTCCCATTATGTTATGTTATTTGCTCGGGTGCTGTACCTCTGCTGGGAAGCCTTGGCAATTTGATACATATTTATAAGGGAACATGAGGCAGATTTTAAGTTTATGTGGTGGAGGGTGATGTGATTTTAGACCGTCTGTGTTGTCTCTGTATACATAAAGTCTCGGTGGCCTAGTGCTTATGGCATCTGCCTAGTTCGAATCCTGGCCGTGACATAAATTTTAATTCAGTGCCTCTACTTCAGTTTCATAGCTTTGGGTGGACTGTTGCCTGATACGGTAGTGAAACATAGACAATAAAGTGTTCAGACATGAAGAGGACAGAAAACATTCAAATGTTGTGCTGCAGACGAATGTTGAAAATTTAGGTGTAAAGTTCGCGTAACAAATGAGAAGGTACTGAATAGAATTGAGGAAAAGAGGGAGTTTTTGCATACCTTAACTAAAAGGAGTGGTCAGTTGGTAGGGCACATTCTTGGGCCTGTAGGAATAGTGAATTTAGCATTGGTGGGAAGTGTGTGAGGTAAAAATCGTAGGGGGAGACGAAAAGACGAATACAATAAGCAGTTTCAAATGAATGTTTATTGGCGTTCTTATGAAGAGATAAATGGGCTTGCTCAGGATAGAGTGGAGATCAGCATCAAACCATTCTCCAGATTGAAGACAATGTGAACAACAACAACAGTATTTTATTAACAAGTATTTATCTTATTTTTGCCATTTTCAGGGTAACAAAATTTCATCTGTTGATTCTGTGAACAACTTTAACACTGAACTAAGTGACCCGTGCCTATACTTTGCACCATTTGATAGAGGACCCATGGGAACAGGAGCCGTGTGAATACTTCGCACCGTTAGTGGAATGACAAAAAAGTTGGGGAAATTGATTTCTTCAGTATAATGAATGCTGGTGTTTAAAAGCTCAAACGAAAGAGCTTGATCCGCCGAGTATTGTTAGGTCAAAAAGAATTGCGTACCTTAATTAGAACCGAAAATATCGAAAAAGAAACCGATTAAGTTAATCAACGGAAGGACAGAAGAATACCGCGTTGAATGAAAATAAAGGTTGGTGAGACTTTATTTAATTCTGAAACTTGACGACAAACCTGGGAATGAATACCTTTCGTTTAAAGTAAAAATATAGAAATCGGTCGGGTAGAACGGCCTGACCGACTGACTTTAGTTTACAACAAAGACATTCCCATAATAAATATACCGAAGAAAATCGCGTTTGAGTATAAAAAAAGTAAGACGAGAGCAATGTAAATTCTGATACTTGATGAGAAATCTATGGATGAATATCTTCTGTTTAAAATTAAAAAAAAAAATGTACTTTAGTTTTCGTAGATTCTTTCAATATACCGGGTGTTCAAAAAGTCAGTATACATTTAAAAACTTAATAAATCACTGAATAATGTATATAGAGAGGTAAAAATTGACACGCATGCTTGGAATCACATGGAGTTTTATTAGAATAAATGAAAAAAGTAAAAAAAAAAAATTGCTATATGCGTGAAAGATCTCTTGCGCGCGTCTTTTGGTGATGATCATGTGTTCAGCCGCCAATTTCGTCATGCTTGGTCTCCCAGGTCCCCAGACCTCATACCGATTATTGGCTTTGAGATTACCTGAAGTGTCTAGTGTATCGTGATCGACCAACATCTGTAGGGATGATGAAAGATAACATCCGATGCCAATGCCTCACCATAATTCCGGACATGCTTTATAGTGGTGTTCACAACTTAATTCCTCGACTACAGCAACTGTTGAGGAATGATGGTGAACATATTGAGCATTTCCTGTAGAGAACATCATCTTCGCTTTGTCTTAATTTGTTATGCTAACTATTGCGTTTCTGATCAGATGTAGCGCCATCTGCCGGAGATATTTTGAACTTTTATTTATTTATTTATTTATTTATTTGTTCTAATATGGCATTCCAAACATGTGTGTCAATTTTTGCCTCTCTATCATTATTCCGTGTTTTATTAAGTTTTAAAATTTATACTGACCTTTTGATCGCCCGGTATAAGATACTGTTTCTATAACGATTTTTTTTTCTTGCTTAAACTGAATGTCGGCTATGTTGATGACGTATCTGCTGTGTAGTTAGCTGCCCCTGTCTCTCGATTGCGTGATTACGCGTCCGCGCATGAATACGCACGCAGCCGTCATCACAGGCCGGTCATCGGAAACCACTCGACTGGACACCCACTGGCCGCATCAGGCGCGCTCTTTCCGCAGCGGTCGCGCCGTCGAGGGCAGCGGGGACAGCGGCGCATGCGCAGTGCGGCCCGCGCGCACAGTGGTCCATTTATCAGGATAAAGTTGTTCATTAAACCGGCGCGGCGGCGATGAATGATTGATTGAGTGCTCCGCGGCCGCGCGTGTGACCCTCTAGGGCTGAGTGGAGTGGGCGCCCTCTGCTGCAGACCGGGCGAGTTTAAACGTCTGTCAGCGCAGGCGCGCCTCTGTCCGCAGGCCGCGCTGTCGCCGCCATAATTAATGGCGAGTCCGTGTCTGGCGCGGACTCTCTGGGCGCCATTAAGAGCCGCCCTAAGTGCCAGCGCGGCCATCGCGCTCTCCGACGTGTAACCATAGACGAATATTGTACTTATCCATACGTGGGATCTCGTGTGTCGACATGCCTTATATGGATAGATGACACGGATTTTTTTAATTTTTTTTATGCTCACCAGTCAGACGTTTTTAATTTTAATTCAATACTTCACCTTTAACTTTGGTGTGTTTGACATTTTCGAGACGAAAAACAGTCTCTGGATATGTTGTTGTTATGGTCTTCAGTCCGGAGACTGGTTTGATGCAGCTCTCCACCCTACTCTATCCTGAGCAAGCCTCTTAATCTCCTCATAAGAACGGCGACACACATCCAGTTGAATCTGCTTACTATACGCGTCTCGTGGTCACCCTCTGCGATTTTTACTCCACACACTTCCCTCCAATGCTAAATTTGCCAAAAAATTCCTTTTCTCACTTATTATATTCAGTACCTCTTCATTACTTATGCGACCTACCCACCTAATCTTCAGCATTCTTCTGTAGCACCACATTTCAAAAGCCTCTATTCTCTTCCTGTCCGCACTGTTTATCGTCCATGTTTCACTCCAGTAAAAGGCAACACTCCACACAAACGCCTTCAGAAAAGACTTCTTTACACTTACATTAATATTCGATGTTAGCAAATTTCTCTTTTTCAAAAATGCTTTTCTTCCCATTGCCATTCTGCATTTTATATCCTCTGTACTGCGACCGTCATATGTTATTTTACTACCCAAATAACAAAACTCATCTACCACCTTCATTGTTTCATTACCTAATCTAATTCCTTCAGCATCGCTTGACTGCATTCCACTATCTTTGTTTTGCTCTTGTTAATGTTCATTTTATACGTTCTCTTCAACATACTGTCCATTCCATTCAACTGCTCTTCCAGGTACTTTGCTGTCTCTGACAGAATTACAATGTCATCAGCAAAATGCAATGTTTTTATTTCTTCCCCCTGAAGTTTAATCCCAATTCCAAATTTTTCCTTGCTTTTCTTCACCGCCTGCTCGATGTACAAATTGAATAACATCGGAGAAAGGCTACAACCCTGTCTTACTCCTTTCCCAACTAACGCTTCCCTTTCATGCCCTTCGAGTCTAATAACTGCGGTCTGGCTTTTGTAGAAGTTGTAAATAATTCTCCTTTTCCTGTATTTTACCCCTGATGACTTCAGAATTTGAAAGAGTGAATTCCAGTCAACATTGTCAAAAGCTTTCTCTAAATCTACAAAAGCTAAAAATGTAGGTTTGCCTTAATCTATCTTCTAAAATAAGTCGTAAAGTCAGTATTGCCTCCCGGGTTGCTATATTCCTCCCGAATCCAAACTGATCGTCCCCGAGGTCAGCTTCTACCAGCTTTTCCATTCTCCTGTAGATAATTCTTGTTAAAATTTTACGCCCATGACTTATCAGACTGATGGTTCTGTAATTTTCACATCTATCTGCGCCTGATTTCTTTGGAATCTCTAGATATATAAATTATAATAAATTATTTTTCAAAAGAGATAGATTGGCTGGCCAGTACTTACCTTTGTGCTGTACCGCCGTTAGTTATACAAATGAAGAGAAAGAAAAACGGGGGACGAAAAAGGACAAGCTTTCGGAACACAGTTCCTTCCTGAGGTGGTTAGAAGGGAAGTAAAAAAGATGGGAACGGAAGGGAAAGGTAAATCACGACTTAGGTGCTGAAGGTGGTGTTTGAGGTGTGTGAAAGTCAGAGGCACTGCATGTTAGTACTGAGCCAAGCCAGAGAGGACATATATAACCAAAGAGGAAAGGTCAAGTAGTAAAGAGAAGAGGAGTGAAATGAATGATTCTGAGGGGTGTAGGAGGGGCGGGAGCTTGTCTAAAACGTTTTTGATTAACAGAGAAAAATGGCCACATGCCCACACACACACACACACACACACACACACACACACAAGCGCGTGCGCAAACATGGAGAAAGAGAGAGAGAGAGTTGGGGGGGGGGGGGTGGGGGGTGTAAGGAAGGGATAATAAATAGGTGAACTGAGGATGGAGGGGTTAGCGTAGATTTAGGCCAGAGGGGTGGCGGGAGGAGAGGATATGTTGGAGGGCCGGCCGCGGTGGCTGAGGGGACTGAGGCGCTCCAGTCACGGTCTTCACGGCCACTACGGTCGGGAGTTTGAATCCCCCCTCGGACATGGATATTTGTGCCGTCCTAGTTCGTAAGTAGTTCATAAGTAGTTTGTAAGTTTAGGGACTGATGATCCCGTAGTTAAGTCCCATAAGCTTAACAAACATTTGAACATTTTCCTATGTTGGAGGGTAAGTTTCCACCTCCTTAGCTCAGGCTGGTACCAAATGGCACGTGTGGTGTGGTGTAACACGTGCCGAGGTCCCTGGAGTTATGCTGGAGGGCATGTTCTGCCACAGGATATTGGGTGTCCTCCAGGCAGAGAGTCCGTCTATGACCATTCATCCGCTCATCCAATTTGTTAGTAGTCATACCAACTTAAAAGGGTGAACAGTGCACGCATGTCAGTTGATATGTGACGTGTGTTGTCTCGCATGTGGCCCTGACTTGAATCGGTTAGGTTTTTCCTGTGGTGGGGCTGGAGAATGAAGTGGGTGGATGCATTGGACAGGTTTTGCAGCGGGATCTGTTGCAGGGATAGGAACAATTAGGTAGGGAGGGTGGTTTTGGGATGTTGTATGGTTGGAAGAGGATGTTGCGGAGGTTGGGAGGGCGGCGGAAGGCTACTCTTGGTGGTGTGGGAAGAACAGTTTGGAGTGATGATCTCATCTGAGGGCATGACTTGAGAAAGTCATAGCCCTCTTTGAGGAATTTTTTGAGGCATTCAAGGCCAGGATGGTACTGGGTGAGGGCGTTTCTGGGTCGTCTGGGGTTAGGAACATTGTTGTTGTAATGAGAGGAATGGACAGCACGGGAGATCTGCTTGTGGACGAGGTCTGTAGGGTAGTTGCGGGAGAGGAAAGCATTGGAAAATTGTTGTTGTAGGTGGTGAGGGATTCGTTACTGGAACAGGTACGTTTCCCACGGATGCCCAGGCTGTAGGGAAGGGATCGTTTAATATGAAAGGAATGGCAGCTGTCAAAGTGGAGGTACAGTTGTTTGTTAGTGGGTTTAATATGGACTGATGTGTGGGTGTGAGTCTCGGCAAGGTGACATATGTCACCTTATCGTAACGTAAAAGGCAGGAATGTTCCGCTGAGGTACTACTGCGATGCATCTACATCTACCTGGGATACTCTGCAAATCATTTTTAAGTGCTTGGCAGAGGGTTCTACATCTACATTCATTCTCCGCAGTCCACAGTAAGGTGCGTGGTGGAGAGTAAACTGTACCACTCCTGGACATTTCCTTTTCTATTCCACTCCCAAACAGAACGTGGAAAAGGAGAATGCATATATGCCCGCATACTAGCTCTAATTTCTCTTATCTTGTCATTGTGATCAGTACGCGTAATGTAAGTAGGTGGCAGCAAAATCGTACTAAACTCAGCTTCAAATTCCAGCCCTCTAAATTTCCACGAGAGAAATTCACGAAAAGAACGTCGTCCTTCCAACAGTGATCGCCAATTGAGTTGCCGGAGCATTTCCGTGACACTATTGCATTGGTCGGACCTACCAGTAACGAATGTAGCTGGTCATCAGTCCGTAGCTTGCAAACTACTTAAACCTAGGTAAACTAACCTAAGGTGAAACACACACACCCATGCCCCAGGGAGGACTCGAACCTCCACGGCGAGCAATCGCGCGCTGCGCAGCGAGACGCTTTAGACCGCTCGGCTGCTCCACCGTGGCTCGGCTACTCCCGCGCAGCAGAATCCCAAAGATTAAAATGAATAATTACATCATTTTTCAAGGCCGAATGACTATATCCCAGCTTCAGTAATCATTTTCCCTTTTAAGTAGTTTATCAGCGTAGGGATGGTTAAGTCCCATGTATAAAAAGTTGCTGTTAAGTCACTGGTAAAACTGGACGGTATCCCGTTCATCAGTAATCACGTTTCTTTGCGAAGTTCTTATGTTGGTAGGAACAGGGTTCTTTTAACTCTGGAGAATGTTTTCAGATATCGTTATGTTGCTTAGGTGTCTGGAAGATACAGTACGTCTTAGCTGGAGTGGCAACGTGTCTGACCCGGAGACGTGTGGGAAGGATGGAAGGCTAGACAGACACAGAGGCAGATGGGTGCAGCTATTGCAGTCTTGCAGAGTTAGATTTCTAGGACCTGGACGCGATTTCAGAGAACAAGAACCGTTGACATAAAGCAATGTCAACGTGAGCATAAGATGACCGTTATCTCCGGTTAACAGCCCATTCACAATAGGAGGCTGAAAGCAACACAGCTGCAACGCATCCTCCAGGCAGCAACAGGACGCGCATTGTCAACACAAACAGTCCGAAATCACCTTCGGAAATGTAGCCTCTATGCGTGAAGGCCTATGATGTATGTCGCATTAAAAACACTGCAGGCTGAGCAGAGGAACACCAGGATTAGTGTCGTAAAGAATGACGCCGATTTCTGTTCACAGATAAGTCAAGAATTTGTGTATCCGGACAAGGGTTCGGAAATCGATTCCTTATTTCTTGATTTCCAGAAGGCTTTTGACAACGTACCTCACAAACGGCTTTCAATAAGATTGCGTGGTAATGGTATATCGCCCCAAATTTGCGACTAGATAAGGGATTTCCTGTCAGACAGGACACAGTTTGTAGTAATCGATGGTAAAGCATCAACTAAAACAAAGGTGATATCGGGCGTTCCACAGGGTAGTGTTATTGGTTCCATGCTGTTCCTTATTTACATAAACGATTTGGGAGTAAATCTAAGTAGCTCTCTTCATTTATCATCTAGTAAAATCATCTGAAGATGAAAACCAATTGCAGAACGATCTGAATAAGATATAACTATGATGTAAAAATTGGCAATTGACTCTAAATAATGAGAAATGTGATGTCGTCCACATGAGTAAGAAAATAAGTCTGTTAAACTTTATTTATAAGATAAATCAATCAAAATTGAAGGCCGTAAACTCCACAAAATACCTAGGAATTACTATTACTTCAGACTTAAACAGGAAAGAACACGTAGATAATGTCGTGGGAAAGGCGAACCAGAGACTGCGTTTCATTGGTAGAACCCTTAAAAGATGCAACAGAACTACTAAATAAACTGCATACATTACGCCTGTCCGTTCTTTCTGGAAGTATTGCGGCCACGTATGCGATCCTTATCAGCTGGGTTTGAGGGAAGCCATCGAAAGACCCCAAAGAAGGGCAGCTCGTTCTGTACTATCACGATACAGGGGAGACGGCGTTACGGAATTGATACAGGATCTGGAATGGGAATCATTACAACAACGGCGCTTATCGCTGCGGCGTGGGCTACTTACGAAACTCCAATCGCCAAAGCTTCTCCTCCGAATGCGAAAATATATTGTTGACTCCCACTTACAAGGAGTGTCATAAGCTCACAGTTCTTTCAGTTTTATATAAATGCTGTATGAAACCATTGACTGTTTGGAGAAGTTACCAGAAAATCAGTATGAATTAAAACATTTTCTAGAGAAGACATGGGGAAAAAGTCACATCTGAAAGTAGATGAAGGTAAGTGTGAGATCATCCTCAAGTCAATTTTAATTTACATGATGAATCGCACCAATTTAAATGCAGCTATTTCAATAAGACACCTAGTAATCCTCAAGTCAATTTTAATTTACATGACGAATCGCACCAATTTAAATGCAGCTATTTCAATAAGACACCTAGGAATTACATTTAAGAACAATTGTAATTGTAAAGACCTAACTGGTAGTATTGTGGAGAAGGAAAGCAAAGTCTACACTTTGTTAGCAGAAGACGCTAGAAATTCGCAAGTCTGCCCACTGCTTGGTGTGTTACTCTTACCATATAGAATGAACAGGCGATGCGTAATAAGACGAAAGAAGGACAGCGCGTTTTTTACTGCTAAAATTTTGGGCACTAAGGGTCAATGAAATGAAACAAGAGTTGGAGAAACACTCAATAGATAAAAGATTTTATTTTTCCTTTTTAGTCGGTGCAATGTACATTACAGATGATAAACATCTTATCTATTTTAATCAAGGTTTGTTGTTGAAGCAGTGCACATGGAGTACATGAAATGATTACATATTGAGATCACTAGTTAATGGAGTACTGATGCATCTCATGTACATCCATACTGAACACTGATGTCAGTACGTGGTGAAGACTCCATGGTGACCATGCAAGTGTCTATTCTGACATCTAATTAATCATGCAGATTATAAATGTGTGGAAACATTATTCCACCTCTGCTCTGTTTGAGTAGTTCTACACCAGCTGCTGGTTGCCCAGTCGCACATATCAGATGTCATCTCATCACATACCACACATGCTAGACTGGAAACGTGTCAGGATGGCCAAGGAGGAGGTGCACGTCTCACGGAGTGCATTGAGATTCACGCGCAGTGTGTTGGAGAGCATTACTGTTTTGGAACATCCCCGTTCTGTTGCAAGAAGAGTAAAACACTGAGTTTTAAAACTTGGTGCACTTATCGAGATCTATTCGGTGTTCTTTCCACAAACACCAAAGGTGAACGAGAGTTGGCAGCCTGGGGTACGGACGATGTGGGAGTGCACTATACGAGACAGCGCTCACCAGGTCTACGTCGTACACCCAAACGACCATCACTGTCACGCAGGTAGAATCAGACTCCATCGCTAAGAAGGACAGCCCGCCTAGTCATCCTCTATGCGCACCCGTTGAGCGCGATCGTCTATCCTGTGTGCGTGCTCATAATCCGAATTATTGCAAGAGCTTGTCAATGCTTTGTGCCTAGGCTTCTCGGCTCACACACACCCTCTCTTCTGTGCTGTGACAACTGTCTGATCTGCCACTACTGCCGGTGCATTACGATGGTGTTGGCGTCTGTGCTGCATGGACATCCACAACGTTGTCTATTTATTATAGAAAATGCCATGTTAGCAAATTATCTTCATTAAACTGCTGTCATCGGATCTTGCGTTTCACGAACACATGGATGATCCGACGTTTGCATCTTAATTTGCCGAAAACCGGTCATGGGACATACAAACATTTTACTACGAACTTTTTACTGTTTCGATCACCAACTTTCTTCTCCGTATGCGAAACTGATTGCTTGAATCCCATATATATATAATAAATGAAATTGGAGCTTATTTCGATGTTAGTCTCGTCCCACGCTTTATTCTAGATGAAAATAACCCAGTATTGTTTTGTAATATTTCATTTAACTTTTGGGCAGATGATTAAGTGTGATTTGTAGATGTAGTTTTAAATATATGAGATCTCTTACTAAATTACACAAGACTTGTGATGGAAGTCTTTAAAAAACAGGCGTCATTAGCCTCGGAGAGATATATTTGCGAAATTTATTTCACGAACATTCTCCTTCGAATGCGAACGTATTTTGTTAGCATCCACCAACATAGGTATACGCAATAATCACAATAAGATAAGAAATACGAAATCTAAATAGAAAAGATATGGGTGTCCCTTTTTTTCCGTAAGTTGTTAGGTAATGGAACGGTATCGAAATATTACGTACGCGGTTTGATGAACACTTTGACATGCACTGAAATGAGATTTTCACAGTTACTATATGAATGTAAATGTCGAACTGCAGTGAACACTACGTAGCACACACTGTATATTCCATTGTAAGCTATAATGCTTTTTAGTGATACTATCGGGTGTTATACGAATATTCCAGGAATTTATTTTTTCATGCTACTTGCTGCTGACTGTATAATTTATGACAATTTGTTCTTTTATAAACACAATTTAAACGGTTGTAATGGAGGTTGCCATGAGATATAACGCGACAAGACTATGTGGATGGTTCCGGTAAAACCGACAAATGTAGTGGGTCTCAGCAAATTGTGGATGTGCAGCAAAACAAAAAATATTGTATTACAAAGCGATACGTGCACAACACAAAACAGGTAATAGGTAATCGTGTTAAAATAGTTAGGGCTACCTCTTAGTGAAGGCAAAAGAACATTCATTTAAAGTCTGATCAGTGGTCATTCCTATCTTCGGATATACTCTGACTTTAGCTTAATGAAATTGTACAGTAAAAGTCAACAGATTTAATTTTGCATTTTGACTGGTATCCATTAATCACTACGACAAGGAAAGGAAGTAAGAAAGTTAAAAAGTTTGTAAATCGGTGGGACTTAACTTCCGTGGTCATCAGTCTCAAGGCTGATAAACTACTTAAACTAACCTCAGAAGAACATTCACACATACATGCTAGAGGGAGGAACCACGCAAAACGCAGCAATACGCTTTAGACCGCACGATTAGTCGATCTCGGCGGAAAGGAAGATGACTCCGTTCAATCGTACTTGTAAAAAATCTTCTACACTGAAAAAGAAAATGAAAATTAGAAACAAAAGAGAAGGAATAACGAACGCAATGGCCCAGCGACAGTTGACGAAGGAATCCACCCATTTTCAACAGATTCATCTCTATGAATATAATTAACTACGTAGATATTTAAATCGTTTGAAAGATTGATCATGTCCAATGGGCTTCCAATGTTCAAACTGAACATCAAGTCATCTGGTAGTCTGACTTAAATATACGAGTGACAGAAATCAATGACAAAATACAATCACCTGTCCATTACGCGGGTTATTACTTCTTCATCCACAAACAATACCCTCACTAAGTGATAGCACCGGCGATCCTGCCGATGGTAGATTTCGAATTACGAACACAGGCCATAATGAGTAACGTAGAAGTAAACTTCACCGGGGTAGTTAAATAACATAATCCACTTAACAAGAACAAGTCTTCTGGTCCGTATTGTATGCGCATTGTGTCTCTATTTGATAATGCTGAAGCGATAGCTCAATACTTAACAGCCATATACAACCGCTCGATCAAACAAGGTTCTGTACCGAATGACAGAAACGTTGCACAGGTCATACCAATATTCAAGAAAGGCAGTAGTAATAGCCCAATAAACTACAGGCCTGTTTCATAGAAGTCAATTTGCAGCAGGGTTTTGGAACATATTCTATATTCAAATATTATGAATTATCTCGAATAGAATGATCTATTGGACCAAGGTCAACACGGATATATAAATTATCGTTAATGCGAAACACAACTAGCTCTTTACCCACACGAAGTGATGAGTACTATCAACAAGGGTTCTCATATTGATACCGTATTTCTTGATTTCCAGAAGGCTTTAGACCCTTACCAGACAAAATTCTTTCAATGAAATTACGTGGTTATGGTATATCGCCGCAAATTTGCGACTAGATAGGGGATTTCCTGTCAGACAGGACACAGTGTGTAGTAATTGATGATAAGGCATCGACTAAAACAAACGTGGTATCGGGCGTTCCACAGAGCACTGTTATTGGTCCTCTGCTATTCCTTATTTACGTAAACGATTTGGGAGGAAATCTAAGCAGCTCCCTTAGGTTATCTGCAGATGACTCCGTCATTTACCGTCTAGTAAAATCATGTGAAGATCAAAAACAACTGCAGAACGATCTAAAAAATTGGCAATTCACTCTAAATAGTGAGAAGTGTGAAGTCATCCACACGAGTAAGAAAATAAATCCGATAAACTCTGGTTACAAGATAAATCAATCAAAAGTGCAGGCCGCAAAGACACTAAATACCTAAGAATTACTATTACTTCAGACTGGAAGGAACACGTAGATAATGTCGTGGGATTGGCAGAACCCTTAAAAGATGCAACAGAACTACTAAAGAAACTTCATACACTACGCTTGTCCGTCCTTTTTTGGAGTATTGCTGTCCAGTGAGGGATCGTTATCAGGTAGGGACCAAAGAAGAGCAGCTCGTTTTGTATCGTCACGTTACATGGCAGACAGCGTTGCGGAAATGCTACAGGATCTGGGATGGGAATCATTACAACAACGGTGTTTATCGCTGCGGCTTGAGCTACTTACGAAACTCAAATCGCCAACATTCTCCTCAGAATGCGAAAATATATTGTTTACTCCCACTTACGTAGGTAGAAATGATCATCAGAATAAAATACGAGAAATCAGATCTCGAACGGAGAGATTCAGGTGTTCTTTCTTCCCCCACGCTATTCAAGAATGGATTAGAAGGTAAATAGTATAAAGGTGGTTCGATGAACCCTCTCTCAGGCACTTTGATTTTCAGAGTGTCCCATGTAGATGTAGATACTTAAACCTCAGTGAATATAACCATGTTACTAATAACACTAGAAGTGTTGAATAGCAGACACTTTTGTGACTTGATCAAACAGTCTCCTGGACACTGCATACGTCTACGTCTTCACACATACCCTGTAAGCTTCCATGCCTTTACATAGCGAGGTTTTCTCTACTCTTCCACTCCCACTGCAGAGAGAGAGAAAACGACCTGCTGTATGCCTACGTATGGGCTGTAATTTCTCTTACTGCCGACAGTAGAATCGTTCTGTAGTCACCTGCAAACACCATCGCTATAAATTTCTTCCGTAGTTCACCTCGGAAGAAACATCGTCGTTCCTCCAGAAATTCGCGTCTGAATTCCCGAAACAGCTCCATTTACACTCGCGTACTGATCGATTCTACCAGTAACAAGTGTAACAATTAATCTGTCAATTGCTTCTATAATTTCCCTGAAACAAATCTTGTGGAATCGCAAATTCTTGAGAAATACTTTCGAATGGATCCAAATGCTGTTTTCAACTAAATATTCGCGAAATTCTCGCAATTCGCCTCACATGTTCGTTCCAATAACAAATCGCCCTGAAACGTTACGTCTAGATATTTAATCGAGGTGACCGTGTCAAATTGCTCGCTATCAATAAAGCCGTTTTTCAGCTCATCTGCATTACCTCACTTTTAGTGCAGGAGTCCATTCATCACACAAAGTAGGGATTTGTTCTACGTCGCCTCGTATCCTGCCACAGTAATTGACGCTGTTGCTCCCCATCGAAGTTCGAGTGTTCTATCGGACACGGGAGTTTCAGTACTTTGTTAGCCTAGAGACTGATAACCTCAGTACTTATGTCCCTTACATTTACATACATTTGAAAGTTTCAGAAGTCATTCAACGTCGACTCCTTTCCGTACAGCACCGCATCATCAGTGAACAGACGAAAGTTGCTACCCATCCCGCCCTTGACGTCACTTATGCAGATAGAACACAGTGGCGTCCTATCACATCCCTCGGGCGCATCCTGAGGATGCTCGTCTGTAATGATCTACTACCTTCGAGGAAAACGTACTTCACTCTATTACTTCATCTAAATAAAGTAAGAAATGTTGTGCTCGTTGATTATGCGAGATGTTTCGTGAATCATGTTCACAAGAAGGAAGAAGTTTAGGGATTGACGTCCCGTCGACAGCGTGGTCATTAGAGACGGAGCATAAGCTCGGATTTTTGGGGAAGGATTAGGGGAGGAAATTCGGCCGTGCCCTTTGAAAGGAACCATCCAGGAATTTGATTAGAGTGATTTAGGAAAATCACGGAAAACCTAAATCTGGATGGCCGGAGGTGGATTTGAACCACCGTCCTCCCGAATGCGAGTCCAATGTCTTACCACTGCGCCAACTCGCTCGGTGAATCGTTCTCAATACCTATCTGTTTATCTAAAGCCAAATTAAATGCTTATAAAATTGGGATTAAGGCAGAAAATAAGTAAATGGGCTAAAAGGGAATCAATTTTTGACATATGCAATGGGTTAATCTCTATCTACATAAGAGGGAAAGGACAGTCAGTCACTCAGTCACTCACTTACACGATATCTCGAACACTACTTCGCCTATGAAGCTGAAATTTGGCTGGAATGTAGCTTATAGGTAGAAGACGTCAGCTAAGGAAGGAATGTGGCATAGGGCCAATAGTTATGTAGATATGACACCATAAACAAAAAAAAAAAAAACTTCCCCGTCTTGCTGCACGTGATATTGTGACTTTATCAGTCCACCATATGAGACGAAGAGCACTTAGCGACTTGCATCAAACTTTAAAAACAATTTCAAAAATTTAGGAAACTTTTTCTCGCTGACATCCCCAGCAAAATGATGAAAGGAAGAAAGTTTGTGGTTACTATTTTTTCGGCGTTCATGCACAAAATTTACGGCATTTGGAAAGACGTTCCTATTTATTGCTCGTACACTATTAATTGTATTCGCGACAAATGTTGCAGACAGTATACACACATACCACTGAACGTACGTTCTAAACCTTATCATAGTACCACAAACAGTTCATGAGTCATAAACTATTAGGTTCTTCAAAAATCGTCTCATCACGCATGAGGTTTCCTACTAACTCTTTTAGCGACATATTTTGCAGACATTTGACATATACTTCTCTGGATGATGTTGTTCTGGTTTTCAGTCCGCAGACTGGGTTGATGTAGCTCTCCAAGCTACCCTATGTTGTGCAAGTTTCTTTTTCTGACAATAATTTCGGCAACCTTTATCCTTCTGAATGTGCTTACTGTATTCATTCTTCGGTCTCCCTCTACGATTTTTACCCCACACGCTTCCTTTTAATGTTATGTTGACAATTCGGTGATGTCTCAGAATTTGTCCTACCAATCTAACCCTCTTAGGATATGCCAGATACTCCTTTCCTCCCCAATTCCGTTAAGCATCTCCTTATGTCTTACGTGATCTACCCATCTAATTTTCATCATTCGTCTGTAGCACCACATTTCAAAAGCTTCTATCATCTTTTTGTCTAATATCCATATCGTCCACGTTTCACTCCGATACAATCCTACACTCCAGACAAATGCTATCAGAAAAGACTTCCTAACATTCAAATTAATATTGTATATCAACAAATTTCGCTTCTTAAAAAACGCTTTTCTTCCCACACCCATTCTATATCTTGTATCTTCTTTACTTCGGCAATCAGAAGTTATCTTGCTACCCAAATAACAAAACTCATCAACTACTATTATTGTCTCATTACCTTATCTTATTCCTTCAGCATCGCCTGATTTTCTGACGCTACATTCCATTATTACTGTTTTACGTTTGTTGATGTTCATCTTATACCCCATACCCACTGTGCATGAATGTTACATATGATTTGTATTTTGGGTACAATTTTTCTTTGTTTGAATACTGCAATTAGCATTTTGCACACTACGAAAGACAGCCTTATTTCTTATATATTCTCTGACAAATATATCATGTTATTAGAAAAAAAGGAGATGGTCAGTGAGAGAGAGAAGGGATAGGCGAAGTATTAACTCAAGGCTTGAATAAATAAATAAATACCCGGACAGAGCCGGGTTTTCAGCTAGTATTTTACAATTTTAAATATTATTCCATTACAACTGTTCGTAATTCAAAATAGTCAAACTTTCAAAGGCACCAATTTAAATCAAGAAGATTGCAATACAAAGCAGTTTAGTACCATTAGAAGACCATTTACGGTACCGCTGAGTTTATCCGGTTCCGCAAGTACCAGTTCAGACGTTGCAGAATTGCGACATACGTTGCTGCTACAACTAAAAAAGGGCGAAGATACAGAGATTGCATCAGCCTCTGTGGAGGACTGCGTCGTATATCTCCGGCAAGATCTCGTCGCGGCGCGGCGCAGCGCAGATGCTTATGAAGGATGCCGCGCTTTCATTCCGTCGTCCGAACGTCCCTTTCATAAGGCCGCCCCTGGATCAGAGGTGGCCCTCCAGCCAGGTGGCGCCCTGGTCAAGCCCCGCCCCGCCCCCTCTCCCACTTTCCCACCCCCTCTCGCAGCCCTGACCCCTCCAACTGCGATCCCCACCGAAATGAAATACGCCCGACTCCTGCCGCGGTTGAAGCGGCAGCGCCCGCTAGGGGTGCAGAGCGACGCATCGCCAGACGCGACGACATATATTCCGGGGATCCCCGCCGCCAGTAGATCGATGTCTCGCACTTGTCATGCCGGCCTCGACGTCTCGCGCGTTATCTATCGATAGCGCCGGCCCCGCGAGGGGATTTCCGGACGCGCCCCGCCGCGGCGGGAAATTCATGGCCGCGATTTGAGTATTTTGTGGGAGCCCGGCGGGCCTTTTTATGGTCACGAATATTGAATGGTCCTCCGCTATCCTTTTGCTCTCTTTATTTGCCCTCTGACGTAAATCGCGTTCGAGCAAATGCATTGGAATGAGTGGACAGGCTAACGGCCGCGTGTACGGGCAACACTCTCCTGTCCTTGCAAGTGAATTAGCCACTTCAGCCAATGGACATAAAAACCGTTCATTACTTCGTACCTTAACACGCGACGGAAACTGAACGACGGGCGATTCCTGCGGATTTAACGTAACTGGCAATAATGTAGCAGTGGAACTTGAAGTGTATGAGATTGACTAACTTTCACAAAGAATTTTATATGAAGGGCAACCCCAGCTAAAACATTTATAGGGTAAGGTGGTACAAGTTCGATCATTTCGGGAAAATGTTATTGTAACTGCAAATATATTGAGAAAAGAAATAATTTTAACTATAGCACTTGTTCTTGAATGTTTAATGAATATGTAACATAAATGTTACACAATTACAAATGTTTGTAGGAGCACAAAAAAAGGTTACAGAATTGAGAAAAATCGATCGAAAATGTACCACACTAGATACAATTATGATCACTTCCTCGTACAATTATGATCACTGACTTTTTCCACATGAAAATCACTTTTTCCTTCGGGTACCAACGCATACTTCGTGGTACCAAACGTTGCACAATAAAGAATTTACAAGCGCGCGGAAACTAGGAAATTTATAAGAGCGCGTTCGACGAAGTAGCTCCACGTACATCAGGAAAAAATTTATATCTCCGTAGCACAAAGTGGTGTATTCTTGGAAAAGTCGGAGAAGCTGTACAAAACCTGCTACGCTACAACGCCACACAAAGCCAAGTGCTACCAACACTACGAGACTGAAAACTTATGTTGATCGGAATTGTACCTATATCGAATTTGTACCACCTTACCCTACACAGTTAACCTTTAACTAACGTGGTGCGGTCTATCTGACCGCGCGCTTTCATCAACAATTGCGATTTAGCCAGTTCCTTACCCATTATTGCGCCCGTCGGCTCAGTAGCTTCGAGTTTAGTTGTGAGTGGACCGGCAAAGCGTGTGGTGTTGTTCCAGAGCTTCTATAACGTGAGTGACGTCCGTTTGAAAATAGGTCGCGGTCATTTTGACCGCACTACGTTGTTTGTGTAATTTTTTCTGCTGTGACTTTCCTTACATATTCTCGATATCTTCCATTTCACAGCTTTTGAAATATGGAGGAACCAAGTACTTCTACAGGTAAAGGATCTGCTGCAACCAACAGACAGTGTGTGAACACTTTAGACCGTAACTTTGAGGAAACTGTGAGCAGATGGTTGGAAGAGTCAGATGATAGTGACTGTGACGATAATCCTGAAGAAACTGAACCAATTGTGAGTGATCATGACACATTGTCAGAACAAAGTGCAACAGAAAATTACTCTGACGAAAGTAGTGAAAGTAGTGATCCATCTGACGACCAACAGAGAAGCAATTACGTCTATGGCAAGAATCAGTACAAATGGGCCAAAGCTCCGCCAACCCGAGCTGTTAGAACTCCTCGCCATAACATCATCATGAAATTTCCATCCACCACGTTGACTACAGGAGCTCCAAAAGACCCATTTTCATTATGGCATCTCTATTTTGATGACGAAGTTCTCGATCACATCTTACTGTGGACAAATGCTAAAATAGATTGCGTCAGGCAGAAGTACTCTGACAAAAGCAAAGCTGAACTTCAGAACCTGGATTTGGATGAACTTTTGGCGTTTTTAGGACTTCTGATATATTCTTCTGTCTTTAAATCCAATCACGAAAATGTAAATTATATATTTGCAACTGATGGTTCAGGTCGGGAAATTTTCAAATGTGTCATGTCTAGGAACCGTTTCCTAATGTTGTTGAACTGCTTACGGTTTGATGACTTTCGAACCAGAAAAGAGAGGCTCAAAGTTGACAAAATGGAAGCAGCCTCTTTTCTCTTCAGAAAAATTGTGGAAAATTCCCAAAAATATTTCAATTTAGGCACATGTGCTACTGTAGATGAGCAACTAGTTTCCTTCCGTGGTAAATGCTCATTTGTGGTCTACATGCCAAAGAAGCCTGGTAAATACGGTTTAAAAATAATGTCCTTGTGTGATGCAAGGACCAGTTACTTCTATAATGGGTATGTGTACACTGGAAAAGGCTCTGATGGTGATACTATGTCGGACAATGATAAGAAAATGATGATACCAACGCAGTCTCTGTTGCGATTGTGTAAACCAATCTATGGCAGTAATCGCAACATTACTGCTGACAATTGGTTCAGTTCAATACAAGCTGTAGAAGAGTTAATGAAAAGAGGATTGACTTTTGTTGGAACTCTAAAAAAGAATAAGAGAGAGATTCCGCAAGCCTTCCAACCAAATAAAAATAGGCCAGTTGGTTCGTCTTTATACGGTTTTACGAAGGACACCACTCTGTTGTCGCATGTGCCAAAGACAAACAAAGCGGTTCTTCTTGTCTCTTCCATGCATCATAGCCCTGCTGAGGATTTGACTTCTCAGAAACCAGAAATTATATCATACTACAACGCCACTAAAGGAGGCGTCGATGAACTCGACAAAAAGTGGTCCATATACTCCTGCAGTCGGAGAACTCGACGTTGGCCAATGTGTTTATTCTACCGTTTACTGGACATCAGCACAGTAAATGCATATGTTCTTCAGAAGAGTGGATCAGATGAAGCTCCTGTCGACAGAGGCATCTTCCTGAAAGAGCTGGCCCGTAGTCTTGTGCTGAAACATATGCAAAAGGGAGCTCAGAACCCACGACTTCCGCAGGAGTTACGACTAACGACCCGCCGGATTTTAGGCCCTGATTCTCCAACAGAAGAAGCAGTGGAAGCAGAATTAGGTCCTAAGAACAGGAAAACTTGCAGAATCTGCCCAGCCAGCAAAAAAAGGAAGACTTCCCATGCTTGCTACGTCTGCAAGAGGCCCATATGCATGCAGTGCTGTTCCCAGGTCTGCAAGCACTGTTGTGAGAATTTGTGATTTGAACGTCTCTGATTTTTCATATGGTACTTCTTCAAGTTAAAAACTTAACATTTTTTGTTTCATTAGTTCTTTAAGAAGAAATACAAAATATACCAAAGTATGAATGTCATTATTAGCTAATGGAAAACGTATAAATGTATTAGTGTACAATATGTGCAGTAACCACTTCTGAATGCCTGTTCATCAGTAACTATTTGATGTTAATGTTCTGTTTTTTCATGTTTAATTACTTTGTATTAAAGACTCTTTCATATACAAAACAGAGAATTTCAGAGTTGTTCATATTGTTAACATTATACCCACCTATAAGTAAGGGGGTCAGATTGACCGCACCACGGTGTTAGTGTCCCATTTTTGCCACCACGTTAGTTAAAGGTTAAGGAACCAGCCAAATAATATTTATCAAACAGATTGCAGAATTTTAAAATTTTGCTTAAAGTGACAAGGACCGGATGGTCAACTTATTTTATTTTGGACGAACTGAGGGAAGTTGCTAGCGGTTGACGCTCACCATTAATCCCCGTTATCCAACATAGGAATCACATCCAAAATATTTAATTGGCCCTTAAGACGCAACTATAAATTTGTGAAACTGGTTGTGCTGTTCTCCACGACTCTAATTAAAAACAGCTGAAGTGGACTAACAGCCTTTCCCTTTATTTTAACACCTACATTTTAGCTTTGAGAAAGTTCCTTAACTGTGACTAACTTTCAATATTAAAGCATTAAGCTATATAAAAGGGCGCATATTTAACTGAGAAGTGTACACTTCGACTCAAGAAATGCAGATCTCAAGTTGAGCTTCATATCGACAGCAGAGGTTAGTGATGTTGACATGAATGGTCAAAATTATAGCTTTAGGCCAAATATAGAACTTCATATCAGACATTGTCTATGAGGAGTGCGACTGGATTTTTTTTTTTTTTTTTTTTGTTAATGAAGACATTTAAACAATGTACTGAAGTGCTACAGTCGCTACATTACTAATAACATTTATTTATTGTGTACAACTAGTTTCAGTGAAGCTATGTCACCATTTTCAAATTCTTCTGTATCACTAGATCTTCTATCAGAAAACCTCTTCAAAAAATTAAATTAAATTACTTACTCTGTACTAATACTAGTGATTACAAAATATAAAAATAAAATATTCAATCTAAGATAATGTATTCCTACATCTAGTTGTTACATCATTCCTGTACTAACAGAATAGGTCTGGGCTGAATTAATATAAGCTTTGTTCCGATGAACAAACAGACTTGCAGTCAAGCAAACAAACAACTATTCATAGGAACAAAGCTCATAATAAAACAGGATTTCTAGTCAGATGAGTACAGGGTTATAAATTAAAAAAATCAGTTGGTGGCAACGCAGGAGTACATCTGATAATGAATAAGAAAATAGGAATGCGGGTAAACTACTATGAGCGACGCAGTGATCGCATCATCGTAGTCAAGATAGATGCGAAACCAACAACGACCAAAGTAATACAGGTTTATATGCCAACTAATACGGACGATGATAAGTATATCGAAGAAATGTATGAGGAGACAAAAGAAAACATTCAGAAAGTTAAGGGAGACGAAAACTTGATTGTGATGGCGGACTGGAAAGAGAAGGATAGTAGATGAATATGGACTGGGAAAAACGAATGAAAGAGAAGATCTCTTGGTAGAATTTTGCGCAGAGCACAACTTAATTATAACCACCTTGAAAGAACGCTGTATACATGGAAGAGACCAGGAGACACTGGAAGGTACCAGATTCACTTCATGATGGTAAGGAATAGATTTAGAAACCACGTTCTAAACTGCAAGACATATCCAGGGGCAGATATAGACTCTGACCATAACTTATTGGTTATGAACTGCAGATTATAACTTAAGAGACTGCAGAAAGGTAGAAATGTTAGGAGATGGAGCCTGGACAAATTGAAGGAACCAGAGGTGGTTGAGAGTTTCAGAGGGAGCATTAGGCAAGGATTAGCTGAAACGGGGGAAAGTAATACAATAGAAGAATAGGTAGCTCTGAGAGGTAGAGTAGTGAAGGCCGCAGGGGATCAGATAGGCAGAAGGATAAGGCCAAATAGATATCCCTGGATAATACAGGATATACTGAACCTAATCGATGACAGGAGAAAATATAATAATTCAGAAAGTGAAGCAGGCAAAAAGAAGTACAAACGTCTGGAAAATGGGGTTGACCGGAAAAGAAGGCTGGCTAAGAAAGAGTGGCTAGAGGACAAATGCAAAACCGTAGAAGATTGTACAACTAGGGAAAATAAAAGAGATACTTGGAGACAAGAAAAGCAGCTATATGAATATGAACAACTCACATGGAAAACCTGTACTAAGCAAAGAGGGGAAAGCTGAAGAATGCTGAAACCAATCTGGAAATCAAGGGAAGTTAACAGCTATACAAAACTACGCATATTCAATACAAATGTCAAGTCGGCACTGCTCTATGGGTGTGAATCATGGAAAACAAGAAACTGATTAGCAGACTTCAAATGTTTGTGATTAGAAGGTTGAGGAATATCTTGAGGATATGGTGGCCACAAGTAACCTCCAACCAAGGACTATGGAGAAGAACTCATCAAACACCCATTGATACTGAGATACTCCGTAGGAAATGTAAGTGGATTGGGCACACATTAAGGCGTTGCAAAGACAACCTGGCAAACAAACCCTAGAATGGAAAGCAGAAGACAGCAGGAGAAGAGGCAGACCAAGGAATACATGGAGGATGAGGGTAATAGCAGAAGGGACCGAGAAAGGAGGGAAGACCGGGACTGAGATCAAGACATTGGCGCAGAACAGAGTCCGGTGGCGGAAGTTCGTTGATGCCCTATGCTCCACTTATGAGGTGCAGAAAATGGGTCAAGTCACTATATGTATGCCTCTAGGATGCTTCATGAATGCATCATTATTTTTTTTTTTTTTATTTACTGGAAAATCTCCAGTTCACATAAGCAGTAAAAGAGGACAGACAGCATAATATTCCGTCACATCAGTTTAAACGATCCGTTTTAATGTGTAAGGTGGAAGCGATATGTTTGGTGGGTTGGAATGTTATTAGTAAACGAAGATCTTATTTGATAGTTACTTTAGATTTTTCTGAAAGGTATGTGTCCTTGCGTACCGATTAGCTATAAACAAACAACGTATAATCATTGTATGTTCTTTTCAGGTGGCAATCTTCAACCGCAATGTATTTGAAATGAAAAAAAAAATCATTCTAGTGTCAAGAGCTGTGTAATATTTTTATTCCTTATAACGGACCGACTTCGGCAGTTGCTGGCGTCAAAAGGAGATTAACAAAATATTGTACATATTTATTTATTTTATTTTTCGTACGCCTTACATGCAGCGTTAACATAAAAAGGATAATACTTTTACACGTTAGAGGTCATAATATATAAACAACAAATACAAAAAAAGAAAACCTATCTAAATTTTAATATCCAAGATCCTAATCCAGGTCAGTCCCTCATGAAGTAACTCCAGGTCCCTTGGAAGGCTCTCGAAGGGCACTCTCCCCTGTTGTGCCTGATTGTCTGCTTCGAGGCTCCACAGTCACATCTTGAAGACTCCACAAAACCCCACTTATGCAGTGAGTCCGCTCAGCGACCGTGTCCCGTACGCATTCTGTTTAATTTCACCAGGAGGTTCCTTTCTAGTTCTGCGCCGGTAGTGTCCAAATGTTTTCAAATGTATGGTGAGAACATACTGTGGTCATCGGACCTAATGCTTACAAACAACTTTAATTAACCGAAGGACAACACACACACACACACACAAAAGAGGAACTTCCGGTGGGAGCGGGCTCGCGCTCCGTGACATGACACCTAGAAACGCTCGTCCATTGTATCCTGTTCAGTGGAGGTCTTGATATTTTGACAAGTAAAAATTAGCACCTGTAGTTGTGCAAGAAAATCTGTGTAGATTTTTGAATATCACAATATATTTTTCCGGTTTTCAACAGTTACTGTAGATTTTTCTGAAAGGTATCTATCGTTTCGTTTCTATAATAATACTACTTATAAACCCTGAATGTTGTTTCCAGGTGGTAATCTACAGCCGTAATGTATATTTCTAGACGACAGCTACGTGAATAAAGCGATGTTTTTCTGATAATATCTCACATTGTCTACATAGAATCAGATATTTGTCACTATTAAGGGTTTATTATCTAATAACTATAAAAGCTGTACCGCAAGTGAGCATAAATTTATGATAATCTTCGTTGTAGATCTCTACAAAATTTCCTTCTTGTGGCGCGGCAGCGGGCAGCAGCGAGGGAAGCGGTGTTGTGGTTTCGCGGAAGGGGGGGGGGAGGGATCTACAAGTTGGTAATTTCTCCTCCGGCGCGGACCCCCGCGGAAGGAAGTAAATTTGGCAATTAGAAAATGACACGGAAGGACGATAAGAGGTAATTTGCGTGGCGAGAGGGGCAGCGTTTCAGCGGAGCTCCGTAGCCGGGGTGGCCGCGGTGAGCGAGGAGTTTGCCGGCTGAGGGGAAGACGGTCCAAGTTTGAGGATTACCGCGGCGCAGACAGCGGGGCCGACAGCTCCGGCTGCTGGCCTCGTGCAGCGACGTCCGGAAGACACGTCACACAGTCCAGCGTCCGAGACACTCCGCCGTCCAGTACTAGTAAGGGTAATCCAACTCACACGCCCTCAAACTGTCTCCTGCGGCATGTAATCTCACGTGACAGAATATTAGCAGCTCCGTCCAAACAACACATTGGTCCATGCATTCACGACCGGATGTCATAGTTGCTGGTTGAACCTCCGGGTTGTAAGGCCGTGGTCCATAAAATATTTAAGTTTTTCCTAACGTTTCGTCCAGAGCAGCGCCGGACATCTTCGGAGGTCTTCTTACTTCCGTTGAGTCTTGCCGACTGATGAGTCGGATGTCTGAGAGCGATATATATACTGTGGAAAGTGGGCGTGGCCAAGCGGTCACGTTCATCCGCATAGATACTCCTTGTCAGAGATAAAACATCACTATCGATTTCAATCAGTCAGATATATGACATGTCGATCTTGTAAGGCTACTGTCGATATGTCGCTAAGTTACATAGCTTCTTCTTTCCTGTTGAAATTATTTTCCTTGCCTTTATATATTTCAATAGCTTCCCTTTCTTGTCGTGGATAATAGTTCGTCAGTGTAGATAAAACTGATTTTTCGGAAAACCTCACTATATGACTTCCTGATTGAAGAGCATGCTCTGCCGCAGCAGTAACATAATGAAAATTTTAACAGGGAAGAAGAAGCTATGAAACTTAGCGACTTATGGACAGTATCTTTAAAAGATCGAGAGGTTTTATCTCTGACCGATTTCAATCGATAGTGATATTTTATCTCTGACAAGATCTCTGCTGATAACGTCACGGATTGGCCACGCCCACATTCCACAGTATATATGTCGCTCTCAGACACCCCACTCATCCATCGGCAAGGCTCAACGGAAGTAAGAAGACCTCCGAAGATGTCCGGCACAGCTCTGGAGGAAACTTTAGGGAAAACTGAAAAGTTTTGTGGACCACGGCCTTATAACCCGGACGTTCTATCAGCAACTAACACACTGGTCAGTTTGGGACGATTTGTGTCATGTAGGAAAAATACCATACGGTCATTTCGCCATGTGAACCGAATTTGGACGATTCCTGGTGAGAAGACGAAGTAATTACACCCGTAACTAAGAGGAACATTTGTAGCCTATTAAGATATCGTTTCGAGGATACCTATAATTTCTTTGAGTCACATCCGAAAAAAATAATATCTGATGAATTGGGCCTAAGATAAAATTTCTTTTCACAAAAATAATGTAGTACGTGAAATATATGAAAATCGGTGTTTTCCCACAATAATTTCTGGATATTCGGATGGCTTTTGCCACTGTACCTCACAAGCGGCTTCTAATGAAATTTCGTGTTTATGGAACAGCGTTCCAATTATGCGATTGGATTCGCGAGTTCCTGTCAGAAAGGACACAGTTCGTAGAAATTGACGCTAAGTCATCGAGTAAAATAGAAGTGATATTTGGCGTTCCCCATGGAAGCGTTATAGGTCCCCTACTCTTCCTTGTGTTTATAAACGATTTAGGAGACAATCTGAGTAGCTCCCTTAGGCTGTTCGCGAATGATGCTGTCGTTTATCGGTTAGTCAAGGCAATAACCAAAAGCAGTCGCAAAGCGATTTAGACAAAAATTCTACGCAGTGCGAAAATTGCCAATTAACACTAAATAATGCAAAGTGTGAAGTAATACACATGAGTACTAAAAGAAATCCGCTAAACTTCAAACACAAGATAAATCAGTCAGACTATAAAGTCGTAAATTCCACCAAATACCTAGGAGTTACAATTACGTACATCTGTAGACAACACATAGAAAATATTGTGGTGAAGGCTAAAAAAATATTACGTTTCATTAGCAGAACGCTTCGAAGATGCAACAGCTTAACCACAGAAACTGCGAACATCAGACTTGTGCGTCCTCTCCTGGAGTACTTTTGCCCAGGGTGGGACATTTAGCAGGTGGGACTGACGGAAGACATTGAAATGGTTCAGAGGTCAGCTCCTTTTGTTTTACCACGTGTACCGGGGGGGGGGGGGCGTCACGATTTGAGGTGGAAATCATTAAAAGAAAGTCGTTATTCGTTGCAGCAAGATTTATTTGCGAAATTTATATGACAGAATTTTACTTCTGAATGTTTTGCTAGCGCCCACCTACATAGGGAGAAATGACCATCCCAACAAAATAAGAGAAATCGGATCGAAAACGTAACGATTTAGGTCTTCTTTCTTCCCGTGCGCTATTAGAGAATGGAACAGTATAGAAAGTTTATGAAAGTGGTTAATGAAACCTCTGCCATGCACTTAAATGTGATTTGCACATTATCTGTGTAGCTGTAGATATAGATGTAGACTATTCACCGTCAATTTGTCTGTGAAACTGATAATACTGTTCACTGAGCTCTTAGATACATTCCATTACGAAGTAAGAAAACACCTAGCATCAAAAGCGACACTTATATGCACTTATATTGTAGGTGACGGCTTGTAATCTCGACTTCATATACCGAACTGTATAATTAATAATTGACTTTGATCATGTTTGCGACGGCTCATGAACCTAAAATTTCGTAAGGATATCGTCAATGAAGAACAATGCGCCGTTAATGATGAAGGAACAATTAAAAATGGTATTTCGGATGAAATACTAATACAACGAAATATAATTTTAAGTAACTGAAATTCAACCTGCCAAGACGCATTTGTTGCTTGTCTGTCTGCTCTCTTATAACTCAAGAGCCAGACAACCAAATAACGTGAAATTTGGTACACGTGCGCAAAATTACATGGGGAAGGTTCTTAAATAGGTTTCGATCCATCCCAATCTCACTATGGCCATGTTGCTGTTCTAAGCCGTGAGATACATGCAAATAAACGGTTTTGTACGCTTCTACAGAAAAGCTTCTTGCAGCTAGTAGTTTATATGTCTTTTCACGATGTTTCTTCTCTCTCCTGCTTCTGTAACTTTCCATTCTCAGAAATCTTGCCGGAAGGCTTCTCTGTCGTATACTTTCCTTTGCCGAATGTATTTTTGCAGAATGGCTGATATGCAGTTTCCACCGAGGGGACTGAGGCGCTCCAGTCACGGTCTGCATGGCCACTACGGTCGGTGGTTCGAATCCCCCCTCGGGCCGTCCTTAGTATTAGTTATTTCATAAGTAGTTTGTAAGTTTCTGGACTGATGGCCCGGTAGTTAAGACCCATAAGCTATACAAACATTTGAACACCAAGAAGAATCGCTTCTCGGCTTGTGAGACGGGGGCTGTAATTAGTCTATTTTTCATACTAACCTTGTGTTACTGTACCTTTCTCTTTACGCTAATTATTGAAATATGTAACATTTTTCTTTGTAGAGCTTTATTTATTTTGATTTCTGTGCCTTTGGGGACATACCAGGGGTGATGGGCTCCTGGGATTGTAGTACATTCTATGTTTATATGAAAATTTCGGGATTTTAATGTTTATGGGCGCAGCTTGGCTGCTAAAAAGTGGTTTTACATGTTGGGAACGGCCAGGCCACGCAAAGCAGAGACGCTCTTGGGGGTTTCCCCCTCCCACCAACTTTTGCTCGCCTTCGGGGAAGGACGAGAGGGGCTGGCTTGACCTGTTTGGCACCGACGCTACAGGTGGCAGAATATGTGGGACGCTTTACAATGCTGGCCCGCGGTTTACGGTGGGCGATAGCGGGGACTGCCTTTTTAGTCATTCGGCCGTTTTGCAAGAGAGGAATTTGCCGGATACAAACAATAGCAGCGTGCTCTGGGCCCCGGGCTATTTATAGAGATGTATTGCCCTTAGGTGTTATCTAAAAAAAAATTCCTAGAAAGCAGCAGAGTGGTTAGTTTGAGAGGAAAGCTTTCTGCCCGTCTGGCGCACCAGGGGTTTGGCTCCAGCGGCTGTATGTATGGCATAACGTTCACATTTTTAGGTCGTGTGACCGTAGCTAGGAGCAAGGTCAAATTACTTGCAGAGCATTCACCCTGGGAACGGTGAAATCCGCGGGAAGCTTTGGTGGCGTGGGCGGAGCCTCTTGGCAACCGCAGATAACGCTTCCTGATTCGGCAAATTATTTTAGAATGCCAGCTAAACAGTTTGTCAACGGCGCTACGCCATCCGATTGGTTGGACTGTTAGCCGTTAGCAGAGATTGGTGCGTCTTTTTCAGGTGGGTGTGGCCGCCCGTCACTTGCCGTGAGCTGTGGCAGAGCGCGAGGAGGGACAGTCTCTCGTGTCTGAGCGTCCGAAGTGTACGGACATCGCTAGTCTCCTGTTTGAGCGTCCGAAGTGAACGGACCTCGGGAGACTCCGTTTAGATTCGCGGGGAGGACATCGTCTTAAACGGTCCTCTGGTTAGACTTGTGTGTGATTCCGAAGATTCGGACCTTGTAGAACTTGTGTTTTCGCGGACGTTACATTCTCCTGTGGTTACGCTGTGAGCTGCCACAGTTTAGTTTTCGTTCTGCCAGAAGTCTCTATTTGAGCATTCGCACCTTTGCGAATCGGGCATCGTTTTTACAGCGTGATAGAATCGCACAGCAACTGCCTAGGGAAGCCGACGCCAGTGACGCTGTGTTAAGTTACATGTCGACCCTGCATAACAGGTCGCAGCAATTACGGTCGGATAAATAATTTCAGCTCATCCGCTCCCACCGCCTGCTGTCTGCGAGCCTGAGACGCTGCCGTCAATGATCATCAGTGTGGGTAAGGTGACGCAGTTGCTAGAGGTTTATATGAATCAGACTTGTTGGATTCTGTCCCTTATTTTATTCTTTTGAGATCTGCCTATTTACACTGGGGAGCTTAGGGTTAACGATAATTTCAAACCCCTGTATAACTAATCTAATAGCATTCTGTTTTGCAGAACCTCCGACATTTGACTCAGCCAGTCATTTTTTGTGTCTCAATGTTTTAACATTTGTAAAAGTTTGTGTGAATACCATTATCTGTTTTACATGATAGGAAATGTCATCTGAATGTTTAATTATAACAAACTGATTTTGAGCAGCTCGTCTTTAATTTAAGAACGTTCCCTTGTCACTATTTTTGGAGGGGAAACAGAATAGTTAAATTCCACAGTTGACCAATAATTTTTTCAAGTAAATTTTTTTGTTTTTGTTTGGTACAACTAATACTCTGCAATATAGTAGGAATATTTATTATATGTTTGTATCTACGATCACATCATAGCTGATCAGTAACATTTTAATTATCCATATTTTGGCGAACCAAAATAATTAATTGATATAGTTCACACTTAGCAACTTATATATATATATATATATATATATTCCTAACCAAGGACATAGTTCACACTTAGCAACTCCTGCCATAAAACAATCGACTTCGTTACAGGCTTTTGGCAAGATCAATGTTTTTATTTATTTATTTATTTAATAGATAAGGAAGAAAGCTAAGGACACATACTTTATTTAACTTTTATAATAATATACAACATCGCCAACAACTTTTAAGCCAGCATATTTGCCGGATACCTTAACCCATATACAACAGCCCTCTTGTTCATTAATTTTGCGATGACTCCTCGTCCTCAATGAAGAAGGCATGTTACACATACAATAAGAGGTCCCAAGATCACGATTGTACACCTCAGATACTTGATATGTGCGGAAAGCAATAACATCTCTGCTCTCCAATCCACCAACTCCTTTTACAGTACTACCATTGTACCGTACTAAAGAAACAGCTATCCATCATTGCCACGACCTGCTGCAGTGTTATTAGTTATAGTAAACTTCAAAACAGCTCCAAAAAATATAGATGGACCATGAAGGATCACTTGACCTCCAACACCCTGCGATTAAGTAATTTCAATATCATCTATAGCCTTATACACTGGCTGGCGGAGCGCCTAAATCTTCTCCTGTACTAGACCCAGATCTGTCACCCAATGAGCAGGTTTGGGACCAGATGAAACGTCATCTTCACTGGTCTGCAGACCGGCTTGAAATCTGGACTAACTGAGTCACCAGGTGTAAATTGCATTGAAGGCCATTCCGCAAGACTCTATAGTAACCTCCATGATAGTCTCCATGGGAGAATTCCAGCTTGTACTGCTGCAAATGAAAAGTATACCCCGTACTAGCGTCGACACTGTTCACGCTCTGGTGACTTGTTGCACCCACGAATTATCGGTTGGCTCAGTGAGAGAGGGGCATGAGTCTGGTAACAAAGTGTGTGGTCACCGGCGTGCCGGCTTTGGGTAAACATTCGCCAGCGGCTGGAGGCACAGCCTAGCAGAATAAGCAGCTGAGCAGACCGTGCTGAGGCAGAGACGAGTACCGGCGGGGGCCGATCGGTTGCGTCAAGAAAGCTTTGTGACGAAGCGTGCAGTACGTGTGCGACAGAGAGGGTGGCACAGTGAAGTCGCCATATTGCTGACAAGTGGCAATTGCAGCCGAGCGGCGCTAACCTGGGGCCGGGCAGCGGGCAGCAATGATCCATTTCTTTTTAGCATAAATATTGGATGAACAGATGCTGCTGGAGCATGCACCGACGCTACTGGAGCATGGACAGCGAGAACTAGGGCGTATACGACCACCCGGCAGCAGTAGGTAATTGTCTTGGGAGACGGTTGCAGCCGCTACGAATGCAGCTGGCTGGCTGGCTGGGCGGTCAGTACTTCGAGTCCCGTCATTAGGCGATTGTGGTGTCCCGTCGGACGCAAACGGCGACCAACTCGGCTACCGGCTACACGGCTCCAAGGGCCAGAGTCACCGCAATGCTGTGTTCGGGCGGACGCTAACGGCAGACATCTCGCCTACCGACTACACGACATCGAGGACTGGGACCCACCGCCTCCAAGACAGGGCGACAAGGCTGACTGTATGAGGGCCGAGTAATAAATATTGGTGCATAACTGTGACTGGCTCTCTCTGCAACAGACTGCACTCGCTTGCAAATGGCTCTGTCTATGTGATCGTGTGTCGTATGCATTCTCAGGAATGTGTCAACAATTTCTTCGCTGGGTCGAAGGATTCATGATGTTCCTTTTTCATTTTCAAGAGATGTATATGTGACATCAGACACTGAGCTACTCAGATTTCAGCTGTTTTACGAAATTGCGCATATTAGTTCGCGATCTGCCGCGAACAAGTTCGTTCTTTTAGTTCGTCCGCTCCCAGTGACGGCTGAGCGGCGTGGTCTGCGCGTGCAGGTGGAGGGGGCAGATCCCCCACCTAGCTGCTTCATGCGCTTGCTGCTTGAGCCGCTAACGATATCACATAAATCAAAATAAACAGTTTGTGGATAATTTCTCGCGTTTAAGTTTAGATTTAGCTGTATATCTTGGCATTATTGAATTTATTAGTCAGATATGGCAGAGTGCAGAACACAGCAAAACAGAAATTTTGTAGCACTGAACTAAGTAATGTAGCAGGCAGACGCTCACCTCGAAATGACTCATCAGCAGGAGGCAAACACGTGATTTTTTATTCTGCTATGCGCCCTCGCATTATTGCCCATCGGTCTTCAGAAAAGAATAGAACGAACTAAGAAGCGAGATACGTTTGGCATAATAGTTCGCGACTGGTAATGCATGTTTCAGTTCGCGACCGATCGCGCATTAGTTCGCGACCGGTCGCGCATATTTAAGTTTGCGACCGATCGCGCATATTTTAGTTCGGTTTGCGACCTACCGCGCATATTTTAGTTCGCAACCGGTAGTTCTCCTTTTCGTTCGCTGCTCGGCCGCGAAGTAGGTCGCTCTTTTCAGTTCGTCCGCTCTTTTTCGCTTTTGCTACTGCTACTAAAAGAGCTCTTTCTTTTGTTAGACAGCTTTTTTATATAATGATCAGAGTTGCCCAAGAGTGTGCTATTACCCGTGTTTTTGGGCAATTAGACATCAAATACTTAAGTAAGTAAACCAGTCATTTACATGAATGGGTGATACAACGGTATTCAACTACTTTGAATACAGAGTACTCGTAGTAAATATTGTTTAGACACTTAGAAAAGGAAATTTGTGGCAGTGAACTATAAACCTACAGCTGAGTTTTAACTCAGTTCGAAATGAGGGTAACTGGCAGAAGGGAATCACGCGATTCATCTACATCTACATGGGATACTCTGCAAATCACATTTAAGTGCCTGGCAGAGGGTTCATCGAACCACCATTATACTATTTATCTTCCATTGCATTCTCGAATAGCGCGCGGGAAGAATAGCTCCGTTCGAGCTCTGATTTCTAGTATTTCATTATGATGATCATTTCTACCTATGTAAGTGGGAGTCAACAATATATTTTCGCATTAGGAGGAGAATGTTGGCGATTGGAGTTTCGTAAGTGGCCCACGCCGCAGCGATAAGCGCCGTTGTTGTAATGATTGCCATTCCAGATTTTGTATAATTTCCGTAACGCTGTCTCCCTTTTATCGCGACAATACGAAAGAGCTGCCCTTCTTTGGGCTCTTTCGATGTCCTCCGTCAAACCCACCTGATAAGTATCCCACACTGGGCAGCAATACTCCAAAAATGGACGGACAAGCTTAGTGTATGCAGTTTCTTTCGTAGTTCTCTTGCATGTTTTAAGGGTTCTGCCAATAAAACGAAGTCTCTGGTTCGCCTTTCCCACGACATTATCTACGTGTTCTTTCCAATTTAAGTCTGAAGTAATAGTTATTCCTAGGTATTTTATGAAGTTTAAGGCCTTCACTATCGATTGATTTATCTTGTAGACGAAGTTTAACGGATTTCTTTTCGTACTCATGTGGATGACTTCACACTTCTCGTTATTTAGAGTCAATTGCCAATTTTACACCATACTGATATCTTATTCAGATCGTTCTGCAGTTGGTTATGATCTTCAGATGATTCTGCGCGCTCTCGCGTCCTCTCGCTGTTTCCCATCAGTCTTCGAAAAAGGAACGGACGAACTAAGAGGCGAGGGAGCTTGGAACTAGTTCGCGTAGATCGCCGGTGGTAGCGCTCTTCCGAACTAGTTCGTTCGCGAACTACACAAGACTACTTGATATTAGCTGAATTAAGAGATTTTTTTTTTTTTTTGTTCGACTACGTGTGTTAATTGCACTAGGGACGCTGCTTAGGGTTTCCAGATTGAACTCGAGGCAGGCCCGGAGACCAGACGTGCCCCCCTCCCCCTTGGCCAATGACTCACCCCCTCCCCCCACTGCGACCAACTCCCACGTCCAACCAGGATTACACGTAAATTATATATTAAAAAAAGAAAAAAAATGCTGGGGGTGGCCTTCACATGCCGCAGCTGACCGGCCAGGCCGCCAGTTGCTGTGGATCAACAATCGGCACACTTCAGTCGGCGAGGCAGCAGAAGTGGCGGCAGCATCAAAGCTGCTCACATCAACAGCTGCGCCTTCCAAGAGTTGCCGCTTGCGGCTCCGCGCACTGTGAGGGATCGCGCACCACCAAGAAGAGCTTATCACTGGCTCCATGTGAAGGGGCACAGTTACCGTCTGCTCCCTGTTACGACCACTTGCTGCCGCGTAAAGAAGTAAACTTGAGGGCATAAAATGAGCATAGTACTTAAAAAGCGTCGTAAGAAAAACTTAGGATGAAGGTTACATTCAAGCCCGGAGATGAGAGTCACTAGCCCGTAGACCCGCAGAATTCATTCCAAACCCGAGCACTCCGGGCCGCGACCGGAGATCTGGCAACCCTATCGCTGCTGGAACCGTGAGCATACGGCAGAAGATGAACTGTCTTACAACCAGGAAATGAGACGTTACAATTAATTTCTCGTGCCTAATTCGGCGAGCCCATTACAAATATTACTCCGCTGAGGACGCGGCCGGTCATTGTGGTGGGGCCAGGTGGGGTCAGGATTTATTATTTGAGGCGGCAGGTGGGCGCGATTGTTGCCGCGCATTGTTCCGGCACAATGGCGGCGGCTAATTGTCATTCAGCCGCGCTGACTGATGGGAGGCCGGCGGCCGTCTGGGCGCCACCAGCAGCTGGGCACGCGGAAACACTTTGCTCCGGTGGAAGGCGCTTCCCGCAAACCACTTACTGGTGCTTCCGCGTAGCCCCAATCACTGTTTACACAGACCCTCCGTAAGTACGTGGAAGTACTAATGCCTAAATATTCAAGCGGCGGAAATCGTCTTTATAGCATTCTGTGAATACCTACGTTGTGGGGGCGTTATTGTTAAGGCAACGTAGGTGGACTTTAACACAAACGTCCTACAACAAACAAAGGAGTACTCCGTCAAAGTTCAGATATACCTGGAAGTTTCCATGAGAGTCCGCGATAATATCTAACAGGAGAAACTGCCTAACACCGCTCCCCCTCCCCCACCCATACCACCGGATTTTGTTGGAACACAGTGGATAGCCCGTCAAAACTGGACACAGATCAAGCACCAGAATTGGAAGATAGAGTGGAAAAGTGATAGAAACAGTTATAAACGTACTGCATGGAATTAAATAGTAGAATCGACCCGTTCTAGTTAGTTCTGTCATCAGTGTTTAGCAGAGATGTTTGAAATCCCATGTCGAATCTCCCGGAATGAAACTTTTTAATCACAAAATATGGATTGTTCGTCCGTTTTTCAAGTGTCTGATTGATGTAATCCGTGTGCAAGAAAGAGGACTAAGGAAGGATCCCATAATTTGTTCTACTCAAGTAGCTCATGTTATGACTCTTGCGTCCAGTTTTGAAGGGTCTGAAGTCCTTTATCTTATTATACAGGGTGTCTCACGAAAGACGCCTGGGAGAATTCCGCGAGTAGCGCGGCGCGTTTGCCGGCTGCTGCCGCTCCGCCTGCCGGTCGCCGCAGTGCGTGTTCTGGGACACTTGGCAACGGCGCCGAGTCCGGACCTATTGTCGTCAGGTAGAAACACCGCGCTCTAGTGTTCTGTACTGCGTGACAGGGTGTTCGGTTGATTTGTTTTGAGTTTGCTGTCAAATTTCCTTACAGTATGGAATACAACGAGTGTTTCTTGTGCTGAACTATGCAAAAACAGAATCGTATCTGTAATGTCCGCTAGAATTCATAGATGATACGATAGTTTACTGGCCTCCTCGTTCTCCAGATCTAAACCCCTGTGAGTTATATCTTTGAGGAATGTTAAAAGACAAGGAGTATGCAAGCAATCCCCATACACTCGAAGAGATGGAAGACAGGATTCCCTGATTTCGGCAGTCGAAATTCGTCGAGTGTTCGCAAATGTGTTCAAGAGATGTCAAGTAGCTTTTTCCATAGAGGGACATCATTTTCAAAATCTACTATAAATAAAGGTAAGCTTAGATTACTCAGATAGCAATGCTTTCAGACTTTAACTCAGTGTATGCACCCGCGGCACAACAGATTCCGAGAATCGAGCGCTGCTGTGGTCGGGGGATGCTGTGGCGGCTGCCGGGAGCAGTACCGCGCGATCCGCGGACGCCTGGCAGGCGTCTTTCGTGAGACACCCTGTAGTACACAAACCGTTTATTAGCTCACATTTCTGTGAGAGGTGTCTATAACGTGGCATCTATTCACACTTTTCATCACATTTAGCTAGAAACGTTCCAATGTTTGTAAATCTATGGGACTTAACTACTGCCTTTATCAGTTTCTAAGCTTACAAACTACTTAAATTAACTCATGATAAAACACACACACACACACACACACACACACACACACACACACACACATACACACACGCACGCACGCACACACAGACAGACAGACAAAGTGCTGGTGGCTGTCACAAACCGTCTGATAGGGCCGTCTTCCGTGTGTAGAAAGAAACTGCAGCGGTCCTTCCGGGTCTTGTACTAGGAAAAATGGGGCACGTAGGTTTTGAAAAAGAGCCACCTGTGAAGTGGACATCTCGCGCCAGGAGGTCGGATACCGAAGAGGGCAGTTTGGTCAGATAGATTTACAAATATTTTTTGGACTTTCGGATATATACGCAGGTTGAAATTTTCTGTATCATTTTTTTATTACTAGCATATGATGAACCGGTCAGAAAAGGTGGCGTGTGCGAATCTCGTTTCAACCTGGTTTTATATATATATTCTGACGATGTTCCTCAGCAGTTTACTCCGAAACTGATCCAAATTAAATATTTGTATACCCTACAATTGCGTTGCATTTGCAGATTTGTCATGTCGTATGTTTTTCGTCGCACGTCGTGAATCAACAAACTTTGAACGCGACGTGGTAACTGGAGGTAGACTAATTGGACACTGCATTTCGGAAGTCGTTAGACGATCAATATTTAGTGATCGTATTGTCATGAGTGTGCTGAGAAAAACAAATTTCAGGAATTTCCGTTCACGACGGCGAAGGAAGTGGCCATCTGCTTGCATTTTATGATGCAGAGCAGCGGTGTTCGCATAGAGTTCTCAATGTAAACCCAGAACGATCACCACGAAACAACCGCGGAAATCATTCTGCGCCATACTACAGCCTAATCAGTTTATAGTGCCGCGTAGGTTAGCATTAATGAGAAGAAGAATGTGCCGTAGACAGCTTGATCATAGAAACAAGGCGTTAATGGACTCAATGTGCCACTGCTAACATGACATGGCCTGCAAAGGGTCTTATTTGTTCGTGGGAATATCAATGAATTTATGCGCTGATAGCTTATGGTACGGTTCTTGAGTGGCACTGGTCCCATAAAGCCAAGTAATCAATGATTCGATGCGCTAATGGTATGGACACAATGTAAATTCCGTTTCCACATGGAAGGATTGGGTCCTATGGCTCAACTGAACCGTTAATTGACTACTTCGCAATAATCGCTCGTGGACTTCGTGTTGCCATGCTTGCTGCAATTTTTTTGAACGACAGCGCGCCATATCATCGTAAAACAGTTGTTGATGATTAATTTGAAGAACGATCAGGATAATTCTAGTGATTGATTTGAGTACTCATATCACCTGACACGGATTCCTTCAAACACATATGGGACATAAAAGAAAGGTGACCCTCGCCCGGAAATTTTGCAATGTCATCATAATGAATGGCAGCAGAGGCAGCATGGATGAGTATTCCAGTAAGGAACTTGCAACGACTTGTTCACTCCACGCCACATTGACCTGCTTCACTTCGCCGGGCACAAACAGGTCCGATACCGCATTAGAAAGCATCGTATAACCTCGCCGTAGGTCATTCCGAACGGCGCTCCGCACTGTTACGGCTAATCCTGTAGCACTACGTATGAGGTAGAGTATCATAACATCTCTGATTAATATCAAGAAAAATTTCAGCATTGGACATAAATTAACATTTATTTTCTTATTGCAAATCGATTTCGACTGTGGGATAAACATCCTAAGTGCAACTGATATTAAAAGCACAAGGGAAGTAGAAACAGGCAGTAATACAAATATGACTTACGTAAGTACTTCATCTGTTTTACATACCATGCACAATCGAATTGATACATTTCTGTTGTTAAATGTCAAGCTTCAAGGCATAGCTACAAAATATAGAAGATATTCCAGAGTCAGGTGATGCCTGTTGGTCCTGACATCTATATACATCCATGGTTTTATTGGTGTCATTTATTTATTTGCAATAATGAAAATTCAAAACAACGTAAATGATAAGTCATCAGAAATATTGCAATAATGAAAATTCAAAGCAACAAATAAATGACTGACAGCAATAAAACCATCGATGTATATGGATGTCAGGACCAACAGACATCACCTGACGATGGCGCTAAAAGCCGAAATAGTCCTTTAGTGTAATAAAATAATTATATTTAAAGCAGCATTTAGGATTTATTGCATAATGTCTTAAACTAATAAATGTTAATTTACGACCAATTCTCAAACTTCATTTGATATTTATCATCTTATGATCGTGGTGCACCCCACTACTAATTGGAGTCTTCATTTCAGCTTTAATGTTATTCTTCGTTGATGTGTATTGTACGTACTATTTCACACTCTGGTGTGAAATGTAAAACATTGCATATGCCAGCTAAATATGAATGAAATAAAACGCAATTTGCGATGTTATGGCTTCACTGTATGAGGTTTAGATGGAATACCAAAGTGTGGCGAATGAAAATTTGTGCTCGACCGGGATTCGAACTCGGGATTTCCTGCTTACTAGGCAGCCGCGTTGACCACTCCGCCACCGAGGACACAGTGACCAGCCCGACTACAGAGGACTCTTCCCTGCACGTCTCCCGCCACACACAAATCTCCATTCGCCACGCTGTCTCTTTACTATATCACAGCCTATTTATTCTATATGCTCGCAGCCACAATACTATTCCCGCATCAGGGAGAAAAGACCATGAGGTATCGAGACATAATTAATTGTCGTCAGGAGCCCAGCCTCGGCTTGTATAGAATTATATATATATATATATTTTTGACGAATTACAGCTTTCAAATGAATGAAATAAATCGCAATTTGCGATGTTATGGCTTTACAGTATGAGGTTTAGATGGAATACCAAACTGTGGCGAATGAAGTGAATGGCGGGAATACAGTATTGTGGCTGCGAGCATTATAGAATAATTAGGCTGTGGTACAGAAAAGAGACAGCGTGGCGAATGGAGATTTGTGTGTGGCGGGAGACGTGCAGGGAAGAGTCCTCTGCAGTCGGGCTGGTCACTGTGTCCCAGCCTCGCCGTCGCTTTTGTGTCTCGTTTCCGTCGTAGGTGTCGGTAGACGAGTAGAAAGAGTCCGACACAGGAATAAGGATGCACGCTTGTGCAGGTACGGAGGTGAGCAGCCAGTGGGACAGCAGAAACTAGAAACACTAGAGTAAATTAGAACGAGATATATATTGCACAGAATTTATACAATACTTAACTTTTACATAGTTCAGTATTGCAGAATGCTGATACATAGTTGAGCTAGAGGCCTGCCTAGTGCCTATCCGATGGCCAAGTCTTCACTGGTGCCTATCTGATTCCGAAGTGTTAACTGGTTCCTATCTCAGTCCCAAGTGAACGATGTCGTTCAGTGGTGGCCACGAGCGGAGTTGTAGCAGAGGGCGCTCTTGGCTGACGTCGTAAGAACGCCGCGCCGTGCGTGCATGGCGGCGCGCGGCGAAAGTAGGTGGCGTGCACTTTAGACTTGTGCGACACCACAGTCAACGTGTCTGCCTAGTAAGCAGAAGATCCCGGGTTCGAATCCCGACCGGTCACAAATTTTCATTCGCCACAGTTTGGTATTCCATCTAAACCTCATACAGTGAAGACATAACATCGCAAATTGCGATTTATTTCATTCATTTGAACGCTGTAATGCGTCAAAAATATATACATTCCGGCTAAATATGTTTGAATTCCATCGTAACATGTACTGTACCACGCTGTGCTAACGAGCGGTATGCAGAACTGCTTCGTAGTACTACAAAGGCCATCAGAGCGGCTATTGTCTGACTCTTACGTGTAGTTCATGGGGAGGACGTCCCGCCCTGTTGTTCAGCTTCCGCCGTGCAGACGGTCGGCGCCAGGTGCCAGGTGCGCTGCTCGGCCACGCGCCGCCCACACCTGCCGCGGCTTCTTGTGGGTTCCTCCCCCCCCACTCCTCCTCCAGCTGCCCCCCTACCACCCCCACCACTACACGCCGCACGCGCCTCGCCAGCTCATCTGTTCTGCCCCTTGACTGGTTCCACCTGCCTCCGCTGGCCCTCGGGTGTTTAATTTCAATGCTCGTCCTCTTGGCCGCAGCGTTTTTTCAAAGGCGACAGATGAACGACTCATCGTTGCTTTATTTGTCTGGGCAGTTCTTTTGTAACAGCGAATATGGCAGGTGAACAGCCTCTTATTAAATGCCGGTGTCTCAAGAGGCGGTCGGGCGGAAGTGGCCACGTGGTCTAAGGCGCCTTTCTACGTGTTGCGCCGCGGCAGAATTCCGTATTTGCGCGAATATAGGCCGCGTGCGAATATAAGCCGCACCAAAATTTTTGACACGAGATTATAGAAAAAGAAGTCTCGAGTATAGGCCGCAGATATAATAATATTTGCGTAATCGAACTTTTTACGTAATCGGAGACACATTGTTAAAGAAAACATTTTATATTCTCAATTAAGTCGACACAAATATGGAAAACTGTAAAGCAACGAATAAGAAAGCGAGATGACAGGCCGATTAGGACGCACCAAGTGAGGTGACGGCGAATCAAGGCGTGTCACTGGGCGTTGTATAGCGTAGGCGTGTGCTACGGAGACATCGCGTTTTTTCGGCCTGTGTGTGTGTGTGTGTGTGTGTGTGTTTCTGTGTGTCTCACGATGTTTTAGATTGTAAGTGGTAGCAGGAAAAAAAAACCGAACCGCGGAATGTAAGCTGCAGTCACAGTAACGGACATGGAAAGCGGGAAGTTGGACGTAAATTTGACGCTGTCCAAAAAATGTTTCCACGCTTGTGTGTGAGGACAAACTATTAAATTGTTCGAAGAGTCGTGCGTTTCGAGGGCTAATATGTAAATATCCCCATGTAGAAAAATTCTTCCTTGACACCGTAATTCGAAAAAGGAACTGTGAGTTTGCTGCTACAACAGAAGTGATTCAGTTGATGGGTGTGTGTGTTTGTCCTTAGGTTAGTTTGCCTAGGTTTATGTAGTTTGTAAGCTACGGACTGATGACCACGCAGTTTGGTCCGTTAGATTTACAAACATTTGAATATTTAATTCAGTTGCAATTCTGCAAAATAGTCCATGTACATCGTTTCATGGAAATTACCCCCAACGAATGTCAATCTAGTGGATCCGGTCGTAGTAAAATACTTTATTTTAAAATGTAGCATTTGAACTGAACATCGGTATAAGCTACACAAATCAGTTGTTCCGCTATCTTAACGTCCCATCACTCACGGTAGGATTTACCATAGCAACGTAAACGTCACGGTAAGATCTCTCGCGATACACACTAAACCTTTATCGCGAAAACTAGCTCCATTGACTACATCAAATTAAAATCATTTCTGAGCTTAGGAAGTGTATGTAACGTACTGCTTTTGTTTAAGGCCGCGCGGACGTGTTAAAAACAGTCGTCTGCTAATGTTGGCTGCTGTACAGAATGACACCATTCGATTTGTATCGAAATATCGACTTCCAGAAATTGCCGCGTTGTTTCCGTGAACGTGTACAAAAACGTAGATGCAGATCTGCGGAACAGTTACTGTAGCAATTTTGAAGACTACCTAGTTTATTACGTTTCTCAAAGCAAAATAAACGTGAGCGTTTAATTTTTAAAAGTAGTGACTTTGAGAAGAGGAGGGGTGGGGGAGGGTGAGGATTAAATCTCAATTATACGCAGATTCACGATTTTATAAGCCAAAATTTGTAAAAAAAAATAGGGTAGCCTATATTCCAACACTGAGGCGCCCTGCTTCGATGCGCACGACCGTTCGCCGTCGGTGATTCGAGTACTCCCTCGGGCATGGGTGCCTGTGTCGTCCGTAGCATAAGTTACCTTAAGATAGTTTAAGTACTTTGCGAACCAAAGGACTAATGACGAACGTGGTTCCTTAGGTGTACATACATGTGAACATTTTTGATATTGCAGCGTGTTGCGCGGTCGCTCCCCGTCTGTGCTTCAAATCCTCCGTCGGACATCGGGTGTTTATTGCTCTTCGCATGTTGGTTTCAAAATGTTCAAACGTTTGTACAGCTGTTGGACAAACCTGCAGTGATCATCAGTCCCTAGATTTACAAACTACCTGAACTAAATTACGCTGAATACAACGCACACACACACACATACACACACACACACATGTCCGACGGAGGTATCGAACTCCCAACAGGGAGGAAACGCGCGCTCTGTATGCAGGGAACACATTAAACATAACAAGGCATGAGAGCAACCGGGTCTTGTTTAAGTGAAATGTCTTCCCTGTATATCGAAACGTTACTACCGCTAGCACCAGTTTATAAAATGTTTAAAATATTCTGAAGCCACTGGATTAGAGATCACATATGCATCAGCTATCATTACAGTAACTTGGTTTTCTTCACAGTATTACAATAAACTGTTTTGTTTTTAAATTTTATGGGTGTTTTATTATATTGACGATGAGACCCACAGTACTGTACCGATCTGAAGATGGGTAGAATGTAGCCGGAAACTAGTCATCTCATACAAATCAAACAAATTTCTCTACTAACTTAAGTGTGATGTTTTCAAGCCTTCATATATAATACGGAAGACCGCTGTCTCCTCAGTTGACAGTATCAACAACCACATTAGTTTAAATAATTTTTAAGTCTATATACCGATTAGCTCCGTAGTTTGGTCCCTCAGCCATATAGCCATTTTAACATAATTTTAGAATCTCATATTTTACAAGAATTGCAATAAAAATTTCACATGAGGCGTAGGAATTGCAGATGGCCGGCCGCGGTGGCCGAGGGGACTGAGACGCTTCAGTCACGGTCTGCACGGTCACTACGGTCGGGGGTTCGATTCCCCCCTCGGGCATGGATATTTGTGCCGTCCTTAGTCTTAGTTAGTTCATAAGTAGTTTGTAAGTTTAGGGACTGATAACTCCGTAGTTAAGTCCCATAGACTTTACAAACATTTGAGCATTTCAATTGCAGATGAGAACGTTTCATGCTGATTTTCAAAACTTCCACCACCAACTTCAGTGCAAATTTGACTTCTGTTGATAACATCACTTGTATCTCTTCTGAGGTTGTTTTAGCGCCGAGGGCTGAATTGTTGATATACTAACCATCAAATCGGCTCTCGTGTTCCCCTCCCCTACCCTCCCTTCACACACACACACACACACACACATACACACACCTTTTTAAACTTCGTCACTTTCCAACATACTTTGGTGGTCAAGAAAAATGTCAAATTTACCGATCCATCTCCTGAGGAATATTAGGTACAGATGATGTATCGCTTGACAACTAGAATGTCCAGGAGCACCATCATGGTGGAAGAAGATACGCATTATTGTAACCAAAGGACTCTCTTACAACAATCCTAGAAGCTGATTTCAAGAAAGGTGAGATAATGGAGTTCTGGAGGACGATATGGTAAATCAACAGGCGCGATCAACTGATTCTATATCAAGCCGCAGTACACATTTTCAGAAAATTGATCTAGAAAATATGTCTGCACAATGGTTGGAGCCTTTTCTTCGTACCGCTAATGTGAATTACAAGTGTTGAAACACGCCGTCACGAATGAAAGTGTCTTCACCGTTCAAGGAGAAAAATGTGCTTACTTGTCGATTTTTAATTTTAAAATGATAAAATTACAAGCTTCTATTTCCGCACGAACATGTTGAATAAGGTGTAACGTATATTGGTAGGAAACACATATACGTAATGGCTGCCGTACTCTTGGACGTGGAACACCGACAGGGGGAGAAATTCTCTTGTGCTTGGTAAAGGAATTCGTCTTCTACTGATAATACAACAATTAAACTGACTCTATATATTATGAACCTCATACCATGAAACTAAATTGAATTGTTCTATAGTGATAACTTGAAACAGAAAATACTTAATTTCAGCCTTTTAAACGCAATTTAACAGTAATACAGTGCTATAACCTTCAATATTCCAGAGATTGTCACGTAATGTTAAGACAGCTTATTCACACACACACACTCTCACTCACTCACTCAATCACACACACACACAGACACACACACACACACACACACACACACACATACACAAACACACGTACACAAAACCACGTACACACACACACACACACACACACACACACACACACACACACACACAAAGACATTACCTACAGTATCTTGAAAACAGTTTGATATTGGAATTTTCCATATATAGCTGATAAAAGAAGATATAACAATGTAAACTGGTCGTAACACACTTTGCGTAATCAGCTTCATTAGGTAAATGATTTTAAAACTTATTATTTCACTGAGACGCCTCATATGGATTACGGCCAATTTTGTCATTTGAAGTAAATTAATTATATGTTAGAGTATTTATAACTTAGAAAATTACCATAGAATCCAAAATAGATCAGAATGTGTAAACATGCCTTTTAAGTTTTCAAATTCACGTATTAGACTGTTTATAAACATAACACTCAATGTCACAAGGTTTAAATGATTCTTAAGGTCATATTAGCTGATTTCAAGTTAAAATTCAATATTTGTATATGTAATTTAGTCCAAAGATGACAATACATGATTCTGGTATTTTAATAATAGCGAAGTGTCATGAACCATGGGTCAGTTGACGTTTTGACACAGTACTGTTGACACGCAGCGTTAGTTAGTACAAATTCCAATGTACTTAAGAAGCTGACGTCTGTATACTTGTAAATCTGTGAGCCAAGATGGTAGATTTATGTCAAAGTGTTTATTTTGTGCATCGAAATTAAAGTGAAATAAAGTAAAATTTTTCGTGGCTATTACTTAAACATCATTTTATGTTTAAAATCTGGACCTTTTCCAACGCTAAAACCTCCTACGAAGAAAATGAGACCAAGTGAACTAATAATTATTTCATCTGGAAGCTGCTGAAATGCTATAGCATTTAATTACCACCAAATGTTAATTGTGCCATCTTTGTCGTGGTTCTGACAACACGAGCACGACTGGACAACTGTCTATGTATTGTTATGGGTAGCTGTCACGCTGTACACTTCAACAACACGCTGTTCATTCACACGTTCAGAAACGTTTATGTGACGTCTACACACTGTCCTAATGTAACGGGTTTATTGTAAATGCAAATAAGAAGACCCAGCAATTGCATAAATGAAATACACTTCACTCGGATTTCGACATCAGCAAGTGGGTGCTCATCATAAGTAAAGGTAAGGCAAAGCAGTCAACAATTCTAAGATTGGTTTGAACACCACAGTGCTTTACTAGGCATGGTCATGTTTGGAGGTGGCATGCCCTTGCCTTCCTACGACCTTCGAACTGACTTACCCAGCTACTTATATGGGTACTTGCAGTTTAACGTGCGTTCCGAACCACGGTGTTATTCGGTATTTTTCACATGAGGAATACTGCCACAGGTGAAAGAAGTGGAAAGTGACAGATAAAAATCCTAGGACCTGGCGGGGATCGAACCCTTGACCTTCGGATTCATAGTCTGGCACTCTAACACTGTGCAACCGAGGCACACCACTGATAAAATTATAACGTGTATAAAATTAGAGCATACTTTGCTTAAGTCGCATAAAATAACACCACATTTGTAAATACTTAAAACGTTAATGCCATGCACGTTTATGTAAATAAGGAACAGCAGAAGACCAATAACACTACCCTGCGGAACGCTCGATATCAGCTATGTTTTATTCGATGCCTTACCATCGATTACTACAAACTGTGTTATCTCTGACAGGAAATGTTAAAATGTTTGTTAAGCTTATGGGACTTAACTACGGGGTCATCAGTCCCTAAACTTACAAACTACTTATGAACTACTTACGAACTAGGACGGCACAAATATCCATGCCCGAGGGGGGATTCGAACCCCCGACCGTAGTGGCCGTGCTGACCGTGACTGGAGCGCCTCAGTCACCTCGGCCACCGCGGCCGGCACTGACAGGAAATACCCTATCCAGTCGCGAATTTGGCGTGATATACTACGACCACGAAATTTTATTAAAAGCCGTTTGTGAGGCACGGTTTCAAAAGACTTCTGAAAATAAAGAAATACGGAATTAATTTAAGATCCCTTGTGCATAGCACTCATCACTTCGTGCGAGTAAAGAGCTAGTTGTTTCGCATGAACGATATTTTCTAAATCCTTGTTGATCTTGGGTCAATACATTATTCTGTTCGAGATAATTCATAATATTTGAATACAGGATCTGTTCCAAAACCGTGCTGCAAATGACATCAATGAAATAGGCCTGTAGTTAGGGAGCACTCCTACTGCCTTTCTAGAATATAGGTGTGACCTGTGCAACTTTCCCGTCATTTGGTACAGATCGTTCTTTGAGAGAGCGGTTGAATATGGCTGTTAAGTAAGGAGCTATCGCTTCAGCATAATCCGGTAGGAAGCTAATGGGTACACGGTCCGGACAGGAAGACTTGTCTTTTAAGTGATTTATATTGGTTCACTACTCCGATAATATCTACATCAACGTTACTAATTCTGGCTTCTGTTTATAATTCGAAATCTGGAATATTGGTTTCATCTTCTTTGGTGATGAGTTTCTAAAAGCTATGTTTAGTAACTCTGCTTTAGCAGCATCGCCATTACTAACACGTAGTGAGGGTATTGTTTGTGTTTTGCACCTTATATATTTAATATATGACCAAAATCTCTTTGTGTTTTCAGTCAAATTTCGAGAAATAGTTCCGTTGTGATAAGTGTTGTAGGCATCTCGCATTCAGATCCTCGCTAAATTTCTAGCTTCTGTGTAGGATCACCAATTCTGGGTATTTTGAGTTCGTTGCCTTTTCCGTTGCTTCTACAACTCCAATATCACATTCTTTAATAGACACCACTTTTATTTTCTCCCTCGTAAAGTTCGCTATTTGAAAGTGCAGACGGATGTCAATGTGTTACGTCTTCGATTGACAGCAGTCTGTAGACGCCAACTTTATTCCGGGTAATGGTCAGACGTATCAAAAATATAAGAACTGAAATATAATCTCAAGAACTTGCGATTTTATAAACATTAATCAGAAATTTCTACTCAGCTAAAGGTATAGTTGTGACCATCCTAACGAGTCATCGTTTTGGAAGGCATACTTCCTGGTTCTTTGTGTTTTCCTCAGGTTCGGAGAGTGGAACGACAGTAATACGCTTGCGAAAACTGTTGGGAATGGAGTTGGTAATAAAGACATTATGAATTAACACTTCATATGTTTCCGTGCTGCATTTCATGGTGTTTCACGTAATATCACTTGAACTATTTGTCGTTCTATAACTGAAAGATTCTCACCGATATATATGCTACCGTCTGTAAAATACGTCGATGACAGAGTTAGTATTAAACGTGTAATAAATGGAATCCCGTCAGGGATAGGGCGGATTTTCATGACCTGAAGATCACGCGCTGCCTCCACGAACTGCCCCCATTCCCTCCCGTTTTGCGCCCGGTTCCTCCAGGTGATTTCAATCCTGAAGGCTGCCAGGTTCTTCTCCAGGTCGTCCATCCAGTGCCACCTTGGTCGTCTAGTGGATCGTTTGGAGTTTGGTTTCCCTTCTATTGCCATCTTCGCATGTCTTACTTCTGGCATACGGCCTACATGGCACATCCAATGCACTCTCTTGACTTTTATCTTCTGTAAGATTATTGGCTGTCGCATCAGAAGGTAGATTTCCTATAGGTCCTCCTCCTCCATTCTCCGTGATCTCAAATTGGTCACTATATCTTCTTCATTACTTTTCGTTCAAATATCAATGGGTTTTCGTTGTCTCGTTTAGTCATGCTCCACGTTCATCAACCGTACATATCAGCGTGTTATAGATTTTCACCTTAGTGTTCACTAAAACTGATTTAGAGCCGAGCGTCTCTTTGAGGGAGTACATGAATTTCATTCCCACTGCTATTCTTTTCTTATGTCCATTCTCACAAAAATAAAGCAAAAAATAATGCTAGCATTTTTCAACTGAATACTGGAGGACATGTCCGAAAGTATAGACACCACGCCAAAATAATAAGTATTTCGATGCGACGACAGCGTCAGCTTCAATTACTTCAGCGCAGATGCGGTCATAGTACGTTCGACCTCGCACGGAAATCTATAATGGCGAGTGTAAGAGGGTATGAATGATAGGGGCGCTACGGCCATAGCGTGCAACTTATGGGAATTTGAGACGGATGGGAGGCGAGCACGGGTGGCCAAGTGGTTAAGGCGACCGCTGGCCCAAAGTGGGAGACCCAGATTCGATTCCCGGTCCGGCTCACATTTTCACTTGTCGCCATTGTTTCATTTCAATGCCCTAAAGCAGCCTGTCAGTCCTTTCCTTCCTAATCCTTCTTCCTTCCTCTCCTTTATCATTAATTTGCAAATGCAAATTGGCTGCGAAGCTGGTGTGGTGCCTGTTCTTTCGGATATGTCCGTAGGAACAGACACCACAGCAAAATAATAAAAATTGTGTTAATATATGTTTAGTAATGTTCTATAGATGAGGTGTCTGCACTCATAAAAGCTTTGAACATTTTTAAAATTTATTAATGTAATCTAAAAATGTTTCTTTTAATCTTGTGTGGGTTGTAATGTTAATAATTTTGAGATTATTGTAATAGCTTTATAGAGGATTTGGCTTAGGGATTATATAAAATGTATGAGTAATGTAAAAGCCTGCGGGAAGAACTAAAAATACGGAGGGAGCATGCGTGAATGGAAAAGGTGGGAAAGCGCTCCAAAAGCAACGCTGTTGCGCGCTACGAACATTCCAGTTGAGAGAGTAGTGTCTGAACCTCCGTGTAGCTGAGGCAGTGTTTCATCAGGCCAATACTGCAGGATTTTATGGAAATGGCCTCGGATGGCGAACGCTGGTAATTGTTGGCAATGGGGCAAATTGGTGGCTTAATTGTTTTAAATTTCCGTCGCTAAGAAGATTGCGAAAGCCACAGCATTGTATGAATCCATACTTGTACGACTACACAACGGCGAACCACGCACCTGCTCTTCTCTGCGAACACAGCAAATGCAATCTTTATTACTTTTGTAAGCTAGAGACTCACCTTTGTATGTATTATGAATAACAACCCATTTTAACCTGTGTTCCACCCTTCATTTTTCTAAGTCACTCACCTACGTAGGTGCCTAACCTTATAAATGCAAAAGTTTACCCGAGTATCCTAAATATTCATTAATGCAGTGCAGAAACTGATTTAATTCCTTATAATTGCATTCTCAAAAAATTGTATGAATTTTATCAGACAGTTTACATAGAAGTTTGTTACTAAATTTTGGTAGCAAGTAGTTAACTAAATCAAAAATCAGATGATAGCTAGAAGTTTTCATAACAATCTTGGCATGTAAGCTATTCAAAGACAATGCCAGATTTATGAAAAATCAGCAATTTAGTTAGTTTGTACAATGTGCTTTTTACTGCTTACTGATTTAGACAGTAGATTTAGACAGTAGCTTACTCTGTTCAGATTTTATATATCAGTGTAGACTTTTCTACTTTACAAATTAACTATCCTAGAGTCATTCGATTTTACTGAAAGGTAAAAATAAAATTAAACTGCAACTGGCCGGCCGCGGTGGCCGAGGGGACTAAGGCGCTCCAGTCACGGTCTCCACGGCCACTACGGTCGGGGGTTCGAATCCCTCCTCGGGCTGGATATTTGTGCCGTCCTAGTTCGTAAGTAGTTTGTAAGTTTAGGGACTGATGACCCCATAGTTAAGTCCCATAGACTATACAAACATTTGAACATTTTTGAAACTGCAACTATTTAGCCTGAAAGTCATCTTATTTGGATAAAATGAAAAGGTCTGTCCCATACAAGTAAATTATTAATGTAGGAAAAGTGTTCTATTACTAAAGCACATAGTCTATATGAAGATATACATTTGTCATCCATTGATACAAACAAGTTTGCTAGTTTATTTGTATGCTGACAATTTAGGCCTAGAATATGCAAAGTTTGATATTTCCTACAAACCGCTTAGACTTACCCCCAAATATTTGGTACACCATCTTAAGAGCAGGTATATAATTTTCACTTTCTTAATTCAACCATTTACCATACAAATTAATTATTGTCAATCTTAATGTCATAACAGAGTGCATATTTGGATACTGACAGCCTTTGTTCTTTTGTATGTCTACTCCGAAGTTAAAAAAAAAAAAAAAAAAATGTTCACGTAGTTGATGCTACTGCTTATAAAATCATTTGAAACATTAATTTGACTATATAGGTTGGCGATCGTATTTATTATTAAATTTCTTGGTACCTCAGTAAAAAGAAACATTAATTTTCACATCAGTAGTGTAAAGTTGTAAAGTTTTCATTTGCATGAAATCTTTGAGAGACGAAACATAAGGTTTGATGCCATTATCCATTAGTAAGCACACGGTAAACCTCTCGGAGGAGCACCTTACTGTTAGGAAATTTGCGTAATCGTGGGAAGCGGCTGGGAATGTTGCGGTAAGTGAAACTTTAACGATGTAAACTTATTGCACGTAACTTGTCGTTTTCTGTAGATTACTTCTGAGTATTCTTGATAACAGGAGCGTTGCAAACTGATAATGTAATGCCTGTTTGAGAATCACATTGTCGCTTGTATGGAAAAGATCAATATCAGTGGACCAGTGGATATAAACTAGCTGAACGTGTAAGTAAAGATAATAAGGTAAGCGGTGGAGTTGCCATTTATGTCAAAAGGTTCCACTGTGTGTAAAATTTAGAACAAATGTTTTGTGTAGAGCAACCCATTGGAGCAAGTGCCCGCCAGCTTAAACTCAATGATACTCTTACAATTGTGACAGTGTATAGGTCCCCTTCAGGAAACTTCCAGTTATTTCAGGGAAACTTGGATGCCTTGTTGCATTATCTGTCAGATATGGGGAAGCAAATTATTATTTGTGCTGAATTTAATGTTGCTTCACTGAAAGAGTGTAGGAAGAAAGACATTCCTACTAGGGTGGTAAAGGATAGCAGCACAGTGATAGATAACGTTTTTATAGTCCAAGGTAAGTTTAGTAACGTAAATGTTTGTCGTGTTGAGTATGGTCTTCTGTTCATGGTGCACAGCTGTTTACACTATGACATAGCTCCGTTCAGGAATTTGAAACAGTCCTCCAGAGTTGTGCACTCAATTAATGATTTAACAACTAGAAATTTCAAAGAAAGTCTATATCAATTAGACTGGGATGACCTTTATAAGGAACCTGATGCTAATTTAAAATATAACTTATTTCACGATACATTTGAAAACTGTTTTCCCAAGAAATTAGTGAAATATAAATGTAAGAAACCGTGCGAAAAACCATGGTTTATTGAAGGAATTTCTTGTTACCGGGAAAGGAAACTATATCGATCTACAAGAAACAGTAATTATCCAGAAACAATCAAATATTCTAAAAAGTACTGTGCTGCATTAAGATAAGCTATTAATGCAGAAACATGTGCATAATGTCCGAGATTAGTTCATTGGGAATATTATTAAATGGTAGACAAAGAAACAAAGAGCTAGGGAAGACGGTATTACCATCAAATTAAAAGTTTACTAAAAAACATTAGAAGTTGAAAACATTGTTACTGATTAGTTTTTAAATGTTGTTGATAAAATAGTGACAATGTTCGTTAGAAGTAGCCAGACAGTTAATAGTGACAATGTTCGTCAGAAGTAGCCAGACAGTTGATGGAAGAGGCCATACGTACTCAGTTTGATACAATTCAAATTCCACACATCTCGCCCTCAGAAATTAGGAAAATAATAAACTCTCTCAAGAGTAAAGGCTCACGCGGAATTGATGGCATTGCCAGTAGAGTAATCAAAGCTTGTTCGCAAGAGATAAGTAGGATTCTTAGCCACATATGTAACAGCTCTTTACAGGAGGGTATTTTCCCTGATAGACTGAAACATGCTATCGTTAATCCATCGCATAAAGAAAGCGCATTTGTCTGATGTCAACAACTACCGCCTAATCTCACTTCTGTCAGCTTCATCCAAAATTTTTGAAAAAGTTATGTATTCTCGAGTAGCTTCACATATTAGCAAAAATAAAGCTCTAACAAAATGGTTTTCAGAAAAGCTTTTCAACAGATTGTACTATATATACCTTCACTGATGAAATATTAAATGCTCTGAATATCTGGACATCACCCGCTGAGATTTTTTTGTGATCTCACAAAGGCTTTTGATTGTGTAATTCATGAAATTATTCTAGATATGTTTAAGTATTGTGATATTAGTGGGATAGTGCACAAATGGTTTAAATCATACCTCACAGGAAGAGTGCGGGGATTTGAAATTAGCAGTTCAAATGTTATGTCACAAACAGCTAGCTCCTCTAAAAGGGAAGCTACAACAATGGCGTCCCACAAGGCTCGGTCTTGGGTTCTTTGTTGTTCTTAATATATATTAAAGACCTGCTATTCTATATTTACGAAGATGCTGAGGTATGTTCATATCCCTGACGATAACAGTACAGCTATCACGCCCAACAAACATGAATTAAATGATGAAATTGTAAACGATATACTTGAGAAAATTATTTAGTTGTTCCCTAAAAATCAACTTTCTTTAAACTTCAATAAAACCTAGTGTATAGAACTTCGCACTAAAAGGCATGACACCATTAATAAATATTGACATTGAACAGAAATTTGTAGCTAAGGTAGAATACTGAAAAATTTTATGTGTTTGTATTGATGAGAGATTGTATTCGAAGAGACACATTTAAGATGTGTTGAAACGTTCAGTTCAGCTACTTATACTATCAGGGTCATTGCAAAATTTGGTGATATACATCTAACTTACCTACTTTGCCTATTTTCATTTGGGATCATATGGGATCGTATTCTGTGGCAATACAAGACTGAGTACAAATGTTTTCATTGCCCAAAAGGGTGTAATCAGAGTAATTACTGGAGCAGTTGTAGACACGTTCCACATCATTCCAAAATGTCGTATTTCTGATCTATGAAACAAGTATTAATCTAATCTAGTGTAACCTAATCTAACCAGTTGCCAAATTGTATCTGCATTTGGATCACACCTCCTTGACCGTTTTGCAGAGAGTGGCGCTGTATTGCACCGCATTCATTTTTAATAAGATGGCACAAATATTAAAAAGACTTACCAGTAATCCATGCACTTTCAAGTCTAAACTGCAGAGTTTACTCAGGACTAACTCTTTCTATTCTGTCGAGGAATTCCTGGGAAAATAATAAGAAAATTTACTTTCTGTGTTTCATTATTGTTACTATACGTTCCACTTTGTCAGTTACTACTCCTTTGTTACAGTCTGCTGTACTTTTTGAATAAAACACACGAGATGAATGTATAATATTCTGCATATTTGTTGCTTTTACTAACCGTTTTTAGTCTGTTATGTCATCATCAGGTAAAGATGAAAAATATGGGACGTAGAATATATAAAAATGGCGGGGGGGGGGGAAATTGGATCCTGGCACGGTCTGCCCAATAAAAGAGGCATGGAATAAAAATGGAAAGTATTCGTTGGGAGAGGAGAGGTCACAGATTGGTGTGGCTGACTCTCAAATCCTTATAATTCCGTATTACTTACAATTAGTTAGTAAGGATTTATCACCTGATTGTGGACTTCCATTAGTAAAGTACAATACTGAAACAGTAACGCCCAGGATAATCTGATACACTGCTGCTGCCAGTTACTAAATCGACATTCACCCCGCTAAAATATGTAACTGGATTCTAACTTATGAATGATATTCACGATAACACATTTGAGTACAAATTGATTATATATTCAAATAAATAAATAAATGTTAAAATATTTGTGGAGGTTATGGAACTTAACTGCGGGGTCACCAGTCCCTAAACGTACAAACTATTTATAAACCACTTCATACAAAAGACAACACAAACATCAGTACTACTGAGATATATATCAGCCTCTGCGCTCCTGGCAGATTACAGCCTAACGACCTCATACAGTTCTGCAATGACAGCATGTCATTCTCAATGAAGAGAAGTCTTCCGAAATAAGAGTGATGTGAGGGTTGCCACAGGGAATCGTCTTGGGACCGTTGCTATTCACAATATACCTTGTATAAATGACCTTGCGGATGACAATGGAAGCTCACTGAGGCTTTTTCCGGATGATGCTGTAGTATGTAGAGAGGTTGTAACAATGGAAAATGGTATTAAAATGCAGAAGGATCTGCAATAACTAGACGCATGGTGTAGGGAATGGTAATTGAATCTCAATGTAGACAAGTGTAATGTGCTACTAATACATAGAATGAAAGATCCTTTATCATTTAGCTACACTATAGCAGGTCATCAACTGGAAGCAGTTAATTCCAGAAATTATCTGGGAATAGGCATTAGGAGTGATTTAAAATGGAACGACCATATAAAATCAGTCGTCGGTAAAGCAGATGCCAGACTTAGATTAATAGAAAGAATCCCAAGGAAATGCAGTACGAAAACAAAGGAAGTGGTTTACAGTATAGTTGTTCGCCCACTGCTTGAATACTGCTCATCGGTGTGGGATCCGTACCAGGTGGGATTGATACAGGAGGTAGAGAAGATTCACCGGAGAGCAGCGCGCTTCGTTACAGGATGATTTTGTAATCGTGAAAGCGTTACGGAGATGATCGATAAACTGCAGTGGAAGACTCTGCAGGAGAGACGCTCTGTCGCTCGGTACGGGCTTTTGTCGAAGTTTCGAGAACATACCTTTACTGAGGAGTCTAGCAGTATACTGCTCCCTCCTACGTATATCTCGCGAAGAGATCATGAAGATAAAATCAGAGAGCTTAGAGCCCACACAAAGGCATACCGAAAGTTTTCTTTCAGCGAACAATACGAGACTGGTTGCTTGCGGAGTATGGATGTAGCTGTAGATGTAGAGAATGTCTGTGCAACTCCAGACTGCGTGTACGGGTATACGTAAATCACTGAAGGCCAAATGTGATTCTAGGACGATGAGCAAGTCGTAATTTAGACAACGGTGCAACTAGCATGGCAGGATTACGTTATTGTAGCTTCACTACAATCTTAAGCATATGTTCAACTTTCACAACAAGCTCCGAAGTTTGCATCAAGACTACAAGTTAAACGAAATAAATGTCCTTCACATCCAGTTACTCCTTCTCTAGTTGGAAGTGAGAAAGCAAACCCACACACTCACTCAATGGAGGCGAAGCATGAAGCTTTTCGTGTCATTCGCAGCACCTCTCTCTCTCTCTCTCTCTCTCTCTCTCTCACACACACACACACACTCTGTCTCTCTTTCTCTCTCTCTCTCTCTAGAGTCTGGGCCACGCCCTACAGTCTATTAAACCCAAATATATACCTCGAAAGATGAATATCTTAAAGTGTCAAAAATTACTGCTGGAGCTAATCTTTGTACTCTGCCTCCTGCCTTGGCTTGCGTTTTTTCGATGCGATATCCCTGTTATCAGGGCAACAGCCGGTGGAATTCGCTACCCATTAAAACACAGCCTTCATTGCCCCCCCTCGGCGTCCGACGTCACAGCGCCAGGTGTATGTTTCTCAAAGCATACTTGTCTCAGTTTGCCTCATAAAAACCCTGGAGAGACCTCTACAGTATTTTTCTATATATGGAAAAACAGTACTTCGAGACGTTTCGCACGATATAGGCGCCAGCTTCCATCCGTCAGCAAAGGAATGTTGGCGACAAGTTTACCAAACCCCGTTCCACTAGACAACGCACCTCATTCTTTGTAAGGATGGCGGAACCCAATGGCAAATAAACGCTGACAGAATGATGGACCTACCCCACAGGCTGAAGAGAGCAGGTAGTGCGGTAAACGGCTGCCCCAGCTTCCTATACACTTGCGAAATGTTCACCTTTCGCCACCGACACGTCAAGAAATGAGCCCTCCCTTCACACTTCTCTTTGGCGCAAAAAAAGAAAAAAAATCTAATGTTTGTAGACCTTATGAGACTTAACTACGGGGTCATCATTCCCTAAACTTACGAAGTAGTTATGAACTATCTAATACTAAGGACGGCACAAATATCCATGCCCGAGGGGGATTCGAACCCCCGACCGTAGTGGCTGTGCAGACTGTGACTGGCGCGCCGCAGACCGCTCGGCCATCGTGGCTGGCATATTTTCTCACTCATAAGTAAAAGTCGGTAACTGAAATTTCGCAAACAGATCTCGCCGAAACGAATAACGTCGTTCTATTACTGATTTCCACCTAGAACCGTGCGTTTCCGTAACGCTTTCCCCCTGTAACGTAATAAAACAAAACGAGCTGCTCTTCTCTGAACTTTCTCAATGTCCCACCTGGTGACGGTTCCACACTGGACAACAGTACTCCAGGAGAGGACGTACAAGTGTGATCTAGGCAGTCTGTTTCGTGGAGCTGCTGCATCCTCGAAGCGGTCTGCCAGTGAAACGTAACTTTTGGTTCGCCCTCCCACAATTTTTTCTATGTGTTCTCTCCTGTCTTCTCTGTTGATTCTGTTTTTCACACTCTTGTATTTTTCTTGTTCTTCCCTCTTCATAGAATTTTTTAATTTCCTTCTTTCTGCCATCATATTTACTAGGACATTGGTGACTCATTCCTTCTTTCCTTTGACTTTTCTTTTGCCAATACTTCTTCTGCTGCTTCTAAAATACCAGCTTTTATTTCTTCCCATCTCTTTGGATGCCATAGCAGCCCTCTGCATTTGTTTTCTTGTCTTTTTCTTTTTTTTTTTTTTTTTAGGTTTGATTCCATTTCCAGGATGGTGCTCAACGACCACACAATGATGAACACACCAGATGTCTTGAGCAACATTGGCCGTTAATGTTTTATTTAAACCAACAGATCTATTTCAATCACATAGTGATTGAAATCGATCTGTTGTTTTAAATAAATCATTAACGGCCAATGCTGCTCAAGACATCTGGCGTGTTTTCTTGTCTGTTACTAGTCGATACGGCTTCATTGTATTGCTGGTACATTTCTAATTTTCCGAAAGGTTCCGTACCGTTCCTCAAACAGCTTGGCTTCCGTTGACGGAATCTGCTGCGACGGAAAGGTCACACCTTATACAAAAAAAAAAAAAAAAAAAAAAAAAAAAAAAAAAAAAAAAAAAAAAAAAAAAAAAAAAAAAAAAAATTAAATTCTGAGCCGTTTGCGCGCTCGTAAATAATCGCGTGCGCAGGTATACGTCCGCACAGCCAATAACAACGGTGCTATCGTCGACTACCTCGTTCGGCGCCTTCTACCGGCGCCTAACAAGCACTGCATCAAACCAGGCAGAAAGCTCGGGGCCATAGCGCGAAAGGAAAACAGAAAATGCGAGTATCTAAGGAACGCTGCGCGGAGAGCGGAATGAACGTTTGGCTTAATTTTTGCCGCTGGATTTCCGCTGCTTATGGAAGAGCCCCACCCTGCGCAGCTGTCGCATCCCCCCACCTGGCGGCTTTGCGGATCCAGCGCTCCCCCTTCTACCCCCGCCGCCACTAATGTCACCCTCCCTCGCCCCCATCCCCCATCCACCCCGCCGCACCCCTCCGTCACCCCGCACATTTCGCAGAATCCAGCAGCAAGTCGCGTTAATGAAGAGCCACGGCGGGCTGTTTGCGTTAATGCCGCGCGGTTATCTTTCAAGCCAACTACTGCCGCGCCCCTAAAGTGCCGACTGTTTATTCTGTTTCGCCGCTGTCTGCACCTCCACACGGCGCCAAGCGAACTCAGGAACTGACGAGTCTAATATGAAACCGTAAAGCAAGTCCCTTTATTCCCAGTCTTACTGCAGTTTTAATATTAGCCGCAGTTACTGTCACTGACACAATGTACACGGCGAGTAATGGAACGCGTAACACCCATTTTATTTTGTTAACTGTTAATGATATCGAATCGTGGTCCAGAATGAAACATTCACTTTGCAGCGGAATGTGCGTTGATACGAAGTTTCATATCAGTGCACACTCCGCTGCAGAGTGAAAGTGACTTTTAGTGACTTTTAGTTTTCTACAACTTTGTGAATATTCTCGGAAAAACAATGGATGAGGAAAGAACCTGTCTGGACAATGACTATGGGTAATGATTTTTAAACACAGGTTCATAAATAACAGTGTTCGCTATTGAACAATCATCACTAATACGCTGGTTACCTGTACATGCTAAGACAAACTGGACAGATCTTACTCAATTTGGTGTGCGACGTGGTGCTGCTGATTGAAGACTGTTGGCACTTAACAATTGGCGAACACAGGCTCTTCTTGGCGACGAATGTTAATTACAATTTAGGGCCCACAGCATTCCTCTTGATGCATTTATTAATTATCTGAGCTTTGGCGGTATGAATAAATAATATTGCCTCTTCGCCGTCTCCTCCACTAGTGCCAATCCACGTACATTTTCCGTACACCACTGAGCACACCGTCTGTCCGCCGCTACTTCTCAACAACGACTCCTTCTCGCTGTGCGCCTCTGCGCTACCAGCGATAAAAAAACTCCCTACTCTATACAATAGCAAAGCCCTTGCTAACCCAGCGTGTCTACTATATTTACATTATTTTTGACATACATGGAAATTATCAGGACAAAGCAAATATATTACAGAAACAAAATATACAAATACATAATAAATTACAAAAAAAAAAAAAAAAAAAAAAAAAAAACAAATAATGAGAAAAATACATAAAGCATAATTTTATGTATCACCCTGTACGCACATATGACTGGAAAGCACCGTTGGTTACTGTGTTATTGTGTCACAGCGTCTATTGTCCTTAGTTTAATTAGTTTCTAAGTCTAGGAAGTGATGACCGCAGCAGTTTATTCCAATAGGTTTACAAACATTTTAATGTGAATATGATACTGTGCGGGCTGAGTGTGGATGACATCTCTGGTTTTCGTAACGTCACCAAAATGTCGCCGTCACATTTTGAAATTATAATGAATGTTGCAAGTTCAGTTGTTTCAAAGAAAGGCATAGAGTTTAGAAAAACAACTCCTGTGAAGAGAAGACTTGCAGTTACTCTTTGTTTCTCGGTAATAGGAAGTGCTTGTTGTCTACTTCATTGCGTAAAGGAACACAAGAAAAAACAATATTTAACTCTGTAGATACACAGAGAAAAACCGAAGACTACCGCTGCAAAGGAGCATTTAGTGGTAGCAAGCTACAAACATTGTGTTTTTACCGAGATTGCCACGGAATGCATTGTTGTGATAGCTTGTTAAAATTGTTGTGGCGTAAAGTGAGCGCTACACGCCAGACGTAAGAGAACGATCGTGCAGAAGGCAGCGATCGACCGAAAGCCAATCGCAAGCAGGCGCCGCGCATCCTGGAGGGAGTAGCCGACGATGCGCGCCCCCTACAAGCGGCTATATTTAGGACAACATACGTGTGGACGGCCCATCAGTTACTAGTGAGAACTCGGACAGTACTAAGTTAGAACGTGGCTACGAACGTAGCAGTGACTAGGTCACAGCGCAGCTAGCATTATACGGACGACGTCGCGAGAAGCGAGGAGAGGGAAGAAACATTTTTTTTTTAAGTTGAGTATTATAATTTTCAATCAATAAAACTTGTATTATTAACATGAATAATTGTTACAGTTGACATCGATTCCTGCACCAGTTCCTTTCCTGACAACCAGACTGGGACGAGGAAACGACAAAAGGCGACGAGATGACAACAAAAATATGTACCGTAGTCCAGAACTAGCAGCGAACAACGTTGCAGAACACATTTCAAACTCATTGTAAACGCACCTTAAAGCCAAAGAGAAAGCGAAAAACTAACCTCTACATGAATTATTTAGTTCGCTTTGTAGTTTTGACAGCTTTGAATTGTTTTCCCACCGCTACATCTACATCTACATGGGATACTCTGCAAATCACATTTAAGTGCCTGGCAGAGGGTTCATCGAACCACAATTATACTATTTATCTCCCATTCCATTCTCGAATAGCGCGCGGGAAGAAAGAACACCTGAATCTCTCTGTTCGAGCTCTGATTTCTCGTATTTTATTCTGATGATCATTTCTACCTATGTAAGTGGGAGTCAACAATACATTTTCGCATTCGGAGGAGAATGTTGGCGATTGGAGTTTCGCAAGTAGCCCACGCCGCACCGATAAGTGCCGTTGTTGTAATGATTCCCACCCCAGATCCTGTATCATTTCCGTAACGCTGTCTCCCCTGTATCGCGACAATACGAAACGAGCTGCCCTTCTTTGGACTCTTTCGATGTCCTCCGTCAAACCCACCTGATAAGGATCCCACACTGGGCTGCAATAATCCAAAAATGGACGGACAAGCGCAGTGTATGCAGTTTCTTTAGTAGTTCTGTTGCATCTTTTAAGGGTTCTGCCAATAAAACGCAGTCTCTGGTTCGCCTTTCCCACGATATTATCTACGTGTTCTTTCCAGTTTAGGTCTGAAGTAATAGTAATTCCTAGGTATTTTGTGGAGTTTACGGCCTTCAAATTTGATTGATTTATGTTGTAAACAAAGTTTAACGGATTTCTTTTCGTACTCATGTGGACGACTTCACACGTCTCATTATTTAGAGTCAATTGCCAATTTTTACACCATACTGATATCTTATTCAGATCGTTCTGCAGTTGGTTTTGATCTTCAGATGATTTAACTAGACGGTAAATGACGGCGTCATCTGCAAACAACCTAAGAGAGCTACGTAGATTTTCCCCTAAATCGTTTATGTAAATAAGGAATAGCAGAGGACCAATAACACTACCTTGTGGAACGCCCGATATCACCTCTGTTCTAGTCGATGCCTTACCATCGATTACTACGAACTGTGTCCTCTCTGACAAGAAATCCCCTATCCAATCGCAATTTTGGGGCGATATACCATAACCACGCAATTTGATTAAAAGCTGTTTGTGAGGTACGGTGTCAAAAGCTTTCTGGAAATCAAGAAATACGGAATCGATTTGCGAACCCTTGTCGATAGCACCCATCACTTCGTGCGAATAAAGAGCTAGTTGTGTTTCGCATGAACGATATTTTCTAAATCCGTGTTGACCTTGGGTCAATAGATCGTTCTGTTCGAGATAATTCATAATATTTGAATACAGGATATGTTCTAAAACCCTGCTGCAAATTGACGTCAATGAAATAGGCCTGTAGTTTAGTGGGTTACTCCTACTGCCTTTCTTGAATATAGGTGTGACCTGTGCAACTTTCCAATCTTTTGGTACAGATCCTTCTATGAGAGAGCGGTTGTATATGACTGTTAAGTAAGGAGCTATCGCTTCAGCATAATCAGATAGAAATCTAATGGGTATACAATCCGGACCAGAAGACTTGTTCTTGTTAAGTGATTTTAGTTGCTGCACTACTCCGATGATATCTACTTCTACGTTACTCATTACGGCATCTGTTCGTAATTCGAAATCTGGAATATTGGTTTCGTCTTCTTTGGTGAATGAGTTTCTAAAAGCTAAGTTTAGTAACTCTGCTTTAGTAGCGCTGTCATCGGCAGGATCGCCATTACTATCACGTAGTGAAGGTATTGTTTGTGATTTGCCCCGAGTATATTTAACATATGACCAAAACATCTTTGGGTTTTCAGTCAAATTACGAGAAAGAGTTTCGTTGTGATAAATATTGCAGGCATCTCGCATTGAAATCCTCGCTAAATTTCGAGCTTCTGAGTACGATCGCAAATCCTGGGGATTTCGTGTTCGTTTAAATTTAGTATGCCTTTTCCTTTGCTTTTGCAACAGTGTCCTGACCTGTTTTGTGTACCAAGGGAGATCGCCTCCTTCTTTTATTAATTTATTTGGTATAAAACTGTCAATTGCTGTCGATACCACTTCTTTGAATTTGAGTCACATCTGGTCTACACCTACGTTTAGTGTTAGAAACGAGTGGAAGCTGTCTTTCAAGAAGCAATGTATTTTGTTTCCATCTGCTTTCCTGAACAAATATATTTTGCGTTTATTTTTGGTAACTTTGGGACTTTCGATATTCAATTTAGCTACGACAGCTCTGTGTTCACTAATACCTGTATCCGTTTTGATGCTCGTTATAAGCTCAGGATTATTTGTTGCTAAGAGATCGAGGGTAAATTAAAATCACCACCTACTATTATCGTGTGAGTCGGGTACGTTTTTGTAATTAGACTCAGGTTTTCTTTGAACCTTTCTGCTATTGTATCGTCAGAGTCGGGAGGCCGGTAAAAGGAACCGATTATTAACTTCTTACGATTTTCGGGTACAACCTCTACCCATAATAGCTCGCAGGAACTATCAACTTCAACTTCGCTACATGAAATACTACTTTTGACGGCGACAAACACGCCCCCACCTATTTTGTTTAATCTATCCTTTCTGAACACCGATAGATCTTTTGAAAATACTTCTTCTGAACTTATTTCCGGCTTGAGCCAACTTTCGCTGCCTATAATGATATGTGTTTCGGTGCTTTCTATTAACGCTTGCAGTTCTGGTACTTTCCCGACACAGCTACGACAATTTACAACTGTTATACCGATGGTTTCCGGATCTATATTTCTCCTGTCATCCACCTGCACCCTTTGAGATTGCCCATTTTCTATTTCCCCGAAGCTCTTTATCTTAAAAAACCGCCCAGTCCACGCCACACAGCCCCCGCTACCCGTGTAGCCGCTTCCTGCGTGTAGTGGACTCCTGACCTATTCAGCGGAACCCGGAAACCCACCACCCGATGGCGCAAGTCAAGGAATCTGCAGCCTACACGGTCGCAGACCCGTCTGAGCCTCTGATTCAGACCCTCCACTCGGCTCTGTACCAGAGGTCCACAGTCGGTCCTGTCAACTATGCTGCAGATGGTGAGCTCTGCTGGCAGTCTTTACCACTTCAGTTAGCCGCCCGAAACCTGAGAGGATCTCTTCAGATCCGAAACGACACACATCATTGGTACCGACGTGAGCTACCACCTGCAGTTGGCTGCACCCCGTACCCTTCATGGCATCCGGGAGGACCCGTTCCACATCTGGAATGACTCCACCCGGTATGCACACGGAGTGCACGTTGGTCTTCTTCCCCTCCTTGGCAGCCATCTCTCTAAGGGGCTCCATCACCCGCCTAACGTTGGAGCTCCCAACTACAAGTAAACCCACCCTCTGTGAAAGCCCGGATCTTGCAGACTGGGTGGTGACAGGGTGAGAGACACCATCCGACTCAGGAACGTCGTCTTGAGCAGACAGCGCCTCAAAACTGTTCGCAAGACGAACCGGGGAGGCCTCACGATCGGTCCCCCGGAATGTCTTGCGCCTCCTGCCACGCACTGGAGCAACCTCCCACGCAATCACGGGTGGGATGTCTGCCTCACTGCTAGCAGTTTCAGGGCATGTCGCTGGCGCAGGCCGATCGGTGGAGATGACGGGGGTCCGTTCGGTCCCCACTGCCGGCCAACAACAACAACGCCCATCGATCGCAGCTTCCAACTGTGCAACCGAGGTTAACACAGCTTGAAGCTGGGAGCGAAGTGTCACCAGCTCAGACTGCATCCGCACACAGCAGTCACAGTCCCTATTCATGATTACAGTGCCAACAAAAAGAAAAACTACAGTCGCGATGCGTTCAAAGGAAAACTACACTGTTTGTTAAAACGCGGATGTGAATCTAATACGCACGACAGCTCAGTATAAATTCACAAATTGAGACGAGAAAGTTCAGACGAAAATCAAAATACTATATGTCGCTTCTAATCAGAAAACAAAGACAGACGACTGTCGAGACGCGATTCACACGGCGGAATAATACACTAACCAATTATTTAACGCGAATATGAATCAAATAAAAAGCGAGCACACAATAAATTTAATGAACTAAAGGGAAAAACGCACTTCTAGAGAGAAGCCGGTTACAGTTACAACTGCGAATTTACTGCTAAGCCACTGGAGAGGTGTGCTCTGAACGACGTCCGCTGGGCGCTACACAAAGGAATCATAATTTCCATCCAACGTCAAAAATTCGAGGACTTCAGCATAAGCTGGCCAAGGCATGGGCGTGTCTTCTTCCTTCCCCATATCGAAAGTCGTGGATAATAATCGCAGACTGTCCGCTATCTACGTTTGACGCGTCAGATGACTGTTATATACTTATTGTTGGGTACATAAATCTAAAATAAAAATGTTATGAATGACTGAACATTATTAAACGTAATAATGGTACTAAAATATGTATATTTCATACATTTACAGCGTATTTTGTTGATAAGATTTAGTTTAGAAACAAGTATTATTTCTGTTTTCTCTTCACCAAAATCAAATCTTAATATTCTGCATTCCTGAGATTCATACAAAAATACTGTCACGTGTGACCAAGAAAAGTAACTATACTTCCGCTAAATCGTTAAATGATAAAGATAACTTACTTACAGTTAAAGTTACTTTATGCAAATAATAACGACGTTACCGTCCGTTACTTTGAAAAGTAACTGTTATTAGTAATGGCGTTACAAGTAACTCATTACTCCCCAACCCTGGATAAAAGAGTTGTAGCTCTTCTATCGATAGAGATCATGAATCAAGTATTTTAAGAGATCGTGAACTTTCATAGAGGCATAATATCTGATTTGAGAGTCAATTTCATTCAGCTCTTATAATATTGACGATGTAACTTAAAAAATAAAATAAAATGGACAAAATAACCTTCCCCCAGTTCTCATTCCCCTTCCAAAAAATAAATAAAAAATAATAATAATAAAATAAACAAAACTCGACTTCCCTAAGAGGAAATAGATAAGCTGCGCGGGAATGGCCGTCTGGTGTATGGATTGCGCGACCGCTTCCGAAAGAGATTCGGGTTCTCCTTCTGACGCATAGGTGTGCGTGTTGTGCATAGTGGAAGTTGGTTTCAGTGGTTTGGAAGTCTTGGGACAAACGACACTAACCGTTCTCTTAGATTCACAAACATTTCAACACTTCAGATCATCGAAACGTCTTAGGAGGAAGTAACTAATTACGAAGACAACTAACCTCTTGTTATAGGTGAAGGGAATGTAAAACTAATTCCTAATCTTATCATTTATAGCCCACAAATGATACTCGACAGTGGAGCGAGAAGAATTGCGTTACTCGTTGTAATATTACTGATCGTCGAAAATAAAACATCAGTATTGATTTCGAGTTTGAATGTGAAACACTTGAAGTCGATAATCAGTGCTCCCTCATTACTAAGCAGATGAAATGTTATGTCTCCGCCAACAACGATGGGTATACACTAATCTTTTCACTGTGAGTTCACTCCGTAGATCATTTTCAAACCCTAGCCAGAGCAACACAGAACTCCCAAACCCCAACGACTTGTCAAAGACACTCGTATTGAGCTCTTCGCCGGAGGCTGTGGTATCGTAAACAACCATTTTGCTGATTTCGATATCTTCACGGTCAAGAAAGGCTTCTTTATCTTATTGGCGTGTATGCTGCTCTGTATTCCTCTTCAGTTTCGGTTTGTACTTCTTTTCACAAACTCGATTCCTTCTCTTTCTCTTTCCTTGCTTTATAGTTAAGCATCCTCTTCTCCTCAGTTGTATTGGACGTAAACGGTTGGTTCGTCAAGAGCTCATAATCTTTTTGGCGCCATTACTCCTCACTTACGAACTTTGTTGTTAATAATCTAATCCACTTCAAAAGTAATAGCAGTGTGCACAACTAAAACACCAGGAGAAAGGATGATCTTCACTATGTAGCGCTAAATCTTAATTTGGCTCAAAAGTGGGTAAATTATGCTTCCACAAAAGTCTTTCGTCACCTACCAAGCAGCTTCAGAAGCCTGACAGCCAACTATTATTTAAAAATAAATTAAAATAATTTCTGAATGACAAATTCTACTCATTGGATGATTTTTAGACATAAATTAGAAAATCAAAAAAAGAAAAATAATTGTGACATGTGATATTTTGTGAAAAGTAACGTATTGTACAAAAACCCTTCATTAACCTGACACGTTTCACATCATTTCGAAGTGTCGTATTCATGCTCTATGGAACAAGTACTCATCTAATCTAATCCCTTACGTTGACAGAAATATCTCATGCTCCCAACGGACGATACACAAATCGGTTACACTCACGGAGTACCTCACTTAGAAAAAGCAATTAGACCAAAAAATGCACTCAACAAAATTTTATGCTTACAAATCTTTAGGTTACATGATCGATAACATAAATCTTAGCTTACTAAACAAATGAGATCAACCGAGTTGTCATACAAACACCTAATGATCGATAACGTCACTTCCGTTACGGTTCTCGGAGGTTCAGCTTTTTTTATTTATTCTTTTATTTTTTAATGGAGCACACGTTAGATTTTTCTATTAAGTGACTGCTAAATTAAGAAGGTTTTAAGTGTCATTCAAGGAAACTGACAGCATAACCGGATCCAGTTCCAGAAAATTTCTCCTGTAAGGTGGCATCCTTCCCACCTCACCGTGCTGCCCACCTCCTGTGCACAACCTTCGACATCAGTTCTCCCAAATGGCGTCTAGTGTGGCTTGTCGGTCAAACCAACATGGGGTGTAAGTAACCAAATGAAAATTTCTGTTCGATGTCACCTAGTACGGCGGCATATCCTGTTATTTCAATTCACATAATATATTTATTTACACCATTGTAAGGAAATTTGATTGACCTTTAATTTTCGATAATTCATTGTTATCGTCTTCAGGCCACGCTAAAGGAGTCCACCCACTTACAAGTACTGACAATATGGTTAGTCAAGCCGCGGTGGAGTAGCCGAGCGGTCTAAAGCGCCTCACTGCGGAGCGCGCGGTTGCTCGCCGTGGAGGTTCGAGTCCTCCCTGGGGCATGGGTGTGTGTGTTTGTCCTTAGGTTAGTTTACCTAGGCTTAAGTAGTTTGTAAGCTACGGACTGATGACCACGCAGTTTGGTCCGATAGATGTACGAACATTTGAACATTTTTGATAGTCATGTGTGCCCCTCCCATGCGTTTCCCTTACCTATTCTTTAACTTAACGAACGGAAGGCAATGCGCCCCCAAAGTTAAAATAAATAAAATATGTATATCAAATGTAGAAAATCACCTGGGAATACGAACTGTGTAAGTTGTCCAGGAAGGTCGTACATCAGTATTTTCGCAATTTTCTATGACAATAAAAATTATAATATCTTTTTTCGTACAGAAATTGTAGTTACAAAGAAACACCTTAAACTCTGCTTAACCACCACGACTTTCTCTTAGCCTACTTTTTGAAAAAGCCAGTTGGCGCAGTGGTTAGTGTGCTGGAAGGTGGTGGGCCAAATTCTACATCTACATCTACATTGGATACTCTGAAAATCACATTTAAGTGCCTAGTTGAGGATTCATCGAATCACCTCTATACTATTTATTTCCCATTCCATTTTCGAATAGCGCACGGGACGAAATAATACCTGAACCTCTCCGTTCGAGCTCTGATTTCTCCTATTTTATTCTGATGATCATTTCTACCTATGTAAGTGGGAGTCAAAAATATATTTTCGCATCCGGAAGAGAATGTTTGCGATTGGAGTTTATTAAGTAGCCCACGTCGCAGCGATAAACGCCTTTGTTGTATTGATTCACATCCCAGATACCGTATCATTTCCGTAGCGCTGTTAACCTGTATCGTGACAATACAAAACTAGTTGCCCTTCTTTGCACTCTTTCGACATCTTCTGTCAAACCCACCTGATAAGGATCCCACACTGGGCAGCAATTTCCTCGCTACTATCCCGATCTGCATATTCGGTGATTTCACGAACTCATTATGGCTGGTCACAATTTGCATCCTTTGGGAGAGCTAATGTGTTCTAAAATTTCTTAATTTACTTTTGCAAACTTTCAAGCATGTACCTATGAGTAAATCAGAAATATCAAAATGTCACAGGAAGTTCTGAGAGAAACAATGTATCCCACAATTTTTATTATGAATGGGAAGTGTTTATCAATTACAATGTATGAACAATAATATTACGCCGTATTCACTCGATTTATTCAGTAACTCTCCTGAGCGAATATTTGTTATTGTCACTGAGGCGGAAAAATGGATTTTGAAAATTATATTGCATTGCTTTGAAACTTCAATCCTAAGCGTTTCAAATCAACATTATGGTTATCTATATAATATAGCTATAAAAATATAACTCGAGTAAGCGGTAAATACTATTATATGTTTTGTTGCAAACCATGTAAAACTTGAATTTCCATAAATACATTACCAATCTAAAGGAATTATCCGAATTGAAGTGTCATGTTTGTTAAGATTTTCAAATTAGATTAGATTGTTCCATAGATCATGAATGTGGAACGTGTCAGGTTCATGGAGGGTGTCTGTACAAGACGTTACATTACACAAAATATTACATGACACATTTTTATTAACTAATTTATATCTAAGAACTCATCCAATGAGTAGAAAGAGTTGTCATTTAGGAATTCTTTTAATTTACTTTTAAATGCCAGTTGGCTATCTGTCAGGCTTCTGATGCTGCTTGATAGGTGACCAAAGACTTTTGTGGCAGCATAATTTACCCCTGTACCAAACTCAGATTTAGCCCTACATAATGAAGGCTATCCTAACTCCTGGTGTTGTAGCATGCACACCACTGATACTTTTGAACTGGGTTGGATTATTAAAATCAAATTTCATAAGTGAATATATATACTGTGAAGTTACTGTGAGCATACCTAAATGCCTAAATGGATGTCTGCAGGATGATCTTGGGTGGCCTCCAGCAATTATTCTGATTATACGATTTTGTGCAATGAATAAGTTTTTACTCAATGATGAATTACCCCAAAATATGATACCATACGAAAGAAGTGAATGAAAATAGGCATAGTAAGCAAATTTACTGAGTTTCTTATCGCCAAAATTTGCAATAACCCTAAAAGCAAACGTAGCTACGCTCAAACGTTTCAGTAGAACGTGTTGCTTCCAGTTTAATATCTCATCTATGCTCATACCTAAAATTTTGAAAATTCTACCTTAGTTACAGACTTCTGTTCAAAATCTATATTTATTACTGGAGATGTACAATATACTGTACAGAACTGTATATACTGTGTTTTATCAAAATTTAATGGGAGCCCGTCTGCAGAGAACCACTGAATAATTTTGCAAAAAATATTATTTACGATTACGTTTCTTAGTTCTTGGATTTTGGATGTGATTACTATATTTGTATCATCAGCAAAAATAAGTAACTTCGCATATTCATCAATGTAGAATGGCAAATCATTTATGTATATCAAGAACAGTATAGAACCTAAGACCGAACCCTGTGGCACCGCATCCTTGATAGTCCCCCCAGTTTGAGGAGTAGATTGATGGTTTGACATCAACCACTTATTTCAACTTTCTGCATTATTCCAGTTAAGTATGAATTAAATCATTTGTGCACTGCCCCAGTCAAACCATAATGATTAAGTTTATTTAGGAGAATTCCGTGGTTTATATAATCAAAGGCCTTTGACAGGTCACAAAAAATACCAATGGGTGATGTCCGGTTATTCAGAGCATTTGATTTTTGATCGGTGAAGGCATATATAGCATTTTCTGTTGAAAATACTTTCTGTAAACCAATCTGCCATTTGATTAGTACTTTGATTTTACAAATATGGGAGGTTATTCTTGTACACATTACTTTCTCAAAAGCGGAGATTGGGCGGTAGTTGTTAATATCTGATGAATCTCCTTTTTCATTCAATGGTTTGACAATGGCATCTTTCAGTCATCTTTGGTTTAATGTAGGCTACCAAGGAAAACTAGTCAAAGGGCGGAATTTCATTTTATGTCATAATCAGGAAGAGGAGATCCATATCAATACGAGCACTTCTAATATCCTGCTGTTGTTTAAACTGTGCACTTGAGCTGTTAACGTGGGCTCAAAGTCAGAACTATATTTTCGTAGTGCATGTGATTATGATCTAAATAATAAAATCAACGGATTGAACCACACTGCTCTTACGGCTGCCTGGTATCTTTGCTGTTAGCCTAACTCAGGGATGGCGGCAGTCGTAATTTTCGGCAATACATCCTGAGGTCTTTCAGTGCCTTCCTTATTCAGCCGTGCAGCTCGCTTCAGTGAATTTCCGGCGGAACTTATCGTCGCCGCCTCGAGCCTAAAAAGCACAGGAGTAGGGAAATTCGTCTCGCTGGCGTTACTTTTCTCGGTTTTTCCGCCTGCCAATACCTGGCGGGAATTTCGCTGCCTCGCTGAATGTTATGAATATTATACGATCCGAACTGCCTACAAAGTGGGGACTTAGCTCTGAAAGTTGAGAGATGACCTAAATATTTTATCCGTGTTATGTTGGTTGTCGTAAGGGTACGGTTAGAAGTACGTGCCTACAGGCGATATACTTCGGCAGTGTTTAGAAGTCGAGGTTTGTTTAAAACTGACAGGGTAGGCGATGTTCTGCATAATGTATTCCTAAAAAACGTAGTTGTTTTATATTAATTTCTGTCCATCAGAGCGCATTATCAGGATCATGAACAAATATTACACTTTTAAACGACTGAGGACACAGAAACGAAATTGTTGTTTTTACATCTCTTCGTAAATAATTAAAGCGTGAACTAAAGCGACTGTATGCACTATATAAAGTTATTCTGATACAGGACATCAGGGTAAATTATTATGAAACTCTAGAGCAGTGTTTGCAGGTGTTTCTGGGTCTGTTTTGACTTTCCTCCGAAACTGAAAAAAAAAAAATTATTGGAACATTCGTATCTTAAAATAAACAAAATATTCGCAACGTTTCATTCATTTTTTTAAAGAAAAAAAAAATCATGCGTAGGTGAAGATTGTATTATTGAAATATCTAACGAAAATTAGAATGAATGGTATTGGTTATTTCCACTAACATTTATACAAGTCAGTCCCGACCAGTAAATGTCGAATATATTATTCCAAATGTAGCCGGTTTCTTTATTTTGTTTTTATTACACCACAGTCGCTAATCCACTTTTACATTTAAGAGCTGTAGCCAATGAAATCTGTATTTGGACAGCTTTATTTGATACATCTACATCTACATCTACATACATACTCCGCAATTCACCGTAAGGTGCGTGGCGGAGGGTACACTGTACCACTACTAGGCATTTCCTTTCCTATTCCACTCCCAAATTGAACGAGGAAACAAAGAATGCCTATATGCCTCCGTACGAGCCCTAATTTCTCTTATCTTGTCTTTGTGATCTTTACGCGAAATGTAAGTAGGCGGCAGCAAGATCGTACTACACTCAGCTTCAAACTCCGGCCCTCTAAATTTACTTAACAGAAATTCACGAAAAGAACGTCGTCTTTCTTCCAGCGATCCCCAATTGAGTTGCCGGAGCATTTCTGTGACACTCGCGCATTGGTCGATCCTACCAGTAACAAATCTAGCTGCTCGCCTCTGAACCGCCTCTATGTCTTCCTTCAAACCGATCTGCTGCGGGTCCCAAATACTTGAGCAATACTCAAGCGTTTTATACGCGGTCTCCTTTACAGGTGAAATACATCTTCCCAAAATTCTCCCAATAAACCGAAGTCGGCTCTTTGCCTTACTCACAACTGTCCTTACATGCTCGTTCCATTTCATATCGCTCTGCAATGTTACGCCTAGATATTTGAACGACGCGACCGCATCAAGAAGCTCACTACTGATGCTGTATTCGAACATTATAGGATTGTTTTTTTCTACTCATGCGCATCACCTTACATTTTTTCTACATTGAGAGCTAGCTGCCATTCTTCGCACCAACTAGAAATTTTGTCTAAGTCAACCTGTATGCTATTACAGTCAGTTACAGACGACACCCTCCCATACACCACAGCATCATCAGCAAACAGCCGCAAATTACAACTTACTCTGTCCATCAGATTATTTATATAGATAGAAAATAATAGCGGTCCTATCACACTCCCCTGGGGCACGCTTGACGATACACTCGTCTCTGATGAACACTCGCCGTCGAGAACAACGTACTGCGTTCTATTACTTAGGAAGTCTTCCAGCCAGTCACAAATCAGTGAACCTATTCCATAAGCTCGTATCTTCGTTAGCAGTCTGCAGTGTGGCACCGTGTCGAACGCCTTTTTGAAGTCGAGAAAAACACAATCCGCCTGTTGCCCTTCGTCCATGGCTCGCAAGATGTTATGTGAGAGAAGGGCAAGCTGAGTTTCACATGAAGGATGTTTCCTAAACCCGTGCTGATTCATGGAAAGAAGCTTTTCCGTTTCAAGGAAATTTACTATATTCGAACTGAGAATATACTCCAAAGTTCTACATGAAATCGATGTCAACGATATTGGCCTGTAATTGTATGGGTCAGTTCTCTTTCCTTTCTTATACACGGGAGTCACCTGCGCTTTTTTCCAATCACTATGATCTTTGCGCTGAATTAAAGATTCGCGATAAATGTAAGCTAAGTAGGGGGCCAATGCCGCAGAATAGTCTTTGTAAAACGGAACTGGTATTCCATCCGGACCAGCAGACTTTTTCGTATTTAGCTCTCTCAGCTGCTTCTCTACACCGGAAATACCTATTGCTATGCCCCCCATTTCGGAATTAGTACGTTGATCAAATGATGGTATATTTGTGCGGTCCTCCTGCGTGAAAGATTTCTTAAAGGTTAAATTTAGAACTTCAGCTTTCCGTTTGCTTTCTTCTATTACTGCCCCGGAATGATCAACTAGTGACTGGACAGTGGTCTTTGACCCGCTTATCGATTTTACATAGGACCAGAATTTTTTCGGGTTCTCGGAAAGATCTTTTGCTAAGGTATGGCTGTGATAATTATTGTATGCTTCACGCATCGATCTTTTTATAGACGCACGAATCTCTACTAACTTTTGCCTGTCATCATTTGCGTGTTCTTTTTTGAATCGAGAGTGCAACAGCCTTTGCTTTCTCAGCAGCTTTCTAACATTATTATTATACCACGGTGGATCTTTCCCATCCTTAATCGTCTTTACTGGCACATATTTTTCTAACCCTTCATTAACAATGCATTTAAATTTAGTCCACAAGTCCTCTACATCCATAGTCCCAGAATTAAACGATGCCCATTCATTTTCTAAGTGCGATCGTAACATTTGCTTGTCGGCTTTTCCCAACAAAAACACGCTCCTAGCCTTCTTGACTGGTTTATGAACTTTGGTCACCATCGACGCTATGACGATATCATGATCACTAATTCCTGTCTCTACACAGACATCGTTAATAGAGTCAGGCCTGTTTGTGGCTATAAGGTCTAGAATATTTCCATTGCGCGTGGGTTGCCGGTTTAACTGCTCAAGACAGTTTTCGGAGAATGTGTCCAAAAGTAGCTCGCAAGACTGCTTGTCTGTTCCTCCTGAAATGTAACTAGCGAGGTCCCAATCTATACTCTTAAGGTTGAAGTCACCTCCGACTAATATTACATGGCCCGGATACCTATGCACTACCTGGTGTAGACTTTCCTTGAATGATTCTAAAACTGCTACAGCAGCACTGGGGGGCCGGTAAAAACACCCAACTATTAACTTTACTTCTTTTAGACCTGTTATGCGTGCCCAGATAACTTCACAGTTACTTTCAACCTCGATCTCAGTAGAAACAATATCTTTGTCCACAGCGATAAACACTCCTCCTCCAGTTGTATCAGATCTATCTTTCCGATATACATTCCACGCTTCGCTAAATATTTCTGAACTTGCCACATCATCATTTAGCCAGCTTTCGGTGCCTAAAACTATCTGAGCGCAATAACTTCCATGCAGCGCTGCAAATTCGGGAACTTGGTTTCTAATACTCTGTAAGTTCGCGGCTAATATTTTTATGTTCAAATTTTTGTTCCGAACGTGACCTGAATTCGCTGTTTGAATGCTGACAGGCGGGTTCTCATCAAAGTTAGCGCCTAGCCTAAAAAACCCCCATGTGCACTCCACAAGTACTCTGCTACCCAAGTAGCCGCTTCCTTAGTGTAGTGCACCCCTGATCTATCTAGGGGCACCCTACAATTCCCCACCCGATAACGCAGATCCAGAAATCTGCAGCTATGACTGTCACAGAGTCGGCGAAGCCTCTGGTTCAGACCCTCCACTCGGCTCCAAACCAAAGGACCCCGATCAACCCTGGGAACGATGCTGCAAATCGACAGCTCTGCTTGCACCCCGCGTGCGAAGGCAGCAGCCTTCACAAATTCTGCCAGCCGCTCGTAGGACCTGAGGATGTCCTCAGAACCCAAGCGACAAGCGTCATTGGTGCCGACGTGAGCCACGACTTGCAGTCGACTGCACCCCGCAACCTCGATAGCCGCCGGCAAGGCCGCCTCCACATCTCGGATGAGGCCCCCGGCAAGCACACCGAGTGCACGTTGGAATTCCTTCCAGATCTGGACGTTATCTGCCTAAGGGGCTCCATCACGCGCCTGACATTGGAGCTCCCAATATCTAATAATCCCCTCCACCCCGTGCACCTGCTCGGACCCTGCTGAAGGAGTGGCCACACTTTCACTCACAGGACGAACGGGCGCGGACGGACGTCCAGCCTCCACATTGGCCTTCCGCCTCGAGCGACGCGAACGCCGTACAACCCGCCACTCCCCTTGCGGAGAAGGCGGCTCGACGACGTCCGGTACACCTGAAGGTGCCTCGGTAGCAGGGACAGAGAGCGTAGCGTGAGACACCTGAGGTGTCCCACTCGACGAACCAGACTCCCCACCATCGCTGCACCCCGAGACAGCAGCCTGAAGACGGCTGACCGTAGCCAACAGCACGCTCAGCTGTTCGCGAACCGCGGCCAACTCCTCCTGCGTCCGCACACAGCAGGCACACATCCTATCCATCCTATCGATACAATTAACAGCAATTAACAACTTTAAAGAAGCCTAGTACTCTAATGAAGGTGGCTGGCTGCTGACTTAACTGTGGTCAGTGGTAACTACACTGTCGAATCAACAAAACTGAGTCCGGCAGCTTAGCGCTGTTAACGCCGCGGCACTGGTGACAGCTGGCACTGGACTGACTGATAACGAGCTTAGTAACGGTCTCTGACTTGTTTTGAAATACACCGGTCAAAGACGAAGACTAAACACAACGGTATTTATCAAATACGATAGAATAAACTATTAAAACAGTAGTACAAACGAAATCTGCAAATACGCGGGAATAAAGCTCTTAAAACAGAGTACTAACGAAAATGAACTAGACTGGCAAATTAAATTTGACACAAATTAAATTCAGATACTTAGCGCTGTTTACGATGTGGCACTGGTGACAGCTGGCACTGGACTGACTGATAACGAGCTTTAGTAACGGTCTCTGACTTGTTTTGAAATATACCTGTCAAAGACGAAGACTAAACACAGCGGTATTTATCAAATACGATAGAATAAACTATTAAAACAGTAGTACAAACGAAATAGAAATGGTTCTGAATGATCAACTCTTTCCATCCACAATTTTGTTAATTCTACTTTTGTGAAATCTGTTTTCAGTCTGTTGTTTCCACATAATCCAATACAGTCTGCTGCGACTACTTACTCTTGATATGGGATTCTTGGGAATATGGCTGTGATTTAAGGCATAACCCTTTGGTGTCATTTCGTTTCCCACTGCTCAAGACGTCTTCACAGGCTTTGCAGACTCAACGCGCTGATTCAAATTTTAGTCAGCGCTGCAGACGGTAATACGTATGTTTCATGATTGCAAAGCCTCCGAAAATGTCTTCAGCAATGGAAGATGAAAAGGCAGACCGAGGAGAAAGTCTTCGACTACGACCTTATCTCCAAAAATCTCATATTAGCAACAATTAAGTTTTTTAATGTATCAATGAGCGTTCGCCACATTTGCGGTTGAACATAATTATCAACATTGGTAACTTCTTAATTAATGTAAGGTCAACCCTCTCCTGAAGCAAGGCTATTTCTTTTCAGAGCTTGAGCAATGACTTGATAGTAAGTATATTTCTCTGTGGAACAAGACCAGATGGTAATTGACTGTTACGTCCTATAATAGTTGCATTTCTTCTTCCGTGTTCTACAGTTTCGATATCGCAGAAATGTAGGAACTCGCTATGCAATACTCATATTAAGATTTATTTTAGAAGAAAGTTTAAGGAAAGGGAAACTTACGTTTTTAGCATTTCTTAATCTGGAGAAAGCTTTTGAGAATGTTAACTGGAAAACATTCTTTCATATTCTGAAAATTGCAGGGTAAAATATTGGGAAGGAAGATTTGTATTGAACTTGCACAAAAAGTAGACAGCAGTTATTAGAGTCGAATGGCATAAAAGGGTCCCAGTGGTGGTGAAGGGAGTGAGACAGGGTTGTAGCCTTTACCGAATGTTGTTCAGTCCGTACATTGAGCAAGCTGTGAAGGAATGCAAAGAGAAATTTGGAGGAGGAATTTCCTGATGACATAGTAATTCTGTCAGAGAAAAGGACCTGGAAGAGCAATTAAACGAAATGGACAGTCTCTTGAAAGAAATGTACAAGATGAACAAGAGTACATCAAGGGTAATGGAATGTAGTGTCAGAAAAATCAGGCGATGCTGAAGGTATTAGAATAGCTAATGAGACAAGAAAAATCAGGCGATGCTAAAGGTATTAGATTAATTAATGAGACAATAAAAGTAGTAAATGAGATTTATTATTTGGGTAGCAAAATAATTCTGATGTTCGAAGTAAAGAAGATATAAAATACAGAATTTCTATGGCATGAAAAGCATTTCTGAAGACACGTTACACAGTCCTTTCTGAAAGCATTTGTCTGGAGTGTAGCATTGTGTGGGGGTAAAAAAAGGACGATGAGTTCAGACAAAAAGATGATAGAAGCTTTTAAAACGGGTTGCTACAGACGAACGATTAACATTAGATGCGTAGATCACGTAACTAATGAGGAGGTGGCCAACAGAATTGGGACGAAAAGTAGTTTCTGGTATATGGTATAGGTTTATGGTGCAGATTGTGAGATATCAAGGTAACGATAACGTATCATTAGGAGTAGATTTGTGGGGTAAAGATCGTAGAGGGATACAGAGGGACGAATATAGCAGGCACATTCAAAAGGATGTAGGTTGCCGATATTATTCTCAGAAGAAGAACCTTGAACAGGACAGGCTACGGACTGAAGACTACAACAATAACAATTTGCGTGAATTCTTTGTCGCAGATATGATGGTATCCATAATCAAAGGAAATTTACGTAAATAGTCGCACCATTCAAATCAGTTGAAACAATGGAAATTGATAGCAGTGCGGGAGGAATAAATTGTCCATAGAGATAAAGTGTACACATGTTCTCTCAACTAATCGGTGTTCACGAATTCTGGGAAAACTGTCGGCATACTATTTTATGTTTCGCCGGTCGCGGTGGCCGAGGGGACTGAGGCGCTCCAGTCACGGTCTGCACGGCCACTGCGATCGGAGGTCGAATCCCCCCTCGGGCATGGATATTTGTGCCGTCCTTAGTCTTAGCTAGTTTATAAGTAGTTTGTAGGCTTAGGGACTGATGACCCCGTAGTTAAGTCCAATAAGTTCTACAAACATTTGAACATTTGATTCTATGTGTCCTTGAGCACGAACGGAGACATGCATCACAAAGTTCGATACAAAAGTAATGCCTCTGATTTTTTTTTTCTTTTTTTCAGATTCTTAGTCAAGGAAGGAATTCAAGAGAGCCATCTTGGAGCAAAGCGACAATCACAGAGCTGTACTGGCCATCACAACACACTTACGGAGCTATGTCTCAGTTTATAACCATAGATGTCTTCTTTCATACCCAGCACTTACAATAGGTGCTAATAGTACCTTGTACGTGTGACCTTGCAGTCAAACACTGGATCACATACGATAATTTGTGAAACAGTAATAAAATACAAATTAAGAATTAACGATTGTGATTTATTATTTATTTTTAGGTCAAGAGAGTGTCCAACCTTCAAGCATCCGCTAGAGCGTCCATTCAGACATTTCCCTGTCACCATAACTCATAACATAATTCCACTTCACTGTCTCACCACATCCACTGTTCAGTCCCGATGTAGAGCCTTAAGAAAGTTTGACGTTTGACTTTCAAATTTCCATGTGACGTGACAAAAAAAAAAAAAAAAAAAAAAAAAAAAAAAAAAAAAAAAAAAAAAAAAAAAAAAAAGAGCGTTTTAGTATGATTTCAGGCTACGTCACATTTCACAACTTTCTGCGGTATTTGTTGGACGTATTTAGTTTTATGTGCGTATGCCAAGCAAAAATTTTAATAATACAATAAGACTAATGTACTCTCTGGTCCTGCTCGCGTAAATTTTGTTACCGGTAGCTGCCTTTTCTGGGAATCTTATTTTTTTATTCTTTTAATTTATTTTTATCGTAAATTTTTTACTTCGTTTTTCGCGAAACCTTTGTAAAGCACTTTTGGTGAAGAGATGCCTCAGTCAAATCGAATATTTAGAAAATTTAGTAAACAACCAGCCCTTATCTAGAAAATAAGAGAGATGAGATAGGAAACGTATAGAATTTATCTGTCTCGAATCTCTTGTGCTGAGACCTACAGTTCCACTCCTGGTTGCAGCAGGAGCAGTCAGAAGATTGCAAACACTACTTTTAGTTTTTGTGAGGAAGAAACAGAAATAACTGGTTTTAGATTGATTGACATGGAAATGTTGGTTGTGCACTGTTACAAGTATTTGTTAGCAAGCCTCGTGGATCTAGTACACTGTAGATAATTTAAAATTGTAGATGATGGCAAGAAAATGTGTGTAGCATGTAATTTACATATTGTGTGGAAAATCACTGAACTTAAAACTACTAGAAATCATAAGCGGTGAATCAAAACTCAGGCAATCATATTATCTAAAATGTGATAAGTGAAGAAGGAAATTTTTTGTTTGGAAGTCTGAATATACAGTCACACTGTCAAAGTTTTACGAATGTAAGAAATCAATTACTGACGGCAGACCCAGAGGGAAAAAGAGTTCTTACTTTCACAAGAAATGCACTTCTGAATGTGTCATGAATGATATCAAACCCACGTTTACGATCGGGGCGAATTCTGATCTACTAAGGAAGTGTGTTCATGGCAAAGCGCAATGTCCGAATGAGTCGCTCAGTGTGCTCATCTGGGAACGTTGTCGCACGACAACATTTTCATCTCTCACACTAGTGAAGTTTGCTACATTTGATGCTGTGATTGTTTTATAATGCTGGAGACATGTGGGAGAATGAAAGTGCAATAGCGTTTGAATGTTAGCGGTGGTGCATTCACTCTAACCATTCTTAAGCAAGTCGACTGTCATCGTGTGGTAATAGGTGAAATGTCAATGCACAACCTTGCAAAAGAAAAAAATTACAGCATATGTCTTGAGGGAAAGGAAGATCACGAACAAATCTCTGAAGCATTCTGAGAAAGGTGTAAAAAAATTCTAGCAAATACATCTTCTGACACTTGTGTATGTTTATTTCAGGGAATATCTGAAATAATGCATTCATATCTGGTCCATAATATCTCCTAGCGCATGAATTACACACAGAGAGCAAAATATTCAAATGTTTATTTGAGATGTAAAGGCAGTTGTAATGAAAATATTATATCGATTTTTACAAATATATCTTGTAAAAAAAAAAAAAAAAAAAAAAAAAAAAAAAAAAAAAAAAAAAAAAAAATATCAAGGATATTCAAACTTGCTAATATGTAATTGTTTGCATGGATGTAAACCTAACGAAGTTTTGCAATGACTGGTTTAACAATATTTGTGGGAAAAAGACATAGACAATTATTAATATATTAAAATGTATAATTTTTAAGTTGGTTTACGTTTTAGGAGGCGATACACATATAATATTCTAAAGAGATATAAAAAAAAGCCAAGATCGCTGTCATCAATTTTTATTTAAGACGACCGGTTTCACTGAACTATGTCAGCATCACCTGGTCAAATAAAATATTTTACAAGGCCATAATCTTGTAATGTCAATCAGTTGTTATATAACAATTTACAGAGCATAGGTGCACTTGCTATTGTCACTCACTGTGATAATTATGTTTTATTATAATGACATAGTGCACCTATGCACTGTAAATTGTTATATAACAACTGATTCACATTAAATGATTATGGCCTTGTAAAATATTTTATTTGACCAGATGATGCTGACATAGTTCAGCGAAACCGGTCGTCGTAAATAAAAATTGATGGCAGCGATCTTGGCTTTTTTATATCTTTTTACAATATAATTTTTTAGTATTGTAAAATTTCCAGTAAATATTTTAGAATTTAAGGTATCTTATGTTTTTTGTAATCATTACAAAAAATTTCCATGTATATCTTCAATATCTCAGGTACTTCATTTGATGAGAGTATGTGTCTCTCACACGTTCCACAGTGGGACGGAATCCCCAAAACGTGGCCAAAACCCAGAAAAATGAATTTTTGATTCTCGGAAGTTTGATGGGTGCATTGGGTAGGTGAAGGAATTGTGTATCTCATTCCAGAAGAGGCCGCCACCTTCGATACGTGTCGAGTTACGTAGGTTCAAAAGTGACCTTCGTCGAGAGCACACGCGGCGCTGTGAAAGCAAGGCAAATTTACTCTCGGTTTGTGAGTGAATATTTTGGTAGTGGAGTGAAGAATTTCAGTTCTACAAGATGGAAACGGTTGCCACAGGTATGTACAAAACGTTTGTATGCCTAATCGGTATAAACTTCGTGGTTCTACTATTTATATTATATTTTTTCCGATACTATGCTATGCCGAACTTGGATTTTCAACTAGAGCAAAAGTAGCATATACCGCGAAATTTCAACTCTCAGACTATAGATTGATTATTTATCTGATCGAATTGACGATAATCAGCTGCCAAAATCTGCCATTTCTCTTGTATAATGAATATTTACAAGTGCCTGCCTGGCCGACATTTCGTAGCACAATATGGTCGATGAAGCGCGCGGCGCGGTAGGTTACGGAACTATATTGTCTTTATTAGCTACACTTCTTACTTTTATCGTTGATTTTATTATTTGTGTTCTGTCACCGACTTTGAAGATTGTTTCATTACATTATTGAATTATAATGTGTGTGGTAACTAAAAATTTTTCCCGATTTGATTTCCGACAAATAATCTATTAATCTGTTATAATAAATAAATCGCGTTGGCAGTGTATTAATTTTTAACATGTCGTTGACATAGATAATCAACGCCCCTGTAGGAGTTAAAATCCATAATAATTTATTAATAATAGATTATATATAGTATTTAGACATTAATTATTAATGACTAAATACTATATATAATCTATTATTAATAAATTATTATGGATTTTAACTCCTACAGGGGCGTTAGTTATCTATGTCAACGACATATTTCACAATGCCTGGCTACCAAATAGGGGCAGGAATTCGCATTGTGACTTGTGAGTGACATTGTTTGTTGTTGATGGAGTTATCGAGAGTACTCCCTCAACCAACAATGTGGTTCTGAAGGACAGATGCAACATTTGGTCGCTAGGAGACTTAGTCTTAAAATACGTGGTTAACATTGATAACTATTGCCCCCGAAACAGTTTTGGGTCACGGTGCTATATTAGCTCCGCCATTTTGTTTAGACGATTTTTACCATCAAATTCGTAATCAGCAACCTCAGAAACCCCGTGTGATGCGTTTCGTGTGCAGGTCTTATTGGGGTATGGCCACGTTTTGGGGATTCCATCCCATTGTGACCTCGTCGCCTTTTGTTGAGTACTCGTCCCGGTCTAGTTGTCAATAAAGGTACTGGTTCAGCAACTGAAGTCACCTGTGACAACTAATCAGATTAATAATACAAGTTTTATTGACTGAAATTTATAATACTCCACTTTAGAACATATCTCTGTTTCTTTTTTCTTCTTGCTTCTCGTGGCGTCGTCCGTATGATGCTAGCTGCGCTGTGACCTAGTTACTGCAAAGTTCGTAGCCGAGTTCTGACTTAGTACTGTCTTATTTTTTGACTTCGTAGCTGCCTAGTAACTGCTTGAGTTCGGAGTGAATAGTGACTTATTTCTGACTTCGTAGCTGACTCGTAACTGCCGGCCGTTCAGACGTATGTCGGCCTAGATATAGCCGCTTGTAGAGGGCGCGCATCTTCGGTTACTCCCTCCAGGATGCGCGGCGCCTGCTTGCGATTGGCTTTCGGTCGATCGCTGCCTTCTCCACGATCGTTCTCTCCCGAGGCTTCATTCTCCGGTTGTTGCTGCATTTCATTGCGATACAAGCGTTTAACGGTCAAAAATAAAGAAAAAGAGAACAGCATCGCAGAACCGAATAAGACGACTTACAAGATACGAAGTGCCGTCAACTCAGTAGTGTATCCCGCTGGCCGCTAGGAGCGCCGCTGTCGCGGTGGGCAACAAAAGCTCTCTCTAGTTTCGTGGCTGCTATGATACACTGTTCTGTTACCAACCAGCTTAAATTTCATAGAGCGACAATAGGTCCGCCATGTTTGAGGCGAATTGAATTGGCCTCCGCAATATTATTTTGGGTATCGGCTGACAGCTCGTGTACCACACCCGAGATTTGTACTTATTTACAGTTCCACGTTTTAAATGAAGATTGACTATTGAATACGGATGTGCATAAAGTTCCGTCAGACTTTTTCTAAGCTGTGAATTGACTAGCCCGGTAGTATATTTCCTAACAGTCGGTATTAAAATTCCACTTCGAAGTATTACATGTAGCTGGGGTTTGCAATAACGACGAAAGTGCCGCTGTGAAAATATTTGTGTAGATTTTAACGCAAGTGCAAGATCTAAACGAACTACGAAACATACAGTGAAAATGTTCAAATGTTTGTATAGCTTATGGGACTTAACTACGGGGTCATCAGTTCCTAAACTTACAAACTACTTATGAACTATCTTATACTAAAGACGGCACAAACATCCATGCCCGAGGGGGGATTCGAACCCCTGACCGCAGCGGCCGTGCAGACCGCTCGGCCACCGCGGCTGGCAAACACAAGGTGAGTAGTACATTTTTGACGAATAATCATGAGATTGGATTTGCGTCTGTTGTTGACGTGATGTAATAACTGCTTTCATAAAGCCTAGTATACATTTATCTTGTGTTTACTGAAACAATTTAGTCTACAAACATTTAAAATTACTGTTAAAGGTTTTAGTTGTGAATGTTTAGTTGTGACGTTTGGTGGACGAACTTTGTGTACAAAGACAAAAGTGACAACAAAATACTGCAATTAAATATGCGCCTAGATCATATACCACAAAACAAGTCTCTTTTCTACTAATTTCTTATTTATTTACTAACTAGTTTTCGGCTTATTAGGCCATCATCAGGTAAAATTTTTGCTTTCAACCTTAAATATGGTAGCGTTTTACCAAGAAGTGACGAAAGAACCCATTTATAACAAAATAAGTCGTTGTTAAGTTTCCTTATTACCATGCTTCAACAAGTAACTTTTGGTACGTGAAATTTGAGTACAAAGTAGAATACTGCATTAAAAATGCGTCCGGATCAGCTGCCACAAAAGCATTCCGTACATTAATAACTTTCGTTTTGCCACTCCGAAATAAGTATATATTTGTTGCAAAGAACACAGACGTGTACAAGTGAAAAATTTCAGATTGTCACTACTGCTCCACGCTATGCACTGGTTGCATGTCATCCATCCTCGATGAAGTATTGCCAACAACAAATGAAAATCTCTGTATATCTAGCTCAGACAGATGACGGGACGACGGCGATGTATTAATTTAGCAAATTAAAAATCTTCCGCCGTTATTTTTTACAATTTTTAATCAATACATGTTTCGAGATTCCAATAACTTCATCTTCAGACCCTTATAAGATCCATGCAGTAATATGAGAACTAGCCATCCATTTATAATCTTGCATATACCCGCTCACCCCCAGATGTAGCTGACAACTGGGGTGAGCGGGTATATGCAGGATTATAAACGGATGAATGGATCTTATAAGGGTCTGACGATGAGATTATTGGAATCTGTAAACATGTAATTGATTAAAATAACGGCAGAAGGTTTTCATTTGCTAAACAAATGAAAATACTTTTAAAGAAGGTGCAGACACTCAAAAGTGTGTTTTCGTCAACCACAGGAACGACAGAAGAAGAAATATCGCATACCACACTAAGTGGAAAACTGAGCATTTTTATATCGTCTGCTTGAATGGAATTGCAGGATAGGTCGTCTGAACCATCACTCTTGGGGCAGCTAAGTGCCATCTGTCAGGAATTTTGTTTGTATGTAGACTGAGATCAAACAAGGCAAAACATTTGGTGTTCTCGGACGAAGTACTTGTTTTATCACTTCGATTTGTGCATTTAAATGCTCAACACCCTTTAGGCATATTGCATCAGCAAAAATTGTGTTGGCGGTACACACCATATCTCTATCTTTATAAAAGCGAAAGGACACTCATTCACTAAGTCACTAACTCACACTGACTCAACACGAAATCTCAAAAACTACTTCAATTATGAACCTGAAATTTGAGACAAAAGTAGTTTATGGGTAAAGGACGTCAGGTAAGAAAAGATTTTGCGATATGGCCGATAGTTCAGGAGATATGACGTCATAAATAAATGAAAACTTCCCCGTCTTGTGGCACGTGATGGTGTGATTTTATCAGTCCACTATTTGTCAAGGAGAGCACCTAGCGACCTGGAACAAACTTTAAAGATAATTTCAAATCTTTTCGAAAAATGTTCATTCTGAGAACCAAAGGAAAATGATGAAATGAAAAATTTTTCTCGCTTACTTCTTTTATGCTGTTCACGAAGTGAACCTATGGCATTCAGTATAACGTTGCAATTCGTATTTTCTACACTACATATTGTACCCACAGAAAATTTTACAGACAATATACACACATACAGCTGAATGTACCTTCGAAACTGTATCACAGTACGACACATAGTTAATGACATATGAGCACATAAACAGTAAAGATCATGGAAAACTACCACATTACACGCAAAGTTTTAATCTATTACTTCTTTACTACTAATTGTATTTGCAACAGATTTTACAGACATACAGCACTTATACCAATGAATATATATCTGAAAAATTATACAATTGTGCAACATGTAACTAGAAAAATTTGAGATCATATATGCTGCGGTGGGAAAATTTTTTACACAACAGGCACGACGTTTTATTACATTTCTTATTTATTGCTAAGACACTCTTGTATTCCAGTGCCCGTAAGATAATTTTGTAAAAAGAGATAAAAAGCCAAGATCGCTGATCATCAGTTTTTATTAACGACGACCGGTTTCGCTGAACTATGTCAGCATCATCTGGTCAATAAAATATTTTACAAGGCCATATTATATTTGACCAGATGCTGCTCACATACTTCAGCTAAACCGGTCGTCGTTAATAAAAACTGATGATCAGCGATCTGGGCTGTTTATATCTTTCTACAATATTATAAGTGGATCGCCTCCTAAAACATAAACCAACTCTTAAGATAATTCATGAAAGATGACAGTGTCGTTGAGAACATTGAACTGTGAAGCGCACAGCGCTGTAGGAAGAAGTAATTGACCTGTATGGAGCTACAAAGAAATGAAGAGAATGAAACAGTGTACATGCGACAAATACCCATTGTTTCCGATAGATGTGGCTTTTAACTTTAAAAGATAGCCGTTTGCAGTGAGACTTGCATTTTCTATTATGACGGCAATACTAAAGTGAAAATAAAACTGTACTTTCAAGAAACGGCAAAAATTCTGATTACGAGAGGTGTAGCTGATAGTAGTCACGCAGGACTAACACCTGACAGTGCAGAAAGCACACTGAAATAATTCAAAGTTAACACCGAAAGTTACACAACTCAAAACAGTGCAATCCGGTCAGGAGCGCGGCCCAGACCAGAAATCCCAAAAACAGCACGAAGCGGCCAGCAGCGCCCCCGACACCAGAGTCCTCTGTTCACAGCAAAATTCCACAACTCCAAAATCTTCCTCTCTAGCCCCTCCCATCGGTTACGTCTAGCCAATCACAAATTTTGCTTAATGGTCAAACCAATGGAATGCGAGAGCTATTGTTCAACACGCCACAATCCGTGCCCACAAAACTGTCCCACGCTGCATTCGGCATGTAAGCCAGCATTTCTCAGAAATCCATAGTATTTGCGGACCATTGGAACGAATCTGCAGAAGCTGAAATGCCTTTACTGTCGACGAGGCGCCAGCGCCCCGTCGCGAGAGCGCCGCTCTAACTTCCCCAGAAATCACGTCTGGCAATTTACACAAACATTCGCAGACGCCCGCCCCTGGCGTTCCAAACCTCGGGTGCACGTGCAGATCAGAACGACGCCAACTTTTACTGCCTCTGCTCATTGTACTGTAGCGCCCTTCCGGTGCGTCGTGACCGGAGAGCCTCCCTACACAAAAGCAGCATCGAAGCGGTAAACAAACTACCTGGACTCAGGTCACCACAGACATGCCCAGCCCAAGTATAAGTGTCCGCCTGCAGACGGAGTGGTTTGACCACGGGTGGTGGAGGCCAGCGATCGCCCTCCAAGCGGTGTCGGCAGAATGGCTTGAAAGCGACACCAGAGAACGTGCCGCCAGCGACCCCCGTCCCTCGTGGGCCCTGCCGGCCTGCGGGTGTTGCCAGCGCCTCCCGCCTCGGAAGACAGGTATCCCATCGGCAATATTTACAGTAATCAAATATAGAGTCATACTCCGAGAGAACAGAAATTTAACTCCCTGAATCCTATCCTCTGATAATTACAAGACAATATGAAAGAAACTGAATATAAACAAGATAATACTATTGATATCCTTCTGGAATAAATCCAAATAATATTATCCAAATAAAAATGGAGAAAATAATTATAAAAATAGGACCAACACCTCTCAAGATGTAAAATGAACCAAATCACGTAGACATGGCCACGGACTTTCATCAACGGTTGTGCCCACGATAACGTTTTCACACACAAATCTTCTTCGACACTCAGATAACATCCACAGGCAAAAGGTGCTCTTAACAATAAAAGTATTGCTCCTTCTGTGACTTGCTCCTGGAGTCAGAGCTTGTAAGTCTAGCACTCCAGTTAATGCCAGTCCTGGGTATCGGCCATTCTCGGTCTGTCATATGTTCGAAGATTTTATATGAAGCACACTATCACTCACTAACACACGATAACATTGAATGTTTGCGACATCAGAACCCAAGAGCGAGGATGTCTCGTGTAGAGGTCAGCGACCAGTTCCCCATTAATTTCAGGATCGCCGTCGACGTGGTGACCTCAACGGCAGCTCTCTGACGGCACCAAAGTTCATGGGGGTGCCGTACTTCGCCGCCATCTCTGTGTGGCACCTGTCAAGATGGCATTGGTCTCCAACTACCTGGGCATCGGCGATACGAACATGGGCATATGTCGGACTTCAGGACTTCTTCAGGTGTTCGGAAGATTGGCTCGACTAACACATCGAACCCTCTTTGGGCCAATCTGCGTGCGACGTTCGTCACGTTCGCGTCGTGACGCTTTACGCGGGACCCATGTGTCCTGAAGCAACACCTACTGCCGCAGACACTCTGTGGTACAGACACAGACAAAAATATACAGACGGGAATCCTCCGTAAGGGCCCGGTCCTAAGCTCAGGGGTGCGGGGCGGGGGGTGCTGAAGCAGTTCCGTAAGATGTCCCATGATGGCGCTGCGGTCAGAAGCAGCCCTTTAAACTGGCCAGAGCAGGCGGCAGGTAGCGGCTGCCCCCACCACCACCTCCCCTCTAACGCCTGCAAGCCAGACACAGCCGAGGCCTCGTGACAGGCGGCACGAACTCTCCGCCTCTCCTCCATGATACCCTCCGACGTGCTAGAGGCACCCTCAGAAGCGCCTCTAGTGTGACCTACTGGTACTAAGCCAGGGAACCGCCTGACACCTGCTAGCATCTTATGGAACTACGAGAAGAGCGTACGACAGTGGTTTAGGAGGGGAGGGGTTCTTCTCTGTATAGTTACTCTGTGATACAGGGGTTAAGCACTTACTCTTTCTTCCTTCCTAGACTCAGCGCAGGTATATGCAGAGTCGAGGTTTTCCCTCAATTGGAGCAGGCTTACGCTAAGTTGTGGGTTTCCCTGGGACCCCTTTTCCGCTGTTCCGGCTTGGCGGCACCTTTCAGTAGATCTACCGCGCTTCCAGGGACTGATTCATCAAATAGTCTGGGCGTAGCCGCATACAGACGGGACCTGCGCTAAAATAAGCATAATTTACGCGGGAAGACGTTTGTCATAAGAAGTGGATACAAAAGTAAAGAATTAACGGACTTGCGACCTTCCTATCGGTACTCACCATTTGAATTGGGCAATACATAACTCAGGGTAGTAAAAGATTTATGGCTAGTTGTCTCTATTGACTGGGGTGAGTTATGTATGTCAGCTACTGTGCCTAAACAGCTACCCAATCTGTTTAAACAAGATCAATATTTAATCTGTAGTTTAGCCATCTGTTACTTTGCATATGATGACATGAAAATATATTATACCAAAACATATTGAACCTCTGAGTAACAAACAAAATGGATTCTAAGATAAAGAAGTGATTCACTCACGAAGTAATTCTTTATAAATCAAGTTTATTACTGATATTGGACATGAAAATGTGCAAGTGGTCCTATTTTATACTGAATATTTCCCCAAATATTATCCATGAGAGGCACAATAAGTAACACACGCACTCGAGAGTAAAAGTTCCAAATTATCACTCGTAAATTATTTGAAGTCCATCGAACATTGTAGTTCCAAATTAATCCGCGATTAATTACAATATTTGTTATAAAACACAATTTGTCACCACACGAGTACAGGATTGCTGAATTATCGCAGTTCTAAGTTCTTCAGTGACAGTCCCGTAAATTTTCCAAGTCCACACATGCCTATCTCTTCTAATCACAAGTTCGTAACGCGGCTTCAGACCGCCAAGTGTCAGAACCTTTACCCACCACGTCGAAGTTACGAGTCCCTTCCCAAGCGATCGAAAGCATGCTCTCCCTACTCCCAAAATTGTATCTTTCCGTGCATCCTAACGCCTCATCGTTAAAATACAATTTCGCTTCCAAAATATTAAAAATTTGAATATCACATAATTAGATGCTTTGACTACCTCCCTGCAAATGTTGTTTACATTTAGCAAAGATGTATGCAACAATAAAAAAAAATAAAAAAAGAAAAATGAAAAAAGGTTGAAACTGAAGTACCAATAATTCTCAACACATGTCTTACAATATTATTATTATAATACTAAAATTTATCGGCTTTTTATCTGTAAGGGATATTGAAATTGTAATTAGGGCGTTAGAAAGTCACCTGAATCCATTCATATAATTATATTTGCCGTATGATCATTCCCTGATTTTATATAGATTTGTAGAATAATGTGTGTGGCTATAATGTATTTCAGTTGCAATCTGGGAGAACCACCCTCGCTCAGTGCAGACCGTTTCCTGTTTCCGAGCAGATTAGGAAAATCCTAACTACCTGTATTCCATTCACTAGGTCCAAACTGTTAGCCGGCCGGCTGCAGAACCCAACAACCTGGAAAAGCCGCATTTCACATATAAACAATCAGCTCCCCCCCCCCACCCCCCACCCCCCGTATCTGCAATGTCACAGACTTACGAGGAATTAACGGAAGTTTAAGATTCGTTAACGTTTTTTTAAAAATTAACTTAAAGGTCAATCCGTTACTCAAAAAGTTAACTACGCTAATTAACGGGTTAACGGAGTGGTGCCCGGCTCTGGCTACAGTGGAACAGAGTCCAGCAGCCACCGCGATGACAGTGATGTGCGGCGGCGCATCCCGCGGCGACGGAAGCCACGCAAATGAGCGTCCAGGAGGCCTCTAACGAGTTCCGTCCGCCGGAAGGTGGCGTCGCTGGCCTGGGAGGCCCGGCCCGGCGGATGCGCCGCCAAGACGCTTCCTCCGTCCCTGCCTGCTGCTGGAGCGCCTGCCGTGACGTCACGCTGACGTTGACCGGTGGCGCGCTCCCCACGCCGACCGGCGCTGCAATATTCATGGGCGGCTGCGCTTCCGCTGCCCGCGAATTTGTGCTGCTGGCTCCCATAAATTACCGGCAGGCCGGCGTAGCAGCTGCGGGGCGGCCGCGTGGTTACCGATGTTTATGGGTGCATTGTGCGAGTTATGGCGAGTGAGACAGGTTGGTAGCGAAAGGTACGGCTGTTGTTTTTCTGCTCTTCAGACGCAAGACTGGTTTCCCTACGTAAGATAACTTAAGTTGTCCTCGACGACGAGTGTTCGTAAGAGACTACGGTGCCTCGGGGAATTGTTAGAGGTCCGCTGTAATTTTCTATCTACACAGATCATCAGGCCAGTAGATTGAGTGGCAATGAGTGGATGTTTGCTGATGGTGCTGTGGTATACAGTAAGGCAGCCACAGCCAAACACCGCCCCGCCGACGGCTATGACGCGCCCTTGCCCCGCGCACTGTGCGCAGCGGCGTGTGGAAGTGGCGAGCAGGAAGAGGAAGAACTTAATTATATAATTATTTGTGAACTTTCAAGTTGCGATTCTTCAATCTTTCTCGGTGGATATGTTGTATATAGCCTTCTCGGGTTTGTCGCCAGATAATATTGTATAACTCTTACAATATTTCTTCGGAGCAACTTTCCGAGATCTTCAGGTGGTTGCACCTTCCTGATGGCGAAGTACGACTGTGAAGCCCTCTGTGGTGGCCAATTATTTTATTTAGGATGTTGAAGAAACAGCTCTGCAATAAGCCACTGTCAAACCTTCTTGTTTGCTGCGATATGGATGACACTTTTGTGGTGTGGCCACACCGACTTGACACTCTACGTTTCTTCAGCATTTAAACTCGCTCCATCCGAATATAAAATTCACAATGGAAATGGGAAAAAATGGCACTTTACCTTTTCTTGACATCTGGTACGAAGGAAAGCAGATGGAACTTTCGGACACATTGTCTGCCGCAAGCCAACATGTACAAATCTATATCTGCAAGCCACGAGCTACCACCATCCTGCACAATGTGGTAGTGCATTACGTACGCCGGTTCATAGAGCGCGTGTACTATCTGATTCTGAAAGCCTGTCAAGTGGAATGGAAAAGGCAGTGTTCCGACAAAACGGATATTCTGAGGAACTGATACATATTGCATTCAGGCCCAAGAGAGTTCAGACCGCGAAGTGAATTGAAGATACAAATACACCGTCCACCCTGGCGTTCTTGCCATATTTTGGTGCCAATCGTCGAGAACTGGAAGAGTCCTCGGAACATACGAAATTAAGTGTTTTTCCACAATCTCCAAAACTGAGGAACTTGTTAGGATCGGTCAAGGATGATCTTGGTCTAAGGAAACGTGGAGTATATAAGATCCCTTGCATTGTGGAGCGGCATGTATAGACCAGTCAAGTCACACAGTACAAGAAGGCTGCGATGAACATCAGCGTCCTACACGCCTACACCCATGGAGGTAAAAGAAGGGCAGATGGCACTGCAGACTTTCGCCGTACTTTGTTTTGAAGCCAGTGGGCGGGGCCAACCGCCATTTTGAATGCCCCAAGGCGCGGTGGCTGATGGGAGCAGTTTGCACGTGCTATAGCAGACTACACTACAGTTTACGATTTCTTCTCATTCTTGAAATTTGTGTCGTGTGCAGGCACCAGCTATTTTCAGTATCAAATATAAAGTACTTATGAAATAACATACTCCCAAAAGTTTTCTGATATTGAATGCGCATTTGAGCAGAAAAATAACACGTTTGGACTTGTTACTGTAACTTTGTTTTTGTTTATACAGTCCGATTTACCACGAGAAGAAGTATATGGTGTGAAAGGGTTGCTTTCGTAATATATTTTAATCCTTATTTGACTGTTTTTACGTTGACAGCTGATGACTAAGGAAGGATTTCATCTGATACTTAAATTTCTGTCGTGTCCAAACAACAGCTGGTTCAAATATAGTGTTCTTACGTGAACAACATAGTAAGGAAAGCAATGTCAAACGTTTTTCTCGCCTTAAATACGCATCTGATTCAGCAAAATCACACGTTTGGTTTCGTTACTGTAACAGTGTTTTTTACATTTTCAATTACCAAGAGGATACGTATGTGACGTGAAATTTGCTTTTGTAAAATATTCCAATCGTTTTTTCATATATTTGCGTCAACAGCTAATGAAGCCAGAACTCTGTAAGCAAAGCTTGTTTGCTTACTGGTAGTGGATCTTATTAGTTACAATTTCAACATTCATTTTGAATGCACAACCCCTGCAATGTTTAAGTTGTCCCAAGAAAACTTATGTTTTCTTTGCTACTCCATCAATGAGGGAAGAAGCAAGCCCTGCTATCACCTCTTGTACATATCAAGAAATTAAAAGATTCTCCAATGGCAAAGAAACAGACTGTGAGTGGACTATTTTTAAAATTAGGATGTCAGTCTCACTATCATTTAGACATCATCTCACTTCAAAACACCTAAATCATTCAGCATGTGAACAATAAGTAATTTAAACTTGGTGAGAAAACTTACCATTTTACAACACTGTAGAATGCTATAAATGTAACTAGTGGCAGGTTTTAATGAGCTCTTAAACTAATACCTTCAATATTAGGTCAAAATATGACATTTTGGAATTTAACATATGGCTTTGTCAAGTATTGTTCGTCTGATCTTTTGAATATCAGTTTAGATTAACACTTATTCCACAAATTGTGAATTTGAAATATCAAAATGATTTGAAATATCAGTTTAATAAAATGTTTTTTGTTTTTTTTTTTTAATATCAATATTTATCTCAAAAAATTCATCTATTGAGTAGAAGGGGTTGTTATTCACTTTAATGCCAGTTGGCTGTCAGACTTAATGCTATTTGATAAGTTACCAAAGACAAGTACAAGTCACCCGATTCTGTTCCAAAGTTAGATCATGCAGCTATGCACATTGCTACTATGTATGGATTGGGTTACTGCTAACATAGAGTGACCAGACGTCCCGTATTTAACTTAATTGTCCCGCTGTCCCGACAAAATATTTCGTTAAGTCCTATATTATTGAAACGTGTTTTTAAGTAACATATACCACAATAAAATGGATAGCTCGATATGTAATCTTAGGCAAAGGATAAACAAAAGTACACTTTTTAATTAAAGCACAGTAACAAGGAATTATTGATGTTCTTTCTTTAGTACTGTGTAATGCTTTCACACGGCGAATAGTTGTGCATTCGTTATTGCTTCAGGACATATAATTTAGGTCTGTCGTTTTAAACCATTAAGTCATTAGTTGCGTTACTCTTATTACAAACATACCAAAAGGAATTAAGACGAGTTTTCATTTAAGAAATTACATCAACATGAGAAATTAGTTTTATGTTGTATAGAAGTCATTTTTTCGTCAACAGTTTGACGTTTTGTATCACACAGCCTAGCTCTCTAGAGCAAAACTTCGTCAAACTATAGTGTATATATATATATATATATATATATATATATATATATATATATATATATATATATGTATATAATGTTGACGTATTGTGTTTGTGACTAAAATAAAATATTTATGGCTTTAGTAATGCACCATATTTTTACACTTTTTCTAAGTGTCTGTGTTTACAAGGGAGTATGTGTGCAGCTGTAGTATGGATGAAACATGTGAACTCAAATCTATTTACTGATACAGTATTTACGAAACATTTCATAAATGTGGTTTCACCTTCTTGAGTCCCGTATTTCTGGTCACCCTATGCTAACTAACAAGTACTAGCAAACATTTGGTCATTTGTTTTAATGTACTTAGACAACTTTATATGAGGAATCACACCATGGAAAAAATGTATATACAAGCCTCTAAAGTGGCTACAAAATTCGTTGCAATTCTGAGAGCCAAGGTTTGACAGACCGTTGCCACTTTTCATATGAAGCAATCACATCAAGTTGAGAGGGTAATTCCCTCTGATGACCAAAATTTTCTATGTATACATTATTACATATTTCTTAGGAAAGGCCATGCTCTAAGTTTTCAAAGTTATATTGTTTAAATTCTGGATCTGGCATTTTCATGAGTATCTTCATAATACCTTTCAAAAGTAGTGAAAATAGACAACAATAAGCACAAAACATGAGGAAAATTCAAATTTTAATTGCAAACATTCTTGGAATCTACCCAACATTCAGTTATGTCCACCATTCACCAAGTGATTTATTTTGCCACAATTGATTGGTGGCTTTGTTGAATACTCATACTTTACCTGTGACAAGTAATAGAGTTATTAGATATGGCTGGGTACATAGTCCAGTTAATGTCTGAATAAGCAACTGGGCATTTCAATTAAATTACCATGAAGTAACAGGATAAAGGAATCAAATAAACAGGCACACAGTGAATTATTATCTTTATTGACAATGCTTGGGTTTCCACATCACCATAGATGTACCAAGTTTGATGCGTTACTCTTTATTTTGCATGGCGAGTTCCCCAGGAGGCCTATAAACCATGTTACATACACAAATCAAGGGTAAATTTACAGGCAATGATAAACAAGAGAAATTCTGCATAACTCCACAAAAAAATTTGTACATCACAATGAGAAACAACAAATATGAATGAGCACATACATTCAAATACAAACACTTCTTAATAATAAATAACTTACAACTGAAACTAGGTTATAATAAAGAAAAATGCATGTTACGGCAGCATGAAACAGAACAAGAGAAGATAATCTACAAGCCACAATCTGTAAAAGTGGCAAATCTAAACAAAATACAAAAATGTGCCAAGCACCTCTGACACGCACTTCGAGAAAATACACTTTTCCATTTTCCAGTTTCCTGCAGAGTATTTCCTGAATGTCTTTTCTGCATATAGACAAATGTCCACGACATCATTTGATGTCAGAACTAAACCACCTCTGTTTTTTTATGTATAAGTGCATAAAAAGTGTGGCTGCCATCCCCTCGCAACACAGATAGGCATGACTCACATTTCAGTACCCTTTCTAGGTGGCGAACAACAAATCCTGCAATGTACACAACAATATGTGCTGCCACCTCAGAGAGAAATACACCGGCATCAACATAGTCATGATCATGACTCACCAAGTGGCTTTCTGTGTCTGCCAATTGTGAACGCCCAGCAGTGACATTTATGTGTTCTTCAATGTTTTGTCCGTTGTAAGTCATGATGGGTATGTCTTCTAGTGGTACACAATTGCCTTTCTGTGACTCCCTAACCTCATTGTGCACTAAAAGTCTTTTGTAGGCAGACATGAACTTACGTGCCGTTGGGTTGTTATTCCACCCACCACGACTGCGTATGGCAATGAAAAACATTTCCAGGTGATCTTGTGAGCACTTATATGTGGGCAAGAATTTCAGTAAGGGTGCAGTCTGAGATTCGACTAGCTTTCTATAAAGATGCAACATACTAGAAATACATACCAGAAAACCTACAAAGCCTGTCTTCCTATTGGAATCTACAAGTTTTGTTCCAGAAACTACTGGTGACAGAGTAAGTGCTCTGATGTAGTCTGCAGCATCCAACAAAAACCTTTCGACCACTATAAAGTTATGCACCCTCAATGGCTGCTTCCACTGAGTTTGAAAGAGGTTCCTGGAATTCATCACATCAAAAAGGCGATTGAAAAGCCGAATAAACCTGACTGTTGCAGATGCATCATCAAAACCAGGTATATTCATGTCATTGCAATATTGCTTTGCATCTGCCACAGAATCACTGAGAAGTTGGGCTGCTAACCTGACTTTCATCTTATTCTGGACAAAATTAATGTGGCTGTTTGTTATTTTGTTCCCTATATGAAGTCCTTCTCTTATCTGCACCTTATTGAGCAACTCAAGAAGATGCCAAGAAATGACTTCACCTTGATCATCCCAAATGTTTTTTTTTTTTTTTTTTTTTTTTTTTTTTTTTTTTTTTTTTTTTTTTTTCTCGCCTAGAGTGTTCCTAACCAATTTCAACATATGTGGAGGATCTAGAAGAAATGCCACTTCACAGCTCACACCTTCAACATAAAATGTTGTTTTCAGAGCATGAGGGTTAAGACGGCATCCCAAGCATTTTGCCATGGCCAAATTTGAGGCACAACCATCGCAACACAGGCAAACTACCCTAACACCACTGGCACTGGCAAGGCCTAATGCATTGCTGGATAAGGTTTGCTTTCTGCTCTCCAGTTATCCCAGAAGTCAGAAAGTAACCCACTGGAAGTTTCCAGGAGCCATTAATTGCCACAAGCATAAGGACAAATGCCTCTTTAGCCACGGGTAAACTGTCTGTGGCAATAGAGGACCTCATATTGACATAGCCATTTCATCACCTATTAGGCTACAAAGAGTGACATTATCACATCCCTGAGATCTTGCCCTAATTAAGTTAAAGGCCTCTGTGGTAAATCCTGGTTCCCCACCCACACACTGATACCACCTCGCCAAAGTTCTGGGATGTGGGAGACCGGTATTAAAGGCTCGTCTTACATAATTGTACGCTCTCGGCGAATAAAAATGTAATGTGAGGGCGAATGCACGAAGTTCCGGCTTATATGCTTTGGGCAGACTTTTGGAATTTGCTTTTGCAGCTTGTCTCTGCAACAAGAATTTGTTCATTCCTGGTATGTTTTCTAGAATGTTAAGGTCACTTTCAAACATAAGATTGTTTTTCCTCAGTTCATCAATTACGACACCCATAGATGATACCTTCTTCTTCAGCCGCCTCTTTGACTGCTGAAGAACCTTTATCTTTTTTCTGAGTACTTCATTTTTTGAAGAGAGGTCACTTACACTTCTCTTGAGGCTCCTCACCAATATAGACTCATCACCTGATGTTTCACCAATACAAGAAGAGCTGTTGTCAGCAGAATAGAAGACCAGAGTTTCAGCTGCAGCAGTACTTACTGCAACCATCTGCGGCTGTGTTGGTGGTCTGTTCTCCACATTCTAAAAAAATAAACACAAACAATAGTGAAATGTAATTACAAGTTGTACAAAAAGTTGTTGCCTACTATAACTTGATTGTTAGTAAATTTAAGGTTTCTGAAACAGTAAACTTTATGTGACAGATGGGAAATGTCCAAAACTGGACATAACTGAAGACCAGGATACCACCGATTGGCTTTTACCCACGACATCATCAAAATGTCGGAAACGACAGATATCACTCACAGCCAATACGACGACCGGAACAATCACAAAAACCATGCACAAATAAATATGCCAATATTTATGAAAACCAAAAACCTAGACCTTGGTTTAAGCTACAGATCAGTCTGTCACCACGACCATTCCTCCTATTTTCACATTTATATACAGATGACTCCATAAGCAGCCATGTGCAAAGCAACAACATCAATAAAATCATGAAAAATGTTGGAAGCAGGTTCGGTTGCATGAAATCTTTATTTATTTACAGTAACCAATCAATTTTGGTCAGTGAGTGGCCTTCTTCAGTGCTACTAGAAAGGAAGATCTGTGGGCACACACAATCTAGCAACAGGCATTTCACCATTAATACAACAATACCGAGTCATGTACAATGAAAACTCCTTGGGGATTTCCAGCGGCATTTCTGTAGTGTGTGTAGGTTGTAGGTGGTGTGGTATGATTATTGCTTTTATGAAAGTCAACAAATGCGAAAATATCATAAATATGTTGGAAGCAGCTTCGGTTGCATGACATCTTTATTTATTTACAGTAACCAATCAATTTCGGTCAGTGAGTGGCCATCTTCAGTGCTACTAGAAAGGAAGGCCTGTGCGCACACATATACTAGCAACAGGCATTTACCATTAATACAACAGTATCTAGTCATGTACAATAGAACTCCTCTTCAGTGCTACAAGAAAGGAAGCCCTGTGCGGACACACAATCTAGCACTGAAGATGGCCACTCAGTAACCGAAATCAATTTGTTAATGTAAATAAACAAAGATTTCATGCCACCGATGTTGCTTAAACATTTCTCATGATATTTTCACATTAGTTGACTTTAACAAAAGCAACAATCACACCACACCACCTATATGCAATATGGTATTCTACCAACCTACACACTACGGAAATGCTGCTGAACCCCCCCCCCCCATACACTGATATGAACCTTACGCCAACATCAGCTGCCACCTACACCAACAGAAACTACACTACAAAAACTCAATGAATTAAAAATAAAAACTTACCAAAATTATGTCCTACATATGTTTCACACTGTGGATAAAATTTTTTTTAAAAAAGAAAAAAAGCAAATACAATACACTAAAAAAAATGAGGCATCCACAATAATTTCGTCACCTTCATTGGTTGCCAACATGTTGCACACTGATTACAGTCAGCTATAACACCAAGCAGGTGAAGAAATTTTATCATGGCCAACAGTCCCCCCCCCCCCCCAGTGTGTCATACAACGAGAAAGAAATAAACTTCGTTATATCCTTACTATCAAAATAAAAACAATTAAACAAATGAAACTATAGAACGGCACCACAAACAACACACTACTAAAATGCTTGGTAACGCAGACATCACAGGAAGATGACTAGTACTGCTAAACATAAAACTAACAGTACGACCCTACGATTTTGTGACAGCACAGAAATGGCTCCAATTTGTAGTTTGTAGATTACTGTGTATAATACCCCAAAGGCAGGAAAGTCTTATGTTTTCCTGATTGGCTGTGGTACTGCTGGTCTTCTGCTTGCTAATTGGCTGAAAAAGATGGCTTATGACGTCATATGTATTGGTCAATCAGGTAACATAGATTTTATGGAAAGCCACCATATCTTAAATTGTAATATTTGAAACTAAAACATCACAACTAGTAAACCAAGCATGGTAATCATTACTAACATACATCAGAGTAAGAAAACGCCCTCTTGGAATTTTACTGACACAGAAATAAAATGAGCCGGGGAAAAAAATAAAAATAAGAAGAAGACGAAGAAAGAGAAAGTCAGAAAACCTATCAATTATATCTGGGCCTAATTTTTGGGAATACTGAAGCAAGGGATACAACCAGTTGGCTCAGATTCCAGTTCTGACGTACATTTTTTTTTTTTTACTAGTAACATATTGTAAAGGGGGTCAACTGAAGTACGGGATGCAACCAGTCTGCTTCTAAACAAACTATCGCCTGAGACTCAGATGTGACGTCATTGGTCAAAACCGACAGGTTGTACACCGTGCTTCAGATGACCCTAATGTTTTAAGATAATTCCAGATAAGCACCATCAAAATAAAATAGAGAACAAAAATTTAGTTTGGATACACCACAATACATTCCTAAAACATACAATTGCACAAAGATGTCATGCTCGGGTGTTTTACAGGTTAGGTTCTAGTTGAATTATCTCATATCAATTGTCCCAAAAGCATCATGCCCCATCCATCACTGTGCTTTTTTCATAAAAGGCAAAGGTAGGCAGATTTTTTAATGGACAAATGATTTGAATTAAAATGTTTTACACAGTTCAGTATTTCTTGAGCATAGGTACTCAATAACATTAAACGAGACTTATTTCTTCAACTTCACCAATAATTAAGCATATAACTTATGTATAGTTTTAGTGATACATGGGACTGCTTGCATATTTTTAAAAAGTGCCACCCTTGTAACTTATATAAGTTAATGCTGATAAATGATAGAAAAAGAGTTGCAGAATATTTCTATTATTCAGGTATTAACTTCAATGTTTAAGTTTTCACTGATAATAGTCATGCCTTTGAGAAATTTAAACTCATAAGCTACATCACTCATAGAATACCTGTATAGAATTATCATGGAGGTAAAAGTTTTACCTCCATGGGAATTATTAAATATGGAATCTGCACTAATATACACAGGTCAGCAGCAGGCTTAATTACAATTTGATTTTTCAGGAGCTATTCAAAACTATCATTTGACACTTTACATACCTCTTCTAACTAAGTAGGCAAAGCAGAAAAACTTTGTGGCACATCCCTCTCTAGGAGTTTGATAATACCCACCTCTTCATCGCTTTTATTATTAACACAGGAAGAGAAGGTCGCTTCATTGTGAACAGGGCAATCAATACTTATTGCATCCACCTGCTGCTCTGTTGGAAGTGGTACTAGTGGGCTTCTCACCCTCTCATTCTAAAGTAAACGAAAATAATACTGAAAATAATCGTAATAATAAAGTTCTGTATTATAAGGTCATCTTACATTTACATTATTCTATTAAATGTATTTCCACCGCATTTCTTTACAATATGAACAGATTATGGTATTAACTGAATAACAAGTGTACAGTTATGCACGAAAGTAAACAGGAACAAAAGTAAATTATGATACACTTCAGCTACGATACCACTTTTAAGTGATGACAAACTGTAGGGAAAATTGATGGCACAGCATTTTCCCTGATACGCACTACTGAAAGTGATGTTCTGTCTATGTCCTCTCGAAAATGCTTCGAACATATTTTACTGTGTCTGTTTGGTTTCCAGTCTTTCCTTCCCACAGCATTCACCCACAGAGTATTGCGAGTTGGATTGAGAGGAAATCTAAAGAATAGAACACAAATAAAATGCAAAAGTAAACTGAGTAACCGAAATTCATAAGTACAAACAGAAATATCGTTTGAATGGCTTCACTTACGAATTGAACGTTATTCCTTTAGACTTAACCCTTCTATCACAACGATTCGTACATCCAGAAACGACACAAGCTGGCATTTTTTATCACAACTCAACACAAGTAACACACCAAAAACAAATGTTCTTGGTTGAAACTATGAAAGTAAATCAGTGGTCTCGAAGCTCACGTCCACGTGTGTACCTCCAAGCGTGTACTGTATGGCCGCCTGCTTGTTTTGGGGCACCTAAAATGGCGGACTTTGCCTTCACTTCTGTGACGTCATGTCATCTCCCCTCCTTTTACCTCCATGCCTACACCAAAGAAGTCGGCAATTGCAGAACACTGTCCGAACACAGGACATCGCATGTTTTAAGAAAAGACAGAAATTTTATCCCCTGCTTCATCCTTTTGGGATTGCGTCATTAAAGAAGCAATACATATCCGTACATCTGATAATCTCATCAACCGCGATACAGGATTTCAATTGAGTACAGCCTGGAACACCGCCTTGGCTACTATCAAATCACGATGAGAAAGTCAAAACCTTTCGTTAACGGACCGCTATAAACTGGTTTCATAAAATGCAATTTTTTTTAAACCATCAGCTGTTTATTAAAAACCTTATACATCTACCAGTTTCGGTCATAGACCATCTTCATGGATAAAAATGTGTTAAAACAGAATGGTAAAATGCATCAAATAAAATACATCCAACTGAGATAAACAGGAGTCAGTATAACTAAAAGTGTAAAAATTACTATGGTCATCTTAGATAAAACCGATCAGTCAAACATGACATAAAAGGTGAGAACAGACTATGAATAAAAGTGGAGGGAGTGCATTGTGCCTTGTGCCTTGTGCTGTTTATCTCAGTTGGATGTATTTTATTTATGCATTTTACCATTCTGTTTTAACACCTTTTTATCCATGAAGATGGTCTATGACCGGAACTGGTAGATGTATAAGGTTTTTAATAAACAGCTGATGGTTTAAAAAAATGCATTTTATGAAATGTATTACGGCTGTTGACACTCGCCTCACCAAGGCATTCATAAACTGGTTTGGTTTTAGTGAGTAGCGTCTGGCGGTACTGTAAACACAGCGTACAGCGCACGCACGAAGTAGCCGCTCTGTGTTTTGCTGCAGATGGCTCTTTTTCCCTCTAAGGGAAAATTATTGCGCATGTGTAATTTGCGCGTGTGCGCAGTCTTCGCGAGCGTGTTCTACATACAGCGGCGCCCATATGCAGAAACCGTCAGTCGTACTTGTCCATCAGCAAGGTGCAACCACTTGAAAATGTCGGAAAGTTGCTCCGAAGAAACATGGTGGAATTTACACGTTACCCGTGAGGACTGTAAACAAGTTATAAGTTATTAAAATATCTCTTTATTTTTACGTTTTCGACACAGTATGTGTCTTGGAGTGTTCTTTTTTTTTCACAGTTTTATGCGTTTTCATACTTCCAAATTTTATGTTTTGTGCAATTTATTATTTGAAGTATTTTATCCATTTCAGCAACTGTTCAGATTATAAATTAATGAAATGTAGCAACCAGTTGCAGATTATAACATTTGCACTTAGCGTTGATTCCACTACTAGCATGTATATTTATTAAGCAACAGTACAAAAATGGACCAGAAGAAGGGCACTCAAGCGCCCGAAACCGGTCGTTAAAGTTAAAAATAAATAACCACAAGCAACTGATTGCTGCATTTCATTAATTTATAATTTATTATTTGACAACACTGTTCACACGAATGATATATATATGTTTAAAAAGAATTTGCATTTCTTTTTTCGTATGTGTTAGCTATATATAATATAATCATATAATTCTACACTTAAATTTTTTTCCAGTGATATAATGTACGTTACCTAATATGTCTGTTGTTTCCAGCTTGAAGTGTCGAAAATTATCCTTTCTCTTTCTGGAATTCAATTTCCAGCCGGCCGTGGTAGCCGAGCGGTCTGCGGCGTGTCAGTTTGTAAGTTTAGGGACTGATGTCCCCATAGTTAAGTCCCATAAGCTCTACAAACATTTGAACATTTGAAAGGTTTCAAAACATGTTAAACAGCTTAATGCAAATGATTTTATTCTTCAAGAATGATTTGTATTTCAGCTAATCACAGGATTAATGCGTAATGCGCATATTTCGTTAAAGAATAAAGTTAATTTTTTGCGAATGATATATATATATGCTGAATTCCCGAGTATAAAAGTACTCTACGACACGGGTACCTCCACTTAGTACCCAAAATGTGTTGACAAGTTGCCTTCCTTCGTTTCCCCCTTAAAGCGTTTGGCATATAGCCGTTTCACTCAAATGTTCAGATGCCTGTAAATCTATCGGAGCAAACTGCGTGGTCATCAGTCCGTAGGTTACAAACTACTTAAACCTAGGTAAACTAACCTAAGGACAAACACACACACACCCATGCCCCAGGGAGGACTCGAACCTCCACGGCGAGCAACCGCGCGCTCCGCAGCGAGACGCTTTAGACCGCTCGGCTACTCCACCGCGGCGCCGTTTCACTCCCACACATGCTGCAGACGTTTCAGTGGTGGGAGAAGTATTACGCCTATCAAAACGGCTCGCGCCCTAAATGCGATAGGTTCTTTTCAGACGAACTGAGGGAAATTTCAACTAACACCAAGCTGTTTTGTTACATTTTTATTTGTATTTTAACGAAAAATATGTACCTGTAAGAATGAGTCCCTATAGCCGTTACATAAAATTATTTTTAAAGTACGGTACCATATATATGATACTACTTCATTTAAGAAACACATATCTTTCAGAAGATGCTGAATATATGACGAATGTGCATACACAATACTAATAGAATCAAATTTGGGTCACAAAATTACTAAGTTTTTATTCGATTCATGTTTTAGATCTTTTCTAAAGCTTCGTGTACTGATTCTGTCTTTCAAACACTAATTCTTACCTACACAGCAAATGGTTTGCTTGTTTTACCGTTCCTCGACCCCATTACAGAGCTGCGCTTCCTCTGCTACTTGGTTTACGTCGGATCTGACCGCGGGACAGTCCAGCGCAGAGCAGTGCTGTGGGGGTTGGAACACTTGCGGGGAGTGACACTTGCAAGGAGTGACACTTGCGGGGAACCCGGGGCCCTTGGGGTGTCTTATGGCTTTTCCTGGGTACAGGCACACCAAGAAGTCTAGCACTGCTGTTGTCAAGTTTCCACACTGTCAACAAAATGTTCAAAATGTTCAAATGTTTGTACAACTTATGGGACTTGACTACGGGGTCATCAGTCCCTAAGCTTAAAAACTACTTATGAACTAGCTATGACTAAAGACGGCACAAATATCCCTGCCCGAGAGGGGATTCAAACCCCCGACCGTAGTGGCCGTGCTGACACATTGTGAACACAGAACGCACTGCACAGGACCGTTGAATTATGTCTTGTGAATGTACCTGCAAAACCTGCCATATGGAAATTTTAGTGTAAGTCCCAAATTTGTTTTTTCTACAATAATATTAAAACATATTAAAAATTCAGAACTCGAACACCAGTGAAGTTATGGACTTGAAGCGTTTTGTGTTGCTAAATCTTTACATAGTAGATACGATTCTAAAATTTGGTTGCTATCGCCAAAGTAGACGAAAAGTTAAATTTTTTGGTGTAATTTTCGCCGTGTAGACTGTATGTTGTAGAAGTCTACGCCGTACCCAATTATAATCATACCTCTGAGGAGAGAACGTTGTTTACACTTCTCCTGCGTTTCTATTCGGCCGTGCTGTGCTACGTAACGACATCATTCCGTTCCATTTCACCGAGAGCTATATGTGTATTGGTGTATTTCGAAATAAAACATCACACCAATATATGTATCATTTAGACGCAAAGATTCTGCGTTCTGTTTTCATCGCTAACGCGATTAACAACGTTAGACCTCGTGTGTAAACAGTTAAAGGTTATGAGTGCCACTGGAAAAATGCTTAAGTAACACAGGTTGTTTTAGACTTGAAGATGACCTGAAATTAGCCGAAATCGATATCTCATAATAAATATAACGTGTAGCTGTCTATATTTCATAATGCAATTTCTAACATATTTAAAAGCTGCTCAAAACCACCTACAAAAATTCCGTGATCAAATTGTGTTTTAGTTATTTCTAGAAATGCACCTAAAGATCTGCGCCTGCTTTTAGTGCCTTGATCAGCTGTTTATTTTTAGAGGTATTACTAGTGACAGGAAAAATTCGCATTTGCGATAAATTCGAATATAGATGCGAATTCTGACTCAAAATGCAGTAAATCCGAAATTGTCATAAATGGTATTTTGGTGTGAAACATTATTTAATCAGAAATATTGCGAGATAACTTTATTTTCTGCCCTTAAATATGTACAAGGTAAACAGTAGGTACCGGGAAAATTCGCATATGAATGCGAAATATAGGCCCATGCTAATTTTGGGCCGGAATGCGAGAGACGTGAATCATGTAATATACGCTATTTTTAGCGAACGTTCCGTTACTACTGCTCCACCTCGCTCTGTGGGCCTTTTCCTGAATACGGCACAGGTAGCGGCTGGAGGGCGTGGAGTAGGGGTGGTGTATCCTACTTCTGGAACACCATGTTCACTACCTGCAGCGTCCGGGTCTCCCCGCAAGTGTCTACATATTCAATTTCCCCGCAAGTGTCACTCCCCGCAAGTGTCACAAACTCAGTGCTGTGCGGTCACACTCTTTCCGCAGCTACCTCTTTCTCTCTCTCTCTCTCTGTATCTCTCGCTCGCTCCCTTGCCGACACGCGTTTGCGGCCGGGACCGTGAACTACAATGTACTCCGACGGAGGGACGCGGAAATGTTTGACATGGATATGTGACAAATGCACCCAGTGACATTTGCACCCAGCCAAAAATCTGTGACATTTGCACCCAGTCTGAATGGAAACTACCTGTTTACTTCGTCACGACCTACCTGCAGCTAAGCCACTCCTGTGTCCGCACCACCCTCACCCCAGGGAGTCCTCGCTCGCCGGAAACGCTCTATCGACACAGTCTGCCTGCAGTCCCAAGGTCCTTGTCCACCTCAGCGGATGACTGCTAACTGTCAGTACGACTATGAATATCGTAGTGTTCGGTTGGTGCAGCTCGTGTGTTTGTGAGCCTATAGATTCGATATGGAGATATCAACGACCAACAAGGGAAAGCCATGTGGTCACTATTAAGTAACTTCATAGGTGTCTTGTTAGACAAGAAAACGTGGAAAAAGGTTAATAAATATAAAATAAAAAAATTAAAACAAGAATAAAAATAAAATAAAAACGTATATAGAAATAACTGATTTTAAATACGTCTAAATGACAATTTACTTCTGCCTTTTAGCCAGTCCAAAGCCTGGATAAAAGTGTGATGGGAGTAGGTTTAGTACGAATAGTCGGTAGACAGAACATAGTCTCTCTGATGCAGTCGCAAATATTTATTTATGATCAGTTTCAGGACAAGCCAATCATCTGTGGAATCAATACAAAACTTTTTTTGAGTCATCAGTAAGGATGCAACATCTCTCTGAAATACATCGATGTTCAGACGGACAAACATCGATGCTAAATAACATCACTGTGAAAACATCGATGTTTGAAAATATCGATTTTTTCATACTTTTCAGAAATATTATAGAAAACGCACTGAAATGGTTTTATTTGTCGGTATCATAATAACTGAAAATAAGGTGCGCTGTCAGAGACATTTTGAAACACAAACGACCTGGAAATAATTACCTGTTTCTTTACACATTTCGACTTATGCATGACGCTAGCGGCGGGCTGTTTGTAACTTAGTATTAAAATGTGAAATATGTGCCTTGATATGTTCTTTGTCTAGGCTACGAATACACAGCGAAATGGCAGATTTGAATGAAAGCAAAGTTGGGAATGATGTTTCGCAACGTATTGTGCTGATTGAGTTGGGATTTAAATCGATGTGTTGATTGCGTGTGAAATAGCTTGCGTTTTGCTTACGTATTGCATGTTTTCTTAGCCGTCGATGTGGAGAAAAATTAAACATTATGTATCTATCATTTATTATTTAATCATGTATGTATTATTAAAACGAATAGGACTATTCATCTATGACGTTTACAAAAACATGTATGTAGCAGATATGGAGATCTGTGTGTTAAAGATACTTGTCTTCTGTCTCGAAGTTTTCGGCCGATGTATGTTTGATGCTTTAACTGAAGTTTCGACAGCACGATATCAGAGTCTAATTGTGGTAACAATGTTGAAGTTTCGATTCCACTGCTGTTGGAAGATGAAATTTCGGCAATGTGCCGGCCGCGGTGGGCGAGTGGACTAAGGCGCTCCAGTCACGGTCTGCACGGCCACTACGGTCGGGGGTTCGAATCCACCCTCGGGCATGGGTATTTGTGACGTTCTAGTTCGTAAGTAGTTCATAAGTAGTTTGTAAGTTTAGGGACTGATGACCCCGTAGTTATGTCCCATAGATTGTACAAACATTTGAACATTTTTCGGAAATGCGGGCCGCCCGTGTGGGCGAAACATCTAATTATCGAACGTCGACATAAAAAAGAGACACACGCCAGCAGGCAGTAAGTCAAATAATATCCTTAAAAGCTTTAACAATTTTGCTACAGATAAGGTTACTAGGTTATTAGTCCATAGGTTAAAAACTACTAAGACTAGGTTAAACTAACCTAAGGACAACACACACATCCCGAGGGGGGATTCGAACCTCCTACGCGGGAGGCCTCGCGATCCGCAACGTGGCGCTCCAGACCGCTCGACTACTCCTGCGCGGCCAGTTGGGGCAAATGCCCAGAATGAATGCCTGGGCTAGTGGACAAAATTCATAAACAGCTAGGCATTTATGGATTTAAACGATAAACTTACAAGCAGTACACAAAAAAGTGATATTGTTTACTACTTTCTAAAATACTTCCAGCAGTCCAAGTTTCGCAAACAAACAATGTTGTGCTGCAAACATATGTTCTGAGGAATTTCTGCCTCAAGTCCGGGGCGACGTTTGACTGCAGTAGATTTATCTTTCGCATGAATGCCGTCTTTGTTTGTGCTAGTCTATTTTTTATGTCCCCTTGCTTCTTCCGTTGTGGGTTAGTTTACTGTGAAGGTAGTAGAATTCCTTGCCTTCGTGTACATTGTGATTGGCAATTCGGATTTATTTTCTCGCTACTTTTATTTCCAATACTTCTTATGGCTTTCGTCTGTCTTTGGTTTACCTTCAATCCATGGTCTGTGCTCATTAGTCTTTTCATTCCACTCAACAGATCCTGTAATTTTCCTTCACTTCCACAGACGATAGCAATGTCATCAGCAAATCTTATCATTGATATTCTTTTACCCAGAACTTTTATCACAGCCTTGAACCTCTTCTTTATTTCCGGCATTACGTCTTCACTGCGCAAGTTAAACAGTAATGGCGACAGGCCACAACCTTTTCTTACACCCTTTTTAATCTGAGCACTTTGTTCTTGACTTTGGACACTTAATGTATCCACTTGGTTCTTATACAAACAACGTAATACCCGCCTTTTTTCCTATAGCTTACTCCTATTTTTCTCAGAATAACGAACACTATACATTATCGAAAGCTTTTCCCAGGTCACAAATCTTATGAATATGTCTTGGTACTTCTTTGGTCTCGCTTCCACTATTAACTGCAGCAGTGCTATTGCGACCACGCATTGCCGTAAAGCACGGCCCGTGTCAATGCGACCTCACAGCCTTCGGCTCTTCTACCTGCCGGACAGAGACCGGACGGGGAGATTAGCAGACCGCCCCTCGACCAGAACTGGGTGCTAATGTCACTGGGTGCAAATGTCACTGGGTGCACTGACTGCAAAACCACGTTCGTGATGAATACTAACCAGTTGATGTTACGTACTGATGTGCTTGATGCTAGTACTGTAGAGCAGTGAGTCGCATGCCAACACAATCACTGAAGTCAACATTACCTTCCTTCAATTGGGCCAACTGGCTGTGAATCGAGGAAGTACAGTACATGTGATGTTTGTACAGCTTATGGGACTTAACTACGGGGTCATAAGTCCCTAAACTTACAAACTACTTATGAACTAGCTAATACTAAGGACGGCACAAATATCAATACCTGAGGAAGGATTCGAACCTCTGACCGTAGTGGCCCTGCAGATCGTGACTGGCGCGCCGCAGTCCCCTCGGCCACCGCGGCCGGCAATACAGTACATACTAACGAAAGAATTGGATTTTTTGACAATTGTTTCCAAGATTTATTTCAATTTACATTTAAAGAGAAATACTAAAATGAGCTTTAACATGAAAATTAAGCGTTTCCGGACATTTTCTTTCTTTGTCTATGAGGAAAGTTTCCTGAAAGTTTGGCCGTACCTTTTTGTAACACCCTGTATAAGCATTTCACTGGCCGCGGTGGCCGAGGGGACTGAGGCGCTACAGTCACGGCCTGCACGGCCACTACGGTCGGGAGTTCGAATGCCCCGTCGGGCATGGATATTTGTGCCGTCCTTAGTATTAGCTAGTTCATAAGTAGTTTGGAAGTTTAGGGACTGATAACCCCGTAGTTAAGTCCCACAAGCTCTACAAACATTTAAACATTTTATTTTTGAAGCATTTCAGATGCGAGCCGCTGAGTTAGTTACTGGTAGGTTCGATCAATATCCGAAGGTTACTGACATGCTTCGGGAAGTCAAATGAGAATCGCTGGAGGAAAGGAGACGTTATTTCGGAGAAGGATTGTTGAAAAAATGTAGAGTAGTACCTGGCGAGGGTCCCTCACTGGGAAACAGTACTCCAGGAGAGGACGCACAAGTGAGATAGAGGCAGTCTCTTTTGTGGAGCTGTTGCATCTTCGAAGCGTTCTGCCAATGAAACACAGCCTTCGGTTCGCCTTACCCACAATATTATGTATGTGTTCTCTCCAGTCTAAGTTGTTCGTAATTTTAACTGCCTTTGGGCAGAGGATGCCACGGCGCTCGCTCACCACCCAGTGGGCCCCTCTAGATCCCTCGAACGGAGTAGTAGTTAGAAGCGTCTGTTACTTGCAAATATCAGTACTGCACTGTGAGACTCTTTATCAGGCATGGCCAAACACCGACCCGCGGGCACGAGCGCCTTTGCCGCGGTGTCGCGAATTCTGGGCCCGGAAAAGGTCGGGCCACTAATCCTCATCCCCCCCCCCCCACCCTCATGCTGGGATGGGTGCCAGCCGGCAGGTAAGCGAGCCGACTTCATTATTTTGCGCCCATAGCTTGGTTCATGTAAACACAATACTTTTCAAGGCAACAGTGACCGGCATTGTTATAGTACATGTGGCTGCAATTCGAGTGGTTCCAATGTTGCCAGAAAACATTGTGGGCCAGTGTTGTCGGCAACAACAATTTTTATGGCCCTTGCAAACGTAGCTTTACGTGCTGTACTGATGAAGGAGGTATGGAGATGATCAAACAAGAACCAAAAGTGATACAGTTGGAAATGATCATGTAATTTCTGTTTGACAACTTTTAATTACGATTGAATATTCAGAAGCTACAATGGAAAACCTGGAAACGAAATTACAAACACAGAATTTTAAAATCACGTCTGTTTGACAAAGAACATTTAAATTAACGTAAAATAAAATCTGTTCCACACCCATCGACCTGTGAATGTTAGACCTACATTTAATGTACATGAACCACGAGTGTGCACATACAGGTGAAATAAACTGCGTATTGCTTCCCATCTCAATCACAGCGCTAAATGTGCATGGCTCCTACATATGACTTCGAAACAGGAAAACCCTTTCTATTTTGTAATTACAATCCTGCATGACGTTATTAGTATTGCCAAATGTAAAATATATAGAATCAGCCATATGAACTCGCGTATTAAGACATACATTAAAACGAGAGTGTGTGAACCATAAAATAATTTACATAATAAGAGTGCTTGTTTACGGCTACAATGAATGACATTATTTACCATACTATGACAGAGAATGCATTGTAAAACAAGGGAAAACAGGAAAAAATTAGAGCCAGTCGAATACGCGTTTCAAAGAGGGAATATCGTTGACAATTATGTCAATATTCAACGTTGTTCTTCCGGCAGCAGAACAGTTTTTTTCCGTTGGTGGTCATTTGAAGGGCGGTGTTAACGCGGCTCTCACAGGACGGCATGACATCATAAATCTTAAAGTAGGCATTAGGAGAAAATTAATTTTGCTCATTTCTTTTTGCAATCTGTTTCTGCAACGTAGAGTCGCTTTTGTGCACTATTTCCATTTGATCTTCAATATTATCTATGCTAAATTTCTCCTTGTCAAAATGCAAACCTAATGCAATTTTCTTGCTACCATAAGTATTTTCTTCAAATCGCCACGTATGAAGGACCTTCGAGTGTAGTCAGTGGAGGGCTTCTCAGCGACAGGACATTCATAAACCCCGTAATTTGCATATTTGGCTTTTTTGTGGTATATTGTCATGCAATCTCACTTCTAGATTATGTGTCGTTCTGAACACAGTTTTAACTCTTTGCTTCCAAAAATGTGTCTTTTAGTTTTTCTGACGGCTTGCCAGTTTTTATTCTGTTTTAAAATCACGTACAGTGGATATGCGCATGAAGTGGTAGGAGCGGGAGAAGAAGCCATGTACAGCTTATCTCACCTGTGTGAATTATATTCAATGGTCTTTAATTATGTGCATAATCCAACCCTTTTTCGTACGCCATCATATATTATCTTCTTTACATTACATATACCATCCAGAGGTATGAAGAGTATATTATTGTATACTTATTTTAATATAAAGTTTTGTAAAGAAGAGTGGATACGATTTTTAAATTACATTTTTGTAATTAGGTTTTAAGTTTTCCATTGTTTTTGGAGGTAGTTGAAATTAGTCATAAGTAAAACCTTTTTGAAGATTTAGAGGTAAATGATTGCGTCCGAGAGACAATATATTACACAAAGTGACAGTGCTCCATATAAGAAATTCGCTTTTTCCAGGAAGTGATCACGTTATGTTTACGGGATTTTCGTAATAAACAGACTCCCATCACACTTTATCCAGGCTTTGGGCTGGCTAAATGACAAGAATACATTGTCATTCAGGCGTGTTTAATATCAGTCTTCTTTTATTTATTTTTTTATTTTTTATTTATTTTATTAGCTTTTAAATTATGATTTCTTTGTACATTTTTTCACATACGTTGTCTCAAACTAGGCCAATGAATTTATTCAAATTTTTGAAGGGAAGAGATCGCTTTCAAACAGGCCCTGATGTCACCATCCTATTCGTACTTTTGTACTATTTTTTCTATCCTTTCATCGAGTTTCATATATGTTTTTTTCTTTCGTTTTCCCTCCATACCTAACTCTGATCTCATTAAAGCACGTGTCGAGTTCTCTGCTTCCGTCTTCATGCACTTGATTAAGTCTGTAATTTTACGATTCGGATTCCCAAGCAAATTATTAATCTTGTTGTGCCAACCTTCTACAGCGTTGGTGGTACGATGGCGCAGTCTGTAGCAGCTCCAATCAGTGATCGGGAAATCATCGTTTTCTAACCACCTGTCTACGAAATAGTCGAAAAACTGAGACAGCTTGGGGATATCTGGTGCTTGTGAATGGATTTCGAGCCAGCCATCGCAGACATCTTCCGGTCGAGCGAATGCCAGAGAAGCACACATCTGAATTTGCAACCTTACTTCTTCCGTTTCTCTGTATTCGGTAGCAAGTCCCAAGTCTTGCACTTTCCTCCAGAGAGATTTCTTCATGTGGAAATGGCAGCCATGAACTTGAACTACGGGAGCACAACTTTTAATGCAGAAATAGCAGCTGTTTCAAATTCAACGATGACATTTTGAGGATTCCATTGTTTTATATTATTTTTAAGAGTGGTGAAAAGACGAATATATGTCTCTTTTCTTTTGTTGGGCAACAGTGCAAAGGCCACCGGATACATATTTCTTTTATACTTTGAACTTCCAAAGTCTGCATGTATCGCATATATTTGATCAAATTGCTTGTTACAACATTGGACGGTCCCATCCATAAAAAAAGTCTCGTTTAGTCTTTAAAGTCTCTCTTCCTGCTTTTCCACTAAAGACTATCACCCTATCTCCAATGTTGTCATCCCTCAAAAGAAAACTGCTACCGTCTTTCATATTTAGTAGCTCAGGCGAAAGATCGACTTCTTGTCTCGTCTCTGGCTCTTTCTGATCTCCGCTTGCTTTGGACCGATGCTTGTATAATATCCGCTTCGTTGATAGCTCTTCTGGCATTTCAAGTACAAAATGATACCCTCGATTGTGGAGGTCACCTAATGCTTCAGTATATATTTTAGAAATCGAAGTCTCTTCGTCTGCCGGCCGCAGTGGCCGAGGGGACTGAGGCGCTCCAGTCACGGTCTGCATGGCCACTACGGTCGGGGGTTCGAATCCCCCCTCGGGCATGGATATTTGTGCCGTCCTAGTTCCTAAGTAATTCATAAGTAGTTTGTAAGTTTAGGGACTGAAGACCCCGTAGTTAAGTCCCTTAAGCTTAACAAACATTTGAACATTTCTCTTTGTCTCTTGATCTTTTCTTAGGCCGATTTACTGCCTTCTGTATTTCTATGCGAACGTCATCCGGTGCTCCACATTGATGCTCGTTTGAACTAAGCACCTCACAGCACTGTCTTTCATCTCAAGCATTCCTCGGCAATGGTCGTTGATGGTCGTTGACACTTCCATTTCGAACTTTAAAGCACACTGGGAGACAAGAAACACGAACTGAATACTACCATCTTACTCTGTGATACTACGCAAGTTACAGTCGTACTGGCAGTGACTGTCTAAGCGGTCAGCCACTGCGTTGGACGAGACCTTCGGGACCGTGACTGACAAAGAGCGTTTCTGGTGGACAGGGACTCCCAGGGAGGCAGGGAGGCTCTGCCCTCATGCAGGTAGTTTCCAGGAAACTGGGCCCAGAATTCGCATATTTCTGGTTGGGTCCAGAATTCAGTGAACCCTTTGCCGCGCCCCTGCTCCACGCACTGTGCGCAGCGGCGTGTGGGGCAGAGTGGTGAGCAGCAAGAGAAGAACACCGTTGCAGTCAACCAGGCTAAAACTGAATTCTGTGTGTCAGCGGGTAGCGCACGCGCTCGCTAGGTTAGGAACGGCAGAGCAGCCAATAAGGAGTCCAGTTACGCCGGCCAATGAGATTTATCTGACGGTGAACAGAAGAGGTGCATGCTCTTTCAAAATATATGAACGGTAATTTGGATAAACGCTCGTAAACGACAAATATTTAAAAAAAACTTCATGGGAGATTAAAATTGCGTGCCGGAACGGCGACTCGAACCTGGGACCGTTGCCTTTCGCAGGCAAACGCTCTAACCGACTAAGGTATCCCCAGATGACTCACGATGCCGCCTCACAACTTTACTTCTGCTAGTACCTCGCCTCCTACTCTCCAATCTTCAAAGAAGTTCCCCTGCGAAACTTGCAAGACTCCTGGAAGAAAGGATGTGGTGGAGACATGGCTTAGCCACAGCCTAAGGGATGTTTCCAGAATGAAACTGACTCTGCAGCTGAGTGTGCGCTGATATGAAACTTCCTGGCAGATTAAAATTGCGTGCCGGAACCGGGACTCGAACCTGGGACCTTTACCTTTCGCGGGCATTCCGCTACAGAGTGAAAGTTTCATTCTGGAAACATCCCTTAATCTGTGGCTAAGCCATGTCTCCACCATATCCTTTCTTCCAGGATTGCTACTCTTGCATGTTTCGCAGGAGAGGTTCTGTGAAGTTTGGAAAGTAGGAGGCGAGGTACTGTCAAAAGTAAAGTTGTGAGGACGAACTGTGAATCGTGTCAGCATAGCTCAGTCGGTTAGAGCGCTTGCCCGCGAAAGGCAACAGTCCCAGGTTCGAGTCCCGGTTCCGGAACGCAATTTTAATCTGACAGGAAGTGTCATATCAGCGCACACTCCGCTGCAGAGTTAAAGTTTCATTCTGGACATGAAGTGTAATTTGTTGATCGTCAAAAACTTCTATCTTCACCGCTTCGATCTGTTTACGTAGTACTCGTGATTGGCTGTTCTGCTGTTCCTGACGCATAAAATTCAGTTTAACCGTCAGGCAGTCTCCTTGTGGAACGCCAAGCCGATAACGAGAAACACTAGCTACCTTAAATAGAAGTGAGCTTTCGTATTGGAAGCACAATGGCGTCATCTCATTGGTCAACGAACAGTGAATAAGGAAGCCACATCACTTAATGTGTTTTTGTTTTTCGAGAAAAATACGTATTTCTGCCTGTCCGAAAAATATGGAAATATGTAGTAGATATATATCTCAACCTTTTTTTTCTTGTGTGTTTCTTTCTAGTGTTATTTCCTTCAGGATGTTTTCTGATTTGGGTATGGATTTGTTGTTGTATATTCTGTGTGACTATTAGAGGACTGTATCCGCTTTTAATGCTATATAATGCAGTACTTTTATTTCATTTTGTATGACGTTTTTATCTAGAGGTACTTGTGTTATTCTGCTAATCATGGTATTGGAAAACGTTACTTTGCAAGATTTTCGGTGGTACGATGTGATGTGAATGTTGCAGTTTCTGGTAGTCGGTTTTCTGTATATTTCCATTGTATGTATGTTGTCTATATTTTTAATAGTCTGGTCGAGGTAATTTATGGATTCGTTTCTTTCGTGTTCTACAATAAATGTCATATTTGGGTATACGTAATTTAGTGCCACATTGAAAATATTCATGTTATTGATGTTGCTATCAATCAGAATTAGGTTGTCATGGACATTACGATGGGAGTATATATCTTGTGATTTATTGTGATTGACATTCTGAAAAAATTTGTTCCAGATTATTGAGAAATATGTTTGCAGTGGTGTCTGTAGTGTTAAAAACAAAAGCAACACTTCCTTTTGTGTGTAGAATTTCCGTTGAATGTCGAAATAATTTTGGGAACGGGACATTTTTAATAATGTTATGATTTCAGTTTTTAAGTAGGCTGTAAAAGAATTGCATTCCAGCGAGTCATTTTGTGGTAGCACTCGCTACTATTTTTTTAAGAATTATTTAGTAGAGTGTTTTTAGGCGAGAAGTCATGGCAGGACAGGTATATATGCCTCAGAAGAATTCAGTAAAGTGAAATTTGTGTGTAAGTGAACAACTCGCACTTGTGCTGTAGCTGAAACCAAACACGATACTAATGAAATAAGCCCAGCTCATCTGTGTACATCATTACTTGCGGTTCGTAACAATACTGAATAAAGCTGCAGACTGCAAACGGTCGACATAAACATTTGCAGGCAAAGTACGTAGCTGTCCCAAGTCCTAGCTCGTTGTTACCAACAGAATGGAATAGAGTGCTTCGCGAAACGACTGCAGCGAATCGTCCGCTGTTTGCGGAGTAACAGAGAAGAAAGTCGGAAGGATTCTGATCTCGTAATTTCCGTGGAAGGAAAAGCTGGTCTCAGGGAAATTTAATTTGGGTTACTGTTCATTTATGGCGGCACAAAAGACGGCGAAGCTCACGTTTCGCGACAAGGAAAGAACGGTGGGTGGAGCGAGGTCGCGGAGGGGTTGGTGAGGGCGGTCTGGGATGGCAGGCAGGGAGGGGGTGAGGGTGGTGGTGGGGGTAGGGCATCCTCGAACTGCAGTCCGTCTGCTCGCGAGCCACGACCGCGACCGAGGGAGCCCGCCAGTACATTTTTTCCACGGCTCGGTTTCCCACTCCAGCCGTGAGCAAGCGGAAGGGCTATTTGTGCTTTGCGCTGGGGCATTCATCACCGCGAGTGATCGACCCTCTGCAGAGAACTCAAGCGGCGTTGGGGAGGAGGGGGTACTTCCCGGCCAATGAACACTTTGCCCGCAGGTGGCCTCGTCTACAGGAGTGGACACGAAACGTTATCGACACCTACAGGATGGCTGAGAAATTGGGGAATGCCTGTCGAATTGATGGTGTCAGAGGCAAAGGGGTGTAAGTTAAACAGTCTAAGGTAGCATTTTTTTTTTTAATCACCGGTTTCGGCAAAAATCTTTTTCCATCATCAGGTATAATCCACCATTTGGCTGTTCCTGGTGGTCTTGAGCAGACGTGTTGCACAATGATATAACTGGTATAAATGCATTACGTAGGTTCCTCTGTGAAATCTGTTGTATTTATTCCTTCCTTATCTTAGGGCATATTGTTCTTTCCTCACTGTCCATCTACTTCTACCTTACTATCTGTCCATTTCAGTTTTGAAGTTTGATTCCATTTCCTGGAGGAGCTCCACGACCACACAATGATGAACACACCAGGTGTATTTCGCAGCATTGGCCGTTAATGTTTTATTAAAAAAAAACACAGATCGATTTAAATCACCTAGTGATCATCTTCAGTTTCCTTCAAACGAGCATATGAATGCCCTGTACATTCAGGGCATTCATATGCTCGTTTGAAGGACACTGAAGATGAACCTAGGTGATTGAAATCGATCTGTGTTTCTTTTTAAAATAAAACATTAATTGCCAATGCTGCGAAATACATCTGGTGTGTTCATTTCAGTTTTGTTTCCATGCAGATCATTTGTAGAGCCCAATATTAGCAAACTGTCTGTGACGAATAAATAGTGGAGGAGTGAAGAATCGGAAATCACACGTTACGTGACATAAAGTTTATTGTTTACGACATCATATTTCCTTAACTACGTTGCCGTAGGTAATTTATAACCCCATAGCGATTGTTGACTGATAGTATGCAATATGTGTACCAAGTTTAATTGAAATCGGGCCATTTTTTAGGACGAGATGTCGAAAAAGAGATCATGATGTAGCAGTTGCAGACACAGACCCTGATGAAGGCCGCCTGCAACAATGGCCGAAACGTCGGTGGAATTTATTAAATAACGACGCGGTTTGATACTCTGAAGAATTTTATTGATAGTGATTATGTAGAAGTTATTCGGAAATTCCATTGTTTATGACGTCATATCTCCAAAAATATGTGTCGTATTATGTTGTAAATTCGAAGGTGCATTCAGTGGTATATGTGCCTCATGTATGCCTCATGCATGTATGAATGGTGTCCGCAGTAAAGGTGTAATAAGTAAAAACCTCATGAATTATGATGTATGTGTATTGTCTGGCATATATAATTTACATTTTAGAAGTAATAGCTCATAACGTCATCATGCCAAATGCAGTAAGTATATATCATGAACGTCGGAAAAGTAGTAAGCGATAAACTTTTTCATAAAATGCATTTTTAAAACCATCGGCTGTTTATTAAAAACTTTATATATCAACCAGTTTCGGGCAGAAGACCGAGAACAAAATACTAAACAGTAAAACTGAATTAACTGACAGGATAATTTTGTACAGTAGGTATGTATATCACACCATTATTTTAGTAAATGGAGATGATAATATAGTTAGTGAAATTCATAATGCATTCAATGCTGCCCACCCAAATTTAGTATTCACCATTGAGAGAGAGTAGAAGAGTAAAACTAATTTCCTTGATGTAGAGATCTCAAAAATGAACAACAAATTTGCTTTTAATATTTACAGAAAACCTATCATTACAGACATCATTATTCATGAAACCTCGTGTCAACCTGCAAGATATAAACATGCATACTTTCACAGTATGATTGACAGGTTGATTAGAACCCCGAGGTCATCAGATGAGTTCAATACTGAAGTTCAATAATGGTTTCCAAACATAACTAGTTGATAAGATCTTGCATAATAAGTTGAAAGTGAAAGCAAAACATGCAAATATTAATCAAAAGATTACTCTTGATAAAAATGAAAGTAAATCGAAGACGAGGTTTGTCAAATTTTCTTATGTAGGTCCCTTATCAGACAAGATTAGTCAGATCTTCAGAAACAGTAATGTCCGATTAGCATTCGACACTGAACATGATATTAAAACAAGTCTCCCTAGCAACATGACAACAAGAAAATCAATTTATGACCAAGCAGGTGCCTATAAAATAAACTGTCAAGAATGTGATAAATTTTACATAGGGCAAACCGGTGGGAAACTTAAAAGAATATTTCAACAACACACTCAACATTCAAACAATTCAGCTCTTGGTATGCATCTCAAGTCATGCAGGCAGACAATAGGCAGCATCGAAGATAACATGGAGTTCTTACACAAATCAAAGAAAGGGTTGGCAAAGCATTTGCTGGAGGTAATTGAAATCTTTTGTAATTTTAAGAAACACCCAAATGACATTTTAAATGAACAAAAGGACCTAAAAACTAAAAATGTATTTGATAATTTTACTGATGCCCTACTATTCCCCACATAGGTACCTCTGCCAGCCAGACTACCTTTATCCCCTTACTTCCTTCTTTATCCTTATTTATTGCTCTATTGTCCTCAGTGAATGATTACCATCTCTTATGCCCTAATGATATGTTACATTTTTAAATATCCGTTGGTGCAATGTTGTACTAGTGTTTCCTACCATTGCATTTGCCCCTGGTGTACATCACATTATTTGATATGGCTTAGTTTTAACACCACCTTTTTACTTACACCATTCTTGTTGTAATGATTCTCATCAATTTTGTAATGAGCTTTTACCCCACCCCAGTATTACCCTAAAATTCGTTTATGGTTGTTACAACCTAGCATCACTTCTATACCTGATGTTATGATGTTCATTTTTATGTTGTAATACATTGTTTTGTTACAATATTTTTATCTCCTTTATTATTGTGTTACATACCTCAAGTAATTCTTCCCTTGGTACTCTGTATCATTATACATACTGATACTTAGTTTCTTCTAATTAATTTTATAAATCGGGATATTCCTCCTTATCATTACTGCATTATGGTAAGGTAAAATTTTCTTATTTAACTTAGCATTAATTTTGCTAAGTCATAAGTTATGTGATTTTGTGTTACAAATTGACAATTTTTTATCTCTATTTTGCTTTACCAATTTGTGTCTAATTCACTTTTATGATACCTACAAATGTTGTCCTACAACTATTGACATACCGTATTAATTCACATGTATTTTTAATGACTTTACACTGTCTTTTAACGGCTTGTATTTCATTGTATACCTCTGTATCACTTTTATTAACCCTGTAAACATTTTTCTAAACTCTATAATTTACTTTTAACTTCATCTTATTATATTACCTTGTTGATTATGGTTGCTCATGATTAACAAAGAGCACAAATCATATGTTGCCTCAGGTCTATGCCATTTTAAGAAACCTATACTACAACATGATTATTCTCCATATTTAAATTATTGTTTAGGATCGTGGTTTATTTATCCGCATGGTACCAGTCATGTCAAATTTCAATATTTTACTTTTACTCCATAAGATAGAACACCCCCCCCCGCCCACTGAACAATATCCTTGTGTAAGTGACAAGCAGCCTAATGTCTAAGTACACTGTACCTTACTATATAATTCACTGTACCAAAGTTACAATATCTGCCCGGTAATAATTACGCTATTCTAAGCCTACTTTATATTTATTACACTACTGTCTTCACAGTGATTAGGACTCTACTCTTACATTCTACTCTATATATATATATATAATTATCATATGGGTACGTTTTGTTCTGCCTCTTTTATGTGTGACTCGATCTGCACAGTTGTGTATAATCTTCGATCTTGATGTAACCTGTTCATGATGATGATCACTTTCTATTTCCTCACTTATAACACAACATATTGATCTAATAGCTTCTTATGTTTTGTTTTATATGTTGTGATATTGTTTTTTACTGCACCACACTGTAATTGTTATTGTTAACTTTTGTATACAAAAATTTCGTTGTAACTTGTTGACGACTGCACCTTGTAACTTTGTTTATATTTGTGTCCAAAGATGTTCCTCCAAAGATATTGTACATCCATTGTTTTACCAACATAGGTTTCATTGTCTCTGACTCATGCAATTAACACAAGGCATTCCCTCCATTTTTATTCATTGTCTTTTCTTACCTTTTATGTTGTGTTGACTTATAGGTTTTATCCAAGATGACCACTGTATTTTTTAGTTATACTGACTCCTGTTTGTCTCATCTAGATGTATTTAATTTATACTGAATCCTGTTTGTCTCAACTAGATATATTTTATTTGATGCATTTTACCTTTCAGCTTTAACGCCTTGTAAGTATTTTAACTATATGTAAAATTGACATGTTTCTCCGTTTTCAATTTCATTATATGTAATGTTGTTGGTTATTTCCTCTATTTGTTTGTGGACATTAATTACGTTTATTTTGTATTTTTTGTATAGTTTATCCATGAAGATGGTCTATTGACCGAAACTGGTTGATATAAAGGTTTTTAATAAACAGCTGATGGTTTTGAAAATGCGTTTTATGAAATATGTTATGGCTATTGACACTCACCTCACCAAAGCAGATAAACTTTGTTCCTTTCATCATTTTGTTGGTGGTGTCAGTGAGAAAAAGATTCGTAAAGATTTGGAATTGTGTTTACAATTTATTGCAAGCTGCTCTCACTCTCAAATAGTTGACGAATAAAATCACGCTGTCACACTCCACTAGATGGTACAGATAGTATTGTTTATGAAGTGATATCGTATGAACTATGTGTTGTATGTGGTATTTGCAACCACAACAAATGACCTTGAAGAATATTTGTACCAAATTTGGTTAAACCGGTCCATTAGTTTAGGAGTAGATGCAGAATAATATCCCATCATGTGGCCGTTTTTCACGACTGTCATTGTTTGCGACGTCATGTCTCCTTACATGTGTGTCGGTTCTTACTCCGACAGCGATTGTTGCCTGATAGTAAGGGTCATGTGTACCAAGTTTGACTGAAATCGCTCCAGCAGTTTAGGAGAAGATGTGGAACGTTTCATACATACAAACTGAAATTGCCTGTTATTAAAATAAGCAAGATCTCGGCAGTTGAGATCTGAAAAAGTAAGTTAAAGTGCACACTTTATGAGTGGCCACAGTACATGCACAATGGAAATTGATCTAACTGCTCACTTCTTAAGGGAGCAGCCAACGTTTTAAAAGACACATAATCAATGTTACAAGCAAATGAAAAGATAAATAAACATGGGATGGGGAGCATGAAATCATAAAGCCGAGGTTTGATACTTTAAAAACATAATCTACTCAGAAAAATGAACAAGCAACTAAATTTGGAGAGACCAAATTAAGCACATACCTTGTACAAAACTGAATTAAATCTTATAATTACTGCCTGTAATAAAATTGTTTCTGCCATTAATAATATGGAGGTAATATGGGAGGAAATTTGCATATACACAATGAGTAGCTGGAAGCACATTCATTCATTCACAGGCATGCACATTATGCTAGCAGCACATTACTCTGCACATTACTCTGTGTGAACTCTCGATAACAGCGGCAAAATGACGCACCGGCAGTGTTTTGATGAAATGACAGGTGTCTTGATTACAAATTTTTAAATATACTTTGCACTAAAATGAACTCATGTGCGGGGAGGCAGTGGCTCACTATTCTTAAGTACCATGTGGTGTGCGACCACACTGATTTCATAACATTTACAAACAAAATTAATGTTTAATAAACGAGTAAAGCACATGTGTATAGAAGAAAGCTAGTATTAATATAAGCATGGCCGAAGGAAAAAGTAACGACCGCTACGAAAGCACGTGGTGCAATCGCTCATACAAGACAGGAAAGATGGAATCAAATCAGAAAATCTGAGAAATATTTGGCATACTCGTGGATACAGAAATGATGCGAAAACGTTAGTTAGTAATACCAAGGAAATTCAAACATACCAAATTTATACAAAGGCTGAAGGCCACACATGTGTATTCTAACTTGAGCAAAACAGGACACAAAATCATCACCTGAATGAATATACAAATGATAAATTTACACTGAATTACACGAGTTCTGTAAATTAGGAAACATTCGCCTCGCATAGCAAAAGAATTACTCAAAAACTATCACTGAAAACCAAGATTGATTGATCACAAAGAAAGTAAAGTCCTAACAGCATGCCTTTTCCTCAGCATGATTAGGCAGAGTACTAACTTCCATAGTCTTTGGAGACAGATTGAAGTGTGAAGACTGAAGCTCTAGGGCCATGGAGAAACCTCCCCTCACCACACACCGGATGTAGAGTGCGTTCAGAGACTAGTGTTTACCAACCAACCCTTGCTACCTGGCCAAAACAATTCCGTCTACATCCGCTCCCAGAGAGGTCTCCTGTCACCTCTTTAATCCAAGATTTGGTTGTACGACACTAAAAACACGGCCACCTTCCCAAGTGAGCTTATCTCTGGCCAGCCAGCAGACGGCAGCGTAGACAACAAACGAAGTCATGCGTTCTTAACTACAGCAAAACGAGGCCTAAAGCGGGAGGCGGCGACTTTAAGCCAATGTGCGGCAGTCGGTCACTATTAAGAGCACACATTCATATTCACATGAACTCACAAGTTCAATCACATGGGTGGGAACATATATAAACTTGGGGCAAACATATATAAACATGGGGCATTGATCATTAATAAAAGGAATAAAATAATTTACACACAAAGAGACGACATTAATGTTGCTGAAACTCTTTCGGTTAATGAATCAATAATCGACCGCAATGTCCGAGCGGTCTGCGGCGTGCCAGTCACGGTCTGGACGGCCACTGCGGTCGGGTATTCGAATCTCCCCTAGGGCATGGGTGTTAGTGCCGTCTTTAGAATAGGCTAGTTACTAAGTAGTTTGTACGTTTAGGGACTGATGACCCCGTAGTTAAGCCCCATAACAGCTACAAACAATTGAAATTGAATTTGCAATGAATCAATCAAAATGGAACACGACCACACATTCAGTGCACCTGTTTCAATACACACACACACACACACACACACACACACACAGATAGAGCCTATTTTATAAGAAGTTAGATAACTTAGTTCTTTTGGAGCCACTTCTTTGGTTGATTTATTATTTGTGTTTAACACTCCCAGGTGTACAGTATAAACCTACCTGTATTACTTTTTGATCTAATAATAAGTATATAACTGATGAATAACGTGTGCAATTTTATGTTATTAAACCTAATTTTAACCCCTTACTGCATACTGTGCTAGATAGGGCACATACCACTTTTCTCTTTGTCAAGCTCCTATCTGAGCATAAATTTCCAAATTGCATGTTGGGACAGATATGGCAGCCAGTCAGGAGAAGCTGTGCAAGTAGTGTGTGTAATTTGTTGAGAGAATGAGGAACTGCGCGGTACAAATCTTCGCAGCGGTGGAGTAGCCGAGCGGTCTAAGGCGCCTAGCTGCGGAGCGTGCGGTTCCTCGTCGTTGGAGATTCGAGTCCTCCCTGGGGCATGAGTATGTGTGTGTGTGTGTGTGTGTGTGTGTGTGTGTGTGTGTGTTGTCCTTAGGTTAGTTTACCATATTTTACGTGGTTTGTGAACTACGGACTGATGACTACGCAGTTTGGTCCGATAGATTTTCAACGACTTAGATTATTATAAATATTTGCTTTTTGTTGAGATCTGTTTACGTCCTAGTTTGGTCACAGAAACTGTTGTATCAGTTAAATTAAACGGTCGATTTCAGCATTTATATTACTTGCAGAGGGAAATGGACATCTGTGATTATAAAGAAGTAAATTTATAAACGAGGCGCGTCCAGAAAGTAAGTTCCGTTTGGTAATAAAATGAAATTGTACACAGATACAGAAGAAGTTTTTATTGCACAAAATTCTACAACACTTAAACTACTTTTCCACATAACTGTCAAAATTTTATAGGCACTTGTCATAACGTGCTACATGTCTTTGAATGCATCCTTAACAGAAGGTTGCCGCCTGTGTATTCAACCATGTGGTAACAGCTCTTTATCATCGTTGAAGTGTTGACCATCAAGGACAGATTTTAGGTGTAAGAAGAGATGAAAGTCGCTAGGTGAGAGGTCCGAGCTCTATGGAGGATGATTAAACAGACCCCATTGAAATTTCCGTAAGAATTGTTTGGTCACATTCGGTGTGTGCGGACAGGCATATATATCTTTTGATAGTAATCCTCTTCTTACACCTAAAATCTGTCCTTGGTGGACAACACTTCAACGATGATAAGCTGAAAGAACATGTTACCACATGGTTGAATACACAAGCGGCAACATTTTATGAAAAAGGCACACAAAACCTTGTGCCATGCTATGACAATTGCCTACAGAATTTCGGAAGCTATGTAGAAAAGTAGTTTAACAGTTGTAGATTTTTGTACAATCAATATTTTTTCTGTGTCTGTACCCGTTCGTTTTATAAAACAAAACGGAACTTACTTTCTGGGCGAGCCTCGTATTTGTGAATTACAGTACATCTAATATTGAAAAATAGGTCTGTAACAATTATGGCATAACATGCAGCCTTGGAAGCATAGAGTAAAAATTCATCTTTTGTCCATCTATTTGATTCTATGCTAGAATATTACAGAATTCAAATCAGATCAGAAAACGGTACCTGGAGAGATTCTTTCACCTAGTTGACTTGTGTCAACAGCTGGCTGCTATGGAGAAGACGAAATACGGAGTACATGACCCTTGTTGATTTCAAAGTCGCAGTTGCGGAGGCCCTCTGGGATGTCCTTATACAAGAAAGTGGCAGGCCAAGCAATGGAATGTAAATTCAGCTTGGCATTCAGAAGAAGAGAGGCCCTACAGCAGATTTTTCAGTGTCGGTGCGACAGGATAGGATAGATCACATGCATATCGGGCTGGAAAACCGTGGTCATTCAAAGTATCCAGAATGAAATGGAAAATCCTATATTGCATGTCTGCAGTGCGACATTGTGCTTGAATAAGAAGAGAAATTGCTTCATCAAGTTTCATAACGGATAGAGAAAAATGGAAACTGAATCAGTGTTATTGTCTCAAAAATGTGTATTGTAATACATAGAAATTGTTTTATATAAATACAGTTCGGGTATATATATATATATATATATATATATATATATATATATATATATATATATGGGGTCCCAGCTATCTTGTCCACCTAAAATATCTCTGGAATAATAACAGCTATTGGAAAACGTATTTCACCGGTATCAATGTACGGCTGGGGCCCATGAATGTACATATTTGGAAACATTCTAAAGCGAAAGCAAATGTATTTTTTAACACAAACTTATGTTTTTTAAATGGACACCCTATATTTTTTCTTCAGCAATCCATAGGATGACAAATCACATAAACAATGGCGTCGATTGCATCGCAATATTCCAATTACATCCCGAGATATTACGACACGAAGTTCACGCTTGAAATACGCAAAACGCGCGGTTAGCGCACGTCCTGAAACTCAGGCGAGAACCCCATGCTGCTCACGAGTTGCGCTAGTCGCGCGTGTCGCGTATTTCAAGCGTCAACTTCGCGTCGCAATATCTCGGGATGTAATTGGAATATTGCGATGCAATCAACGCCATTGTTTATGTGATTTGTCATGCTATGGATTCCTGAAGAAAAAATGTAGGGTGTCCATAAAAAAAACATAGGTTTGTGTTAAAAAAACACATTTGCTTTCGTTTTAGAATGTTTCCAAATATGTATCCATGGGCCCCAGCCGTACAATGATACCGGCGAAAGTCGTTTTCAATAGCTATTGTTATTCCAGAGATATTTTGGGTGGACAAGATAGATGGGACACCCTATATATAATTGTATATTTTCCATGTTGTGTATCATTTCGCATCATCACCATCATCACAAAACTGGTATCAGAATGTGTTAGTCATTACTGCATTCTGTCCCATATATAGCACTAACACTTAACTCTAAAATAAACGCCCCACATAAGATTTACAATTTTTAATTTTTTTTATGAAATCAGGACATTGTACTTAAAATTTCACTTTTTTTCAGAAAAATGATGCAGTAAGGGGTTAACAGTTTAACATAGCTGGCTTCTGCATCCAGTTCCGATAAACCAGTTTGAAAACTCCGCTTCCGAATTCGGTCCCGATATAACCACTTCCGTTGCATCCCTGCCCTGATCCGCCTTCGGCGTTTGTTGCAGGCCTAAACCACCTGTCTGTACCTTGCAGGAGGAACACTGTTGGAGCCAGCACTGACCCCTGCGGGCCCCGCGCGGCCAAAGTTCATTAGGGCGGCGTGTTACTCAGCCGGCGGCCGGCGGTAACGGATAGCGGCGCCTTGGCCTCGCGGCCACTCGCCTCCTCCCTCCCCTACCCCTCCCCCCGGCAGCTGCTGGAGAGGGCGACACCCCCCACCCCTGCTATTATCCGCTCAATTAGCCGGCACAGCTGTCGATTGGCCTGGGTGAGCCGCGCACCCCCACCTGTGCCCTAATGACGGCGCGCGACTAAACGAGGAATACCGGCCCGGAGAGTCGGTATTTAATGAACACGCGGGCGGCGAGGGCGGGGCTGTCAGCCGCTGCCGCAGCTCGTTATCGCCGCTAAACATGGGCTTTGCGAAGTAAACACCGCCGGCAGATGTGGAAGGTACCACTCAGTTTGTTATGATACAAGTAAGGCGATAGTAATAACTGTCGAAATATTTTGCCAGTGTTATTTACCATACTTATTTCCAGAAAATCCTGTCGCTGATTACTAATTTTAGCCTCTTTTTATCCGTGACCAATCTCTTGCAAAAACCACTAGATACTTCCAGACTTATTGTGCCACTATTTTTTTTTTTTTTTTTTTTTTTTTTTGTTATTACATTATTATTACGTTACTCTGTAGCACTGTGCTTATTATGTAAAAATACTTTTGCGTTGGCTTAGTATTTTTTCCATGCTTAGCAACCGTCTCAAATGTTGATAAGGAACCAACAACCAACTAATCATTTATCTCTAACCGGTGTGTGCTAATTTGTGCCCTTCATCAGAGGTGTATAACTGACCTTATTCTTACGATATGCCTGGACTGACAAGGGTAACGGATGGGTACTGGACATATATATATAGTAACTGAAGTTCAGAAAACAAGTAACTATCAGCCAAAGCCATTCGACACAATTATCAAAAATTATTGAAATTTTGCAAGTACTCGTAAGTAAGAATAATGTAAACAGCTGCATCATCATTCGGTGTAGCTTACGTGGTAGCGTACTAGTCCTCTAACCATAAGGTCGGTAGTTGAATCCTGCCGTGACACTTCTTCTTTTTATTTTTTTCCGTTATGTTCGACTACTAACACAATTTAATATCTAATGGTAATTTATATGAAAAGTGCACGTATTTTTGTTTTTCTTAATTTTCCATATAAAATGTTTTCAATAATGTTGCTTTCAGTCAAAAAACATAATTTAAATTTTTACAGTATTGGCTTTACTATTAGTTTTTTGCTTAGCTACGACGCTGTTTTTGAAAAATCATCCCCATAGCTAATAATTACTTTCGAAGTAGCTAACCTACTAAACCATCGTTTAACGTGACTACAAAACGTTCGGCTGGACTGTATATACGTAAAGAAAAACTAACAAAACACTTGTATTTAGAGACCCCAAAATGTTTTATATCACTAAATTCGAAAACAATGAAAAAATATTTCTGACAGCGGGATTCGAACCACCGACTCAATTTTTATAAAGCCAGAACGCTGCCACACTTTCTTAAAATCATTTTTCCGTTGTTTTCATGATTGGTATTTACGTGTACTTGGCGAAATTTCAAAGCCCATTTTCAAGAGAACTGTTGAGAGTTGTGCAGAATGGCTGACGCTCATTGTTATTTAGGATCTGAACTTCACGAATAATAAATATAAGGAAATTCTATAAGCCGATAGATGTGGTCTCCTTCTGAGTACGTAATGTCACTGTCTGATTGTGGCTGTTTTTTTTTTTTTTTTTTTTCTTAACAAGCTTTGCTGGAGTTTATTGATCAGTATAAGCTCGAGCTTATAAACTTAACATTACTGGAACTATTTAAAAGAATAATTTATGATACAGTACAATAAAATTATATACTGATTATTTTTCTAATACGATTTTCACATATTGTCATTCCATTTGGAAATATTTGTGTTACAGAACGTGTTTACATTCAGTAGATCATCTTCAGATTTAAAAAAAAAAAATTATCAGTTAATACTGAATACGAAGTATCTACATTTTACAGTAGACTTTGAAAAGAAAATATTTCAGAACGAGGAGGATTGTCCATAGTTGGCCCAGCTCATAATTCAAATGTTTGTAGAGCTTATGGGACTTAAATACGGGGTCCCCAGTCCTTAAACTTATAAACTACTTTCGAACTAGCTTATACTACAGACGGCACGAACGTCCACGCCCTGGAGGGGGGGGGGATTCGAACCTCCGACCGCAGCGGCCGTGCAGCCCGTGACTGGCTTTTTGCAATGTCATACCCCATTTCCTGAACCCTCGAGCGACAGCAATGGTGCAAAATTGCTACCACTTTTCTTCAAATTCTCACTGGTATCGCAATAATGAAAATGTATTTCTGCTTTAGCTATTCATCATTTAATCCTTAACAATATTGTTCGTGAAGATTCTGAGTTCCTACTGCACGGCTGTGTCTTCCAAAAAAAAGTTTTCTTGGGGAATGGTAGCAGATTTGCAACGCGTTGCCTGTCATGTAAGTAGATTTGAATTGTTTTCTGTTACGTCTAGCTTTCCATGCAAATGGATTTGTGGCAGTTTCTAGTAAATATTTATTGATTAAATTTTACCCTACGTATTAGAATCCTCAAAAATTTATTTCGAAAATACAAGTTTAACTCTAGATAAATTATCCTCTAGTTTCTTCTGATTATCCATACTGCAGTTACCTTCAGTATCATTTTTAACCTTTTTTAAGTGATACACAATGTGAAAATGATTGTTATTCTACTACATAATTCAATCTTCAGGTCTCATAGACGTGGTATGGGTATAACAGATATCTTCCTACATAGGTGGGTGCTAACAAAACGCATTCGGAAGAGAAAGTTGGTGAAAGAAATTTCGTAAATAGATCTCGTCGCAACAAATGCGGCCTTTCTTTTAATTAATTCCTCCCCAACTCGTGCATCATTTCTGTGACACACTCTCCCCTATATCGCGATAGTACAAAACGAGCTGCACTTCTCTGAACTTTTTCTAATTCGTCTGTCAGTTTCCGATTGTTAGGGATCCCACAATGCGCAGCAATACTCAAAAACAGGATCCACAAATGTAATATAGGCAGTTTCTTTAGTAGAACTGTTGCATCTTCTAAGTGTTCTGCCAACAAAACGTAATCTATGGAACGCTTTCCCTACAATATTTTCTATGTGTTCTTTTCATTTTAAGTTGTTTGTAATTGTTGCTCCTAGGTTTTGAGTTGAAATTAAGGTCTGTAATGTTGACTCGTTTATGTTTTAAATGAAGTTCAACGAGCTTCTTTTAGTCGTCATATGAATGACTTCACACTTATCAAGGGTTAACTGTCATTTTTTGCACCATGCAGATATCTTGTCTTAATCATTTTGCATTTGCTTTTGATCTTCTAATAACTTCACTAACCGATAAGTGACGGCTTCATCCGCGAACAACCTTAGAGAGCTATTCAGATTGTCTCCCAAATCGTTTATAAAAATAAGGAACGGTAAGGGCCCTGTAACACTCTGGGGAACGCCAGATGTCACTTCGGTTCTACTCGATGACTTTCCGTCAATTACAACGTACTGGGTCCTGTTTGACAGGAAATGACCAATCCAATCTCAAAATTGTGACAGAATTCCATGAGCACGCAGTTTGATTAGAAGTCTCTTGTGAGTTACAGTGTCGAATCTAGTAATACGGACTCCATTTGACATACCTTGTCTACAGCACTCATCGCATCATGTGAGTAAAGAGGTAGCTGTGTTTCAGCAGAATGATACTTTCTGAATCCGTGTTGACTATGGGACAATAGGTCGTTCATTTCTAGGTAGTTCACAATAATTGAGGAATGTAAATGTACTAAAATCCTGCTGCAAACCGACGTCAGTGATATAGGCCTGTAATTTTGCGGATCGCTCCTATTTCGTTTTCTGAATATCGGCATAATCTGCGCAACTTTCCAGTCTTTCGTTACGGAACACTCACTTAGCGAGCGGTTGTGTATGATAACTAGGTATGGGGCTATTGCATCAGCATACTATGAAAGGAAGCCAATTGGAGTTCAATCAGGACCGGGAAACTTACTTTTGTGAAGCGATTTAAGTTGCTTTAAGGCTCCAAGGTATCAGCTTCTAGATCACGCATGCCTGATACGAATTCTGGAATGTTTTCTTCGTCTTTTCTCGATAAGGAATTTCGGAAGGCTCTACTTAGCAACTGTGGTTTAGCAGAACTGTCATCAGTAGCATCACCTTTACTATCGCGTAGTAACCAACAAGCCACTCGATCTCAAGATGGCAATTTTGCTGGAAAAAAGTTAAAACACAACCCAAATCCTACATACCTCGGCATCAGACTGGACAGATCTCTCAAATCTCACCTAACAGAAAGAGCAGGTAAGATACGAACAAGAAACAACGTCATTCAAAAGCTTGCCAATTCTAGCTGGGAAGCTGATGCATATACTCTGAAGATCTCTTGTTTATCGCTGGTGTATTCTGTTGCGGAGTACTGCAGTCCTGTTTGGCTTAACAGCGGCCATGCCTCCAAAGTGGACACCTAAATAAATAACACCACGAGGAGCATATCGGAGACCATAAAATCGACCCCACTGCCTGGCTCTCCATTCTCTGTAATGTAGCTGCACCACATCTCAGACGGTAAGCTGCGTTAGTTAATGAGTGGGATTACATTTCCGGCAATATTAATCTCCCTATCCACCGAGACATTACTCCAAGCAATCGTCGCCTGAGATCCAGAAGACCACCACGGAAAACAGCTCAAAATCCATCCCTTTCGATGCCAAGACCACCTGGAAAAATGATGGTTCCAATTCTGGCATAGCCAGGAACCATACGGAAATATCACCTGGCAGAAATGTATCTGGCACAGACCTGCCAAGAAGAACATGGGTCACACTCAACAGGCTCGGCACAGGCCATGGCGGAAGTGGAAAGACGCTCTTCAGATGGGGCGTGCGAGATACTCCCCAGTGCGACTTTGGACTTCCTGAACAAACGATCCAGCATATCATTCTTGAATGCCCAAAACGTGCATTCACGGGAACTATTGGACAACTGTATTAAGATCCCTCTAAAGCCATCGAGTGGATGGAAAAGTTGGACATACAACTGTAATATAATTTTGTATTTGGTTTTTGTTTGCTTGCTAAACTCTCAATTTGATTTCAAAGTTCATTGTATATATCTATATTTATGTATGTATTTAAGTGTTTCAACCATTTGTACTTGAAAACCCAATACGCTAAATAAATCGCGTAGTGAAGGTATTGGTTGTGTTTTACCGTTAGTATACCTTACATATGACCAGAATTTCTTAGAATTCTCTAGAAAATTACGTGATAGGGTTTCGTTGTGATATTTGTTATAAGCAATTTTTCGTTATAGAGGGTGACATATTCAGTCAGTGTTTCCGGACCATTGAAGATAATGATAGAAGCAATTTAATACCACGATATCGATGCCCACCTGTCATGACGGAGCCTTCCTCTTGGCTGACAGCATGAAGCAGGCATGCCGCATCGTCAGTTTTTGTTCACGTTTTAGATACACATACCTGATTGTTTGTAGGAAGCACTATGAAGAATGTTTTATCGGACCATCCACACACTTCCGGGCTCTATGAACGTGGCATCACTTATTCGCAGCTTCGCGAACTCTGCCATCATGAAGAGTTTAGCAACTGGAGTCCTTACATTCATCTTTGACACCCCGTTTTATGTTTTCGTCTGGCCCCAGTTGTTCTTAAAATCGCCTGTCGTCGTCACTTGGCATCAGGTTTTGCTCACTATAGCTGTCTGACAATGTGAAACGTTGAACAGTGCTGCCGTTTCTGTTACACGTGTTCCACTACTGCTCGCCATCCAGTTGGTCTGTTCGAAAGTCTAAGAGATCATGCATTACACTTACTATTCGTGTTGACCACCGCAGAACAAAATTACCCAAGTGCGCAGAGTTGTCCACAGTGCCTAAGTGTCAATGTCAACAAGTATGCGGTGGTGTCAAATTGCAATACGTTGTAGCAGAGATTGTAACCTTCCTACCCCACACTATCGACAATGTACTGAACAACTAATTAAAACCGTGTGCCTAAAATCCTCTAATTGTCCGGGTAAAGCTATCGGAATTGAAGCCGCTAATGTAGTGGTTACAATTGAGACTTTCGCACTCTCGTAACAATGTGCGCCCAGCAACAATAAATGAAAAAAATAATAATAAAGGGGGGGGGAGGAATTTGGAAAATAACTCAATATTAATAAAATTGGGGGAAAGTATGAGTGGTACAGACAATGCATTATAGCAGGTAAGCAAATGTAAGGTTGCCAGGTCGCGAAACGAGCACCAGAAAGAATAACAAAGGGCATTAAAGACTGTCAGATTACTAACAAATCACGAAACCACAATATTCTGTTAACGGAGGGGCATGAGACACACACAGTTAGGAATAATAAGCCAAGGCAGCAAAAGACACTCAGGTACAAAACAAAATTACATGTGAAAGGTTGAATAGCAACAATTACCAACGCGCGGTAGCAAATGCCACTCAAGTACTTAGCAAACTACAAATATCTCACTTTAAAGCTTGATTGATTGCTGATACATTCGTTAACTTCATAAACATGAACAGTAATTATTAAACCTGTTATTAAGCAGTTGCAATGGTCTAAGTATTTCACTACAAGGTTGAGCACAAATTTACGTAACCAAAGTTAGGACTCGAACTACAGTTTTGATTTAATATTACTAATAATTAACCTTTCATTATGATAGTCTGATTTCTATGATGAAATTTTAACTGAATTTCCGTTGTGCAACAAACAGAGCCTACTTTGCAAAACTCGTAAAATATTTATTGGGTACTAACACTTGGAATTTAACATTTTCATTAACGTTGAAATAAACAAATATTTAACTGAACAAACACGCACTCTTTATGAAGTTTACAGAAGCAAATCATGCAGTCTGTAATTAAACAGGGCTTGTCTCGGAATAACAACGGATAGGACAACGAGCCTGCCTCGTTGATGAACTGGGAGAGTGACTTGGACGACATCAGGTATTTCGTAACAACAGTTTTCGCTAATACGCTGGCTAATTACTTCGGATGGTGGCGATGTGTCGTGGTGCAGACATTGTTGGCATACAATAGCAAATTCTTCTTGGCGTCGGGCAAACTCTACGGGCCCACAGCTTTCCTCTTGACTATCACAACTTGCTGGGTAAATGCTTTGCCCGTATTACTTGCAAATTGCCCAATCACCGTAACTTTTGTGCCAAATGAATGTACGCCACCATAGGTCCCACGTACTATAGCCACACCGACCAACACAGACTGGCAGCTTCGAGCAACACTCTCCAACTAACAAGCCGAGCTTCCTACGCCAAAGATGACTCTGTACAATAGCAAAGGCCCTGACTAGCCCGGCGTGTGTAGTACATCCATCGTACAATATTTAATTTTGTATTCGTAGTAAATACATAAATCATGACATTATCTCATGCTACATCACAATTACAAATACAAATAAACACAAAAGTGACATTTGCATAACTAACGACAATGAATAATCAAACCAATAATATTAACACCTGAGTGACACGTAGCTGGTTTACACATAGCGTAACTAGGTAGTGGTCACTGTGTTGTTGTGTTACATTATGCAGTCGCGACGTATCGACTTTACACCGACCGGTGGATCACCGCCAGAACGGTTTAGAAGGCACTGCAACTTCTGCCATTTGCGACAAGAGGCAAGCATTTCAGCGGCAGCCTTCATGCTTAAACAACTAGCCGCGCATTGCTTGTCGCCCCAGTTTATCCGCCTCCAGTCTCAAGAGCAAAATCCACAAGAATTATCAACACTTGTTATGTCGGAATTTTAGCTTTCAAACAGCCTGTCCCCCTTTAAGTCTGAAGAAGTTAAGTATTTTTTTTTAGCCAGTTAAATTGAACTATTAATGTATGTGGCTTTTCTAGCTTTGAAGTTAAATATTCAATTACTCTTTCGTAATTTGCAAAGTCTGCTCTCCTTAGCTGCATTCTTGAAGGTTGTATATTACTTGGTGACAAATGAAAATTTGTGCCGTAGCGGGACTCGAACCCGGGTCTCCCTACGTCCGCGTCTACATTTCTTTGCCAGCTCTTGTTACCTGCTACAGTAGCCTACACATCATATAGCGACGAGGCGTGACAGCATTAATGTGTTGTAGGAGAGCGACGCAGCTTTCCCTTTTGCCATGCATCGCAGCTAACGTTTGGCAGTGCGATCCCCGCTAACTAGCAGAGGCATGCTTTGCTATTTTGTCTGATTACTTACTTGGTTTATATACTATCATTACTACCACACCTGCGCACCAAATATGCACCTGCCTCAGGCTGCTGCTGTCTTTGATGTAATGCAGTTTACTCAGTTTCAGACGCACGAGAAAGGGCAAACTTCTGTCGACGGTGCAGAATCTAATCGTGAAGCCAACTGCTGCTGCTTCGTCTATGCCGCTTATAGGAGCAACAACTGTGGCACAGCCTGCAAGCTTTCCACCACATCGCGCTTTCAACGAGCAACAGCAGGGTTTTGGTTAGCGCAGCTAGAACCTCATTGCGCCACTAGTCAATTTCAAGGTACTGTAAAATTATATTATTCCTTGTCAACAGTCGGCATCCGAATTAATAGAATCAGGCACAAATTATTTCTGAAATCGCGAGTTGCTTCAATTTATTGATTTAATTACGGAACTTATAACATACTATGAGGATCAAGTAGAAGTAGCCGCTACTCATCACATTTTTTTTTTCTTTTCGCGTTTGTATAATCAGTGGGTCACGGAATTTCAGGGCTTAACACAACAGTACCAGTTTCACTGTTTTTGTGGACAGTATTATGCAGTCACGATGATAAGTGATGCAATTACGTATGATTTTCCGGACCGTGAAATACCTTATTTCAATTTATTGCCAAAATAATTAAGACCTGTTACCTTGAAACTCTAAACAAGTCGTACATAATCGTTTTACATTGTCTCATACACTGTTTTATAAATGTAAATTTTGTTATTACTTATGTTTCCTGCAATGATTTACAACATTAGTGTCAATAAAATTAAAAATAATTTTAATGTATTGAAAATTAACATACAAAAAATATTTAAATACAATAAATTGTTCCTTGGCTTAAGTAAAGTTTTCTAGACTAATTGCCAAAATACGTTCCTAGCAGCCTCGGAAGAACTCGTGGTTTGCCAACTAACAAGGGCACTAACTACTCATAGACCTACTCTAACTACACTATTCTACAGTATCCCCACAGGCATATGCCAGCTTCGGCAAAAAACCTCGAGTCTACGCATATCCGTGTGACTAACTAACATTTATTATTATTATTTTCAATTTTTGGCAAGTTTGGCTAGGTTCTCAAACATGCTGGTCTACCTTTGCAACAAGTGCTACAGATTATAAATCGTCAGGATTCGTGTGACAGTATCACAGAAAACTCTGAGGCAGCCACTGTAAGCCAAACAGCGGACAACGACAAAGATGTACAGCCTAGCAGGTGGACAAGTAGTACGCAGCCACCGCGAGATATACAGGGTACACAAGACTCGCAGCATCAAAATGTTCAAATGTTTGTAAATGTATCGAACCAAACTGCGTGGTCACCAGTCCGTAGCTTACAAACTACTCAAACCTAGTTAAACTAACCTAAGGACAAACACACAAAACCATGCCCCAGGGAGGACTCGAACCTCCACTCGCAGCATCGAAATCATGCCCACGTCCAAGCATAAGAGAGCTGATCTTCGCGGAATGCAACTTGCTTTTCTTGCAGTCTGTGAGTGCATCTCTACATCTATATAAACAGGTTGCAAATCACGTTGAAGTGCATGGCAGAGGGTTCATCGGACCGATTATAGGATATTTCTCTCCATTTCCATTCTCTAAGAACTCGCAGGAGAAATGAACACATAAATGTTTCTGTATCCAGTCGTATTTCTCGTATTTTATTATTTTATTTTTATGATCATGTTTCCCTATGTAGCTCGGTTCGGAAGAAGAAGTAGACCTCCGTCACAACGAATAACGCCTCTCTTTTAATGATTTCCACCACAACCCGTGCATCATTTCCGTGCCACTCTCTTCCATACCTCGCGTTACTACAAAACCAGCTGCCCTTACCTGAACTTTCTCTAAATCCTCTGTCAGTGCCATCTGGTGCGGATCCCACAATGCGTATCAACATTTCAAAACAGGACGCACAAGTAGAACTGCTGTGTCTTTTAAGTGTTATGCTGATGAAAGGTAGCCTTTGGTTCGCATTTCCTACAAAATTGTCAGTGTGTTTCTTCCAATTTAAGTTGTTCTTAGTTGTTACTCCTAGGTATTTATTTACAGCCTGTAGTTTTGACTGATTTATCTTGGAAGTGAAATTTAACGAACATCTTTTAGTGGTCATGTGCATGACTTCACACTTAACATTATTGTGTGTCAACTGCCACTTAATGTATCATGCAGATATCTAAATCAGTTTACAGTTGTTTTGGAACTTTTGGTGACTTCACTAACCGGTAAATAAGAGCATCATCCCCGAACAGTCTAAGAGAGCTACTCAGTTTGCTTTCTAAATCGCTAAATCGTTTATTAAAATAACGAACGGCAGTGACTCTAGAACGCCATATATCAATTCCATTCTACTCGATGACTTTCCGTCTCTTATAACATACTATATCGTGTCTCACAGAAAATCACGAATCCAGTCGCAAAACTGTGGCAGTATTCCGTAAGCTCGCAATTTCATTAGAAGACGCTTGTGAGCAAGAGTGTCGGTAGCTTTCTGTTAATACAGAAATGCGGAATCTTTTTGATCCCTTGTCAATAGCACTCATCATATCACGTGAGTAAAGAGCAAGCCGTGTTTCACAAAACTGATACTTTCTGAATCCGTGTTTACTATTATTGATGCATCAATCGGACACACACATGTACTGACAATCAAATGTTGCTTGTATACCCGTCGTCTTTCTGGAAGAGAACTGCAACGTATTTCTTGTTGAGGCCAAGTATGAGCTGGTTGAATTAACCATGAAGGTCCGTTCCACCATAGCGTGGAAGACTTTAATTTTTCTACTGAGGTTTCGCGTGGTAACAAATCTGCTGGATTAGCTGTGGTGGGACAGTGTCGCCACTGCGACGGCGTCAAAATTTCTTGGATTTCCGTTACTCTGTTACAAACAAACGTATTCCAGCGATTTGGATCACCCTTTATCCTGCCCAATACTACCATGGAATCGCTCCACATTATTGCGTTAGCGATGTCAAATTCTGAAGACTGGCAGAAATACCTTAAAAGTCGCGAATCCAGTAAGGCAGCTAATAACTCAAACCGTGGAAGTGTTACTCTTTTGATAGGGGAAACTCTATTCTTACTAACAACCAAATTAACAGATGTATTTTTACTTTCGGTAGTTCTAACGTACAGCACTGCTCCATATGCCCTTTCTGAGGCATCACAAAATACGTGAACTTGTAAAGCTGTTGGCGTCTGACTGTGAAGTCCTATCCATCGTGTTACCTTGAACAACTGCAGCTGAGTGAGTTGTGAAGTCCAGTTTTTCCATCTGGAGGCAAAATTTAATCCCATTGGTTGCCTCTAGACCATGTATCTTGAAAAATGATCTTCCCCGTTATGGATATCGGTGCAAAGATTCCAAGAGGATCGTAAAATTTCGCAATAGTATGCAGTAACTGGCGTTTAGTTGCAGGATCATCTTTTAGTTTATTTGTAATGAGATGGTGATCAAACAAGATTGAATCTGATTCTGTGTCCCAGTCAATGCCTAAAACTGTGGTATGTTCTTTAACTGACCGTTCCTCTGTTTTCCATATGCATTTTAGAACATCAGAATTCGTAGCCCATTTCGCCATAGGAAGCTTTATTTGTTGCAACAGACCTGTCAGCTGATAGTAAATGAATGTAACTGTGTTATCGTCCTCGCAGCTCACTGCAAAGTCGTCCATGAAAGTACTTTTATCTAAAAGTTCTGCTGCAATAGGACATGTGTCCTTAAATCTTATAGCCAATTCGCGCAATGTTGCAGAAAGAAGAAATGGGCTGCATGTTAGGCCAAATGGTAAACGTTTAAACCTATAAGTGATGACGTCATCCGTAGTCTGCCAATTTGCATCTTCTTTCTTCTCAACTCGAAACCAAAAGAATCTCGTTAAATCTCTATCCTTCTCTTTTAACAATTGTAAAAACGCTTGAGTGCCATCTGCAATAATTGCCCTTTGATACATTCTGAACCGAATTAAGGTTGAGAGTATTTCAGGTCCTGAATCTAAAATATCATTAAGTGACGGTGAGTCGTTTTCATGTGATGAAGCATCAAAAACACTCCTCCATTTTGTAATTCCTAGTCGTTCTTTTTCACTGCGTGATGAGGTAAGTAGAATACATCATTTGACGTAGTCTGCGTACTAATTCGTTCGAATTGCTCATTCTGAATGTAAATCAACATTTGCGCATGATACATATCACGAAATTGAGCGTTGTTCGATAACCTTTATTGTAACAACATGAAACGTTTTTCTGCGTTACAACGATTCGAAGAAAGTATCATATCCTTCTTTCTCAATAATGAAACTACCCTTCGTCCGTTTTCTAATTGAAATGTATCATGGAATTCTTGCAAAACTGCAGTATATTCCGGTGAGAGTGATCGTTTTTGTTGATCTTTTAATCCCATCAATTCTAAATCGCAGAAACGACGCATGTCGTTGTCTAATGACGCAGACTCTTTGTTGAGGTACACGTGACTAACAATGGCATGCCTGACAATAATACCAGACCTACGACCACTCAAAATCCACCCAAATTTCGAAGGAAGAAGAACTGTAGAATCATCAAGGCGTACTTGTGTGTTATTCTTAACTATTTTCCAATATTGATCTGCACCTATCAGAATTTCAATAGGATACTGTTGTTCGTCGTCCTTTGGATCAGCAAGTTGCAGCTTATGGTCGGTAATACCTCGTAGAACCGTTGGAAGTGATGAGTACGTGTTCCCACTTTCAAAAGCTGAGAAAGTCATGGTGTTATTTGTAAAAACTCCTGTTAACTTAAAGTGAACAAATCTGCGATTTGTTGGCGTAAAATGTGGTGACTCGAATCCTGTAACAATTAATGGTTGATGACTGATGACTCGTAGCTGCAAACTGTTGACCAATTCCGTGCTAATGAAACTACATTGGCTTCCGGCGTCGAGTAAACAACGCGTACGCTTCTTCACCCCTGTCGGACCTGTGATCCAAACAGACGCAGTCTGAAGATACGTGGAGAGAGGACATTGAACATCAATCTTCCATACGGAAACGCACTGTTCATCATTACAGAGGGCTACGTGGTGCGATTTCTTACATTTAGAACAGGCTACTTTATTTTTCTTGCTGCAATCATTGATATTGTGCCCCTTTTTTAAACACCAGAAACATCGACGAGTGACTTTCAGCTTGTCGATCCTATCCTTGATGTTCGTTATCTTCGTACAATCTTGTGCCCAATGACAAAGTGCGTCACAAAATACGCAGTGCCTTTTCGTCTTTCCACCTGGTTTCTCTCCCTTAGGAATTAAAGTTCAGGGTGAAGAATTAAAAACATTGCGTTTTACCGACGACATAGTAATTCTGTCAGATACAGCAAAGGACCTGGAAGAGCAATTGAACGGAATGGACAGTGTGCTGAAAGGTGCATATAAGATGAACATTAACAAGAGTAAAACAAGGGTAATGGAGTGCAGTGTAAGAAAATCAGGTGATGCTGAAGGAATTAGATTAGGTAACGAAACAATAAAGGAGGTAGATGAGTTTTGTTACTTGGGCAGTAAAATAACAAATGATAGTCGCAGTACAGATGATATAAAATGCAGAATGGCAATGGGTAGAAAGGCGTTTTTGAAAAAGAGAAATTTGTTAACATCGAATATTGATTTAAGCCTAAGGAAGTCCTTTCTGAAGGCATTTGTATGGAGTGTTGCCTTGTATGGGAGTGAAACATGGACGATAAGCAGTGTGGACAGAAAGAGGATAGAGGCTTTTGAAATGTGGTGCTACAGAAGAATGCTGAAGATTAGGTGGGTGGATCGCGTAACTAATGAGGAGGTACTGAACCGAATTGGGGAGAAAAGAAATTTCTGGCATACCTTGACTAAAAGAAGGGATAGATTGGTAGGACACATTCTTAGACATCAAGGAATTGTGAATTTAGCGTTGGAGGGAAGTGTGTGGGGTAAAAATCGCAGAGGGAGACCAAGAGACGCGTATAGTAAGCAGATTCAAGTGGATATGGGGTGTCGTTCTTATGAGGAGATGAAAAGGCTTGCTCAGGATAGAGTAGGGAGGAGAGCTGCATCAAACCAGTCTCTGGACTGAAGACCACAACAACAACAACAACAACAGTGTTCACTTGTAGGGTCGCAGTTGTAGACGGAAATGTATCTGCAACGCCACAACCTCTAATTTTATGCGTAGTCATAGCGCCTACCACTTCCTCGTTCAAAAACTCTATTAACTTTGTAATGTGACTTTCAGTAATATTTTCTCTTCTAGCGTAAATAATCCAGCGTCGAACTATGTCTTCTGGATTTGTTACATTCAAAAAACGTAGCGTTCAAAATATCTGTAGACGCATGTGTTATCGGTTTCATAGTTTCAAGGTAGTCGAGATGGGCCTGTATTATACGATTTTTGTCTCCATAGCGAGAAACCAAAATTCGTTTCGTTTCTTCATAAGAATCTGCAGTAATTGGAATGCCTTCCACCAAATTCCTTAGTTCATCTTCCAAGTACCCTCGGAGGAAGACGTGTTTGTCTATAGTAGAAATTGAAGGATTGCTATCTATAGACGACTGGAACTGCTCCCAAAATCGAGACCACTTTTCTACTTCTCCTGAAAACGATGCTAAGCTGATTGTGGGAAGTTTGACAGTATGTGTGACAGGCACAGGAGCTGCTACTGCGGTTGACGATGTCGTAGGTGTCGAGTTTGAATCAACAGAGATAAAAGAATCTTTCGCCTTCCTTGTTGCCTTCAAAACAGCTTTCCTAGCGGTGTCGACATAGTCTTCGCATTTACTGACATCAGCATCGTAGTCTGTGTCGGAAAGTAAATCTTGAACTGGATCATCTAGCACTCGCAAACGATGTAATGTCTCTTGCAGTCGTGTTCGAAAGTACTCCTAATCGGTATCTTTGCCTGTATCTCCTTCATCTATCGCTCTACTGAACCGTGTTACTAACTTCCGTTCAGTACTTCGTTTCCTTTTCAATTTACGTAAGCGTATCTCTGTATCTGTTTCTGACATTGTACTACGAAGTGACGTTCTACCACGATGAACAAGTCAAAGATTAGTGCTACGTGGACAGCGACACTCTATGACAGCGACCAAGGATTGTAACACTCAAGCAACATCAAACAATGGAAGGCGCAGTGTGCGTCTCAATATTCACAGCAACTGGAATTAGAGATTAATTCGGTCAACTGCACTTGCAATGTGTAAAACGCATGCGTGCCTGCGAGAGGAAACGTGCTACACAAGCTGCTTGAGATAGGCTACGTGACTGCACGCTGCACTGCCGTAAGCTGTCTCCGCTCTTACCTCGATTCGAGGGCGTGGGACAAGCGGACGTCGTATTTCGTGTTGCAGCTGCTTTCTTTTACCTTCTCTCAGCTTCCGTCGCTTCAGAGTTCCCGGGTTTCGGCACCATTTTGCATTTCACACACACTCGATAGACAGGAGATACACGTGTGTACTTTCTACAACTTTATTTATTGTTAGTCAAAGATATACATACACATATACAGAGATTAAAACAAACAAAGACTTTATTAATCCGTAACACTAGCTCTGCCGATGATGAGATCGAATGAATGTGTGATCAGGGGCAAAGTAAATTATTCAGATGGTTAAAGGAGACGAAAACTTAATTGTGATGGTGGACTGGAATTCTGTAGTAGGAATAGGAAGGGAAGGAAATGTAGGGGAAGGGAGGGCAAGATGAAAGGTGGGGGCAACACGGAAATTACTGACAACGTGACAAGGCGGACGAGTGGCGACGCACACAGCAACAGGCGACCACCCGGAATCTATGAACGGCGTTTAGTCGAGCTCACGCCACCAAGTGAAGTATACGTGCGCTGTGTTTGTTTTTCGTCGAATTCTTAGGAAAATTGTGTTTTTTTGCGGCGTTATTGCTTGTGAAAGGTAAGTCTTGTTACTATTTTGTTTGTTCGATACATATCTACGAAGCATAGGTTGTGACTTTTCAAGCTTTCACGGCGGATCTGTTGTAAATACACTTCGCGGGTTTGCCGCCGGATGACATTGTGAATCTCCCACAATATTTCGCCGACACAACTGTTCGACATCTTCAGGTGGTGGTAGCTATCAGTACTTCAAGGCGCGACTGATGGTAATTGCGCGGCAGCGGCGGTATTTATCAGGGCGTGTGCAGAGATTACGCATGCGCGAGAGACCGTTCAGTCTCCAGGCTGCGCTCATCTGGAAACCTGCATCCCTGTTGATAAGATTATCCGCCGTACGGATGTGTATGGCCTCCTTAAAAATACTGTCCCAGAATGATGATACTGACGATAGAACTTCCGTTTTCTCGTAACACATCCGATGACCTGTGTTCAGGCAGTGCTCTGCTACCGCTGACTTACTGGGTTCTCCTAGGCGTGTGTGGCGTTGGTGTTCAGTACAGCGTTCTTGCACAGTTCGACATGTCTGCCCTATATAAGATTTTCCGCACTGACATGGTATTTTATATACGCCGCGTTTTCGAAGGCCGAGTTCGTCTTTGACCGAGCACAATATATTCCTCAGTTTTGATGGCGGACGAAACACATTTGATGTCGTGTCTCTTCAGGATATGTTCTATCCTAGATGACATGCCACCAAAATAAGGCAAGAACGCCGTTACAGTGGGTGCCTCCGAATCTTCATCAACATCCTTTCGTTGAAATTGCTTCAATTGAAAAGCATTGCGTATTTGTCGCTCAGAATAACCGTTTTGCTGGAATACAGTTCTTAGACGTTGTAGTTCACCTGGCAAGCTGTCAGTATCTGAGACCACATGTGCCCTGTGTACCAAAGAGCGTAAGACGCTACCGCGTTGTGCAGGATGATGACAACTTGTGGCCTGCAAATATAGCTCTGTGTGTGTCGCTTTGCGATAGACACTATGGCCCAGCGTACCATCAGGTTTTCTTTTTACCATAACATCCAGAAAAGGTAAACTTCCGTCTCTTTCAAAGTCCATGGTGAACTGGATACTTGGATGGAGTGAATTCAGATGCTGAAGAAACGTGGGTAACGTCTCTATTCCGTGAGGCCACACCACAAATGTGTCATCCACGTAGCGCCAGAAACAAGAAGGTTGCAGACGTGCTGACAGTAGTGCTCTTTCCTCAAAGTCTTCCATAAAATAGTTGGCCACCATGGGAGATAGAGGACTCCCCATGGCGACTCCGTGAACTTGTTCAAAATATTGGTTATTGAATAAGAAGTACGTTGAGGTAAGCACATGCTCGAACAATGCCACAATGTCTTTCTCAAACTTACTGCTGATGAGCTGCAGTGAGTCCAGTAAAGGTACTTTAGTAAATAAAGAAACGACGTCGAAGCTGACCAATATATCTGTTGATTGTAGTTGAAGAGTCCTTAGGCGTTGTATGAAGTCCTCCGAATTTTTGATGTGGTGTTCACATTTGCCTACAAGTGGTGCCAACTGAGAAGCAAGATATTTAGCCAAGAAGTATGTAGGCGCACCAATGTTGCTCACAATTGGACGTAAAGGAGTCCCATCCTTATGGATCTTCGGTAGGCCGTACAGTCTCGGAGGAACTGCAGCCTGTTGCCGCAGGCCAGTATAGGTTGTTAGAATTGATAATTGAACACGGAAAGTGGTTACCAGTTTCTAAATACGTCAATTTAACATTGGAGACATGGTCATGGGCAAGATGGAAATGTGTATTTAAGGGAAAGATGGAAAAGGGTCCATTTTGCTTGCATGGTACTACTTTCATGATTTGCGAGTTTTTCAATTAATAGCGGTATTGTTTCTGTTTCTAGATGGTATCCAAATACAAACTGAAGAGTACCAGAGGGTCAATGCAAAGGGTGAGCAAACAATGCAGAAGGTGATGGATGAAGTGCAGCTTCGAAGAAATATGGAATTCCGATTGGAACTTTGCATCGCCACATCAAAAAATTTGACACATAAAAAAGTTAGTGCAGCTTCGAAGAAATATGGAATTCCGATTGGAACTTTGCATCGCCACATCAAAAAATGTGACACATAAAAAAAGTTAGGAAGATTTCAGTCTGTTTTTCCTAAAGAACTGGATCAGAAGCTCTGTGATCTCGCAGTCGAATGCTATACGCTATTTTATAGCCTAACAAAGGATAGCCTGCAGACATTAGCTTATGAGTTGGCGACACAATAAAACTCCGCATCCGTTTGCACGTGAAAAGGCTGGTCGAGCGTGGGTCGAAGGCTTTATGGCAAGAAATCCCTAACTAACATTCCGTACACCTGAACCCACAGCCCTAGCACGTTGTTCTGCTTTTAATCGCACTCAGGTTGAACGCTTCTATGATAATTTATGAACTGGTTTTTTTTTTTTTTTTTTTTTTCAGCATCAGTTTTTGGCGAAGCCTGATGGCATATATAACATGGACGAGACAGGTGTCACGACCAGCGCCTCCCGACCTCCTCGAGTAATTTCCGTAAAAGGTAAACGACACGTAGGAGTCGTCGCAACTGCAGAAACGGGTCAGCTTACTATTATTATTTGTGCTTGCAGTGCCACTGATCGCTTCACTACACCATGTGTTATATTTGGGCAAAGAAAAAGAATGAATGAGCGTCTCTTAAATGGTGCTCCTAACGAATCTCAAGCTTGGTGTTCTGAATCTACCTGGATAACAAACACTATTTTTAATAACTGGCTGCACCTTTTTATCGAAAAGACAAGACCATCAGGGCAGTTTTATTCATTTTAGACAATCACAAAACCCATCAAAATTTGGAAGGTTTGAATATAGCAAGAACAAATAATGTAATCATGGTTAGCATTCCACCACACACGAGCCACAAGCTTCAGCTCATTTAAAGTAGCCTTTGAACAAACGAACGACACTTTTCGAAAGAACCATTCTGAAAGAAGAGTGTCACAGTTAGATGTGGCAAGACTTGTTTGCACCGCCTACGAAAAAAGCGCTACTGTGCAGAACGCCACAAGTGGTTTCAGAATGCCGGGTACTTTTTCGTATAACAGACATTTATTCACAGATTTCGATTTCGCACCAGCCACCGTTTATGAAAATGCTCCAGTGATGGTAGGTGATCAGAATGCCGCTGCGACTCAGAAGGGGGACAACAATGCTGACAATGACATTACAGACGATTCGGTGGAAACCAGTTCATTGCCTGAAATCAATGAAGACTGCCCTACGACCAATGACGAGGTGATGTAATAGCCACAGAAAATAACTGCGCAGACAATGCAGCTATCATTAATGACAGTTCTTCAATGACTAAACGTCATGACAACGCCGACATTGATATTGTTGGTAACGAAGGCGAGAATCCTGACATCACTCTTGATGAAAACGACGTCACGTCGGTTAATGAGAAGGACGTTGTATTAAAAGAACAAGATATTCAGCAGAACATTGTGGAAGACAGCGAAGATGCATCTAGTGTAGACCCTGTTGACGTTTTTGCACAATTGTCTATATCGTACGCCATCTCTCCACGAAAAATACTTCCGTTACGAAAACTTACACCATCAATTAGAAAAAGGAAAGTCAGGAGTCAAAAATCGGAGATTCTTACGAGTTAGTCAGTCAGATCAATAACTGAAAAGAAGAATGAAGTGAGGAAAAAGCAAAATTAGACGTAGTCCAGACCATTAAAGGAAATGAATATAAACGAGAACACAACAAAGAGGGACAGGATGTAAAAGGAAAGAGGAAAAGGCAAAGGAAAGGGAAAACGGACAAAGAAAGACGAGAAGATATCGCAAAATCAAGAGGCATCCAGTCATGCGGATGTGTTTTGCCTACTGAGCGGTGAACAATACATCGACCCACCCACAGAAGACTGGTTGGAATGTGCATTGTGTCATGGTTGAGCACATGAGTTGTGCGCCGATACGGAAAATGGTTATTTTCTGTGTGTCCATTGTGAAATGTAAGATTATCCCAAACATTCCATCTTGCCCGTTCAAGCTTTCCATTTTGCCTTCACGGTGAGGTCAAGTTGAAATTTTCTTTAGTTTTCTTTTATGAGTCATATCATCTGATTTAGCAAATATTGACTGTTATTAGCTACAACGTTTTGTAGTTTAATAGGATACCTTTCATGACTGATTAAAATGTTTACATTTGCAAATTTTCGTATTATTATGTCGTTAAATTAACCCTACCATCTTGCCCTCCCATCCCCTAATAGGTGAATACGGTCTGAGGAAGCCGCATAGTAGAATTTTGCTGGGAACATAATTAAGTCGTAACAAAAGAAGGCTGTATCAGTGGAAGAGACCAGGAGACGCCGGAAGTTATCAGATAAATATTATTTGTAAGACATAAATTTCGGAACACGTTTTAAACTGTACGACATATCCTAGGTGTCGTGGTGCACAGAGGAACCGCAGCCAGGAACGTGTTATCCTCTGCCTACCTTTGATCAGTAGGCAAACAATTATTGCTAGTTGAAAACTTGTACCATTTTCGAAAGTACATTGACCTGTGTGTGTATACTGTCTGTAAAATTACCAGTGAGTACAATTTGAAGTGAAGAAATTGCAATTTTTTACATCATTCCGAATTTCTTAGTTTTATTCTATGATCAGCGGAAAAGATATTTTTTCCGTTTCGTCATTATGATGTTGTCAGCGAGCAAAGTATAATTAAAGATTGAAATTATGGTTAAAGTTTGTTGAAAGTCGTTCTCATTCTCATGCAGTGTAGGTAAAAACACTCGTCGCATGATGTGGTAATTATTTTGCAGCTCCTACTGTTTATGTAACATAAGTCTTACGTGGTTCTTACTGTTACAGTGCTACCTCCCGATAAGGAACATGTACATCAAATTTGGTTAAAACCGTTCTTGTGGTTTAGGAGAAAATGTGCAATATTGTCTCGTGATTCGCAGGTTTATCGCGCATCATATCTCCATAACTATGTGTTGTACCAGATTCTCATACTTATGGCGACCGTCTTTTTGGTTTAAAGATCAAGTAAGGATAATTTCATAAAGATTGGAACAAAACTGTATATTTGTATGCAATATATACACACAAACCCACAAGCACACTATTAACCAGTGGAAAACATCTGCCAGTTATTCGAGATTTTTTGTAACGATTTTAAAGAACGCCTTGTCCGTAAATAGTAGTACACTTAATTAGAATTTCATGAACACTTGGTGGAATCAGTGTGAAGCTAACCACCTGAGAAATTTCGGATGAAGTGTACCATAACACCTGCAGTGGTTGTTTTTTATGAACAAATGTAAGTTGAGGTAAGAAAGTGAAATATCGCAGCAACAAATGTCTATTACAGTCTACTTGTTGAGTGACGAACTCATACTTGAAACTGCCTTTGTGTTAACGTACTGAGTGTGCCAATTTAGCGGAAGATTTATTAATTGCATTACATGTTCATATCGAACACGTTGTCAGCGAGAAAATGCAAAGCATATATTCGTAAATCAGGAACGCCAAAGAAACATAGCATGGATGTTGTCAAATATGAAAATTAACTCGGGCAGTGGAGTATATAAATTCCCAAAATTAGCCCCCATAAACAGCATTAAATCTTGGAAAAACAGTAAGAGGTTGGACAACTTCTCTACTACAGAACGGATGTTTCTTCTGGTGGGACTACGTGATTGTCAGACTATTGCTTTACACTTACTGACTTTGGTCTGTCGTTTGGGTATCTAAACCCCAAATCAGATTAAATGAGTAATCATTCAATATTACTACAATGCAATCTTTAAATGCTGGGTCTATAAACAAACGTGTCATGATATTCCAAGGACAACAACATGATACAGTCATTCGTATATACGAATCTCATTGTTAGTGGCCTGTAGTTGATAATGATATAACAGAGCTTTCAGATCACGTAAAAAGTTTCCAACCTCCGAATTTGGAAGGTTATTTCCAATTTGAAGCTGCCATGTAGGAGTGAGTATATCGTATCGTGTTTGTGTGGTTCTAAATAATTTCTTAAAGCAAATTTGTGATCACGTTTTAACCATAACAGTTCTTTTAGTGTTTCTCTTAAATCAGTATTAATATTTCTTCGTTTGCAAGATTTATTTTTCACTTGTTAATCATCAAAACAAGTAAAATCAACCTACATTTCTAAAATATTGTAAACATAACTTGATGAGAAGATGAGAGAAGCATCTTAAAATTATTGCATCTATTAGGGCAAAAAGTAATAACGACCAAAATCCCTTTAGTTCCTACTACAGCTGAGTACCAGTCATCTAAGGTAAGTTAACCAATGTAAAAATTTAATTGGTTTCTTAAATATTGAAATGAGAAGTCGAATAAGAGAGAATGAGTATAATTACATTTACGAGAGCAGCGAAATTGCGGATCTCGAGATATGTAAAATTACGGCATCAGGCAAATATCAAGACATAGTGGGGAAGAAATGAAACTGAAACTGAACGACATTCTGCAGTACAAAGTCACTGTACTTTTTTTCTGGAAGATAATGGTTAAAATCCATTTCTGCAAATTGAAAGTTACGTTTGATAGGTTCTCTTAATCAATGTAATCAATTGCTCGGATGGCTCATGAATACCTTTTACAATATTCCGATAATCTAACTTGTGCTATACCATTTAGATAATTTCATTTAGAGGACATCACCCCACAAACGTCTTTACAGTAACTGAATGTGTATGTTTGCTAACCTTCTTTTCAAACGACCAGAAGAAGACATTTCTAAGCAGTGCATATAAAGAATGTACTGATCTTTTATTAAAATGCTGTCCTACTTCGACGCTACTGCAGTTAAACGACACCGTGCATGTAACAACGTGAATAAGGAAAACGTGGAAAAGCTATTACCACTTTGTGTTTTGACATTCAGATCGGATCGGGTCCCAAAGTTCGTTTATATTCATGGAGTTCGCCGCCGAGAGGAACCAAACGCCATTACCCCTTTGACATTTGTTTGAGGACTGAACACAGGAACACACAGTTTCCAAATGGTACAAGTTTCAGGCACCGAGTTGGCTCTCACAAGAAAGACGTTTCCCGAGTGGTCAGTCAGACGATTTGCAGTGGCAACAGCAGCACAGCGAATGTTTAGTTCCAATTGCTTTACATACATACACAAACTCTCCGGCATGCACTTAGAGGATACTTAAAAGATTATAACTGCACAATGGTGAAAAATTTTAAAAAATCGTAGCATCGGTTGTGCAACATTTTTTTTTCTTTTTTATATTAAATATGACACAAACCAAAAGGACTAATTTTAAGAAAATCCAGCTATTTTTATCGTTAAAAATCTGGATGTGTTCTCTTACTAAGATAGAGAAATGTGTTGCATAAATTGTAATTAAACTAACGATTTCAGGTGGGGAAGAATCTTTTGTGAAACTTTCATCAATTATGGATGAGGAACACTGTGACCATGGTGAAATAAGGAGTCTTGAATGATAGCAAAATATGTTTCCACGTAAACAATAAAATCCAAAATAAAATAATTCACAACACTACATCAATCAGTACACCATTTCACAAATCAGGGATATACAAACTATCTTGTGACAGTTATGTCTGCTACTACATAGGGCAAACCGGACGAAACTTCAATACCCGCTACAAAGACCACGAGGATGCACGTCGTTTAATTTCAGTTTCGCAGCCCATCTGGCACAAAATAACCATTCGACCACAGATATGAAAAACAACCTGAAAATTCTACACACAGTTGACTCAGGCATGAAAATGAATCTCCTAGAACAAATACAGATCTTCATTCATAACAAAAAATCACCCCACACCATCTTAAATGAAGATATTGATTTAGCTAACAATCCATTTTTTTTATAAATATTAAATACCTCCAACATTCAAAACCATAAAAGTCACACTGATATAAAATTCACACACACACAGAGGGTGTAGAGTGGAGTGGTACATGATTTGAAGTAATTATAAGGGATACTAACTCTCTCCCTCTGCCGGTCGCGGTGGCCGAGGGGACTGAGGCGTTTCAGTCACGGTCTGCACGACCACTACGGTCGGGGGTTCGAATCCCGCCTCGGGAATGGATATTTGTGCCGTCCTTAGGATTAGCTAGTTCATAAGTAGTTTGTAAGTTTAGAGACTGATGATCCCGTAGTTAAGTCCCATAAGCTATACAAACATTTGAACATTTTGAATCTCTCCCTCTCTCTCTTTCTCTCTCTCTCTCTCTCTCTCTCTCTCTCTCTCTCTCTCTCTCTCTCTCTCTCTCCCTGTCACACTCTCTACCACTCATTATCTCTCTCTAGCGCTCTCTCTCTCTCTCTCTCTCTCTCTCTCTCTCTCTCTCTCTCTCTCTCTCTCTCTACACTTAATTCAATCTCTCGGCCTCCCTCTCTCTCTCTCTACCCCTCATTTTCCCTCCCTACATCTCTCTCTCTCTCTCTCTCACTCTGTCTGTCTAACTGTCTCTCAGTCTCACTGTACCTCTCTCTCTCTCTCTCTCTCTCTCTCTCTCTCTCTCTCTCTCTCTCTCTCTCTCTCTCTATCTATCTATCTCGATCTCTACCACTGATTATCTCTCTCTACCTCTACCTCTCTCTCTGTGTGTGTCTCTCTCCCTCTCTATCTATCTATCTCTCTCTCCGTCTCTCACTCCGTGTGCCTCTCTCTCCCTCTCTCTCTCTCTCTCTCTGTCTCTCTCCCTCTTCCTCTACCCCTCGGGCATTGAGAGGTGGTGGTCCTATTTTTTAGAATTATTTGCTCCATTTTTATTTGGATAATTTGCTTGGATTTATTCTGGAAGAATATCAATAGTATTATCTTCATTATATTCAGTTTCTTTCATTTTGTCTTGTAATTATCAGAGGATAGGAGTTTGGGAGGTAAATTTCTGTTCTCTTGGAGTATGACTCTGTTTTTGATTACTGTAAGTATCGCCGGTGGGATAACTGTCTTCTGAGGTGGAAGGTGCTGGCGATACCCACAGGCCGGCAGGGCCTGCGAGTGGCAGGGGTCGCTGGCGGCACGTTCTCTGGTGTTGCTTTCAAGGCAATCTGACGACACCTCCCGGAGGGCGACTGCTGGCCGTCACCACCCGTGGTGAAACCACTCCGTCTGCAGACGGATATTATATTTCGGCTGGGCACGTTGTGGCTGACTTGAGTCACAGAGTAACATATATTTGTCTGTGCCTGAGTCTAGGTAGTTTGTTTATCGCTTCGATGCTGCTTTTATGTAGGGAGGCTCTCCAGTCACGATGCACTGGAAGGACGATAAAATACAATGAGCAGAGGCCGTAAAAGTTGGTGTCGTTTCGGTCTGCACGTGCACCCGAGGTTTGGAACGCCAGGGGCGGGCGTCTGCGAATGTTTGTGTAAATTGCCAGAGGTGATTTCTGGGGAAGTTAGAGCGACCGGGCGCTGGCGTCTCGTCGACAGTAAAGGCATTTCAGCGTCTGCAGATTCGTTCCAATAGTCCGCAAATTATATGGATTTCTGAGAAGTGCTGGCTTACGTACAGGATGCTGTGTGGGGCAGTTTTGTGGGGAAGGAGACTGGCCTGTTGAACAATAGCTCTCATATTCCATTGGTTTGACCATTAAGCAAAATTTGTGATTGGCTTGACGTCACCGATGGGAGGGTCTAGAGAGGAAGAGTTTGGAGTTGTGGAATTTTGTAATTTTCGGCGTTATTTTTGAATTATTTCAGTGAGCTTTCTGCACAGTCACGTGTTAGTCCTGCGTGGCTACTATAGTGTAAACTGAAACTTGTGATATTCTGAAGTATGTGTTTGCTGTCAGCTACACCACTCGTAATCAGAATTTTTACCGTTTCTTAAGAGTACAGATTTATTTTCACTTAAGTATTGTCGTCGGCTTAACCGACAAAACGTGTTGCAATCCTATCAATCCACATTCGCGATCATTGCTGTCAACACTGCACTTCCCTCAGGTGGTCTTCTTCACCTGCAACGCAGTTCAACAGAAAAACGGTAAGGTTGCGCCAACTTATCTGCTGAGAAACGGGAGTTGAATGGTAGAATTAAGTAGCAGTTTATCGTATGCCAGAAGGAACATCCTTATTCGTGTAGATCAAAAATAGACTTATCAGAGTTGGGGTAAATCTTCATTTTTGTATCTTATTTTATACTTCGTGGGTTTGCCACAATGTAGGTCCCAATCAGCCTGTTTTATTTTGTAAGTATCTTCTGGATGACGCTAATATGTTATGTCGTATTTCGATGTAACTTGTGTATAATTCATGACAGAAAAATTTTTAACAGACTCTTCTGATGATGGATAATCTATATCTATAAATGTGAATGTGAATGTCTGTTCGGTGTACATTTATCACGTCTGAACCACAAGACATAAAGAGCTAAAAAATTGTACAACAGTTACTAACGTCTACCCGGGGAAGGCTTTAGGCACGGTTTTATGGCGATCGGATAGCTATTTATCTATATATATTAATGTGAATGTCTGTACGGTGTACGCTTATCGCGTCCGAACGACATGACGCGGAGACATAAATATTTGCAGAGTTACTAATTTGTACAAGAGGAAGGTTTTAGGCACGGTTTTATGGCAATCTGATAGATATTTAGTAATCTGAAGAATATAACACGAAATGCGGAACAAGACTTACTCTTTGAAAATTATATTTACTCTTTGAAAATGGTTTTATTGGTTGCATTGTTGCTTCAGAGTTGATAAAAGGTTGGAGTATATTGGGTTGGAAAGTTATCAGTGTATATAAAATTCTACGTGTGTGTGTGTTAATATTTCGCTCTGCAGCGAAACCTACAGAACGCAAACGAATGGTCTGTGTGTAATTGTTGTCCGAAAAAAGAATCAAATGTTTGTAGAGCTAATGGGACTTAACTACGGGGTCATCAGTCCCTAAACATACAAACTACTTATGAACTAGCTATTACTAAGGACGGCACATATATCCATGCCCGAGGGGGGATTCGAACCCCCGACCGTAGTGGCCGTGCAGACCGTGACAGGCGTGCCGCGGTCCCCTCGGCCACCGCGGTCGGAAATTGTTGTTCGAAGTCTTCCGTTGTACACCATAGCAGTTCCATGCCGACAGCTACAAGGGGGTGGAAGATATGGTGGTTTAAAGTCGTCGAATTGTAAAAAAAAAAAAAAAAAAAAAAAAAAAAAAAAAAAAAAAAAAAAAAAAAAATAGGTCTGAAGGCGAGCGATGACGTTTGCGACTCTATAGCAAGGAGGTTACATACAACGAAACGTGATTGATGCCACAGACCATATCTTTTGTCTATCCGTGGTACAATGTCTTCAGCTCTTTCTCTGTAAGATAAGCATACGAATAAGAAAGTATAAGAATAAATAAATAAAGCAGTAAAAAAGAAATTTCTTTGAATAGATCTCTTTAAAAATCGATTTTACGTTACGCGCATTCCATCAAGTGATCAATCTGTGATATTATTATAATCATTACTGTTGAATTTCGTGATTGGATTCTTCGAAACGAGTGATTTTTTACAGGTGATTTGATCTACACTACTTACTTTTCTGATAAACGTTAAGTGCATAGACCACTGCAATCTGATAGGAATAGTTTTCTGTTTGTTTCTAAAGAAGGTATTGTATTTCATTTCATCCTTCAAAACCAGTCTCATAGCACACTACTGAAAGATAGAGTATCTATCATAATAAGCCAACACGCGAGCGGAGACGCGGACGTAAGCTAGTATCCAATATTGGTAAAGATATATATTATTTTTTCTTGAAGCACAATTTCAGGAAATGTAAATTGTGATTTATTGAACATGTTATGTGGTAATAGACATTCTCTAAAACTAACTGATATCTCCTCTCATACTGCAGCATGGTGTTGAAAAAAGAATCTTCGTAGCCACATTGTTTTCGTTAACCCATCACTGCCTACTCTTCATTTCGCTTCTACTAGATTTCTTCACCTCACATAAAGATTATTATTGACAGTTGTTGTTGTTGTTGTGGTCTTCAGTCCAGAGACTGGTTTGATGCAGCTCTCCACCCTACTCTATTCTGAGCAAGCCTTTTCATCTCCTCATAAGAACGACAACCCACATCCACTTGAATCTGCTTACTATACGCGTCTCTTGGCCTCCCTCTGCGGTTTTTACCCCACACACTTCCCTCCAACGCTAAATTCACAATTCCTTGATGTCTAAGAATGTGTCCTACCAATCAATCCCTTCTTTTAGTCAAGGTATGCCAGAAATTTCTTTTCTCCCCAATTCGGTTCAGAACCTCCTCATTAGTTACGCGATCCACCCACCTAATCTTCAGCATTCTTCTGTAGCACCACATTTCAAAAGCCTCTATCCTCTTCCTGTCCGCACTGCTTATTGTCCATGTTTCACTCCCATACAAGGAAACACTCCATACAAATGCCTTCAGAAAGGACTTCCTTAGGCTTAAATCAATATTCGATGTTAACAAATTTCTCTTTTTCAAAAACGCCATTCTACCCATTGCCATTCTGCATTTTATATCATCTGTACTGCCACCATCATTTGTTATTTTACTGCCCAAGTAACAAAACTCATCTACCTCCTTTATTGTTTCGTTACCTAATCTAATTCCTTCAGCATCACCTGATTTTCTTACACTGCACTCCATTACCCTAGTTTTACTCTTGTTAATGTTCATCTTATATGCACCTTTCAGCACACTGTCCATTCCGTTCAATTGCTCTTCCAGGTCCTTTGCTGTATCTGACAGAATTACTATGTCGTCGGCAAAACGCAATGTTTTTAATTCTTCACCCTGAACTTTAATTCCTTCTCCAAATTTCTCCTTGCTTTCCTTTATAGCTTGCTCAATGTACAAATTGAACAACATTGGGGAAAGGCTACAACCCTGTCTTACTCCCTTTCCAACCACTGCATCCCTTTCATGCCCTTCAACTCTGACGACCGCTGTCTGGTTGTTGTACAAGTTGTAAATAACCTTACGTTCCCTATATTTTACTCCTGCTTGCTTCAGAACTTGAAAGAGTTTATTCCAATCAACATTGTCAAAAGCCTTCTCCAAATCTACAAACGCTAGAAATGTCATGGCTGGTTCTCCCAGAGACTTCAGTAGCTCTGACGGGATATCATCTACTCCAGGGGCCTTGTTTCGACTTAGATCTTTCAGTGCTCTGTCAAATTCATCTCTCAGTATAGTATCTCCTATTTCATCATCATCTACATCCTCTTCCCTTCCTACAATAGTGTCTCGAAGTTCATTTCCTTTGTAGAGCCCCTCTATATACTCTTTCCACCTTTCAGCTTTCCCTTCTTTGCTGAGAACTGGTTTTCCATCAGTGTCCTTGATATTCATAGAGCTGTTTTTTTTTATCGCCAAATGTTTCTTTTATTTTCCGGTAGGCTGTATCTATTTTTCCCCTATTTATACATTCTTCTACATCCTTGCATTTGCCTTCTAGCCATTCCTGCTTAGCCATTTTGCACTTCCTGTCAATCTCATTTCTTAGTCGTCTGTACTCCATTTTGCCTGTTTCATTTACTGCATTTTTATACTTTCTCCTTTCATTGATTAAATTTAGTATCTCCTGTTATATCCAAGGATTCTTTGCAGGTCTTGCCTTCCTACCTATTTTGTCCTCTGCTGCCTTCACTATTTCATCTCTCAATTTTACCCATTCCTCCTCAATTGTTTTATTTTCCGCTGTTTCTGTCAATTGTTGCCTGAAGCTCCCTCTGAAATTCTTAAGAACTTCAGGTTCCTTCAATTTATCTAGGTCCCATCTCCTTATTTTCCTACCTTTCTGTAGTTTCTTCAGTTTCAGCCTACAGTTCATAACCAACAAGTTATGGTCAGAGTCTATGTCTGCCCCTGGGTATGTCCTACACTTCAAAACCTGGTTCCGAAATCTATGTCTTACCATTATAAAATCTATCTGGTATCTCCTGGTGTCTCCTGGTCTCTTCCACGTATACAACCTTCTTTTGTGATTCTTAAACCAGGTGTTTGTTATAACTAAATTATGTTCCGTGCAAAATTCTACCAGGCGGCTTCCTCTTTCATTCCTTTTGCCCAGACCATATTCACCCACTATCTTGCCTCCCCTTCCTTGTCCTACTACCGAATTCCAGTCTCCCATAACAATTAAGTTTTTCTCTCCCTTTATTGTCTGAATAATTTCCTTTAGCTCCTCATATATTTCTTCGATTTCCTCATCATCGGCAGAGCTAGTTGGCATATAAACCTGTACTACTGTTGTCGGTGTTGGCTTCGTATCTATCTTGACAATGATAATGCGATCGCTGTGCTGGTCATAGTAGTTTACCCGCATTCCTATTTTCTTATTCATTATCAATCCTACTCCTGTGATACCCCCAACTGATTTTGTATTTATAATCCTGTACTCACCTGACCAGAAATCCTGTTCATCCTGCCACCGAACTTCACTAATCCCCACTATATGTAACTTCAACCCATCCATTTCCCTTTTTAAATTTTCTAATTTTCCTACTCGATTAAGGGATCTAACATTCCACGCTCCGACCCGTAGAATGCCAGTATTGTCTTTCCTGATGATCACATCCTCCTGAGTAGTCCCCCCCGGAGATCCGAATGGGGGACTATTTTACCTCCGGAATATTTTACCCGAGAGGATGCCATCATCATATGTTCATACAGTAGAGCTGCATGTCCTCGGGAAAAATAACGGCTGTAGTTTCCCCTTGCTTTCAGCCGTTCGCAGTAGCTGTGTGGCAAAGCCACATTAGCTGATGTTACAAGGCCAGCTCAGTCAATCATCCAGACTGTTGCCCCTGTAACTACTAAAAAGGCTGCTGCCCCTCTTCAGGAACCACACTTTTGTCTGGCCTCTCCACAGATACCCCTCTGCTGTGGTTGCACCTACGGTACGGCTATCTGTATCGTTGAGGCACGCAAGCCACCCCACCTCGGCAATGTCTGTGGTTCGTGGGAGTGGATTGACAGTAGTAAATATTATCAATTTCAATGATGGATTCAGATCTGTATTGTTTCTTCATTTCACTTGTATCGCAAACGTTGTATATAATCACGTAAACACTTATTTTTGGTCCCAGAAATACATCTGCATCCCTAACAATAAACAGCTGATGGTTGATATGCTGATTTTTAAGTATATTACGGCTGTTAACTGACATCTACGTAAGAATGTGAATAAACCACTTTATTAAATACTTCAACACTTTGAGTTTGTGTTGCATAATAATTGTTCATTGGTTACGATCGGACTTCGGATTCTTAGGCCATCATCAGATAACATAGTACTGAACAGATAGTCCAGTACTAAGTTATCTGACGAAGAAAATATTGTGGAACAGACAACATTGTTGAATTTCTTGAATATGTCTGTGTTCCTACCAGTACCAACGGAGTATTCTATTCATATAATCCGCTTTGTTCTCTAAGGTTTTCATTACGAGTTCATGAATTGTATGTCGCAATGCAATAAACAAATATTTACGTCCATTAACAATATTTGTTCATGTTAATCTGCGCCACTACGATATTAAAAGGTTTTGCAAACTAAAGGACAATCAATATGGCTGCCACAACAGCACGTTTGTAAAACCTGTTGTATACCAATTCAATACCTCCCTGGAATAAGGATGTAACCATCAAATAGTAAGATTTCAGGAGAGAGGAAAATTATTTGTGGGTTCTATTACGTGATATACACCATTGGAACTCGTTGGATATGCAACTGTACAAATGTGTTCAGCTATTGAAAGCAAAATTTTATTGCTATAACTTAAGGTTTTAATAATAACGTAATAATTGGAAGTGATACAATGGAAAAAGGATGTATGATCAGTAATATATTTTGCAGTATTTCTTACGTGTAACATAAGAGACATATTGTACATTCACTTGGTATTCAACTTAAAGAAATTAAGATTAGAATAATAAAGAAAATAACAATGTGAATGAAGATGTCAATAAAATACTATGACTACAAAATATAGCCGCTATATAGATGTGATTTAAAATTTCATTTTAAGCATGATTTTACAATGTTATTTTAGATTACAGGTTTCATTATTTAAATTATTTTCCTCTATGATCTTCAAGTGAGTCACCATTCTTAATTTTCGACTGCTGTACCTGAATGCGTTTTGGAGTTAAAACGTAAACATTAGGCAAAGTACTTTCTTCCTATTGCACATTAATAAGTATTTGCATTGCCTGCGAGATATACTTTCTTCAGTGTAACGTCTTTGAACATCACAAATCTCCATGCATTGTTGAACCAAGAATGACGATTGGTTAGTGAGTGTCTTAGAATAAAACTCGGCGAAGAGGCGTTCCTTTCCATTGGCGTCAAGTATTGTTCATCCTTCATATTTTCACTTACACGCGTTTTCCTGCAAACAAAATTGTTCACAGTTAACTATCGGCTTATTTGCTACTTATCCTGGTTATTTTAATAGTCGTAGACAATATATATATTGCTTTTCGCAGATAGTTCTTTCCATTAGGGTCATACAGGGATAAAACTAGAGCTTCTAAAACATAGTTCGAAAATGTTACATCCGTATTCCACTTACCTCTGTTGTTGGCTTCTTTGCAGCTTTTACAGTGCCTTTCCGTGTTGAATATTCTTTTCCATTCTGCGTTAGACACTTCCTTACACGTATTTCCATTCATCTATATTTATTTTTCGTCTACGGCCTTTATTTAATTGATTTATTACATCTGGTGATGAACCAACACAAACACTATCCGCCATCTTGACTGATGTTCCATGGAGGGAAAAGTTCAGCTGGTTGTAAACCAGCTTGACGTTCAAATACAGGGTGTTGAGAAAAAAGCTCCCTGATTTCAAAATTATATATCTCGGAAACAAAGATCGATAGAGGAATACAGTAAACGGTATGTTTATTGTGAAAGCTGTAAGAAGTTTATAGAGCAGTATGAGATAATACACAAGCTGCTAACAGATGGCGCTGTACGCTGTACAGCTCATATCAGCATACATAAGTGAAATTATCGTATTAAACCACTCTTTGCAAACAATCACATCACAATGTTTTCAAAATGTTCACCATTGGCACTACAGAGGTGGCGCAAACGAAGAATGAAATTCGCCATCACATTTCGTAGTGTCTCAACCGAAATGGATTCACATGCCACAGAGATGGCTGATTCAAGCTCGTCCAGTGTGGCGGGATGCTTCGGGTAGACCATGTCTTTCACTGTGCCCCACAAAAAAAAAAAAAAAAAAAAAAAAAAAAATCACAGGGAATCAAATCCGGCGAACATGGAGGCCAATCCATGCCTGCACCAGTAAATTTGGGATATTCCAAAGCAATGACTCGATTCCCGAAGTATTCCTCAAGAAAGCGAAACAGTTGTTGGGTCCGATGTGGTCGGTCTCCATCTTGCATAAACGATTCAGTACCTTGTCGATCCTCTAACGCTTGCTATGTGACGACAAATTGTTCCAAAATTGGAACGTAATGTGCACCAGTGACCTCTTCTGGAATGAAAAAAGGGCCAATAATGCCTCTGCTGCATACTGCAGCCCACACAGTAACTTTAGGAGAATACAGGGGTTTCGCTTCACACCACTATGGCTTTTCGGAACCCCAAAGTCGCCAGTTCTGCTTATTCACGTATCTATTCTGGTGGAAGTGTGCTTCATCTGTAAACCAGATGCAGCCAACATCAAATCCTTCACTATCAGTCATGGTGAGCATCTGATTAGCAAAGGCAACCCTTTGTTTCACAGCTCGTTACGAATATGGCCTGGTGCGTTTGAATTTTGAATGGAAACGTGTACACTCTATCTCAGTACTTTCTGCGTGCTGTAACGCTTCAAATCAGTCTCAGATGCAATTCTACGGACGGATGGCATTGGATTTCGCTCAACATGCCCCACTAGATCATCATTTACGCTGCCTGTTCGTTGAAATTTTTCAAAGAGCGTACGAATGGTTTTTGCATTGGGACCTTTTGGAACATTAAATCGTGCTTGAAAACTTCGCCTTGTTGCCGTAGGACTCTCTTCTAACCTGCGGTACTCTAGCACCAGAAAACACGCGTTATTCAACGGAGTACATGGTTTTAATCTCTTCCTTCGGTACGCTAACCTCCTTTCACGTTTAAATATTGGAACTGATCGCTCTGGGGTTCGGATTACTATTTATACCAGGCATTACGTATGGCCGGCCGCGGTGGCCGAGGTGACTGAGGCGCTCCAGTCACAGTCAGCACGGCCACTACGGTCGGGGGTTCGAATCCCCCCTCGGGCATGGATATTTGTGCGGTCCTAGTTTGTAAGTAGTTCATAAGTAGTTTGTAAGTTTAGGGACTGATGACCCCGTAGTTAAGTCCCATAAGATTAACAAACATTTGAACATTTGAAACATTACGTATGGCGATTACAGCACCATCTGTTAGCAGCTTTTGAAACTATTATTTCAAACTGCTGTGTAAACTTCTTACAGCTTTCACAATAAACATACCGTTTACTGCATTCCTCTATCGATCATTGTTTTCGAGATATTTAATTTTGAAATCAGGAAGTCCTTTTCTGGAAACCATGTATATGGCACAAGATGGTACCACAGCATAGAGGCATGCAGATACATCCTATTTCCACTGAAATCACACTCTTCGAAAATTTGTTGGTTACATCCTTATTCCAGGGAGGTATTCAATTATATTAAGTTCTGTTCATCAGATATTTCAGAGCTGTGTTACGCATATACTTACTGCTTATTTATTAAAAAAATCAGCCCACTATAACTTTTCTTATTTTATAAGTTTTTTCCTGGTTTCTCACTAATTAGTTATCATAAACGTAGCTGGTTTTGCAAATGGGCTACTCAGATATTGTGTAATCACGTATCTATACAAGTCCTGGAAGAATGTAATGTATATTTTAACCGCCCTGTACGCATACAGAATTGAAGACCTAACATTCTAAATGTGCTAAGTACCACTTTTTCAAAATTGTGTTTCTTTCGCTCTAAAGGTGCTACATCAATGCAGGTATATTACACAAAAAGCGCTTAATCATATGAGAAATATGAGAGGTTCTTACAGTCACCGACAGATAGCATTGGTGTTAACTGCACAGCCTTCTTCGTTCTAAATGTGCTCGATAATCAGCTTCAGTGTTCACGCTCATGACAACGGTGACGCAATAATGTTTATGGCATGTTGGTGTAGGGTCTCGAGTAGCTAACAGCATAGCATGATGTCTGTTCCACGTCTTGAATTACACTAAAAGTACTGTGAGTGTAACTGGTAATAAAAAGAAACTAGTGATTTGGAGTGACAACTGCTGTGGACAAAATAAATACCGTATACTTATATATATGTACATTTTCACTGTGGATTGTGGTCTATTTGGTCTATAAGTATCTGGTTTCAGGCTACAGTTTCCTATCTTGTGACAGAAAGTTTGCCTTAATATAAAAGTGCAAGAAGGAAGTTACAGTTTACGTACCTGATGATTTGCAAGAAGTAATTACTTCAACACGCCCTTCTCTCCCATTCAAAACACTCAGAATGGAAGAAAAGGACTTTATTGAGTTCCAGGCTGCTGCTGATAATGTGATCAATACAACAAAGCTACACTTCATTTCTGCTGCACAAATTAAAATCACGTCACCAGGAATAGTGTACATCCTGAGGAAAGGCAAAACTGTGGACGATTTCATTCATACACAACTTTGTGTTGCCACATGTTCCACGATTGTTGCCTGGGGGGGGGGGGGGAAATCCTTGCTTGCTACGTTACCTTTTATACCACATCGCCATCTTTAGTTTTTTTACTGATTTGTGTAATGATGATAAAAACTGAAGATATTTGTTTAACATTGTTTCATTTCCTATTTTTAGATATACTTTGTCAAGCGCTACAGCTTAATTCCCTTGTTGGACTTAGCCCATTAAATGTGAATAACGCAATTTGTAAGACACCTTCTGATTTTACGTTTTTAATTTTCTTCTTTTCGCCAATTCAGTGCAGTATAGTTTGTATTAACTGGATGTTAATAAACTATAAAATATGTGGATTAATTTCGTACGATAAACAATACAGTTTTTGTCTCTATGTCTCAGAACTTCAGTTTTGGTGCTTAGCACATTTAGAATGTCAGGGCTTCAATTGTCAGAGCCTCAGCGGCAGCCGCTGCCTCCAGACGGATCGGTGCGTCAGTCTGTCCCCTGCCGTCGCCGCGCGCGGCGCACTCGCTCCTCATATTGCCCCCGGCGCAGCGCCGCGATCCGCGCGGCTCCCTTTGCGCGTGTCGCATATTTCACTCCGCGACGAGTTATTGGATCAGCCGCCTCGCCCTGCCCTGCCCCGCCGGCAGCCCCACTCTTAATATTCATCACTCTTTTCGTCACACGCGGCAATAAGCCCCCGGCGACCTGCGGGTGCACACAGAGGCCCCAACTATCCGAGACGCGCGTCGCCCACAGCGTTGCAGCGTGTTACAAAGGACGTACACCTGCTGTACTCCTAGCTGCAGTTCTGAGTGAGGGATCGATGACAAAATGCCAAAAATATAGCGACTGTTCGCAGATTACCAATACCTTCATAGAACTTGCTGAACTGCATTGTGTAACTAAATATAGGTCTTGGATCCGATGTAGGGCCTGACTATAAGCAGATGTCCTGTACACATGTTATTTACTTGATTTTGTTGCAGTGTTACCGGAATCTGTTGTATAAATAATGCAGACCACACCACTATGCAGGTTGGTTATCAAAAATGTTCAAATGTTCGTAGAGCTTATGCGACTTAACGATGGAGTCATCAGTCCCTAAACCTACAAACTACTTATGAACTAGCTAATACTAAAGACGACACAAATATCTATGCCCGAGGGGGGATTCTAATCCCCGACCGTAGTAGCCGTGCAGAACGTGACTGGCGCACCGCAGACCACTCCGCCACTGCGGCCGGCCGTTGGTTATCTACATTGATACAGCGTTGTAAGGAGTCCAGTTTTTCTGACTTCCTTCCATGACAATTTCATGTAGAGAATCACATTCTACTCGTCATTTCCATTCATTTGAAGCCTCACACGTCATATTTTTATTGGTCATGAGTGGATTGAGTAATTACACACGAATTGGTCAAATGCATTTAATATTTAAGCCTAGGAGTCACACGAGATTTGTTCCACCCGCAGAGCCAAACGTTTAACGGTACAAAAATGTTACAGATAAATCCTTGCACAAATAACGAGGTGGAATAAGTTGTTTGTCCAACTGGAAGGACGTAACGTTATGAGCGGAGGTTTAGAGTGTAATTTTCTAGATGGTGCCCAAAATAGCTATCACGAGTTATAATGCAAGCATCTATTCGCCAGGTTATTCATTCTGTCACTCGTTCCTGTATTTGAGGAGTTCGTCGTACCTCTTGACACCCTTGCTCTATGCGCTGACACATTAATTCCACGTTATGAAAAGCTGCACGAAACACAGTGGCCTACAAATAGCCCAATAATTATAATTTTATTTAATTTACTCGTCGTAGTGTGCAGTCTTGCTACATTGATATATCGCCATATTTATTTTTATGCAAGACGAACAGTTTCGACACTGAAGGGTGTATGTTCAGGTCTCTGTAACAATGGCAAAACTGCTTTTAAAGCGCTTCATTTAGAGCGTTTCTATAAGCAGTTCAATTCCGTTGTAGCAGAGACCTATAGATAACATCATTGAGTGTCTAAACGAATCGCCTTGCCTAAAATAGTAAAGATTAAAAGTTGCGATCATGGCATTTCTCTTTATATTAATAATTAGAATTCTAATGAATTGAGATCGAGAGGAGGAGAAAGCCACGGTTTGGTTCCCTGACACGCTACCCATCGATGTAAAATCGTTACTGCTACATGAGCAATAAGACGCGGTGCTCCCTCATGCATGAATCACATGTGCTGAATTAAATTAAATGCAACAAACCACGAGAGCGTGACAAGTGGTCTATGTTATGCGCACTACTTAAAATGCCTGTTAAACAGTAATGAAAATCAACAAACGATGTGTTTACAGGACATACCCTGCTTGTCTTATTGAATCCATCATTAATGGTGCAACCGGAACTGCTGCTGGTCAAGAGTATGTAGGAAGAAGGATACCAACAGCCGTATGTTAAACAGAAATATTTATTCTTACACTACCAGTTTCTGCATTCCATTATGCCCTCTTCAGGTCCCTATATCGGAGTACTATATCCATTAAGTAGGGATCTAGCTCTTAGTAAGAACTAACAACAACTGTGACAACTGAGTGCTAGAAATTCACGCAACCAGTGTCGATCGCTATTTAATGGTTATAGTACTCCGATATAGGGACCTGAAGATGACATAATAGAATAAATAGTGAAAGAATAAATACTTCTTCCGACATATATCCTGCTTCCTCACACATTTAGATACATTCCTTTCAACTGCCATTCACAGACTGTACATTGCACAGAATGTTTCGACTAACTACCCAATAGCAAATATGTCCGACTGTGGCACAGATAAAAGCATCCACGAATCTTAATAAAGGAGCAATGACGCCTTCGTAGGTGGTTGAAGGGAGCTATGTACACACAAGTCACCGAGTACCGAATACCTTTCAATTCCGGTGACACGGGAGGGGGGGGAAGGTGGAGACATTGAACATTGACACCAAGCTTAATCGCAGCGGATGGGAAGTTAGGCGAGATACTGGTCGGAAACATCAATTGCTAGATAAATTACCTTCATTTGGCTGCACAAGATCGTTTTAAGTGATTTTCTTCACAATCACGCCCTTTTCTCTCTGGAATGACGTAAAAATGAATGTTTTATTATTTAAATCTGATGAATCATTATTAAAACAACATGTGAGACAAATCTATACATATAAATGGCTAAAAAACTGAAGATATTTCAAGATATACAAACCCAACTAGGACTAAGTCTTCAATATGCTCAATATGAACCTCAAATTTGCAGCTGTATCCAACCACTTTGCAATCGACAATACAAACTGAAATTTGTCTAAAATTCGAGCAGGCTATTCAAAGAGATAGAATGTGACACTGTGCACGAATTGTTACAGACAAGCATAAAAAAGTAAGCTGCCGTTCTCGTCATTCTGGAAGGGCGTCAGCGTTATCTGGGTTAACTCATTCTGGACTGTCCACTCTCATCCAAACGACGTCGAATGGTAAACGCGGACACTGATTGTGGGCAACAGCTGTGATGCTGTTAGTTGTGCTCCAGAGAGATCAGTCATTCCAGTGGACACAAAATGACTGTCACGGGGTGTAGTGGTGCAACGGGATGCATGCAGTCGGTTCTGTCGCTCTTTAGTCCCCTTCAGCATCCGGGAATTATAGATCGGCATCTCAGTTTCTCGGTCATGTTCGACACATCCGCCGGTCTGCAATTTCTGTAGGGATACTCTAATGTAGCTCATTGTCTTCTAAGACACATACTGAATGTGCTTTCTTAGTCCAACCGAGCGTAGGAACAACTGCAACTGCGACCGTATGTCGCCCGTTTGCACAACATTTACCTGATGGCATTACTGTCGTCTGGGATGTGTAATGTCGATAAAATGCTGATGGTGAGCATTTGTCGTCGCTGCGAACGCATGCCACAAATTTAATTTGGATGCTTCCTTCTGGGTGTTACATTTTGCATCACCAGCAAGTGTACAATTTTGAAGAATTGATTCTCTATATTTTTAGTTCTTTCATTCAAGTGCTGACTTGTGACTGACGTGTCGACTCAGAGAGGTTTTCATTTCACCCTCTCTCTCCCCATCCGTCACAACTCACTCCCAGCTTTAGGCGTATTTTCTTCTCGCTTTCGGCAGTGTTTGCACTTCTAGGAAATGATTAATTCATACAAAACACTGGCTAGATTGCCAATTTGTATATTTTAACCGGTTTCGGCCTCTTTCGTCTAGAGCGTTAATGAAACTTGCAACTCAGATTGTCGATAAAAACTGTATTTCAATTGAACGAAACCTTCAGTCCAAATCATGTGTAATACAGCAAGAGGCGGTACTATTGCCTCAAAGATCTTCACAAGGACTTAAAAACAACATCGGGTTATAAAAGCAAACCTGCTTGCTTCATAGTACTTGACCAAGACTGGACCGACTCGCGAGCACGCTGCTCAATGACTTTGTGAAGATGTGCTAAACAAAGGTGTAAAGTCCCTGAGATTAGGAGTGAGTTGATGTGGTATTCATTCCGCAGACTGGTTTGATGCAGCTCTCCACGCTACCCTGTCCTGTGCAAGTCTCTTCATCTGAGAATACGTTCGGGAATCTACACCCTTCTGAATGCTTATTCGTCCTTTGGTCTCCCTGTATGATTCTTACCTCACACACTGCCTTCTAATGCTAAGTTGACAATTCGTTGATGTCTCAGAATGTGTCCCAGTAATATATCCCTTCTCTTAGTCAGGATATGCCAGATACTCCTTTTCTCCCAGGTAAGCACCTCCTCATTAGTTACGTGATCTACCCATCTAATTTTTATCATTCGACTGTAGCACCACATTTCAAAATCTAATATCATCTAAGATAAGTCGTAATGTGAGTGTTGCCTCCCGTGTTCCTACATTTCTCCTAAATCCAAACTGATCCACCCCAAGGTTGGATTCCACAAGTCTTTACATTCGTTTGTAAATAATTCATGTTAGTGGTTTGCACCCATGACTTATTAAACTCATTAGTTACGTGATCTACCCATCTAATTTTTATCATTCGACTGTAGCACCACATTTCAAAAGCTAATATCTTTTTGTCTGACCTCCTTATCGTCCAAGTTTCACTCCCATACAACGCTACACTCCAGATCAATGCTTTCAGAAAGGACTTCCTAACATTTAAATTAATATTGGAAGGTAGCATGTTTCGCTTCTTTAGAAACTCTTTTCTTTAAGTAGTCATTATGCATTTTTTATCTTCTCGAATTCGGCTACCAGAAGTCATTTAGATACCCAAATAACAAAACTCATCTACTACTTTTATTTTCTCATTCCCTAACCTAATTCCTTCAGCATCGTCTGATTTTCTGACATTACATTTAATTACCCTTGTTATACTCTTGTTAATATTCATCTTATATCTTCCGTTCAATTGCTCTACCAGATCCTTAGCAGTCTCTGACTATGTCATTCGCAAATCGCAAAGTTTTTACTTCTTCTCCCTGAACTTTAATTCCCTATCCAAATTTCTCCTGGCATTCCTTCACTGCTTGCTCGAGGTACAGATTGAACAACATTGGGGAAACGGAAAAACCCTGTCTTACTCCCTTCCCTACCTCTACGGCCCTTTCTTATTCTTCGACTCTAATAACTGCTGTCTGGTTTTCGTACAGGTTGAATATAATTCTTCGCTCCCTATATTTTACCCCTTATACCTTCAGAATATGAAAGAGTGCATTCCAGTTGACATTGTCAAAAGCTTTCTCCAAAAAACGTCGGTTTCTCTTTCCTTAGCCAATCATCTAAGATAAGTCGTAATGTGAGTGTTGCCTCCCGTGTTCCTACATTTCTCCTAAATCCAAACTGATCCACCCCAAGGTTGGATTCCACAAGTCTTTACATTCGTCTGTAAATAATTCATGTTAGTGGTTTGCACCCATGACTTATTAAACTGATAGTTCTGTAATTTTCACATTTGTGTGCACTTGCTTTCTTTGGAATTGGAATTACGATATTCTTCTTGAAGTCGGCGAGTATTTCCCCTGTCTCATACATCTTGCATACCAGATGGGACATTTTTTTTTCGTGACTGTCTCTCAAAACGATATCAGAAGTTCACACAGAATACTATCTACTTCAGGAGCCTTGTTTCGACTCAAATCTTTCAGCAATTTGTCAAATTCCTCTCCCAGTATCAAATCACCTTCCTCCACTTCGTCTACCATGTCTAGAATACTACCTTCAAGTTTATTCCCTTCGTATAAGCCCCTCTATATGTTCCTTCCACAGTTCAACTTTCCCCTCTTTGCTTAGTACCGGTTTTCCGTCTGAGTTCTTAGTATTCACACAGCTGCTTCTCTTGTCTCCAAATATCTCTTTTATTTTTCTGTAGGCGGTGTCTATCTTTCTTCTTCTACGGTTCTGTATTTGCCCTCTAGCCACTCCAGTCTACACTTCCTGTCAGTGTCATTTTTCAGACGTTTTGTATGCATCACTTTCTGCTGCGAAAAATGAGTGATATTTCAAGGCCCTGGAGCACGGCCCACTGTCTCATGACCACCAACCGTCAGCTACGTTGTCGTAACCTCCGCCCCAAAAATATTGAATGGTTGTCGCTGCCAAACTAATCGTGATAAAAATGTCATTAAAAATTCTTCGTACATAGCTAGTGTCAAAAACTCCAGTGCATGATAGAAACAACCATTGTTCCATTTGAAAAATTGTGTGCTTGAATAAAAAAATATATTTTCTAGGTATTTACAATCTGTTTCTTGGTTAACAATACGAGTCCTTCATCACGAAATAATTCTGTGACAACCGCACAGCAATCGCACTTTCCGTTTCCGCAATATTTTCGGTGCAAGTGATAGGTGATTCACTCTGTATAAGTAGGTATCAACGTTCCTCAGGCACTCGAAAGAGGAATAGCACCAGAACAATGGACACGTATGGTAAAGTTCCTGCCTCTTAACTCAGGCACAGGTGACACAATTATTCATTTATTATTTGATATTTATAATTTGGATGCTTCCTTCTGGGTGTTACATTTTGCATCACCAGCAAGTGTACAATTTTGAAGAATTGATTCTCTATATTTTTAGTTCTTTCATTCAAGTGCTGACTTGTGACTGACGTGTCGACTCAGAGAGGTTTTCATTTCACCCTCTCTCTCCCCATCCGTCACAACTCACTCCCAGCTTTAGGCGTATTTTCTTCTCGCTTTCGGCAGTGTTTGCACTTCTAGGAAATGATTAATTCATACAAAACACTGGCTAGATTGCCAATTTGTATATTTTAACCGGTTTCGGCCTCTTTCGTCTAGAGCGTTAATGAAACTTGCAACTCAGATTGTCGATAAAAACTGTATTTCAATTGAACGAAACCTTCAGTCCAAATCATGTGTAATACAGCAAGAGGCGGTACTATTGCCTGAAAGATCTTCACAAGGACTTAAAAACAACATCGGGTTATAAAAGCAAGCCTGAGGCTCAATATACTAACCTCTCCATTCAAGATGATTGTTGGGGTGCTAATCCATTAATGCAGAGCCTATGCAACGTTGATATTACATAGGGAAACTTGAAAGTTTTTATTATGGACGGAAATGTTCTATAAGACAGCCCATGCAGTCCATATCCATCAAGTACCGGTTGCATAGTGGTTGTAATGTTGTCTAGGAGGTCCCGGGTATGAAACCAGGTCATGGCTCAAATTTTAAGTCATTTCCTCTTCTTCGGTTTATTATCTAGGGTATCGAATACTTTAGTACAGAAGTTCCGTATTCTGTGACATTGGAAAGTGGAACGTTTATAGATGAAACAAGCGATACATTATATTGGGAGGGGAAGCATTGAAGTAAATGAAATTAGAAACTGGAAAATACAAGTTCGCAGTTTTCTGTTGCATTCCTACAGTGTCTAGTAACGTCGCTGTGGCCGGGAGGAACACGGAACGCTCGTGCCAGGGCCGGAGTTCTCGCTGACGTTCGACGCCGCCCCAGCTGTCTGAAATGACGTGTCGCTTTCATTGATCTTGCGTTTTTCATGAGGGAAGGAGGACGCTCTGGCAGCGAGATTCTAAAAACGAATTAAAATTCATGAGGGCACGCGGCAGCAAGTGTATCGCCGGCGCATATTGATGGGCGCGCTATAAATTCTAAATACGACCCGCGCGCCCCGTCTCCAGCGGTCCACCGCGATAGCCCCAGAGCCGCCCGCCACAGCCAATCACAGGGCCGCGCCGCGGGTAATTCCAGAGGCTTCTGACGCAGCGCGGCTGACCATGAGGGCGAACGGCTGAGGACACGGGCAGCCGCTGCGGCTGAGGGCCAGGAGGTACAGTATGCTGGTAGACTACGTAAAAGCGAAATAAATAACCGGTCCTTCAGGCATAAGACTGCCTAACGTCACTGTAGTTACACTGTGCGAGAAAGACTGTGAATGCTTTGAAGCGAATAAAACTGCATATACTAAAATAAAATACGAATTTAATCAAATGATTGCAAGATGGTGGGAAAGAGACAAGGACATTGGAAAGAAAGGCAGTAGGAGTGACCCACTAAACTACAGGCCTGTTTCATTGACGTCAATTTGCAGCAGGAATTAGTAACATATCTTGTACTGAAATATTATGAATTACCTGGAACAGAATTATCTATTGACCCAACGTCAACACAGATTTAGAAAATATCGTTCATGCGAAACACAAAAAGCTTTTTATTCAAACGAAGTAATAGGCGCTATCAACAAGGGCTCGTAAATCGATTCCGTATTTCTTGATTTCCAGAAGGCTTTTTACTCCATACCTCACAAACAGCTTTTAATCAAATTGCATGGTTATTGTATATCGCCCCAAATTTGCGATTGGATAGGGGATTTCTTCTCAGAGAGGACACAGTTGGTAGTAATCGAAGGTAAGGCATCGACTAAAACATAGGTGATATCGGGCGTTCCACAGGGTAGTGTTATTGGTCCTCTGCTGTTTCTTATTTACATAAACGATTTACGCGAAAATCTAAGTAGCTCTCCTAAGTTGTTTGCAGGCAACGCCGTTATTTAAGGTCTAGTAAAATAATCTGAAGATCAAAGCCAACTGCAGAAAGATCTGAATAATATTTCACTATGGTGTAAAAATTGGCAGTTGACTCTAAATAATGAGAAGTGTGAAGTCGTCCACATGAGCAGGAAAGGAAATCCGTTAAACTTTGTTTACAAGATAATTCAATCAAAAGTGAAGGCCGTAAACTCCACAAAATACCTAGGAATTACTATTATTTCTGACTTGAACTGGAAAGAACAAGTAGGTAATGTCGTTGGAAAGGCGAACCAGAGACTGCGATTTATTGGCAGAACCCTTAAAACATGCAACAGAACTACAGAAGAAACTGCATACACTACTATTTTCCGTCCATTTTTGGAGTATGCTGCCCAGTGTGGGATCCTTATTAGGTGAGTTTGACGGAGGACATCGAAAGAGTGCAGAGAAGGGCAACTCGTTTCGTATTGTCACGATACAGGGGAGACAGCGTTACAGAAATGAGATGGGAGTTATTCTCCTCCGAATGCAAAAAACATTGTTGATTCCCACTCACATTGGTATAAATGATCATCAGAATAAAATACGAGAAATCTGTGCTCGAACGGAGAGATTCAGGTGTTCTTTCTTTCCGCGCGCTATTCGGGAAGCAACAATATAGGTCTATATCTGTCTCTTGATATGCCTTAAGGCTTAAAACATGATTCCAAAACATGATTCGACATAGAGGTGTCATACCATTATAAAATCAACCTGGTACGTCGCGGTGTCTCTTGGTCTTTCCATCTTTAGAACCTGAGTCCTTGTTGACCCTCCTTACTGTTATGTTCTATGATTGTACGATACCAATCATTTCGTTGTTTTTTAATGCAGAAAAAGGCACTTTACCCTATTCTGAGGGCATGTTGATGATGGCGTCGTTCATCGAAACTGGTTGCCAGTAAATAACAAAATGAAAATACAGCTGACGTTGTTATTATTGATTGTATTGATTGCTATAAATACATATGATGGACAAAATCAACCTCTTTTGAACCATCTTTCATAATTCTTAAACAAAGTGTTTATTGTGGTGAAATTATGTCACTCTCTGCAAAACTTTACCAGGCGGCTTCTTCATTCATTCCGCTTCCCCAGTTCTTAATTACCTACTAGTTTCCTTCCCTTCATTTTCCTACAGCCGACACATTTTTGTCTCCCTTAGCTATCTGAATAGCTTAACTCTTCACACATCTGTGCGATCTCCTCATCATCGGCAGAGCTAGTAGGCATATAAACTTGTGCTATAGTCTGTATACACACCTAACCAGAAAACCTGTTAATCTTTCCTTTGAACTTTACTAATCACCACTGTAGCTAACTGTAAGCTATCCATATCCCATTTTGAATTTTCCAATCTCCCTACTCGTTTGTGGGATTTAACATTGCATGCTCCAACCCATAAAATAGTGTTGAAATGAAATGTTCAAATGTTTGTAAATCTATCAGACCAAACTGCGTGGTCATGAGTCCGTAGCTTACAGACTTCTTAAACTAAGTTAAAGTAAACTAAGGACAAACACACACACCCATGCCCCAGGAAGGATTCGTACCCCCACGGCGAGCAACCGCGCACTCCGCAGCGAGGCGCCTTAGGCCGCTCGGCTACTCCACCTCGGCTAGAATAGCTGCCTCGTCTTTTGTTATGACAACGTGCTTCTAAACAATTGCTTCTTGGAGATCTGAATGGGGGACTATTTTACCTGAATATTTTGTCGCAGAGGGTACCATCATCATATACCGGGTGATCAAAAAGTCAGTATAATTTTTAAAACTTAATAAATTACGGAATAATGTAGATGGAGTGGTAAAAATTGACACACATGATGGTAATGACATTTGGTTTTCTTAGAACAATAAAAAGGTATTGCTAGACGCGGGAAAGATCACTTGCGCGCGTCGTTTGGTCATGATCGTGTGCTCAGTCACCACTTTCGTCATGCTTGGTCTCCCGGGTCCCCAGACCTCAGTCCATGTGATTATTGGCTTTGGGTTTACCTGAAGTCGCAAGTGTATCCTGATCGACATCAGTAGGGATGCCAATGCCTCACCATAACTGCCGACATGATTTACAGTGCTGTTCACAACATTATTCCTCGACTACAGGTATTGCTGGGGAATGATGGTGAACATATTGAGCATTTCCTGTAAAGAATATCATATTTGCTCTGTCTTTATTTGTTATGCTAATATTGCTTTTTTGATCAGATGAAGCGCCTTCTCTCAGAATTTTTATGAACTTTATTTTAGGTTCTAATAAAATCCCATGACATTCGAAGCATGCGTGTCAGTTTTTACCTATCTACATTAATCCGTGATTTATTAAGTTTTCAAATTTATACTGACTTTTTGATCACCCGGTATTGCAACAGTGCAGCTTCATGTTCATCCGATCGCAAAGTGTGTAGACCTCTCGTATTGACTGTACACTAGTGAACGCAGCAACGAGAGAACCGAGTTCAGCAGGTGACACCCAAAGCGCTAATCAAGACAGGACGCGCGGACATGTCTTCGGCCTCCGCGGGGAGCGGCGCTCTCTACGTCGCTAGTTTAATCGTCTTCTGGTCGAGCTCAGACAGTCGGCCATCCGATTTACGAGCTACAGCCAGGAAATCAGACAGAAGAATCTAGCCTGGTTCAGTGTATGTTGCCTTCCTGTTCCTGTTATAGTGTAAGTCTGAAGCAACTTCAGTATTTGTGTTTCTTCTGTGAATAAAATTGTTGTGTTAATCAGCATGGCTGATCTAGGAACGCGTCCGCATCAGCATTCTTATATGTGTGCGGGGTGCTGTACATACCGCAGTGGTCGGCACAACATACAGTGACTAACACCTACAGCATAGCAACTGCATGGCAAAGGCACATTACTTGATGTTACAAGGTCAACTCAGTCAGTCATCCAGACAGTGGGCACTTTAAATACTGGAAAGGACTGCTGCCGCTTTTCAGGAACCACGCTTTTTCAGCCTCTCCACATATACCCTCCGCTGTGGTGGCACCCAATATTACTGCTATTTGAATCTGACAAAGAGAGGACGCCTAATCGTCATCGCCGAATTCGTCCAAATTTATGGTACATGTAGGGCGCAGTGAGATATGAAAGTGCACCATGTGGGAACTCCAGATGGCTAAGCGTTTAGGAAATAAAAGGAATTTTGATACGTGTCTATCACCATGTGCACCTTATCAACTGCTCCTGTTAGTTTAGAAGGTGGTGTTTGGCTCGGCAGTAAGAGACAAGAATTTTATTGAAAGGTTGGCGGTTTCGATTCCGCCCGAAGGCAAATATTTGTTTGCTTCTTGGAAATGCGTACACTAATTACTTTGCAATTAACCGCAACATCATATATGTTATTTTGTATTTGTATGTGCTCAAAGATATAACGAACTGTTCCGAGATGAAGACGGTTTGCCAACATGCTGTATCAAAGTAATTTCCCCCAAATGTACGCCAGAAGTGCAACCATGCGATGTATATTTTTATCGTCAGGTAAAAAATTTAATAAACTAATTTCAAAACTGCAGTTACCTAATCGAGACAGAAGAAAAAATCACTTCTCGAGGAGATTGCATCAAACTTCATTCCATTATACATCACCAGATTTCCTCACAAGTATTCAACGTTACGCGTAATTCTGTGCTGGACTGAAAGAAGCTGTTATCAGAATGTCAATCAAGTTTGCTTTTCTATGGAGACATTAAAAAAACATGTAACAGTATCAGGGCGGCGTTCATAACGTGCGCAAGATGCGGTCCAAATTATTGCTTCTTCGATCAGTATCATCCCGGTACATGTAATTGATCGATTGCAAAACAATGGAAGTATAGATTTACATACACGACGTCCCCAAGTACGCGTTAACTACAGTCTCTTTTTAAAAGTTTGAAGTCCCGAATTTCTTCCACTGCCCTTTCTTTTTTTTTTTTTTTTTTTTTTTTTTTTTTTTTTTTTTTTTTTTGCTTATATAAATTAATAAAAAAAACCTATATGATGTTGCGGTTAATTATGAAGTCACTCTACATCAATACTCTGCAAACCACTGTGCAGTGCATTGCAGAGGATACGTCCCACTGTACCACTTGAAAGGGATTTTCCCATTCCATTCACGTATTGAGCGTGGGAAGAATGATTGTTTAAATGCCTCCGTGCGTGCTGTAATTAATTTAATCTTGTCCTCACGATCCCTATGGGAACAATATGTGGATGTATGCATTGCCAAGGAGCAGAAAAAAAATTTCCACTGGGTGGAGTTGATCCCGCGACCTTCCCAATACGAATCAGGTCTTCTACCGCAGAGCCAAAAAGTGATTCATAAACACGCAGTCACAAGGACAGTTGATAAGATGTGTATGGTCATAGATATGTATCAAACTTCCTTTTATTTCCTATTTGCTTGGCCATATGGAGTTCCCACTTGGGGCACTTTCGTGTCTCACCACATGTACCATAAATTTGGACGAATTCGGCGATGACGAGTGTGAGAGGTACGCAAGCCACAAACGTTGACAACATCTATGGCACAAGGTGGTTGGTGCCAGGGCTAGGTTCAAGCGGTGGCTCACAGCTCTTTTGTAGAGCATGCAGCCGTGGCCACGCTCCCTCCCTACTTCCCCCATCCCGTGACGTCACCGCGGTACAGTGGCTGAGCTGAGCGCTACTTTGTGTTGGGTTTGGCGCCTTTTTTTGTACATGTGTTTCGTAAGTTTTCTGTGGAGTGTGATGTCATTGAGTTAAAGTATTTACAATGGTTAATTGTTGTATTGCGACATGTAAAACTGATTCACGAAAAACGAATGGGGTTATTTACCACACGTTCCCTAGAAATCCCTCCACGATTTCCATATTGCAGGTTAAAAGTAAACGAGCAAATCAAATATAAAAAATGCTAGAATTTGCAGCGATCACCTTATTGCCAGCGATTGTGAAGACGACATGAATAACAGAATTATTGGCTTACCTCAGAAAAGAAGCCTCATACAACTTGCGGTTCCATCTGTTAACATTATTAATGTGAGTATTGATAATTTGTACATAGACCTAAGAAATGAAAGGCACAAAATAAGGATTGTTAGAAAGAGAGCAGTGGAACATCTTAGCCGGCCGCGGTGGCCGAGGGGACTGAGGCGCTTCAGTCACGGTCTGCACGGCCACTACGGTCGGGGGATCGAATCCCCCCTCAGGCGTGGATATTTGTGCCGTCCCTAGTTGTAGGTAGTTCATAAGTTTAGGGACTGATGACCCCGTAGTTAAGTCCCTTAAGCTTAACAAATATTTGAACATTTTTTGAACATCTTAAAACAATAGGTCCTAAAACATTAAGATTATCCGAAAGTGTTGTGCAAAACACCGAGAAAAATACAAATGATGCAAATATGGCAACCAATGAACATTGAGATGCAGCTACAGGCTGTGGTGAAGAAGACACGCCTAAATATTTGAGTTGCTTTGCGAAGCAAAACAAAATAGAATCATTTGAAATGTCAATGTGAGCTATCAAATGGGAACTACAAATAGCTAAAGCAAAATTTAAAGCAAACGCTAAAAAGCTTAAGCGGAATTTAAAAAGTAAGACTAATTTAAAAATGGTCTTGAGTAAACAGAAAACAGTAACAAACACAAATTGTCGTAAAGAATATCACATATTTCTCAGCAATGTCAAAAATTGTTTACGGAGAACCACATTAAAGTTGTTACGAACGGGAAAAGTAATGAAATGGAATTCAGACGACATTTCGAAATCCATATTTTGCGAGCTTTAAATATATGCGTCCAAAACTTTGTTTTCTGTTTCCTTATCTATGAACTTTAAAAAAATGTAGTGCATGAAGTTCCAATAGTAACTCTGGCATTTCATCAAACGTTTTAACGTTAATATCTAAAAGTGCAGAAACTAGTGAACTTGAACGAACGTGTGTTATTAGCTTTGATGATATGCACATTGATTCTAAAATAAGCTATCACAGTTTTCTAAATGAAGCACTGGGCCCGTTCTCGAAATTCCAGGTAGTTTTTGATTAGAGGATTAGTCTTGCCATGGAATAAGCCTGTGTATTACTCCTTTGATACAAAAATGACAAAAGCTATTATGTTTCATATAATTCAACATCTGGATAGAAGTAATTTAATAGTAGCGGCAGTTGTGTCTGATTTAGGAGGCTGTAATACATTGTACATATTTTGAAAGAGATATTTTCAAGTGTTTGTCCAGAAGCAATCAAGCTTTTCGCAAAAATAAGAACAATTATTAGAATTATATATCTTAATAGTAAAAATAGAAACAATCGCAAAAGTAATTAATAAATTAGCAAATGGATGAAGTTGGGGAATAAGTAGCATTAGAGTTATTATGCAATACATGAACCACATTTTTAACAATAAATTCATTTTCACCATAAATGTTATAACTGTTTTTGTCCACGAGACACAGAGGGCCATAGACACGGGTTCTCGGGTAGATGCTGTGTTTCTCGACTTCCGTAAGGCGTTTAATACAGTTCCCCACAAACTTTTAATGAACAAAGTAAGGACATATGGTCTATCAGACCAATTGTGTGATTGGATTAAGGAATTCCTAGATAACAGAAAGCAGCAGGTCATTCTCTATGGAGAGAAGTCTTCCGGGGTTATGTCAGGTGTGCCACAGGGGAGTGTCATGGGTCCGTTGCTGTTCACGATATATATGAAGGACTTTGCGAATAACATCGGAAGTTCACTGACGCTTTTTGCGGATGATACTGGAGTGTATAGAGAAGTTGTAACAATGGAAAATTGTATTGAGATGCAGGAGGATCTGCATCGAATTGACGCATGGTGCAGGGAATGGCAATTAAAGCTCAATGTAGACACGTGTAATGTGCTGCGAATGCACAGAAAGAAAGATCCATTATCATTTAGCTACACTATAGCAGGTCAGCAACTGGAAGCAGTTAATTCCATAAATTATCTGGGATTAGTCATTAGGAGGGCTTTAAAATGGAACGACCATATAAAATCAATCGTCGGTAAAGCAAATGCCAGACTTAGATTCATTTGGGAGAATTCTAAGGAAATGCAGTCCGAAAACAAAGGAAGTAGGTTACAGTACACTTGTTCGCCCACAGCTTGAATACTGCTCACCGGTGTGGGACCCGTACCAGGTGGGATTGATAGAGGAAGTGGAGAAGATCCAACGGAGAGCAGCGCGCTTCGTTACAGGATCATTTGGTAATAGTGAAAGCGTTACGGAGATGATTGCTAAACTCCAGTGGAAGACTCTGCAGAAGAGACGCTCTGTCGCTCGATACAGGCTTCTGTCGAAGTTCCGAAAACATAGCTTTACTGAGAAGTCCACCAGTATATTGCTCCCTCCTACGTATATCTCTCGGTGGGATCATGAGGATAAAATCAGAGAGATTAGAGCCCAGACAGAGGCATACCGACAATCCTTCTTTTCACGAACAATACGTGACTGGAATACGAGGGAAAATCGATAGTGGTACTCAAGGTACCCTCCGCCAAACACCTCGGTTGGCTTGCGGAGTATGGTTGTAGATGTAGATGTAGATATTACATTTTACTTGCCTTCAACTAAAAATCACGTGTAAGACACAATGAAAACAGTCACCGTTAAAACATAGTTACAGCTTAACGCTGCAGCGCGATGCGGTGCATGTACCACTGTGACGTCACACCGGCAGCGGGCCGGGGCCCTTCCAGCGGCTACGTGATCCAGCCCTTGTACCTAGCCCTGGGTTGGTACAGTATTAAAACAGGAAAGAAGAAAACGGAAACAACTAGACCAAGAACAGAAAGGAAAAGAGATCAGCATGCATCTTTTAATTGGGTGAGTGACATCTGGTTCAGTGAGTTACGTCTGAACCACGTCACGACCAGGTGTAAGGAGAGCGGACCGTTGTCAGTAAACCGGCTGTACAGGCTAGTCTACACTTGGTTGCGACACTCGTTTCATGAAATGAGTTGCGCGCAACTGGTTTCGTGTATGTCTGTAGACAGGGCGCCGATACTATACACTTCAGTTTCGTTGTTTTGTGAATGCTGTAGTCACCGTAGAATGAAAGATTTGGTAGCTGTAAGAGTTGTGACGGAGATATTGCTTCTCTGTGTGAAGTCGCTGCATAAACCTAAACATAAAAAGAATAAGGAACGTGTTTGAGTTTGTGACTGGATTAAAATAAGACGTCAGCTCGGTTGCTTAGCGACCTTTCTGAAAGAAATTGTGATCGAAGACCCTATAGGTTATTTTAATCGTCTCAGAATGTCGCCAGAGCAGTTTACGTTCCTTTTAAATAGAGTTAGTAATGCAATGAACAAACAAAATACTGTTATGCATGACGCATTGTTACCAGAACTGAAATTACAAATTGCATTACTTTTCTTGTCAAGTAGATATTTGTCTCTACAGTACCTGTACCGTGTACACAAATCCACAATTGCCATAAGTTGGTTCGTTTGTATAGGTATGTGAAATTGAATGTACTTTAGTCTGCAATTCACTAATCGTCAACCTATCAATATTTAATTCATGAATAATTGCTTCAAGAGCACTAACACGCCGCTGCTTATTCATGAGATTTTCATCGTTAAAATGGCACAAACGCCTCTGAATCGTGTATATGTTCAAAAACCCAATTATATCTTCCTTTCCTCCGTTTATGTTGTGTTTTGTTCTGTATTGATTGAAAACACGCGCAATAAGTTTCGCCAAAGTTGGAAGGTGCCGAAACTGTTTTAGTTTCGCCAACGAGTTGCGCGAACGCCTGCTGCGCATGCGCACTGGTCAGTAGCGCAGTTTCATGAAACCTAGTCACAGAATAGGGAGGATACAGAAGGGAAAGCTGGGGGCGGCGCCTTTGATCTGTATGTTACCAAGCGTTGCGCTCGACGCCATATTGAAAAGCAGTAAACGCGGAACTATAGCCACTTGGTACTTAGGCTGGAAATGTACTTTTTACGAAAGGAAACGGCTTTTCATTATGCTCTCCTCTATTTTGCGCCCTCTTCTTGCACCTAATTGTAATCCAACGAAAAAAAATAGGCCTAAATTTTAATACAACTACGAAAATGTACGGTGGAATCGATGATCGTTTTATTTAGTGCTTATCTCTAGGAAAATCCCAAACAACGTGGAGTTATGTTTGGGAAATTAGTTATAAACAAGAAAGTGACTTTACAACTGCCAGGTTTTATTTGACACGAATAAATTTGCACAAAGTATTGAGTCAGACTTAGCAGTACAACGTGATTACACAGAACTAATGACGTCTGTGCATATAAAAAAGTTGTATTTGCATTAGGAGTATCATTAATTTACTGATCGGAGAAGGGCATATAGAAGAATCTCTCAACCACAGAGCAGGAACAGCATAAAATAATTATTCCCCTTAATCTATTTGTTTGAGTATCAGAAGATCATTCGTTGCCAACATTAGCACACTACGCCTCCAATGCCGCAAGTAAAATTTTACCTGCTCACCTAAGCACTATTCTTTGTCATTCATTTTAAATTTTTCCCTGCAACGTTAAACTTATAAAATACAAATGTACTGCAACATTTCTATGCTGTTGAACTGCTGCAGCAACAGCAACAGCAACAGCGAGAGTTATCGTCAAGAGAAGAAGCAAGGCTACTTTTAATAGTTATGCACACATTGCTCTCATTCGAAACTGGTAACATTTAACTTTCAATTAATACAATGAAAGAATCCCTGAGACAGATTTACGTCTCAAATATGTCAAAGACATTATTGATAGATCTGAAGCATTGAATTAAAATTTGTGGTGCGTCCGGGAATCGAACCCGAACCTCCACGTTTACTAGGCAGACGTCTTAACCGTTAGACTACCACACCACTAACGATTAAGGCGCCTCGGAGTAGTCTATGTACGATTTCCCTCCACAACACAAACTTTAATTCAGCTTCTTTGTTCCAAAGATAATTGCCACTACTGCCAAGGTTCTCCATGCAGCGGAATAGCACCTCAGCAATGGACATGGTGGAACAATCCTGTTACGGTGATATAAATATCAATTAATACAATGAAATAATTCCTGAGACAGATTTACGTCTCAAATAGTGGAACAATATGTCTTTGACATATTTGAGACGTAAATCTGTCTCAGGAATTCTTTCATTGTATTAATTGATATTTATATCACCGTAACAGGATTGTTCCACCATGTCCATTGCTGAGGTGCTATTACGCTGCATGGAGAGCCTTGGCAGTAGTGGCAATTATCTTTGGAACAAAGAAGCTGAATTAAAGTTTGTGTTGTGGAGGGAAATCGTACATAGACTATTCCGAGGCGTCTTACTCGTTAGTGGTGTGGTAGTCTAACGGTTGCCGGGCGCCGTGGCTCAGCGCGCCCGGTCAGGGGGCTGAACGCTCTCTGTAATAAAAAAGCTGAGCCAAGAACACGTCGAACCAATAAACGAACAAACACGGTCAGCGTCCGCAAGGATCAGAACTACCCATAGAACAAAAAAAAAAAAAAAAAAAAAAAAAAAAAAAAAAACGGTTAAGACGTCTGCCTAGTAAGCATGGAGGTCCGCGTTCGATTCCCGGCCGCACCACAAATTTTAATTTAATGCTTCAGATCTATGAATTTAACTTTCGCTACACATATAGCGACGTTCACTTGCAGCTCAGCATCTTTTGGGAAGGTGAAGAAGCTTATATCCTTATTTGTATTCGAATTATTGCGGCAATTAGGTGCTGAACACCATGGGCCGCCTTTACTTTTATTGCAGCTCATAATAAAAACGGAACAGTTCTTTCTTTTCACTGCACCAAATACTAGTATACTTTTTTGCGATTCAGGAATTTAAAATACACAATTAACAAACAAAAACTGCGCATTACCACGCCACAGAGTAGGGAGTGACCACGCTTTTACTGCTTTTCAAGATGGCCAATTCCGCGCATGCGCACTAAATTTTGGACGACAGACTGCAGCGGGAGTTTCCTTTCTGTATACTGGTTATTCTGTGACCTAGTGTCGTCGTGTGGACTAGCCTTACGTGTGGACCGTTCCTCCAGCACGCGCGTCGTGTCTGTGACGGCGGCGCTGGAACTGCTGCGCTGTCAGCCGCCACGTGGGTCACAGCGCCGCCCACAACAAAGCGGCAGGTGGCGTGGGGCGACGGCAGCGCAGCGCGACACGTGACGGCGAGCTGTCGCGCTCTCCGCCGCGGCCTGACCGATGACATCCGGCGCGGAGCGGGGGCGCAGCGTAGCGCATGACACCCGCGGTCGCCGACCTGTGCAGCAGCAGCAGCAGACGCAGGCTCCAGCGGGGTCGCTCACCTCTGAAAGGTCCCGCAGCCACAGGAATGAGATCGCGCGGGATCGCTGCTACTGCTCCAATGGGAGGGAGGGGACTCAATAACCTGCTAATCTCTTACGTACATATCTACATCTACATAGATACTCTGCAAATCACATTTAAGTGCCTGGCACAGGGTTCATTAACCACTTTCATAACTTTTCTCTACCGTTCCATTCTCTAATAGCGCGCGGGAAGAAAGAACACCTAAATCGTTCCGTTTTCGATCTGGTTTCTCTTATTTTATTGGGATGGTCATGTCTCCCTAAGTAGGTGGGTGCTAGCAAAATATTTTCACATTCAGTACTAAAAGTCGGTGATTGAAACTTCGCAAACAGATCACGCCGCAATGAATAACGTCTTTCTTTTAATGATTTCCACCCCAATTCGTGCAACATTTCCGTGACGCTTACCCCCCTCCCCCCCACCCCCGTAACATGATAAAACAAAACGAGCTGCCCTTCTCTGAACCTTCTCAATATCTTCCGTCAGTCCCACCTGGTGAGGGTCCCGCAAGGGGCAACAGTACTCCAAGAGAGGACGCACAAGTGTGATGTAGGCAGTCTCTTTGGTGGAGCTGGTGCATCTTCGAAGCGTTCTGCCAATGAAACGTAACCTTTGGTTCCCCTTCCCCACAATATTTTCTATTTGTTCTCTCCAGTCAAACTTGTTCGTAATTGTAACTCCTAGGTATTTTGTAGAATTTACGACCTTAAGGTTTGACTGATTTATCGCGTAATTGAAGTTCAGCGGATTTCTTTTAGTGGTCATGTGTATTACTTCACACTTTTCTTTATTTAGTGTCAATTGCCAATTTTCGCACCAAGTAGAAATTTTGTCTAAATCGCTTTGCAGTTGCTTTTGATCCTCTGTTGACTTCACTGACCGATAAACGACAGCATCATCCGCGAACAGTCTAAGGGAGCTATTCAGATTATCTCCTAAATCGTTTATAAACACGAGGAAGAATAGGGGACCTATAACGCTTCCCTGTGGAACGCCAGATATCACTTCTGTTTTACTCGATGACTTACCGTCAATTACAACGAACTGTGTCCTTCCTGATAGGAAATCGTGAATCCAATCGCACAATTGGGGAGATATTCCATAAGCACGTAATTTCTCTAGAAGCCGCTTGTGGGGTACAGTATCAAAAGCCTTCCTGAAATCTAGAAATATGGAATCGATTTGAGATCCCTTGTCGATGGCACTTAACACTTCATGTGAATAAAGGGCAAGCTGTGTTTCGCAAGAGCGATACCTTCTGCATCCGTGCTGACTATTGGTTAATAGGTCGTTCTCTTCGAGGTAGTACATAATATTCGAACAAAGTATACGTTCCAAAATCCTACTGCAAATCGACGTCAATTAGATAGGCCTTTCTTGAATATTGGAGTAATTTGGGCAACTTTCCAGTCTTTGGGTACGGATCTTTCGCTGAGTGATCGGTTGTAAATTATAGCTAAGTACGGAGCTATTGCATCAGCATACTCTGAGAGGAATCTAGTTGGTATACAATCTGGCCCGGAAGATTTATTTTTGTTTAGTGACTTAAGTTGTTTTACTACTCCAGGAACATCTACTTCTAAGTTTCGCATGCTGGCAGCTGTTCTTGGATTGAATACTGGAGTGTTCACTTCGTCTTCTTTGGTGAAAGAATTTCGGAAAGCTGTGTTTAGTAATTCTGCCTTAGCAGTACTGTCGTCGGTAGTATTACCATTGGTATCGCGTAGTGAAGGTATTGTTTGTGTTTTGCCGCTAGTGTACTTCACATATGACCAGAATTTCTGTGTGTTTCTGCAGATATGGGCACGAGTCCGTTAATCGTTAATTACCGAAGTTAACCATTCGAGTACCAGATTAACTTTTAATGAAATAAACGGCAATTTCCGATCAGTTATGGCTTCAGTGTACTAGGAATACCAAAGTGCGGCGAATGAAAATTTGTGCCCGAACCCGGTCAGCAGAGGCTGGGCTCCTGTCGACAATTAATTGTGTCTCGATAACTCATGGTCCGTTCTCCCTGATGCGGGAATACAGTATTGTGGCTGCGAGCATTACAGAACAAATAGGCTAAGGTTTGACTGTGGCGGGAGACTTGCAGGGAGCAGTCCTCTGCAGTCGGGCTGGTCACTGTGTCCTCGGTGGCCGAGCGATATCTCCCGCCACCTGGCAGGGGTGTACTGGGTACGAGAAGATGATAGTGATAGTTTAAAGAAGATGCCGACCAATTGAACGGATCAGACTTAATAAGTTCGAGATGATCAACCAGGAACACCGACCGGATGGTGAACGCTAACAGAGGAGGCCCAAGTTTAGTTTACGTTATATGCCTTTAAGTTCGAATATGCTATGAACGATGCAGCATGCCGGAAGTGGCATCATTTATATAGTTATTCTTTCACTATGGCGGGGCACATTATGTTTCAGTTGGCAAATTTCTTCCAGATAGGGCACTGGTCTTCATTTGATTTCATGATTATAATAAAGGCTTCAGTTTGTAAATAAAAATGGATCCTTTATATAACCCAACTTTTCCTAAAAATAAATAATAATAATAAAAAATAAAATAAAATAAAAAGTGATCAACGCGTCTGTCTAGTAAGCAGGAGATCTCGGGTTCGAATCCCGACTGGATACAAATTTTTATTCGCCACACTTTCGTATTCCATCTAAACCTAGTACAGTGAAGCCATAAGTGATCGCAAATTGCGATTTGTTTCATTCATTGAACGCTGTAACGTCCTCAAAAATATAAAACTGTATACAAGCTGAGGCTCGGCTCCTGACGACAATCAATTGTGTCTCGATACCTCAAAAAAAAAAAAAAAAAAAAAAAAAAAAAAAAAAAAAAAAAAAAACCTTATTCTTTTCATTCTCCACTCCGAGGAGTGGAGCGGGCTGTTTGAGATCCGGCCCATAAAGAGTCGCGGTTCTATTCAGCCAATTGTCAGACAAGCTGATAGTGGGGCAAAGGGGGAAACCCAATTGGGAATAAGTGGGAGGGGTTTACCAGTTCCGGCATACGCCTTACAACCAAGGAAAACCTCCCGGAAACCTTGGTCGGAACCGGGGGATTGGGACCAATTTAATTTATCTCCGGGACTTGCCCCGGACTAAAGTGGATTATCGAGAGAACACGAATGCACTCACGACAATCAAAGATCGGACGCCCGAGTTACTCTCGTAATCTCGTAGAGATCAGCTCGATCCACCTGTGGACAAGCATCCCCCTACAGGAACCGCACCCGTGGGCACGGTGTCCTGTGCGTCCGGCCTCTCGATACCTCATTGTCTGTTCTCCCTTATGTAGGAATACAGAACACGAATGCACTCACGACAATCAAAGATCGGACGCCCGAGTTACTCTCGTAATCTCGTAGAGATCAGCTCGATCCACCTGTGGACAAGCATCCCCCTACAGGAACCGCACCCGTGGGCACGGTGTCCTGTGCGTCCGGCCTCTCGATACCTCATGGTCTGTTCTCCCTTATGTAGGAATACAGAACACGAATGCACTCACGACAATCAAAGATCGGACGCCCGAGTTACTCTCGTAATCTCGTAGAGATCAGCTCGATCCACCTGTGGACAAGCATCCCCCTACAGGAACCGCACCCGTGGGCACGGTGTCCTGTGCGTCCGGCCTCTCGATACCTCATGGTCTGTTCTCCCTTATGTAGGAATACAGTATTGTGGCTGCGAGTTTACAGAAAAGATAGGCTGTGGTATAGGCGAATGAAGATTTGGGTGTGGCAGGAGACGTGCACACGGACTGGTCTCTGTGTCCTCGGTGGCGGAGTGGACAATGCGTCTGCCTAGTAAGCAAGAGATCCCGGGTTAGAATCCCCGCCGGGCACAGGTTAGAATCCCCGCCGGGCACAAATTTTTATTCGCCGCACTGTGGTATTCCATTTAAACCTAGTATAGTGAAGCCATAACTGATGGCAAATTGAGATTTATTTCATTCATTGAACGCTGTAACGTCGTCAAAAATATATAATTGATTAACTTTATATTAAGTTAATTTTAAAAACCGTAAACTGATTACATTAACTTCCGTTGATTTGCAGCAAGTCCGTTAATCTGTTACTTTTGTACCCACTTCTTACGACCAAAGTCTTGTCGCGTAAATTATGCTCATTTTAGCGCAGGTCCGTTCCGTACGCGGCTACGCCCAGGTTATTGGTTGAAATACTCTCTGGAAGCACACGTTTCAAATGTTCAAATGTTTGTTAAGCTTAAGGGACTGCTTATGAAATATCGTATACTAAAGACCACAGGAACATCCATGCGCGAGAGGGGATTCGAACACCCGTCCGGGATCTTCTGAATGATGCCGCCAAGACCCGAAGAGCGGATGTTCAAATGTTCCTAAATCTAACGGACTCAGCAGTGTCGTAATTAGTCCGTAGCTAACAAACTACTGAAACTAAGGTAAAGTAACCTAAGAAAAACCCGGGGGGGGGGGGGGCGAGTCTCGTACCCCACACGGCGAACGGCCGAGCACGCAGCACGGCGCCCCAGTACGCACGGATAACTCGCCGTGGCCAAACAGCGGAGATAGGTGCCCAGAGGAAAGATATTCCGACACGCAAACATGTCTCACTGTCTGCTACATTATTGTATTTTATTGCTAAATAATTATCACTACAAATTAATATTTAAATATTTACTGGGACACTATATCGTGGTAGCCGGCCGCGAGCGTAAACAAATGACAAACAAACATTCTTGTTTTTATAGAAGACAAATCATTTCAAAGAACAGAAGACTTTTCCCCCAAAGCAAATGACTTTTGCGGAGACTATTTTACACTATAGTATGTGATTAGACATCATTTCTCTACGCTCATGGCCGACTGCCACGAGAGTGGTCGAGTAATACTAGTTTTTATTTATGCTCCAAACCTTATTTAAACTTGCTTGTCCAAAATAATTTTCTTAAATAACAGGAGCGCGCGGGAGTAGCGAAGCGGCGTGGAGCTCCATGTTGCGATTCGCAACGCCTCCCGCATCGGAGATTCGTATCCTCCCTCGGGCATGGATGTGTATGTTGTCCTTAGGATAATTTAAGGTACGGGCTAATAACCATGTAGTTGAGCTCGATAGATTTACAAACATTTGAACATTTTTAAATATCAGGTAGGGAAATACGTATTTTTTAATTGCTGATTTCAATAATATAACACCACAACTATATAAATGCGATGGACGAAGGCGATTTTTCGTGGCTCCAACATACTGTCAGGAGTTAACGATAAATGATTAATGTTAACTTCCTTTAAATTGTCCGCAGAGTAATAATTTGAAGTTTGATGAAGTTAACTTTTTTGCAAACGGATTAATGATTAACGAAGTTAACCTTTTGATTAACGGTGCCCATCTCTGTGTTTGTGCTTATATTCACTCAGCGGCCATCAACATCGCAAACTATTAGTGTTAACAATTTGGCTGGGGTAGATCACCGTCTCTTGCAACTGTAAAAATTTGTCTAATTCAGATCAGACGCCTTCCTGTTTATTTCAAAGCATCTTTAACGGTCACTGCACAGAAAATATTTCTTATTATACATTCTTGTGAGTTTTTATTGAATTCGATCAAGAACAGTTGACATTCTATTGGTTTATTGTATTCTAAATAAAACTATAGAAGGTGAACTGTTCATGTTCGAATTCAGTTCGCAACTTACAATGCAAGCTAAAGGACTTATAAGCATGTTGACACACATAGAGACCACAAAGAAAAAGAAAAGACAAACTCATTTCGTCAGACTACCCAAATGGCTATTATTGGCAACATTCGTAAACATGTTTAGTTGCAAGTACAGTGACAGCATAAGTGGCAATTTGAATATTACGAAAAACATATGACGATTGCAACATAAAAACGTGAGTAACCTCATTAGTTAAGTTTATCAGAATATAAAAGTTATTGTTTGTTTGTTTCTTTGTTCGTTCAAAAATGTTTGTAAATCTATCGGACCAAACTGCGTGATCATCAGTACGTAGCTTACAAACTACTTAGGTAAACTAATCTAAGGACAACACACACACCCATGCCCCAAGGAGGACTCGAACCTCCAACGGCAAGCAACCGCGCGCTCCGTAGAGAGACGCCTTAGACCGCTCGACTACTCCACCGAGACTTCTTTGTTTGTATTTTATGCACGGCCATACTGTACATTCGATTACGACAAAAATTTGCACTGTCGTGAAGCTTATAGTCACAGCAAAGTGTGCATTACAATTAGGTAATTCGTTTCTTACGCTTTCATGTTGAATTGGCTGCAAGGATATGAATGAAATTGGGAAAATAGGTAGCTTATCCCCTGGCTAATACATCGGCTATCATTTGGTAGCTACCCTATTGTGCGTGGCGGAGTGTACCTCACGATGGGTTAATATGTTTGTTACTGCCTCATTCTGAAAGAGGTGGACAGATTTGAATTAAATTTCGAATGGAAATAGCTTATACCCTCTATTAATAAATGGACTGCCTTTCGTAAGTTACCGTACAGTGGTGGAGGGTACGTTCCAATATAGTTCCAACTGTTCATCATGAAAGTCAGTACATAAAACTATATTTTCATTAAGGAGATGTTTTATAATCTTCTAGTTAGTGAATTTAGCATGACGGAGGGTACCTTGCAACATTGACACCGTTTGACCAGTCACCATGATAATACATATATAAAAATGATCAAATGGTTGTTAAGCTTATGGGACTTAACTGCGGGGTTATCAGTCCCTAAACTTACAAACTACTTAGAAACTAACTTATACTAAAGACAACCCAAACATCCATAACCGAAGGGGCATTCGAACTCTCGACGTGGTGGAGCGGCCTCGCACATCGGTGCATAGCGACTCCGCCGCGGTTTTTCATATGGAGGAGGGAGATTGGTATGTAGAGGTGGAGACGGACATAAAGAGGAGGGAGGATACGGACAGAGAGAGAAGGAGAGGCACGGAGAGAAACGGGAGAAGAGGAGAATGAGAGAAGGGAGATGGTGACAGACAAATGAAAGGAGATGAACAAAAAAGGAGAGGAGGAAATTGATAGTGAGAGGGACGGGAGGTGACCCTGAGGTTGTGGAGGGGGGGGGGAGGAGTAGGTGAAGAGAGCGGGGGATGAGAAGATGAACATAGAAAGATGGGAGGGGAAGAGAAGAAAACAGAAGGTGATCAGAGAGAGAAAATGGAATAAATAACTACCCCGGTCGACGCCGCATTTTCAGCTAGTTCAGAATAACAAAAGCCCCTAGCATGAGAACTGTTCCTGAATGAAATCAATGAAAACCACGCAACTATACATAACAAAATATATTTCCTGTGCAGTTGACCAATGAAGATCCTTTGAAATAAGTAGAAACGCGTTTGGTCTTAATTAGACTATTTAACTGTATTTGTGTCAATATTTCGAAATCAAAAAAAATTTCAAATGTTTGTATAGCTTATGGGACTTAACTATAGGGTCATCAGTCCCTAAACTTACAAATTACCTATGAACTACTCACGAATTAGGACGGCACAAATATCCATGCCGGAGGGGGGATTCGAACCCCCGACCGTAGTGGCAGTGCAGACCGTGACTGGCGCGCCTCAATCTTCTCGGCCACCGCGGCCGGCTCAATATTTCGCTTTGCAGCAAAACCTACGCAGTCAAATTGTCTCTATCTCTCTCTCTGTAGTTGTATTCCAAAGTTTCATTATAATGTAGGTAGCCAAGCCCGCTTCCTTGAAACTCTTTTATTTTAATTCATGACCAGTTTCACCTGAAATTGCCGCCGTCTTCATACGATCTCACTTCATCGTCGTCGGAATGGAACAGTAATCAATTTGTAAAATATATTACTTTACTGCGTCGTCAGAACGATTAAAAAAACTGAAAGATGTTTCTATTTCAGTTTTTTATCGATTGGACGACCCCGTATGGTAATAATTTTACAGCTTGAGCGCAGCCCCATCTTGATGACGACCAAGAGAGATCTCAGGATGGCAGCAAGTGGTGCTGAATCTGGACAAGAATTGAAATAAAAGAGTTTCACATAGCAAGTCATACCACATCGCGCCAGATAATGTGTAAGTCAAACAAAGGCTTCCTCTAGTAAATCATATCAGTTCCTTGTCGCAGAAACATCGACTGTGTTCGGACTGCTGCACCAACCGTCACCGCCTGCCATCATCACATGTGATCTGCTGGACTGTTTCAATACTCACTTTAACAACTGCAAAATTATCTCCGTTATACTCCAGTATGGAGTCAGAAGCGGTTTTAATTTAATCGGTTTTCGTGACATTTATGCCTGTGTTCAGAAGCTTTTGGTGACTCTGTATGTTCTATCCAAACATGCTGGAAGGCCACTAAGTGTCCTGAGTACCATTTTACCATGTCAGTATGGAACGTTTAGGGTGACAACGTCTTCATACGTGTTCCAGTCCTTTAAAGCAGTGGCTCACAAAAGTTTTTAGACCAGCGACTACTTCGACCATTTCTGGTGACCAGGGATTATAAGTTCCAAGGAAAGAATACTGCATTAATCTAAACATAAACTTAAATCACATTTAATGTATTCCTTAAACTGAAAAGTAAAATGTGTTTACAGTACTATTACAGTTCAAACTGTTAATAAAACATTAAATTCGGTTGGCAGCGGCGTGATTTAACAGCTTTCATTTTCAAATTCGGTAATCTGAGCATTAACACTGTTTATTATTAAAACATTTGTAGAGAATCAGCGATCTATAATGTTATATATAAAAAATCCAGGCCGTTATGTCCGGCGAATTTCCTTCATTTCTCTTCTAAACGATAGGTATTCATTGACACATATGTCATCAAGTATCATAATTTCTTTCGTATTCCTTTATTTATTCACTTGTGTTCTTTCTTTGTCCTTGCTGTGAATATTTTAATAGGTTTGACTTCCGATATCTTCAGTTCCAATTAGGATACGTGGTTCTTTTTGGCCTATGAACGTCATTAACGGTGCGAAATATTCGCAAGGGACATCTACCACATAATTAAAATCAGTTTATAAAACAGTCCAGATCACATTGATTTTGCAAAAATGTTCAAATGTTTGTAGAACTTATGTGACTTAACTACGGAGTCATCAGTCCCTAAGCTTACAAACTACTTATGAACTAACTAAGACTAAGGACGTCACAAATATCCATGCCCGAGGGGGGATTCGAACCCCCGACCGTAGTGGCCATGCAGACCGTGACTGGAGCGCCTCAGTCCCCTCGGCCACCGCGGCCGGCCCATCTATTGCAAGTTTATCCTCAGACCATGGTGCAGAATATAAACGCTTGACCGTCGATTTTTTAGCGTTGCCTTCTCTTGCATGGTATTTTGGCTTACAGCATAACACGTAGTTACATCTTAAACATTGACAGTTCAGTACAGATGTAATGTCGATGTCAAATACAAGTACCCGTAAGTACCAATGTATATTAAAATGTTTGTATGTCTAAGGGAATTAACGACTGCTGTTATCAGTCCCTAGGCTTACAAACTGCTTCAACTAATGACAACACACACACACACACACACACACACACACACATGCCAGAAGGAGAACTCAAACCTCAGATGGGGCGCAACCACGCGCTCCGCAGCCAGGCGCCTTAAACATTCAGCCACAACAACGAGGCACCAACTTGCGATTAGCTACCAAAATTGTAAACGTAAACAACCACTATATGTAGACTTTCGTACGACTCTTATATGGCAGGTTACTTGTAAACGGCTATACAGTTGAAATAACTATGGTAAATCTAGGTTTTTCAGGTTATTGCTGCTTATCTAGACTATTAATATCCAAAATAGCCGGCCGCGGTGGCCGAGGGGACTGAAGCGCTCCATTTACGGTCTGCACGGCCACTACGGTCGGGGGTTCGAATCCCCTCTCGGGCATGGATATTTGTGCCGTCCTTAGGATTAGCTAGTTCATAAGTAGCTTCTAAGCTCAGAGACTGATGACAACGTAGTTAAGTCCCATAAGCTATACAAACATTTGAACATTTTTATCCAAAATACTTCTTAACTCATATGGAGCGCAAAGTTCGTTAGTGAAATGATTATTTACAATAGAAAATAATTCTGAGCCCTAGAAAATAATTCTGAGCCCAAACAGTCTTACGTGTAGCGAGGATAGAGGGAAATCAGTTGGTCGTACATGAGCTGGGGTTGTGGCTAACATTGCACTATTTTGCAGCAGGGTTTGGAACATATCCTGTATTAAAATAACATGTATTATCTAGAACAGAATGATCTATTGACCCAAGGTAACACGGTTTTAGAAAATACCGCTCATGCAAAACACAACTAGCTATTTTCTCACACGAAGTGATTAGTGCTATCGACAAGGGAACCCAAATTGACCCGTATATTTTGATTTCGAGAAGGCTATTGACACCGTACCTGTCATACGACTTTTAATTAAATTGCATGACTATGGTATATCGTCCCAAATTTGAAACAGGATAGTAGATTTCCGGTCAGAGAGGACACAGTTTGTAGTAATCGATGGTAAGGCATCAAGTAAAACAGAGGTGATATCGGGCGTTCTACCTGGTAGTGTTATTAGTCTTCTGCTGTTCCTTATTTACATAAACGATTTGGGAGAAAATATAAGTAGGTCTCTTACGTTGTTTGCAGATGAAGCCGTCATTTAAACGTCTAGTAAAACCATCTGAAGATCAAAACCAACTGTAGAACGATCTGAATAAGATATCACTATGGTGTAAAATTTGGAAATTGACCCTAAATAATGAGTAGTGCGAAGTCATCCAAACGAGTACGGAAAGAAATCTATTAAACTTTGTTTACAAGATAAATCAATCAAAAGTGACGGCCGTAAACTCCACAAAATACCTGGGAAGTACTACTACTTCAGACTTAAACTGGACAGAACAGGTAGATAATATCGTGGGAAAGGTAATCCAGGGATTGCGTTTTATTGGCAGAACCCTTAAAAGATGCAAGAGAACTATTAAAGAAAGTGCATACTCTATGCTTGTCCGTCATTTTTTGGAATATTGCTGCCAAGTGTGGGATCCATATCGAGTGGGTTTGACGGAGGACATCGAAAGAGTCCATAGATGGGCACGAAAAAGGGGAGACAGCATCACAGAAATGATACAACGGCGTTTATCGCTGTGGCATGGGCTACTTACGAAACTCCAATCGCCAACATTTTCGGATGGCTCCCACTTACATAGGTAGAAATGATCATCACAATAAAATAGCAGACATCAAAGGTCGATCGGAGAGATCCAGATTTTTCTTTCTTCCTGCGCGCTATTCGTGAATGGAATGGAGATAATAGTATAAATGTGGTTCGATGAACCCTTTGTCATACACTTAAATATGACTTGCAGATGTAGGTGTATACGTGGATGTAGACTTTGGCCCACGACTTTCCAGCATACTAACCACTTCGCGAACTGGCTTTTTCTAACAGTAGGCTAAGAGAAAGACGTATATTATTACGATTATCCTGGACGGCTGACACAGCTGCTATTCCCAGGTGATTTTCATCATTTGAAATACATATTTTATTTATTTTAACTTTGCGGGCGTATTCCCTTCCATTCGTCGTAGTCGTTAAGTTGAAGAATAGGAAAGGGAAACGCATGGGGAGGACACACATGACTATCCATATTGATAGTACCTGTAAGTGGATGGACGCCTTTAGTATGGTCTGAAGATGATACCAATGAATTATCGAAACCGTTAGGGAAATAAAGTAATGCTCAGTATGCCGCTATACTAGGCGACATCTAACAGAAACTTACATTTGGACAATTTTTCACCCCATGGAGGTTTGACCGACAAGCCACACTAAACGCCGTTTGGGACGAACTGATGTTGAAGATTGTGTACAAGAGGTGGGCAGGACGGTGAGATGTGAAGGATGCCACCTTATAGGAGAAATATCCTCGAACTGGACCCAGTTAGGCTGTCAGTTTCCTTGAATGACACTTAAAACGTTCTTAATGTAGCAGTCACTTAATAATCACTGTCATTTGACATGGATACGTGTATGTTTGTTTGTAAATCTATCGGACTCAACTGCGTGGCCATCAGTGCGCAGCTTACAAACTACTTAAACTAAGGTAAACTAACCTAAGGACAACACACACATCCATGCCCTAGGGGGCGGTTCAATGAACCCTCTGCCAGGCACTTCAATGTGATTAGCAGTGTATCCCAAGTAGATGCACTAATGTACTAAGTGTATCAATACGAAGAAAAAGAAAGCAAGAATAGATCAGCACTAAGCCGCTCAAGAGTTCTAAATAACAGACCAAAAGGCCGAGTAGTTACAGGCTATGAAGAAATAGAAATGTATCAGGCGTCCTAGACATGAAATGTATCTTTATGAAGTTGATACTGATGATAACGCCTTACACAGTAGTTTTCACAATGAAGAATATCTAATATAAAGCAGTGAAAATGCAGTGGAAGTATTGAGTCGTTTGAAGTAAATGTAATCTATCTATATGTCCATACTCTGATGTATGATAACACAAAGTTACAAATACAGATAGAAAAAGTCGAGAGTCCCAGCTGTCCGCCTAGACTCTAAAGGCTACAGCGCGCGCATCTGAGGAGTTTCACAGCGCTAACAGCCGCACCTGAGGAAGCGTCGCCGGTCGAAACGGAAGCGCTGGCTGACTGCTTCCGAAATGAGGCACTCCTTTTCCTCAGACATCGACTCCCAAGGAGGATTTCCAGAGCGCGGGCCGCTTTAATACATCAGCGAATGGGTTTATACAGCACCCAGCTGTAATCCTACATAAATCTGGAACCGGGAGGTAATGTAAAATCAATCCGAAACATGAGCTTAGATAACTGGAAAAGTTATCACAGAGGATCGGACATCCGAAAGTAATTTGTACTCCTTGGGAAACGGCCGTTATAAATCTTGTGTCGCTCTTATCGACAGTTCATTAATGGAGGATCGTTGGATCGTTCGCCGCGCACTTTCCGTTTCGTCGACTTTGTTCTGAAACTGTGTGCGCGTATAGTAAAACCTGGAGAGAGTATGCAAAGTCATTTTTTCTTTCCTTCTCGAAAACGTAGAAAATTTTGCATTCCATCAGTACCTGTCAGATTGCTTAGCAGAAGTTTGCTTCCAAAATGGTGGTAGCTATTAACGTGCATTTTGAAGTGGGAACCAATATCAGTCATGAAATAGAAAGAAAGTAGAACATGACAGTCAGTCTGCGGTTTACAAAATTGAATGCTGTAAATTTAACAAGGCCTATATTGTACAGACAGATAGATCTTCTAAAACACACAAGAGAATAAAGGTTTCACCTTCCTCACATACCTCAGGGAAAATAAACTTTCGAGTGTAAGTATAGAGAGAAATCTTACAATTTAACATGTTGACTCCCAAAGACAACTAATGAACATTTTAGAAGAAATACTAATGTACATTCACAAGACTGAAGACACAGAACAAATGTTAAACGAACAAACGGAAATGTGCAACAAAGAATGAATAGAAGTTTTACATAACACTGAGGCCGGCGTATAAAATACACCGTATCCTAACGTAATCGCCCACCTAACGTGCAACCACAAACGATAAAAAGCAGTAGTAAAACAACAGTGTTGTCTGTAAGTTACACTACAATACGAGAAAAATACATAACACTTTAAAAATTTTGGATGTAAAATGAAAGATTTATTGTATAACTGCAGTGGGAACTGTTTATTCCTCGCTGCATGTAATCAGTGACATTACCATAAACGCTAAGTGATTAATAAAAGCAAATATTATTTAATAATTTACAAGAAAATTACCTACGTCATGAGCATTTTACACTAAAGCATTCAGAAGTAATCAGCATGAACTTAATGTTCACGATTTGCTTGTAAGTGATTAATACATAATCTCAATTATTGATATCTACATTCTATGTATCTAAGAAAGAGAAATCTAAGCAATGTTGTCATGGGCCACAGTCACTATTTTAATTTTATTGTTTCTCTTTATAATGTTCAACTAGTTTCGGTGAAAGAATTTCGCCATTCTCAAGTACTTACACAGCAACTAAAGTATTTCTTATAATAAAACAGTCATATTGAATTTCTAAAGTTCATTTACTTCACAAAAATAAACTTAAATAATAACTCTGTTTGCCAAAATAATTACTAAAAATCCATAGTCCATGTGCTGAGGTTGTTACATCCTTCATGTAGTAGAGAAACAGGTCTGTTAGCTTTTGATTAAAATGTACATCTGTTTGTTCTCTTGAATGGACAGCCCCATTCAACGTAAAAAGTAAAGCGTTAAATAATTTAGAAAAATCTATTCTCCATCAATTCAAAATCGTCAAGGAACAAACAAATGTACAATTTGATCCAAAGGTAACAGGGGTTCATCCTAGATATGTTTCAGTGAAAAAAGTGATATGAATTTGGGGTGGTGCCCTTTTACCTTTATGTTATGATGTTAATAGTTTCCTAAAGAGAAGAAAATGTTATTTTTCTGCGTTTTCTAAGCGCTGTCCTTAATCTCTTTATTCCTGCAATGAATCTATAATGTATCCAACATTGTGATCAAATCACAGTTTATCGTCACCCACAGTAGAAGTGCAGTTCTGATGGTGAAGCATTAAAGTTATCTTTGTGAATGTAGCCCTTTTCCTGTGTTTTCTCGTTGGTTCGCAGGTAAATCTGTACTAACTTAATTAATCCCATTTTGCTGTGACAGAGCAGTGTCATAGTGCTGAAATTACTGCGATACAAAGACTTCTACCAAAGGGAAACCAGTATGTTACATACTCCTAATTATGTTTCATTAATTAGAATGGTACCAGAAGTAGCAGATTTATAAGCGTAACTTTGACGTATAGATTAAGCGGGATAATTTTAGAAACACAAAGGGGAAAATAGAGTTACAATGGAAATGAAATTGACTCTCGGTGGGAGGAAGTAATTAAAGTGTTGTTTAATCACGAAATATAACGTTATAACAAGTAGATCACCACTTGTGAAACAACGCATACCAGATAGCGGAATAAGACAAAAGAACAATGGCAGAGAAATACAGACAGAATCTGGTTGTACTACACTGTTTTAATGATCACTTCTGTATACCTGTGACAGTATTTTCGGAAACGTAGTATACGTTTTTTGTTATCTCGTTAATACGGCTGATGCATATCATCACGATCTTTTCCTACGCCATCTCCTCATCTCAGAGTAGTTGGAAGGATGGAATCTTAGGGTTTAACGTCCCGTCGACTGCTTGGTCGTTAGAGACGGTCAGAGTAGTTCAATCTCTCAATATTGTCGTTTATTCTGTGTAAAATAAAGTAGCCGGTCTTTATTTTTAAAAATGGTTCTGTTATTACATGTGAAGTATTTCCGCTACGTGATCAGAAGTATCCGGATATCCTCAGAAATATACGTTTTTCATTTTACAAGCATTGTACTGCCATTGACTCCACATCATCTATTTCCGTAGTCATCACACATCGTCAGAGAGCAGAATGGGGCGTCCCTTAGAACTCACAGACGCGGTCAGGTGGTCAGGTGATTGGGTATCACTTATGTCAGAATATTGTACGCGAGATTTCCACACTCGTAAACATTCCTAGGTCCATTGCTTCTGATGTGGTAGTGAACTGGAAACGCGAAACAACATGTACAGCACGAAATTGTCTGTTGGCTGAGAGAGACTGCCGAGAGTTGAAGAGGATCATACAGTGCAATGCAATAGGCAGGCATCTCTCCAAACCATCGTAGAGGAATTCCAAACTGCATCAGGAACCAGTACAAGTAATATGACAGACGGGAGTTGAGAAAACTTGGAAAACGTGGTCGAACGACTGCCCATAAGCCACACATCACGCAGTTCAGTGTCAAACGACACCTCTCTTGGTGTAAGGATCGTAAACATTGGGCGATTGAATAGTTGAAAAACGTTGTGAGGAGTGACGAATCAAGGTACACAGTACGGCGATCCGATGGCAGGGTTTGGAGTGTGGCGAATACCCACTGAACGTCTTCTGCCTCTTGTGTAGTGCTCAAGACTAAAATTCGGAGGCGGTGGCGTTATGTCGTACTAGTGTTTTTCATGATGGTCCTCGCACACATTTACGTGGCACTATAACGGCACAGGCCCACAATGATGTTTTAAGCATCTTCTAGCATCCCACCTTTCAATTCGCTAATGACGATAGCATCTTTCAACACTATCATAATGCACGGCCTGTGACGGAGTGGTTACACGTCAATAATATCCCTGTAATGTACTGGTGTGCATGGAGTCCTTACTTCGAGGCTATATATCACCTATGAGATGTTTTGGAACACCAATTTCGCCCCGCGCGTCATCGACCTTCATCAACACCCCTCCACACTGCAGCGTTACTTGAACAACAGACTACCAATCCCCATGAAACATTCCAGAGATTGATAGAACGTATGCCTGCGAGAGTGGAAGATGTCATCAAGGCTAATGGTGGGACAACACCATATTGAATTCCACCACGAACCTGTAAGTCGTTTTCAGCCATTTGATCACAAAGTGTAACATAAGTCCCACCGGTCTATCATTTGAGGTTCTGATTTCCACGTACGTATTGCCTCACAATTTCTTCGGCTACCAAATGATTTAAATTCTTATAAGTTCATTCAATGGTCACATTCCTTCTGTAGCATTTCATTTCAAATACACTCCTAGGATTTTCTTGAGTTTGCGGCTCTTAAAATGCGCAGTTTGGAACCCGCGTTGCTAAATTGTTTTCTTCATAGCACATTCTTCCACTTCCAAGATATGGAAAGCAAAGATCTTACAGTATTATCTTTATTTATTTATTTATTTATTTATTTATTTCGCAGTATCGAAGATTAAGAAGTGCTATGCCGTATTTGGATGGCATTTCCAAGCATGGGTATTGTGTAAAACGTATCTGCGAAGTCCCTTCGATAACATTTAGAAACGTGTAGCAACAAGTTAGCTACCGTTACATTAGCACACACATGTATATCTTAATGAAGCTAATTAATATACACCGCTCCAACACCCTGAAGAATGCATCAACTGTAGACTGCAGCTTCTCTACGCACGGCAGGAGGTACAATGCCAGCAAGGTGGTACAGCTTGTCAACATACGCCAATCGACAAGTTATACTACCTTGCTGGCACCAGACGCCTGAAATCCAGACGGAGCTTTCTCAGAGCAACCGACAACCTCAGTGACCAACCCGGATCTAGAGTGGACAGATGGAAGAGATCGACAGACGACCCAGCTCTTGTATAAGTGCCCTGAATGTCCTTCACACTGCACCTTAGAGGACCTGATGTTGGCAACCCCAAATGCTGTCGACGTAGCCCGCTTTTGGACCAAATGTCTATAATATTTCTGTCTGTTTGTTCATAGTTCGTAGTTTACATGTATGTAAGTAATCTCTGTATGTTATACCTTCACAAACTTCTGTACGCATGATGCTTCTGAAACACATAAAAAATCAACGTCGTCTGCAGCAAAATGGACCATCGCTCAGTTTATTTATTCATCTATTTACTGTATTATTTATTTACTCATTTGTTTGTATAACATAAATAGGAATTCTACATATTTTACATATCCAACATTTTTCTAGTTATATTAGATCTAGAAAAATTAAGCGCAGTTGTCAATAAAACATAGACGCAGTTTATTTTTGTATTTAAAAAATAACAACAAAAATAGGGAGATTTATAAAACGGTAGACTTTTCATTGTGGCTGCTAGTAGCGATGGGCTTGAAGGAAATGGTGTAAAAGAGAGGGTAAGGCTATTGTAATCGTATACAAATAAAGAGATGTTACAGAAGATCGGGTGGCGTGACTTACGGTACAAGAAGGACGTGGAAAAGAAATGACGGAGAAATCAGAGAATCAGTTTTACTGTTAGAGTGAGGGGAAGGGAACTGTGTACGCGAGTTTTGGTAAATGCCTTAAGAAGATAACTGGAGGAAGAGTCTTAAGTTTTTCTTAAACTAGCAGAAGACTTAACTGTGTGAAGATTCTGGATCAAGAGACGAACAGCAGTGACAGGATGGAGTTTCCAAATGTTTTTCTTTTATCAGAGGGCATGTGAAACCATAAATTACGATAATGTATTAATACTGCTGTTTTTCATCAAAATGTACAAATTTTTCACATATCGAATTTTTCCACAATTATTACATTAATGTATGTGAAGTTATATTCAAATGTTCAAATGTTTGTATAGCTTATGGGACTTAACTACTGGGTCATCAGTCCCTAAACTTACAAACTACTTACAAACTAGCTAACACTAAGGACGGCACAAATATCCATGCCCGAGAGGGGGATTCGAACCCCCGACCGTAGTGGCCGTGCAGACCATGACTGGAGCGCCTCAGTCCCCTCGGCCACCGCGGCTGGCGAGGTTATATTCCCTCGATGTCTTTGACACCCGTAAGATCTTCGATTATTTTATAATTTTTAATTGATGTATATGTTCTATGTAATGTAAATAATGTTGTGAGCATCTGACGTAGGAATTTTGTAAAAATTAGTGGGAAGAACTGAAAACCGAAAAGTGTGTGCGTTAATGGAAACGGTGGTGAAGTGCGCCAACACACAACACACTGCTGTCACGCGCTACGAAGGTTGTAGTTACGAGGGTAGTGTCTGAGCCTTTGATGGGATAGCAGCATGCAGTGGATACAGTGTTTCATTAAGGCCAATATTGCTAATGTACATGGAAATGGCCTGGGATGCTGAACGCTGCATATTGAGGGTAATGGCGCAAATTGTTTTGAATTTCGACGCCGAGAAGATTGCAGAAACTACAGCACTGTATGAGACGCTCCAGGACGATTGCACTACGGTGAACCACGCAAGTGCTCTTGTCTGCGAACACAGGCATTGCAATCTTTATTACTTTTGTAAATATAGCCAGAGACTCACATTTGTGTGTGCTATGAATAACAACCAAATTTCGTTTTAACGTGTGTTCCACCCTTCATTTTCCTAAGTCACTTCCCTTACAAGTCAAAACATTACCCAAGTGTCCTAAATGTTCAGTGGAATTTAAAGAAACTGATGTTCAGTCTCCATAATAGTGTTCTAACAAATCAAAATAACTATGAATGGTAGTGATTTTCCGTCTTTTGCAACTACAATAAAATGCGATTTTTTCACACCAGACGCGTTTCGTTTTATTGACTGTAAAACATCATCAGTGGTCTGAAATAGTAGAAATCTACAGTTTGGTTTTTGTTTAGATCGAAAACAGTTCTTAAATGGACCCTGAAAAGTAGGCCTAATGTTTGGTACTTACGGAAATTTTGTCTTCTTTTCGCTTCACATCATGGAATGCCGGTCTGTTTAGTGCAATACCGCCGGTTCTTCATGTTGTGTCGTTTTTTCACTACTTTCACTGTCACTGTGTCACTGTTTATGGTTGTTTTTCACAGATCAGAAGTGTTTGTTTTTGTTTTTACTGATTCTGCTCAGTGTGTTATTGGAGTGTTGCCAACCTCACAAATGTAGTTCTTTCTCTGTTTTATAATAAATTATGTTTCGATGTATTTAGTTTTGATGTAAGCAGATTGGAATAGTGGCAATTAATACATGTATATATTTAATGGGAACATTATTATTATTTTATTTAATTTTTTTTAATTACTATTATATTATTATAATTGCTGTTATTATTGGTGGGGGGTTTAGTAGTAGGGAAAGATGACTGAATGGTGGTTGGATGTGGTAAGGTGTGATGTGAAGTGAGATGGAGGACAAAAGTGATGGATATGAGGTGTGGTGCACTAATATTAAACTCCTGGGTGGTGGTAATGCAAGAAGTGTGCATGTGTGTAATGCACACTACTTGCATTACCACCACACAGGAGTTTAATACTAGTGCACCACACCTCATATCCATCACTTTTGTCCTCCATCTCACTTCACATCACACCTTACCACATCCAACCACCATTCAGTCATCTTTCCCTACTACTAAACCCCCCACCAATAATAACAGCAATTATAATAATATAATAGTAATTAAAAAAAATAAAATAAAATAATAATAATGTTCCCATTAAATATATACATGTATTATTCTGCCACTATTCCAATCTGCTTACATCAAAACTAAATACATCGAAACATAATTTATTATAAAACAGAGAAAGAACTACATTTGTGAGGTTGGCAACACTCCAATAACACACTGAGCAGAATCAGTAAAAACAAAAACAAACACTTCTGATCTGTGAAAAACAACCATAAACAGTGAAACAGTGACAGTGAAAGTAGTGAGAAAACGACACAACATGAAGAACCGGCGGTATTGCACTAAACAGACCGGCATTCCATGATGTGAAGCGAAAAGAAGACAAAATTTCCGTAAGTACCAAACATTAGGCCTACTTTTCAGGGTCCATTTAAGAACTGTTTTCGATCTAAACAAAAACCAAACTGTAGATTTCTACTATTTCAGACCACTGATGATGTTTTACAGTCAATAAAACGAAACGCGTCTGGTGTGAAAAAATCGCATTTTATTGTAGTTGCAAAAGACGGAAAATCACTACCATTCATAGTTATGAAAGCAACTACGGACATTATGGCCACACAAACGAAGAAAATCAAAATAAGAGTGCAGTTTTTTAGACAGTCTATACAGAAGTTTATATTAACAGAATTTGATAAAGAATAATTACACAAATTATGAAATCAGTCGATAGCTAGAATTGGTGACTTTTTTCATAATAATCTTGCCATACAAAGTATTCAGTATTACAACTTAGTAAGTTTGAACATTGTGATTTTTAACTGTTTACTGATCCAAAAGATAGTTTAGTTAATTCAGAATATTTAAAACAGGAAAAAAACAACAGAATATTTTTTTCCTTTATGCTGTGTTGAAATTTTGTATATCAGAATACACTTTTCTGCTTTTCAAATTCATTACTCTGGGGAGTTTACTGAAGGGTAACAGTAAGAATAGCTAAATATAACTACTCTCTTATACTGCAAACAGCTATTTAGCTTGGAAATCATTTTAGTTGAATGAAATGAAAAGGTTTGTTCCATATAAGTGTATATTATTAATGTAGGTCTAGGGAAAGTACACAGCCTACATAAAATATAGAATTTCACACTGTTAATACTAACAAGTTTGCTAGTGTTCATGGAAGCAGCTTATTTAGGCCTAGGACCAATAAATAACCAGAACTTAGTAGTGCTGCCCTCTGGCGGATTTCTTCTTACTTTCCGACTTTTTACATACGCGAACAGTCTGTCAAGCTGAACAAATCATTTTGTTTCATGATTAGTCAAACTTTGTTATTCAAGGGCTATAACGCCCTGTTTCTGTTCTTTATTTTCGACCTGAGGTATGGCGAATTTTGGTTTAACCTATTTAACTTTTGTATTTTAATTATCTGTGTTGAACTTTATAATTATCGTCATCATTTGTATTTCTAGAATGCCTAATTATGGGCATCGCCCGGAATGCGTCAAAAAAATAAAAAATCTATCACAACCTGGATCTTCTTCGTTTTTGCAGCCTAACAACCTTTAAAATCATTTTTGTAATATCCGCAATAGAAGTTTGTCAGTCTCCACCGCACTCGTTGGCGCTCACCAGACAAGTAAATCAGTCGCGACCACACTTAGTGGTGCCTGCAAAATTCGTCGATTGGCTACAGTTGTTGGGAGAGGTCCAAACATGCCTTCGCGTTACCAACAGATATAATATTGTGACCATACTATGGTGCAAGGGCTCACTGGGTCCGGTGTAGCGAGGCTGGCATCACCACAGCCGCGCAGGACGCCGCAGGGCAGTTTCCAAGACGGCCCTGCTTCGTGCTGTTGCTCTCGCCTGATATCAATACGCGTAGGAGTCCGCCCAGGTCCTCAGAACTGTTTGATCTTGGTCTGTTCATTCCCATGGTTGGCCCTGTACGTGCCCGATAAACCACAAGAGCACCGAAAATGGGAAAGGTTGATTCTTGTGTTTTGCACAGGTTGGCAAATCCTCCTGTTCATCTCACGAAATCACTTCTCCAGACTGCCTTCCCGTGTCATTATCAGCCTTAGAGACTGATTTTGCTATTCAGCATTCAGTCTGTAACATAGCCCCCCTAATCAAATTCCACCATGGTCTCCGGTTAAATGTCTAAGTCTGTAACTTCATAGTGATTCGTGACTGAATCCACGTAATTTCTCTTTGGTCTGCCTCTAATAGTTTTTACTGCTGACCCCATAAATCTCTTTGGAAACCATGCTTCATCCATGCGTACCATCTCAGCTTGTTCACTCCAACTAATTTATATATGGTCTTCATTCACAGATTTTCTTCGATATTTTTCATTCTGGATACCCGACTGACAGTTTCACATCTGTTAGTGCTACCTGTAACCTCACCCTTATCACCCATACAACCCTCATACAACAAAGATTGTCGAAGAGCCTTGTACTGCTTTGTTTTCGTACTGGCATCCTCCGGGCAGAGAAGAGTAGAACGTAACTTAGCACTCACTACTTTAGTATCGATACACATTGATTTCAGTTCCGACACCTTCGACGGCGAGCAATCGCGCGCTCTGCAGCAAGACGCCTTAAACCGCTCGGCTACTCCACCGCGGCTGAAACATGGAAAACGTGACAAATCATGAATAAAATGGCGACTTTAAAATGTACACAATCAGATACAAAACTGCCACAGTGGTTAAAGAAAGAAAGGACACACTGATAAAATACTTGGCAATACACTGTTCTGCTTATTTGGCGGTTGCAGAAATTTTGAAACCATACCAGCGATTTTACACTGACACAATACTGCATTGTTAAAACAGAAGCACTGAAACCATGCACGGGATGGGGGAGGCAAGGGAGAGCTCGAGAGAAGGGGGAGGCGGGAGGGCGTAAGGGCTCCAAGGGATGCAAAAGCACAGGGAGAGTCAAGCGAGGGAGGGAGGGAAGGGGTAGAGAGGGGTCGCTCACATATGGAGAAGGTTTAAGGTTGGTAGGAAGAATAGATGTTGGGACGGAGATCGTCATCCGGGAGAGGAATCTGAGACCCTCAGAAAGGATGTGGAGAGTGTACAGATGTAGGGAGGATGGCTTGGTAGCGGTGTGGCAGAGGCACAGGAATCAATGGGACGAAGGAAACAAATGAGTGATGGGATTCAATTATGAGGGAAAAGTGCTCCAGGAATTAGAGGAGTTGTGGTAAAGGAATAAGGTCGTACAGGATCTTCGTTATGGTGTATTAATGCCCATTGGGGAAGACAGATAGCAGCCTCGTACGCTGCTCTTCAGCCCAGTATACATATGTGTTTGACAGTCCGTAATTTATATTAAAACAGTCAATTTAATGTGAATTGAAATAATAAAACAGCAGATAATATTGGAGAATTTATCACAGACGTGGTGTCGACAGACGATAAAAAAACATGGAAACACCACAGTGTTTTGCCTATACGTCGGTTGTCTTAAAATCACACTCACAACTTGACACTGACACAACACTTTAGCATGATGCATTGTTAAAAAGCAGTGAGACCCTGCAGGAAGGGAGGAAGGCGCGGGAGGGGCCGTAAAGAGGTGTGGAAGTGGGGATGGAACACGAAATAAGTCAAGGGAGGAGAAGAGAGATCCTAGCGGGTGAGGGATGGGAGGGGACCGGCAGGGGAGGGTGGGCACGTAATATATGGGGAGGGGAGAGATTAGGTCTGATAGGGTGGGTAAATATGAAGATAGAGGGCGTCATCTGGGAGAGGGAGGTGGCGAAAGTTAGCCTCAGAGAGCATGTGAAGAATGTGAAGGTGTAGGGAGGGGGGGATATGCTGGTATCCGTGTGGCAGAGGTCGGGGTTCAGCAGGAGAGGAGATACCAGAGGGTGAAAGGCTTCTACAGTGTGGGTGGTGTAGAGGATATGGATAAGTTGAAGGAACTTTAGAAAGTTAGGAAAAGGAATGAGATGATAGAGGATGCGAGTGAGGGAAACGAGGCGGCGCAGCCGAGCGCATTGAGGCACTATGCTACGATGCGCAAGGTTGTTCGCCGTCGGGGGTTCGAATCCCCCCTCAGGCATGGATGTTTGTGCCATCTTTAGTATAAGTTAGTTCATAAGTAGTTGTTAGTTTAGGGATTTGGGGGATTTATAATAGGTGAGGGATGAGGAAATCTAAGCGGGATGGGAACTGCAAAGGGTGGGACACATAAAGGAATGGTAGATGTTTAGGATTGTGCAGGGATTAAGTCCTCGTATGCGGTAAGAAAGGAGCTTGATGAGGTTGAGATGCATGAGGGCTTTTTGGTGGACTGTGTGCAGTTGAAGGTTCCAGGAGAGAGAGCGGTCCAGGGTGAGGCCGAGATATTGTAGGGTGAAGTTTGGGGAATGGAACAGTCACGCATTGTGAGCCACAGGTCATGGTGATGAAAGGGTCAGGTGGTACGACGAATATTGATTGCCTGGGATTTGGTGGGATTGATGGAGAGAAGCCACTGGTTACAACAAATGGAGAATTAGGGGAAGTGAGAGAAAGTGCTGGGAAAGTGCAAAGGAAAGGGTGGGGGTTAGGAACGTGGCGTCGTCAGCATACTGAAAGAGATGGATGGGCCGATCCCTTGAGCACCCCAATGGAGGGGTAGGACAAATGCGAGTTGTTGTTGAGAGTGACATAGGATGGGCAACGGAAGAGAAAGGAAGTGATGAAACGGATATAATTAATAGGAAAGCCATAGGTTTGGAGTTTGAAAAGGAGACTGGAATACCATACTCGATCGTAGGCCTCCTCAATGTCAAGGGACTTGAAGATGGTGGTGCGATGGGAGTTTAGCTGGACACAAAAGATGTGGATGAGGAGGTTTAGAAACCACACTGGAAGGGCCGCAGAATTTGGTGTTGACAGAGATTCTGGTGAATGTGGTGAGAAAAGAGTTTCCAAAATGTTGACGAACACTGAGGCGAAGCTGATAGGGCGACAAGAAGAGGCATCTGAAGGGGCTTGCCAGGTTTGGGAAACATAAGAATAAGAGAGGTATTCGACAGGTCGGGGAAGAAGCTGGTGTAGTGGATGGCATTGTATAGGGATGCAAGGGCAACATAGAAGTGGGAGATTCTGCAAAGGTGCCTGTATGTTAAGCGGTGATGGCTGGGGGCAGTATTGCATTTTGTGTATAGCGTAAGTTGTGTGTCAAGGGCAGTAATAGGTGTGTTCTGAAGGAGGGATGTGGTCAAAGTACTGGAAGCCAGGGGCGAGTGGGGTAGTGGAGGTATACTTGTGGACTTTGGAAAAGAGGGAGAACTCAAATCCGGGTTTGTCAGGAACGGAAAATACATCGGAATGGTGGATGGCGAAATGTTCAGCCTTACAGGCATATTTGGGAAAAATACGGTCGTTGTGGAGGAAAGGATAGGTGGGGACATAGCAAGTGTCAGTAAGGCGGTGGATGTCTTGCCACTACTTGGAGGAATTAATGGAGAGTAAAGCAGTAATTAAGATTGGTGCATGTCCAAGAGGCGTTGGAATGTATCCCAGTTACAGGTCCGCAGGGAGGAGTGGTAGAGGCGGTGGGACTCATGGAGCAGGAGGACAGCCTGAGAAGAGGGAGAGTGGGGCGATGGGGATGAATATCTTTCATATGAAAATGGGAGTCAGCAACAGTCTGGTGAAAGAAGGATGATGTGTGCTCTATATCTGTGTAGGAGGGTGGGGAGGGCGGATGGAGCGGCAGAGGGTGGCTAGCAACCGAGATATCTATGGAACGACGGCTGGAACGGGAGTAATAATGAACAAGTTTAGGAGGGGGTTTAGGATGGGGATTGCAGTCTCGACGGCTGAGGATGTTAATGGTAAGGAGTATGGGAGCATGGTCACTGCCAATAAGGTCAAAGGCCCACCTGTTGGCGCTCTAGGAGTGTTGCTTATGGGGTGTGTAATGTGGGGTAGGGGAATGGTGTCACCCTGAAGCGAGGCGACAAACTGATACCACTGCTGGGATGGGAGGCAAGGTGAGTGGGATCTTTTAGGAGACGCTGTAGCCAGACAGGATGGTGATGGAGATGGTCAGTCGCAACGTCGACTCAAGCAAGGGGGGCATCGATACGGTGTAGGGAGTGATGCTGATGACACAATGGGGTTGGAGGAAGGTTTCATTGAGGAGAAAGGCATCCTCGCAATGTTGGGAGAGTTTATGCATGGAACGCTACTTGTTAGCAGGAAGGGATCGGTCGTTGTCATAGAGGATGGTGTGAGATGGATGTACCATGGGGAGCTGTGGGGGGGGGGGGGTGTTTGGTCAATATGTTACGGGTGTATGCCATTCAAGGGTAACTTGCCATGAGAAGATTGTGTTGTTGTCACAGAAAGTGGCGATGGTTTCTAGTTGGAGCAGGCTGCAAGAGTAATCTCTTGGTGGGTACGGGACGCTGGAACAGGTGAATATTTTGAAGGACTGTGGTGACGAATGGGATGACGTCATCCACAGTGGAAAGGCCGCAAAGGAAGGTTTTGGGATGGATAGGGCACACGGGTATTGTCAGCTGGGGGGAGTGGAACGATCTTGGCATTTATAAGAACTGGCTGGGGGAGGGGGGGGGGAGAAATCACAGGTGTTGCAGGTGGGAAGAGAGGCGAGCTTGGGGCACTGTTAGAGGAAATGAGGGGATTTAAAAAATGTTCAAATGTTTGTAAATCTATCGGACCAAACTGTGTGGTCATCAATCCATAGCTTACAAACTATGGTAAACTAACCTAAGGACAAACACCCACACCCATGCCCCAGGGAGGACTCCAACCTCCACAGCGAGCAACCGCGTGCTCTGCAGCGAGAAGCTTTAGACCGCTCAGCTAATCCACCACGGAAAATGAGGGGATTTGCAATAAGGACCGGTGGGAGAGTTTTTACACTTTTTGGCCAGGTATACTAGACAAAGACCAGAGAGGTATGACTGGGGAGGGCAGCAGTGAACATATAGTAGTGCCCCCTCGGTGAGGAGGCGGTCAATTGATGATGCTGATTCTATAAAGATCAGCATCAGGTATGTGGGACCGCAGGCATTTTGGATATATGCGGGAGAACATAGCTCAAGGTCTGGGTGAGCACTGATTTGGCACAGTACATCTGTGATCACCGGGCTCAATTTGGTTTCCACAGTAGTGAAGGTAGGCGTGTAATGGGGAGGCTGAGGTTGGCGAGGAAAGGACGAGGAAGGGTGAGGGTTCAGGATGGTGTGCGGTCCAAAGTGGTCTGTGGACCCCAGGCATTGAAGGAGGTCAGTATTGAATGTGGGGAGATGGATTTTTAAGGATGGCGTCCTAATGCGGGGTTGGTTGGAAGAGGGAGGGTGAATGGCTAGTATTTCCGTATTTCATATGGTAGCGAATAATATCAAGGTATTTAGGGCCAGGGCGAGATTGGAGTGGGGGAGGAGGAAGAGGGGGATGAGGAGGAGGGAATGGGGGTGATGTCCATTGATTAGGCTGACGGTAGGTTTGTGGCGGATGCTGTGGTGGTGGGCACTTTCTTGAGGACAACGGGAGGGGGATCCGTACTGGGGCATTTTGTTTTGGCTGTGACCTGACAGGAGGAAGAAGGAGCTGGAAATGTTTATGGATGGGTTGTATAGGGATGTGATGGAGAGGGATACCAAGCTGTGGATGATGTGCTTCAAGGCTGGAAGAGACAGGTGAACCTGCCACCGTGCCACAGCAATGAGTCTCTTTGGCAGGTGAGAGTGGGGGATACTCATGGGGGGGCGTTGGGAAGGGATTGTGAGAGTAGCTTAGTGGGAGTAGTGGGTTGGGGTGGGAGGTAGGGGACTGAGTCAGAGCAAGTGGTAAATGTGGTGGGTGACACGACAACAGGTAAGGAGATAGTAGTTTGGGAGATGGAGGTGGCACACCATGTTATTGTGGTGGAATCTGTGGAGCTTTATAGGATTGTGGTATTGGCAATAGGGATATGAGACATGTTGAGGCAGGAAAGGAAAACACACAACACAGATAACGATGTCAAGGCCGTTGACAATGACCGACAGTGACGAAGACACATGACGATGACAATGATTATGATACGAAGATTTTGGACGACAACAACAAAAGCAGTGACTAAGCCGTATGTGGGAGGGCACCGTCCCATGGGTTATTATAGCGCCTGCCCAGGACGCAGCGACCAGGCAACTGGCAGGTGATGGGAGCGGTGAGGACATGCCCACCATGGTACCAGCCAGCAGCGGCGGCGAGGACCGACCGCAGGCATTGCAGCCGGGGACCGAAGACGGCAGTAGCAGCGGGGTGGCGGCGGCGGCGTCGATAGCTTGAAGTCTTCTTACGAGAACAGCAGGAGCAGGAGGGAATTAACGGGTACTAGGTAGTCAGCTGAAGTAACAGAGTTCGGTCCGGCAGTATCTGCAGCTGGGGGGTTGGACGTAATGGCAGTGAGGTGGAAGTTGGGGCAGAAATATTGTTACATTCCTACCAGGAAGTCAAACTGCACTGTCAGTTTGTCTTCCAAAGAATGGTCAAAAGGCAATGAAAACTCGTCTTTATCATTACAACCACCCATCAGCATTCGCAGAACTTGGACTTCAAACTTCCCATTCCTTTCGCGGTCAAAAGTAGCAGGCGAGGTACTGGCGGAAGTACAGTTGTGAGGCAGCATCGGGAGTCGTGTCGGGATAGCTCAGTCTGTAGAGCTCTTGCCCGCGAAAGGCAAAGGTACCAAGTTCGAGTCCCGGTTCTGGCACACAATTTTAATCTGCCAGGATGTTTCATCCCAGATGTTGCACACAACTCTCGATAATCGTCACACACACACACACACAGACGACAACATGAGAAAAATTGCAGCCCACTGAAATAATAAAAAGTCTGTCAACATGCAGCTAAGGAATGTACCACACTGACACCCAGCGGCCGTTCTTCCAACGGCATATGACGCCACACACGCTTGAGGGGTTAAATGTCTGACTGGCTACCACGTCATGCCAAGGTGTTTGCCCTACATATTTCACTGCCACGACCACGCTCCACCATCCAGCTGTTGCGACGTCTCCCACAGTCGGATAAACGTCCTCCCTGACGGCAGGGATGGCTAGGCCGTCCGTCGCCTTGCGGAGCCACTGTGCGCCGCGCCGTCGCGTCAGGCAGCGTCATTAGTAGGAGCGGCGGCGGCTAACAGGCCGTTTGGCGCGCTATCGATCCTCCCCAACCCTCCGTCCTCCAGCACCAGCCTGGAGTTCCGGCTCCAGCTCCAGCTGCCAGCTACCAGCTGCCGGCGTGTTTTTGCCGCCGCCGCTGGCAGCGACAGCGACGCCGCGTTATTAATGCCTGTGGCGTAGCGCCGGCCGTCAGCCTGATCACTCCCCGAGGGCGCGACGGTGGCTTACGGCGGCCGCGAGGCGACGCTCTGTCACATCCCGAGAAATCACTGCTATCCACAGTCACACCTACAAACCGGGATGTCACTCATCCTGTGTCAGATTCCAGATGTAATCACACAATTTGTCAACGGATAATCTATTTAAAAAAAAAGTACAGTCTCGATCTCAAGATATTTTTTTTATTATTATTTTAAAACCGGTTGTAGTCAGGTTGTGAGACGATCTTCAGGCCAACTGCATTATAATATTAAAAACGTAAGGAGTGATATACAAAAGATGGTATTATATTAACAACTGCAATAGTTCCCCCGAAGGGGAAAAACCTCGCGCATCGTAGCATAGTGCCTCGATGCGCTCGGCCGCGGTGCCTCCCTTCCCCCACTAGCATCCTCTATGAACTCATTCCTTTTCCTCACCTTTTAAAGTTCCATATCCTCTACACCACCCACTGGTCTCTCCTCTCCTGCTGAACCCCCCGGCCTACACTTTCACATTCTTCACATCCTCTCCCACGCTAACTTTCGCCACCTCCCTCTCCTGAATGAAATGCTGTAATGTTTGTATAGTCTATGGGACTTAACTACGCGGTCAACAGTCCCTAAACTTACAAACTACTTATAAACTATCTAATGCTAATGACGGCACAAATATCCATGCCCGAGGGGGGATTCGAACCCCCGACCGTAGTGGCCGTGCAGACTGGAGCGCCTCAGTCCCCTCGGCCACCGCGGCCGGCTCTCCTGGATGACGCCCTCTATCTCCATATTTACCCATCCTGTCAGACTTAATCTCTCCCTTAGCCATATATTACGTGCCCACCCTCCCCTGCCGGTCCCCTCCCATCCCTCAAACGTTGGATCTCCCCTCCCTAGGAGTTCTAATCTGTTCCTTTCCCACTCTCACACCCCTTCCCTTCTCGCTCCACCCCCCCCCCCCCCCCATGCTTTCCTCCTTTCCTGCAGGGTCTCAGTGCTTTTCAACAGCGCACCATGCTAAAGTGTTGTGTCAGTCTCAAGTTGTAAATGCGATTTTAAGACTAGAGTAACTGCCGTATAGGCAAAATATTGAGGTGTTGCCATGCTTTTTATCGTCTGTTCTCGTCAACACTGCACAGTCTGTGTTTTGTTAGCCATTGGGCAGTTTTAATAATGACTATGTATATTGTAATACCTTCGTTTAACTTAAATTCGCCAATATTATCTCCTGTTTTATTATTTGAATTCACATTAATTTCTCATGTTTTAATAGAAATTACAGACTGCCAAACACATATGTACACTGGGCTGAAGAGCAGCGTACGAGGCTTTTATCATTCTGCCCCAATGGACATTAAAATACAATAACGAATATAAAAAAAGCCTCCCTATACAACCTGATGCCTTTTCCACAACTACTCAAATTTCTGGAGCACTTTGGCAATCTCTACTTTTCCCTCATAATTGAATCCCATCACTCACTGGTTTCCCTCGTCCTATTGACTCCTGGGCTTCTGCCACACCATTGCCAAAGCATCCTCCCTCCATCTGTACACTCTTCAGCCTTCTTTCTGAAATGCTAAAATGCCATTTTTTCCTTTATTGTAATTTTAAAGCCCTTTCTGAGGGTAAATTCTCTCAGCTTCCTCTCTCCGCCCCAACATCTATTCTTCCTATCAACCTTAAACCTTCTCCATATGTGAGCGACACCTCTCTACCCCTTCCCTCCCTCCCTCGCTTGACTCTCCCTGTGCTTTTGCATCCCTTGGAGCCCTTACGCCCTCCCGCCGCACCCTCCTCTCTCGAGCTTTCCCTTTCACCCCCCCCCTCCCCGTGTCTCCCTTGCCTCCCCCATCCCGGCATGGTTTCAGTGCTTCTGTTTAAACAATGCAGTGTTGTGTCAGTGTAAAGTCGCTTGTATGATCTTGAAACTTCTGTAACCGCCAAATTCGCAGAACAGTATGTTTGCCAAGTATTTTATCAGTGTGTCCGTTCTCATCGCTGTGATCTGTCTACTACCAGTGTTCCTTTAGCCAGTGTAGCAGTATTATATCTGATTCTGTACATTTAACCGTCGCAATTTTATTCACGATTTATCACGTTTTCCATGTTTTAGCCACGGTGGAGTGGTCGAGAGGTCTAAGGCGCCTCGCTGCGGAGAGCGCGGTTGATCGCAGTCGGAATTTCGAGTCCTCCCTGGGGTGTGGGTGTTGTCCTTAGGTTAGTTTGCGTAGTTTAAGTAGTTTGTAAGCTACGGACTGATGACCACGCAGTTTGGTTCGATAGATTTACAGACATTCAAACATTCATGTTTTAATTTTACGTTTATTATCTCCTGTTGTATTTTAATATTCTCCTTATCAATGTTTGTACATATGGGTAAGAACCGGCGTGGCACAGCTACGAGCCAGCCCAGTTCGGGCTTTAAAATTACAATAAAGGAAAAAGTGGCATTTTAGCATTCCAGAAAGGAGGCTGAAACTGTGAATTTCTCCAATTTTTTTGTAAAAATGAAATGAAAGAAGTGATAGTAAAAACGATAGTCGAAGAAAAACTTTTTTTATGTGAGAAAAGAGAAAAAATTTTTTTTTTCTTTCAGGAAATCAAGATTTCCAAAGTGAAGCTGAGGAGGTGAGAATTCTTTAGCTATACATTTACTGATGTGAATAGCGTGTAAAAGATCGTTTAGAATTATTGTAGCAGAAAGTATGTGCCAGGTATTTATTTTTACAGCTCTATCAAAACTCTTTGAGACTATTAAATCCGTATGCTTTTAAGAGTTTACGCTGCTTTTTAGACTGTCACTTCTGGTACTTCATTGGTGCTCGTTTAGGCTGCCAGCTCGCAGTTCGCACCTCGCTACCTGCTGTTGGCACACGGCAGCTCGCGGCTCGCCGGCAGCCGTGGTGCGTCTACTCCGTTCCCTTGCTGCTGGCACACCGCTGCCCACTTTCAGCCGGCGGCAGTTAAACCTAGGCTTACCAGACATCCCGCATTTTACGGAATCGTCCCTTACTTATCCTAACGAGGCCTACGAGAAGGACAGGCCCCAGCGCAGTCGTCATGCCACGTAAGCAAGGTAGTTACGAGCTGGCGCGATGGCTAGCTCAGTGAGTGCCCGCTACGACGCAGTGGGCAGTGCCCCAGCGGCCGGCCAATTGCCTAGTGATCGTGCCGGCTCGAAACTACCTTGCTTATGTGGCATGACGACAACGCTGGGGCAGGCCTTTCTCATAGGCCTCGTTAGCCTGTGTTTACTGTATTCATATCTTGGTCTCCCTATGCGATTCTTAAACCACACACTTCCCTACAATGCTAAATTCACGATTCCTTGCTGTCAAAGAATATGTCCTACCATTCGATCCTTTCTTTTAGTCAAGGAATTCCTAAAATTCTTTTTCACCCCAATTCTGTCCCTACCTCCTCATTAGTCACGCAATCCTCTCACCTAATCTTCAGCATTCTTCCGTAACACTACACTTCAAAAGCCTCTATCCTCTTCCTGTCCACACGGTTTATTGTCCATATTTCACTCCCAAACAAGGCAACTCTCCACACACATGCCTTTAGAAAGGACTTCCTTACGCTTAAATTAATATATGATGTTAACAAATTTATCTTTTCCAAAAACCTTTTTCTTCCCATTGCCATTCTGCATTATAAATCCCCTGTACTGCGACCATTGTGTGTTAATTTACTGCCACAGTGACTCATTTACCGCCTTTATTGTCTCATTACGTAATCTTCAGCATCGCCTAATGTTCTCAGACTGCACGCCATTACCCTTGTTTTGCTCTTGTCAATGTTCATCTTATACGCACCTTAGGGACGTATACTGTCCTGGTTTTTACTCAATTCCCCATATAGCGTGAAATAACGTTTTGCGGCTTCGCAGCACAGTGGTAGTGTGTCAGACTATAAATCCAGAGGTGGTGGGTTCGATCCCTGCCAGGTTCTAGGATTTTTTTATCTGCTACTTAACACTTTTTTCACCTTTCGCAATGCTGCTGATGTGAAAAATATCCAGTAGCACTGTGGTTCGGAATCCATGTTAAACTGCAGGTCGCCCTATAACTGGTTGGGTAAGTCAGAAAGTCTGAGGAAGGCAATGACATACGACCTCCAAACTTGACCATTCCTAGTAAAGAGCTGTGGTGTTCAAACCAATCTACGGATTGATGACTGCTTTACCTTAAGGCAATGTAAAACAAGGTTTTCAAATTTCTTTGGCAGATATTACATACTGCCTTCACGTGAAATGTATAGTTTTTCCAAGTAAAAAATTCAGTCATTAATTACCCATTTTAAATCCTTAAAGCATTCAATTAGGATTAAGTGAAATATTTTCTATGGAAGTTTTTTCAGTACAACTTTAGGTCTTTAGTGGAGTTTGATGAAAATATTTTGTAAGAAAGACGCGAAGATCAAGTTTTTAAGGAAGTGAACCGTGTGAAAAATTTTAGTGAAGAGGAAATCGTGGTCATTGCAGACGGAACTCTCGCTCGGGTATTTGAATAGTGAGGATGGGGAAGGAAATCGGCCGTACCGTTTCAAAAGGATCATTCCGGCATTCACCTGGATTGATTTAGCAAAATCACGGAAAGGTGTATTTCAACAACAGTCCTCCCGAATGCGATTCCAATGTCTTTTGCCACTACCCCACCTTATTCGGTTTTTATACTCAAAAGTACCACTTTCTGCACACAACATATAGTACTAAAAGTGAAAGAAAAGAGCAAATACGAATATGAGACTCATCAAATTCGACAAGTTCGATTTTCGGGGAAGGAGGGAGAGAGAAAGAAAAATGTTCAAATGTTTGTTAAGCTTATGGGACTTAACTACGGGGTCATCAGTCCCTAAACTTACAAACTACTTATGAACTACCTTATACTAAAGACGGCACAAATATCCATGCCCGAGGGGGGATTCGAACCCCCGACCGTAGTGGCCGTGCAGACCGTGACTGGAGCGCCTCAGTCCCCTCGGCCACCGCGGCCGGCAGAGAAAGAAACAACTGCTTTTTTTTTTTCTTACTATACTGCATGTGTGCATTAATTCTTATGGTTGTATCAGCGTTAATGAGTGACAACAAGATCGTTGTATGGTATTCGCTTTAAAGGTTTAAAATCATGAAGATGACGCCGCAGGACAAGGCAACATTTGGATTCACACTTTTCGGTTTGGAAATCTGGTCACTCTAAACGCGAACCTCTGCAAATCAATTGAAGGGTGTGAAGCATAACATCTTCCATGCTTAGGCGGACGACAGCGAAAGTGTTCGTTCGCTGCAAACATGCAGTTATTTTAAAATGAGAATAAAAGAGGAAGTATGCTGTTTATCCCAAGAATTCAAAATATCCAAAGGTCTACGAATACCTGAAGAAATATCCAGAGCGCTACTTCAGGCAGTTGCGAATGCCACAACAGTCGTACTAACAGAAATGGCTAAGGGGATGAAAATTGGGAACATCAATGTCAACGCAGTTTCCGTGGATGAGCCACTGTTGCTCGCGCTGAGGACATACAGTTGATGTTGGTTGTGAGTCGCATATCATCAGAATCAATGCTGTAACCGACGATTTCTTCAATTTCATCAGTGGATTCCACCACATCCAAACTTCCACTAGGTTCAAAGTTATTTTTAGATAACATTCGATACGTGTTTTTTTTTTTTTTTTTTTTTTTTTTTTTTTTTTTTTTTTTTTTTTTTTTTTAAAGTAAGTACCGTTTTGAAATAAAAAAAAAAAGACGTGCTAAGATATCTCAATAATTTTATTCTAACATGAAAGCCTGTATCTTAATCTACTTTTCTATATTTTTCCGCCAATGTTGAGGCACTTGTGATAACGCTGTACCAGTTTTGAATACCCTTCTCATAGAAGTCTGCCGCCTGACTTCTTAACCACTGCATTACAACTGTTTGGACTTCGTCATCGTCTTGCTCCGTCGCTGTGACATAAAAAACACTACGATAAACATTAGTAAAGTCATTCCGCAAGGAGGAAATCGTAAAGCGTATCTTTTCTCTCACCTTATTGTCCACTTCCCGCACCAAACTTTCATTAACGACCGAAGAACGCCCATTCCGTCGTTCATCATGCACATTTGTGTGGCCACCTTTAAATGCTCTCACCCACTTTCTTAACATTCCATCACTCATAATGTTTTCTCCGTAAACTGCACAGATCTCACTAAGAAATGTTATAACAGGCCGTACTTCATAGTCGGCGGGACTCACGATTATCGGGGGCATCTTAAACACTCGGTACACAACGTAAACAAGGAAGAATCAGACTGTACTGGCGCCAGTGCGTAGACAACAAATGCAGTTACCCAGTGCGCATAAAATTATTGAGATATCATGTCTTCACCTTGCATAATTCTCCTTGCTGCAAGCTTGAACAGCATTAAATAACCTGTCACATATGCGATCAATGGCTATTTGTAGACAACCAACTCACTAAACTTACCACAATGGCTCAAAGAAACTTCTGGTTAGTAATTCTTATAAAAGCAGCTTTTTCGTCCCTTTCTTTTTAGAAACAAATCACAAAAAGCTGAGGTCGTTGACCACAGGAAAACGCACTAGGGCACTACTCAGCCAGTGGCACAGAAAAATATGCGAGGCACAGCACACATCAAACAGCCAGTCAGATTTAGAAAAGTCACAACACGCAGATCAGGGGCACACTAGACTGTCAGAAAGGTACACTCGTGGCGCCTCACCATGCAGCAGTGACTGCCAGAAACGGTGAAACTTCAGAAGGACGGATGCGCGGGCCCCACCAGAAACGGTCCACGGCCACACACTGGCATGGCTCGGCCAACCTACCTCATAGCGGCCGCCCACTCAGCTAGCGATCACGTCTGGTCAGGCCCACCTTGATCACGTGACATGATGTTCACGCTGCAGCCTGTCTTTCTCATTGACCTCGTCCCAAAGAGAACACATAAGACGAGAGAGGATGATCGCTGAACGCTATGGTTCAGACACACTTATTCACTACTACTCATTCATAGTGAAGGCTTATCCTTGATTTTCAAATCTACTTCCACATCTACATAGATACTCTGCAAATCACATTTAAGTTTCTGGCAGAGGGTTCATAACCTTTCTCTGCTGTTCCACTCTCTAATAGCGCGCGGGAAGAAAGAACACCTAAATCGTTCCGTTTGCAATCTGATTTCTCTTATTTTATTGGGATGGTCAATGGTCATGTCTCCCTATGTTGCAAGCTAGCAAAATATTTTCTAATGTATGGCGTCATTACCCTCGAACCCAAAGGTAATGGCGCCCCTGCGTATACTTTCACATTATATATTTTTAACAATAAACTGAAAAAATTATAATAAAGTAGTATTAGCTGGCAAAGCTGTAGTATTATTCTCCACGAAAATGTCGCGCCTTTAATGAGGTAAAAAAAATGGTTTCCCTCAAGGTGTCCTGGTGTCAACCATAAGTTATTTTCCTGGAGGCTTTGGATTTTTTACGATTGTTGACAAATGATGACTCGAGCCAGATGTGGTAGAGCAGAAGGTATTTCTAATTTACTAATCCCTACAGCGATTACTTTTGGTCTGAATATTGGATTTTTTTCCTTTATGTAATGTTCGAATAATTTGCGGGAATATAGTTGGTCAACGTCTTCCAAGACAGCCAGTATTTCGGCATTTTCAAGGTACACGAAAACAGACTGCTCTTCATCTCTACAATCAGTTTAAATTTTTCAGATTCATAAGGAAAAAAAAAAAAAAAAAAAAAAAAAAAAACAAAAAAAAAAAAAACAAAAAAGACGTAAGTTTCATTTTCTTGATTACACACCGCCAATGTTGCTGCTGCCGCCGTCATACCTGAATGAACAAACCACCTGATGATGCAAATTTAATTTGCGAAACTGGTCGTGAGTTCTTAGTAAAGAATTTTTAACAGTCGCAGCGGTGTGTTATCAAGAAAATGAATCAATTTGACTATGAAGAAAATATTGTGTTCAATCGTAAGTTTGTTTTATGGGGGCGGGGGGGAGGGGAGTCTGCGTCACAGCTTTGGCACGTGTCAACTGCGCAAGGGCACCTCAATATAGCTCTGGCTCTGAAACCCCCCCCCCCTCCGAGGAAAAATTTATCTACACCCCCGGTTCACGCACAGTGCCGTTGGCTCCAAGGCGACCGAACGACTCTTGTTAATAGGGCTGTTTCGTTTTGTGTTACAGAACGGGATCCTTTCAACGTCGCACAAGAACAATTCTGCTTTTTTATTCAGCCACTGCGCCTCAAAAGTGGACCAATGTTAACATTCTCACGACTGTAAAAAAAGACGACAAAAGGGCGGAAGGCGAAGTACAAATGTTTGTGAGGAGCAGAAAAGAAGGCCCGTGTTCCCCAGGAGGGCAAATACAGAGCGGCTGCCGGCTGCCAGTAGCTCGCAGACAAATTTTCGCCGGCCGAACAAACTGAGCTGGGCTGGGCCGAGGCCGCCCCGGAAGATTTCCTCGCCGGCGCCGCGCGCTTCGCTCCACTCCTCTCCCAGTTCCTCCTTAGCCCCCTACCCCCCTCTCTCTCGGTCTCTCTCCACCTCCCGATTTCTTCTCTCTATGCAAATTCCTCCCCGGATAATGCCCCGCTGCCGGCAGTGCAGCAGTAATTCGCGCTAAAGGTTCCCCTCTTGCGCTCGGTGGCTGCGCTGCCCCCCACCCCTCCAGCCGGGAGCTCGTCCTTCGTCCTCGCTGGAGGAGCGGCAAGTCCTCAGCACGGAGGACACGCCGCACCGCGCAGTGCTATGACTGCCGACCTCACTCCCCGCCCTACCACCGGCAATATGCCGTCGCCCGCTAAATACGCCCCCGCCCCCGGCAGGTATTCGCCGTGGACCGCTCCTTAGGCCGACTTTTCTCCTATTTATTCCTTCTGAAAGGGCAGCTGACATCCGCGGCCTTTTGTACGGCGATCTAGCGCGGGCCTATTACTCGCATTCAGAAATGAGAGCGGAATAAATTTGCGACAAAGAGTGCGTGTTCCTCACGCGCCTACGGTAATGGTCTTCCTCGGGTGTAGCGAAAGAAACAGGGATCTCCGGGAACCTAAAGCAGCGGGTGCGTCAAGAGAATCTCTCGGGTCTTTCGTCCTGCCGGGTATTCATCTTTAGACTCCTTACGTTTTGAAAAACTTTAGAGAGTAGTTAGTGAGAATGTTATAACCTGTTTCCAAGGAAAGTCTTCACTACCAACTCTCCAGTTTTTGTGGAAGACGCCACCTCAGTCATTCCAGAACTGAATCTGAATATTAAAGTTTTAAGTGTAAGAATGAAAACATTTCGGATTGTACTGTTCAATTTATTCTGTATTTTCCTTTACACTATGCTGTGTAGCACTAAAACTTGGTATGTTCGTATTATTTCCTGTTCTTCAAATGATATTCTGTACTTACGGTCTTTATGAGAATGTTTACTTATTTTTCAATTAGTATTATTAGTTATTCTCTATTTCCTCACATTTACGGCTTCAAAAACCAAAATAAATGCAGGAATAAAATTACGTTTCGTAATGTATAATGGATCCAAAACAAAATATTGTTCAGTATGCTACAAATCGAATTACTGCTACGAATATTTCTCTAATATAGCAAACGTAAGTAATTCAGAATCAGCACCAGTCTTGCGCTGCCAGATAAGTGCAGTTATTTATATTTTCTTTTCACAGGATGCATACACTTTAGAGATGATAGCCTTTCCTTCACAAACTATGATGTTATCGGCACTTCCACACTGCGCTCTATCCATTCCACCCACGATTGGTATCATAACAATCAAAAGTTCATCATGTTACATGTTCTCTCTCTCTGACAAGCTAGTGAAGACTGCACCCTATCTTTGGATATCATCGGATTGGATCAAATGCTTGTATTTACTTCATATGAATCTTAAAGTATATAATGGTGGATAGGAGACCATTTACTTTTTCTTAAATGTGAGTTGGTAACCTCAAATTGGAGGAAAGGCCCATCAAATGTTGTTACTTATTACGGAATGGTCATTCATCCATATGGACACACGTACTGATTTGAAACATTTCCAATTTATGATCTCATTACAAAAATTGCAGTATCATTCTGCCTCGGGAATCAGATCCTACTGCTCCTGCTACCCTCACTACCTATTATTATCAGGTATACAGGAATAATGGGAATTCTAACATGATCAGTAACTTATAGTACTGGCATGTGGAATAGTGTATTGCATTTTCATAGCATTTTGATGTATTATCTTTATTTCCGGAACTATATTCTTCTCCCACACACATCTGTCATCGATTATCATCTCCTTCCACTTGCATTCCTCCACGTGATGCCTACAAGTAATACACATCTTAAAGTCTTCCACGTTGGGCAGAATTGTCTCATCAATTGGACACATTACACACGGTCCTCAAATTACCTATCTGTTATACATATCGATTGAAGAGTAGGAGTAAGGTTGCATGCCTGTATGGTCATAGCAGCTCTGAAGTGTTGACACTTGTCACTTTCCTTTGGACGCTACCATCTCCTGTTCTGGCTACATACTGAAACCTAAAACTGCCTGTTGGTAGCACCTCTCACCAGTATTACGCTTACTGTGACACCACTGGCACCATGTAGAAGATATGGTAATTTGCCATTAACATCATGATATGGAGTCACAAACGTATCGAATTTACTATGCAGGCAGTAGTTAAACAAACCCCATACACCTCCAAATGTTCAAATGTTTGTTACGCTTAAGGTACTTAACTGCGGGCTCATCAGTCCCTAAACTTACAAACTACTTATGAACTACCTTATACTAAATACGACAAAAACATCCATGCCCGAGGGGGGATTATAACCCCCGACGGCGACTGACCTCGTGCATCGGAGCATAGCACATGAATGCGCTTAGCCACTCCGCCACAGCCATACGCCTCCATTACAGATCGCCCCCATTCTCTATCAGTACCTGGTATTGCACCTGATAACATATTTCCAGTTTGCCTAATATTATCGCAAAAAGGCCCTGTGATGTATGTAGGCGAACTTTCATTCTTCTTGCTAAGGAGAGTAGCATTTCCGGTGTTATTTATGTTGCCAATGTCGATAAAGGTTCGTTAGCATCATTGTAATTGTGGGCCTGGCTAATTCAGTCATTTTTGGACATGCAAATAGCGTTACAGATTTATATTATCCGTGTGTGACACGTACCACATCGTTCTGCATTTAGAAGGCCACTGTCATATTGACTGTGTTGCAATCGTCCACTTCAAAATTAAATTAATACTAACTAGAGTATCGAACAAATATGCTCTTCGTATTGTAGTCCTATTATTTACGTCAAATACCGCTCTTCTCACCACAGAGCTTATAGGTTGGTTAAGCATAATCATTCGCGCTTCCACATATCATCTAGGAGTTAAATCTTTTAGCCAGGAGATATATATATATATATATATATATATATATATATATATATATATATATATATATATATATATATATATATAATCCACGTGGCAATTATTTCATGTAGTTGCAAGCCCTTACACTCTAGGTTTCGCTATTTTTATGGAAAACACGATATTAGCGTAATTTTGATGCTGTGTCATTGGGCATAGATGGACCATCAGACTACTTACTTTCAGGATATTAGACGTTACTTTAGCGTCTACCTTGATTTCACATAGAAGGCGATGTTTCCTTAAACGTACTTCCATTTGCTAAGAAAGGTAGTTAATGTCATGTAGGGATTTTAACTGGGCATTGTACAAGTTGTCGAATTGCTTTATTTGTGACGCTATATTAGGCAATACTCAGCTCTACATTGCTAGGCATAATTTAGTCAGTTCTAACATCTGGTGGTGATATACATTAGATGTTGCAATATTTAACAAATAATTTTAGGTTTACTTCGTGGTATATCGTTTATACCAATGTGTTTGGTATTGTATTACATCTCTTGCTCTAAGGTAGTTTCTTTCCTGTCAGATGTTTGTCTGCTACGTCTTTTCAATGAATGCTGAAGCCAGTGTTGGCATCAGTAGTCTCAATGTTATTAAGATTGCCAGATGATGTTCTTCATATTAAGCCATGGCTGACATCTGTGGAAAGGTATGAGTAAGCTACGACGGAACTCCATTTTCATGGCAACGATTTATTTTAGCATTACTTTGCTGCATTTCAGCCGTTATTCAGTGAGGAATGGCAGCACTTTGTACTCTATATGGGCGTTACGATAATTTTAATGATCTGTGCCATTAATTTCATACTAGTGCTGTCCTCTCTTGAAGACGAAATTAGGCTTTCAGGTTACGTTTCCAATGCAAGCCACATTTTGTAGAAACTTCAGCCGTTATTTACCTTGGAAATATCATGAGGCATAATTTGCGTGACACACATCTGAAGTTATGTCGTTATAGAGAAAAATATTCGATTTACTTTTCTTTTGTTAAATTTCTCAAGAAATGTAAACTTGCAGAGATGCCTGCAACGTGCATTTACTCGAAAATACGGGCACTGCTGTTAATTGTGAAAGATTGGATTTGCATTTGCATTTGATGATTGTCGGTATGTGTTATAGGCCTTCTTCCGTAAATGTTTTGATGTAAGTTTTCTCTTTCTCTAATAAATTCTTCCAGACCTGTACCCAAATTGTCCTGAGGCACGATGAATTAATTTTTTTTTCCACACAGGATCCACTCCCGCAGCGAAGCCCATTGTACATAAATTGATGATATTCAGCGAACGGGCAGCTAATGTGGAGCTATCGGGGAGCCACTGTGTGAAATCACTAATCGCCGCATTGACAACAGAGCTGCGATTGTGTGTGTGTGTGTCTGTGTGCGAGGGTATTCGTGTGGGGCCCACGATGAGTGAATAGCCCTGCTTTGATGGTCCTGCGTAGTAAACAAATGCACTTCCATAGTCAAGCGTACCAGAAATGATGGTGTTTTCAATCCCATTGTAAAAAAAAGGAAAATTAAAAAAAAAAAAAAGGGAAAGCGGGACCGACCGCATAAAAATGTACGCTGACGCGCAGTATCTCTCTTTGGCTCTTTTTTTTTCCACTATCTGTCCACGCAGTGTACAAGCCTTTTTTTGTGAGCGACCGCTAATTAGCTTTACCGTGTCCAACACCCGCCATCTCTGGCGCCTATCTTCCCCCGCTAAACAGACATACGCTCGAATTTATAGTTGTGGGGCGCTAACTATACGTAATTAATTACTGGCGTGCCGACGCGCGCAGTCGCGCGCAGTCGCGACCGCACAGCGGGCGTCGCGCCGTTAATTTTTTCTATTTATTCGGCCACCGCGCCGCTCTGGAGTGGCGCAGTGCGGTCGCCGGCCGCGATGGCGCTGCGGTCGACACCTGTCTCGCCCCGTCCCGCTTCACCAAACACTTCTAGGGATGCAAACGATACATCGATGTTTCGAAACATCGATGTTTCGTCCAAAAACATCGATTTTAACATCGTTATTTTGAACAGCGATATGTCGCCGATGCAGCGACGACAGAAGTCCAAAACTATCGACATCGTTCAACAATTGATTGTCAACTCATTATCACTTTATTAGTTGCTCAGCCAGCGTCAGCTCAAGCACGGTGCTTCTGCTGTCGTCGCTCGTCGCTGTTTTCATACTTTTGAAATAGTAGGTAAGTGAAAAATGAAGCAATCTGATGTTTGTCCAGCACGGGCTGCTGGCATTGCTGAAATTTCACCCTCCAACATCAGTGGAATCGAATCTTTGACGGTGTTATCCAGTCAGACAGATATCGTACTGTCAAAGCATCAGTTAAACCATCAAACAAAAGTCGACGAAAAATCCGAGATAAAAAGCCAACAAGCCAAGTCTAACATAGATTTTCATTTCAGCAAGGTACATGATTTGATAAACGTCATTGATGAATATTCATTTTAAAAATACATTATTAAATAATAACTGAAAGATGTACAATGTTTAATTTTCTCCACGTCGACAGCTAAGAAAAATGCAATACGTCAACAAAACACAAGTTATTTCGCATGTAATGAACAAATCGATGTAAATCCCAAGTAAAAACAGCGCATTAGATATCGAAACCTTATTCCCAACTTCTTTTTCATTCTAATCTGCCATTTCACTGTGTATTCGTAGCCTAGTGGAAGAACATAAATAAGGCAGATACTTTCTAGCCACACAGCTTCATTTCAGTGCGTTTTTTCCTAATATTTCTTAAACGTATGGAAACACCGGAAAAACACTGATGTATCGTTTTTCAGAGCGATGTTTTTTTTAACATCGATATTTTTCCGCAGGAACATCGATGTTTTTATCAACGATGTTGCATCCCTAGACACATCCCTCACCTGGATGCCCGGCTCTCGTCGCTAAGGACCAACGAGCTGAAATTTCATAGAGTGGCGACACGTCCGCCATGTTTGAAGCAAATTGAACTGGCGTCCTCCACGTTATGTGAGGTACCGGCTGACGACTGGTATGCCACACCCTCTAGAGAATTTTACCTATCTACACAGTTCCGCGTTTTAGATAAAGATTGACTGCTGAGTAGGGGAGACCACACTGGCCACTCGGGGATCAGTGGCAACGAACATGCCGACAGATTAGCCGGGATGGGGGCAGAGACTCCATTTATTGGACCGGAACCTGTCCTGACAATCACCAAGGCAATGATCAAATTGGAGCTACGTTACTGGCTCAGAAGACAGCACGTAGAATATTGGACCAAAGTCTATCAACAAAAACATGGCAAGGTAATGATGCCAAAACCAAGTTTTAAAAGAAGCTCTGCAATCCTGGGCCTGAACAGGAGAGAGATTACACTCATGGTTGGATTGTTGACAGGCCATGGGAAATTCAAAAACACCTATATACAATGGGAATAACACAAGAGGATCCTAAATGTAGGATCTGTGATGAGGGTGATGAAACTGCATCACATCTAATCTTCGAATGCATTGCATTGGAGAGTAAAGGCACAGAATATTTGGGACAACCAGACCCGAAGAAATTGTGTCTAATAAAGAACTGCTAAAGGGACTCCTTGCACTGTTCAAGGGCATTGGTTGGCGATACCGCACAATAAACTCAGTTTCCGTGCGGGTAATGGCGGGTTGGACCAACACTGTTTTGGCTTCCCTGAGAAAATCAATCAATCAGGGAAGACCAGGGCACGTTGGCCATAGGGGCAGGATGGCCCAGTCGAATTAGTTCAAACAGTATACGCTAGATCGTCTTAGAAATCAATCAGGAAGTAGATACCACTGTCCTACTCCAATATTGCAGGCGTCGAAGTTTTTGTGCGTGTTTCAGTAACATTCTACTCGTTGGATAATGTGTGCTATTTAATTTTTTCTTGCTTTAGACGCAATGGGGTCAGTTGCCATGTCGCCTGGATTTTCGCTCACCCATCCTATTATAAAACCTTGCAAATCACAGAACGCCACGTCTTCTGCCTCACATACCGTATCCGGCTCCCCTCTTCCATGCGGATCCTGTATGACCTCATCACCTTTCTCCATCTCCTTCCAATACCTCGAACACATCTGGATCCTTTACGCCAACCACAATATAGACTTCTGTAACCCCCTGGTATACCCCATCCTCTTCCATATTGGGCCACTGTCATGACTACACCGCTTCATCCATCCCTCCACGTCCATGCTCTCCACATCCTTTCCCAGGGTAACTTCCGCCACCTCCCCCTCCCAGATGACGCCCACCATTCCGAAATATACCCGTCCTACCAACCCTGATCCCATCCCATGATTGAAGCGCCCCCTCCCCCACCTATTCCCACCCCCGCTTCCTGCCCTGGAGTCCCCACACCCCCTCTCTCCCCTCTCCCCAACCCCCTTCCTTGCACTTCCTACTGCCCCCTCCCTATCCTTCACGGCCCTGTGCCATCAGTATTAACAGTGTTTCGTCCAGTATTGTGTATAATGTGTGTCAGTGTGTGTTTTTTATCTTCGTCCACTCTTCAAGACAAATATCACGTTCGCTACGTTTTTAACAGTGTCTCCGGGTACTCTTCATCTTGTCTATGTTTTGATGTCATGTTTTTCAACGTCACCGTGGCTCATTATTTTAACTGACTACATATGTTTTATTCATCTCTCACAACTGTAATTTCTCCAACTTTTGTCGTCTGTTTTAGTTCCCCATGTTGATGTATTTTACAATCTCTCGGCCGAAAAGCAGCACTCAATGCTGCTGCTAGCCTAAAGTCATGCAAGTTGTTCAGTTTAAAAATAACAATAAAGAAAAAATGGGGTGGGTGGTATAATAAAAGGTGGTACTTAAACGATTATTTCAGTATGACATACTGACGTAATTGCTTCAGTGAGTTTTCTAAAGAACAGAATTTATTGTAAAGATGGCGATGGGGCAGGTTGGCCCAGAGAGGACGGGGCACGATGGCCAGCCGAAACAATCTGTCACGTCCTATAGGAGCAGTACTTCTTTAAACTACACGAAAAATTTGTTACTTTTAATGATAACGTTTATAATTCTTCGAGTATATTAAATTATTAACATAATTGTCTAAGTTAAACATATTTTGATACGTTTCATGGGTCAAAAGATCGTCATATTCACGAGATGTAAAGCGTTGTGTAAATACCAACTCGTAACTGTTACTTTAATCTTAAACAGTGATCTGAGAAGTTAGAATCTCGTTCATTTCCTTGTTTTCGTAACATGACTTACGGCTCTGGTTTAAACCTTTGTTTTATTCGTAGTGTCATAAAATGATCCGAAATTATAAAAAAATGAGAAGGGAATGAATTCTGGAGGTAGGATTCCAAGAGCAGTTACAGAAGTAGAAGAAAAGGAAAGATCTGCGAGGACTGTTAGCGAAGACTTTGGTTCCAAGAAAATGGTACTGAAGGTACTGTGCTAAGTACACACTGACCTCATATCAGTCTCCACAGGTAATCTAAACTCAGGAAGCAGAAATTGAATTACAGTCCTTTCCACTTGACCCAAGAAATGGAAAGAAATACTGAAGAAAAATTAAATCACAGGCTATAAAAATCCTTTTTCAAAAAGGAAAGATGGTGATAATGATGACGATGAGAAAGAGTCACAGCGCCTTTTTGAAACAGTCAACTGGAGAACAAGGAATTCTGTTCAGTAACTGTAAGTGTTGAGCTCATCAGAGAAGCAGGAAAAATGAAATCAGTGGACCATTTTATGAGTGTTGAAACTGTGCTGATCATTTCGAGCTGGATATTGATTAAATTTGTCTAGTTTGTATTTAGATACCATAAATCGTAATAGGTTTAACTTGTCCTGTTCTCATAGTCCTTAGTGTTAAGCATTTAACTCATTATATCAACTTGATATTATGCCCATTAAAGTGTTTCGTGATAACTCTAAGTTTTATATTGACTTCTTAGTTATACTTACCAAAGACTACATGGCTCAACGTTAAGGCGGCCAACGTTTTCAATACTCAACGCGGTAAATTTCGAGGATGTGAAGGACGACTAAGATCAGTGACTCATTGTGCCAGTTATTTCGAAACCAGGAAAGAAATTTAGACGACCAAAGCAGGCGACCTCATTTACTTTTAAAGTAACATATCTGAGTGTCATTTTATTCTTAACTTTCAGTCTGTATTTACAGTTCATAAATATTATCTCATGCTCCTATTTTGAATTTTAGAGTCTCACAATTTTGACAAATTCTTTCTCCGTTATGTTTTATCGATCATCTTCGTTGTCTGCACTAATTTTATTTGTTCCAGTTTTTAGATCATCTTGCTGCACTCATTTTGGTATGTAGGCTACTTCGTCCAAAGAATTATGTTTTGCAGTAAACTCCAATTAAAATTTCATAGCCGGCCGCAGTGGCCGAGGGGACTGAGGCGCTCCAATCACGGTCTGCACGGCCACTACTGTCGGGGGTTCGAATCCCCCCTCGGGCGTGGATATTTGTGCCGTCCTTAGGATTAGCTAGTACATAAGTAGTTTCTAAGTTTAGGGACTGATGACCCCGTAGTTAAGTCCCATAAGCTATACAAACATTTGAACATTCTTTGAAAATTTCATAAGAACTACTTTTTAAAACAATTTGAACTACTCTGTTATAGAAGTTCTTTCGATGAAGTGCTGTGTTTAAATGTACCTTACCACATGCAATGCACACTCATTTCGTTGTTGCATTTTCAGAATTTCACCATCTTTTTATTCCTGGAGGAAGTAAGATGAAAGCTGATATTGTATTTGCATGTCAGATTTTAAAGAACTTTATACAGCCTGTGGTAATATTACATCATATTTGCCACCTTGAGCACGAAAAATGTTCCATTACACTTACTTAAATGTACTTAAGAAGGCACGGAAAATATGTCAAAGCAGATTTTTTAATAAGTAATCCTATCACCAAATGCAGTACCAGCGCAAAACAAAAACAACATCCACTACTATCAAATTGTCATTTTGAAATAGATTATATGTATCGTATTTTCTTGTTTTGTATTTAATGTAAGAAAATTGTCATATATTTGTAGATGATTCATTATGAATTTGACTTGAAAGCAATATGACATAGCGTGCCGTACTCAAATAGTTTCGGCGTGTGTTCTTAGACCAACAATATCAAAATTGTGGGAATGCCGGACGCTTTTGATGTTTACGGGACATTTTAGTAACAATCCCAATGTGGGACAACGAGTCCCAATGCGGGACTGGGGACGGTTGGCCGCCTTAGTCAACATGCCCCAGCCTGTGGGCCAACTTACCCCGAGGTAGGACCAGACTGGCCCACTTGACGTACGTTCAGTAATTAATTGTTTCCCTCACTTTAACTGATATTTTCAAGCTTAATAACTGTCACCCAGATTCAGTAAAGACCTATCTAATATTTAACAATAATTTCATAATGACATAAAAGTTTTCTGGGTGTTGTACCGTGTCATGATGTAACGTTGACCGAAACGTCGGTTATTAAAGTAATAGTCTTCTTACATCATGAAGTGATACAACACCCAGAAAACTTTTATGTCATCTGACTCTGGCCGCCGCAGCCTACGCAATTATAAATAATTTCATAAATTTCAATATCTAAAAGAAATTAATATTAACAAAAATAAAAAAAATAAATGGCCAACGTGCCCCAGTCACCCCTACAAACGTGCAAATTGATGAGCCAGATTATGTATTTCCTCAAGATGCGATAATGAAACCTCAGGAACCTGTCAGTGAAACACTTCCAGTTCGAAATATAACAGTTGGCTTAGGTTTGACCCAACAACGAAACTGCTGTTTTGAAAATATTTGTGTGAATTATAATGCAAGTTTATAGTTTAAAAGTGCTCTAAACTTATACAGTGAACAGTAATTGTTATGATGAACAGTCATGATCAAGGATTTCTATATGTTTTTAATGTGTTGTAACAACTCCTTTCATAATGTATAGCACATATTTATCTGGTGCTTATTACACATATTATGCCCACATACTCGTAAAATTGCTGTTAAAGGGTTTGGTTGTGAAGTTTGGTTGGTGAAATTTGAGTACAAGGAGGTAAGTGACTACAAAATATTGCAGTTAAAATGCACAAGGATCAGCTGCCACAAAAGCACTCCACGCCGAAATGAGTCGTTATTAATAATTGTCGTTGTTTTCTTGGTAGAACAAGTAAAGTTTGGTGGACAAGTTTTTAATACAAAGACGAAAGTGACAACAGAATACTGCAATCAAACTAGCGCCTGCGTCTTCTGCCAGAAAAGTGTTCTACACCGAAATAACGCATCGTTAATAACTTACGTTGTTGCCAGTCTGATATACGTAAATATGTTTTCCAAAGAACAGACATTTAACAAATGAAAAAATTCCTGCCGTTATTGTTGCTTACACGCTTTGCAGGATTATATGTTAACCATGCTCGATGAAGTATTGTCAACAACAAATGAAAATATTTTTGAAGAAGGTGTTTATTTTATTTTATTATTCAACAGATGAAATGCTCTTTCATCGACCACAGCAGCAACTTAACAAGAAACACAGACTCTAGGCAGAAAACTGAACCTTTTTATTGTGTTTACTTCAAAGAAACTGCAAGATGGGTCACCCGAAGTTTCACTTTTGTGGAAGCTATGTGCTATTAGCTACCAATTTTGTTTGTTTATAGGCAGACAGAGATCAAACAAGCAAAACACCTGGTGTTCTTGCTCGAAATGTTCGTCATTTGAGCACTTCTATTTGTGTATTTAAATGATGAACAAACTTTAGGCATATGGCAGAAGCAAAAATTGTACAGAAAATATTCACTAAATACAATATACACTGAATAAAGCACTTCACATTCAACAACAACATACGACGGACAGACTCCTATCAAATGTACTGACCACCGCCAATATGGCGGCCAACTCGTAACTCGTGTGCTAGCAACTCTATGAAATTAAAGCTCGTCGACTAGGACAGATCGCTGCGTTAGGATGATATATTTTCTTCTTACGTTGTACACTTTTAGTAGCTAAAAATGAATGAGCTAGTAGTGAGGTGAACTACTAAGACGATCCCGAGTGCACAAGAAAGTTCTGTACTGCTCAACGACGACACTAACAAGGAGAGGGTGTGACGCGAAGGACACCGATTTCGATCAAATTTTGCACGGACGCTCAGTATTGCATATAAAGAAACATGTGCTTCGGATTTTTTGGTGAACACTCAGTAATTACTTTTTTTTAAGTAGGTGTCAAATGAAATATAAAAGAAAAACCCCGGGAATTGATAACTTGACTTCAGATTTAGTTAAATGTAGTTGGAATGCCGCAAAATGGTAAAAAAAAATCGTAATTTATTTTAATAAGCTTATAAAGTAATTTGAAGCTTTTTGCTTAAAATTTGTCAAGAAATTCTAATAGAAAGTATTTTTATTTCATTTTGCCAAATTATATGTGCGTCCAGGAAGATTACCCAACTTGCGATGTTTGTACATTTAAATCTTCACATTTTCGAAAATATTAGATTTAGAAGGCCGCGGATTTCGCTATTCAGTTGTAGACTCTCTGACCTATCCGTTCGTATTCATGCTTGTACTCGGACCTAGAATCAAAACCAGTAGTTTAACAAGCTCATACGGACTCCTGTACCTAATAATGTATTTATTGGCATAAAAGCTTTGATATGAGGTGTCACGGATTCTGTTATTTCATTCATTGATGGTCATATGGGTAGACGAAACGTCATGGAAGCCTTGACATTGTTCCTCGTACCAACACCCTCGGAGGTCTTCGGCTTTTGGACAACATGCCAGTTACGATGGCTTAGTATGCAGGTATATATAAGCAAGGGCAGCAAGGTGAAGAAAGCTTTTAGGCGAAGAAGAAGAACTAGAAGATGACAATGATTACTCTGCTGGACCCTTTTAGTAATAGAATAAAAGGCGTTTGTGAATTTCCAGTATAAATTACCTTAATCGCATTTTCTGGCATTTATCTCACAAACCTCTAAACCAATAACATAAAAATTTTCAGAAATGTTATAAAACAGATAAAAGAGGCAACTGAACTAGAATTAAGGTGAAATCTGGCTTATTCTCTGAAGCAGGAAAATTTACATTAATTTTTTCCAATAAAAACGGCTTAACGGTGAAAAAATTCATAAATATTATACCAACTAAAAGAAAACATTGATGCTAGTTCAGTGAGCTAAAAATATATGCTGAATATAGCTGCCAAAATTTCAGAGTTTTATATGTAACAGTTCCAGAAAAAAAAGTACATAAAGTTAGCAAATTTAACATTGGCGAGATACGGCATTCCAACTCCCTTAAAGTAACCTTATATGACATGAGAGAAGCATTTCTTACATTGGTATGTGAAATAGTTGAAACAGGAATTTTACCTGCAGATTTCAACAAATGTATCATCGCCCAAAAAGTCATCAGCCAATAAACGTGAACATTGTCATACACTATCATTTCACATGCTTCAAAAATACTGACAACAATAACATTGAATAGAATTAAATGAAAAATAGAAGTTTTGCTTACTGATGATCAGTTTGGATTTAGAAAAGGCGAGGAATTGGCGAAGCAATTTTAGCACCGAGGCCAGTTTTGGAAAAAGACTAAGGTAAGGTTAATTCTGTTTAATATTCTGAAAGAATCACAGGTGAAGTAGAAAGAAGGAAGACCAATTTGAAAATTATATTGAGATGAAGCGGCTGTAATTAGGTGTTGAGAGTATGTACAGAAAGCTAGAACTGAAAAGGGAGTAAGACAAGAATGCTCACTTTCATCTATTTTATTCAATGTATATATTCACAAAGCAGTGAATAAAGTCAGAGAAAATATGCAGAATAGGAAAGGAGGTATGGTGATAAAAGGAGAAAGGATTGCTATGCTTCGATTTGCAGACGATATTGCAGTGGTAGCGGACAATGAAGATGAGTTAACGTCTATGCTTAGTGAAATGAAATCAACGCTTAGCCAGTATAGAATGAAGATCAACCGAAGCAAAACTAAAAATTTAACTGTAAACAAGTACGGACCCATGCAATTGTTATGTTCGATGGTGCATCCATTGAGAGAGTGAATCAATTTACATACCTGGATAACAAGATCACTTCAGATGCTAACTCTAAACGAGACATTCAAAGTAAAATATGTCGAGCAAAAATTGCCTTCAGTAAGAAACGTAAACGTCTCACATCCAACGACATGAACATCCTTTTGAGGAAGAAGTTTTTGAATACTTTTCTGTGCAGTGTAATGTTGTATAGTAGTGAATGTTGGACCAATGGAAATCCTGAATATCGAAAGACAGACGCGTCCGAGATGTGGTGTTACCGTAGAATGTTGAAAATGAGCTGGGTTGATGAAGTAACAACCAAACAAATTTTTCAAACAAATGGTGAGGGGTTGTGTCTGAGAAGAACTCCGTGAAAAAGGCGCAAAGGCTCATGTCCTGAGGCACAAAGGATTTGCTAAAAATCATCTTGGAGGGATTGGTGGACGGAGTGAACTGTAGAGGAAGACCCAGGTTGCAGTACATGAGACAACTGATGTACGATATGAACTGTAATAGCTACAGGGACATTGAACAAATGGCAAGTAGCAGAACACTATGGACAAATGCTACAAAAAAAACTACGGGTTGATAACCACAAATGAAAAAGGTGTCAAACTTGATGGTGAAAAATCGCGTTTTCAATGCTATACATGAAAAGATTATCTGAAAATGAGCATTTTTTACTAGTACATATGGGGTCCAAAGTGAAAGAGGCTCGAGTAATTGTGTTTTCAAGCTGTGACTTTGGTACTGGTAATCATTATTGACTTTGCGGGCACTATCGCTGGTCGAGAGGTCCAGGGATATGACTGTAAAACCGTGGTAACAAGTTTGGGCTTTAATCATAGCAATATTTTATTACATTTTATTCTGGAGGTATTGGATAACATTGACTCATATGTAATCTCATTTCTTGTCTTGGAGTGAAGTAGAGCATCGAGAAGTGTCATTAGTATAAATTACATGTATTACCACTTTACTGCTATTACTGATAAGCAGTTCAAAAGGCACAATAATAAGAAATATGTTAAATAAAAAACTTCATCATATCATTACATAATAACAATTACTGGACGTCTATCGCTCAGCGTTCTTACAGCGAGCAGAGTAAAACTTATATAAAAAAATCAAATCATAAATTTGTCTCACAGCATTCACAACACACGAACGACATATTGCACATTCACATGTTGTCGTTCGTGGAAAAAGTATCTGAATTATATGGCTTGAAAGTAGCCTGTTATTAAAATTAGGAAGATCTCAGGCAGTTGAGATCTGCAAATGAAAGTTAAAAAGCTCACTGCTGCTCTAAATTACTTTATGAGTGGCCACAGTACATGCACAATGGAAATTTATTTAACTGCTCACTCCTTAAGGGAGCAGTCAACGCTTTAACAAGCACAAAACCAATATTAAAAAATAAACGAATAGATAATTAAACATAGGATGGGGGCCATGAAATCATAAAGCAGAGGTTTGATACTTCAAAATAATAATTTATTCAGTAAAATAACGAGCAAATAAATGTAGGGAGACCAAATTAAACACTAACCTTGTACAAAAGTGAATTAAAAACATATAATTACTGCCCATATTAAAATTGTTTCTGCCCTTTATGAATATGGAGGTAACGTGGGAGGAAATTTTCAAATACACAATGGGTGGCTGAAAGCACATTCATTCATTCACAGACACACACATAAAGCTTGGCAGTATATTAAAATCCTGGAACACATGAAAGTAGCGGCGAAACGAAGCGTTGGCGGCGTCTTGACGAGATGGTGGGTGTCTTGATCAAACATTTAATTAAACTGTGCACTAATCAAACTCATGTTTGGGGAGGCAGCGGCTCACTGTTCTTAACTACCATGTGGTGTGTGACCATGCAGATTTGATAACAAACAGAAATTAATTTACAATAAGTGAGTAAAGCACACACAAGAATTAGTATAGAAGAAAGCCAATATTAACAAAAGCATGGCTAAAGGCCAAAGTAACGACCGTTACGAAAACACAAAGTGCAATCGGTCATACAAGATAGGAAAGACGGAATTAAACGAGAAAGAGTAATTCACAGATACAGACGCGACGTGGAAACATTATTAAGAACAGCAAGGAAATTCAAACACACTAAATTTACACAAAGGCTGGAGGTCACACACGTGTATTCTAACTTGAGCAAAACTGGACACACAATCATCTCTGGGATGACAATGCAAAAAATAAATTTCCACAGAATTTACTCGAGTTCTTTAAATTAAGAAACACTTCGCCTCGCATAGCGAAAGACTATCACTGAAAAATCAAGACTGCTTGATCACAAATAAAGTAAAGTCTCAACAGCATGCCTTTCCCTCAGCATGATTCGGCGGAGTACTTACTTCCACAGTCGTCAGAGCCAGAATGAAGAGTCAAGACTAAAGCTCCAAGGCCTCGGAAAAATCTTCCCCCGCAATACGCCGAATGTAGAGCGCGCTAAAAGTGACTCAGAGTGCATTCAGAGACTACCTGGCCAAGACAATTCCCTCTTCAACCGCTTCCAGAAAGGTCTCCTGTCACCTCTTTCGTCCAAGATTAGGTTGGTACGACACTAAAGAACACGACCATCTCGCCATCTTGCCAATCAAGCTTGTCTCTAGCCACCCAGCAGACGTTAGCGCAGAGAAAAATCGATGCCATGCGTTCTTAACTACAGCAAAACGAGGCCTACAGTGCGAGGCGCCGACTGTAAGCCATTGCGCGGCAGTCAGTCAATGTCAAGAGCACACATTCACATTCAAATAAACACACAAGTTCAATCACACGGGTGGAAACATATATAAATGTGGGGCAAACATACGTAAAGATGGGGCATTGATCATTCATAAAAATAATAAAATAATTAACACACAGACAGATAGCATTAATGTTGCATAAACACTTCAGCTTAGTGCATCAATCATGATGGAAAACGACTACACATTCGGTGGACGTGTTTCAGGCTGAAGATAGGTCTATCAGGTATTAATTTCGATGCGTGCCATAATGCATATCTGGGATGACAGGCGCGGACAACTGATGATGGACCAAGGCATGAACCTTAATAGCATCTGCTCTGTCATGAATTTCTCTGCTCTCGTGTGATGTCGCATGATTTTGAATTCTTGCGATAAAATTATTAATCTGACGAAACAATTATGCGTCACAAGGCTGACAAACAAATGCGCATTTCAATTGGAATCACTTTAACAGTGCAGGTAGGTTGAGTATCGTCATCGACAAGAGTGCATCATGTCGATTTGGCCACTGCATGAATCCAGTATTAAGCAAAATTTATTTTGCTGCACCTGAGGTTTCACAACAGGATCCAGATATAAAAGACTCAGTTCTGAGGTAAGCTTTCCAGATTTTGAGCACCTGAGGAAAACATTTCCAAAATCTCTCAGTCTAACACTAAAAAATAAGCTGTAAAAATAATACATTTAATTGAATTTTAATAAAAACCTAACGTTCGATTTCAAACTAAAACAAGAAAAAGTTACAGTTTTAAACATGGCCTTATATGCAGCAACTGGATGTAAAATAATTTTGACAAATTGCAGCCCAACAAGTTGTTTTAAAATAATTACATAAAATAGTCAGCTGCCGCCTTGATCTTCTGGCACATCGCCAGTAACATATTGATTTTCCACTATGTTAAAATTTTTATTTGTTCAGTGTCCTAGCCAATAACTAGCATATTGTTTTTTAATTCTTTATAGAACATGAGTATTCACCACTGCTGTAAAAGTCTCATGTGGTAATTTTACATTTCTGATGATGACCTCCATAGTATGGTCGAAACATAAAATTTTTTGTAATTAATTTAAAGCAACTTCTGGGGCTGCAATTTGTCAATTTATTACAAAGAAAAGTTATTATAAATATAAGAGTATTATCAAATACATAAAATATCTAACAAAATTGCCATGAAGAAGGTTCTGAACTGCATCCAAGGAACGACAGTCCAGATCGTGGACAGCTCAGCCGGCTACGAACCTCGAAAAATAACTTATATATTAGTAAAAATGTTCATCTTCAGACGATTGTTGACTACATACCATTTAAAACAAGATTTTCCATCGTAAACTTTGACCTTTATTTTTTCAAAAACTGTTGTCTAGGCAAAATCGAAAACACAGGTCTCTTTATACTCAATTAGCTGTAACCCGGCGTTGCCCGGGTACTTATTTATCCTACTGTCTCGTTGTCCACATTCCATTCCCCCCTCTCTCTGCATCCACTTCTTCCTTTCCCATCTCTCTCTTCGTTTCCACCATTCCCTTTATCGGTAACGTTTTCTGCAAGGTAGCCTCCTTCATGTTCCATACAAACATTTATGTACCCAGTGATGTTCCTCTTGGTGTAAAAGTCATATGTGCAAAAATTCAAAAAGATTGGAGAAAAATTGTGCATTTTGTAAAATTTTGTAAGTACCCTGCAACATGCACCGAACGAAATTTTATACAGATAGTGACAATCCTCTTGGTTTTAAGGTAGATTGTGCAAAATTTCATCAATATCGGAACAAAACTACAGATTTCTATGCTATAGAAACGCAGCGTCACATAGAAAAACGCACTTTGTTGTTCTCAAATATTTCAGTTTTATTTCGTATAACCCTTGTTCTGAGACTAAAGAAAACAACAACAAAAAATGATCTGTGAAATCGGTCAAGCCGTTCTCAAGTTATGGCGCGACCAAGCTATTTAGGAATCCATTTTTATGTAGTAAAGTACCCTCCCCCATGCACCGTATGAAACTTCCTCTTGTTTTGAAGGTCAAACGTGCGAAATTTCGTGAAGATCGGAATGAAACTGAAGATTTCGTTAGTCTGTAGGAGAACTATGCTCCGCCATGCATCCATCACAAAATACTTTCTTAGTTGACGTTTTCTACCTATAAACCACATTCCTGGCAAATTTCAGTTTCATAGGTGAAGTAGTTTTCGAAATTTCGTGTTTAGTCAGTGAGTGAGTGAGTGTAATGCTAACATTATTTGATACAAGGTCATGCCTGATACGACAGTTTTACGGCATCTACAGTGGAACTGTTGTGAGCGGTAGACTACTTTTCATCATTTTGGAGGGGGGTCAGTTACAAAACGCTTCCTAAGCAAACTTTGTAGTAGGTCACTAACTACTCCCATTTTACAATAATTGACACATTAATCTTGGTATTCTCAAGCGGTGGCCTCTCATTATTTATAATGTCATATCTCCTGAGCAATCTGTCGTGCTCTTTTGTTTTTGTGTCAGGAACCATCGTGGATGTACGGTGAATAGTTCATTGCAATCGGATTAGTGGTTTATGAACGCACAGAGGACATACAGACAAACATTCATTTTTATGTATATAGATATAGAACGCTCATGCATAATTATATCGGTGATCCACGTGTCAGAAACCCTCCTATTGAGAATGTACACCTTGGACTTCGACCACTTGGAACTGCAGAAACCTTGCTTAGAATAACACTCGATTGTAAAACATATAACAATATAACACAAGTAAGTGTGGTACCCTTACAAAACATTTTATCCAACCATCACTGACAATTTGTTAGACGCCAGCTTCATTATATTTTTAATCAACCGTAGCACAAACCCTCTGCTTATAATAATGAAGTAACGTTATAAATACCTGCTCGGCGGTCGAGGTTATATAACGTTGTCAATGGATGAATACCGGGAGGTGAGCAGACAAATCGCAAGGGAGATATATTTAGCCAATCAAATTCTGTTCGATAGTCAGTATTTTGTACTGAGAGTCCAGACAATTCGTTTGAATAATTTTGATCGTATTGTCAGTTCCATGATGAGATATACAAACTGTACCCTTTTTAACATGTATTAACTGTTTTTACGTAAATTGTAGTATGTACGTTTTTGTCGAAACAAGTTTGAAATACGCCCACTGAATGTGTGGTTGTGTTCCATTTTGATTTATTCTGTAAACTTGTTTCTGACCCATTAATGTTATCAATCTGTGTTTTAATCAGTGCCCCTTGTTTATGTATGTTTGCCCCATATTTATAAATATTTCCTCACGTGTGACTGAACTTGTGTGTTCTTGTGAATGTGAACGTGTGCTCTTAATATTGACTGACTGCCGCGCAATGGCTTATAGTCGCCGCCTCCCGCTTTAGGCCTCGTTTTGCTGTATTGGAGAACACATGGCTTCATTCGTCTGCGCTGGCTGGCCAGAGACAAGCTTACGTGGCACGGTGGCGAGGTGGCCGTGTTCTTAGTGTCGTACCAACCTAATGTTAGACGAAAGAGGTGACAGGAGACCTCTCTGGGAGCGGTTAAAGAGGTAATTGTCTTGGCCAGGTAGCAATGGTTGGTAAACACTAACCTCCAAAGGTACTCTGCGTCGCTTTTAGCGCACTCTACATCCGGTGTATGGCGGGGGGAGGTTCTTCTGAGGCCTTACAGCTTCAGCCTTCGCTCTTCACTCTAGTTCAGACGACTGAGAAAGTAAGTAATCCGTTAAATCATGCTGAGGGAAAGGGATGCTGTTAGGATTTTGATTTATTTGTGATCAGGCAGTCGGATTTTCAGTGATACTTCTTTTCAGTAATTATTTTGCTATAAGAGGTGTAGTGTTACTTAATTTACAGAACTCGACTAAATTCAGTGTAGAATTATTATTTTCATTTTCATTCTAGCGATGATTATGTGTCCGGTTTTTCTCAAGTTAGTATACATGTGTGTGGTCTTCAGCCTTTGTGTAAACCTAGTTCGTTTGAATTTCATTTGTGTTTTTAACTAACGCTTTCACGTCTTTCCTGTACCGTCGAGTATGCTAAATATATCTTAGACTTTCTGATTTGATTCCGTATTTCCTGTCTTCTATGACCAATTGCACCAAGTTCTTTCATAACGGTCGTTACTTCAGCCATGATTTTATTACTACTCGCATTCTTCCATACAAATTCTCACGTATGCTCTATTTGCTTATTCTGAATTACTTTCCTTTGTAAATTCTATGTAATTCACTGTGGTTGCATACCACTTGGTACTTAGCCGCTGCCGGCTGCAGTGGCCAAAGGGACTGAGGCACTTCAGTCACAGTCTGCACGGCCACTACGGTCGGGGGCTCGAATCCCCCCTCGGGCATGGATATTTGTGCTGTCCTTAGTGTTAGCTAGTTCATAAGTAGTTTGTAAGTTTAGGGACTGATGACTCTGTAGTTAAGTCCCATAAGCTGTACAAACATTTGAACATTTTGAACTTAGCCGCTGCCTCCCCACACATGAGTTTGGTTAGTGCACAGTATCGTTAAAGTTGTGATCAAGACACCCGCCATCTCGTCAAGTCACCACTGACTCTTCTTCTCGCTGCTGTTTCAAGTGTCCCAGTTTTTGTAATGTACCATTAAGCATTATCTGCGTGTCTGTGAAAGAATGAGTGTGCTTTCAACTATCCATTGTGTGTTTGCATATTTATTTGCTTGTTAATTTACTCAATTGATTATGATTTTAAAGTATCAAACCTCTGCTTTATAATTTCGAACTCACTGTCCCATGTTTAATTATCATCCATTTATTTTTTTAAATTGATTTTGTGTTTGTTAGAACGATGGCTGCTCTCTTAAGAAGAGACCAGTTAGAATAAGTTCCGTTGCGCATGTACTGTGGCCACTCATAAAGTAATTTAGAGCTGCAGTGAGCATTTTAACTTATATTTGCGCGTCTCAACTGCCTGAGATCTTATTTTAGTAACAGGCTACTTTCAAGTTGAACTTTTAAAATATCTTTACCATAACAGTGTAGTGAAAAAACTTCAGCGGAAGGCAATATTTATATTAAGTGTCACTGTGGTAAAAACTGAATATTTCTGTAAATGGTCATTAAGAAGTAAGGCGAGAATCTTACTTTAGAAATTCTATTTAATTAAAATTCCGTGAAATATTTCTGTGACGGTACGAATGCTAATTAAAGCCTCTCCCGCAATTCTAAAAGCATTTCTTCGAAAAATGTTATTAAATAGAATAACGTTAATTTTCAGAAAGATGGCGGTCCTTTGTTCCCGCTATATTACGTCACTGGCTTGGCCTAATAATATATACAACTTACCGCATGCAGTCTGTGAATGTACCAAATGACGTTCTGAATATCAATAATCCATGCAATGCAACAGAAACATCAGAAATACATACTTTACTACGTTACTGTCAGAATCTGTCTATCTATAGAATCAGCCAATCGGTTACTTTCTCAGGTTATACATATTTTTTATTCGGTAATGATCGCCTATTTCAAAACACTATATAACTGTTCTTCAACAATATTATGTTTATTGAACTCTGTGCCAAATATGAAGGCAAAAGTTTTATTTTGATGGATAAAGTGACTTTTATGTAAGTGACGTTAAACCATAAACTCAAGTGTAAGTTGATTGGACATTTGGAGCAGTTCTGTTCCTCAGACTAACAAGCAAAAGACAATAATTTGCAAAAAGGGCAGTCACAAGATTGGTCCACAGGTGGCCCGTTGACCATGTCATCCCCCCTCTCCTACGCCAACGCACGACACCACTGTGCCGCCTGATGGGGAACGTTGGTATAAGTTGAGGCAAACATGGATGTAACTTTTAGTCCTATTTTGATGACGTGGAAACTATTCCGGAGGAAATCGTCCATACAGTTTTGACTTACAGGTAATATAGTATCGCTTTCTAACGGAAATGACACGGCAAAACGATAATTGAAACTGCAGATGGACAAGGGCACTTGCAATTGATACAGCAAGTGGTCTTGAAAAGTCTGAAAAAGAGATCGACGTTGGAAGTATCTTCTTTATGTATGAAGCGGAGTGTCCGTATGTTTGTGGGTACGTATTTAATACAAATCTACAGTTTTGTTTCAATCTTTATGAAATTTTGCACACGTAAACGTCAATCTATGAAGATGGTCGCCGTAAGTCTAAGAATTATGTACGGCAGATAGTTCACGAGATATGACGTCATAAACAGTAAGATGGGCGAAAAACTGTTGCATTTAGCAATAATGCTGCTAATTTTCTCCTAAACGTCTGGACCGATTTCAACCAAATTTGGTACACACATTCCTTACCGTAAGGTAACAATTTCCGACGGGTTAAGACTCACATAGGACACTTGGTTCAGAAGATATGACGTCATAAACAATAGGATTCGCAAAAATCTGCCACGTAATGCTGCGAGATTTTATAAATACGCTATAAGAGTGTGACAGTACTTAGCGAATTGCAACAAACTTTAAACATAATTTCAAACTATTAAACGTTTTCTCGCTGACAACCATAGCAAAATGCTGTAAGCTAAAAAGATTCTCGCTTACTACTTTTCCGCTGTTTATGGAGTAAAACTACAGCATTCGATAATATGTTGGAACTTACAATTTGTACAGTAGTAATAGTTGCCGTAGGAAATTTTACAGACAATATACAAACATATTGTTGAATGTTCCTACTAAATTGTATCACAGTACGACATGTAGTTCATGACATGTGAGCACATAAACAGTAATGTTCCGCTGTTCATGGACTAAAACTACGGCATTCGGCATGACGTTGCAATTTATAACGTATACACTACAAATTATAGCCGCAGGAAATTTTAGAGACAGTATACATGCATACAGTTAAGTGTACCTTCTAAAATGTATCACAGTACGACACGTAGTTCAAGAGATATGAGCACATAAACGGTAACGTTCATGGATAACCGCCCCATCACGCACCAAGTTTTAATGTATCACTTCTTTAGTACTCATTGTATTCCCAAGAGATTTTACAGACATACAGCACTTATACAAGTGAATACATACCTGAAAAGTTTCAGGAATAAATAAATAAATGCCCGTGCAACGCCGGGTGTTCAGCTAGTTATATATAAAACAGAGTGTCCTTATGTTTGTGTGTATGTACTGCATACAAATCTGCAGTTTTGTTCCAATCTCTTTTCAAATTTTTTACACGTAACCTCCGGTCTATGAGGACGGTCGCCGTAAGTGTAAGAGGTACGTACAACATATAGTTCACGAGATAAGACGTCATAAACAAAATGTTGCGTGGAGAACTGCTGCAGTAAACGAAAATGTGGCTCATTTCCTCTTGAACCACTGAACCGATTTCAACCAAATTTGGAACACATATTCCTTACGTGAGATAAAAATAGATGTAGGAGTGTAAGAATTATGTACGACATGTAGTTCACGAGATATGACGTCATAAACAATGAGATGCGCGAAAAACTGCTGCATTTAGCAAAAATGCCGCTCATTTTCTCCTAAACCTCTGGACCGATTTCAACCAAATTTGGTACACACATTGCTTACCGTGAGGTAACAATTGTCGAAGGGTTAAGACTCACATACGACACATCGTTCAGGAGATATACCGTCATAAACAATAAGATTTGCAAGAAACTGCCACATAATGTGACGAAATTTTATAAATTCACTATATAAGAATGACAATACTTAGCGACTTGCAACAAATATTAAACATAGTTTCAAACCTTTATTTAACTTTTTCACGCTGGAAACCGCATCAAAATAATGAAAGGATAAATAGTTTCTCGCTTTCTACTTTTCCGCTCTCCATGGACTAAAAGTATGGCATTCGGTATGACGTTACAATTTTAATTTGTACACTGCGAATTGTAGCAGCAGGAAATTATATAGACAGTATAGACACATATAGCTTAATGTACCTTCGAAATTGTGTGGCAGTACGAGACGTAGTTCACGAGATATGAGCACATAAACAGTAACGTTCATAGAAAACCGCCCTTACACGCACCAGGTTTCAATCTATTACTTCTTCACTACTAATTATTGTATTCTTAACAAATTTTACAGACATACAGCACTTATAAATATGAAAAATTATACAATTGTACAACATACAAATATAACTCAATAAATATGAGATTGTGCGAATTTTGTATGCCGTTTGCATTTTGATTGCTGTCTTTCTTTGTTTGGATAGTGTACGGTTAATTTTGAACATTAGAAGACAGCTTTATTTATTTTATATGTTCTCCTATACATATAACATGGTTTAGAATGAAGGCATGAACAGGTAGAGAAGGGATAGGAAAAGTATTAACTCAAGACAGGAATAAATAAATAAATACCCTGGTAACGCTGAGTTTTTAGTGAGTATGGTATGCAATTCCTTTATTTATTCTAAAACTGAAACGAATTTTACAAAATTTTCAGTTTCTTTAATTCCAGGGTTCTTAGGGAAATGGATGCTGTGAGAAAAATATCGCATCCTAACCCGGAAAAAGCAGAGACGTCTCGCACTGAATAGAGTCCTGCCTGACCGAAATAACGAACTCGAGATCCGTGACGAGTCAAGCAGTCTGCGTTCAGCGCTTATTTTCAAAATGTTCGAATGTTTGTAATTCTATGGGACCAAACTATGTTGGTCATTAGTCCCTAGTCATTCAATTATTTAAACTAAGTTAAACTAAGCACAACACACACATCCATGCCCAAGGGAGGATTATAACCTCCGATGCGGGAGGCCGTGCGATGCGTAACGTGGCGCTCCAGACCACAGGGCTACTCCCGCGTGGCGCGTATTTTCCATGGACGACTAGAGCCAGCTCAGGCTTCTCGTTGTTAGTGTAGCGTGCCACAATAGCAAGAAGTAAGATGTAAATATGTAGCCTACACATTTAAGTCTGTAAAAATCGACGTCCTTAATACATTCCTCTTGTCTTTGAACGGAAGCCTCCCATGTACTGGAGATTTATTACGCATAAACTGCTCTAAATCTTTAGTCTTCATTTGGCACAAAATATTGTTCTTTTAAATATCAGCCACAACTTGCTCAGGTATACCGGTAGTAGTAAAAATGGTAAAGCATTATTTTCAGCACAGCACTTGACTTATATGGTGGATATATGCTAATAACTTCTCTCTTTTTAAAAGACATCCAACGGATTGAATTCGAGATCTGGTTGTCTTAAGTGAGATAATTTTAATTACTTCCAAATAAAACATTGCTATGTTGTTCTGGGCGTCGTTCCATTATATCAATAGTACTGACATAAATGAAATCCAGCAAATTCTTAGAGTTGCGTCACAAATACGTGCGAGTTATACAGGTACATAATATAAATGTTTAGGTAATCATTTTTTAGTTAGTTCGTATGGTCTGGTAACAGACCAGAAGTATTTCATGGACCTCGAACAAACTCCTCATGGTTTCGTCATGACATTGGTGTTACTTCTCCCTTTCTCTCTCTTTCTCTTTTATTACTACAGGACCTTCCAGTGCAGTGTCATCGCCACCAACAAAGAGATTCGTATCGCCTAATGAAAGAATAACAAATCCTCCACAGCAGATGAAATAGATCTGCACCCCGGAGATGATAATGGTATCATGCAGTTCTGGGGCAGGCAACAGTAACGATCTTTGCGGACTAGCTGCAGTTGCAGGACAACTTTATATATGCCGACAACAAAAGTGCCTATAGTAGACGGTGTTTCAGTAAAGCAAACCGCACCGTTGACAAATTAGCGCAGCCAGATTAATACTGAGTGCGTCAGTGACCTGCTGCTGATTCATAGTAAATGTTCACTCTCTTGTTGCAAACAAGCTGAAAGAAGCACTACTCCTATAATATACAATGCTAACAGAAGACCCGGCGTCGCACCGATACTTATTTTTTCAGCTGTAAGTTAGCCAACCTCTCCTTCCCTTTCCTCTGTCTACCTTCACCCGTTCTCTCTCTCTCTCTCTCTCTCTCTCTCTCTCTCTCTCTCTCTCTCTCTCTCTCTCTCTCCCTCTCTCTGTCTCTTACCGAGTGAAATGGCATAATGATAACACACTGGACTGGCCTTCGGGAGGACGGTAGTTAAAATTCACCTCCGTATATCCAGATTTAAGTGTTCCGTGATATCACTAAATCCCTACAGGCCAATGCCGGGATCGTTCCTTTGAATGGGCACGGCTGATTTCCTCCCTAATCCTTACCCGAAACTCAGAGTGTCAGCTATATCTCTAATGACTACACTTGAAATCCCAGATTCTTACCTCTCTCTCTCCCTCTCTCTCTCTCTCTCTCTCCCTCCCTCCCTGTTCGTCTCGTCATTCCCCTCACTCTGCTCATCTCCTCCGCCAACTCCCCTTCATCTATCCTGCACAATCACCGCATCGTCTCCTTGTTGAACTCCTCCACTTGCTTAGTCGATTGCCTCCTCCAGCTGTAAAACCTTGGTCACCTTTATTACTTTCTTGATTAGTAAAGTGGAGCCGCAATTCAGTGCAGGGTACCCTCCGCCTTGCACCGTATGGAATCATAGGTTGGTAGTAATATTCCTCTTGGTTTGAACCTCAAATGTAGAACATATAATCCAGATGAGAACAAAACCGTAGATTTGATAAAGTGCCCTGTACCACGCACTATACTAGATTTTACTTAGACAGTGACTTTCCTATTGTTTTGAAGATGAAAAGTGCAAAGTTTCATCGCAATCAGATGAGCGGTATGGCAGTGAATAAATTATGAACAAATACGATGCCTCTCCGCGTTTATGATCTCATATCTCCTAAACATTGGTAGTATGAAATAATTTTTAGGCATATTCCTTGGCGAAAATGGATACTGTTTGGTAAATATATTGCAAATACATTTGGTATCAAATAAGTAATAAATTTAAGCCTCATTTATAATACGACAGTTTCTCACGCATCTCAGTGTTTGTGTAGTACAGTCATATAATTCTGTAAAAAGCTTTCGCGAAAGAGCAATCAATATGATGAATAGGATTACATACAGTCTCCATAGAGAGCACTACAGCTTCATACATCTTTGCCATTGATATCAAATACAGTATGTGTTCATATATTACTGGTGTAAAGACCAAGTGTCCACGCTTTCCAAATTTGGGTGTACAGACCGCGAAAGGTAAAGTAGCACAAACCCAAAAAAAAAAAAAAAAAAAAAAATAAAAATTAAATAAAAATAAATATCACCACCTAAAAAGTTAATGAAAATACAGCAATCAGCTGAAGTTGTGTCGGTCGGTTCATATGGTCGGTTCATATTGTGATTGCAGCGTTCACTCAACAAGCCTGTTAACCGCTGACTTCTCCCCTGGCTATTCACTCTTACGAAAGACTTACCTATCGTTATGAAATGTTTGCAAGCTGACGGATATACCCTCTCGATTCTCTCCTCTTCTGCCACAGTCAACAGACGCTGACTGTAGGCTTTGAACTCACCGAAGCAGGAACTGCTGGCGTTGCGTTTACGACACAACGAATGACCTGCTTCCAGGTAGCTTTGCTGGGGATTGCTTGCGCAATCTAATATTCTAACGAGTTTGTCTTTTACTAGGGGAGACCGGGGCACATTGTAAATATGTTTTTATTTTTCTTAATACTAATTTATTGTACATAACTAAATTTATGAAATTATTGTTAAATTTTAGAGGGGTCTTTCCTGTATTTGAATGGCAGTTATTAAGCTTGAAAATAACAGTTAAAGAATTAGAAAAAATTGATTATTGGACATATGTCAAGTGGGCCAATCTGTCCCTACCTCGGGGTAAGATGGCACAGAGGCTGGGGCACGTTAACCCATGCAGTCGTTCGGTAAGTTGGACTAGTAGAACTTCAGGAAATTAAATTAAATCGAATAGTTATGAAAGGACATACATTAATGTACATAACATCAAGTTGAATATTGAGTTAGATGCTTAAGATTGAGGACTATGACAACGGCACAGTTTAAACTTACTAGGATTTATAGTTTCTTAGTACAAACCAGTCAACTTTAAGTGCTGTCGAGCTAAAAAACATCAGAACAGTCTTAAAATAAAATAGTCCACAGATTTCTTTTTTTGCGCATGTGTGATGAGCCCAACGCTTGCAGTTTGTGCACTGAATTCCTTGTTCTCCAGGTTATTTGGAAAAGGGACAGTGACTCTTCCTCATCACCATCTTGCCTTGGCTTTATTGCATTTTATGCCTCCTGAAGTTGATTTACTTCATTTCATTCTATTCCTCCTCGCACTTCCTGTTTGAAAAGGGCTTTTCTAGTCTGTGATTTAATTTTTCTTAAGCATTTCTTACCAGTGGAATGGGTTGAAATCTAGTTTCTGTTTTCTGAGTTTCAGTTACCTGTGCAGATTGACGTGAGGCTTGCCAGTACCTAGCACAATACCTCCAGTCAAAATTTTCCTGGAATCCCAAAATCTTTGCTAACAGTCCTCACAGGTCTTTCCTTTCCCTTCACTTCAAAAACTTCTAATGTTTAAACTAGAGCCGTAATTCATGTCTTCAAAACAAGGAAATTAACGAGCTTCTGACTTCTGAGATCACTATTTGAGATTAAAGTTAAGTTTACTGGCTGGTTTGCGATTTTTCAACGCTTTTTATCTCTTGAATATGACGATCCTTTGACCTCTGAAACGTATCAAATTATGTTTAACTTCAACAATTATATATTTTAGGAAACAATGTTGTTTCACTTATGGGAAACAGCACTCTAATTTAAATTTATATATGCACTCTTGACTGTTATTTATATATAAATTCGACAATTATGTTAGTAATTTAACAAAGTCGAAAAACTATAACATTGTTATCATTAACAAACAATCGAGTTTAAAGAAATATAGCTCCTATAGGACGTGAGAGATTGTCTTAGCTGGTCATCGTGCCCCGACCTCTCACAGCCAACCTGCCCCATCGCCATCTTTACAATAATTTTTTTTGTTAGAAAATTCACCGAAACAATTATGTCTGTATGAAAAATAAATAGCAATAATCTTTAAACTACGACCTTCAATTATACCACTCACTTCGTTGCGCCTAAATCAAGCAAATGTCGAATAACACAAATTAACTGACAAGTAGAATTATAGCCGGCTGCGGTGGCCAAGGGGATTGAGGCGCTCCAGTAACGGTCTGCACGGGCACTACGGTCGGGGGTTCGAATGCCCCCTCGGGCATGGATATTTATGCCGTCCTTAGTCTTAGCTGGTTCATAAGTAGTTTGTAAGCTTAGGGACTGATGATCCCGTACTTAAGTCCCATAAGTAAAAAAAAAAAAAAAAGTAGAATTATACTAAAACGGGCACAAAAACAATGAAGGACTATAGCTTGTCCAAAACTTCTCCGTCTGCGACATTGGCCCTGTATAAGGAGAGGGACAGTGCTACCTACTTTCTGATTGATTCCTGAGACGATATAGCGTCTATTGTATCTACATCTACATAGATACTCTGCAAATCACTTTTAAGTGCCTGGCAGAGGGTTCATTAACCACATTCATAACTTTTCTCTACCGTTCCATTCTCTAATAGCGCACGGGAAGAAAGAACACCTAAATAGTTCCGTTTTCGATCTGATTTCACTTATTTCATTGGGATGGTCATGTCTCCCTAAGTAGGTGGGTGCTAGCAAATCATTTTCACATTCAGAAGTAAACGTCGGTGAATCTTCGCAAACACATCACGCAGCAGTGAATAACGTCTTTCTTTTAATGATTTCCACCCCAATTAGTGCTACATTTCCGTGACGTGTTAGAACGAAACGAGCTGCCCTTCTCGGAACTTTCTCAATGTCTTCCGTCAGTCCCACCTGGTTAACGTCCCACAAGGGGCAACAGTACTCCAGGAGAGGACGCACAAGTGTGATGTAGGCAGTCTCTTTGGTGGAACTGGTGCATCTTCGAAGCGTTCTGCCAATGAAACGTAACCTTTCGTTCGCCTTCCCCACAATATTTTCTGTGTGATCTCTCCAGTCAAAGTTGTTCGTAATTGTAACTCCTACGTATTTGGTAGAATTTACCACCTTAATGTTTGACTGATTTATTGCGTAATTGAAGTTAAGCGGATTTCTTTTAGTGGTCATGTGTATTACTTCACACTTTTCTTTATTTAGTGTCAACTGCCAATTTTCGCACCATGTAGAAATTTTGTCTAAATCGCTTTGCAGTTGCTTTTGATCCTCTGTTGTCTTCACTAACCGATAAACGACAGCATGATCCGCAAACAGTCCAAGGGAGCTATTCAGATTGTCTCCTAAAATCGTTTATAAACACGAGGAAGAGTAGGGGACCTATAACGCTTCCCTGTGGAACGCCAGATATCACTTCTGTTTTACTCGATGACTTACCGTCAATTACAACGAACTGTGTCCTTTCTGATAGTAAATCGTGAATCCAATCGCACGATTGGGGAGATATTTCATAAGCACGCAATTGTATGAACTACTTCGACTGGGTCATCGTGGTCCTATGGCCAACATGCCCCGGTCTCCCGTACTTCATGCTGTAACAGTTGTTTGTTTGGTAATATTCCTGTGGGATCGGGATCACACTAGTGGAAGAAGAAGACACTGTGCCGGCCGTGGTGGTCGAGGGGACTAAGGCGCTCCAGTCACGGTCTTCACGGCCACTACGGTCGGGGGTTCGAATCCCCCCTCGGGCATGGATATTTGTGCCGTCCTAGTTCGTAAGTAGTTCATAAGTAGTTTGTAAGTTTAGGGACTGATGACCCCGTAGTTACGTCCCATAGACTATACAAACATTTGAACAATTTTGAAGACACTGTTAGGGTAGGAATGATCTGTAGCATCCTTGGCTGGCTAGCGGCTGCAGCGAGTGCGCTGTGTTGTGTCTGGCGGGCCTTGCTCCCTGCAGCAGGCACTGGCGCTAGCCGGCTGCCTGCTGCCTGCTGGTGGCGCTTAATCAGTGGCGCCATTCAGCCCCACAAAGCGCCTTGCAGCCTACTTGCGGCGCCTCAGCCGCGCATTGTCTCGCGGCCGCCGTCACCTGCCCTGCCGCTGCCGCGCGCCAGCACTTCCGCAGGAAAGACTGGCGCCACCGCCGCTGGCCCGGCGCGTCCAGCCGACAAAGGCCTGCCACACTGTCGCGCACGTGTGTTGGCGTGCCTCATTTAGTCGCTTGTTCTCGCCGTGTGTACAGCTGCACTTCCTTCGCCTGCACTGGTCGCAGCTAGGGACCAAATGTGGAGGACCGTAGTAAACATTACTTGCACCCACACTTATAGAAACATTTTAACGACATCTAATCTACATCCGTGTCTGCTTATCACCCTGTGAAGGCATCACTGGGTATCACTGTCAGATGCAGCACATTTTGCGTGCATACGCGACTGTCTCGTGTGTAGCCTTGGAGACTACTTCCATGCATGTACAGTTGGGCGCAGCCACAGTGTTAGAGCACACGCAGGATAAATTGGCCAGTAAACGCGCAGAGGGCTGGGAAATCGTGGGAAGGGGTGTAGTGGAGGATGTAGCAATCGGAGCAGTGAGCAAGCACTGGAGGGGAATTGCGCAGCCAACACCACCTAGATGACAAGGTGTCACAATTGGACATGCGTTCGTCTCACTGGAAGGCCGCTAACACCTCGCCGGCTGCTACAAGGCAGTGCCCCAGCTGTCAGCCAGTCAGCAGGCGGCCGCAGACTCTCGGTGTGACATAGGCATGGCCAGTTGAGAGGCCTTAACTTCTAGACAGGGTTGGCCCAGCACACTGGTCGGCAGGCAAAAGTGTACTGACAGGGCCTCCCCTTCCGAAGTAACGAACTCACCTATTGGACAAAAAATCGTCTCTGCGCATCACCCACCTCGGACATGCACCACTCAGCAATCAAACCATCGGAAGTGATAAGCGTCATCAGCCACGCTCGGCTATATACGTGCTGGACACATGCTTTTGTGTTCCAGTCTGGATTGGGCCACTGCAGAGGCAACTGCATTGGATGGCTCACAGAATGCGAAAATATAGGAGGCATAGGTGCAGTCGTGATATTGTTTTCACGTCGATTCAGAATATTATCTTTACATCTAGTGATGTTACAAAGATTAATAAGGTGAAATTAATGCAATTCGAACTGAGGTAAAACTTGATGCTCCTTCTGTTTTCGATAGCGCACAGTTGTACATTTCAAGTAGAAATTACATAACAATAGTTCACTGTGGGACAATAAATGTAGTTGGTGCACAAAAAGGTACGTGAGCTGGGTACCTAGTACCACTACTAGGTACGTGTTTTCCTGTTCCATTCAAACACAGAACTATGGAAAAACGAATTCTTATATCCATTTGTATGAGCCCTACTCTCTATGACCTTATCGGAATGTAGATTGCTGGCATTACAATCTTTCTACAGCCCGCTTCCAAATTACGATCCTCTATATTTCTTGAACAGTGTTTCCTGAAAAAAAATCGAAGCCTTTCCACCAGCAACTCCCATTTGAGGCCCCGAAGCATGTTAGTAACACACGCTGGAACCTACCATCAACAAACATAGCCGAACGCTTCTAAATTTCTTCTACATCTTCCTCAGGTATGGTCCCCAAACACTTGAAAATGGTCCATAGTGCACTGACATCAGTAATGTAAATTAAATATTTTCATGTATGGATCTGATTGTTATTTGGGGCGTTATGAATCAATTTATACACGTTTTTCAATCAAGATCGCGTTTTTTATTGATGGAGGACGCTTTCGACGTTCACAGACTTCAACTTCTGATCTCCTATATTTTACAATGTCATATGTTATATGGTTTTGGTTATATCCCTTCATTACAAACATTGTCTGTGAAGTTGCACATCTCACTGGATCTACAGTATACATGTCCACATTGGCTGCACAAGTGTCATTATATTTACAATTATTAGAGACAGTGGCTTGACCACTGTATGTGGTACGAAAGAGAAATGCTTCTCAATAACGTCGAATCAAAACTAGAGCGATACACAAGTATTTTATACGTGGTTTCCTTGACATACGAATCAATGTTTCCAAAATTCTGCCTATAAAATGACGTTGACCATCCGCTTGTCCCACGACTAACATGCTCATTCTATTTTATATCGCTGTGCAGTGTTATACCTACAAAATTAACCGAGGCGTCTCTGTTAACAAGCACACTACTAATGATGTATTACAATGTTATCAGATTGTTTCTCCTACTCATTTGAATTACCTTACATTTTTCTACCTTTAGAGCTATCTCCCATTCCTCACAGCACATAGAAATTTGGTCCGAGTCATCCTGCATCGCACTACAGTCATTCAATGACGACACTCTCGCATTATCGGCAAATAGCCGCAGACGGCAACTCACTGTGGCATTGAGATAATTTAGAAAGTAATGACGCTACTAATACACTCCCCTGAGGCACTCATGTCGATACACTAGTCTCTCGTCGGTCTAACAACATATTGTATGATGTGATGTCTAGTTAGCAGAAGACTAAAGGCACACTGGTATTCAGCAACTTTTAGTGAGCATAGAACGGGTACTGGAAAATACAAGAATAAATAAGAAATATACTTGCAATTGCGACTGTTAAACAGCATCAACTGTTTGATACAATGGTGAGAATGAAAACTTGTACCAGATGGGGAATCGAACCCTAGTTTCCAGCATTTAGTGAGCGGTCTCGTTAAATGTTTGGGCGAACATGATGCCTACTGTAAAATGTAAACTTTCACGGCCGAAAAGGTCAATATTACTAAAACTTTCCGGGCTATTGTTACCCCAATAATGTCAATGGGATGGAGGAGGGCGTTAAACTAAATGAAAAATGGATTAAAATGTTGAAGAAGAAATGTAACAGTCTTCCATCATGGGACGATATTAACGGACGACGGCAGTCGGCAACGCCGAATTGCGCGCCCATATAAAAAACATCTGACGTCACGCCTATACACGCGAGCCCTCGTAAACGGAGTTTGGAGTCAGTCAGTAGCGATCCAGGATGTGCATCGGACATTAAAAAGTGCCACGATCCCCTTGAAAATGTCCACCGCAGTTGGGGACGAAACGTCGGGTTTTAATAATAAATCCATAACATCACAGCATAATAGCCAGGAAATTTTCAGTAATATTGAGCATCACGCCGTCTTTCTTGGAGTGCAGCCAACGCGCCATCTTCTCGGCGGTCGGCGATGCGGCTACGTCACACACAAAGGGGCAAAGCCGTCCCGTGTTCTCCGAAGAGCAAGCTCTCTGTAGGATTTGTCTCTAGTGAAGGTGTTTTGCAGGTAGGTATTTTCCTGGAAAAGAGGTAAAAGAAAAGAAAGTAGCATTGTCACTTGGGCTCCACCTCTGAATTTTTTATCAAAGTTGGGTAAGGAAATCGCCCGAGCTCTTTGAAAGGAACCATCCCCACATTTTCCTGGAAAATGTATGGCCGGAGGAGGATTTGAACGACCGTCCTCGATAATGCGAGTGCAGTGCGCTTTTCCCTGCGCCACCTTGCTCGGTAAAAGATCAGTGGTCCCAGTGAGGGCCAACGTCCTCTCCCTTGTTTTAACAGTTCAGGCAAGTAACAGGAATGGACATACATCCTGTAAATGAAAAACGAAAAAAGAACTGTAGTCAAATGAAGACTGAATTTATTTCATAGAATTCTAAAAAATGGCTACAGCAACAGCCAGATAACAGTAGCCCTCCATCGGAAGACACGCAAGCAGGAGACCGTAGAGGAGGAGACAAAGATGCTTGCATTTTTGGCTTTTTTTGGCTCGGTAACGGGAAAGGTTAGCCGGTTCTTAAGAGACACGAGATCGACACTGTCTTCAGGCGTCCTACAAAATTGCGACAGATGATGAGACCTGTGAAAGATGATCTAGGCCTCAGAACGCCAGGTGTGAACAAGATACCGCGTGGGTATGGACACTTCTACATCGGACGGACATTGCGCAATATTGAGCAGCGCTGTGTTGAACGTGAAAGATGTTTCCGCGTATGTTATCCCGAGAAATCAATAATTACGGAGCACGCTCTAGAAAACAAAGATCGCACTGCGTTCGAGGATACATCAGTCATTACCAGAACAAATACCTTCTGGGATAGCGTAATAAAAGAGGCTATTGAAATCAAAATATCTGAAAAATCTCTTAATGAAGACGGCGGCTTGCAGCTGAGTACAGCTTGGGACCCGGCCATCGGACGGTTGAAGCGGGCGTGTCCAAAACATTGCCATATATGGCGGTGCAGCTGAGCACCAGTGACGTCACAGGGGTCCCCGCAGGTATATAAGGATGGCGGCAGCAATGATAAGGCAGGCACCACTTGAAAATGTCCTAGGAGATTTCGACTGAAAGCTCGTGGATATCAAACCACTTGACGCGGCTGGAAGCCCGAGACAATTTTATCAGCGTAACTCGCCGCGAAACTATGCACTCATACTGAATTTATTTGTTTACTAGTGACACAACATTGCACGGGTAGCACAACTCACTGTAGTCAGATATCTCTGGATGGATGGACGAAGAAGATCGTGCAACGCAGTCTTAGCAGATCTCAAAGATGTAAATCTGACGTGACAGCATCGAATTAAAAATTGCGCCACGGCCGTGTTACGAACCGGGTATCTCCTGCTTACTAGGAAGACGTGCTACCATAAAGACACTGTGACTATGGATTCAGCGACTGCAAGGATTTGCTTAAGGCATTAATTTCAATACTGAGCCTCTATATCCTTGATATTGTGGTAAATCAAACCTTTCCCTGAATAACTCCAACACTGCAGTAAAATAAAATGAAAATATAATGAGTAATTATGGAACTAGGCTGATAGGGAAGTTTGATTCAAGGGATTGATCTGAGAAGTGAACGGATTTTTTGAAGGATTACCATAAGAAATTTACTTTTATTTATAACAAGACTTGCAAAACAGTAACTCCTCAGGGCCGATTTGACTGATCACGGGCACGACTCGGAGATAATCTGTGAAGGTTAAGGTAATTTCTGTCTCACGAACATTCACTTGACGTGGTTCGTCAGGCATTGGATCGGCGCAATTTGGTGTGGCTGTACGGCGGTGGCGGCGGCATAGCACACACCAGCCCTGTTTTCCTCCCCGGTTCTGCAGATGTGCGTCGTGGCATGGCCCACGAGCGAAGGCGACAAAGTCCCTCGTCTGCTACGGTGTCACCTTCCAGCATGTCTTCTCGATTCTCCGCCTACGGGCCAAGTGTCCACTTCGGCTGTTCCTCACAAGTCCCGCCGATTCCCTCGCCAATTACGGCTTCTCCTCGAATTTGGCTCTGTGACTCGTGGGTTGGTTTTACAATATCATGCAATAGCTGATCGCCGTTTTCACGACTACGCCTGTCCGTCCCCGGTGGAAATTTTCTGTGGGCTGAAATGAGACTTGCGAACTGGCGTCTTTCCCACGTTTCAACTAGCTCGCCTTCACGTTCGGCATACCTTTGTGTCTCAAAAAACTTCTCTGTGGTATCTGTGATAGGCATGTCTGGTAAGCCATTTATCAGGGTCTTTCTCCATGGCCTATTCTGCAGGCTAGGCTTTCTCCCACTCACGCACGTGTGCACTGCAAAGGTTTGCTTGTCTTCTCCCAGTTTTTAGAAACGACTGCCGTGGTATCCATTTGTTTGTGACGATTGTCAACAGCAATAAACAAGGGCTTTTTCGGCACACTCGCTATTGTATTCATTTCGTTGTAAGGGCGTCTCTTCCCTGCGTCCGCTGTCGCCATTTATCTGCACGCTCCTAAAAGTCAGGCTAGTTTCGTCATGTACATGCTTAAATGGCAAAGCGCCAGGCAGCGCCCTGGAGCGGGAGAATGCAGTCCGGCGGTCGATGGTGAAGGTGCCTCCTGCTGACGACGTCTCGTTCCTCAGGCCGACGGGACACTGATATGGCGTGCGCGAATGCTTCCATTGGCAAAGTTGCCGAAAAAAAGTGTCCTTGTCTATTACAATATATCTCTAGAGAAAAATGTCTCTGGACTTCGATTTACCTGTTTGATATTTTAGCAGATACATCAAAAGGTACAGTACCTTTCTACGAACGAGGAGAAAGAAACACGTATTTAAGACTAATGGGATATTCTATTTCCTTTATTAATACCTTCTACAACCAGTTATAGAATTTTTCTTCTTTTTTGATTTTTAGAAAAGGCGTATTAATTTTGTGGTGCACCAACAAGCCGCATCCTGTCGGTCGTTTGAAAATCATGAGTGTTCCTAATATATTAAAGTTAGTAAACGATCTACCTTGTGCATAGTTAATGATAGTAGCATAGGAAATTCCGAATGGGAACTCGAACTGCTTGTATTCGATCTATAAATCATTCGAAATTGTCAGTATTCATGGAATCAGTACGTGTGCCGCAGTTCATTTGCAGCCTTGACTAAATTTGCTCTCAGTTTTTTGATGATCAATCTCATTCCGTGGCACGTATTTGCTATAGTTAGCTTGGGAATGAACATCACAGGGGAAGCAACATTCAATGTTAGTGCGTGCGGTTCCATTCCGAGTGGTTCCAGTCAGCACAAAATTTCATTTTACAACAAAATTGTGATATTAGCAGTAGACCGAACATTAACTATATTTTCCTGTTCGTGTTGGGGGAAATTCGCCGCTACATCTAGTGATTGGGAAATATGAGATAGCAGCTCTAACAATAGTAGTACATGAGGGCAGCACAGGAGAAGAGGGGTTTTGTTACTTCATGGAGTAACCTTACCGCTTTGCCAAATATTGAACTCTAAACAACAACAGTAAATGTATTGTCAGGATGACCAGTTTTAGCTACAAATTAAAAATTGGGCCACTGTACGATATAAAAGCTTAATTCTGGTAGGAGGTATCTAGATAAGAGTTTACTATTATAAAAAAACCTTAGTTTCAGCAGTAAAATTAGCAAAAGATCCGTGTGAGCTACCGGTTACTCCCTGCTGCAAAACATTGTTTCCTGGCCCAAATTGAGAACTTACTTGGTTCAAATTACTCTAATAACAGGAACTTAACGATAGAGTGGCCAATGTACGTAGTAACTCACAAGAAATTACACACAGGCATTAATAAACAAGCCACCACAATTAAAGTTATTTCATAAAGGAGGCTAAATAAAAAACATTTATGGCGCAAAGGAACTTAAACATAAAAAATTGCATCTGAGCTTGTTCTCAGCACTGGTGAAAAACAATATTAAACAAAAGGGAGAAGGTACTCGAAAACTACAATTTATAGGCAAATCAAAATTATACTGAACTTAAATTGTTTATTCATTTCGAACGAAAGCAAAATGGGGAACCAATTTTGTTAATACAATAAAGATGCATGCTATTTACATGATATAATACTGACGATACCCAGCATTGAATTTAACATAAATTGCACAGAAGGTAACGCTACTGGAGGAAGGATTTACAAACAACACTCACTCGCTCACACACACGTAATGCAGCATCGAAACTCACAAAAATCAGCTTGCTGATATGAGGAAGAAGCAGGCGCCGCTATCGTGGGCGAAATTCAGCAAACCCGCAGGTACCACACAACACAATGTACAATAAAACTGCAAAGATGATTTGAGATGGTGCGCGAGTGTAGCAAAGATAAGTTGCATTTAGATTAGACCTCGAGCAAACACGCTAACGGCGGCACACGGCTATGTTACGTGATCGAACTCCACTGAAGGTGAAGTGGTTAAAAATCTGATTCCTTACACAAAATCACGGCGGGCTCTTTATGTTGCAATCTGAGAGTAAACTATATAGGCACTGGTTTTATGAGAAATGGCGTGAATTCAGGTGACTAGCTGAAAACCCCTGAAGTCGGAGTTCGGAACCACGTGGTTCCGAAAATGGATAAAATGTATAATTTCAACTTCCGAAAAATAAAGAAATTTAACTACGGCATGCAACCCCTAGAACTGCCCAGAATTTCGTAAGGAACCTATTGAAATGCAGCAACATGCGATTGGGAGCGTTCACAGAGACGGAAGAAGTCCGTTCTCAAAACCCGGAAAACTGAAGTAATTACAAAGTCGGAAAACTAAAAATAAAACTACGACATGTAACACATAGCTATGTTTAGAATTACATCAGGTAGCGAATGAAATGCATCTACACGCGATAGGGAGCGATTACAGAGACGGATGAAGTCCAGACTCAAACTACCAGAAAAGTGAAATAATTAGAATGACGGAAAAGTGAGAATAAAAACTACGGCATGCAACCCTTAGAAATACATAGAATTCATAAACAAGCTAGTGGAGGAGGTTGTAGAAGGCTTGGAGAGAATTACTGACATAGACTGAGTGCACACTACAAGTACAGAGAAGAAACAGCAAAATTAGGTGGGGAGAGAAGATCGCGAAATGTTAGTGGAAATCAGAAGGATGCACACATAGTTACTTGACTGAAGGGCAGGGATCAAGCAATAGCGGAAGCTGAAGGCTTTGTTTTAAGAACCAACCATGTGGAACACATATCACTCACGGAAGGAAATGATAAGAAAAATTTTACATACACTTTACAAAAATGAACATATTGTCTGTTGGAAATCAGGCCCCACAAAGCTAGAAAGAATTTATACAGAGTTCGTACGCCGCCACATAATCACAAAAGGTTTGAATATACCAGGCTGTTATGAAACTACAACTAATAGGACGTACACTACATTTATCTTTTGGAAATCACTGGACTGAAAAACTAGAACACATTTCCGCGCAACATAGGAAAAAAATATTCCGAAAAAGTAATCTAAGTTCAAGAGTCTAAGTTAAACATGCTAGACAACGAATCGCTACCATCTCCGTGGACACAAGAGCAGAACTAACCTTACCTTACCACGATCCCAGCACAAAGATTTGAGCGGGCAGGAGGCACGAAGCTACCGGAAATAGGGAAAACCCATTAAAAACTAGCAATATTAACTAACATTTCAGAAACTGATATTTTAAAACATGAAAGTAAAATGCCATTCCTTATGCCTCGAAAAGAGCGGGGTTCTAGTTTTAAGAAAATGCTAATCTAGTGACATCACATAAATTACAATTTTATATAAAAATATATGGAAGACGACAGACGGTCGTCTTCCATCAGCCCTTCATTAATTAAAAATTTTGATGTAGGCTGAGAGACGCAAACTTTCCTAAGCTAGCATGTGGTTGCCTTATGGGCAACATAGACAGCTGGGGCAAGTCACTTAAACAAAGCAAATACAAACAACAACAAAAACACATTGTAACACACTAATTCCTATAAAAAAACTAAATCAATGTAGATGCAAATGTGGCTGGTGAGACCACAGCGTTGGGACAATATGTATAACAAGCCAAAATTTACAAAGAAACATAGATAGACAAATCATAAATATAGAATCTACATGACATTGAAACAAAAAAAAAATCACATATTGAACGTGTCCTGTTGTGTTGTATCACATGATTAGTAAGAGGGCTTGTGAAAACAAAAAATAGTACATAATTAAGCAAAAAAAAAACATGGATGAAATGTCACCATAAGTAATCAAAGTTAAGAAAAAATGCAATAAAAGCATCGGCCCTTGCCATAGCGTTCATTACAGTCATATTTTAAAATTGCTGAGGGCGACCAGGGCCACAACAGGGAAAGCGCCTTTAGCACTCTCAGAGCGTTCACTGTTTTTGTCTGCTCACACTACTTTCCCTCCACATGCTGACCTTCACATTGTCGTCCACTCAACACTGTTTTTCAAGTCACAAACAAGGTTCTCATGGGTTCGAACTGTAGACTAGGGCCTTCGAAGGGGGAGGGAGACAATCTTCTACAAGATACTGGGAAGGAACTAAAACCCGCACACATAAGAAGATACTTTAAACTTTTTTTGTCTCTTCTTTAGCTATTCAACTGCATCCGATGTGAGTAGGATGGTGTGGTTAATGCACCTGTCTGCAGGCCTGGCAGCCCTTGTTCCTGTGGCAGGTGGCCCGACGAGTACTGGGCACTGAACAGGCTGCCACTGGAAGAGCTTAGCAAAGGCGACTTAGACCAGCGCGGCTGGGTGTTTTGTGTGCGCTGACAGCCGGTACCTTGGTACTCGGCACTGTCACAGACAAATATATACAGATAGGAAACCTCTGTAAGGGTCCGATCCCACGCTCAGGGGCGCGGGGCCGGGGGGTGCTGAAGCAGTTCCGTAAAATGTCCCATGATGGCGCTGCGCTCAGAAGCAGTCCTTAAAACTGACCAGAACAGGCGACAGGTGGCGGCTGTCCCCACCACACCTCCCCTCAAACGCCAGCAAACCAGACACAGCCGTGGCCTTGTAGCAGGCAGCACGAGCTCTACCCTCAACCTCCACTCGACGCTACCCTCTGATGTGCGAGAGGCAACGTCAGAAGTGCCCCTAGTATGGTCTTCCGGTACCAAGCCAGGGAACCGCCTGACACCTGCTAGCATCTTACGGAACTACGAGGGGAGCGTAGGACAGTGGTTTATGGGAGGGGGCGCTGCTTCTCTGTATATGTTACTTTGTGGCACTGTGTAGCCCACCGGCCACACAGGTACCGCTTCAACGGGTACCTGTTATGACAGGTCGGCCGCTCACCTAACGGTTTCTCCCCGATCCCCTGGTAACTGCAATGTCTGTTTCGTACTGCTCCCACTCGCGAGGCTGGTGTGGGGTCCAACTTACGCATGCCTCCGCCTCGGCCACAGACACCTCCACATGTCTGGCAACACTTTGGTACACATTGTTACCACAAGACACCCTAAACTTACAAGGAACCCCTCGAATACTTTAAAAATAAATAAATAAATAAATAAAAAACATTTAACAAAAATACAATTGATATCAACAGATGTTTAGCCACAACATTTTAAAATTAAAACACTTATTAAGATATACAAAAATTAACACTTAAATTAGCAAAATGGCGAATATAACTCCTAGGTTCTTAGTCTTTCTGTTTCAAATTACACAAAGCATTTTAACATTAAACATGCAATATTCACAGATATAAAAATTCTATTTCAAATCAAATTAAAGCACAAAACACAAAAATTGACATATTACATTGAAATCACGCAGAGTTACATATCAATAATAAAATAGGTTATCCTACAACTTAATGTAACATCGAGAATAATATTTTTAATAAATTAAACATGGTCCAGTTGAAGCAACTGTACCTTAGCTACTATAATTCAGCCCACAAGGCAATTCGTCACGTCTAGTTATAGTCTGTGTTGGTTTGTGGAAGGCAAAGCTACCTTAATCCATGCAGCATGCAGCGCTATGCAAACACTAACTACTGCCTACAGCCCGGGCGCGAAAATTATTCTAACTATCGCGTGAGGCGGGTAGGGAGGTTTCTTGAGCCCGCCGGTCTGGTTCCACATGCTGCAAATTCCAATCGCTCACGCAGAGGCGAGAAAACTCAGTTACACAAATTAACTAAAAATGAGATAATCTTGGACGTAGAACAAATGAGAAAATACATGATCAGATGTACACATAAAATAAACACTTCAAACTCATACATGTTAAACAATCCTAGGTGAATAAAGTGAGATCTAAGGTATTAGTCACTAACAATGTAATCTAATCTTACCACAATCCAACTGCAAAATTAATAATGAGTATTAGTGGTTACAAAAAATCAGTGTTTACCGTCCTATCGATATTAGACAGTCATGTGTCCTTGTTGTACACGTTAGGCGGACAGTTCCTTGACATTGAGCTTGCCCTTCTTCAACTCCTTTATTTTTCTTTTATTTCCTCACATATTTTTTTCTGTTTCTGAATGTGATTCTGGACTCTTCCACAGATCACGCTGGGTCATTTAATTTACAAAATTGCCCTGTAAAACTTATCTAAAAAAATGAAAGTTGGTTCTGTTAATAATCCAGGGTGTATATTGTCAACAAAATTTAGATGATCCCCTTCTTTCGTGCTGTTTCGCGACCGTCTACCGGTCGAATCGCATACCTCCTGTTATTCAAATTGGCAATCCCTAGACAAAATTATCTAGACCCCTAAGCATCAACACCACAGTGCATCAACGTGCAACTAAAAATCCTATGAATTACGGCGTTGGCGCTTATTATGGCGTCTTATTAACATGCTACCTAACGGGGACATTGCCGATTCAAAACCTTCAGTAAAGGTGATACCTAGAGCACTCCATAAAGAAGGCTAGCTTCACGCACAGTGAAGAAGAGCACACACACTGAAAACGACAAACAAGGACACAAATTTCATGAACATGATATACACAATAAAATATTTAATAGGGCCTAAACAACTACCAGTCCATCGGTCACCGAATCTGTTGTTGAGAAGCATACGAACACGTCGACTAAAATGTGCAGGAAGTCCATGATGCATGAACCACATGTTGTGTCGTACTTGTAAAGGCACGTGTTCTAGCAACACAGGTAGAGTATCCCGTATGAAATCATGATAATGTGCTCCAGTGAGCGTAGGTGGAAGAACATGAACACAAGCACTGAAGTCAACATTACCTTCCTTCAATTGGGCCAACTGGCGGTGAATCGAAGAAGTACAGTACATACTAACGAAACAATTTAGTATTTTGACAATTGTCTGCACGAATTATTTCAGTTTACATTTAAAGAGAAATACTAAAATGAGCTCTAACATGTAAATTACGCGTTTCCGGATACATGTTCACATAACATATTTTCTGTCTTTGTGTGTGACGAATGTTTCCTGAATGTTTGGCCGTACTTCCGCAGCAAGCGTCGAAATTCTTCGGTTTTGAAGCTGGAAAAAAAGTGGAAGAAAAAAAAACGCCTTTTGTTTGCTGCAACTAATTTTATTTTTTCCAGACGCGTTTAGCCTTTTATTCTGAAGACTTCTTCAGTTGCATCTCTTTTGTGAGATGTATTGTTTCGAGATGATAAACAGTTCACGTATTTGTGTTTGTACTTACATTTTCGTTGTCTTTCCCAATATCTACTGTTGTTTTCTCCATCCGGTCATGGCCACATGTTGCACATTGTACAAGTAACACACATTTTCGCACAGTTGTACACATTTTGGAGGTGTTTAGCAACCGTGATATACTTTCTGTAATTTCGTGTTGTTTTGTTGCTATAAAAGCTCACAAGTGTTAGAAACCAACATACATCAGTCTTATTTGTAGAACAGAAGTTGTTAACATACAAATCAAGACGAATGCTATCGGTGTTACATGTGCCACTTCTGGAATGAGAAGAAAGAATGATCATATGTTTCAATTTGATCCAAAAGATTTAAATACTATTGGCATATTGTTTGAGGACTGAGGACGTGAACAAAATCCATATAATGAAAGTGAAGACTGAGAAGTCAGTTATGCAGAAGAAGTACGTACCACATGTGTTCATTGTCAAATGATGTGGGATGTCACGTTTTCTTCCTCAGAATCTAATTCCTTTTCTCAGAAGTGTGTTTTAAAAGAAAGTGTATCTTAATCATTGTTCAATGTATCTTAAAACTGCAAATACTGAAAATGTAATTTATTTTTCTTGTTTAATTATTTCAGTAAATATATAGAAATGAATAAATTTAATTTTTTTCACCATACCGTTAAAAATCACTGGAAGTAAGGTAACTCACGCGAACCAGAATAGTTTAACAGTTTGTCTCACATAAGATTTGTCGAATTACTATTAACTATTCTCCTAATTAACATGTGATAAACTCAAAGTTTTGGGATTAATACAGATTTCAAAGTATTTTTCTTCACTTTTCTCAGAAGTGCGATTTTGTGGATTACCATACTCTTTCCCACAACCGTTAATATTGCGCATAATGAAACTTTTGAATTGATAAAAAAAAGGTATTGGATCCAGAATGAAACTTTCACTCCGCAGCGGATATGAAAGTTACTGGCAGATTAAAATTGTGTGCCGGAACCGGGACTCGAACCTGGGACCTTTGCCTTCCGCGGGCAAGCGCTCTACCGACTGAGCTATCCCGACACGACTCACGGTGCCGCCCCACAACTTCCGCCAGTACGTCGCCTCCTACTTTCCAAAATTCATAGAATCTCTCCTGCACACTCCGCTACAGAGTGAAAGTTTCATTCTGGAAACATCCCTTAGGCTGTGGCTAAGCCATGTCTCCACCATATCCTTTCTTCCAGGAGTGCTAGTCTTGCATGTCTCGCAGGAGAGCTTCTGTGAAGTTTGGAAAGGAGGAGGCGAAGTACTGGCGGAAGTAAAGTTGTGAGGCGGCATCGTGAGTCGTGTCGGGATAGCTCAGTCGTTAGAGCACTTACCCACGAAAGGCAAAGATCCCAGGTTCGAGTCCCGGTTACGGCACACAATTTTAATCTGCCAGTAAGTTTTAGGTATTGGTGTCTCTCGTCCACGTGTATGTTCAGGTCTACATGTCCAAACATCCTCTCTCCCTCCAACCTCAAATCGTCCCTGACGTCATATCTGGTGTCCACAGAGTATCAGCAGTGTTTGGTGACCTGCTGGCGTACCGGTCTACTACGTGCCTCATTTGGATGTCATTCTGTGAAAGGTCGATGATCGATGTCTTCCTGCGACCGACGTGCACCCCTCGGCGCTGTTTGCCCCGCTGCTACTCTACTTTGCGACCGCGGCTGTGCCCACGGCGGGGCGCAGCGCGCATGCGCGGTGGCCGTGTAATGGCTGGCGCGCGGGCAGCGGCGCTGTCAGCTGTCAGCCGGCGTGACGCGCCTTCATCGATATTCAGCCGGCACGGTGCGCCGTGTCGCGCCCGGTTGCCTAGGCCGCAGGCGCGGGCGCTGGCCAGGCGCCAGGGCCGAAGGCCGGACTCCAGCCAGCAAACAGCCGCCGTCTGGGCTGAGGCTGCTGCCCTCACTGCAGGTGTTAGCAGGAGGCGCTGCACAGCAAGGCGAATCCGTCTCGCACGATCGGGTATTCTGACGGTTATTCGCGTCTTTACACCGCCGACGAGCAGGACGCTGCGCGGGCGGAATACGGACATGTTCCACTGTGCAATTCTCGGTGGTATTCAAGAAACTCGACACACGACTGTACAGAAACTAGAGACACTCGAACAACCCCTTCATCCTACGCTTGGGGGACTACGATCACAACCATAGGTGGAAACACAATCGCCCAAAAACACTTCTCCTCAGAGACTAACCACCCACGGTCGTAGGGAACACCAACTCACAAACACGATGAACATGGCAAACCCCTGCAGAACAGCAATCTGACTGGCAATGCCAGTTGAGCCCACAGCCGACCTACAGGCAAAGCAGGGAAACCATATTCATCGCACTAAACACAAACAAACCTAAACAGTTCTATGACCGAACTGCCTAACTACCACGACAAACTTGGCTATGTTACAGGTATTCTGCCACAGCCGATGTTAACGGGTAAACTGCCGCAGCCGATCCAGGAGACTTCATTGGAGCTCAGCTGCAGCAGAACCTCGCATCAACACGGACTGATTCTTTATGACGAACCTAGCAAAGTTAACGGTACTGAGAAAATACCCATTACTAACATTACCAAACCTTGCATGATCTGTCGCAGAAACCATACCGCTACTGCCCTTCATACCTACCCCACTGTCGCAGAGGTTTTTTTCCCTTGGCTCTTGCCTTGGAACTTTTTTTTCCTCTGCCCTTACATACCTTTACCCTTCGCATACCTTTCGACCAATTCTATCTCCTGATGCACCGTATTAATGGGTGATCGTGCCCACACGTACGGATAACATCGCGGTTCCCACATCCCGTGATCCACCTTAGCAAACTAACTTAATTACGGAGGTGACAGTAGAACTTTTGTGATGGTCACCACGTTGGTGTGGGCGTGGAGGGGCCCCATCCTTGCCAAACTGTGCAATGAGTATCAGGAAGCGTCTGAAGATGTTCAAATGATTGTAAATCTATCGGACCAAACTGCGTGGTCATGTCCGTAGCTTACAAACTACTTAAACCTAGGTAAACTAACCTAAGGACAACACACACACCCATGCCCCAGGGAGGAATCGAACCTCCACGGCGAGCAACCGCGCGCTCCGCAGCGAGACGCTTCATACAGCTCGGGTACTCCATCGTGTCGTCTGAAGAAGGCTGCGAGGTATGCAGTTGAAATATCGTGCAAGGAAAGACGCGAATATTTCTGTTCCTGTTATTTTATGCTAATGACTACGTCACCATATGTAGGTGCAACTTAAAAAAATGTGTCTGCATTGGTCTGAGGACATTCATGAAAGAAATTTCGTAAATAGAACTCGAAGCAACGCCTGTTCTTTAATGATTACCTTCCCACACTCTGTCAATCCCATTTGGTGGGGATCCCACAATGCGCAGAAATTCTCCAATTTAGTTTGCCTCCTCTACGATGTTTTCTATGTGTTCTTTCCAATCAAAGTTACTTTTATCCGTGCTTGAATTTATGGCCTCTGGTTTTGTCTCATTTATTTTGTAAATGACATTTGAACGAATTCTTGTAATGTGCGTATGGATGACTTCACACTTTCATTTTTTAAGGTCAATTGCTTGTTTTCGCACTATGCAGATATCTTATCTTAATAGTTTTGCAGTAGCTTTCGATCTTATGAGAGTTTAGTAACCAATAAACCAAAGCATCACCCCCAACAGTAAACTGCAGTAGTTCATATTATGTCCTAAATCGTTTATTAAGACAAGGAACAGTTGGGGCCTTATAACAGTCCCTGAGGAACGCCACATATATTTTAGGCCACGATGGTGCAGCTGAGCGGTCTGGAGCGACACGTTGCGGATCGCTCGGCCTCCCACGTCGGAGCTTCGAATCCTCACTCGGGCATGGATGTTTGTGTTGTCTTAAGTATAAGTTTATAAGTAGTTTGTAAATTGAGGAACTGATGACCCCGCATTTAAGTATTTAAGTCCTATAAGCCTTACAAACACCATCACTTACGTTTTACTGGATGACTTCCGTCACCATGTACTGTATCTTTTGTAGGGGGGGGGGGGGGAACTCGTGAATCCAATAGCAAAACTGTGACGATAATTTATTAGCACGTAATTTTATTAGAAGTTGTTTGTGCAGTGCCAAAAGCCTTCCGGATTTAAGATCCCATGTCGAGTCCTTCTCATTCTTTGATAGGTCGTTCACAATACTCAAAAGGTACTTCCCAACGTTTGAAAAAGATTGAATTGAGTGAACGCAATCGGAAAACCAAGCAGAAGATGGAAATTGATAATAGGAATTACCAATGCTGTTTTAATAATGTAAACATAGATATCCACTGTCAGTATTTATTTGTAGTCGCTTGCCCTGAAGGACATACATCTGCAATTGAGCTAATTCCGCGGATAGGATATAGGCGGGTAGCTTGAAACAAGATTATCTATCAAAGACAGCCGGCAATTCCCAAGATGCGTATATCCGTCAACCGTCAAAAACGTTTGTACCTGAGACCTTCCTGCTACTGATCAGTGCGTCATCTTTTTTCTAACTACCTAACGGGCGCTTATGACTACATGTGTGTTCTTCTGATCAGGGACTTGATAATGACTTTTGACGGTGTATTTTTATGCTTGCATTTTCTAAACATCATTGAGATTGTGTAACCTATTCTTAAGTTCCATCAACTTTATTTTCTGAAATTGTGTTTACTTCTTGCGATTGATGTTCACAATTTAGCAGTCACTATACTTCTTAGCAACATAAATATTACAATAAGCATCGCGGTCATCTCCTAAAACACCACACTCTATCATCCTACATGCATCAATGTAAAAAAAATGAAAACTAATGATAAACGAATACTGCGATCTATGTGATATATATATATATATATATATATATATATATATATATATATATATATATATATATATATATATATATTGTGCATGTGTTGCATTAACTTCAAGAAGATACGTGGATAATATTCAGAGACCAGAGACGATATGAATACACCACCACAAGTGCAGGGATGCCAGCAGCGAACCGCTACATCGTGGCGTCAGTCCCTGTTCCGCAGACGGCAGTATACGTCCCGCAGTGGGGGCTGGAGCCACCGCCGTGTCTTAGGCGACTGCCACGTCCCGTGGCTCCAGCTGGTATCTGCGGCATCTGTCCTGTCCGCGACGGTCGTAAACTGGACGGAGTGCTCAGCCGGGATGAGATGTGCGGGGCGGGCCACGCCACTTGCTGGCCAGAGCCACAAATAAGCCGGCGACCCACTTCGCTGACGACGAGACGCTAAGCCGTCCCATTGGACGTCTGGAGACCGCAGGTGGATTTCTTCATCTACTGCTGCACTGCGTTGGGCTTACAGTGTCTCGAAACTTGGCGTATTTCCCTGAAAGTTTAATGCACTTACGATTCAACATAAATCTGTACAAAATGTATTTCAAAAGCGTTTGTTAAGCGTTCACAAAACATTAAACATTGTATTTGATGTCAATCATTCCTTCAGTTCGTCATCCATGACTTGTGTCCTCCTGGTGCAGCTGACACTTCCCTTAGTCATTGCCCATTTTGTGCGATGAGAACGACACAGTTCGTAGTAATCGATGGTAAGGCATTGACTAAAGCAGAGGTATCGGGCGTTCCACGGGGTAGTGTTATTGTTCCGCTGCTGTTCCTTATTTACATAAACGACTTAGAGGAAAATCTAAGTATCTCTCTTATATTGTTTGCAGATGACGCCTCCATTTACCATCTAGTAAAATCATCTGAAGATCAAAACCAACTGCAGAACGATCTGAATAAGATATCACTATGGTGTAAAAATTGGCAATTGACCCTAAATAATGAAAAGTGTGAAGTCGTCCACATGAGTAAGAAAAGAAATACGTTAAACTGTGTTTACAAGATAAATCAATCAAAATCGAACCCCGGAAACTCCACAAAATACCTAGGAATTACTATAACTTCAGAATTACACTGAAAAGATCACGTAGATAATGTCGTGGGGAAGGCGAACCAGAGATTGCGTTTTATTGTCAGAACCTTTAAAAGATGCAACAGAACTACAAAAGAAAATGCATACACTAAGCTTGTCCGTCTATTTTTGGAGTAATGCTGCCCAGTATGGGATCCTTATCAGGTGGGTTTGACGGAGAACATAGAAAGAGTCCAAAGAAGGGCAGCTCGTTTCGTATTGTCACAATACAGGGGAGACAGCGTTACGGAAACGATACAGTATCTTGGATGGGAATCATTAGAACAACGACGCTTATCGCTAGGGTGTGGGCTACTTACGAAACTCCAATCGCCAACATTATCTTCCGAATGCGAAAATATATTGTTGACTCGCACTTACATAGGTACAAAAGATCATCAGAATAAAAGACGAGAAATCAGAGCTCGAACGGAGAGATTCAGGTGTTCTTTCTTCCCGCGCGCTATTCGAGAATGGAATGGGAGATAAATAGTATAAAAGTGGTTCTATAAACCCTCTGCCAGGCACTTAAATGTGATTTTCAGAGTATCCCATGTAGATGTAGATATTGTTACACCGAACAGGTACAGCTGAAATACAACTGTAATAGATATTTTCGTCAATACCATGGCATTATGATGCAAAGCAACGGCAGTTTTCTGACTGTCGATATGCAAATTATTTTATCGTCCAATTTTTTGCTTGTTCAGGAGGTACAAGTTCATCGCGTTCATCAGTCGGTTCCACCTCTACGCATAAGTCACTCAAACTGCCCGCCGAAAATCAGATATGCCTTTCATTATATAACACTTCGGAAACTTAGACATAAAACCATCTATTATACTCCCGAAAATTACTGCAGATGTTTTACTATTTATTTCCTGTCCATCTAGTGACACAAATGTGTTTTTTTTCAGTTTTAATTGTTCGATTGGTAAAACTGGTTTTATGCATTATTTGTAAAACAATGTATGATTTACCATTTACCGCTTAATTTTCGCTATTAATATGTTTCAGAAATACACATTTTTCGTAGTTAGAAAAAACTAGACAAATGCGGATAGCAATGACGGCCTGATCGTCTTCCCACTTGAATTTCAAGTGATATCTCAGCTTCCCCTGACGAATGCGCTCAAGCTTTTTTTTTTTTTTTTTTATATTGTTTCCACATCTCAGAGTCATATAGAAGCTAAATTAGGACAATTGCATCGTACAACATCTGCTTAGTCTTCAAAGTCTTTATTTATCAAGACTCATTGTGCTAACCGTCGATTTTCGAAAACAAACAGTACTAGCTTTATTTAAAAAAAAAAAAAAAAAAAAAAAAAAAAAAAAAAAAAAAAAAAAAAAAAAAACACTCTATTTCAAAAATGCACCAAATCCACAGGTTTAGAGTTATGGCAATGATATTTTGAACCACGTTTTACATAAAAGTAACACATTTACATATAAATTCTCTGATTTCATATATCCACCTTTTTTAATGATATTTTAACTACTATTTTCAAAGTATAATGTACGTTCTTTTTTCTCTGAAATTATTCAAGAGATTTCTACAAAAAAAAATTCTCATTAATCTCTTTTTATGTTGTAACCTACCCTTATAAATTGTTTGGAATAGGTCAAATAGGAGAATTTGGATAATATTTTCATTGTACTTCCACAAGTACAATTTTAATTTAATGCAAAATTCCAAGCACTGTGGCCCATATCTCAGCTTGCAATTAGATTTAAAAATTTTCTCTTGAGACAACGTTTATTAAGTTTACAGAAAGATGTTTACAAAATTTGATAATTCTAGCATTCATACAGTCTGAGGAAAAGGTACAAAAACATTGAAAAACAAATTTTTCAGGAAACGCAATTTAAAGTTCAGCCTAACTTTATACTAATCAGCCATGCAATTATGACCACCTACTAGTAATGTAAGACCACCTTTGGCACGCGAACAACAGCGCCGACTCTTGGCATGAAAGCAATGAGACTGGTCGTTCGCTAAAGAGAGTTGGTACCACATCAGAAAATTCCCGTAAATTACTGGGAGTAGGCGATGAAATCTGATGTCACATTCAACACATGTTAAATGGATTCAATAACTGAAAACTAGCAACATTAAGGGGCCATTTTCAGTAGTAATACCCCACTGTGTTCCTCAAACAATCCGTCACATTTCTGGTCATGTGACAGGCCGCATTATATAATCGGTAAAAACCACTGCAGTGTTGGAATATGATCACCATGAAGGGCTGTACGTGTTACCCGTCTGGTGCCTTTCCACCACCTCCACTAGACCCACAGACGGAGTGTTCCCCAGACCATCGATGAGGCAACTCGAGCTTGTCTCCATACAGCAGAACACGTGCCAAGGTGGTGTTCCGATGGAAGATAACGGATTCGGACGCTGCGATTGGTACGTTGAGAATATCTGGACTCAACGCTTTCACTGCGCCAAAGTCCAGTGACGAAGTTCACAAGTTCCATTTCCCTTACAGTTTCGTGTGTCGTGATGTTAACATTGTTATATGCAATTCATGATTTCTTGAATGCGGAGACCCATTGTTAGAAGTGTTTGATGCACTGTAAGTTCGGACTCACTTGTAATGTGCCCTGAATCGACGTATGATTTTAGTCCTGCCGCGGTTACCTGCCTATACTGTTTTACCGGTATGCCCAGAAAACTAAATCTCACATGTGTAGTAGAGGAGGTCATCAACCGTAAAGGTAATCCTCTACAACCCGACAACAAGTTCAGTTCACAAAATACCAGCGCCGAGCCTATGGACAATGACTGCCAACGACGGCTTTCCCAGTCCACGCACCGTCGACACGTATATATTACATACAAAATGCATATATATGTACAAGCCTTTACATAGGCCTTGTTTTGGCGTACCTGCATGTCCCTAACTTAACGCAGTTATCCGACAGGGTAAAGTGAGTCTATAGTAGTGTGTGTCACGTGGCACTTGACGAGACTTCTCGGATCATTGACAACTTAACACTAGCTCAAAGCGAAAACTGAAGTAACCTTGAAGTAATAAATTCTATTATGTGCCTCCTGGACTCCGTGCATGCGTTTTTTCGCTTGCCACCAGGTCTGACGTATAGGCCCTATGTAACTGATGAGTGGCTTCCATAATATCAAAACGCTTGTTATCCATCACCGTACCTTTGACTGAATATGCTTTAAACCTTCATTATTTACACCATCGTTGGGCTGAAGACCATAATAAATAAATTATTTAAAACGAGATAGCTCTTCCTGGGTTCTTAACACAGGGAATAAATGCCTTAAAAATTAGGAGTTGTTGTTGTTGTTGTTGTTGTTGTTGTTGTGGTCTTCAGTCTGGAGACTGGTTTGATACAGCTCTCCACAATACCCTATCCTGAGCAAACCTCTTCAACTACACATAACAACGGCAACCTACATCTGTCTGAATCTGCTTACTGTATCCACCTCTTGGTCTTCCTCTGCCGTTTTTAACCCACACACTTCCGTCCAACACTAAATTAACAATTCCTTGATATCTAAGAATGTGTCCTACCAATCTATCCCTTCCTTTACTCAAGGTATGCCAGAAATTCCTTTTCTCCCCAGCTCTGTTAAGTACCTCCTCATTAGTTACGCGATCCACCCACCTAATCTTCAGCATTCTTCTGTACCACCACATTTCAAAAGCCCCTATCCTCTTCCTGTCCGCACTGTTTATTGTCTATGTTTCTCTCCCATACAAGGCAACACTGCACAAAAATGCCTTCAGAAAGGACTTCCTTAAGCTGAAATCAATATTCGATGTTAACAAATCGTTTTCTACCCATTGTCATTCTGCATTTTATATTCTCTGTACTGCGACCATCATTTGTTATTTTATTGATTAAGTAACAAAACTCATCTGCTCCTTTATTGTTTCGTTACCTAATCTAATTCCTTCAACATCACCTGATTTTCTTATACTGCACTCCATTACCCAAGTTTTGATCTTGTTAATGTTCATTTAATATGCACCTTTCAGCATACTGTCCATTCCGTTCAATTGATCTTCCAGGTCGTTTACTGTCTCTTACAGAATTGCTACGTCATGTGCAAAACACAATGTTTTTTTATTTCTTCACACTGAACTTTAAATCCTTCTCCAAATTTCTCCTAGCTTTCGTTTATAGCTTGCAAATGTACAAATTGAGTAACATTGGAGAAAGGCTACAACCCTTTCTTACACCCTTCCCAACCACTGCATCCCTTTCATGCCTTTCAACTCTGAAAAATGCTGTCTGCTTTTTGTACAAGTTGTAAATAACCTTACGCTCCCTATATTTTACTCCTGCTTGCTTCAAAACTTGAAAGCGTTTATTCCAATCAACATTGTCAAAAGCCTTCTCCAAATCTACAAAAGCTAGATATGTAGGTTTGAAATTTCTTAATCTATCTTCTAGGATAAGCCGTAAAGTGAGTACTGCCTCCCATGTTCCTACATTTCTCCTGAACCCAAACTGATCTTACCCGAAGTCGGCTTCTGTAAATAATTCGTTTTAATATCTTGGAACCATGTGATACAGTCAAACAATTTTCGGATTTTAGCGATACCTAAAGAGGAATGGTCATACCATTTCACTACATTGCCTTGGAAACTTAAATTTTCCACAACCCCGAGGGCCCAAAGAGCTCAGTGTCTGAAATAAATTTCTGTGCAGCTACTGAGGACGACGTTGTTAACCGTTGGATAGACAGACGACTGAGTTACGGAACCCTATAAAAAGTCTCTTTCAGTGCTGCACATGAATATTCATTCATAGCCACAAAAGCTCTCCGTGCATTTAAACGAGGCCCTCTCTCTGGAAATATAACATATTTCATTTTCGCACGCCGATTTGTAATGTTAAACGATGTTAAAATACATGGCTATTTGTACTTTCTACTTTCAACAAATTTCCGAAAACCTATACAAAAGTACCTCAATAGATGTCACCCTAGGTGTTTTCAAAGGAAATGCACTGACCGTGAGCGAACATCTTTTAATTATGTCACAGTTTGAATCAAGTGTTGCAGTTGGTATTATCGTATACATTTTTCTCTTCAGGCGTTAGCGCTGCAAAGAGAAACGCTTGCGGAAAAATGATATTAGTGTTTTTGTGGATTATTTGAAATAATATAAGCAGATAGCATCATTCACTGGAGAAGGCAAGAAGCCAACTCAGTTTTAGTATGATAACAACACCCAACGTGGGTTGAAAACTAATATACAGGTTAAATAGTTGGCATCATAAAGTAAATTTGACAGTATAACTAGCAGCAAAAAAGATCATAATTGCTTATAATGAAATATTTCGTTAGTTAACTCTAAAACAATGGCTTTACAGCCTATCTAAGCACACATATGTAGATGTTATCATAAATGCAAAATGTCATCACCTGAATGAAAAGTTGTCTTTATCCATGCAATAATACACGGAAATATAAAAATTCCTTTAGTTGGTCCCAAACCTGAAAAATAATCAATCAGTACATTTTAGGAGATTCTATCATTGATATATTAAAAGTATACGATACCAGCAAAATCTTACGCAACCGCACAATTAAATCTCAAAAAAATCCAATTCCCTTAGAACATAGACAAAATACTTCCAACGGTCTACGATCGAATTCTGCCACATAAAAATCTACATCTATATTGGATACTCTACAAATCACATTTAAGTGCCTGGCAGAGGGTTCATCGAACCACCGCTAAACTCTCTCCCATTCCATTCTCGAATAGCGCGAAGGAAGAAAGGACATCTGAATCTCTCCGTCCGAGCTCTGATTTCTCGTATTTTTTCTGATGATAATTTCTACCTACGTAAGAGGGAGTCAACAATATATTTTCGCATTCGGGGGAGAATGATGGCGATTGGAGTTTCGTAAGTAGCCCACACCGCAGAGATAAGCGCCGATGTTGTAATGATTACCATCCCAGATCCTGTATCATTTCCGTAACGCTGTCTCCCCTGTATCGTGACAATACGAAACGAGCTGCCCTTCTTTGGAGTCTTTCGATGTGCTCCGTCAAACCTACCTGATAAGGATCCCACACTGGGCAGCAATACTCCAAAAAACGACGGTCAGCGTAGAGTACGCAGTTTCTTTAGTAGTTCTGTGTCATATTTTAAGCGTTCTTCCAATAAAACCCAATGTCTGGTTCGCCTTTTCCATGACACTATCAACGTGTTCTTTCAAGTTTAAGTGTGAAGTAATAGTAATACCTCGGTATTTTGTGGAGTTTATGGTCTTCACATTTGATTGATTTATCTTCTAAACAAAGTTTAACGAATTTATTTTCGTACTCATGTGGTCGACTTCACACTTCTGATTATGTAGAGTCAATTGCCAATTTTTACACCCTAGTGATATCTTATTCAAATCGTTCTGCAGTTGGTTTTGATCTTCAGGTGACTTTATTAGACAGTAAATGACGGCGTCGTCTGCAAACAAGCCGGCCGCGGTGGCCGAGGGGACAGAGGCGCTTCAGTCACGGTCTGCATGGCCACTACGGTCGGGGGTTCGAATCCCCCCTCGGGTATGGATATTTGTGCCGTGCTTAAGATAAGCTAGTTGATAAGTAGTTTGTAAGTTTAGGGACTGGTAACCCCGTAGTTAAGTCCCATAACCTTAACAAACATTTGAACATTTTTTTTCGTCTACAAACAACCTAAGCAACCTAAGAGAGCTACTTAGATTTCCCCCTAAATTATTTATGTAAATAAGGAACAGCATACGACCAATAACACTACCCTGTGGAACGCCCGGTTTCACATCTGTTTTACTCGATGCCTTACCATCCATTACTACAAACTGTGTCATCTCTGAGAGGAAATCCCCTATCCAGTCGCAAATTTACCATAACCACGCAATTTGATTAAAAGTCGTTTGTGAGGTACGACGTCAAATGCCTTCTGGAAATCAAGAAGTGCGGAATGAATTTCGGAAACCTTGTCGATAGCACCCTTCACTTCGTGTGAGTCAAGAGCTAGTTGTGTTTTTACAACTGTTATACCGATACTTCCTAGATCTATATTTCTACTGTGATCCACCTGCACCTTTTGAGACTGCCCATTTTGTTCTTCGCCGAAGCCCTCTATCCTAATAAACCGCCTTGTCCACGCCCCACAGCCCCTGCTATCCGTGTAGCCGCTTCCGACTCCTATTCAGCGGAACCCGGAAACCCACCACCCGATGGCGGAAGTCAAGGAATCTGCAGCCTACACGGTCGCAGAATCGTCTGAGCCACTGATTCAGACCCTCCACTCGGTTCTGTACCAGAGGTCCACAGTCGGTCCTGTCAACTATGCTGCAGATGGTGAGCTCTGCTTCCATCTTAAAGAATACTGGCATTCCTTACCACTTCAGATAGCCGCTCAAAACCTAGGAGGATCTCCTCAGATCCGAAGCGACACACATCATTGGTAGTAACGAGACATGTACTTCAGAATATTTGCGTACGAGCGTATTTTTAATTTCTTTTTCACTTTGTTGCGTTACCTACTACTTCCAATATAATTAATGTTTATTGCATTTATATGTAATAGGATTCTGAAATTACCCTAATCAAGAGGGCGCCATGACACAAATTGCCTGCATGCTTAGCTGCGTAAGCGACCATAAGCAGATAGCCTAGTTGAAACTTGTAGCGCACACCAGACAGGCATTTTTGTGTGGTGTAGATGTGTCCTCAGGACTCGAAACTAGTATGCAGTATCCATAAACAGTTCTAGTATTTTCGGTATGCCTTTATGATCTCAGACTCATGGAACTTGTTTCTACAGCACTGATGTGCATGCGAAAAATTAAATCGATATGCGATATTTTTTAACAAATTTTGTTATCATACCACCAAGCTGAAAATTTGTCATTATTGTGTAGCTCTGTAGGACAGTAGTAGAGTGCCGGAATATGAATCAGAAGGTCACGTGTTCGACACCCTACAAGATCTTATATCTAGCTGGCACGTCTCACTTCTGGCAATATTGCTCTTGTGAAAATGTCGAGTTGCCCCGTGGTTTGGAAACCATATTAAATTGTCCTCGTATACCTGTCTGATTCCGTCAGGTATCAGGAAATCAGGAAGGTAACTGCATCTCCAAACAAGACCATGTCGGTAAAGCACTGAGGTCTTCACACCAATCGTCGAATTTTTACCTGATTTACCTTTCTTATATTAATTCTGAATAACTACGAATTCCTGCTTCGCTTAATGCAGGGAATGCAATGTTGAAGTAGGAACTAAGAATCTGCGTACCATTAAATTCCAATAATGAAAAGAGACTAGATTTTTGTTACTTATAAATATGGATGGGTCAAGCACCATTTTCACCGAATCGAATCCGAATACCGAATCTTAAATAAAACATGTTCTGAATTCCGAACCCGAATCGAATCTTCAGAATCTCGAATCCAAGTAATGTTTCAACTCCAGGACATTCATTAAAAAAAAATACTACACTATCGCAGTCAGCGATGAAGATACAGCCTCCCGAGATGGATCCCAAAAGACAATATCACACTAAAATTTAAGAAATTAAAAATTTCATTTAGATTTTAATTTCAGATCTTAAATACACCCCTCCCCTTGAAAGAAATATGTATCAAACATTTTGAGATATATTTTGTTTAGATGCTCTAAAAGATAATAAGAAACTTTCTACACTCTTAAAAACTGTTTCATTTTGATGAAATAAAAAATAATTGCATAATAAAGTCCTAGATAGGAAATGATTATGTATTTTTTCTTTTTTTCAAAGGGGGAAAGTAAGAAATAAAACCTCAAAAGATGAGTAGATATTTTGGAAGTTCGAAAAATAGATTGTTAAGCAATTGGATGTGTAAAAAATAATTTTGTAGTGAAATATTAAGCATTCTACGAGTGACGGACAGGACATTCAGAAAAATCCTCGTTTATACGACGTTTGTGCACCTGTTATTGCCACGAAGACATTTCAGAACTGTGGAAAGTTCTTAACGCGCAGATAGCGCATTCCGGAGGGTTAAGCAAGGGTATGTTGTAGGTTTATTTATTCTTTCATACATTGAAGATATCTGTATAGAATTCATATTCGTAGAAGACTTACAAATCAGTACTAGAAGTCAGTTCCCATGCTACATTTCTATTTCAGTTCAGCATAAGAATAATACAAAAGTAAACATTAACGTGATACGTATATTCTCCCGCGTTCGCCGTTGTCTTTCGGGTTTGTTAGGCAGACGGAATTTAATTGTGGTAACAGCAAACACGGAAGATTACATGGCGTAATTTTACATGTAAAATGTTTACTTGTAAAAAAAAACTCCAACCTACTTCGCGAGTTATCAACAGACTAACGGAGTGTTAGCACAAAATAGCACGATCAGCTGCTTTGTTTACTTTTTAAGCTGTCACTTTGCGTTGCGTAGTCTACTCTAAGATGCAATACTCCTGACTTCCGGTTAGTATTTTTCCGCCGCTAACGTCCTGTCACATTCATCAGCCGTCGGCATTCTGGGTCGCGCTTAACCCTCAGACAGCATCGTCAGTTATTATTTCAGCAGTAGCGCGGGGCAGATTTACTACCACTGTATATTCCGTGTTACAAATCTAGTATATAGCTACTAAGTGATCGTAATGACGAAAAAAGTTTAATCTGAACGTTGAAATATCGCATTTGTTAATATCTGAATTAGTTTATTCCGAAAGTGGACAATAATCATGTATAATAGGAGCAGCAGTACTATCATTTCCTCTTTCGTTACTTCCCTGTAGTCCCTATCCCTTGAGTAATTAGTGTCAACTTTTTTCTGTGTTATGTGGAACTTAGTACACATAATTACCTCATCAATCATATCACCTATCGTGAATGCGAAACCTTGTGTCTCTGACCTCACGCCCCTTGCGTTCCTTTTTGAACCAGGAAACATTTTTGATATTCTTTTTCAGTGTTCTGCTGTGCAGTTGGTATGGCGTTTTAGTCCACAGAATGGTACCGTCTTCAATATCAGATTTACTGCGTCTGAAATTTTGTTCGGGAACGGAACTAGGATTTAAATTTGGATAATAGTATTCTGTTCATGATCTGATCAGGAATCTAGACAAAAATAAATAAGATCTTCATTACTTGTCGAAAGAAGTCTATTTCCTCACCTGTTAGACCCGTACCACGTATACGAGTCCTGAAGTTTAAGTTATGTAGTAGAATAACACTAATTTTCGCATTGTGTAAGGTTTAAAAAGGCTTAAAAATAAGTTTGACGGAAACTCCAGCATGGCTAATCAGAAGGAACTAGTGGACAACTTAAAAAGGGTTAAAATGAGTTTGACGGAAACTGCAGCATGGCTAATCAGAATGAACTAGAGGACAATTTACATCTACATCTAAATACATACTCCGCAATCCACCGTAAGGTGCGTGGCGGAAGGTACACTGTACCACTACTGGGCATTTCCTTTCCTATTCCACTCCCAAATAGAACGAGGAAAAAAAGAATTCCTATATGTCTCAGTACGAGCCCTAATTTCTCTTATTTTGTCTTTGTGATCACTGCGCGAAATGTAAGTAGGCGGCAGCAAGATCGTGCTACACTCAGCTTCAAATTCCGGCCCTCTAAATTTCCTCAACAGAATATCACAAGAAGAACGTCGTCTTTCCTCTAACGATCCCCATTTGAGTTCCCGGAGCCTTTCCGTGACACTCGCGCATTGGTAGAACCTACCAGTAACAAACCTAGCTGCTCGACTCTGAACTGCTTCAATGTCTCCCATTAAACTGATCTGCTGCGCGTCCCAAACACTTCAGCAATACTCAAGACGTGTCGTACAAGCGTTTTATACGCGGTCTCCTTTACAGATGAAGTACATGTTCCCAAAACTCTCCCAATAAACCGAAGTCGGCTATCCGCCTTACTCACAACTGTCCTTACATGTTCGTTCCATTTCATATCGGTCTGCAATGTTACGCCTAGATATTTGAACGACGCGACAACATCAAGAAGATGTTCAAATGTTTATAAATCTATCGGAACAAACTGCGTGGTCATCAGTCCGAAGCTTACAAACTACTTAAACCTAGGTAAACTAACCTAAGGATAAACACACACACCCATGCCCCAGGGAGGACTCGAACCTCCACGGCGAGCAACCGCGCGCTCCGCAGCGAGACGCTTTAGACCGCTCGGCTACTCCGCCGCGGCTCAAGAAGCTCACTACTAATGCTGTATTCGAACATTATGGGATGGTTCTTTCTATTCATGCGCATCAACTTACATTTTCCTACATTGCGAGCCAGCTGCAATTCTTCGCACCAACTAGATTTTTTTTCTAAGTCATCTTGTATAGTATTACAGTTAGTTAAAGACGATACCCTCCCTTATACCATGGCATCATCATCAAACAGGCGCAAATTACAAGTTACTTTCCATCACATCATTTATATAGATAGAAATTAATAGCGGTCCTACCACACTCCCCTGGGGCACGCCTGACTATACACTCGTCTCTGATGAACACTCGCCGTCGAGAACAACGTACTGCGTTCTATTACTTATGAAGTCTTCCAGCCAGTCACAAATCTGTAAACCTATTCATAAGATCGTATCTTCGTTAGCAGTCTGCAGTGTGGCACCGCGTCGAACGCCTTTTTGAAGTAGAGAAGAACACAATCCACCTGTTGCCCTTCATCCATGACTCGCAAGATTTCATGTGAGAAAAGGGCAAGCTGAGTTTCACATGAACGATGTTTCGTAAACCCCTGCTGATTCACAGAAAGAAGCTTTTCCGTTTCAAGGAAAGTTACTATATTCGAACTGAGAATATGCTCCAAAACTCTACTTGAAACTGATGTGAACGATATTGGCCTGTAATTGAGTGGGTCAGTTCTCCTGCCTTTCTTATTAACGGGAGTTAAAGTTCTATTTACGAAATAAATTTTTGAGCATTCTAATATGTAGGGTAAAATTTATACAATAAATATTTGCTAGAAACTGCCACAAATCGATTTGCAAGGAAAAGTAGACGTAACACAAAACAATTCAAATCTACTTACATAACAGGCAGCGCGGTGCAAATCTGCTACCAGTGATGCACTCCTTAACAAAACTTTTTCTGAATGGACACTAGGGTGGGCCGAAAAATTGAATTTTTCAGTATCGAGTTGTAATAGGGCTCGAAATTTGCGTATTTGTGTGCTGATTAACGAAAAAATAATTTAAAAAATCTAACTTAATATCTTCAGTTCGCGCAAAGGGCTTAAAGTTTCTAAAAAAACAATAAATTTGTAGAATTTCTGAAAGGTCATATAAAAATATATCTTTCAGTATCACGTCCTAATTGGACTTAAAAACTGCGTATCCACGTATAGTTTAACATAAAAATATTTTCGCTGTCAAGATCAATAATGCCAAGATTTGGACACAAATCAGAATTCAAGCCAACTACATCTTTGCTAGTATGCAAATAAAGGTATAAAAATGTAAATAAATGTATATATTGTAAATGTGAATATATAATTTAGTATGACCTCCTTGGGCGGTTGGTTGGTTGGGCAGGGTGTGGGTGGAACTCGAATTGCAACCACCTCCTCGTGGTGAGTTCTGGGTCATTTAACCAAATTTGCTGGTGAAATGGGCTAAGAGCTGCAAAGTTATGATGTTATCTCTTTAAATAATCAAATCACAATAAATAAAACCTAACATATTTGAAACATAAATATAAATACGAGATATTAGCAAATTTCCGTAACATTTTGAACATTCAGAAATGTTGTCATATTTTGATAGTTAAGGCCTTTAGCGCGAACTGATTACATAAACTAGGACTATAGAAAATATTTTTATGTTAAACTATACATGGATACGTTTTATTTAGTCCTATTAGGACGTGCTACTGAAAGATATATTTTTATATGACCTTTCAGAAATTCTATAAATTTATCGTTTTTTTAGAAACTTTAAGCCCTTTGCGGGACCGGAAGATATTGAGTTAAAATTTTTAAATTATTTTTTCGTTAATCAGCACACAAATACCCAACTTTCGAGCCCTATTACAACTCGATACTGAAAAATTCACTTTTTTCGAATGTTCAAAAATGTTCAAATGTTTGTAGAACTTATTGGACTTAACTACGGGATCATCAGTCCCTAAGCTTACAAACTACTTATGAACTACTTAAGACTAAGAAAAGCACAAATATCCATGCCCGAGGGGGGATTCGAACCCCCGACCGTAGTGGCCGTGCTCACGTTTTTCGGTCCACTAGGGTGGACACAGCCGTGCACTAGAAACTCAGAACCTTCACTGACATCATTCTTAAGGCTTAATTGAGGAATAGCTAAAGCACAAACACGACAACTCCGTTATTGCGATAACGGTGAGCATTTAAAGCAAAGTGGTAGCATATTTGCACCACCGCTGCCGCTCGAGGCTTAAAGTGCCCCCTGAGGAGAGCAGGCGCCGGTGTGTGTGTGTGTGTGTGTGCGCTCGATCTGTCGAGGCGTGTTTGATTGCGGCGATAGGGGCGGCACCGCGAGGCGCCCATATCGATAGATATCGATGACCCGCATGCCGCCGCCCCGCGCTTTCTTTCCGGTCCTCGGCGGCTCGCTTTGTGCTGGTTTCGGGCCGCCGCGCCGCCCACCCGGCGTGCGCGCCCTTTTGAATTCCGGGACACCAGACGCCACAGTTGTTCGATCTCTGCTCCCGCCATCCAATCAAAAACAGAGAGCTTTCATCGCGTGCTGAGGGTGATTGGCCGTTGATACGTTTCCTATTCGTAACAACAAACCACTCTCTTTGGAGAACACCACAGCTGCGAAAGAGTTTTAGCGTCGGCTAAACACTTGCAGGACCTCATGTTTTCCCTTCCCTCGTGCCCCTTCCCTCTTTTGTTGTGAGCTCCTATGCATATGATTACGTGCTTTTCTGATACCTTTGGTAAAAGTATCGCACTCTCAGTACAATTTCTCTGTTCGTTAACAGTTTTGTTATAATTTTACGTACTTTATCAATTTCTTTGGCACTTACAATTCAGTTTACCAAATGTAATGTGCTTCCGCCATTTCATTGAGTGGTTTTCTTGCCTGTAGCCAGTCACCTTCGCAACCAATCTTGTAGCCGCGGTGGACTGGCCGAGTGCTCTGAGGCGCCTTGCAGAGGTTGCTCGCCTTCGGAAGTTCGAGTCCTCACTCGGGCATCGGTGTGTATTTGTGTGTGTGAGTGTGTGTGTGTGTGTGTGTGTGTGTGTGTAACCATAGCAGTTAAGTCCCTTATATTTACAAACATTTAAACATTTCTGAATCAATCTTGCCAATGTCTCGATTCTAATGCCTATAATATTGACGGTACGAAAAATAATTCATTCCTTTTTTGACGTTCTATGGAAAGTACGTAATCCATAGCGCATCATCAGCAGTTATTCTGTACCAATGACTGAACAAATATTTGTGCAACTGTATGAACTTGATCCGACAATCTTTCACTACTTCTAGAACAACGCCGAGACATAATACCTCTGCTAACTAAGAAAAGTATTCATGGTTACTGAATCTGTCAATAATAATATCTTCTCAGCTGGTAAACATAAAGAGATGTAAAGTACCGAAGAGTTTAAAAGTGAGTATTTTTTACTTGAATGGGGAAAGCTAACATTACTCTTCTGCCCCTGTTCATATACTACGTAAGACGTTAAAATATCTACATTCCCAACTTACAGAGTACTATAAAGTTAAGCTCTGTGCCAGAGATATGAAACCGGAATGATAAGCAACAAGGGTACCATCAGATGTAAAATTAACGCATTTTGATGGGTCTGTAATATGTAGGTATATGTAATTCTTCAGTACCTTCTTATAACGATTTCTTGGTTTAATTTCAGTTACCTTCCTTATATCCTCTCTTGATATTTCTGTGTTTTTCATTGCTTATATTCAAATTTCTTTGAACTAGTAAGTCTGGCACTCGTTTTCACAGTATCTACATCGTTTATGAGTTTCAAATATGTATTCGTAACTACTTTGGTATACCATTTTCTTCCCACACTGGTACTTTCTGACTATTATCTTCATAGTCTACTCTTCAATATTAGTAATTGTGATCTGGGCGCGCATCTGCTCCTGTGTACGTTTTAATACTCAATATCTCATTTAGAAATAGTTGGATTAGATGTGTTTTTAGATGTAAATTAGTAATTCTATAAAAAAATGTGTCATGTAACATTTTGTGTAATGTAACGTTCTTGTAAAGACACCCTACATTAACCTGACATGTTCCACGTCATTATGAAGTGACATATTCATGATCTATGGAACTAATATTGATCCTAATCTAATGTCTAACCGTGGTGTAATCCAGCTGGAGTGTTCTCACGTCTCCAGGTCTCATCCACTTGTAAGTTGTCACATTGTTGCCTCAGTTCTTCTGCTGTATGTGGTGTGCTGTCACTGACGCTTCTACTACAAGACAAATTAAAGGATGCCAACGAAAGGCCTGTAAGCTCCTTTTTCTGTGTCAAAATTTATCTGTTCTCAACGCGGTCTCAAATGTAGTCACTTTCTTTTAAATAATGAAGGACGTATTGTAGCACTGCTGTTTACCATAACCCCGGGGGTTCGTGCGAGTCGCCACGTAGGTTGAAGAGGCGGTAAGTCGCTCCACAATATTTCGGCCGCCGGGAGCGCCTACAGTCTCGTTACCTCTGTCCGCGCGCGTCGACCAATAGGAAGACAGGGGCTCGCCGATATATGCCGGCGCATCAAAGCTACGACAGTCAGTGCAGGAGTACAAGTCAGTACCGAGAGGTTCAAAGACTCAACAGAAGAGTGACATCTACGCCAGCCAGCAGTATACTATGTGATACCTTGCAGAATTATGTAATAGACAGAAGACTCTGGTCCACCACATGCATATATAAGTTGAGTATTCTTTCCATTGTATTAACAAATCCTTTGTGGACTAATCACTTCTCTAGTTGCAAATATTGTCCACATTCTTGCTAGCCAAAGTGAACCACCTTTCGAACTAACAGCATTCCGAGGACACAATAGGACTATTCTAGGACTTGCAACATTCTTTGCATCTGATCTACAGAATTCCGACAGGCGAAACTTTGGCATACTCGCATGATACGTAAGTCCATACTGCAGAAATTTTGAGAAATACAGCGAACACAGACTCATATGCGGACACTGAAAAGGCTTGTAAAACATGCACTGTATAAAACTAACAGAAAACTACAGCGATGACCAAATCACACCGCAACCAAAATGTAAGTATTATCGCAAAATGTTGCTCTCAGACGTCATGCGCAGATTGGCTGAAACGCGTTTGCTACTGCACAGCGTTTATAGCGTACAACCCCCTCGGTTAAAATTGGACTTTTAATCGATTAAATTTATAAAAAGGAATTTATTTCTATTTTTTATTACAGAAAAAGGGAATTTATTTATATTTTTTATTAAATGAAAAGGGGATATTTCAGAAAGGGAGATCAATTTAACAAAATTTTTGTAATATAAATTAAAGAGTAATGCTAAATGCAAAGTAACGCGGAGCTTTAGTATGGAGATTACAGATGTAAATCTTTGGTGAAAATGGGCTATATAAGGGACTAAATTGATTGTTAAGGTCTCTTGGTTCTAATCATCGTTTGAGATAGTACGTATCGCAATAGTTCGCGAATTTCTAATAGTCTTTCCCGAAATTACATTTGTAATATATCGTGCTTACAAGTACAGGTTATGCGACCTTTAAATACATAAAGAATATCTATGACTGGTACGACGGTAAAGAAATCAATTTTGTACCGTTTAAAATGTAACTTAAGTGATTTGGACTTGAACTCGAAGTTTAGTGGTGAAATACTGAGCTACCTATTTGGTCAGAGACCATTAATCAGTGAATTCTAAATAACTACAAAAACATAATTTAGTGACCGTTAGCAGTGTGAAAAACATAGGGAATTGACTGTGACGAACTTGACTGCGTGTCAGTATAGAGAAGGGACTTACTTACCATAATCATTACTAAAAGTGTCAATATATGTGATTTCATTTAAAGTGACTTGTTTATATTAGTATTTGTCAGCCTAAACTGATTCATCGAAAGCTATTATCTTTAATTTATAAACTGTTTGGGTTGATTAATCTAAAACTATCCTAATCTGTGACTTTAATACTAAATCTGAATACCAAAGACATATTGTTAAAGTGATAATAAGTGAAGTAATTTAATTAACAGAGACGGTGGGTTGTGTTCTACCTAGTAATACACCGTCAAATTTGACGTGTGTATCAGACAATTGACTGTTGCACGAACAGAGATAATGTACTACTCCATGGCAGTGAAATCGGTCAGACGCTACATTGAACAAACAATCTCTCTTGTACGGCTTTCTCCTCTTAGAGTTGGGAATCAAGTCATCAGCATTGCATGTTGGTAAGCGAACCGGGCATAAAACTAAAATTGAACTTAAAACAATCATAATTAGACATAATAATAATAATAATAATATGGTTTTCTGCTCCTCAGGAACTAGTGAAGAGTGATACTCCATGGTCGTGGAACAAGTCAATACATGACGTTTAACACAAAATGGCAATAGAAAATTTTTAAGTAGTACTATGCACACGACAATCTTAAGACAAAATGAAAAGAATCAACAAAGAAAAAATATAATTAGCTTAATTGTCTAACTTTTTTTGGAGTTCCTCGACAGAATTAAAGGAGTGACCCATGAGGTAACTCTTCAATTTAGATTTGAAAGTGTGTGGGTTAGTGCTAAGATTCTTTAGTTCTTGTGGCATCTTATTGAAAATGGATGCTGCAGAATACTGTACACCTTTTTGCACAAGTGTCAAGGTGGTTTGATGCAAATGTAGATTCGACTTCTGTCTAGTATTCACCAAGTGAAAGCTACCAACCCGTGGGAATAAGCTGGTTTTATTAATGACAAACGACATTAAAGAAAAAACTTATTGTGACGCCAGTGTCAAAATTCCCAGGCTACTGAAAAAGGTTCGACATGACGTTCATTAACTTATACAACATATTGCTCGAACCGCCCAGAAATATCATTTTTGCATCAGGCGAGTTACTCCAAAAAATAATGCCGTACGTTATAAGTGAGTGAAAGTAAACGTGACAGAATACTTTTCGCGTTGAAAAATCACTTATTTCAGATATTCTAATGGTAAATATAGGATAATTCAGTTTTGGAACAAGATCCTGAAAATGGGCTCTCCACGACAGCTTACTCTCTATGTGAACACCTAGAAATTTGAATGGTTCAGTCTCACTCATCGTATGCCCATTATGTGTAATCAGAATGTCAGATTTTGTTAAATTATGAGTTGGAAATAGTAAAAAGTGAGTTTTACTGTGATTTAACATCAACTTGTTTTCTACAAGCCATGAACTTATCTCTTGAACAGCATTATTTGATACTGTGTCAATATTACGAACAACATCGTTCACTACCAAGCTGGTAGTGTGTCTTGTGTTAGAAATTGTGAAAAAATGAGTTTCACTGTGATTTAACATAAACTTGTTTTCTACAAGCCATGAACTTATCTCTTGAACAGCATTATTTGATACTGTGTCAATATTACGAACAACATCATTCACTACCAAGCTGGTATAACAGCAATCAAAAATATTTTAGAATCATCTGTTATACTCAAACGCATATCATTTATATAAATAAGAAACAGCAGTGGTCCCAAAACAGACCCTTGGGGCACCCCACACTGTTAATAATGACGTATTTAAGAAGGCATAGACATTCCTAATCTAAGTTAGTGCGCAACTATCCAGAGCGTCTTCTGCCACTGAAAATGGCAACATCACAATCGCCGGTGGTTCGCGATACCGCGCAGAAGAACGGGCATATGTTACTTCGAGTAACTGAGCAGTTGCTCCACAGATAACTGAAACATCCGCCACAGTATCCGTCAACCTACCAGCATGTGCATTGTTCTGAATATATCTCTACAGTGCGAAGACGCAGCAATCACAACAACGCAACAAGGGTTATAAAGGAGTCAAACCTGACTATTTTCGTCACGTACAACAGGCGTCACGTCTGTGAGGCAGTTAATTCCAGTAGACGAGACGCAGGCTTCGCGTCGCACAGCTCGCAGACGGTCCCCCGTCGGTGTAGATCGCGCGGGCACTCCGCTCCAGAGCAGACAGCCGCCTCCACGGTGGCCGCCTCATCTGCATATCACCGCTAATCTGGTTCCGCCGCCCCCAATCTCGGCGGCAGTCGTAACAAGTTCCTGCAGCGACAATGAGGCAGCCGCCCCCGGCGCCGCCGCCCAATGAATAAATATCAAGGCACACGCCCCCGTGAATCTCGCACATCCCTCAAGGTGCGAAATTCTCCTCTCAGATCCTTCCAGCAAACGGTTTGCATTTTTGTAGTAAGTACAAGTAAATCTAAACTTACCAAAAAGCATCGATTTAATGGAATGCAGAAAACAGACTTTATTCCAGACTGGTTGTGAGGAAACAGGGTTGTAGGTTAGGAACCTCTTTGGTACGTTTTGGTCGAACGATAGTTATCGTTGCCGTGCAGCGAGAGCTGCTGACAACAATGCTTAGATTGGACAGAGTTGCCAGATTTTTCTATTGCTCTGTCGCCAAATTTTAAACAAAAAGTAGCCAAAATATCGCAATTTTTTCATAAGTGAAAATAGCCAAATATCGCAACCTTTAAACTGTTAACATTATTATGCTATGGTAATTATGGCATGTTACTCAACAACATCAGACTGAAATTTCCAAGGAAACTCATACTTTACAGAAACATCCAATAACTGATCCCAGACACACCACCAACTTACAGTGAGGGCAGTCAAAATATTTTCACATTGTAAATATAATAGAAAGACTCCGGAAATACAATTACATTTAACTACCACATTTATTAATTTCATAACTTATAAAAATTAACACAAAACTGTTCAAGAATCATTCCATCAAACTTACACAAGGGATGTTCTCATGCATAGGTTCGATTACTAATCACTGTCATCTTCTTAAAAACAAATATTTACAGATGTTAAATAGAGTTAATGAATCTTTCAAACACAAAACACAAAATCATTACATTTTGAGACGAGGTAATTTATAATAATGCACTAAGCATTTCATACTTTGAGGTGAGATGGACTTGAATTCGTAATAATGCGTCATTAAAGACAGAAAAATCAGCCATGAGAACGACTGGGAAATCACCGCGTGTTCGCCATCGCCATTAATACTATGTAAACCATTGTTAACCACTGTGAAGTGCATAGCAAAGGGCTAGCTTCACAGTAGCAGTTGTCACGAATTTCTGTTGTGCTGCCGTATGGAACGCGGAAAAAATACTGTTTAAATGCCTCCTTGCATGCTTTAATTTATATAATCTTATCCTCATGTTCTCAGCGGGAGCCATACATACGGTGTTGTAGTATACTTTGAGATATCATGTAAAGCCTGTTCTTGAACCATCGTAAGTAGCGTACATGAGGTAGTGTACGTCTATCTTCAAGAGTCTGTAAGTTGAGTTTGTTTACATCTCTGTGACACTCTCCCACACATCCATAATACTTGATAATATTTATGCTAACTTGCGAAGTTTGATTACATTTCCCCAGCATTCTACCGAAGTTTAGCCGGTATCATTGACGCAATGTCTAAAGAGTGATTGATTTACATTTGTTATATTTGAAGTAAAATAAAATAGCCATTAAGTCGCCAACCAATTCCTTTAATAGCCAAACTTAAACGCCAGTCGCCAGACTGCTAGAATGGCTACTATTATAAGAAAATGATAGCCAAGAATGCGAAAAATCGCCACACCTGGCAACCCTGAGATTGGAATGTTTTTTGTTTGTTGGCCGGTGTGCGGCAGTCTCCCGCCGACCGCAGAGCGAGGCAGTAGCATGTTGACAGTGCGTCCGTAACCCGCGTTTAGCGGTGGCTAAAGTTTTTGCCCTTAAGTCGTATCGCATATGAGTTTCGGCTGCAGTTGCGTATTGACATGTTTCAGTGTGGACTTGTAGACATTTATCGTAGTCGCACGCGATTATTTAATCAGTGTATTTAAAGAAAGAGTTATTAACATTTGTCGTTCCGTAATAAAGGAAGTGAACAAAGTTTATTGTTATGGATCAACCTAGTAATTGTCCGCATCCCATACCGTCAAATCATTGGAACAATTATTAAATGATTAAGCAGCAAATAGGATACAACGGCAACTTCGCCCATCGAGAATTAGGCGGACGCAGCTGTGGCGTTACATGGTCATTGGCAAGGTGACAGTCCTTCTCTGTGTTAGACCCTCCAACAGCTACGTTATGTGTAATATTTCCGGCTTACAGCCATCATATTCAGATTTGAGGATCGCTTCCGTACAGAAGGGGGACTAACGGTGTTAAACCCCTCCCCCCCCCCCACCCAAGCACCACCAAGATTTGTTTATTATTTTTTATTGTTTCATTTATATTTTTTTACATAGGTGCGCACCGGAAATTTGAAATAGTACACATGTAATGAATCGCAACGTAACTATTATTTACCAGGCTCAAGTGAACGTGACAGTGGGTCGTCAACGTGATGCCGCCACTGAGAACGTGTGCTGCTGTTACCGTGAGCGGTTTTTTACTGCTATGCTGAAGTTAGGAGCTGACTGTTCAGAAGCGGCGACCCGCTGCTTAGCGGGTCAGCGGCACCACCGAGTGGAAAAATATGAACAACAATACTGTTATTTACTTCAATTTCTACACATAGAGATTCGTGTGCATTAAACTGTAAATACCATTCTCTTTGCGTAGTAACATAGAAGCTGCTTAATTATTTTCCGGACTGATTATATATATGTTGAAAACTGTAGACTGGCAGGGCGGGATTAAAATAGGTCAAAACAAAATAAGCAGTCTCGCATATGCGGATGAGTTGTAATGGCAGATTCGATTGATAAGTTGCAAACCAATATATCAGAGCTCGAGCAGAGGTGCAAGGATTATGATATGAAGATCAGCATCTCCAAAACGAAAGTATTGTCTGTGGGAAAGAGATTTAAACAGATTGAGTGCCAGATAGGAGGAACAAAGTTAGAACATGTAGACAGTTTCAAGTACCTGGGATGTATTATCTCGCAGGATGGCAACATGCGGAAGAACTGGACTCGAGGGGCAGCAAAGCTAATGCAGCGAGTGCTCAGCTAAGATCTACTCTCTTCTGCAAGAAGGAAGTAAGTACCAAGACTAAGTTAGCAGTGTGTAGGAAACATTACATTTAACACTTATTTTTCCACACATTTATTTACTTCTATCTTGCACATCACACATCATGGAATCGTAATACAGTGACAAGTGAAGAACAGTTTTTTGTACTCTTTTTTGTTTACAATCAAAGATAATAACACAGAATACCAATTAGCTTAATACAGCTCAGAAAATACAAATAGTAATTTGTCGTGTCCCCACATCACCCCCTTCTCAGTCATATAGTCACTTAACACTGCAGTTCTTCAACTAATCTTGCAGGAAATCGAACTTCACGACCAGATCTTGTTCTTCTTGGTTTTCCACTGTCGGTTGCGTCTGGTTGTTTGACCCGGGCTGACCGTTCAGTTGAAGTGTCTTCAGGCTGCTTCTCATTATGATTCATGAGGTACGCAGGTTTCAGTCGATCAATGGAGATATTCTTGACTTGGTCTTTTATTTTAACACCAAAAAATTTTGGGGTTCTTTCTATTACTTCGTATGGGCCTTCATATGGAGGTTCTAATGCTTTTTTGACTCGGTCAACTCGCACAAATACATGTGTTGACTCATTGAGATCCCTGTGTATGAAAGGTCTTTCTTTTGCTTTGTGGGAGTATTGTACAGGCTTCAGACGATCCATGCACTGCTTCAGTTGTGAAACGAATTGAGGTAAGTCTGCATCCAATTTTGTTGCATACTCTTGAAAAAAATCACCTGGTATTCTGATGGGTGAGCCATAAACCATTTCTGCAATTGTAGCATTACTGTTCTCTCTGATGGAGCATCGCAGGCCAAGGAGGATTACAGGTATTACTTGAGTCCATTTGGCAGTTGCATGGGTACGGATAGCTGCTTTAAGTGTGCGATGAAATCTTTATATTTTTCCATTTGATTGAGGATGGTATGCTGTAGTTTGTGTTTGGTTACAACCACACAGTTTTGACAGTGCTCGGAATAGCTCAGAATTAAACTGCCTGCCTTGATCAGTCACTATCTGATATGGTGTTCCAAACCTAGTGATCCAACAATTGAAAAATGCTTGTGCTACTGCCTCTGCTTGTATGTCCCGAAGAGGTACTACTTCTGTCCAGTTTGTAACTCTGTCAATGCATGTTAAACAATAAATATATTCTTCAGATGGAGGCATTGGTCCTATCAAATCAAGGTGAACAATTTTGAAACGTTCATCGTTACTAGGAAAGTGTCCTACTGGTGTTTGAATGTGCCGTGATATTTTGTTTTTCTGGCATGCCATACATGTTTTTGCCCAGTTTTGGACATCCTTCTTTAAACTGATCCAGACAAATCTTGATGAGATCATTTTTACTTTTGTGTCCCGACTTCGTCGCCGCTTTTGTGTCCCAGCCTCGTCGTAGGTGTCGGTGGCCGGGTGGATGAGACCGACACAGGAATATAGATAGCACGCTGGTGCAGGTACGGAGGGGAGCAGCCAGAAACTATAAACACTAGAGTAAATTAGAAAGAGATATATATTGCACAGAATGTAACAATACTTAACTTTTACATAGTACTGCAGAATGTTGATACATAGTTGTTAGAGGCCTGCCTAGTGCCTGTACGATAGCAAAGTCTTCACTGGTGCCTATCTGATTACGAATGTCCTAACTGGTTGCTATCTCCGTCCGAAGTGCCCGATGTCCTTCAGTGGTGGCCACGAGCGGCGTTGCAGCAGAGGGCGCTCGTGGCTGTCGTGAGAACGCCGCGCCGTGTGTGCATGGCGGCGCGCGGCGAAAGTAGGTGGCGCGCACTTTGTACTTGTGCGACACCACATTTACTGTTGTCTTAATGCCTGGATGAGCCAGATTATGATAGTGTTGGAAAATAGAGTATCTAAATGGTTTAGGAATATAAGGACGAATGATTTGTGTTGACACATCACACCATAGCTGTTTTCCTCCATGTGTCAGATGGTGTTTTATCTTCAGTGGTGTATGAGGGCTGGTCTGTAGTTGACGAAGCTCTTCATCATCTTCTTGTGCTTGGGCTATCTCATCATAGTTAACTGGAACTAGTTCTTCAAGCCTTGATAGACCATCAGCAACAACATTTTCTTTACCAGATATATGACGTAGGTCAGTGGTAAATTGCGAAATGTACTGGAGGTAACGTAATTGAATTGGTGTTGCTTTTTCATTCTTTTGTTTAAATGCATATGTTAGAGGCGCATGGTCAGTATAAATAATGAAATATCTTCCTTCCAACAGATATTTGAAATATTTGACAGCCATATAGATGCTAAGCAGCTCTCTATCATACGTGGAATACTTCTTCTGTGCTGTTGTAAACTTTTTTGAAAAGAATCCAGTTGGTCTCCCCTGTTCATCTTGCCATTGTTGCAATGCAGCACCTGCTGCAAAATCTGATGCATCCACAAATAATGCAAGTTGATTGTCCAAACCAGGAAATGTCAAAAGTGCAGCATTTGCTAGATCTTCTTTGCATTTTTCGAATTGAGCAATTGCTTCTTCTGTCCATTTAATATGTCGTCGGTCCTTTTTTGTTGTTCCTCTTAGGAAATCATTCAGCAAAACTTGGTTTTAAGCAGCATGTTCCAAATGTCGACGATAAAAGTTGATGATCCCTAAGAATTTTCTAAGTTCACGGACTGTTTTGGGTCGTTTGTAGTTCATTATTGCTGCAACTCTCTCTGGATCTGGCTTTGTTCCAGTAGGTGTAATTAAATTTCCTAAAAATGTTAGCTGTTGTACACCAAATACTGATTTGGAAACATTTATGACAAGACCATATTTATTCAACTGCTCAAAAAGTAAATTTAGATGCTCAACATGTTGTTCTGGTGATTCAGATGCTATTAAAATGTCATCCAAATATGTAAAACAAAATTCTAGTTCTCTCACAACTTCATGTATAAACCTTTGGAATGTGCTAGGTGCATTGCGAAGTCCAAATGGCATATAATTAAATTCATAGAGACCAAATGGTGTTATAATGGCTGATTTTGACTTATCTTCTTCGGCTAGTGGAATCTGGTAATAGGCTTTGAGTAGGTCTACCTTTGAGAATATATTTTTATTTTGAAGCATAAAATTTACATAATCAATTCGTGGTATTGGATACCGGTCTGGGAGAGTCCTGTCATTCAAACGGCGATAATCTCCACAGACTCGCCATTGACCACTTGGCTTCTTAGCAAGGTGTAGTGGACTAGCCCATTGTGATTTTGATGGACGTATAATACCATTATTTAACAGAAATTGAAATTCTTGTTTAGCAATTTTCAATTTATGTGGGTCCAATCTACGAGCTTTACAGTATACTGGTGGACCAGGAGATGCAGTGATATAATGCTGCACATTATGCTTTAATATTTTTGGTACTATAGATGGTTTAGTTAGATCAGGAAAATTCTCTAAAAGTTTTGAAAACTGGCATGTTGCATAGAGTGAGCTTACTGATTCATTAGCATCCACAGTGGTTACTTCTGCTACAATTTTTAATTTTGTGGTGTTGTCTATCAACTTTTTATTTTTGAGGTCAACCAGTAGCCCATAATGATGAAGAAAATCGGCTCCCAATATGCCTTTTGATACGTCTGCTACTATGAATGGCCATTCAAAATTGCGTTTGAGTCCTAAATCAATGTTTAACAGTTTTGAACCGTAAGTTTTTATCTGTGAACCATTTGCAGCATAAAGATTGAAGTCAGAGGGTTGACCTTTTTGGCTTTTTGCAACTGGTATAACGGACAAATCTGCACCGCTATCTACCAGAAAATATTTTCCACAATTTCGATCTTTGACAAATAGGCGATATTGGCGGCCTAATGTGTGCACAGGGGTAGAACACTCAGCCGCTATTGTGTCTACCACTTCTAGTTTTCCTTATTTTGCCATTGGCAAGGCTGAACACATTTTTCAGGCTTACATCGTGTGCCGAATCTGAAATGGTAATAGCAGTATTTGCCGTTTTTATCGTATCTTGCTCTGCTTCTACTTCTACTGCGCGATCTTTGCCTGTGGTTGCGTGTGTTTCGAAGCATTTTAATCTCATTTTCCAATTCATCAATTCTCACGAGAAGATCTTGAACTGACAAAGACGATGTTGACGGAATGGAATGGGTGGAAGCAATTTGAACCTCGTCAATAGCGTTTAATTCGATCATACGATCTGCCATTTGAGCAATCTTATCCACTGTTTCGTCAGATATAAGTAAAATGCTTCGGATACTAGCTGGAAGTTTGTCAAGCCAAAGTGTTTTTAGGATCTTTTCTGATACATTTGTACCTGCATAGCTCCTCATTTTTCGTAATAATTGGGTAGCTTTCATGTCGCCAAGTTCTAAGCCACTCAAAAGTTTTTTAATTTGGCGCTCTTCACTTTCTCTGAATATGTTCAGTAGACGTTTTTTTGCGAGAGAATATTTGTTGTTATCGTTACTCGTAACTAGATCCCATATATTTTCAACAAATTTTGGCTCCAGCTGAGCGAGTAAATAGTTAAATTTAGTCGCCTCCGTAACAATACCAGCGATCGTAAATTGCGCTTCGGCTTGATAAAACCAGATGTCCGGCTTTTCCGTCCAAAACGGCGGTAGCTTAACGCTTACCTTATCAATTTCCACTTTACTGCTACATTCAGAACGATTCCCTTGATTACCGTTTGCTTCTCCTGTCGACATCTTGCGTATTGTTGGACACAGAATACGTCGAACTCAAGTTACGGAAATCTCGTCGAAAATTATGCCGAAAAATTTCGTCGCAACTGTCGTCTTGTCGATCACGTCGGGGTCACCAATTTTGTAGCACACGGTTCATTAAACATTACATTTAACACTTATTTTTCCACACATTTATTTACTTCTATCTTGCACATCACACATCATGGAAGCGTAATAGAGTGACAAGTGAAGAACAGTTTTTTGTACTCTTTTTTGTTTACAATCAAAGATAATAACACAGAACACCAATTAGCATAATACAGCTCAGAAAATACAAATATTAATTTGTCGTGTCCCCACAAGTGCACCGCTCTATCTTTCGACCAATTTTGTTGTATGGGAGTGAAAGTTGGGTTGATACAGTTACCTTATTCATTAGGTAGAGGTTACAGATATGAAAGTAGCAAGAATGATTGCAGGTACTAATAGATGTGAACAATGGCAGGAGGGTGTCCATAATCAGTAAATAAAAGAAAAAACTGGGAATGAACACCATAGATGAAGCAGTTACAGCGAAAAGACTGAGATGTTGGGGTCATGTTACACGCATGGAAGAAGCGAGGTTACCTAAAAGACTCATGAGCTCGTCAGTGGAGGGTAAGAGGAGTCGAGTTAGACCAAGAAGAAAGTATTTAGATTCGGTGCAGAATGATTTTGAAGTAAAAAGCATAACATCAGACGAGGCATGAATGTTAGCATTGAATAGGGGATCATGGAGGAATTTCATTAGAGGTACTTTGCTCTAGACTGAACGCTGAAAGGCATAATCAGTCTCTAATGATGATGATGATAATGATGATTATGTATAATCCATTTCTACCATATTGCTCCTCTTGCACATTCAAATTAATACGCGCCTACTCATTTTATTTCTCGTGCAATTGTTTTCGTACTATAATTGGTTAAATTGAAAAAAAATTTAAAAATAAGTTATGTGTTAATAAACTGAATACGCTTTATTTTGAGCCGGCCGCGGTGGCCGAGGGGACTGAGGCGCTCCAGACACGGTCTGCACGGTCACTACGGTCGGGGGTTCGAATCCCCCTTCGGGCATGGATATTTGTGCCGTCCTTAGTGTAAGGTAGTAGATAAGTAGTTTGTAAGTTTAGGGACTGATGACCCCGTAGTTAAGTCCCATAAGCTTAACAAAAAATTGAACATTTATTTTGAAAAATCTAGTCCCCGCCCCCGACCCCCCCTCACCCACAATGAAAACCTGGCTGCGCCATTGTATGGAATCCCATTGCAGTTACGGAGAGATGAGGATGCCATGGTATGCAACCGAATGTGGAACAGTTTGTCACAGAATTCGTCTTTGATCATGATCATGTGAACAGTCGTGATCAGTATGGCACACCATTTATCGATGGGTCTTCGTGTTGCAAGTTAATGCTTTATAATGAATGTGTCTTCTATGACGACGATGTCTATTTTGTGGAATGAAATAGAAGAAATTAAAATCGCCTTAATGGAGAAGAGGTACAAATGACTACTTAGTAATAAATGAAACGTCCTGGCGGATTAAAATTGTATGTCGGAACCGGGATTCAACCCTGGAACCTCTTCCTTTCGCGGGCAAGCGTTCTAGTAGGAGGCGACGTATTGGCAGAAATAAAGTTGTGAGAACGGACCATGAAGCGTGCCGCGATAGCTCAGTTGGTAGAATCTTTGCCCGCGAAAGCCAAAGGCCCCAGGTTGGAATCCCGGCTCTGGCACACAATTTTAATCTGCGAAGTGCAGTCGAATAAAATCGGTCGTTGCTGAAGAAATTAGATTAGGTTCAAAAAATGTTCAATTGTTTGTTAAGTTTAAGGGACTTAACTGCGAGGTCATCAGTCCCTAAACTTACAAACTGCTTATGAATTATCTTTCACTAAAGACGACACAAACATCCATGCCCCAGGAGGGATTCGAACCCGCGACCGTAGCGGTCGTGCAAACTGTGACTGACGCGCCGCAGACCGCTCGGCCACTGCGGCCGGCTTAGATTAGGTAACGTAACAATAAAGCTGGTAGATGAGGTTTGTAACTTGGGCAGTAAAATAACAAATGATGGTCGCAGTACTGAGGATATAAAATACAGAATGGCAACGGGTAGAAAAGCGTTTATGAAACAGTGAAATTTGTTGACATCAAATATTAATTTAAGTGTAAGGAAGTCCTTTCTGAAGGCTTTTTTGCGGAGTGTTGCCTTCTATGGGTGTGAAACTTCGACGATGAAAAGTGCGGACAGGAAAACGATAGAGGCTTTTGAAATGTGGTGATACAGAAGAATGCTGAAGATTAGGTGGGTGGATCGCGTAACTAATGAAGAGTTACTCATCAGAATTGTGGAGAAAAGGAATTTCTGGCATACCTTGACTAAAAGAAGAGATCGATTGGTAGGACACAATCTTAGACATGATGGAATCGTGAATGTAGCATTGGAGGGGAAGTGTTTGGGGTAAAAACAGCAGAGGAAGAGAAAGAGATGGATACAGCAAGCAGATTCAAACAGATGTAGGTTGTCGTTATTATGTGGAGATGAAGAGCAGGATAGTGTAGGGTGGAGAAGTGCCTCAAACCAATCTCCGGACTGAAGACCACAATGAAACACTACAAATAAAAATATAAATAAATATACAATAGTTAACCTCGCGAGTCGAATATTATAGATACCACCAAGGATCGTTTTTCTTTCTTTCTAATGAAAAATAATCGCTAAAATCCTACATACCCCTATTTTACTGCCGGAGAGAAGGAACAGCGAACCGCTTCATTTGTCTGTCTTTTGCCGCCGTCGAGTTAAGACGCATTACTAGCAGCTCTCCCTGTTCACCATTGAAACTTCTGTAAGTATAGTGCTAAATTCGAAAAGATATACATTGAAATATATGAGTCCATTAATTAAATGGAGGATGTGTTCTTGCCGCGGTGGAGTAGCTGAGCGGTCTAAAGCGTCTCGCTGCGGAGCGTGCGGTTGCTCGCCGTGGAGGTTCGAGTCCTCCCTGGGGCATGGGTGTGTGTGTTGTCCATAGGTTAGTTTACCTAGGTTTAAGTAGTTTGTAAGCTACGGACTGATGACCACGCAGTTTGGTCCGATAGTTTTACAAACATTTGAACATTTGAAGGAGGTGTTCTTATTTGATTTCCCGCCTCTTCGTGACGTAGATGATTTGCCATTTACGTGTTACGGTATTGGACGCCAATACGGCTGATGAATAACAGTGCAGTGATTTTATTATCATTAGAATTCAGTCTTTCCCGTTGACAATAGTATTCCTTTTATTTTAACCTGCAGCCATTTATATTAAGCTATAGTATATGTCGACGTCTGAATTATCTCGATTATCCATTTTTAGTCCGGGGCAAGTCCCGGAGATAAATTAAATTGGTCCCAGTCCCCCGGTTCCGACCAAGGTTTTCGGGAGGTTTTCCTTGGTTGTAAGGCGTATGCCGGAACTGGTAAGCCCCTCCCACTTATTCCCAATTGGGATTCCCCCTTTGCCCCACTATCAGCTTGTCTGACAATTGGCTGAATAGAACCGCGACTCTTTATGGGCCGGATCTCAAACAGCCGCTCCACTCCTCGGAGTGGAGAATGAAAAGAATAAGTTTTTTTTTTAATTTTTTTATTTTTTTTTTATTTTTTTTTTAATCTATTCCCGCGATATTTTACCAACCGCAGAAGTGGAGCCCTCAATTATAATTTATCGCACGATCCACTGCACATTAAAATTCGACCCGTCCAATTCTTGATCACGATGGTGTTTTGCCTCCAATTATTCTCATTTTAAGTTATTGATTTCTGGGCAGATATCATCAAAAAGATGTATCGTAACCATGAAGGTAAAGCTTGTCAACCTTTTTTATACTGTAGTTGCCGCCAACATTTCCCATATTTCTGACGTTATACAAAATTAATCAAAGAATATTTAAAATCATACCTTCCATTTATTCTCTGTTTCTCCCCGATTCAAAGTTTTCACGTAATATTTTAGTTAACGTCTTAGACCCCCAGCAACTGATAGGCGCTACATTATAACAACAACAACACAAGCTTTATAAATATACATCCCCCCTATCACATGCATTCTTTTTCATGATCATTGCCAGAGATAGTTCCTGTTCAATGACATTTACGTTTCCATGTTTCTTAGTAACTGGCGTGAAATGTAAACCAATGTTACTTTCATTGAGAAAACCCCTCGTTTTGCGCCTGGCTACGATTCACGCTTTATGTTTCAGCTGCAGCTGACTTCAGCAAATCGTTTACAGCAGCAGTCGCCGCTGACGCTGAAAGTCCCATCCGCGCCGCTTCCAGCGCGAAACGCCCGATACTTCGCCCCCCGACATCCGCGTCAATGTGTCTGCATGCGACGGCGTGGTCATTACGCGAGATTTAACGTCCAATATCGCGTTGTATTGATACACGGCGCGGCAAACGTCCTATCCATTAGAGCGGACAATAATCTGACGTAACGACGTCGACGGCGCATCGGCGCCGCGGATTTCCGTCCGCCGTGACGTAAGTAGCTTAAGCGACGCACCCCCGCGTCAACCCCTCCAGCCCCCTCCCCCGCCCCCTCCCCAATGCGGCAGTAATTAATCGATCGAAGCACCGGCTACGCCGTGGATTACCGTTTTAATGATTTCGTGAAGAGCGAAGTAATCGTTTCCGTGCAATTAGTTTCAATTATTATCGGAATGCCAGGGAGATAAATATCGGGAATTAGTCTCAATTAGGGCCGCTCTCTGGTATTTCTTTCGGAATTGATTGCCTGCAAGTCCCCTATCGGCCACCGTGGTGTCTATGTTACTAGACGCCAGAGAGGCAATAGACAGTGGTGCAGCCGTTACAGTTAACCGCCACGCTCATATCCTGCGTATTACCACAGTCTGCTATATACAGTCGCGACACCCAGTGACGTGGAAGTTGTTGCCAACTGACAGTCGCAACGACACTAGCGCTCCTAGCGGTGGGCAAGCCACCGAAGTAGTGATGTTGGTATGTAATTATTTTTGTACCTAATTAACGAAGCAGTTAGTGAAAATTTGGCGTTACAAGCATTAGTAAAATATCAAGAGTCATTTAATAAGGAAGTTAAAGTAAAACCAACCGAATTTAACTAATTCAGTCGTGTTCAAATTCAAATGTTTGTATAGTCTATGGGACTTAACTACGGGGTCATCAGTCCATAAACTTACAAACTACTTATGAACTACTTACGAACTAGAACGGTACAAATATCCATGCCCGAGGGGGGATTCAAACCCCCGACCGTGGTGGCCGTGTAGACCGTGACTGGAGCGCCTTAGTCCCCTCGGCCACCGCGGCCGGCATTCAGTTGTGTAAAGAACAACTTCGTCATGAACAAATACTTAGCAATACGTGTATATTTGGAGCTAAATCCGCTGAAAGTAAGTAGAATATAGACACAATTGAAACAAAAATGTCTTTCAGGTCTGTTCTTAATATGACAGGCAGTTCTTTGACACCTGCCAATACGGTGTAAAGTCTAATGAATCACATATTTTTACACCTCACTAGTCTTTCTTATTCGCGCTTATTCTGTTGAGTGTAATTACAATAGCTTGAAAAAGCGATGTTTTGAAGATTCGGCTGTAGCAACAATTGTAGCATTGGGAACTTCTTTGTTGGAAAACAGCTTGATTGCTTTTGCCGTTTTATTGCCAAGTCTGTGACGTTTTTCCTTCAGCTACAGCTGTAGTGGGTGATTTGGTACGTTAAATACTGTAGTTGTAGCGATCTATACATGTTTGTTACAATCCACTCTCACGAATTTTACTGCAATTATACTGAAGGAACGTCAACGTTCCTTTGTAGAAAAGCGAGATCTTTCTGCTAAAGGAGACGTCTTCTGGTGTTTACTAGTCATTTTCTATTTTTAATAGAAAATGAAATTATTAAGTAGCAGCCTACAGATTACAAGGTAATTGTAAATAAACTGTCCTGTTTCGTACCTTGACAGTTATCTTAGGAAACCTAAAAAAGACGAATGTGAATGTATTTTTAAGGTATTACCTAGTTTTATGGCACCACATACGTTCGATAACGTAAAATATTTGTTAAAAACAATACGTACGATACTATCGGCAATAATCCAAGATCGTATTCATAAACGTAGCTTGCCGGCCTCTTGGAGCGCTACTGTCGCACTGTATTACAAAACTCTGTGGGAGCGTCGTGACTGTAAATATTAAACTTTTGTATTACCTCAGTGTTAAAAAGCTGTTTCCTACTTCGTACTATTTCGGTCATAAAATCTGAATGTCTGGCGCTTATAAGCTGAAAAATTCGCCACCACGAAATAGAAGCTCTCTCTGTTATTCGGAGGCTGTACAGCCTAATATCAGCCACTGTGCTCTCAGTAGTACATAGTGCCTATGACCTCAAGCTATTCTGCCAAGTCTGGGCCACTTCAGTTAGCATAGGCAAGTACGCACAAGTACTGAAGGCATACTCCAGAAAGCTGAGCACGTCGTAATTACTGACTCGGTGAACTAATCATGGCTGATTGACCTTATTCTCAACGAACAAGAACTGTCGGTACCAGTTCAAATCTCAGAGCGCACTCTCAAATTTGTACTAGTTCCTATAATTCCGAGAATGGCCTAAACAAGCAAATATCCACATCCGTACCCGAGGAGAGCACGAAGTGAAGTCCCTCTAACACACCATCTGCAGCGAAAGACCGCCCGAAAAACGTCGTTTTCCAGAAAGCCAATCAGATTCGAGCTTCTTAGCACCTGGCAGACTTAGAAAATCTGAAGCTCTACCCAGCAGCCAATCAGAGACGGCTATACTTAACACTCGTTGGCGCGATTCTTCAGCTTTCCGTAACCATCCAATGGACCCGCTCCCAGATCGAGATGCTCAGGAAGTTTTCCGTTAGTAAAAGCCTCCTTGACCTCAGTCCGCAGCTTGCTTCCTAGAGCGGCAGTATTTTTAGGAAACACGATTTGGACGCTGAGCCTTCCAGAGAGCTGAGGGGACGTCCGTCGTGGTGTTATCTTTTCTCAAAATCAGCGAGATCGGCCCTTTAGGAGCTCACACAATACTCGCCTTCCTCCCTCCACAATTTGGAAAGCTCGGCAGAAATTTTTACAAGCCTTCGGCCCACAGCCTCTGCTGCATCTTGGCGCGTACGCAACTCTCGGACCGCAGGGGCGGCTAGCCAGCAGGTAACGAACGCTGAAGTCGGCCGCACTCTGTGTTTCCACCCACCGGGCCTCCTCCTTCACCGAAACAGCCAAACTCCCTATTCTCAAATAAAACGACCCTGCTCAAATAATCCATTAAAAGCAACACCAAATTACGCGTAATGAACTACATAATTATTATTCTTACGTTGAATTAATCTATAAAAATTAGAGATGGACTGCCACCTCTCATCGGCTTTTCCGCGATGAACTATGGTGTTGATAGCGACGCATTTTTCCACAGGATTGTGCTGGCTGAACGCATTCAGATACATTTACATCTACGTATATACTCCGAAATCCACTGAAGGTGCGTGGCGGAGGATACTCAGTACCACTTCTGGTAAGTTCCTTTCCTCTTCCACTCCCATATAGAAACGAGGGAAAAACGAATGCCTGTATGCATCTGAACGAGCCCTAATCTCTGTAATCGTCATGGTATTTACGTGAAACGTCTGTTGGTGCCAGTACAATCGGTTTACAGTCCTCCTCAAATTCCTACCCTCTAAATTTCTTCAACGGTGCTTCTGGAAAAAAAGACGACGTTTTCCATCCAGCGACTCCCACTTTCGTTGGCACTGATAACCGTAGTCGTTTAGTCCCTTTAAAACCAAACAAACCAACCAACCACTTTCGTTAGCGAAGCATTTCAGTAACACATCTCTGACTAGTCTTCAGAGAAAATGGCTGTTGTCGCATTTATCACTGCTGAGATTAAAGGAAGAGTGGCTACACGTTATAAGAACCTGTTTTTAGGCTGTGTGCGGTTTTGATTTAGAAGTTTGGCTCGATGTTAGGGTGGAACCGTACATCTCTGTTTTCACACCCTAGCAACTACCTTAGTTGCAGATATTGTCTTTTACCTGAGATCCTGTGTTTAGGTTGTAGTTTGAGAAAGAAATAAGAAATACTGCACAAAATAATTGATTCATTAATGACAAGGGTATTTGCAAATGTTGTACGCAGACAGATAGTTGAAAAGGTTTATTTAGTCACATTGGTTCTTTACTGAAAGTGGTCAGATGAATTATCAAAAATATAATAAAATTGTTAAAGAGTTCAATCGTCTTCGACAAGAAATTAGTAGTAGTTTCCCCCAATTCAGTGATCAAAACTTCCCGAACACTATTTCTACACTCCTAATTTCTTGTGTAACAACTAAACGCAAATCATCTGCACTCGCGTGCACTCGTTCTCACAAAATTTAGAATCCCGAGAAACGACCGTTCGCAGCAGAAATCTCAACACTCGACCTGATCGAATCACTCCTATCACTCACGAGGTTTATTCTTCTGCCAAGACTCGACATGGAGTCCCTTTTACCGAACACACCCTTCACTCATCTCCGCTCTCCCCAAACACCCACTACCATCCACCTCTGTCGATCGGCATTCCTTCCAAAACGGTATACCTCTTAACATGAAATATTTCTATAAATAAAAACTGATCATCTGAAACTACATCCTTACTAATATAGCTTTATTTCTATACAAATAATGACTTAATTAGTTTTTCCTCTTTGAGGCCTGCAGCATAATAAAGGTCATATAATGAAATTTTATTAAAGAAATTCCAATTTGCTGCTAAGTTTAGATATTTTTATTAAGTCACAACAGACTGTTTCGGCGCATTAATGCCATTTTCAAGTGACCTGCAGATATAGGTAATAATTTTTACATAGTTTTCGTATTTGTAATTACATTAACATTCACCAGGCTCTAAACAATCTACACCCTAAAATTCAATACACCATGGAAACGGAAACAAACAATAGTATAAACTACTTGGACTTAACCATTATACAAATTAATAACCAACTTATATTTGACATCTGTCGAAAACTTACAACATCAGACAACATAATTATTGCTAACACATGCCACCCCAAGTCTAAAAAAATGGCATACTTCACTGCATGATCAACAGATTGCATAACCTCCCACTAGAAAAACATGCAATACAGAAAGAACTACATACACTTCAAAACATAGCCTACAGAAATAATTTCAACTCTAACATTGTCATAAAATTATACAATAAACACACAACACCAAAATACAATACAATACACAAAGAAATAAGATTAACAAGAGAAACACTAACTAAACACAAAACTAAGTACATACCGACCGCCTATTTAGGACGAATCTCCAACAAAATTAATCCACTTTTTAAAGTCACCAACATACAATTAGCATTCCATACCACCAGCAGCCTTAAGTTAAAACTCAGACCAAATAACACAAATACATCAATATACACTATCCCAGGTATATATAAGATCACATGCCAAGATTGTAACTGTTTTTACATAGGCCAAACTGGAATAAATTTTAACATAAGATTTAAGGAACACATAAGAGATAGTGAAAATAACCAGTCAAGTATCTTCCTCCACCTAAAATATCACCATATCACCATCACACTGTAAGCAAAATTGAGAACGCATTACAAGTTCTACATAAAATTCCAAAAGGTCCTATTATGACCATTCTTGAGGAGCTTGAAATTTATATACATATGAAAAACCAACCCCAAGAAATTCTGAATGAACAAACAGAGCTTAAACACCAACAATACATTAAAAACTTTATTGAAATTCTCATAAAAGAAAAAGGCTAAAATTACGAAGCTATTGAACAACCAAAGATTGCCCTTATCCAAATCTCTAAGTCATTAAATAAAACAGCAACTTAGACAAATAGTAACACTGCTATATCAACAAGCGAAAAATACGAAATTATAGCACCAAAAAATTTTAGAAATACGATAAATGATTGCACATAGCATTACACAACAGCAACAACATCTACTTTTCGCCGATTTTACGACATTTATATACGATATATTAATTGCAAAATATGTGCACTTAAACGTAATGCAATAACCAGAGATCGCAACGACAACTGATAGCGATAAAAAGATCATCTTTGTCACCACCAAAAGATAATATGTAAACATATACCATCGAACTGTCAAACGTAATTTAAAATATTTTAAAAAATTTATAACACCAGAAGACAGTCAGATTCGATGATATATGCACGTCATTCCATCTAGACGTAAGTAAAAAACCTTTGTTATTACTTTAAGAATAAGATTTATAATTACAAATACGAAAACTATGTAAAAATTATTACCTATATCTGCAGGTCACTTGAAAATGGCATTAATGCGTCATAACAGTCTGTTGTGACTTAATAAAAATATCTAAACTTAGCAGCAAATTGGAATTTCTTTAATAAAAAAGACTTAATTAGTATTACATAAAGTATGAAATAATAAAAAAAACACAAAGCAGCTTTCATGAGCTTGACCGTTCATGTTACTGAATGTTTACATAAATTACTGGCAAACTTAACAATAAATAGATTTATTTCATTAAAAAAACTTTTAAAAAAATCATGATGCTTGTATTTTTAATGTTACTGTGGACAATGTGATGATGCGTTTAATATCAATTATACATTTATATAAGTTGAAATCACACATTAAAGAAATATATACGAGTATGACGCTTTCAAGATGATAACTACAAACAATAATCTGTCATATAACCAGAATTTGTTGAAACTGTTTTCAAAAGTCGGATATTTTAAGCTTGAGTATTCCATATTTTGATATAGTACTCATAAACATTTGTAATTTTTTAGATATTGAAATTAATTTTAGAATCACCAGATGTGCGTAATTACTTTGACACTGTATATATGTTAAATGTAGACGGTAAACGATTTTATATTTTATTTTATTTCATTGCGAATTACTGGAGTGTGGAACTCACAGATGCACACCAGACACCATTACAAAACGCCCGGCTAACAGCCCTCATTAGTTTTGAGTACAAAAATGGGCCTTTTCCAGATTTCCGCCGATTTGGACATATCTCCAGACAGGTGCTCAGCTTAAACCAATATCGGTACAGTCTGGCTGCTGCACCAACCGCTTGCCACTGTATTACAAATTATCATCCTATTCTGTGGTGGTGTAGACTTTTCATGAGTAATAACTAATTATGTTATATCTGGTCTGCAGAAATATAACGTTCTCTTGACAGAATGTTTCAGCAGAACAATTGGTTACCATCTTCAAATGAGTAAACCGAATGCACTGACTCACCAGCGCATCAGTGCATTCAGCACACTCACCTAAGGTTGCATATAGTCTGTTGACATAATGTGTCAAAAGGACGTCGTTTTAAGGCTGCACCCGTGAAGAATAACATCACCCTGTTCTCATACTGGCCATTCCAGTTGAACTCGTATCAGGAAGGGAATCTTGCATTTGTTGTGGGATTTAATATCTGTTACAGACTTGCAGCTGTGATACTCGAACTCTTCAGATTGTTCGTTTGAGAGGAAAAGTAATGCAATTTCAAGAAATCACGCGATTGTGAGATTATTGCTCGGAAACTGTTAAAATTAAAATTTTAAAATTTATTCGAAAATGAAGGCACTATTGTATCTATTGTTTCGGTATCTACGGGATATTTTTGGAAATTAAATTTGAAGTACTTTTCTTCATTTGTCACCATTTTTAAATGGAATAGAATGATTTAAAAGCAGTATCATTAAACAGTTTTATGTATCTTGAGCTGTTGAGAAAATAAAATGTACCTAGAAACTACAATTTTTGAAAAAATTCTGGAGAAACTGCTCCAAGTTTGGCATCTGCACTACGCCGTATTGTATGCAGCCAGTCAGTTCTTTGTCGCCCTGTTGACTGTGTCCAGCTGTGAGGTGTCTTCCCCTATTGAGAGGTGGACGGCAGTTTGCCGCAGCCAACTTGTAAGTGTAGTGTGAGCTTACGCATTTCTTACTAAACTCTTCTGTTCCATGTAGAAGATTAGAGACACCATAATACTGAAAACAAAAATCAATTTGTGTAAAAAGTAGTTCAATCCTCTGTAAGTTTATCTGTATGAAAGATGAAAAAAGGTATTACAAAAATAAATTAATTGTTCCCATGTTACTGTTCTATAGCTACAGGAACTTCGGATATTCAACTACAAAATGCACCTTACTGCAATGAAATGCGATTTGAGGTTCTTGAGTTACACAGCACACAAAGTGTCATGTTCGGAAAACATCGCTAAGTGCACCGAATTTTTTACTCGAAAATGTTAGTAATTGAAGGGATAATTTCATGACGGTTGCTGCGTTTTACTGTAATTGGGGCATGTAGAAATTAATAATTATTTACAAAATTTATTATATTGGTGTGGTGTCTGTTATCGCGAACATGTTTGTAAATGTTTGTAAAGCTTATGTGACTTAACTATGTGGTCATTATTCTCTAAACTTACAAACTACTTAGGAACTAGCTAACACTAAGGACGGCACAAATATCCATGCCAGAGGGGGATTCGAACCTCCGACCGTAGTGGCCGTGCAGACCGTGACTGGAGCGCCTCAGCCCCTTAGCCACCGTGGCCGGCATTGCGGACATGTCTGAAAGAACTGACACCACACCAATATAACAAATATTTACTCGTGAAGATAGCATTTGTTTGTCTTGTTTCACCACAGATGCAGTCATACGTTCAAACTCACACAGGAATTTGTAATGACGAGTGTAAGAGGGCATGGTCGATAGGGGCACTGCAGCAATAGCGTCCGACATATGCGACAGCTAGGAAGCAAGCATGGGTAGCCAAGTGGTTGAGACGAATTTGAAGCAGGAGACCCTTCTTCGATTTTCGGCCCGGCTCACATTTTCACTTGTCGATATTGTTTAACTTGAGTGCCCTTATACAGTTTCTGTCAAACCTTTCCTTCCTAATTCTCCTTCCTTTCCCTGATTATCGATAATTTTCAAACTTAAACATTACGAGGTAAATTTTCTGATTTTTCGTCCGATTTCTAATGTTGTAGCCCTTACTTGGAAAAGAGCTATCGCGTTTATTGCTCGATCAACAATGCACAATGAAGTCAAAGTTTTCTTATGTTTAGACACTTCACATTTCATGCACAAAATGTAATTTCAAATAAATTGAAAAGGAAGCAGTTAAAAGTAAAAAGAAGAGTCCATTGTGGTGTCGCACAAATCTGAAGTGCGCGCCACGTACTTTCGCCGCGAGCCGCCATGCAAGCACGGCGCGGCGTTCTTACGACGTCAGCCACCAGTGCCCTCTGCTGCAACTCCGCTCGTGGCCACCACTGAACTGTATCGGTCACTTGGCAATACGACAGGCACTAGAACAGGCTCTCATCCGTAGGAGGCAGCCTTCTACCTAGTTTCAGATCAACTCTGTATCAGCATTACGCTAGTCTGCAGTCATGAAACTTGCAAAAGTTAAGTATTATAAAGTTTCTGCGAAATATATATACTAATCTAGCTTAGTGTTTCTAGTTTCTGCTGTCCCACTGGCTAGTCACATCAGACTCTGTATCCGCACACGCGTGCATCCTATTTCCCTGTGTCGGTGCCTCTCTACTCGGCCACCGACACCCAGGACAACCGGCTGCAACGAGACACAATATCTATAATATGTTCTTCTAACACCAGCTAGTTTTTCTTAACATAACTCCAAAATATTCGGAATTGACTTGTCAGGGGGAACAGTGGAGATACTGGGTGATGATTAGTTTGAGCCGGCCACGGTGGCCGAGGGGACTGAGGCGCTCCAGTCACGGTCTGCACGGCCACTACGGTCAGGGGTTCGAATCCCCCCTCGGGCATGGATATTTGTGCCGTCCTTAGTATTAGCTAGTTCATAAGTAGTTTGTAAGTTTAGGGACTGATGACCCCGTAGTTAAGTCCCATAAGCTATACAAACATTTGAACATTTTGATTAGTTTGATTTCCTGAAAGACAGTGGAGGCAGTAAACGCACAGGTTTTCCAGCGTCGCGCTGTTGGCTGGCGGCTGAGGCAGCAGACGGGAGGCAGCCGAAGGCGCCGCCGCTGGGAGGCAACTTGAGGGCGACTTTGCGGCCCCGAGGGCCACCAGCGAAATGCGACGGAGCCGGCACTTCCATTAAACGTCTGGCCGCCAACTTCCGGCAGCAACTTTAATCCCGCCAACCAGACCGTCTGCCCGAGAGGGACGCGAGTGTTTCTTGCCATCCGATCCTCTTCCTAACGCAGTGGCGAGCACAGCGGAACGTCTGGGTGATATCCGGCGTAGTAGTAGCGACTTATGTACCGAAAGTCTCCTCCTTGAGAGCATGTAGATTTCAAGTTCGTCGTCGCGCCCAGAAATAGTGAAACGTAGACAGATGGAACAAACACATAGTTCCGTTTGGGTCAATGATGTCTGTTTGCCAGTGCTTGTATAAATTAACTTATTCTGAACGCAATGCTCCTTGTTGAATCTCATTCAAACGACATTTATGACTGGCTTCTGTAACGTTTCCTTGGACTCTTCTCGTATGAATTCACAATCTTTGCCCAAATGTCAGGGATTGTCAATAGTGAAATAAAATGTAAGTTTAGTATATATATACATGTGTCGTCTGTTTCGAAAGAAAAAACGTCACTTCTGATCCTGCAGTTGTTAATCTTTCATATTCACAGAATATAGGGTATCAACTGCGAATGGGCAAAGCTGAAAATGTGTATCCAGCCGGCATTCGAACCCGCGTCTCCTGTTTTATAGGCAGTTGCGCTGACCACTACACCACTGAAGACACAATGGTCATCGCACCTGCAAGGACTACCTAAGCACGCCTCCCGTCGGATACAAATTCCTAGCTTCACCCCGCCCACAGTACTCAAACTCGTAGTTTTGAAACCAATTCTCGTAAGAGTAAGGGCCAAAAACTTCCGCACTCCTCCCCACTTATGTAAGGATCATTGCCCGTCACTTGAGTATTATATACTTATAAACAGGGTGTTTCACTAATTGTGTTTGCCTCTGTAACTTATAAAATAATAGGTGACGGGAAATTTTAATGCGGTAGGTCAACACGAGAAATGTTACTCTTTCTTCGGAGCTATGAACATAGTTTATTGTATCATTTTCCAAAGACTTACAGCACAAAGATATAGTTTTTAAATGGAACAATAGTTTCTTCTATCGTGCATTGGATTCGTTGAAACCAGCTGCGTCCAAATCTATTTAAACTACATTCCTAGCACTGTTCGTTTGGGAGCTACAACTCTTCAAAGTTTCAGGGGCAGATACCACACGCTGTACATAATACATGGCTGTGTGGTGGGTGATGGATGTTATGGCGATGGGAAGTTGATTTACATGAGATGTTCAAATGTGTGTCCATGTTCCTCAATGCATAATGCAATGCGCCGTCGAAAGGATCTAAACAACAGATTTGCAGGAAGATGGTTGGGGCGCCATGGTCCTCATTCATGGCCCGCAAGGCCACACGATTTAACACCAGTAGATTTCTTTTTGTGGGGATATCTAAAGGATCGTGTTTATGTCACTGAGCCCACATCCCCAGATGATCTAAAAAGGCGCATCGAGGACGCATGTCCCTCCGTTACACTGGCGATGTTACATCTCGTCCGCAGATTCTTTCGACGGCGCATTGCATTATGCATTGAGGAACATGGACACACATTTGAATATCTCATGTAAATCAACTTCCCACCGCCAAAACATCCATCATTCACCACACAGCCATGTATTATGCACAGCGTGTGGTATCTGCCCATGAAACTTTGAAGGGTTGTAGCTCCTAAACTAACAGTGATAGGAATGTAGTTTAAATTGATTTGGATGCAGCTGGTTTCAACGAATCCAATGCACGGCAGAAAAAAACTATTGTTCCATTAAAAACATATGTCTTTGTGCTGTAACTCTTTGGAAAATGATACAATAAACTATGTTCATAGCTCCGCAGAAAGTGTAAATTTCTTGTGTTGACCTACCACATTAAAATTTCCCGTCACCTATTATTTTAAAAGTTACAGAAGCAAACACACTTAGTGAAACACCCTGTATATACATGTGGCGTCTGTTCCGAAATAACACACGTCACTTCTGATCCTGCAGTTGTTATTCTTTCAAATTTACAGAATATATGACATCTACTGCGAATGGGCAAAGCTGAAAATGCGTATCCAGCCGGGATTCGAACGCAGGTCTCCTGCTTTCTAGGCAGTTGCGCTGACCACTACATCACTGGGGACACAGTGGTCACCGCGCTTGCAAGGAATACCTAAGCACGTCTCCTATCAGATACAAATTGCCAGTTTCACCCTGTCCACTGTACTCAAACTAGTAGTTTTGAAAATAATTCCCGTGTAAGAGTAAGGGCCATAAACTTCCCCACTCCTCCCCACTAATGAAAGGATCATTGTCCTTCACTGGCTTATCATATATATATATGGCGTCTGTTCTGAAAGAACAGACATCACTTTTGATCCTGCAGCCGGCGTGCTTAGGTAGTCCTTGCAGCTGGGGTGACCACTCTGTCCCCAGTGGTGTAGTGGCCAGCGCAACTGCCTAGGAAACAGGACACCTGAGTTCGAGTCGCGGCTGGGTACACATTTCTAATTTGAATTTAGTGCATTTGAATGGATCTGGGTCAGAAGTGGCTGAAAAAGCAGAGGACATACTGCTCTTATAGGACTTCAGCAATCGATATAAAAGCGTTACGTGTTTCCAACTGTGACCGTCCTTCAAACTAGTCACCAGCGTTGTGTAGACCCATTGCCACCCAAGTGTAAGGCGTAGTAAACAGCAGAGCCCGATCTGTTGATGGTCTGAATGGAACGGTCAACTGCCTGTCGAATCTCTGGAACCGTTGTGATACGAATACCACGAAGTGGTTGCTTCAACTTTAATCAAAGTCACAAGCAGCAAAGTCTTTTGTTCAATCCAACCATCATTTTGCACAACATTGCGCAGGCGCTTACAGCGCAAGCTATGGATGCTCTGTTCGGTTCATGGTACTAGAAAGTACAGTACTAACCACCATACACCTTGGACTAAGTCCTCGTAACTTTGATTTGATTCCAAAGATGCAGGAACCACTTCGTGGCATTCGCTTCAGAACTGTTCCAAGGAATCGACAGGCAGTGGACCACTCCATTCACACCATCAACAGAGTAGGCTCTGTTAACGGTATACTACGCCTTCCACATCGCTGGTGACTACATTGAAGAACAGCGACATGAGCAAACAAGTAACGCTTTTCTATTAGTTGTGAATAAATAGTTGCTGCTAGTTAAGTTCCAAGCCTCTCATACTTCATGGTATAACAGAAACCAAAAGCCGCGGCGGAGTGGCTGAATGCATTGAGGCGCTGTGCTCTGATGCACGAGGCCGCTACCCGTTGGCGGTTCAAATCCCCGCTCGGACACGGATGTTTGTGCTGATACTAATCAGTTAGTTTACAAGTAGTGTGTAAGTTTAGGGACTGATGACCCTGCAGTTTAGTCCCATAAGATCCAAACTAGACATGAATCAATCAACTATCTAATAATGACAATAATCTGTGATAATTAAACTATTCTGTGTACAAAGAATTTTGAATGACCTTTTTATCATGTATAGTTTGTCAGATACAACTCTTTAAACTTTTGGAGGCGGAGGCTACGACAGCGTATCTGACTCGCTGGTGGTCATGAGACAGTGGGCCGTGCCCCAGGATCTAGCCTCTCGACCAGTCAGCTACGCTATCGCAGCCTCCGCCCCTGTAACTTCGAACGGTTGTAGCTGCCAAACTAAACGTGATAAAAATGTCATTCAAAATACCTTGTATACAGCTGATGTTAAAAATTCCAGTGCAATATAGAAACAACCATTGTTCCATTTAAAAACTGTATTTTTGCATAAAAATACACTTTCTAAGTTATATTACAATCTGTTTGTTGGCTAAAAATACGAGCCCCTGACTAACCAATCCATTCTGTGAAAACCGCACATCAATCGCACTTTCCGTTTCCGCAATATTTGCGGTGCAAGTGTTAGGCGATTCACCCTGTATATAACGTTACGTGTTGTGAGCAAATCTAATAATAAGATCTTTTACTTTAAACTGAAGAGGGACATGAAGCTATCTTGAAGTGAGACAGAGTTATGAGTTATGATTCTTATTATTATTATTACTTTATAAACATAACAAAGACAATAAAAAATTAAATGATAAAATCATCAATAATCCCAACTGCTTACAACAACTTTGTACGTCCACTGCTCTCCACCAGCACCTAACTCCGTCTGCCCACCTCCACTCTCTGACTCCCTGTGCCTACCACTCGCTACCGCCGACTCACAGTTCACAACAAAATAAACTGTCTGAGCAGAGAGTTACAGTGATAATGTTTCCACCTTTTACGTCCATACAATTCATCATATAACTAGCTGCAAGAACCCGACATTGCCCGGGTTTAAAATAAGGTTCTCTGTAGAAGCCTACAAAACCATTTATTTGCATGTAATAAAAAGGTACATTTACAAAAACATTCAAAATCACTCTCAATAACCAAACTGCATGATTTTTTTATGGGGGGGGGGAGGAGCGAGGGGTTTTATTATCACACAGTGTAGAACAGGTACATCGCCAAAGTGAGATTGGGATGGATCGAAACCTGTTTAACAACCTTTCTCATTTAATTTTCTGTACGTGTACCAAATTTAATGTTATTTGCTTGTCTGTACCTAGAGTTATAAGGGAACAGACAAAAAGACAACAAATGTGTCTTATATGTATAGAGATTGCAATCGAAGTCTGTAAGTAAGGTACTCTCCCCCATGCACAGAAGGAAATTTTATGTAGACAGTAACCTTCATCTTATTTTCAAGGTCAAGCGTACTAAATTTCTTTAAGATCAGAACAATAATGTGCATTTTGGCGAAATCCATAAGTACCCTCCACCACGTACTGAACGAAATTTTATGTAGACAGTGAGTGCTCTTCCTCTTGTTTTGTAGCTCAATTGAGCAAAAATTCATCAACGTCAGTGCGAGGATATAGATTTACACGGACGCATTGAAAAGGCACTTTCACTTCTTCTCAAGTTTTCCGGTTAGTTTTCCAAAGAATGGAACGAAACCTGTTTAAGAACCTTCCCCATGTAATTTTGTGTACGTGTACAAAATTTCACGTTATTTGGTTGCCTGGATCTTGAGTTATAAGACAACAGACAGACAGACAAAAAATGCATCTTTCAAGTATAGAGATAGTGTTCGAGTACTTATATGGGTCTATGTACTTGGAAAGAATAGGGTTGTTGTAGTTTCCCTGAATCCTTGGTTTTATTTGTTTTCAGTTTCGCTGGCACCCAAATATAACAGGTACACTTCATTACGACGAACAAATAGCGTCGCTACATTGAAATGTCGCAAGGCAACACAGTGCCGCACATTTAAATTTCGCGTTAGTTGAATGCCGTTACTTTTCTTTCCCATCTACTTGCGTTTTTTCATCACAGTGTGAAAGTCTGTTTGACGGGACAAAGCAAACAAAGCGCGTGAAGAACAACTGGGGCTTCAGCTTCAGCAAAAGGCGAGCACAGGTGGGGCCGGCCGCCGCCGCCGCCGCAGCCACCCTCCTCCCTGGAGACGGCTCGACAAGTGGCGGCGCTATTGTTCTCGCGGCGGCACAAAGGAGCGGCGGAGCGGGTCGCGCCTTCGGCCGCAGCGCCCGGCCTAAGCCGCCGCCGCCAGCGCCTCTCCGCGGCGCAATAACGAGTTATTCCTTCCCGCCCCCGGCACCGCGCGCCCCCCGGAGTTGGTAGAAATATTTCCGGCAGAATTACACTCGCGGCGACAAAAGGAGCCCCGCCTCTCTCTCCCTCTCCGTCCGCTTCTTTCCCTCTCTGTCTCCCCTCTCCCTCACGCAGCCTATCGCGACCTTTACTTGCCCGTTTCTTCCGCGCAGGAGTGTATTGTGTCGCGGCGTTTCTGCGCCGCTATTGCCGGGCTGAGGGTGCGTGTTCTGGCGCCAGAATCCGCGTGATTGGCAGCAGTGAGAGCACAAAGGGGGAGGGGGGGCTCTCGCTCCTGGAGGAGGGCTGCAATCCACAACAGGGATGCAACGGAAGTGGTTATATCGGAAACGGATTCGGAAGCAGAGTTTTTAAATTTGTTTTATCGAAGCCGGAATCGCAACCCGAACCGAAATCGGTACTGGAGACAGGTTTAATAAAATAAAATTACAAACCTCATTCATAGTTATATACTTATTATTAGTTTACCAAGTAATACACGTAGAATGAAACTTTTTACTCTGCAGCGGAGTGTGCGCTGATATGAAACTTCCTGGCAGATTAAAATTCCGTGCCGGAACCGGTACTCGAACCTGAGACCTTTGCATATCGCGGGCAAGCGCTCTACCGTCTCAGCTATCCCGACATAACTCACGATACCGCCTCACAACCTTTCTTCCGCCAGTACCTCGCCTCCTACTTTCCAAACGTCACAGAAGCTCTCCTGCAAAACATGCAAGACTAGCACTCGTAGGAGAAAGGATATGGTGGAGACATGGCTTAACCAAACCCTAGAGGATGTTTCCAGAATGAAACTTTTCACTCTGCAGCGGAGTGTGCGCTGATATAAAAATTCATGGCAGATTTCAATTGTGTGCCGGAACCGGGACTCGAACCTGGGTTCTTTGCCTATCGCAGGCAAGCGCTCTACCGTCTGAGCTATCCCGACACGATTCACGATGCTGCCTCACACCCTTACTTTCGCCTGTAATAGCAGCGCACACTTTGGTACCGAGTGAAATGTTTCATTCTGGAAACATCCCTTAGGCTGTGGCTAAGCCATGTGTCCATTATATCCTTTCTTCCAGGACTGCTAGTCGTGCATGTTTCGCAGGAGAGCTTCTGTGAAGTTTGGAAAGTAGGAGGCGAGGTACTGGCGGAAGTAAAGTTGTGAGGCGGCATCGTGAGTCGTGTCGGGATAGCTCAGACAGTAGAGCGATTGCCCGCGAAAGGCAAAGGTATTACGTTCGAGTCCCGGTTCCAGCACACAATTTTAATCTGCCAGGAAGTTTCATATCAGCGCACACTCCTCTGCAGATTGAAAGATTCATTCTGGAAACATCTCTTAGGCTGTGGCTAAGCCATGTCTCCACCATATCCTTTCTTCCAGGAGTTCTAGTCTTGCATGTTTCGCAGGAGAGCTTCTGTGAAATTTGGAAAGTAGGAGGCGAGGTACTGGCGGTAGCAAGGTTGTGAGGCGGCATCGTGAGTCGTGTCGGGATAGCTCAGACGGTAGAGCGCTTTCCCGCGAAAGGCAAAAGTCCCGGTTCCGGCACACAATTTTAATATGCTAGTTTTAATACACATAGGTTTATACTTTACATCTGGGAGTTGAAAATAAAAACAAAAGTCTTAAACACTTATAATAAACAAATCCTAATGAAGTGACTCCAAAAGAACTAAATTATACTTTATAAAGAATAGCTTCACAGCTTTTTCTCGGTCCAATATATTCCTGAGAGAAGTGCCATCTGTGCATAGACAGACTACGTAACCGGCGGTGATTTCAGGTTCACACTTGGACCCGGAAGTTCCACGTGTACAGCAGGACTGCATGTGTGCAGAATTCCTGTCCCGCTGTGGTATAAACCAGTGCATTCTGACAAATAATGGACTTCCAGCGGTAGTCACACGTATGATTACCGATAAAACAATAGTCTGAAAATTTAATTTAGACTGTCTGGGACAAGAAAATGGCTGTTCACGCTGCCACTGTACATCAACCTCCGATAAAATTCCGCTTAAATTTTATCGGCGTCGAAATCGGTATCGAAAAAGCAAAATGAATAGGATGGCAGTGGACTGACTGATAACTAACTGTATTAACCGAAACTAGTCGATTTTAACAATTTAATAAACAGCTGATGGTTAAAGATGCATTTATTTAAATACATGACAGCTGTCCACAGCTCACCAAAACGGTTGTCGGTGTCCTTAAGGAATAAAATAATTATCCTTTCTTGAAAGTCTTCTGTTAGGGCGTGTTTGCATTACAAATGTGGGATTTTGCGACCGCCTTGATACGCACAACACAAACCACACCGCACTAGAAAACAGAAACAAATGGTTCATACTAAAGTACAATAATAAAATATAGACAAAATTGGAAAAATATGATAGATGCAAGGTTGTAAAAAACACCGAAATACGACTGTTGGCAGTAGTTCTTTCTTTTGTGGGACCTAACTGCAATGGTCATCAGTCCATAAACTTACAAACCACTTAAAAAAACGTCACTCCCCTGACCCAGGGTACTCGAGCCTCCGACGGCAAATGGCCGCGCGCACCGCAGCAAGGCGCCTTAGAGCGCACGGCTATCCCGCCGCGGCTCGCAATAGTTACACTTGCTAAAAACAGCCGCTAATACGGTAGCAGATGACATGCTGTGTGCCGAAGATACGGCAACAATCACTGTGAAATGTGCAACAGCTACACGATATAAAGTTGCGATTATAACTGTTTACACAATAATACAGCTGAAAGAAAGTGCCTACCTTATAATTGTTTTCAAATTTTTATAACATGTTCTACATCTACATATATACTCTGCAAATCACATTTAAGTGCCTGGCAGAGGGTTCATAACCACTTTCATAACTTTTCTCTACCGTTCCATTCTCTAATAGCGCGCGGGAAGAAAGAACATCTAAATCGTTCTGATTTCTCTTATTTTATTGGGATGGTCATGTCTCCCTAAGTAGGTGGGTGCTAGCAAAATATTTTCACATTCAGAACTAAAAGTCGGTGATTGAAACTTCGCAAACAGATCACGCCGCAATGAATAACGTCTTTCTTTTAATGATTTCCACCCCAATTCGTGCAACATTTCCGTGACGCTTTCCCCACCGTAACGTGATAAAACAAAACGAGCTGCCCTTCTCTGAACCTTCTCAATATCTTCCGTCAGTCCCACCTGGTGAGGGTCCCACAAGGGGCAACAGTACTCCAAGAGAGGACGCACAAGTGTGATGTAGGCAGTCTCTTTGGTGGAGCTGGTGCATCTTCTAAGCGTTCTGCCAATGAAACGTAACCTTTGGTTCGCCTTCCCCACAATATTTTCTATGTGTTCTCTCCAGTCAAAGTTGTTCGTAATTGTAACTCCTAGGTATTTGGTAGAATTTACGACCTTAAGGTTTGACTGATTTATCGCGTCATTGAAGTTCAGCGGATTTCTTTTAGTGGCCATGTGTATTACTTCACACTTTTCTTTATTTAGTGTCAATTGCCAATTTTCGCACCAAGTAGAAATTTTGTCTAAATCGCTTTGCAGTTGCTTTTGATCCTCTGTTGACTTCACTAACTGATAAACGACAGCATCATCCGCGAACAGTCTAAGGGAGCTATTCAGATTATCTCCTAAATCGTTTATAAACACGAGGAAGAATAGGGGACCTATAACGCTTCCCTGTGGAACGCCAGATATCACTTCTGTTTTACTCGATGACTTACCGTCAATTACAACGAAATGTGTCCTTTCTGATAGGAAATCGTGAATCCAATCGCACAATTGGGGAGATATTCCATAAGCACGCAATTTCATTATAAGCCGCTTGTGGGGTACAGTATCAAAAGCCTTCCGGAAATCCAGAAATATGGAATCGATTTGAGATCCCTTGTCGATGGCACTTAACACTTCATGTGAATAAAGGGCAAGCTGTGTTTCGCAAGAGCGATACTTTCTGAATCCGTGCTGACTATTGGTTAATAGGTCGTTCTCTTCGAGGTAGTACATAATATTCGAACAAAGTATATGTTCCAAAATCCTACTGCAAATCGACGTCAATGAGATAGGCCTGTAATTTTGGGGATCACTCCTATGGCCTTTCTTGAATATTGGAGTAACTTGGGCAACTTTCCAGTCTTTGGGTACGGATCTTTCGCTGAGTGATCGGTTGTAAATTATAGCTAAGTACGGAGCTATTGCATCAGCATACTCTGAGAGGAATCTAGTTGGTATACAATCTGGCCCGGAAGATTTATTTTTGTTTAGTGACTTAAGTTGTTTTACTACTCCAGGAACATCTACTTCTAAGTTTCGCATGCTGGCAGGTGTTCTTGGATTGAATACTGGAGTGTTCACTTCGTCTTCAAAAAAATGTTTGTAAATCTATCGGACCAAACTGCGTGGTCATCAGTCCGTAACTTACAAACTACTTAAACCTAGGTAAACTAAGCTAAGGACAACACACACACCCATGCCCCAGGGAGGACTCGAACCTCCACGGCGAGCAACCGCGCGCTCCGCAGCGAGACGCTTTAGACCGCTCGGCTACTTCACCGCGGCACTTCGTCTTCTTTGGTGAAAGAATTTCGGAAAGCTGTGTTTAGTAATTCTGCCTTAGCAGTACTGTCGTCGGTAGTATTACCACTGCTATCGTGTAGTGAAGGTATTGTTTGTGTTTTGCCGCTAGTGTACTTCACATATGACCAGAATTTCTTTGGATTTTCTGCAAGATTACGAGACAGGATTTTGTTGTGGAAACGACTATAAGATTCTCGCATTGAAGTCCGTGCTAGGTTGCGAGTTTCAGTAAAAGATTGCCAGTCTTGCGGATTCTGTGTCTTTTTTAATTTTTCATGCGTTTTTCTTTGTTTCTGCAACAGTGATCTGACCTGTTTTGTGTACCATGGGGGGTCAGCCCCCTCTTTTATTAATTTATTTGGTATAAATCTCTCGATTGCTACTGATATTATGTCTTTGAAAGTAAGCCACAACTGATCTACACTCGCATTTTTAGTTTTGAAGGACTGGAGACTATCACTCAGGAAAGCGTGAAGAGAATTTTTATCTGCTTTATTGAATAGATATATTTTTCGTTTATTTTTGGTGCATTTGGAAATTTCGATATTCAGTCTCGCTACTACAACTCGATGTTAGCTAATCCCTGTATCTGTTTTGATGCTCTTTACTACCTCTGGATTATTTGTTGCTAGGAGATCAAGAGTATTTTCGCAACTACGTACTATTCTAGTGGGTTCATGAACTAACTGTTCGAAGTAGTTTTCAGAAAAAGCATTCAGAACTAGTTCGGACGATGTTTTATATTTGCCCCCGGTTTTGAATACGTAATTATGCCAACATATCGAGGGTAAATTAAAGTCGCCACCGATTATAACAGTATGCTTCGGATACCTATTTGAAATATGATTCAAGTTTTCTTTGAACATTTCTGCAACCGCATCGTCTGAGTCAGGGGGCCGATAAAAGGATCCAATTATTAATTTATTTCGGTGGTCAGGTATAACCTCTACCCAGACCAATTCACAGGAAGTATCTGCCTCAATTTCGCTGCAGGATAAACCGTTTGCAACAGCAATAAACACGCCGCCCCCTTTTTTATTTATTCTATCCTTTCTGAAGACCATTTGGCCCTTTGAAAAAATTTCGGCCGAATTTATCTCAGGTGTCAGCCAGCTTTCAGAACCTATAACGATTTGTGCCTCAGTACTTTCTATCAGCGCTTGGAGCTCTGGAATTTTCCCAACACAGCTACGACAATTTACAACTGTTACACCAATGGTTTTTAGGTCTGCTTTCTTCCCGTGTCTGATCTGCCCCCTTTGAGACTGAATCCCATTTTGTGTATTCCCGAGGCCATCTAACCTAAAAAACCGCCCAGTCCACGCCACACAGCCCCCGCTACCCGTGTAGCCGCTTCCTGAGCATAGTGGACTCCTGACCTATTTAGCGGAACCCGAAAACCCACCACCCTTTGGCGCAAGTCGAAGAATCTGCAGCCCACACGGTCGCAGAACCGTCTGAGCCTCTGATTCAGACCCTCCACTCGGCTCTGAACCAAAGGTCCACAGTCAGTCCTGTCGACAATGCTGCAGATGGTGAGCTCCGCTTTCATCTTGCAAGCAAGACTGGCAGTCTTAACCACTTATGATAGCCGCTCAAAACCAGAGAGCATCTCTTCCGATCCAAAGCGACACACATCATTGGTCCCGACATGAGCCACCACCTGCAGCTGGCTGCACCCTGTGCCCTTCATAGCATACGGAAGGAGCCGTTCCACATCCGGAATGACTCTCCCCGGTATGCACATGGAGTGCACATTGGAATTCTTCCCCTCCCTAGTAGCCATTTTCCTAAGGGGCTCCATTACCCGCCTAACGTTGGAGCTCCCAACTACCAACAAACCCACCCTCTGTGAGTGCCCGGATCTTGAAGGCAGAGGGGCGAGTACAGGACAAGCGACACCATCCGCATCAGGAACATCCCATGCCACAGACAGCGCCTCGAATCTGTTGGCAAGACTAACCGGGGAGGCCTCCACTTCGGTCCCACGGGAAGTCTTACGCCGCGTGACACGCGCTGAGGGGACCTCCCAATGCACGACGGATTGGGGGGCTACCTCCTCGCGGGCAGTGAGCGGGCTGGCCACAGCCGCAGGCCGATCGGAGGGCACAACAGAAGCACAGGGCGTCTGCTGCACCCCCGCGAGCGGCCCACAACAGCGGCGCCCACCCACCGCAGTCTCAAGCGTTGCCAGCGAAGCCAACGCCGCCTGAAACTGCGAGCGAAGAGTCACCAACTCTGCCACCATCCGTTCGCAGCAGTCACAGTTCCTAGCCATTTAAAAACCTTTGTTTATTCCAAGTAAGTACGTCACCGAACACAGTAGTTTGATAAACAGTGAGCTTTGCAAAGTATAAACCTAACGCTGAATTGTTTATTAACGGCGAATCTGAAAATTATATCCGCGAGCTAATAAATCAAAAATTCGGTAACTGAACTGACAAATAAACGCGATTCTTAATAAACAAACACGCGAGCACACTAAAGTATAAAGAGCTGCAACAGAAAGCACACACGAAATGTAAATAAGTCGCTTCTATTAAGAAGCCGGTTACCGTACAATGTAGAGCTGCTGCTGGTCACGTGTGCACTGGCCGCCGGTCACTGAGCAACTGATCTGATTTTGATTGATTCTGCTGTAGGTTATTGGTAAAATATTTCAAATTAAATAATTAAACACTTGTTTTTGCCTTGCTTCACAAAAACTTTATTTGTACGACCTAGGTTGTTGATTATGAGTTGATTTACAAGTACTTTACGGGATCTAAAGTTGTTACCCAGTGATGACAAACCATTACGTTACTACGTTACGTTTATCGACTTTAACATTGGAAGAAAATATGTTTACGTTGTAATTAAGGAACTATTACACTTGCATTACATTATTAGAATAACCTTATGTAAATATCTATTGTACTACCATTATATTTAATGATGTTATCTCTTACTGAAATTATTAATCATTATTGTACCGCAGACATTGGACGCTTGATTGTGCATGACTTTGCTTCTTGCAGATGACCGCCTAACTGTAATTAATACTGTTATTATCAACTATGTGGTAGTTACTCGTAATCTATAAGAGGTGAATAATTGAAGTATGTCCATTCAGTATCAAATTTTTGGCTGTGCGCATCTGTCTTTTAATTTCCAGAATTTCAAGTTGGGTCAGTTATGCACCTTTACCTTCTTCATGAAACACTTCTACATCTAAGCAGTGTTGGCAAAGGCAGAATCTGGCTTTCTAAATCTCCAGCTACTGTGGTGTTCCCTAAGCTTGGTACAAATTGACCGAGCTGTCTGTCCTATATATCAGGACTGGCACTCTTTACATCTGATTTTATATTCACCACTATTCATAATGACTGTCAGTTTGTCCTTTGAATCTAACAGACTTTTAGCTAAGGTATTTCTGCTTTCAATGGCCCTATTACAAACAAGCTTATGACTTGCTCTCCATTGTCCCCTTGCTGGCAGAAATGTTCTTGGGTAAGTGGGGGACAGAATCAGTTGTAAAGAGTGCCAGTACTGTTATATAGGACAGACAGGTCGGTCAGTTTGTACCAGGCTTAGGGAACACCACATGAGCTGGAGATTTAGAAAGCCAGATTCTGCCTTTGCCCAACACTGCTTAGAACACGAGCACAAATACGCCATCGATGTAGAAGGCTTACATGTAGAAGGCTTACATGTAGAAGGTAAAGGTGCATAACTGACCCAACTAGAAATTTTGAAAAATTAAAAACAGATGCGCACAGCATAATTAACCTCTCTTAGATTATGACTAACTTCCACATAGTAGATGTTACTAACCTGGGGCGGCCATTTGCAAGAAGCAAGGCCATGCCCAATCAACCGTCCAAAGTTTGAGGTACAATAATGATTACTAACTTCAGTAAGAGAACAGAATTAAATACAATGATAGTACCATAGATATTTGCATAAGATTATTCTAATAAAGTAATTCAAGTGTAAAAGTTCGTATATTGCAACGTTAAAAGTATTTTCATCCAGTGTTTAAGTCGATAAAGAGAGACCTGTTGTCTTCATTGGGTAACAACTTTGAACCAGTAAAGTAGTTGAAAATGGGTTCGTAACCCGAAACCTAAGTCGTACAAATAAAGTTTTTATGAAACAATACAGTAACAAGTGTTCAGATATTTCTGATTTTTTCTATAATAAACAAAATCCCTATGATTATGGCGGGATTTCTGCTGAAACTACCGATGGTATCTAACAAGGAAAGTACTTGAGCTCGAACAAACACATATACACCAAAATCGCATCGGCAAAACTCTGCAGTCATCCGTTAGAGGCCTCTGCGTGTGCCTTGCCACACTGCACTTTGACTTGCCGGTTCGCCAGTAGGGACGGTGCAGTGTGCCCCCAAAATTGCGTTTTGTGACATTTGTGTGGTGAATCGTCAGATGGAGCGGCGATTGATAATCAATCCTGCTGAAGTATTGCGATTGTTTGAGGTGAAGTTACGAAGAACACCTCTTCGTGAAGGTGGTATTAGTGTAGAAGATGAATCATTCGCATGCTTTCTCGTATCTGGTACGGTACAGAAATATGAGCATAGGTTAGATACTGTTGTAAGACGAAGAACTCATTGCTAGCGGTAGTGCTACGGCAAGTGCGGGAAGAGGCGGTGGAAGCAGTGGTAGTGAATACCAACAGTCTTCCGAGAAGAAGGTTAAAGTTGCAACTATCATCACGCCTTTTGATGACAATACGCTAGAGAACATGTACGACGATTATTACATGAGTTATAGTTCAGATATCTGCATTACGTATGGCGTCTACAATTATATCTACAGTGCCAACTAGAGCAAAAAAAATGTTTGTTAAGCTTATGGGACTTAACTACGGGGTCATCAGTCCCTAAACTTACAAACTACTTACGAACTACCTTATACTATGGACGGCACAAATATCCATGCCCGAGGGGGGATTCGAACCCCCGACCGTAGTGGCCGTGCAGACCGTGACTGGAGCGCCTCAGTCCCCGCGGCCACCGCGGCCGGCCCAACTACAGCATGATTGCAAAGTTTTGCATGAAAACGACACCCACCAGCACAATGAGGTGTACGAAGAGCCGCGGTGGTGTAGCCGAGCGGTCTAAAGCGTCTCGCTGCGAAGCGCGCGGTTGCTCGCCGTGGAGCTTCGAGTCCTCCCTCGGGCATGGATGTGTGTGTTTGTCTTTAGGCAAGTTTACCTAGGTTTAAGTAGTTTGTAAGCTAAGGACTGATGACCACGCAGTTTGGTCCGATAGATTTACAAACATTTGACCATTTGAACTTTCCTTGAAAGTAAACTTTTTTTTTTTTTTTTTTTTTTTTTTTTTTTTTTTTTTTTTTTTTTTTTTTTTTTTTTTGGTATTATGGCGAACACAATCCTACAAAAGAATGCAATGGAACGCAGTGAAGTGAGAGGCACGTTTAGCAACAGTTTGCCACCCGTCAGTACAGGCAGTGCGGACCGCTGGACGCGGGCATGAAAAGCAGCCGCCGCTACACGTGGCCACCACGTGACGGCGCGGCGCAGCGTCAGTGGCAGCGGCCAGCGGCCAGCGGCCAGCGGCGTTGGCGACAGACGGCCGGACTGCCGCGGCAGCTTTAAGCCCCGCCGTGATAAGATTTGTCGGGCAGCCGGCCGCCCCGCGGACCTCGCCGCCCCCTCCCCCCACACCCCAAGCGGCCAGGGGTGGGGGTGGAGCGGCCGCCCTGTCAGCTGACCCACAAATCCGCCCCGGCTGACAAACCCCTGCCCTCTTTCCGGATTTATTTCCTCCCTCTCTGCTCTCTGCCCATACACTCGCTCCTTCAGCTGTAATGACGTCTTCTGTCCAATTTAACTTAAAGGATTACTGCGCTGAGATGCTGACGTGAAGGAGGAGTGAATTTGTCCTCTCTTCTTTAACTGCTGTGCCTGTTTGTAATGTACGACTACAATGTGCAGGCGTTGTGCTTCAATTTTCGAGACACCAACATACCGGGTGATCAAAAAATTAGTATAAATTAGAAAACTTATTAATTCACGGAATAATGTAGATAGAGAGATAAAAATTGACACACATGCTTGGAATGACATGGGGTTTTATTATAAAAATAAAGTTCAAAAATTTCCGACAGATGGCGCTGGACAGCAAAACTTCAGTGATTGTTACCGCAACGGGTGAAAGGTATGCCGATATGTTACAGAATCGCATCATACCCAGCCTGGCTGATAAACACCTGCTGCGTCGTACGATTTTTATTCAGGATGGCGCTCCACACGATATTGCTAGACGCTTGAAAGACCGCTTGCGCGCGTCGTTTGGTGGTGATCGAGATGCTCAGCCGCCACTTTCGTCATGTTTGGCCTCCCAGGTTTCCAGTCCTCAGTCCATGCGATTATTGGTTTTAGAGTTACCTGAAATCGCAAGTGTATTGTGATCGACCGACATCGTAAGGGATGCTGAAAGACGACATCCGACGCCAATGCGTCACCATAACTCCAGACATGCTTAACAATGCTATTCACATTATCCCTCGACTACAGCTATTGTTCAAGAATGATGGTGAACCAGATGAAGCGCCATCTGTCGGACATTTTTTGAACCTTTTTTTATTTTATTTATTTATTTTATCTAATAAAACGCCATGTCATTCCAAGCATGTCTGTCAATTTTTACCTCTCTATCTACATTATTACGTGATTTATTATGTTTTCAAATTTATACTGACATTTTCATCACATAAACTTACAATTTTGAACATGGCTGATTAACAGTAACCGTAATCCAATTTTTAACAATTTTTTATACCAGCTAACCGGTTGCGTACATTTTACTTCTTGACCTACGTTTCGTTGCCACTAAGGACAACTTCATCAGAAGAATATATATATTTTTTTGACGTCATGTTTTCTATTTAACTCATTTTATTCCTCTGATGAAGTTGTAAAATTCAAATGTTCAAATGTTTGTAAAACTTATGGGACTTAACTACGGGGTCATCAGTCCCTAAGCTTACAAAATAGTTATGAACTAACTAAGACTAAGGACGGCACAAATATCCATGCCCGAGGGGGGGGGGGAATTCTAACCGCCGACCGTAGTGGCCGCGCAGACCGTGACTGGAGCGCCTCAGTCTCCTCGGCCACCGCGGGCGGCGATGAAGTTGTCCTTAGTGGCAATGAAACCTAGGTCGAGAAACTAAAAATTATGCAGTCGGTTGTCTGGTATACAAAATTGTAAAAAAACACACAAAATCGTTGTGGCATATAATTCCACCGTCGATACCCTTGTTAAGAGCTAAAAAATGCACCTCAAAATATACCATAAACATCAAACGGCTCAATACCGGCTAAGCCAAAAACTTAATCTTCTATAGAAAAGTGCAAGGTTCCTGACAACGACAGCTGAATTATTTCTGCAGCTAACATTACTGTTTTAAACAACGCATTAATATTAAAACCAAATCAATAACAGGTAAAACAAATATTTTGAAACAGACTTTTGAAAACAGCTCACATTACAAAAATATATTATAAGTATAAAGGCTACATACGCCAAGTAAATCAGCAACTGTCAACAAACCATCGCCTTACTGACTAGGATGGTTGATTTAACGTGACAATTAATTTACCAAAACAGAGGATAGCAGTCTTCTTGCTCCCCCAAACCGGTGAGACTGCCAAACTAACTTTGATTAGAGAAAGTGCCCCTCGAAACGCTGCATCGAGCTACACTAGTGACAGTACACTCTAAAACACATGGAAACAGAATTAATACAAATTTCATTCATACAATTTTTATTTGTTGAAATTGGGTTGCGTTTGACGTATTCTTAACCTAGCGCTACCAGTGCAAAAATGTAGAATACCTCCTATAGCATAACACTTAAATTGACAAGAAATTAAGAAACAAGAACAAATACTAGATATCTGTTCACTAATGAAGTGTAGTGTCAGTTTCAGGACAGAAAACAAGCAGAAAAGTCACAATATAAATGGCGCAGATCTGACATCAGGAGCCTTTAGTGCATTTCAAAATTAATCAGCTAGATGAAAGATTTCCCCTTTAACAGTCCTATTGACCATTCATACAATTTTCAAATGCGACATTCTGACTAACTTCAGGGAAAATGGGCTAGAGCACTACCGAGCCAGAATCGAAAGAGTAGCTCTTCGAACCGAACCACCTGCCGACAACAACCAGAATTTCACACGGTGAGGAGAGCAAGCACCGCAAAATAGTCGGGCGAGCACGAGCATGGAGTCTCAGAGTTCAAAGTCACCTCCAGACGACGCCAGCAAAACACTCAGAGGCAGCGCGTTTAACACATCAGAAGATGATCCGCGGCCGCACATACAGGCATCATCCGGTGACTTGTCGCTCGGACAGCAACAGACCCAGGTCCGCCACACACTGCCGGCGCCGCAGAGCCAAACACAGCACAGCTCGCCGTAGACGCCTAGCCTGCCCTCCAGCTTGTGGAAAACATCTCCGTACTGCCTCACACACACACTGCCCCTGAGTAGAGAGCCTGTATAGGGATAAAGTGGCCGTCCGTCGTACCGCTCCTGATTGGCTGGCAGCCCAGGACGCCATATTTTTACCAGATTTGGCGGCCTTTACAAGTGTGTGAACAGCTACGTACAGGTTGTATTACGGTAGGCAATGCTCCACTTTTGCACGTCTTTTGTCGGTTCTCTTTAAGTAAATAAACGTGTTATTCATTGGTCGCTGAAGATAAACTTAGAACTTCTCGGCAATTTTTAAGATTATATGTTGAAATGATTTATTGGATGTAATTAATAATGTGTATTACATAATCATTCATGAGAAGCAGCGGCGCTGGTGTATCCGAGCAGTCTCGAGCGCCCCGTTATGGATCGAGCGGCCTCCCGCGTCGGAGATTCGAATCCTCCCTCGGGCATGGATGTGTGTGTTGTCCTTAGATTAGTTTAACTTTGTTTAAGTAGTTTTTAGGTCCAGGAACTGATGAGCAACATAGTTTGGTTCCACAGAAATACAAACATTTGCACGTTTGGAAGGACAATCAAGAGAGATGCCTCGTTGTTCCTCGGCTGACTGTAAAAACCGAAGTAAAAGTGTTTATATAATGCATGTGTTAACAAGGAATGAGGAAATATGGGGACAAGGGGTAGTGAAAGTTAACCAAGAAAGCGGGAACCGTAAAGGCGACTTACGGAAACCAACGAATTATTCCTACCTGTTATTTTTTGCTTTTCCCGCCGAAAGCAAGAAAGGCACTGATGAAATTCAGTAACAGAACTATTGATTCTGACATTTCCGCTTGGTGTAGTGGTTGCGTACAGAATGCATCCCTAGAAGGAATGTGACGCGAGAAAGAGAGGGGGCGAGACTATTGCAGATATTCAGTTACCTATTTTGAATCTGTTTCTGAAGTTTCACTAGGGACAGTATAGGTATTTTTCCGATTTTCTGTGATACAGTCTCCTTAAAAGTATCTACAGAATGACGTTTTTGGTATTTCCTAGTGTATAAAAATATTATAAGATCGACAGCACACTTAAAATTCATTATATCGGGGCGGAAAGCAATAATATTGTACTAATTTCAGCGATGGATATGCAGACAAAACATTATGAAATAGCATTATTTTCTTTCAGATACATAATATGAAATACCTCCCTTTCTTCTAATCAACTGGCAACTGTCGAAATTACCAGAAAATCGTAAAATATGGTATTAATATTCGACAGTGAAAGAAATTGTTTCACGACACTTATTTGCTTACAAATTTATTAGACTTGTATGAAGATAGATTGATGGCATTTATTTAACGACGTACTGATTAGTAAGCTAGAAAAAAGCTAATGGGACTTAACTACGGGGTCATCAGTCCCTAAACTTACAAACTACTTATGAACTACTTACGAACTAGGACGGCACAAATATCCATGTCCGAGGGGGGATTCGTACCCCCGACCGTAGTGGCCGTGCAGATCGTGACTGAAGCGCCTCAGTCCCCTCGGCCACCGCGGCCGGCAGTAAGCTAAAAGATGTGCTTTGGTCGCACGGGTGGAACTGCTGCCTGATTCCAATCGTTAAGGGGCTGCCTTTCTCCCAGGGTCACTGTCTAAATACACGTCCCGCGCGCCGTCTAGTAAAAACATGGCCCACTATATCCCAAGGCCAACCACAAATCTGATGGCTGATAAAACTCGTAGCTGGAAAGCCAAGTCAAACGCCCTGCGACAAGACGTTCAGTGGACGCTACGGATCAGTTTGCAAATGTTTTCAGACAAAGGAGATAAATAAAAAAGCTAGCGAAGTATGCTACCGGGGTAACTCATCAGACCAAGCTTAAGTTTTCAGGGCCGAAAAAAGCGCGGTACGAATCATTGGTGGTATCAAAAGTGGGCTGTTTAAGCAACTGGGGTACCAACTGCTAATTCCCAAAATATTATTCTCTAATGAAATTTTGTAGTTAAAAATTTATACTTTTGTTTTGTCATACCAATTGCTCAGATCATGCGAGCAATAATAGAAACAAGAATAAACTTCAAAAGATTGAAAGTGACTTACTTTAGCTCAGAAAGATGTTCACTATTCAGCAATATACATTGTCATAACATGTCGGCAGCCATAAAAATTTGACTCATAATGAACTTCATTTTTGAAAAGGATCTAAAGGATCTTTTGGCGGCTAACTCCGCCTATTCCATTGACGAATTTCTTACCAGAAGTCACAGACGCATGTTAATGTATATAATATATCGCAAATGTGAATGTTGTGTTCAGTATGAATTCAGTAAAAATCTTGTGCAGTAACGTGATCATTATAAATAACTGCAAAATATTGCCTAAGAATTATCATATGCACATAGTATATTCAACATTCAGTACGTAACAATAAGTTTTATGACCTTTAAAATTTTAATATTCTTAAAATTTTTTTCCCCTTCTTTTTGATTCCACTTTACAAAGGCAATTACATTTGGTGATAAAAATGACAGTCCAGTTCGCAAATTATTTTTGCAGTTTATTCAAAAAAATTGCGAACTGGACTGTTATTTTTATCATTAAATAATAAGTTCGCTGTTTATTCCAAGAAAGGAAACAATGTTTTCCAAACTAATTACATTTGGGATCTATGAACGGTACTTTAAAACATCTGCTCTCATTTTGTCGATATTAATTGTGTTCTTGTTTTCTGATGTGTTCTATATCCAAGAGAGTTTCCTCAATTTGTATCTTCTGAAATGAAAAGTACTTACTATCTGATCAATATACTTGATATTCTTCAAGACAAGAGGGCTATCTAAATTTTTACTTTACTGAAATATATGTGCCAAGCTCGCTTTTCCATACTTTAAAAATCAAGATTAACATTTTATTATAAAAGTGTAAACTGATAAGTGATTTGTTATTCTGATTTAATTGTTTGTAAATGAATTGTTATGATATGAATAACGAAACGTAATATTTTATAAGACACATAATTATGATTATAATTTTATAATGGATAGTTACATAACATAGATATCGTGCACTCTTTAATTCAGTACCATATTGCGGTCTTTTACTTGTGGACTACTATTGCAGACCCACGACAACATAAATAAACATAAATAAATTAAAATAACGTCTATAATAAACAAATAATATATATAGATAGCATTTCATTCCATTCCATGATGGTGGTGGTGGCGGCTGGTGCTGCAACAGTGTTGAATAATTAAAAAATTCTCAGTCTCTGTTGCAGTATTTTATTCTCCAATAACGCGTTTCGCGCTGTTAGCGCATCGTCAGACTGGAAAAAGACAAATGTTTTGTTACAGTCCGTGTACCTGGCGGGCAGGTACACTTGGGCGTCTTATTTTGGAACATTCCTGCACATTATGGGATCCACACCGGGTGAGATAGTCGATTTAGAGAAATTTCAGAGAAGGGAAACTCGTTTTGCATTATCGCGTTATAGGGGAGAGAGTGTCAAAGAAATGATGCACGAGTTCAGGTGGAAATCATTAAAACGTGATGAAATCCATTTGCGAAGTTTCTTTCACCAGCTTTCTATTACGAATTCTAAAATATCTTGTTCACGCCTACCTGCATAGGGAGACGTTATCATCATAATAATATAAGAGAAATCACTTCGAAAACAAAGATTTAGGTGGTTTTTTTTCCCGTAAGCTCTTACAGAATAAAACTGTAGAGAAATATCATTAAAGGATTTCGATGAACCCTCTGCCGTGTACTTCAAGGTGACTTGCAGTGTATTTACGTAGATGTAATTCGCAAGTATTAAACATCAACAGTACTGTGTCAACAGAACCTGGATTCATCCGAAAAAATGACGTTTAGCCATTCGTGCACCCAGATTCGTTGTTGTGTACACCATCACAGGCGCTCCTGTCTGTGATGCAGCGTCAAGGGTAACCGCAGCCGTGGTCTCTGAGCTGGTGCAAACGTCGTCGAACTGTTCGTAAAGATGGTTGTTGTCTTACAAACGTCCCCATCTGTTGACTCAGGAATCGAGACGTGGCTGCACGATCCGTAACAGCCATGCGGATAAGATACCTGTCATCTCGACTGCTAGTGATACGAGGCCGTTGGGATCCAGCACGGCGTTCCGTATTGCCCTCCTGAACTCACCAATTCCACATTCTACCAGTCATAGGATCGCGACCAACGCGAGCAGCAATGTCGCGATATGATAAACCGCAATCGCGATATGCTACAATCCGATGTTTATCAAACTCGGAAACGTGATGGTACGCATTTCTCCTCCTTACACGAGGAATCACAACAACGATTCAACAGTCAACGCATATCAACTGCGTGTTTGTGTATGAGAAATCGGTTGGACACTTTCCTCATGTCAGCACGTTGTAGGTGTCGCCACCGGCACCAACCTTGTGTTAATGCTCTGAAAATCTAATCATTTGCATATCACAGCATCTTGTTCCTAACGGTTGAGTTTCGCATCCGTAGCACGTCATCTTCGTGATGTAACAATTTTAATGGCCAGGAGTGTTTTTACTACCATGTAATCGTATTGAGGCCCCTATATCTATCACCCTCTGTAATCGTTACCATTTACGTTACCCAGTTATGGTTTCATGTCTACATTAGAGCCTTTTCTGTCTACGCCCATTTCCGTGGTGTTAAAAATGTAGATATTTCTGTTGACAAGTGAGCCTAAAGTCACTAGTTCCGCGGATTCATACAGTGCTGGCGGTGAGGCTCACATACCACGCACTTAGGTTCCTCATCGCTCTGGTACACGGTGCCTTCCACGTCCTATAGCAGTACCATTTGGTTGAAGTTGGTACCTTCGTACACAGAACATCGATGTTTTTCTGGTTAGTTACTAATTCTTCAGTCTGTCGCCTGTAGCACCGACTGCAGATTGCACGTCTGTAACAAAGAAAAGTTTTTATACTTCTGTCTTGTTACACTCAATGGGCCACTGATCTGCCAATTAAGGGTGACAGCTCTAGACATGCCTCTTCATAATAGTCAAGCGACAGAACATCGAGAAGACGTTGAGACCGTATCAACAGTCACCACCAACATGAATTGTTCTGGACAAACGATTATAGTTATCAGTAATTAGAATTCAGAATTGGACCAGATTTAGAGCCACATTACTGCAGGTCAACTTTGAACTGATGCCCCAGATTTTCATCACATTACTGTTAATTTCATTGGATCTTCGTCAGCAAATTGTGTTACATTCTGACTAGTGCCTGTATTCTCCATCTTTGCCACCCTTTTGGGCCAGTGACAGTACAGCTGCCCTTTGCAAGTATACCATGACGTGCCAGCAATTGTTGTCGGCGGTAAGAGTTCCCTTACTTAAGACGATTCTCGATGAGAGTAACTAACAATAAAATTTCTCTAACATAGGACGCATTACAGTCTTTTTTATAACAAGATACAATAAGAAGCATTGTACATGTGGTATTTTGATTATTACGTGCATTTATAATGATTCGACAACTTTCATTTCTGTTGATTCAGATTTTTAACAATGTTTGAGGAACATTTCGACGCTCTTATAGTTACGACGTTAAAGTCTACTCCATTTCACATTGTTCGTTCAGTCTATGATTATTAGACAAGAACTTTAATCTCTTAATGACTTGAACGTTAGTCTTATGAACAATAAATCATTTGTACGTATTATGACTCCGAAACCGTAAAAGAACGCCCTACGCCCCTGGAGATTCTTCCTAGAATGTCGTAAAAACTTTTGCGACATTTTGCCGGAGCCCTGTAAGTGTAATTACTGCCGAGAGATGAACTTTGCGGAACAGTCATTCCGGTTATAAATCGCTCAGACTAGAGCCAGCATAACGAGGCCACGGGCGAAGGGTTAAGCAGTGGCCTCACGTACAGTACTGAGAGGTCCTCAGAGACGCTGCCGCAGAAGCGAGGAGTCGCGGTTTTACAACCCCACACGAATATGCCGAGCATACTCACTTACACTCCGTTGAGAATTGTCTGTAGACTTAGGCAAACAAGTTCTCTTCAGGAAGTGGACGTGTGCTCAGAATCATTACGTCATATTCTAATCTTCAGAATATCACAGGTTTTGAACGAAAGTTGACAACGGATTTTTTTACGATATTTGCATAAAATGAACAAATATCGCTGCTTATAATAATTAACTTACGCAGCAGGCAATTCAAATCACAGCACCAGAGATATGAAGTGGAACAAGCATTTGACGAGGGTATTGGTAAACGCGCATTATCGACTTTAATTTATTGGAAGAATTTTGAAGGCTGGTAGATTTGTGCAGATGAAGGCGCATAGTAGTGTATCCTGTCTTTGGGCACTGTTGAGTGTTTCGGAACGGCAAAGCTCGGATCAAAGGAAGACGTTAAAGTAATTTAGAGGCGAGGTACTAGAGTTTTTACCGGTGATAGAAAGAAGTTTTGGCAACTTAGGAATAAGAATTACCCTCGTTCTGCCAATGGCCTTGTGAAAGTACACGTAAGGAGTGACTGATTTGCAGCACATCCTCTTGAACTTGTGAACTCCCCTTAAGTGGGAAATGAATCAGCAATCATTAGCAGTATGAAAACAGAGGAAACAATTGTAAACACTGCATGAAAGGCACATGATGTGTATTAACACGAAATGTGGCCTATGATTGAAATCAGAGGAATGATGAGGGATTATTCCATATTTACAAATGTTTGTGAATCTAAAGGATCAAACTACTTAAACTAACACAAGAAGTACCAGACTTTTCCGTACCTCTGGTAGTACCACGTGGGTCATTTTTGACCCAAAGTAGCAAACTGACATTTATCTTTTCAAGACGTTTTGTGTTTTACCATGTAGTTACTGCATTTAATAAGACTCCATGGTGCAAGAAAAATATAATTTGTTCTCTAAAAGGCATTGTTCATGGTCAGAAGTAAATTTTCTGGAGTAAATGTTACTTTATCTAAATTTTACAGAAGAAATTTCATAGTCTCCCATCAAAATAATTTAAAGGAAGTAAATGAAATAATTTTTCAATGTTTATCTATATAAAGAGATTGAAGCAGACTCAAAACATATATTTTATATGACTACTAATAGTGTTTCTATTATTTATTACAATTTTAATATATAAGGCAAGTGCCGGGTTTTTGTAGACATGCAACATATCTTCTTTCTTATTCTAATCAAGGTTTCGAAAATATAATAAAAAAACAATTTCAGTCTATTATTGGAAACGTGTGGAAATAGTTAAGAACAAATAGTTGACAGCATTGTCTAAGCTAGGGTGGGCTCACAGTTCCGATGTTACACGTATTGGCTTGGCAGTCGTACTTCTTGCACTTGAAACATACATTCGGTATTTTACTCTCCTTTTGTTGTTTGTAGGAATCCTGGATTTTAAATTGCCTTTAGTTTCCATATTGGCGGCGCAGCCGAGTGCTTGCAAGGGGCGGTTGGCTACCCTCTGCAATTTGTATGGGGCAGCAAGTCATCTCCTACTCTGACAGCACATTCTCGCCTTGCTATCTTCTCAAACCAGTGAGCACTGATCAATGCAAGATCAAGAATGTTGTAAAAGACGTGTACAGGCCATGAGTATGAGCGAGCTCGGACTCTGCAATGTCTTGTCATTTGGCGAACTTGGTTTGATTATAGTACTTCAGTTTCTGGGAGTTTCTTTTAGTATTGTCGTTGACCTGACATCTAGTAGGCTCGTTACTTACAATAAAGAAATCCATCAACCCAACAACTAAATAACGGAATAAAGAGAGACATATAGAGGACTGCGTGCTTATTGGTTCAAAAACTTAGGTAAAATGGTGCATGCTTATGTTGTGCAAGAGATACATCGTCAAATGTTTCCTATTATTTCTGCCTTTCATTTGATGAATCTGAAATACTTGATCAGCAGGTTTTCCTGTAACAAAGTCGTTGTCATCCTCTGAGCTTGTCACGATATCGGATTCCTTGTTTGATTGCCTCAGTGACATGTATATAGTGGAGAATCTCAGTAGCTGGCCGCGGTGGCCGAGGGGACTGAGGCGCTCCAGTCACGGTCTGCACGGCCACTACGGTCGGGGGTTCGAATACCCCCTCGGGTATGGATATTTCAGCCGTCCTTAGCATTAGCTAGTGTGTAAGTAGTTTGCTAATTTAGGGACTGATGACCCCGTAGTTAAGTCCCATAAGCTATACAAACATTTGAACATTTTGAGAATTTCAGTATATGTAAGGCTGCGTCATCTTGCCATCGTAGCTTCAATGACGCGAACTCACAAAAATAAACAATCACTGCTACCACGAATGACTCAACTCATTCGGCTTGCCGAAAGACAAAGATACGCAAATAAGAAATCTCTGTAAGTGTGACACGCCTGATATCTGCTGTCATGTCACAGAATTATTGTACTGTCTCAAGCAAAGGTGCGTTTATTCTGTGGCTTCCCAGTACCATTTCATAAGTGTGAACGTGGCCAGTCTACAGAAAACCGAAAGCTGCTCTCATATAGTGTATCACCTGACCTACAAATTTTTAGTATTTTGTTTTGTCTAAGGTGTCGTAATATACTCCAACGTCTCGTTAATAACACTGAGGCATGCCCATAAATTGTTTCATTTCTAAAAACTGGCGTTACTGACGTAAAATAGTTTAAAACTGTGTGTGGGTCAAAAAATGACTCATATGGATAAAAAGTAAATTTTTCATATTTTTATGTGGCCTTTGTGGATGAAAAATCGGTGAGTTCTAGAACTCCATAACTGATTAAAAGTCATCAGAGGATTTGGTTCAAATGTTCAAATGTTTGTTAAGATTAAGGGACTTAACTACGGGGTTATTAGTCCCTAAACTTACAAACTACTTATCAACTACCTTATACTAAGGACGGCACAAATATCCATGCTCGAGGGGGTATTCGAACCCCCGACCGTAGTGGCCGTGCAGACCGTGACTGGAGCGCCTCAGTCCCCTCGGCCACCGCGGCCGGTGAGGATTTGGTGCTACGATGAATATGGAGGGGGGTAGTGTACTCGAAACCTCCCCATGGGTCAAAAATAACACACGTGGTAGGCCTACTTCTAGTGTTAAACTAACTTAAAGGAAAATATACATGTCCGAGGATGAATTGGAACCTACGGGGGTGCGGCCGCACAATCCTTTGTATGGCGCTTTAGACCACGCGGTCATACCCGTGCGACTAGGATAATTCCCCTAATCAAAACTGCGGAAGGTTTCTACCAAAGAGATCACCATTGCGTCTTATCATTCAGAATATTCCGCCCCTAATTACAATGCTGTAGACTGAAACTTAAACCCTAATCCTCCCCCTTCCTTCTCATAATTTCAGTTTCCCACTACCGTTAGCATTGACTCTTCCACACAAATTTTCATGGCAACTACATAGCTGGCCCGGCAGTCCGGCCGTCTGTCGCCAACGCCGCTGGCCGCTGGCCGCTACCACTGCCGGCGCCATGTCATGTGTGGCCACAAGTAGCGGCGGCTGCTTCTCATGCCCGCGACCAGCGGTCCGCACTGCCTGTACTGACGGGTGGCGAACTGTTGCTAAACGTGCTGCACACTTCACTGCGTTCCATTGCATTCTTTTGTAGGATTGTGTTCGCCATAATACAAAAAACAAAAAAACAAAACAAAAAAAAAGTTTACTTTCAAGGAAAGTTCAAATGGTCAAATGTCTGTAAATCTATCGGACCAAACTGCGTGGTTATCAGTCCGTAGCTTACAAACTACTTAAACCTACGCACACTAACCTACGGACAAACACACACACCCATGCCCCAGGGAGGACTCGAACCTCCACGGCGAGCAACCACGCGCTCCACAGCGAGGTGTTTGAGACCGCTCAGCTACTCCACCTGAAATCTGACCATGATGTAATCCAGCTGGCACCTTTGCCTGATGCCATCTTTTCCATGAATATGAACTCGTATTATGATTCTGCACAGAGTGACCACAATTACAATAGTTTTTTACTGATGAAATTGACTACTATCTTTCATTCCTACCGCCAAACCACAAATTCTCCAGTATTTCTACTCCTACAAACGTTCTAACACGGTCTCCGTTGCTGTGGGCTATCTGTGAAATGTGCAATGGATAATCTGACCTATAATGTACCCTTGGCTTCTGTAAGGAAGACACCACCAGCAAGGAACCGGAAAATTCAGAAAGATGGTTTGCAAAGCGGCGGCGTATTCTCGGCGAAGTTGAAGTTAGTTCGTCAAGCTGCGGATGCTCTTGCTGCTCTTGTTTTCCATCTCCTGTAAGGTTTCTTAACCTATCACACAGACGTAACTAATAGGGTCAGTCGGGGTACGAAAGTGACCTATCAACTACAATGAAATATTAACACAAAATGAACGTTATTGTTATTGTTTCCACGAAGTTAAATTGAAATGTCAATAAAAACTTTAATGATAAAAATGATATTGTATTCAAAAATGATTTCAAGAATTAATAACACTTAATTGAAATAAAGGAAAACAGGATCACAAATTAGGTTTTCCAAGCAATGAAATTACGTATAGTAACTGAACACTGCGCCTACTTGAATTTACACAAAATGCCGGTCTTGTCAGGTTACGTACGAGGTTGTCACTATTGTGCAATGTTGCAGAGTTACCAGTAATGTCAGGGGCAAGGAGGCAATTCGCCTAAGCGTGCTGCTGACAATACCTTTTACTGCGCCGTCGGCTGTATCCGTTGTACTCAAGCTATTCTTTTATATTCTTAATCGACTGAGGTCGATTCAACTTTACCTACGCCTCGATTAGTCAAGGCAGCCCTCGTCTTCCCTAGTCTGTCTATCTCGGCTTGGTACGTCGTATTACCACCCACCATCGTGCCGCTCACAAAATGCGCCCACAGGCTTTAACTAATCCCTCTGTGATAGTTCCCGATCGGATAAGATGTATCTCGATCAAAAACAATAGGAACAAGGCCAACCGTACAGTGTCCTCCCACTGGAGGTACACTGTAAGTCGCTCTATACACCATAGAGTTGCTCCGACCGCAACGGTCAGGAGCCCGCGTCAAAGTGCTCGCACCAGAATGAGACTCATTCCTGCCTTCTCGCAGTGTATATCCGACAGGGTGCGCGTCTCGTTTGCTGAACCAATCAGGTGGCTTCTTGGAAAGACGTGCTGGAACTGTCCGGCCAATGAGAAGGCGTGTCTCATCTGCACAAGGCGTCACCTGCTTTAAAAGTTTCATCAGACTGCGTTGAATATTTGCTACATGTCCTGCCACGTCCTGTCACGTCCTTGCCTTGCGCTGCCACGTTGGTCAATTTTTTTTTTTTTTTTTTTTTTTTTTTGTCACGTCGGCTGGAGCCCGCCTCTCTGTCGTAAAACTGCGTCACCGCCTGCTCCCTTCCTACCATGAAAAATTCAGCCTTTCGCCCTGTTGTGTAATATGCGCCAACCTCGTATTTGTTTGGTTGTTAATTGCGAGATGACTCCGCGTACTTGAAATTAATTTGTAATTAATGTCTGTTTATAACATTTTTATCCCATTGAGCGAAGTCTCTAAATAATCTTCTCGATTAGTACTATTCATTTCTGGGTCGAGATATGTCGGAAAGCAATGTAAGGATAGATAACCTGACTCCTTACAACGTGTTACAGACCAAAAGATAGTTCGATTTTTGATGTACCTTTATTTTCACGGTTGTTTTTCCTAATTTACTGTCACGCCACCTGGTGTACGTCAACGATCATTGTCGAAGTTGGTTTGTAGTTGAATCTCACGAGAACGGCGCTGGAAGTAACTCACTGTCTTGCCCACACCTGTATTCGCAACGAATCCTCCTCTGTTTATAGCATTTTATTTCCTTATTACGCTACACTTATAGTCCAGGAATTACCTTCTATTCATTTAACTTGAATGAACTCCACCGAATTTAGGTTGAAGACTATTATTCGTTTCAGAGTTTCAAGTCGCGCTACGACTATTAAAATGTTCTCCCCTGCATCGGTCACTAAGGGTGTGTATGTTGTGATAGGGAACAGCAGAGTAGGCATTTGAAGAGCACTGCACATCTCTGAAAATGCCATCTACAGACGTTAGACAGATGAACGTACTTACCGGGAGGGTAACCGTGAATAAATGTTTGGCAACTGAAAATATACCTCGACTGCTCGACGAAATAAGGGGAAAAAAGTTTGGAGGAGCGGGGGAATGCAACAGTATAAATCGTTTAGTAAAGTAATAAATAGAGAATGCTGGAACGTCGAGTATAGGGACTGGATCAGCATATTAAAGTGTCACAACCCATAAAGTTAGTCAAAAGGTTGGTAACAAAACTCTTATGCGCAATTTTGATTTTAGGATAGGTAAAAGCAACAGAAACACAGTTCTGATATTGTTCGACTAACGGAAGACAAGAAATATCAAAATACATGTTTACAGATTTCTTCGACGTAGCCATTAACATTGCATAATGGTCCACCATGTTCGAAATTGTAAAAACTGAGTAAGCTTCTCAATGTGATGATGTTAGAGGCAATGACGGTAATAAAAGAAAGAATGAAGACAAACAGACGTCGTCAAAAGACTTCTACGATCAGATTTGCAAAAATTCTCTTCTTCAATGAAAGCAAATTATAATTATAGCGTATTACGAATGGAATGAGCAAAGTATAGATTACGTATTACAAGATAAAGAAAACATGTATGACAATAGCAAGGAGCCTAATATTAAGATAAGTTATCACGGACTATACGAATTGTTACACCCTGAAAGCAAAAGAATCCACGACGATACAGGCAAGAAAGTGAGTGGTATAAGGCACAGAGAGCATTCATGACCGTGATACGTCTATTGCTTCAGAATTTGAGGAAGGAACTTCTGGGAATGTGTGTTTAGAGAGCAGAACTTTATGCTATTGAATCATAAATAGTGGGAAAATTGGAAAGGAGGAGAAACAAAGTGTTTGAGATATGGTGATAGGAAAGTATAAACAAAATTTACTGGATGCTCCGTGAAGAAATGATCAGAAGAGGAACGTAATGGAAAACTGACAAAAGTAAAGGAACAATATGTTTAAATGTTTGTAAGTCTATAGGACTTAACTGCTTGGTTATTAGTCCCTAGGTTTACAAACTACTTACTCTAAGTTAAACTAACATGAAGACAACACACACACACACACACACACACACACACACACACACACATGCGCAAGTGACGACTCGAACCTCCACGGCGAACGGCCGCGCACACCGCAGCACGGCGCCTCAATGCGGCTCTTCCGCCGAGGCGACGAGGAAGACTTAGAAATATTGAGAATACGCAGGGACAAAGGATAGGATATGTTAAAACTGTAGTCGAAAACTGAGAATGAAATACGTCTACCAAACAGCTTATGATGTGGTACGCAGGTGCTATTCTGAAACGGAAAGTTTGGTGTAGTGTGGCTCAGCAAACCAGCCATACGTTTCATGACTCACGAAACAGAACAATATAAAATTTAAAAGTTGACTAAATTTAGAGCACAGGCATTTTGAAACTGATGTGGTGGCAACGTACAATGACTCCCAAAGACTGAAAGTAGCCTGTTATTAAAAGAAGCAAGATATCAGGCAGTTGAGATCTGCAAATGTAAGTTAAAACGCTCACTGCTGCTATAAATTACTATATGAGTGCACACAGCACATGCGCAACAGAAATTTATCTAACTGCTCATTCCTTAAGAGGGAACAGCCAACGTTTTAACAAACACAAAATCCATCTTAAAAATTAAATGAATAGATTATTCAACATGGGACGGGGAGCATGGATTCATAATGCAGAGGTTTCATACTTCAACATCATACTCTATTCAGAAAAATGAACACGTAACTAAATGTGGGGAGACAAAATTAAGCACACACTTTGTACAAAAGTGAATTAAGTCATATAATTACTGCCCGTAATAAAATTGTTTCTGTCCTTTATGAATATGTAAGTAAGGTGGGAGGAAATTTACAGACACAAATAGGTAGCTGAGTGCACATTCATTCATTCCCAGACACACGCATAATGCTTCACGTTCCATTACTCTGTGCGAACACTCGATAACAGCGGCGAAACGAAGCGTCAGCGGCCACACGACGAGATGGCAGGTGACATTAATCACAAATTTTAAGTGTACTGTGCACTGTGGTGAGGCAGCGGCTCATTATTCTGAAGTACCACACGTGGCGTGCAACCACGCTGAATTTCATAACATTTACAAACAGGAATTAATTTAGAATAAGCACAAGCAAGATTTCGTATAGAAGAAAGCTAGTATTAATAAAAGCATGACTGAAGGCCGAATTAGCGACAGTTACGAAAGCACATGGCTCAATTGCCATACGAAACGGAAAAGATGGACTCATGCTGGAAAATCAGAGAAATATTTAGGATACTCGCGGATCCAGACGCAACGTGAAAGTTAATTAAATACACGAAGGAAATTCAAATGCACAAGATTTACACAAAGGCTGAACGCAACACACTTGTATTCTAACTTGAGCAAAACCGGACACACAATCAACATTGGAATGAAAATGCAAATAATAAATTTACACTGAATTTACTCGAGTTCTGTAAATTAAGAAACACTTCGCCTCGCGTAGCTAAGGAATTACTCAAGAGAACTATCACTGAAAAACCAAGACTGCCTGATCACAAAGAACGCAATCTCCTAACAGTATGCTTTCCCTAGTGGAGTACTTACTTCAACAGTCTGCGGAGCCAGAATGAAGAGAGAATCTCTAAGGCCACGGTAAATCCTTCCAGCCCCATACACCGGATACAGAGCTTGCTAAAGGCGACGCAGAGTGCGTTCAGAGCCTCCTGTCTACCAACCCTTGCTAAAGAGGAAGACAATTCTCTCTTTAACCGCTCTAGGAAGGTTTCCTGTCACCTCTTTCGTCCAAGATTAGGTTGGTACGACAGTAAGAACACGGCCACCTCGCCATTTTGACAGGTAAGCTAGTCTCTGACTATCCAGCAGATGCCAGCGCAGATAACAAACAAAGTCATGCGTTCTTAATTACATCAAAACGAGGCCTATAGCGGGAGGCGGCGACTGTAAGCCATTGCACGGCAGTTAGTCGTTATCAAAAGCAACCTTCCACATTTATACAAACACACAAGTGCAATCACACGGATGGAAACACAAATATGGGGCAAACATTCATAAACATGGGCCATTGATCATTAATAAAAGAATAAAATAATTAACACAAAGATAGATAATTTTAATGGTGCATAAATACTTCAGGTTAATCGAAATGGAACACGAACACATATTCAGTAGACGTTTTCAAGATCAAGATGATAAAAGACCTCGTTCAGGGTCATAAAGACAGTATTTTCTCTTCACTCTGTGAATATGTGAGTAGGTGTAGTACAATCTACCCTGCGCTAGGTACACCATACCATGGTTTGCGGGGAATGTAGAACAGGATGAAACTAATTCTATTCCATAGAGGTATGGAGCACACTGTTAGCAATGCGTAATCACTTCCTGTTGACAGCACTACAATTTCTAGAATGGAGTCGAACAGTACTTATATGTCAAATTGGAGTAAGCTATTGTGTGCTGCTGTAGTCGATGTCAGAGTTCAGCGCTGTTGTTGGCCGAGAGTTATGGCGAGCAGTCCATTCGCAGGGCATTACCCGCTCTCTGCACTGGCTGACAGATCTCCAGAACGTGCTGGCCACGGCGACAGCTGCGGACCGCCTGTACTGAGCAACATGCGATATAGAGTTGATACTGTTGAATGGTAATGCCACACAGTTAAAAATACAGCTAAACTGGCCTTGGTTGGCTATGGTTCACTTGATATGGATTAGATTACATTATATTAGATTAAAACTTGTTCAATATATCATAAATACGACACTTCATAATGATGTGAAATGTGCAGGATAATGTAGGGTGTCTGTACAAGACGTCACATTACACAAAACATTACATGACACAATTTTTATTTATTTACTAATTTATATTGAATACTTTATATCTAAAAACTCATCCAATGAGTAGAAGCAGTTGTCATTCACAGATTCTTTTAATTTATTTTTAAATGCTACTTGGCTATCTGTCAGGCTTCTCATGCTGTTTGGTAGGTGACCAAGACTTTTTTGGCAGCGTAATTTACCCCTTTCTGTGCCAAACTCAGATGTAGGCCTACATAGTGAAGATCATCCATTCTCCTGGTGTTACAGATGTGCACACTGCTATTATTTTTGAACTGGGTTGTATTATTGACAAAAAATTTTATAAGTCAATATATATATATATACTCTGAAGTTTTTGTGACGATACCTAAAGCCTTAAATAGATGTCTGCAGGATGATTGTGTGTGTGCCCCAGGAATTAATTTGATTACAATCGCTTGTGCAATGAATACTTTTTTACTCAATGATAAATTGCCCCAGAATATCATGCCATACGAAAGCAGTGAACGAAAGTAGGCACAGTAGGCTAATTTACTGAAATTCTTATCGCCAAAATTGGCAGTAATCCTAATAGCATACGTAGCAGCATACCGTCTGTGTGTTGCTTCCAGTTTAATCTCGAATCAATGCACACACCTAAAAATTCTGAGAATTCTACCTTAGTTACAGAATTCTGTTCAAAGTCTATATTTATTACTGGAGTTGTGCCATTTACTATGCAGAACTGTATATACTGTGTTATATCAAAATTTAATGGGAGTCCGTTTGCGGAGAACCACTTAATAATTTTTTTGAAAAGCATTATTTACGATTGTTTTTTGCATGTGATTACTATATTTGTATTATCAACAAAAAGAACTAACTTTGCATCTTCATCTATGTAGAATGGCAAATCATTTATGTATATCAAGAACAGTAAAGGACCTAAGACGGAACCCTGTGGCACCCCATCCTTGACAGTCCACAAGTTTGAGGAATCGGCTGATATTTTTCCATTACATGAACCACTTATTTCAACTTTCTGCATTCCTCCAGTTAGGTATGAATTAAACCATTTGTGCACTGCCCCAGGTAAACCATAATGATTAAGCTTATCTAGAAGAATTCCGTGATTTACAGGGCGGCGGTGGAGTAGCCGAGCGAAACATCTCGCTGCGGAGCGCGCGGTTGCTTGCCGTGGAGTTTCGAGTCCTCCCTGGGGCATGGGTGTGGGTGTGTTTGTCCTTATGTTAGTTTACTTAAGTTTAAGTAGTTTGTAAGCTACGGACTGATGACCACGCTGTTTGTTCCGATAGATTTACAACCATTTGAACATTTTGAACATGATTTACACATTCCAAGGCCTTTGAAAGATACCAATGGTGATGTCCAGTTATTCAGAGCATTTAATAATTGACCAGTGAATTCATGTATATTATTTTCTGTTGAAATGCCTTTCTGAATACCAAACTGACATTTGGTTAGTACATTGTATTTACAAATATGGGCGGCTACTCTTGAATATATTACTTTCTCAAAATTTTCGATAAAGCTGTCAGAAAGGAGACTGGAATGGTTTGATAATGGCATATTTCAGTCTATCGGGGAAAACACCTTGCTTCTGAGAGGTATTACATACGTGACTGAGAATCCTACTTATCTGTGGGGGAACAAGCTGGAAGTGCTATCAATTCTGTAAGAGCTTTTAACTTTCAGTGAGTTTATTATTTTACTGATTTCAAGTGGAGAGTTTGGTGGAATTACACTTGTATTAAACTGTGTAGGTATGGCCTATTCTATTAGTAGCCTGGCCTCTTCTAAGGAAGATGTAGATCCTATTTAGAAAATAATTTCAATAATCATATTTTCAAACAAAAATATTTTCCATTTCTGACTTATTTTTAGAACAGTTATCATTAAGTTTTATGGTAATACAGTCTTCCTATGTTTTGATTGTCCTGTTACTTTTCAATAATATTCCGAATCGTTTTAATTTTATTATCAGAGGACTGATTTCAGGCATGATACACAAGCTTCTGGACTTTTTAATAAATGGGATGAATGGATGTGTAAATAAAAAAAATGGGAACATTGACATATTGAGTAACTAATTCAGTTAAATAAATACCATGCAACTCTAAGCAATAGACAGTGAAAATGAAGTTCGAAAAAATGTTTTCTGAGAATGTCTTATACACTATATCCAGTTGATTTAATTATGCTTTTGTCCATTATACTGAAAGGTGGTGGTTCTATTTGGCAGCTTGTTTCTCAACTTTCTCAATGTCTTACTTTTAATGACTGACGTTAGGTGTTTATTGCATGTAATAATTTTATTATTCTTATCTTCTGATTTGTACATAGGTTGGGACATTGATTTAATTGTTTATTAGTGTTATTCCATTTCTGAGGTTACTCATGTCAGTGGCGAGTGAGCTGATTTGAGCTAAAGGAAGCTGCGAATTGAGACGAGGCAGGTTTCACACGCTGGGCGAGCGCAGGAATTTGTTGTTGTGGGAGCCAGCCAATAGTTTTTCCGCGTAAAGGTCTCAAAGCATTACCGTAGCGAAGCCCTCTGAGCCATCCCGTGGTGTCAGTGTGTTCAGTGGAGGTCGTGAGGCACTTTTTCGGCAGACAGGCCGTTACCTGGCCACGTACGAGTGGCCAGCGTTGCTGGAGAACACGATGCTCTACCGAGAAAAAGGGGATGGCGCCGGTTGGGCCAGTCTGCGAATTTCATTAGGTCAGTGCCAACGTCTCCCCGATATCTCTGCATCCCAAACTGTCCGCAGATGCACAGAGTAACTATACAGAGAAGAACCCCTCCCTCCCCCGCCAAACCACTGTCCCGCTCTCTTTTCATAGTTCGTTGATGCTATGTCAGTCGTTTCCCCGGCTTAGTACCGGTACACCTCACTAGAGGCGCTTCTGAGGGTGCCTCTTGCACATCAGACGGTAGTGTGGAGGGGAGGCTGAGGTGAGAAGTGCTTCCTGCCACGAGGCCATGGCTGTGTTCGGTGTGCCGGCGTTTGAGGGGAATTGGTGGTGGGGACAGCCGCTACCTGCCGCATGCTCTGACCAGTTTTAAAGGTCTGTTTCTGTCCTCAGCGCCATCATCAGACATCTTACGGAACTGCTGAAACCCTCCCTCCCCGCACCCCTGTGCATGTGACTGGGCCCTTACGGAGGTTTCCCCTCTTTATATTCTGTTTGTGGCAGAGGGTAGCTAGGTTTACGACACAATAAATGGCAGGATGCTTTACGTGCAGTTCCCTGCGTGGAGCGGCTGTCTGGCTCAGCTTCGGTCCGGCGCCCACGTTAATAAAAATCAGCGCCAAGATGACGGCGAGAGATAATTTCGCAGTTATTTTCGGGGGAAAATCTGGCCTATGTGACTTTGCGTGAAAAATTTGTTGTTGGAGGGTGCAGACATCAGCTCGGTCGGCGATTGGCTGTGTGTTTTGCTATATGACAGGTCGAGTGATCCGTCATCCGGCGCATTAAAGGTTTGGAGATATTGGCTTCCTATGTGTGAAGGGCACAGCCGCCAATAACTGGTTTGGGCAGCTTGATGTGTGGAATAGAGAGGAGTGAGAGACACCATCGTGGACGGTTGACTTAGAAGTCTCCTGAGGAAGATATCGCAGAGTACGGTTCATTTAGAAGACTTGCGAGAGATACCGTCTTGAACAGTTCTCTTAGGTGTCCTATGGAGGACGAAGTTATTTGGTTTCAAGGATGGGATCCACAACCATCATGCTCTAGCCTGCCAACACAGACACTGCTGCTGCTGCGACGAGATGCTGTGTAATTATGGTAAAGTATCAGCTGCACTATCCCACTGCCTTTTTAGGCTTCAATAACTCAATTCATGTTGCGATACTGTTTGTGTTTGCCTTCTATCTTCTCCTGACAGATTGGGATACTGAGTTTCTTTGAATGGTAGGATTTCAAAAAATATAGGCAGTCATTTAACATCGCGTCTTTTTTTATTTTTGTGAAGTTATAGGATAGCTTATTTCGTATATTCGTATTATTGTATTGTGACACTTGGTCACCTAATATTGTAAACGGTCAGGTTATATCTTTGAATTTCTTTTCAAATACAACCTAAATTTATTGCAGTTATTGTATACAATTCTTTAATAACTGAAATCGTTATTCTGGAGAGGAATATAATTGATTGCTTATAGTGTCAAAGGGAAGAAATGAAAATTACTGATTATGTATGCTACTGGTCAGATATATCATGAATAACTAGTCCATGTTTAGGAAAATAACCCAATTTATCACAACGATTAATTATATAATTAGTAATTTTTGAAAGCATTTTAACAGTGATCTTAAAATTTTAAATGTTTAAAAGAAGACAGTCCTGATAGCAAGTTGCTGCGTTTTTTTTCTGGCAACCGGTTTCGGTCCTACAGGACCATCAACGGCCTTTAAGAACTTGTTGGTGGACGTTGACGCTGGCCGGATCAGGCGTCAACTTCTCTGGCCGCCGCCACCATCCACCAACAAGTTCTTAAAGGCCGTTGATGGTCCTGTAGGACCGAAACCGGTTGCCAAAAAAAAAATAAATAAATAAATAAATAAATAAATAAAAACGCAGCAACTTGCTATCTGGACTGTCTTCGTTTAGTTAATTAGATAATAAAGGACATTTTTTTGCATACGACATTGTCAGATTAAATAAATCATCATGTGCCTTGTGTTTTTCGTTTTGTAACAATTTGCATATCTACGTAGATAGCTTTCAGCCATATAGTAACGACGCAAGTAACCAAGACATGTCCCAATATCCGTAAACGTAAAGATCTGACTGTCTACCGATTCTGAAGTTTGCTACTCATTTGGTAGTTCCCATTCTTAGATTTCAACGATTCATGAATTCAGAACTGGAGAGAAGTGTGTGGGGTAGAAATAGCAGAGGGAGACAAAGAGATGATTACCGTAAGCTGATTGAAATATAGAGGGTTATAAAAAAGCCAGTATCAATTTGAAAACTTAATATAACAGAGAATAATGTAGATATAGAGGTAAAAATTGACACACATGCTTGGAATGACATAAGGTTTTATTAGAAAAAAAAAAGTTCCGACAGATGGCTCGCGATTCTGGTTTTGTAACTGCTACCGTGACGGGTGAGACGTACGCCGATATGTTATAGAATCGCATCATCCCCAGCCTGGATGATAAACACCAGCTGGAACGTACGATTTTTATGCAGGATGGCGCTCCATCCCATATTGTTAGACGCGTGAAAAATCTCTCGCGCGCGTCGTTTGGTGATTATCGTGTGCTCAGCCGCCACATTTGTCATGCTTGGCCTCCCAGGTCCCCAGACCTCAATCCGTGCGATTATTGGCTTTGTGGTTAGCTGAAGTGGCAAGTGTATCGCGATCGACCGACATCTCTAGGTATGCTGAAAGACAACCTCCGACGTCAATGCCTCATCATAACTCCGGACATGCTTTACAGTGCTTTTCACATCATTATTCCTCGACTAGAGCTATTGTTGAGGAATGATGGTGAACATGTTTAGCATTTCCGGTAAAGAAAATCATCTTTGCTTTGTCTTAATTCGTTGTGCTAAGTACCGCTTTCAAAAAATGTTCAAATGTCTGTAAATCTGTCGGACCAAACTGCGTGGTCATCAGTCCGTAGCTTACAAACTACTTAAACATAGGTAAACTAACCTAAGGACGACACACGCACCCATGCCCCAGGGAGGACTCGAACCTCCACGGCGAGCAACAGTACGCTCCGCAGCGAGGCGCTTTAGACCGCTCGGCTACTCCACAGCGGCTACCGATTTTCTGATCAGATGGATCGCCATCTGTCGAACATTCTTAAACTTTTTTATTTTTATTAATTAATTAACATTTTGTTATAATAAAACCCCATGTCATTCCAAGCATGTGTGTCAATTTTTATCTGTCTATCTACATTATTTATACCGACTTTTTGAACACCCAGTTTGTGGGTTGTGGTTCTTATGAGGAGATGAAGAGCTTGCTCAGGATAGAGTAGGGTGGCAAGCTGCATCAAGCCAGTCTCCGGACTGAAGACCACAACAGACAACACACAAGCAATAATTCTCTACCGTCTGGCCACCTGTTCCTCAACCACTGTCTCTGGCCTTCTACTGCTGCTCTGGTGGATACCTCTCCAGCCTTGTCCCACCTCATACTTCCTCCACCTCTGTATCCGCACGTTTGACCAGCCCCTCCTTTCCTTCCACCTGCGTTCCATATCCTCCTTCCACATCTCTCTGATGTCACCCGCTTTTCACTGTCAGTTTCCTCTATTTCTCGTTGTAGCTATTCAAAATTAAGGAATTAAAATGAAGAACTATACATCAAATTCTGTGTTTACCTACGATAAAGCAGTTTTATGCTAATGAATCTGAATGTTAAGGGCCCTGTTCTTTGGATTATCACTGTTCAACCATCATTGATAGATTTTTGTCGTATAATTGTATGGCAAAAGATTAACTAAATGTGACCAACTAATTTTAACAGGCAATCTGACAAGCAATTCCCTTACGAACAATATAAGCCACAAACATTTGCAACTTCGCTTGTGAAAATTGTTAAATGATGTTAGCCTTTCATAATGAATATAAGCATTAATATATCTTGAACGGCAACCTTCGAAAACAAAACTGCTCGTTTATTTTAATGTTTCTTTTTTTCATGTAACTAACTTTTTATCTCATGACTTTTGTATAAAACAGTTTTATTCAATATTTACTGTACCAGCGTAGTACCAAGTGGTACGTAATTATGCAGTTCCCACACAATTAGATTGTCTTTACGCTAAATATGAAATTGAAATCATTACAATCATGAAAGGTAGGGAATAAATGCAAATCTTTACTGGAGGTGATACTAGGAAGTCCACGTTAACTACGCCTCTTTAAGAAAATCTTAAACAGCAGAAGTCTACAATTACAAAATTAAGATACACCGTTACCCTGAAATATGTTCCTTGTCATTCATAGTGACACTAATCTCATCAGAAAACCCATACAACAGATATTTATAAGTTCTATAATACTACTGTCTTCATTTTTCGGCAGATGAGCTTCCATCTTTCTGCAACAGTAACAGGTGCATGCTCTTCAAAGACTGGCCTATGTTCACAAATAACACAATGTCTCTGCTCTGTACTTTTTGACAAGCTACCAAAGACATTGAAGTACACATCACTCACATACTTTTTAATTGGTGGGATGTATCGATATTGAAAATGTATAGACTTTCAGCTCAGAAAATTTGTAAAAGACTAGCTGAAAACTTGTCGGGAAACTAATTAATTTCAGTCCCTCTCTCCTTCCCTTTTATTTTTTCTCCACGTCCTCTTTCTCTCTCTGGCCATCTCCTCCTCTCCAGTCTCTCTTTCTCTCTCTCTTGTTCTCATCATCACCCCCCTCTCCTACATCATCACCTGCTTCTCTATCTGTTAAACTTCTTTCCTCTTCTCAATTCACTTCCTCTTTCCTCTGTGAAAAATTATATAACTCTATTAACTTTCTTGGTGATCAGTGGAGCGCAACGTATCCTTTTCGATACACCATATTTTACGTACATGGTGATTTGCCTCTTCTTTTGGAAGAGTTTATAATTTTACGAAAATCCGTTTAAAACTATAGGATTTCTCGAAGTTCGTAGGTAAAGTATTTTCTGTGTGGACAAGACCAGCCACGGGGGAATGGTCAAGCAAGCCCGCGATTCTTCCATGTGGGAGAGTCAAGTCCTCCGTCGAGCATGGGTGTGTGTTTTCCTTATATTACTTTAAGTAATTGTAAGCCTAAGAACTAATAACCGAACTAGTTACGTCCCATAGCATTACGAACATTTTTTTCATCATATCGAATATTACGTAGAATGTGAATTTCCCCTTGTTTTGAAGATCAGAAAAATTTTCATCTCACTATGAGGAATGGTACGGCAGCGCATGAAAAACGAATAAACATGACCCGACAGTTTCACAGGCGTTCCTGTGTTTGTCACGTCACATTCCTAAACTGTATGTCGAACAGTGAACTAATTTTGTAGATACATGACCTGGTGTAAATGGATTCCGCTTGTAAAATGTATTTCGAATACGTTTAGTAAAAAAGAAGTAAAAATTTTTTACTTCATTCATAATCCGACAGTTTTTCACGCATTTCAGATTACATGGTGCCATATGCCGTGAACTGTGTGTCGTACATGAAACAATTATGATCTTTGCGAAAGTGGAAGCAATATTTCCAGAAAGTCTCATCGCAATCACATGTGCGGGAAAACATCGCATAAAATACGAGTAATCGTGCAAAGATTCAGTATTGCACAGGGAGTCCCACTTAACTTTTTCACTCCAGATAAATCTGGAATCTAGATATTGAAAAATACATACATTTTTTATATAGTGACTAAGTGCAATGTTGCACTTGTTATTTAATGCCCCATTTTTCTAACAAGATGACCAGATTATAACATATATGTGACCAGATGATGGTGACACAATGCTCCGAAACCGGTCTTCATTTAATAAACTGTTAGTGTGCGATCATGGCTTGTCATTTTGAAAACTATACAACTAGTACCATTAATTTTGTGATTTCTCTCACGCTATTGATTACGTAAGAACTAATCTGGGTTATGCCTGTAAGGAAACGTAAGTTTGTGATGAAAATAGTATTTTATTACGTTACATAATGTATCATATTACCGTAAATGTCTTGTTTTCAATATGTATAGTAGTTCTATATCTGGAGTGAAAAAGTCGAATGGGACACATTGTATATTGTATTAGATGTGGCAGAAGATAAGGCCGGCACCTTTCAGTACCAGTGAAATCGGAGTGTCGAAAGTACCACAAAGAAGTGTCATTGACTCGTAATCCGGCTGAAAACACGCTGTCAAGAGTCTGCGAGGTTTTCCGCGCCGGCGACCGCAGGCGAGTGGCACGCGAGCCGTCATTAGCCAGTAGCCGGCCGCGCGCTACTACCCTCTTCTCTCCTCGCCACTCCACTGCTCGCTCTGCTATCTGACTTTTTGCCTCTCGGCCGCTCGCGGTTTTCTGGCGCGCACTAAAAGCACGCGAATTTGGCGTTACGACGTACTTGACGGCGAACAAATGAGGAACTTTGCGGACCGCTGTACATTCGCCGCAAAGTACCTTTTTTTCTGGTCGCTAAATGAAGGCCTGTCGCCGCGCGGTGCCATTGCGGGAGGTTTGGGGTACCAGGGAGGGGAGAGAGGGGTAGGGTAGAAAGGGGCAGATTTCTGGAGGAACGAAGGGCCGAGCGACGGCGCCGCGAGCAGGTCGCGTCATTATCGGCAGACGGCAGACGGCTGTCTGCCGGAGGCGGAGAATCTGCGGAAAATCTTAATGGCCGAGCGGACGGTGCGACGAGCTGAATGACGGAGGGCGGCCATTCTTTGATTCCCGCGGCAGCGCCTGGGGTGGGCAGCGCCGTGCCTATCTGCGAAGAAGCGACGGCTCTTTCGTAATGAGCGAATATTTCCAGAACGTATTTTTTTACTCGATCCTCGTCCGCTGTCTGCTGAAAAATTTACTGGCACATAATTTGAGAATTTACCTTTTGTATATTTATTTCGCCTCGTAAAATTAAAGAGAAAGCCTCTCCCTTACAATTAATTTCTTTGTTGGAGCCATATTACACATAATAATATTCAAGAACAATTAAATGGCATCACAATAATGTCAAAGACATTAAAGTTAAAGTTGAAGCATTAAATTACAATTTGGGAACATTGAGGTCCGGGATCGATTCCAGGCAGCAGCAAAATTTGAAATTCAATGTTTCACCTTCAAATGTAATGCCTTTCACATTTTCGAGACAGTCTCTGGGTACATAAATTTGTAATTATATAACGATATTGATATCACATTAGCCTAAGGTAAAAAGCAGGATTCTTCCGATATGTCAATTGCCGAGGTGGTATTCTGATGCATGGAGAGCCTTGGCAGTTGTGGCAACATTTCATGGAACACAGGAGCTGAATTAGTGTTTCTGATGTGATGGGGCCTCTCGGAAAAATCCGAGCGGACTGGAGCGGAGTTTCTAATCCTCCCTCGGGCGTCGATGTTTGTGTTGTCTCTGGTATAAGTTAATTCATAAGTACTTTGTAACCTTAGGGACTGATGACCCCACAGTTAAATACTTTAAGGTGTACAAACATTTGAACATTTTTAATGTGATGGGAAATCGTACTGAGACTATTCGAAGGAGCCTTAATAGTTAATGTTGTTAGTGTGAAAAAAAATGGTTAAAACGTCTGCGTAGTGAGCACGGAGACGGGGTTCGATTCTCGCCCGCAGCACAAATATTAATTCAATACTTCACCTTTAACTTTAAAGTCTTTAACATTTTCGAGACGCAAAACTATATTTGTGTATATAAATTTATAATAATAATAATAATAATAATAATAATAATAATAATAATAATAATAATAATCTCATGACCTTTCCCCATGAAGATTGGCTACTGGCAAGGTGATGGCCTCTCCCCATTACTCTTCAGTATATTTCTAGATAAAGTCATTAGAATAGGAAAAAGAAATGAGAAATCGAAACATTAGGACATCCATCAGGCTAGGAAGAGAACGAAATAACATTAATGTCACATGCTTAGCCTTTGACGATGATTTCACGATCTTTTCCGGAGATCAAAGAAAAGCAGCAGATCATGTGATTGAAGTCCTCAAAGAATATGCTGAAAACGTTGGGCAACAAATTTCTTCTCAAAAACAAAATTCATGGCCACTGAACATATAAAAACAGAAAATGTGGTCACAAAATACGCAAAAAAAACAACAACAAAAAAACAAAAAACAAAAAAAAAACAAAAACAAGGTTAATAATTTGAAATACTTAGGTGAATTTATCTAACCAACAGCTACGAAACTGAAAATACGGAAATCATATCGGAACATCGCGAGCATCTGCAAGAAAAGCTGCAGTAACATAAAGACAAAAGTTGAAAGACGACTGTCTGCCGTCCTCCATAAATTTTCAACTTTGTAATTTGTCTAAGTTCACTAGACGGGCTTTTCTGCTAAACGAGAACCCCTTTCGTTCGGAGGCATGAGGAATAGCATTTCATTTCATGTTTCTAAATGTTAGTTTCTGTAATATTGCTGAGATTTTATTATGCTTATAATGTATAATTTTGTCTATGAATGTGGCAAGATGAACGGTTTCTCCGTAACGCTACTATCCCTGTGAGAATGTGTACTTGCTTTATTCTGTATGTGCATGTGTGAGAATATTCTAACGTGGGAGTATGTGTGAGAATTTTCGTCGTCGGCTGCTGGCTGCTCGCTACTAATGTTTCTCTGCCTCTACCAACCTCTGTTAATGAGGTTACAAATTGGTTTGGAATGCCCAGTAGCGAGCCTCGGTAGGACGCGCAAACTTAAGCTCTCCCAACCACCTCGTTTTTCTGGGTTTTTACCGATTTCCGATGGATTTCCGGTGGTGGCGGGTACTGGCTGGCCGGCGTGGACACTCTGTGGCTGCACTTCGACCTGGTAAGACGTTCTGATTTTCTTGTCTCCCTTTAGATTGCAGCGATTCTTTGTCTGGTGTTAAAGTTAGACTTCAGAACTTAGGTTCATTTTTCGGAATAAGTTTCTCTGATCATGTACAGAAGTGTATTCAATTTCATTTCGGTGGTTTTGCATAGGTAAACGCGGTGAATGTGTAACTAATTCGGTTTAATAACGACTGAGAATCGGTAACCTTTGTCAGAATAGCTGCTGGTGTACGAACTTGGATTACTTTCTTTCTTGCTTTGTGGGATGCAACTAATGTGCGGTATAAAAAATCCAATGTTTATAGAGTCTATGGGACTTAAGTACAGGATGGCACCATGCCCGAGGGAGGATTCGAATCCCCGACCGTAGTGGCCATGCAGACCGTGACTGGAGTGCCTTAGTCCCCTCGGCCAGCTGGCGGTAGTATTTTTCTTCTGTGTAGTGCATATGGAATATTCTTTTTCGATTTCATCTTCTGTGAGTGATATGTGCTCAACATGGTGTGTTCTTAGAACAAAGCCTTCAGCTATCCGTGTGTCTGTTTCTATGCCCTTCAGGAAAGAAATTATGCATATATCTTTCTGATTTCCCCTAATACATTGCGATCTCATCTCAGTCAATTTTATATTGATGTTTTATTTCCAAACTTGTACTTTGCATTCTTACTCCATCAGTAAATTATCTTCTAGCCTTGTATGACCCCCTTTATTAGCTTTCTTATGAAGTATCACATATTTCTAGTGGCTGCATGCCGTATTTTTTTAGTAGATTTTCTCTGTCTTTGAATTTATTCCACTTTTCTGATTTTTTTTAGACAGTACTTCGTCCATCCGTGTAAACTCTTCTAATCGCGTCTAACTCTGTATTTCTTTAGCTTCCATATGATATCCTATGTTTTTCTAAGGGTTGCATGCCTTAGCTAAGTTTCTGTTTCGTAAATTTTTGTATTTTTACTGGTTTTCGGAAACACGTGGTTCCGAACTCCGACTTCAAGGGTTTATAGCTAGTCACTTGAGTTCTCGCCACTGGTCGCATACCATTCTTGCTTCTTAATCTATGATTTCGTTGATTTTTGTTGAAATGAATACGATCTTTAAGCACTTCACCTTCAGTGGGGAGCGAATATGTAATGTAGCAGACACGTGCCGTGTGTCTTAGTACGTCTGCATGCTCACGGTTTGATTTAAATAGAAATTAATCTCGCTATTATCGCGTACCGTCTCAAGTAAAGAAAGACTGACCAGAGCCCTCTACGAAGTTTATTTTCCTTGTGTTGTGTGGTAGATCCTGGTTCGCTGAATTTTGCCTACGATAGCGGCGCCTGCTTCTGCCTCGTATCAGCACGCTGAATTGGGTTAGTTTCGCTTTGCTTCGCGCATGTGAGTGGCTGAATGCTTGTTGATGGTAAATCCCTCCTCCGACGATGTTCAGTTCAGATTACTTTTCCTTAATTTTTTTATGTGTGATCCATTTTTGTTGTTTAACAAATTTAGTTTCCCCATTTGCTCACGTTTGGACGGAATAAATAGATTATTATCAGGTTATTATAGGTTAGTTAATGAATACCATCCTCTTTTGTGGCATTTTAAAATTTTTATCTGTGTGACGTTAAAATAACTTACAAAAATCAATGTAACTACATAAAGCTATTTCAGACGATAGCCCCAAATCGTATTTGTGAAAGTAAAACACACATTAATTATAATTAGTTACAAGAAACATTATTTTAAAGTTATTTTGACGTCATATACGGTATCTGTCACAGTTCTTTTCTTTCACAGAGTATGAATATGTATTACCGAAACACGTAATAAAAAGTTGCATGTAATTAAAAGCTGTTGAAAGTGTTTATTTATAAAATTAATAGTACATCCGTAGTCCCACATCATCTTTGATCAAGATGAACGTGGAAAGTAGTAATTGAACTTTCCATTGTTAGAGTATAAGTAATCCTCTCCTGTGGGTGTCTCCTGTGGTAAATATCGGAACTTGGGAATATGTGGGTTTATCGTTCAACAATTCCAATGCCAGTCCTCATGGATCGCTTTTACTGCTGACAAGTCTTTTGGGTCTTGGTATTTAATATTGCAAGATGCCTCTGAAATGTTCAGTGAAGGGTCCCATATTTTACAAACTACACAGGGGAGAATCAGTTGGCCACGATTATACATTGAGGAACGTGTCTACAAGCGCCCCTTATCGTGAGAAACACTGCAGTGTATCTGTGGTACACGCTACGACCCAGTTAACAGGGTCACTGTGAGAACTCGAGTCATTGCAACATGGAGCACGAAATGAAGCAATGTTTTAACGTCAAATTTTGATTCAAATTAAGCAAAATAGCGACGGAGATCTATGGGATGTTAATGTAAGTTATCTTGAAGCACTGAGTAAAAGTGTGTGTTTGAGTGGTTTAAACGCTTTGGAGACGGAAAGGAAGGCGTGGAGGATGACCCACGTTCGGGTCCACCGACCACAATCACAGTCCCAGACAACAGCGAACGAGTGCGAAGGATGCTTGTGGATGATCGGCGGCTATGTTTGACAATGACCACCGAAATTAGCCCTGAAAGGCTTACGCTTCTCAACGGTTCCAATGATTCAATAACGCGTGATCTCAGTGCTTCGAGCGATTCCACAAGAAGCGTTTGCTGACAGTTTCTAACGGCTAGCTGTAGATGGGCACTACTGAAGATGACAGATGGAGAAACTTTTATGGTTCAAATAAATGAAATATTCATCTTCTTGTACAGACATGATGAAACAAAAGGGAAAGGTAATAGAAGAGGAAAAATGGCTAAATATCTGTAAATAATTAAAATTAATTACCCATATATAATACGTAATGAGGAGTATTACGAAAGGTTTGACCAATAAATTACCAGATTAAGACATAGATTAATGAGATGTTTTAACGACCAGTCAAGAACAGTGATGCTGTTACTGCAAAGAGAGGTAGAAAGGAAACGGTTTAGAGGAAGATACAGAATCCATTAACCAGAGAATGTTGGGAAAATGAGGGACTTAGAAAAATAAACTTTAACACAAGATGGAGAACATATATTTATGTGCAGAGAATACAACGCAGGAACTAAAGTAAAGATTAAAAGACTCAAATGTGTAATTTATTTGAAAGTATGAAATATCACGACGGGAAAATTTATGAAAAAAATGTTGTTGTTATGGTCATCAGTCCGCAGACTGGTTTGTTGCAGCTGTCCACGCTATCGTGTCCTGTGCATGTCTCATCATCTGAGAATACGTTCGGGAACCTACAGCCTTTTGAATCTGCTTACTGTATTCGTCCCTCGGTTTCCCTCTACGATTTTTACACCACACACTTTCTTCTAATGCTAAGTTGACTATTCCTTGATGTCTCGGAATGTATCCTACCAATCTATCCCTTCTCTTAGTCAGGATATGCCAGAAATTCCTTTGCTCCATAATTCGGTTAAGCACCTCATTAGTCACACGATCTACCCATCTAATCATCATTCGTCTGTAGCACCACATTTCAAAAGCTTCTATCAGCTTTTTGTCTGAACTCCTTATCGTCCACGTTTCACTGCCATACAGTGCTACACTTCAGACAAATGCTTTCAGAAAGGAGATCCCAACATTTAAATTAATATTGGATGTTAACAAGTTTCACTTCTTTAGAAACGTTTTTCTCCCTATAGCCATTCTGCGTTTTATATCGTCTTAACTTCGCCCATCAGAAGTTATCTTGCTACCCAAATAACAAAATTCATCTACTACTTTTATTCTCTCATTAACTAATCTAATTACTTTAGCATCATCTGATGTTATAACTTTACATACCATTACCTTCGTTTTAATCTTGTTAATGTTCATCTTATATCTTCCTTTCAAGACACTGTCCATTCCATTCAATTGATCTTCCAGATCCTTTGCAATCTCTGACAAAATTACTATGTCATAGGCAAACCGCGAACTTTTTATTTCTTCTCCCTGAACTTTAATTCCCTCTCTAAGTTTCTCCTTCCATTCCTTCACTGCTTGCTCAATGTACAGATTGAGGAACATTGGGGAAAGGCTACAACCCTGTCTCACTCCGTTCCCACGTCTACGCCCCTTTCTTGCCCTTCGATTCTAATAAGCGCTGTCTGGTTTTTGTATAGGTTGAATATAACTCTCCGCTCCTTGTATTTTACCCCCGCTACCTTCAGAATTTGGAAGAGTGTATTCCACTCGACACTGTCAAAAGCTGTCGCCAAATCTACAAACTCCAGAAACGTAGGTTTACCTTTCCTTAGCCTAACTTCTAAGTAATGTGAGTATTGCCTCCCGTGTTCTTGCATTTCTCCTAAATCCAAACTGATCTTCCCTGAGGTCAGATTCTACTAGTTTTTCCATACGTCTGTAAATAATTCGTGTTAGTATTTTGCAACCATGATTTACTAAACTGATAGTTCTGTAATTTTCAGACTTGTCTGCACTTGCTTTCTTTGGAATTGGAATCACGATATTCTTCTTGAAGTCGGAGGGTATTTCCCATGCCTCATACCACGTTGAACATTTTTTTCATGATTGGCAAAAATAATTAACTTAAACAATGATGTCAAAATTTCTCACAATGACAGGAATATGCAGTGTTAGCCGAAAAGAGGAACAAATCCTGGGATCGGAATATGACATTTTTAATGAATGTAATATTCTTTACTGCTGCTTATTGGATTTATTTATTTATTTTATATTGTACTTATTAAAAATGCCATATTACGATATACTCACTGCTGCAGGCCCGTTTATGAAAAAAGTTTTGCTGACACAGTCCTGGGATCGGAGTTTATTACGCTGCATGTTCCACGGCCGTACGGAGACAGGAGAGCGTTAATTTGTGGTAGTCGTTGATTAATGGCAGATACCTTGCCACTGGGAACCCTACCCGGGCTGCCGGCATTTCGCCAGTGTGGGGCGTATGATAATGGACGCGGTCGGCGCGCTCTTGGTCGCGTCCCGCGGCGCGGTAAGATAAAATTATCTCCGTATGGGATTACCGATTCGATGAAATTGTCATCGCTGATAAATCGGCGGGAAAGCTATTAATTTTCGCGCCACTCCCGCGCATAATGAAAATGACTGCCGCCGTACTTGCAGTCCGTTCCATTTGCGTCGCAGATGCAGACGCGTGAATACAGCCACAGCTGCACCGTGTAACGTTTCACGGGCCGCCTGGACTTTATTTCACTATTTATTTATTTATTTTGCATAATTAAGCAGATTATTCTGCGTTTATTTCATGCAAATTATTACATATCGGTAAGACATATATATTAAGAAAGTATAACGTTAACAAGCACATATTTATCTGTACATTTAGGGCTTATATGTTTTACTTAATAAGAAGGAGCAGCAGTCTCCATTCTTCCTTCTTTTTGGCCTAGTATTGATAGGTTTCTGACGCAATAGCGCATTGCTCTTTGTTTAATTTGTCTGAATTATAAATTCATTTCGAGTACGGAATGGAGGTAGCAAATTATTGTAAGTGTAAGTTCAGTATTTTCAGCATATAAACCAACTAATTTAGTTTAATGAAAATTTGCAGTACTCAATATTTTTTTTTTTTTTTACTTACAAGCCACCTCATTATTCCTTATGGTACGATATATTAAAACTCTGTGAACATTCCTTACAGATTACCACCGGCCGCCATTTTCTTGCAGTGTGCGAAATTAAATGTTGGAACGAAGCACAATACTCCATAATTATCTTAGAATCTTTTGCTCCGCACTCAACGTCTCTGAGATAATGTCAGTTTATCGATATTTATTTATTTTTATTTATTTTTATTATTATTATTATTATTATCTTTTTTTTTTTTTTTTTTTTTTTTTTTTTGCCTAGCCGTGGACTTATGATGAATTGGTGTTTTACGAGTGCTCCAACAGTTAGTTTCTGTGCAATGTATACGTGGCGAGCTGCTCTTCTACGTAATCAGACAGGAGTTAATGCAGGTTGATAAAATTAAATATTTTTGTGCCATTTACCAGCTCTATTAAGGTGCAGAAAATTTTTGCAGGCACAATTTTTTATGGCTGTGATTTGCAACCCAGCCACTAACCTGAGATATTTCTCCCGCCGTAATTTTAGCGCCATAATTTTCATTTCAAAAATTACTATCAATTTCAAACTTTACTTTCTTACTATGAAAACTTTCTTGCCGTGTTGGAGTAGCCGAGCGGTCAAGTCTGCTTTAGGCAGCGGAGCGGTGCGGTAGACGTGTTTACGTCTCACCGCGGAGTTCGCGGGCGCGCGTGCGACTGTTTACCGTTTGTGTTACTCGCAAGTACCCACTTATTGACGCGCGATGGAACACTCATATAGAAAGGCAACTATCAAGATCACTTTCGCGCCTGGATACACACGACCCAGAGCATTTGAAATCGAACGTTTCATAGAAGAAGAACTAAAACTCGATCCACAGTACGTGATTGGCATACATTTCTCTATCACGAGCAGTGTGGTTTATCTGAAATTGAGCAATGACACGGTTTGTGACAAACTTGTGCGTGACCATGCCGATGGACTACGATTTAAACATGCCGACGGCAATGTTGGAAAAGTTTCGATCGACCACGCTGGAATCCGCACTATAAGAGTCTTTGAACTGCCCTTCGAGGTTCCGGAACATGTAGTGGTCAACGCTTTACAACCATATGGTCGTGTTCTAAGCCATGTTCACGAAAAATGGACCACTTTTACGAAATACCCCGTTCTGAATGGGGTGCGGCAAGTGCGGATTGACCTTACAAAGCACGTTCCGTCGTATCTCACCATCGGCGGTTGCCGAGCCATAATTATTTACGACGGTCAGCCCAAGACCTGTTCGGGGTGTGGCAAGGAGGGCCATCTACGTTCTCAGTGTATCCAAAGGAGGATCACACAAGTGCCGGCGGGCGAAACTGCATCACCATCCACGATCACTTCTATGCCTCTTACATACTCTGCCGCTATTCGACAAGATCTTCCGTCGCACGATACTGAGTATCAAGTGGTGGATGATTCGGCGTTAGAGGTGACATAAATTGACGACAATGCTACCAAGATGGCACGCGAGGAAACTGCTCCGGAACAAACACAACAGCTGACCGAAATGGATACTACGGAGACGTCTATGGACATCGATCGGCTGGTGCCACCCACGGCCGCTTTTGTTCCCAACGCTCCAGACGACCAGGCCTCCACACAGGACGCGGACACGGATGTACGACAACGGAAGCAGAAATCCCCAAAACGACGAAGGAAACGACGTCGCACACCATCGGATGATAGCTTTCTACGTACCGACCAGGTAGATAATGACGACGCCACGATGGAGAGCACTGGGGCCTCTGACGACGAACAACAACAAAACGCTGAACGTGATGGCCCAGGACACACCAGCGAGACCACCTCTGACGTCCCACATGAAGTCCCACAACTTGGCAAGATAAAAGAAAACAAGGTTCCATCGACTATGGCTGTAAAGTTCCAGACAAAGGGACCCTCTTGGACAGACGAACCCGACAACATTGAAGAAAACCAGTCTCCGTTAACCGCGAGCACCGCGTCTGCGGTGACACCACCCACGGAGTTCCATGATAACTGAAGTTTGCCGCTTCACTGACACCACCGAGACAGCGCCACCAACAACGATGCTCGTGTAATATGCACGCCCAACAACGAGTAGGACGGCAACAAGCCTACCGCATCGCATCTATCAACACCAATAATATAAGATCACAAATCATGACTACCCTCCTGAAGGATATGCTGCGAGCAGCAGATATAGATATCGCTCTTTTACAAGAAGTATACGTCGACGAATTCCCGACTTTCTATGGTTACAACAGCTTGCTGTCACCAGCTTGAGAAACTGGTAGTGGAGTAGCGATGCTCATTAAGGAAGGTATTTTAGCGGAAGACGTCATATACTTACCATCGGCACGAGTAATGGCCATAACCGTACTTGGAGTGCGCTTTATCAATATCTACGCACCGTCCGGCACGGACAAACGAAGACAACGATCCAACTTCTTTGCGGAAGAAATAGCTCCGCTATTTCTAGGTCGACACGCTCATTGCATCCTTGGCGGAGATGTCAATTGTGTGATGTCGCCGAAGGACCAGTTCCCACATTATAACCCATGCCCAGAATGGAGAACTTTGATACAAGAACTAAGGATGGTAGATACGTGGGAATATGTACGTGGAGATCGAACCGGGTACACTTACGTCACCAGCCATTCCGGCAGCCGCTTAGATCGCATCTACGTTACGCGCTGCCTGCAACATGACATCCATGACGCAGAGCTATGGCCAGCTGCCTTCACTGAGCACTTGGTTTATATTTGCACGATCGGCCTCCAAAGGCAACAAGTGTGGCGAGGCCATGGCATATGGAAGATGAACGTGGCCCATCTTAAAGCTCCGGAGTGTCAGCAAGCTATCGAAAAAGTTTGGAGTGATTGCGTAAGGCGTCGACGGTCTTATCCCACGGCACTAAGATGGTGGCTAGAATGTACAAAACCGGCGATACGGCGTGCTTTCATTGCATTGGGGCGCGAACGATCACGGTGGAAATGGCAAACATTAAACTTTTATTTCACGATATTAAGAGAATGCACATATCAGGCCCCTTCACTGGACCGACAAATGATGGTTCAACGAGCAAAGGGTAAAATCGTAGCTCTCATGCGCTCTCATCTGGAAGGTGCAGCAGTTCGCGCGAGGACAATGGACCGTGTCGCGGGCGAACATCCCTCGATGCACCATGTTATTAGCGAACATAAGCGACGTCGCAGAGGCCTAATACATACCATTGACACAGAAGATGGCTCCCATCTCACGACACAAAATGACATAGCACATGCCTTCGCTGATTATTATACCCGATTATACTCCGAAGAAGAACTAGAGCGGGAGGCCCTCCATGAAGTCACTACCACGCTGTTCGGGTCGCTAGATCAAGAGGCGCAGGCGATACTGCAGGAAGAAATCACTGAGGACGAAGTGGTCGATGCCATAGGCAAGGGCGCCCTCAATAAGTCGCCGGGGCCTGACGGAATACCTTTGGAATTTTATCGGGCTTTCCAACAACTGATTGCACCCTGTTGGACGGAAATTTGTCGTGAAGTGCCTCTTCCGCCAGCCTTTGCCGAGGGCCTCATCATCCCCATACCTAAAACATCACGCAGCACAAGAATCAGAGAATATCGCCCCCTCACACTACTTAATTGTGATTTTAAGATCTTCACACGACTGATGGCGGCACGAATTAAAAAAGTTCTTCATCGCGTGGTGTCATCTGACCAGACATCCCTCGGCGGCGACAACAACATCCAGACGGCACTCAGTGAATACCGCGATTCGATCGCACTGGCGAAAGCATGTCATCTCCGTGGAGCTCTGATTTCCATAGACTTCGATCGTGCCTTCGATAGGGTCAGCCACACCTACATTAAAGAACTGCTGACACAAATGAATTTCCCACAGCCCTACATAACCATAGTCATGCGACTTTTACACGGGGCCACTTTTAAAGTGCTAGTTAACGGTCGTTTGGTTGGACCCCTTACTATTAAGAGATCAATTCGGCAAAGATGTCCTTTGTCCACGATCATATATGCCATGGCACTTGAACTACTTCTCAGCGGCCTCCTACAACGCCTGACAGGCATTACGATGCGTGGTTATACGTTTGACTGCAAAGCATATGCCGATGACCTTATATTGGTGGTGAGGAACGGCAACGACGTTAACGCGGCTTTGGACTGGATCAATCGATACAGTGCCGCTACGGGTAGCCGCATGAATGTGGCCAAATCCGTCGCCTTGAATATAGGCACAGGACTACCTGTGGACTGCGTTGCGCCATTCCCGTTACGGGACAGAATCAAGTATTTGGGAATTGTCTTCACGAATGATGTACGACACACGGCGGCACTCAACTTTAAGAGGTTGCTCATAGACATACGAAATGGTGTCAGAGCGAACGCACTGCGAATATTAAATATGATTCAACGTGTCGCTTATATAAATATATACTTGGCGTCACGCATTCCACACTATGCACAGATTCTACCGATGCCAAAAATGATCGCCCGACGCATACTGGCAGCATTTGGATACTTCGTCAGTATGGGAGCCCTCTTCAAGATCTGATATGAGGCTCTGACACTACCAACTTGTGGAGGTGGCCTCGGGCTTGTTCACGTTTACGTTTTGCATTAGCGCGACATTGAAAACATGGAGAAGACAACACCAGAGTCTGTCCGGAATCTTGATAGACGAACTGGCACCAGCTTCCCGACAAGCGCCAGTGATGGTGCAGAACATTTCTCCACCGTCTCAACATATCAGAGAGTTTTTCCTAGAATATAGCTATGTTATGACGGAGCTACCAAACAACAGAACAGCGACAGCTTGCGACATCTACCGGATACTTACGAGTAGGCGCCCCGCCAACCCTGTGGAAACACAGCACCCCACGATCCAGTAGCCGGTGGTATGGCGGACAGTTCATCATGCCACACTTGACACGGAAACGAGAACAACATGGTACATGGTGGTTAACGGTAAACAAGTTACTGGATGCCGCCTGCATGCCATCAATATGCTGAACTCTCCGTTATGCCAAGTATGTCAGGTTCTAGACGACGACGCTCACCGTCTCATGTGCGGGCTCTCTGAGGAAGTATGGCGGCTAGTGACGAAGATGATTGGATTTCTACTGCGCGTCGGACAACAAAATATCGACCCCAAGATCGTCCTATTTCCACGAGCCAAAACGAACGCGGTGACATGGCTCCGAGCCCAGGCGGTGTTTTATTTGCATCGCGACGGCGCGAAACAAGTGCTGGACTTCTGGAACCATTTACAAGAACAACATATGGCGCTGGTACGGAACCCGAAGTACCAACAATATTTTTCTAATTTTCTGGGGAGTGCGTTACGGGATCCTCCAAGTAGCTGGAACGTACCGGGTATGAGAAGCTGTTTTGATAACGATGAAGATGCATATGATGAACAAGATGAAACGGTTACCCTTCTCATAAAACGAGAAGACGTGCCTGGCGGCAGAAGCGCTGGAGTTGACCGCCCGGAAACTCACTTCCCACTCAGCAGTTTCTTTACTTTAATGTTTTTCGTTTTTAGTTCTGCATTCACACGCTACATCCGTTAGTTAAGACCGCATGGAGGTTAATTGCGTTATGTTAAAGTGAAACACAATCATTATCATTTCAATAAAACAAAGGAAGAGGAAACCCTAATCGGGGCGAGTGGAAAATCATAGAGAAGCTTGAGAGAAATACAGCACTGTACATGTATCTTGTTTTTCAATATGTTTGATGTGTGCCAGGAAAAGGCTGTTTTATTTTGATGAAATTAAACTAATAAAAATAAACTAATGACCATATAAATCCCCAAGACCACACCCTCCTCCTTCCTTAATAATAAGACAAAAGAAAAAAAAAAAAAAGCAGTCTAAAGCGTCTCGCTGTGGAGCGCGCGGTTGCTCGCCGTGGAGGCATGGGTGTGTGTATCTGTCCGTAGGTTAGTTTACCTAGGTGTAAGTAGTTTGTAAGCTACGGGCTGATGACCACGCAGTTTGGTCCGATAGATTTACAAACATTTGAACATTTTTATTGAAAACTTTCTTTTCGCGGAACATTATTTTCTAAATTTACATCATTACATTGAACCATTACTTTGATATTATCATTTATAATAATTTTATTGTTATTATTATTTACCACTCAATTAGGGAGGAACATTTCAACCGCTGTCCTCGTCATCGGTATATAATTCCCCCATTACGGCAGTCGCGATAATCTCCCGCGCCTAATACTAAATTCGAGTCTTGTTTACATACGTGTCAATAATGACAAGTATAAGTGAGTAAGAGTAAAACGGAGTAAATTCGTTTTTCGATTCCACTTCTAGAAGCACATTTACATAACACGATTATCAACAACGAACAACGTTACAGACTACTTGTGAGAGCAATACTTCCTACTTCTGGCAGTGAAATGAATGATTCAGCGAGTGAAATGATTAAATATCTCTACAAAAAAATTATAACTCATTGCAGTGTTCCTCTTCTTCTACAGTTTTTAGCCTCCACAGTCAATATAACTGTAGAGATAATTCATTGATGTCGCAACACATGTTTTATCATTCGTCGTCTCGTCACTGTTTTCCATGTGTTCCTTTCTACGCCAATTCTGCGGAGAACTTAATTTCTTATCAGTCAGGATGAGCTTCAACAAATGGCTCATAAAGATAATAGCGGAAACTTTTCGCTGAAACGTGCGACAGCACTGCCGGGCACCTCCTAGCGGGGTGAGTTGTGAACTAAAACTGGGAGTCAACGTCCGCTTTACTCTGAACACTGTCATCATTCGTCGACGTACTGTACAGAAGTAGGAATTATTGGAAGAAGGAGTGTATTTGCTACATACGGATGTAACAGCTAACTAAAAACAGCGATGCACTCCGAAATCTTCCTTCAGGTACCCGAAAAATAGAGAATTCTAAATATAATTTGCCCTGATCCCATATTACTCTTAGACGTACACCCATTGTTACATCCCCATACTGTTTTAAATGTTGACAAACATGAATATTATTCTTTTACAATGTTTTATGACAGCATGGATATTATTCCATTACAGAATTTTATAATTGATTTACAATATGGTTAACTGACCATACATTATTACGCTTTACAGCACCTATCCCCCTTACTCACCCGTCACAATAGTATAATTCCTATAATATTATTATGGAGTCAATCCTCCTCCTTCCCCCCTCCCTCTTTCCCACTGGCACAACCCCTATCCCTCATTTTATTTTTACGAATACAAATATTTTAAGATTATGTGCTTGAACATCAGACAGTTTTATTATTGCAGTTTTTATACACTTGGCTTCCCAATCGTTGCTTAACAGAATTCATAGTACCTGTATGATCATTACTGATGACTGTATTTCAGGGGAAATTAAGTATGGTGTAATGCTTAACTATACATTGCTAATAATACTATAACCATTCTGTATTAACCCTAACCATGGCAACTGTTACGAATATATATTACATTATTCTGCAACTGTCAGATATTTTACTGCCATCCCTATGCGGATGAGATCGTTACTTTCATATTCACCATACAATTAATCACCCACACTTTGACCGATATTAATATTTTAAAGTTATTTCATTACAATCAACTGGTGATCATGTTTGTAATTTTTTTCCATACATTTATGTCGTTGTTGACTATTGTTATTACCTGATACAGGGTCTGAAGATGACAATAATGTATCCTCGAAACATTTAATTAAAATTGCAAAAGTAATGGCTGAAGGTTTTTCATTCGCCGTCATCCCAACATCCGTCTAAAATGGATATACAGAGTCTAATATAATAGTTTACGGAGGCTACTATTAGGACTGCTGAGATCGTTTACTTTTAATAAACAATCTTTTACCCTTTTCTAAATTATTTATGGATACAGGCAGTGGGTTATTCGAAAGTGGAGCGCTGACTTTGATAGGTGTTTGAGAATGAAGGGCCCGAGAACATTTGCATAAAAGCTACGTATTATACCCAGAGTACTTTGTGGAGAAAGATTTCAGAAATTAGATTTTGTAAAGGTAAGACAAACTGTAGTTTGTTCATTGCGTGTAGGTTCTTTTTTTTTAATGAGGTTAATGAATTATAGCAACAATATGAAACAGCAAATTTTATTTCAATCCCTTCAATTATAGCGTAGTCGAGGCTTTAGAAACATCAGCACAATACCTTGTCTGTCAGCTGTTTCTATTTAAGCAAAAATTATATTTTATGAAACACGAGGCTAAACACAAGTTTTATACAAGGTTATTCATTTTCGTTGTCATTTACATTATTTGGCCTGATGCATTGCCTTCCGTTCTGCAGCATAACTGCTCATGAAAACTGCATTCATGTTGTTAAGACTTACGTCATGTATTCATTTCAAATTCTATCCAAATAAATTGTAATCATTATAGGAGGTATTATTCCTCCCTCTAGGCAACTACAACAAGTGCGATCGTTTTTCACCAGTCGCGTTTCGTTTCACTTAATGCAAAACATCTTCCGTGGTCTGAAATGAGAGCTATCTACAATTTAATTTGTTTTCATTGTTCATAAAAAATTTGTGAAATTTGGATTGTTTTGACTTACGGTAAGTTAGTCTTTGATGTTCGCCTGACATTATGAAGTGCCGGCGTGCTGCACTGTTGATGGCAGAGACGACAGCCTTAGCTTCTTAAGCGCTACACTTTAAGAGAAATTATTATCTAATATAATGTCTCAAATCCCGTAACAAATGTAAACCTGGCAAAGTAATTTTGGTACGCAGCGAAATAAATCCGGAGTCACAGATGTGAAGACAAACATAGCCTTCAACTCGAGCCAACAGATGGCACTGCTAGCGGTGTCGCCTGACAAACGCTGTAACTGCCACTGAGTTTCCGCTGTAATCTTTATAAGCTATGTGGTTTCAACATTCATGCTCCTACTCGGTCCATTATTACTTTGTGTTAGTAAGCATTACCATACGATGTCGTATCCCAGATGCTCGTTGTCATGTAAAAACTTCAAAGTAAGGCCTATGTCGGAATCAACTTCCCACCTGCATCACAGATGCAGATGTGCATGATTACTTCGAAATCTATAGAGATTCCTGGCAGAGGGTTCATTGAAGCATTCTAGGTTGTTTGTCTACCGTTCCACTCTGTAGTAGCGCGAGGAGAAAGTGAACTCCAAATCATTCTGTTTTCTCCTATTTTATAATAATTTTTGTTTTATTTACGTGGAAGTCAGCAATGTAATTCCGAATTCGGAGAAGAAAGCTGTCGATCAAAATTCGAAAATAGATGCCTCTGAAAAAGAGTTTCAATTATCGATACTTCAAATCGCACATAATAAGATGTCTGTGGTGTCCTCGTAGACGTGGATTATATAACAGTTTTTTTTTCAAGCTTATTTACTGATAGTAATATTATGAATAGAGATACATACATCGTTTTGTTCTATTCAAAAATTCTTCAGTGGGGTACAAGGAGCTCGCCACTAGTAACTCTTTCAGGCTGCTCTTAAACTAATCTTAATTTGCATCTAAATTTTTTGTGCTTGGTGGGAAATTATTGAAAATGTGTGTTCTTGAGTGTTGGACCGCTTCGTGAACTAATATAAATGCTTCTGAGTCCTTGTGTCGATCTTTTTCGTTCCTAGTATTGTACGTATGAACTGAGCTGTTTCCTGGAAAAAGAGATGTAATTAATTACAACAAATTTCATTAAGGAATAATATAATGACAGGCGGTAGTTAGTTTACCCAGTTCTTTGAAGAGGCCTCAAAAGAATTTCCGCGAATTTAATCCACTAATAGTACGTATTACACGCTTTTGGACTCTGAAACGCTTGCTTGACTTGACGAGTTCCCCAAAATATTACACCGTATGGCATTATGGAATGAAAGTAAGCAAAGTATGCAAGCTTTTTAATTTTTCTCTCTCCTACTTCAGATGACACTCCAATCGCATATACAGATTTGTTAAGTCGTTTCTGCAGTTCTGCAGTGTGCTCCTCCCAACTGAAGTCATAATAACGGGAATATATTGTGAACCTATTCTATCCGCTCTTCTTCGTACTTTATGCATATGCCGGATGGAAATCTCTTATGTGTTCTGAACTGCATGTAGTAAGATCTTTCACAGTTAATGTCAAAGACTTGGCTTTAAACTATTCATTAATGTTAATGAAAATATCATTAGCTAACATTTCTAGAGCTATACGAGACATGCTATTTATTGCAGTACTTGTATCACCTGTAAACAAAACAAACTCTGCTTCTGACTGTACACAACAAAAAGCAATGGTGCTAATATGTGTCCTTGTGGGACACAACACTTAATTTCTTTCCAATCTGATGATGACTGATGGCTTAAATGAGTAGTCCCCTGCAGTGACACTCTGTTTCCTACACTACAATTTTGTAGCACTGCCCATGACACCATAGATTTCTAATTAATTACATGAAAATGAGCTGCTATGATTTGGACTTTCTGAAAGTCCACCGTCATGTCAATTCCATACTAGGCAACAGGCGGTAGGTTGGATGGGGGGGGGGGGGGAGACGTTATACGAGTAGTGAAGGTTGTTGCCTTAGTGCCTGTTCTGTTTCGTCAGCACAGTGAAGTCTTCAGTAGGCCTTCTACACAGTGTTGTCAGTGTGGTCGCTGTAATTAACGTTGTTCGTAATTGTTATCTCTAGGTCTATTGGGATTCGTACAATTCATTGTCAAAGCCGAAATTTGCTAATTTCCTTTAGTACTTATGTGCATGGGCTCAGACTACATTTTGTTTAGACACAGTTGTACTAGTATCGTGCCTAGATCATTTAGAAATTAGTATCGACCTTCTGGTGACTTGGTAAATGACAGAATCAGTGCAAAGCCACTGCTCGGATAACCTGCTGGAACATCTATATAGGTTAGCAACAGCTGCCGGGCGTGAGAGTTCCTTTAGGGCGCCAGATGTCTTACTCGATGATTGTCCGATATTACTGCAAAATGTGAAATTGCTGAAAGGAAATCAGGGATCTAGTAGCACAATGTTGATGATACTCCATAAGCAGGCAATGTAATTGGATGCTGCTTTCAATATTTCTGGAAATCTGGAAACGTAGTCTCAATTTCATATTCATTATCTACAGCATTTATTTCTTCATGAGTACGAAGACCTATTTACGCATCAAAAGAACGATATTTCCTAACTCATGTTGCTCATGTACCAATAAATGATATTCTTCAAGGTGATTAAAAGTGATATAACACACTATATGTTTTAAAATCCTACTGTGAATTGGCGTAGATGAATAACTGCCACTTTAGTACTTGGGGCTATAGTTATCTGTGAAACTAGCCAGTTCTTATTGCGCAAATCTTTCGTCGAGCAAGCCCTAGATCCCTGAATGCTGTACTTTCCTGCAAAGTATGGAGCAGTTTCTTCAAAGTATTCGGAATTGAATTTAGTTGGTACACAGTATACTTCGGAAGGTTGGCCTTTATTTACTGACTTACTTTGCTTTCCAACAGCTAGTATGATTGTTTCTGTGTTACAGTAACTATCAGTTGCCCTTGTTTCGAGTTCAGGAACACTTCCGTCCTTTTCTTTTGTGAAGTAATTGAGGAAAATTATTTCGCATGTCCGTCTTACATCTACATGGGATTCTCTGCAATCACATTTAAGTGCCTGGCAGAGTGCGCATCGAACCACCTTTATAATATTTGTCTCCATTCCATTCTCGAATAGCGCGCTGGAAGAAATAACACCTGAATCTCTCCGTTCCAGCCTTGATTTCTTGTATTTAATTCTGATGATCGTTTCTACCTATGTAAGTGGGAGTCAATAATATATTTTCGCTTTCGGAGGAGAATGTTGGCGATTGTAGATTCATAAGTAGTCCACGCCGCAGCTATAAACGCCATTGTTGTAGTTATACTCATCCCACATCCTGTATCATTTCCGTAACGCTGTCTCCTCCGTATCGTGACAATATAAAACGAGCTGCCGTTCTTTGGACTCTTTCGATATCCTCCGTCAGTCTCACCTGATAAGGATCCCACACCGGGCAGCAATACGCCAAATGAGGACGGACAAGCGTCGTGTATGCAGTTTCTGTAGTAGTTCTGTTGCATCTTTTCACGGTTCTGCCAATAAAACGCAGTCTCTGGTTCGCCTTTCGCATGACATTATCTAAGTGTTCTTTCCAGTTGAAGTCGAATGTAATGACAATTCCTAGGGATTTTGTGGCGTCTACGGCTTTCACTTTTGATTGGTTTATCTACTAGTAAACAAAGTTTAACGGATTTATTTTCGTACTCACCTGGACGACTTCACACTTCTCGTTATTTAGAGTGAATTGCCAATTTTTACATCATAGTGATATTTAGATCGTTCTGCAGTTGGTTTTGATCTTCAGATGATTTTACTAGACGGCAAATGACGGCGTCATCTGTAAACAACCTAAGAGAGCTTCTTAGATTTATTCCATATCATTTATGTAAATAAGGAATCGCAGAGGACCAGTAACACTACCCCGTGGAACGCTCGAAATCATCTCTGTTTTAGTCGATGCCTTGCCGTCGATTACTAGTAATTGTGTCGTCTCTGTCTGGAAATTCCCTGCCAGTCGCCAATTTGAGGCGATATACCATAACGATGCAATTTATAAAAAGCTGTTTGTGAGGAATGGTGTAAAAAGATCCCTTTAGCGACAGTACCATAGGTAACATTACCAACAGTATCGCACAGTGTAGGAATTGTTGTCTTACCCCTCGCGTACTTAACATACGCGCAGAATGGAATTCCAGCCATATTACGAGACAGTTTCCTCCTGGAAAGTATGAAATGCGTGTTACACCGAGGTTTACGATACATTTTAAGCTCCTGTAAAGCATAGCCAAGCTTGAGACTTTATCGATGTCTTAAATTTGGTTGTTTTTATAGTTTCTTCTGCAACAGCGTTATTATATTTTTTCCGCAAGAGATCATTTCTGACTCTTATTTACTTATAAAGTTCCAGTCTCTCTCTATTGCTGATGTTTCTAATTTCAATTTAAAATACATTAAGTTAAATCGAATTCCCGTTTATTGGGCAGACGTTATTCCAATGGAGAACTTTACGAAAATCGTGACTGAAGAAGCCAGCTTAAGAAGATAATAGGAAGAATATCACATTACTGTGCACTTTCTAAATGACATTTGTTACAGTCAATTGAAAATACCACCATTGGCAGCAGAAACGTACCATCTGCCCTGTATCTTACAAAATGGCTGAATACGACCAATCTGAATGAATACATAATATCGGTGAAAGAGATCTGACGCATCCTGTCAAATACCCATTGCCTGTTCCGAATCACATCGCGAGACGCTACAATAATGGCGACTACTTCCACCAGTCTCATACGCAAGTGACTTTAGATATTCAGATTGTAATTAATCAAGAGGATGTAGGTCAAGTGACCAAACACCCCATGGAATAGGACCTACATTTGAATCCATCGTCCAACAAAACCAGGATTGAGATGGTTGCGGACGTGAGTTGTTGCACCGTCTTGTATCCAGAACCTCTCACGAACATCTATGAGTACATTCTTGAAAAACACAGGTAGAGCTCTTTGGAATACAGCAACTGATGCACAAGTAGAAAAGTAGAACAGCAAAATAGTCAATATAACGGGTAGTCTCACTGGCGAGAAAGAGATGTATTGAATGGAAAAAGATACAGAAAATTACAACACGCTACGGGGGCGAACTATGAAAAATCTGCAATACGAAGAAAATCAGATTACGGAATATTAAGATAGCGAAATAAGTAATGCAACGGTTACATTTGCGTAGAGGAAAAGAGATGTACTTAGTTAAGGATGTTTCAAGATGCTAGAAGTTTCTGTCATAGAAGGATAGGAAAGAAAGGATTGACAGTGGCCGCATTTGGGCATTGAAATTAAGCAATGGCGACAATTGAAAATGTGAGCCTGGTCGGGAATCGAACCCGGGTATGGACGATATGGGCGCTACAACCATAGCGTGCGACTTTTGAGAGTTTGAGTCGATGTTCAATTGTTTGTAAATTTATCGGACCAAACTGCATGGTCAACAGACCATAGCTTACAAACTACTTAAACTAAGGTAAATTAACCTAAGGGCAACACACACACACACACCAGTGAGGACTCGGACCTCCGACGGCGAGCAACAGCGCGCTCGGCAGCGAGGCACCTTAGACCGCTTGGCTACTCGGACGCGGCAGTTTGAGACGGACGGGAGGCGAGCACGGGAGGCCAGTGGCGCCGGGCGCCGTGGCTCAGCGCGCCGGGCCAGGGGGCTCTGCAATAAAAAAAGCTGAGCCAACAACACTTTGAACATCAACGAACATATACGATCAGCGTCCGCAATGAACAGAACTACCCATAGAGCCAAAAAAAAAAAAAAAAAAAAAAAAAAGTGGTTAAGGAGATCGCTGGCCCAAAGCGGGAGACCCGGGTTCGATTCCAGGCCCAGCTCACATTTTAACTTGCCACCATTGCTTCATTTTAATGCCCAAATGCGGCCTCTGTCAGTCCTTTCTTTCCTACCCCTCTTCCTTCCCTTCCTTTACCAATCATTTTCAAATACTAAATTTACGCAAAGGCTGAAGGCCACACACGTGTATTCTAACTTGAGAAAACATAACGCAAAAATGATTACTAGATTGAAAATATAAATACTAAATTTACACTAAATTACTCGAGTTCTGAAAAATAAGGAACACTTCGCCTCGCATAGCTAAAGAATTAAAAAAATAAACAAAAACACAAGAAAAAACAAAAATAAATAAAAACCTCTCAGTGTTAACCCAGGAATGCCTAATCGCAAATAAAGTGAAATTCTAACGGCATGCCATCCGGTCAGCATGATTCGACGAAATAGTCACTTCCGCGGACGCAGCAAGAGTGATTTCTTACGTCACGCACACAGCGTTCCCTGCCCGTACCGGATGTTAGGGTGCGTTCAAAGCCTACTGTCTACCAACCCTCGCTTCCCTCTACTACTGTCCCAAAGAGGTCTCTCTTGTCACCTCTTTGGTCCATGATTATGTTGGTACCACACTAAGAACAAGGCATCTCGCCATCTTGCCAAGTAAGGGTGTGTCCGGCTACGTAGCAGAAGGCAGTGCAGACGACATATGAAACCATGCTTTTTTAACTACAGCAAACGGGTCATAACGTGCGAAGCCGTGACTCTAAGCCATTGCGCAGTAGTCAGTCAATATTAAAAATATTCCAAAGTCATACGAACACATAAGTTGGATTACAGGGGTGGAAACATATGAAAACCTGTGGCATTGATCATTAATAGAGGAAATAATAATTGATGTACAGATAAACAAAAGTTATGATGGAGAAGCATGTTAGGGTAATGAAAGTAGACCTTTTTATATATCAAAAATCAAAATGGAACACGATCACACATTCAGTGGATGCATTTCAACATTGTATGTAAAAACATGAGGGTACACGAAAATACATAAAACATCAGAAGAATAAATAAGAAAGAAAATAAAATACATAAAACATCATATTACATAAAGAAATACATAGGACACAGTGCATAGAAACATCACAGTACATAAATCATATTAGGTAAATCAGGGTACATAAAAATATACATAAAATATCGTAAGGAAATACATAGATTGTAATGCATAAGGGCATCCTAGTACATAAAACAGTATATAAAAATTAGGGTACATAAAAATACATAATACATTACAGTAATAAAAACACATAAAACCTCAGACGAGTTTATATGGTGCTTAGGATGTAAGTCATGGGCTACATAAATCCTAAGACATACATTGCACATAACACTTGCATAGGTATCTAGGGAGAAAAAAAAACATAGGGCGCCAGAGTACATAGAAATACATGAAACATCATGGGATACATAAGACATGCTTTATTCATAAGACATACAAAGTACATTTGAAAATAATAATAATACTAAAATAAATACACATGAGATGGAGTACAAGGTACTTCAGATGCGATTCCCTGCCAGGGGCACACGTTTCTTTCGTGAGTATGTGTATGGCGAGCATGGGGCCCCAAGTTAATGGAGTCTTCCTTCCTTGTTTACTTCCTGGACTACATTTCCTTTCCCCGTCACCTCCTTCCCTATCCTCACTCCTTCCCCTCCCCACCGGAGGTCTGATAACTTCAAAAGTTTAGTCCCCCTAACCCAACCAAACAACCCAACGAACTAACCAAATTGAGAGACAATACATTTTTACACTAGCATTAATGCATGGAGCATGTGTCTTGGGATGCATTAGACACAGGATAGAGTACATGACATATAGGATGGTGTCAAGGTGTAATTCTTGTTTCCCTGAAGCCAACGTGCAGATTGGTACCAGGATGTTTGGACATAAATGTTCTTGCTCGTCAGCTTTATTGAATTACTAGCTGAACCCCGCAGCTTCGCATGCGAGGTTGGTTGATCTGCACCAGTTGTACCTTTATAATCCTGATGAAGAGTCCATATCTTAAGTCTCGTTGTTATAGCTTGAAATTTGAGTTAACAGCACCATATTTTTGTAAATCAATTTTTACATCTCGTATTTCTCCCCCTTATTGGTCGAATTTCTAAAAATACCGAAACACGTGTCATTTAAATTCGAACCCTGAATTTAAATCCGAAATTTTGAAGTTCTAGCTTTAAAATTGCCTAAAAAGCTACGTATTTTCAAACAAGTATCATTCCCTATTTCACCCCCTTACGGACGGAATATCGAAAAATCGCTTCTTAAATGACGCCTACGTTGTAAGATCAACACCCTCCACAAATATCATGTTTTTATCTTCAGTGGTTTGGGCTGGGAGATGATGAGTCAGTCAGTCAGTCAATCAGTCAGTCAGTCAATCGGGACACTTCCTTTTACATACAGAGATTACAAGTACAGGCAATTATTCGTCCTCTTTCCCACTGAAAATGGAGGTCTCTTCTTCAGAATCACTGCTGCTGGTGTCCTCCGTATTATAAGGGGCTCTTGGCCTGAAGTGTGTCCCCCCCCCCCCTCGTTGTTCTCTTCTGAATTAGTCCAGAGAGGGGTGTATATGGAGGCAGTGGTAGCAGTCTGCTGGGCGGGTGCAGGTTCAGACGCAGAGGCGCCGGTGTCGACGGCAGCACGCAGGCACGGCGGAAGGTTAGTGCGCTGTAAAACGTGCCCAACACTCGCAGGGCGCTGCCCAGGCTGGCGTCTGGGTGCCCGGAGGAGGAGGAGGGGGCGGTGGGGCGGCGGAGTAAATTGAGTTTCTATCGCGACAAAAGGCGGTGAAGGAGCTGTGGAGTCAAGAAAATGCAGGGGGGGGGGAGGCCGCCACCCCCAATTAACACTGTACAGCGGGCGCGATAAACAAGCCGATTAAAGCCCAGCCCAAGCCCCACTGGAGAGCGTCGCTATCTCGCCGGCCACCCACTGCTCAGGCGCCCAGCGGGCGCTAAGGCCACCAGTCTCTGCCACTGGCGGAACGGCCTGCTCTCGGTGCCTCCTACATAAATATCTGCAATGGGTCTTCGTTTGTGTGGCCGTGATGTCCGTAGTTGCTTTCATAATTATAAATGGCAGGTTCGTCCCTCTAGGCAACTACAAATGAAATACAATTCTTCTCACCAGACTCGTTTCGTTTTAATGATAATAAAACATCTGCAGTGGTCTGTAATAATAGAAATATACGTAATTTACAAGAAAGCTTTCCATCGAAATAGCTGCGCACCTATCGATAGATCAAAGGTGCGATTACTGTTCCGGTGGAAGTTACAGCTTGTGTCACTGTCACAATACAAATACAAGTATATAGTGTTCTGAAAGGAAGACATAAGATGAACATTAACAAATGTAAAACGAAGGTAATGGAATGCAAATCAGGCGATGCTGAAGGAATTAGGTTAGGTAATGAGACAATAAAAGCAGTAGATGATTTTTTTTTTATTTGGGTAGCAAGATAATTTCCGATCGCCGAAGTAAAGAAGATATAAAATGCAGAATGGCTATGGGAAGGAAAGCGTTTCTAAAGAAGCGAATCTTGTTAACATCCAATATTAATTTAAATGTTAGGAAGTCCTTTCTGAAAGCATTTGTCTGGAGTGTAGCATTGTATGGGACTGAAACGTGGACGATTAGGAGTTCAGATAAAAAGATGATAGAAGCTTTTGAGATGTGGTGCTACACACGAATGATGAAAATGAGATGGGTAGATCACGTGACTAATGAGTAGGTGCTGAACCGAATCGGGGGGAAAGGAGTTTCTGGCATATCCTAACTAAGGGAAGGGATAGATTGGTTGGACACATTCTGAGACATCAAGGAATTATAAACTTAGCATTAGAAGGAAGTGTGTGGGGTAAAAATCGTAGAGGGAGACCGAATCACGAATATACTAATCAGATTCAAAAGGTTCAAGTCCTCCCTAGGGCATGTGTGTGTGTGTGTGTGTGTGTGTGTGTGTGTGTGTGTGTTTGTCCTTAACGTTAGTTTAGTTTAAGTAGTTAGTAAGCTACGGACTGATGACCACGCAGTTTGGTCCGATAGATTTACAAACATTTGAACATTTTTTGTAACAGTAGTAGAACGAATTATCCCCCTCAAGTAGCGAGGGTTGGTAGACAGTAGGCTTTGAACGCACCCTAACATCCCGTATGGGCAGGGAATGCTGTGCACGTGACCTGAGAAATCACTCTTGCTGCGACCGCCGAAGTGAGTATTTCGTCTAATCATGCTGAGGGGATTGCATACCGTTAGAACATCACTTTATTTGCGATTAGGCATTCCTGGCTTAACTCTGAGAGGTTTTTATTTTTTATTATTTTGTTTTGTTATTGTTTATTTTTAATGCTTTAGCTATGCGAGGTGAAGTGTTTCTTATTTTTCAGAACTCGAGTAATTTAGTGTAAATTTAGCATTTATATTTTCAATCTGGTAATCATTTTGTGTTATGTTTTCTCAAGTTAGAATACGCGTGTGTGGCCTTCAGCCTTTGCGTAAATTTAGTATTTGAAAATGATTGGTAAAGGAAGGGAAGGAAGAGGGGTAGGAAAGAAAGGACTGACAGACCCCGCATTTGGGCAGTGAAATTAAGCAATAGTGACAAATGAAAATGTGAGCCGGGCCGGGAATTGAACCCGGGTCTCCTGCTTCGGGCCAGCGGTCGCCGTAACCACGTGGCCTACCGTGTTCGCCTCCCGTCCGCCTCAAACTCTCACAAGTCGCAGGCTATGATTTTAGCGCCCCTATCGTCCATACCCGGGTTCGATTCCGGGCCCTGTAGGTTGCCGAACGTATTCTCAGATGAATAGACTTGCACAGAACAGGGTAACGCGGAGAGCTCCATCAAAACACTCTGCGGACGTAAGACCATAATAACAAGTGTACTTACATTATTCCTGAGTGGCGTCTTCGTCAGGAACGAAGCCATTTGATGTGTAAACCAACAATGTGTTTCTTTTTATCTTTGTTTTCTTAACCACATTTTTTTTCTTTTTTTGCAAACCAACAGAAAAAGTATTTCCTTATCTGCCAATTTTGCTCCTACGGTGTAAGTCTCTAGCAGCGGCATGGCCTAATGTACTTACGTGACGTGGTGTGGTAGTGTTGTCAACACTCGCTGTGGATGCTGGGATTAATGGCAGCACAAGTCGTGAAAATCAATCAGTTAACATCACGTTTGAATGATTTTATCTTCGAAATGAATCACTGTATTCGAATATAGAACATCGCACACTACAAAACTACGTTTCTCCACATGCGCTGTCTTTTTGTTCAGATGTAACACTTTCCTGATACCTAAATCGAAATACGTGTATCTGTCAAATTATACAAATGACCATAATTTTTTTCGATGTTCATAAGTTGGTAGAACGCCTGCAACAATTTAATCTGTCTCCTCGGTTCCTGTCTAACCACAGCCATTACAATCATGATATGTTCGTAAGAATCACAACATTCGCTCACAACAACTGAAGCTGTAATCTTACGTTCCTGCCTGACCACAACCTTTAAAATCGTGACATATTCTTATAATCAAAGTTACACGACACTGGTTACTCAAAATGTATACTACGTTGCCAACATAACGCTGCTACGGACGCACCGCGACGCTCCCCATTCCGCAGATCGAGACTTTACCCGAATCCTACTCGCACTGTCTGAACACCTTCGCAATTAATGCAGTTTCGAAGTCTGTCATCAGGTAGTAAACCGCACTTTCTATAAAATTCCACACATTCCTCCACCGTCGACAAAGAAGGAATTAAACTCTTTCACGTTAAGCGTTGTGTAACTCATATCAATGACACTAGTAAACACGCCAATACCTATAGTCACACTCAGTAACCCAGACTGAGAGAATGCGCTCCGTGTATCAAAATTCGCGCGACGTCATTATCGACCATCGCGCACGTTCGATAAATCGATAGATTAGCGGCTATTTCGATGGAATGCTTTCTTGTAAATTACCGAAATCTAGAGTTTGTTTTGTTTTTAGATGGAAAACAGTTCGTTAACGAAATATAAAAAGTAGCCCTAATGCTTTGTTGCTTACGAAAATTTTGTCTTGTTTCGCCTCACAGCATGAGGAATCGGCAGTACTGCATGAAACAGACCGGCATTCCATGATGCGAGGCGAAAGCAAGACAAAATTTCCGAAAGTAACAAATCATTAAGCCGACTTTTCATATTTCATTAACGAACTGTTTTCGATCTGAAAACAAAACGAACTCTAGATTTCTATTATTGCAGACCACTGAAGATGTTTTACGGTCATTAAAACTAAACGCGTGAGAAAAATCGAATTTTATTTGTAGTTGCATAGACTGCCATTCATAATCGGTAAGAGTATTTGAGGTAAGAAATGGAAGATAACTCTGCACAGGCAGCTAAGCTAACGCAGTTGTTCCTCCCGGTTTTAAGAACACTAACGGCTCACCGAATTACGCCTCACAATCCACACTGTATACCTATTACTTTCCGACCATACAATGCTGATTTGATAGCTCTATACTGCCACGACAGAATAGCCGTGTGCACTGAAGCACCCAGCTGCGGTGCGCGCGGGCATTCGCCGACGGGGGATAAGTCCTCCCTCGGACAGGGTTGTTTCTGTTGTCCTCAGAATAAGTTAGTTTAACGTAGTGTACCGTAAACCATAGCAACTTTGTTTCACTTTTCTTGCCTTTTTAAATAAAAATCATTTTAAGTGCACACATTTTTAAATATTGCTAATTTAATATGATGCCTTTATCCTTAAGTTATTACATGCAATGTTGTTCCATCAGAAGTTTTATGCGTCGGAGCCAGAATTGTACCAAATACATCGTCCAAATTTGTACCTGTTCGTCGTGCAACTTCGTGGCAATTGTATTTCAACTTATTCAGCCCATATAATTAGGGCCTGTTACAAAGTTGTGATTGAGGGGGATTTTCTTTACGACAGATAACAGCATACAAATTAGACAATACGTTAAGTGAGTAACAACCTTTATTAAGAAGTTAATATTAACATTGTGAAGCAACACCTGAGTAGCAATATTCTAAATAAAACAAATATAAAACTCAAAACTTAGCCATTTCAGGAACATCGAAAATATTTCGTTTGCCTCTTTCCTTTGGTGCATTTATCTAACAAACTATTTCCTCACGTTTGTACCGAATTTCACTGTCGGCCATCGCAGGTTTTCCCCACTGCCTCCATAACATTAACAAGTGCGCCATCACTCCTGCTTTTGGTTATTATACCTGGATAATGTCCTCCTTCATACATCACCATTACATAGATCCCCACTATCTTGTCTTCTTTCTTGAAATCCTCAATTTCATCTGCGACAGATACTGAGACAAACTGTAATCTGATTCAACATAAATTACGCTGTCTTCATCACTTTCACTTGAGCTGCAAATGATGTGGTGAGCTGCCTTCTTTTTTGACTTCATACTTGTGTCAGCTGAGGGTTGATTCAGAACATTTGAAGATTGTGTAGTAGTACAATCTGCTGATGAACTTTGCAGATCAAGAACGGAAATGCTTTTCCCAGGGATGACACTGTCTCGTTTCCTCCTTAATATCTGCTTCCTCTCTGTCATTTCAGTTCCTTTTTAGTTAAGTGCTCTATGAAGCTGCCACTTACTTTCTTTTGCAACAGTTCATTAACTTCTTAATGAGCGTGAGCCGACCCTTTTTCTTGACTTTAGAGCTATTTCATGATCTAAATGTGGGTCTAAAACCATAAATATAGCTAAATGCAAATATAACTGTGATCTGCCGTATTACAGGACGACTTTGTGGCAGACCCATTGTGTCAAAATGTTGTACTCTGCTCCTTCACGTTTACAATATATCAATGAGAGACGTATGGAAAATATGCACTAAAACTGTGATTTTGTAACGCAGACTGCCTCAACATATAACTCGACTCACGTCCAGTTCGCTAGTCTGCTTACATCTCTGACAGGGTGCAAAATTTCCGCAGAACAATTGTCTTAAGCGACACTAAGTAATGACGTAACATTGTAGAGTATACTCAGGTAGTTTCTAGTTGCTACAGGAGATTGCAGCACTCATCAGACACGTAGGCCATACCGAATGGAAGCTCTAAATAACATGAAATGTCCGCGAGATTTAAATATATCGTACGCCAAGTAGGTGCCACAATGTTTCACCACCCGTCTCAAAATTATAATGGTTTACGGTAAGTGCCTTGTAAGCCTATGGACAATAATTAGTGTAAATATAATAGTAAGAACAAATAGGAAAATTTCAGCGAATTGTCGCTTTTTGTCATCGGCAAAATGACACTATAAACATGTTAACTTGTTAATAGATCATAAAAAAAACAGAACACCACTGTAATCTGAATTAGTAGTTAGTGTAAAATACAGATAATACACTAGGTGATTGAGGGTTGACGACTTGATGGAAATACCAAGTCCTCAACCCTCAAGCATCACAAGGTGTCGGACTCCACCGATTCATAATTTTTCCCTCCTATCATCTTCATCTACTAATTAAAAATTCGTGGTATTCTTTCATTATTTTTTCGTCATAAAAGTCTGTACCTGCCCTAATTATTTACTTCTTCTTAAATGGAAATGTATTGTTTAATTTTTCTAATTGTTTTTCCCTTTCCATGAAATCTCGGGCGAACTGCTGGATGTCTGTAACTTCTTGCCACGATATTTCGGCGCAGAGTCTTCTGGCGATCTCCAGGTGAGTACCGCCGAAGTACTGGCGAAGACGTATTTAGCTGTGCTATTTATGACCTATTCAGCCGACATTGCGCATGCGCGTACTTAGCGTGCGCGTTCATTACAACTACGTACGCTGCTCCGAGCGCCCTCCGTGGTGGAGGCTTCCCGCTTCGATATCAGATCGATTATCATCGTCATTCAGTTGCAGGGAACTACGCCGACTACGAAGTCTTTCAATGACAGGATTCCATGCATTTATTTGGAAACGGCTGTCTCGATTAATAGGAGTTTCACTGTCACACAGTCTTACTTCCACAGCTTCATTAATAATTGAGCTCCAAAAGTTTGATGTGCGGGCCACAATTTTCGTTTCATTGTAGTTCATTGAATGACCTGTGGAAATACAGTGATCGGCGATTGCAGATTTGGTGGGCTGGAGTAGCCGAGTATGACGCTGGTGTTCGACAATGCGCTCCTGCACAGTGCGCGTCGTCTGCCCTATATATGACTTGCTGCACTCGCACGGAATCCTGTAAACACCTGCTTTACGCAGCTCCAGATCGTCCTTGACAGAACCCAACAGCGATGAAATTTTAGGAGGAGGGCAAAAGATGACTCTTACTTTATACTTTTTTAGTATTCTGCCTATGTGCGATGAAATATTCCCAATATATGGCAGATAAGCAGTCGATTTGAAAGCCTCTTCTTCCTTGTTATGTCGTTTGGAGATGTGCATTGCTCGGTTTATTTGCTCTCTTGAATACCCATACTTTAGGAATACTGTTTGCCTGTGTTCTAGTTCCGTGTGGAGGCTGTCGACATCAGAGATAGTGTGGGCTCGATGGATTAAAGTGTTGAGGACGCCCATTGTTTGTGCTGGATGGTGGCAACTAGTAGCTTGTAAATACAAATCTTTATGAGTGGGCTTTCCATACACCGAATTTCTAATTGATATTGTCGTGTTATTACGTAAGTTAATTAAGCTGTATGTTGTTATATTTAACCATAGATATATAAGAAGAAATTATTCAGTTTAAAAAAAATTAACTGTGCTATATACGACCTGTTTTAGGAGCCACATAACAGATCATTGTAAAAGACAACAAAATATATAAGGAAGCCTAGGGACTAATGACCAACGGAGTTAAGTCCCTTGGATTTGCAAACGTTTGATTTATCTCTATACTTAAGATGCATATGGTCTCACATTCAGAAAATGAAATTCACAGGACATGTTCATTAGTACGGTTTTTTAAGGAGTCAAGAAATACTGACTTCCTTACATGACATTTTGAACTATTTTATCTACATAATTCGCTGAGCAATTTGCTATGGTACACGTGATATTTGTAATGGTAATTAGAGTGAGTGGATATTTAACTTGCAGAAATAATTAATACGCTACATGTATTGAGAGGCTGGCGCTAGACACACATTTAAACTGTATGGCATGGCACGGGAGCAATGGCGGACCAATAGGTAGGGGGGGAGGGGCGGACGGCCCCCGCCCTCTCGTCTTGGAGGACTTCGAAATACCTCGAGAGCGTTCTTAGCCTCTTCTCTGGGACCCTTAAAATCTCGAAAGCATAGTTTTTGTGCCTCTCGTCCTGGGAGGCCTAAAAATTCAAAAAAAGTTACTTTTTTATAGTAATACATGTATTTACAAGTGAACGGGGGTGGCCTCATTTTGTGTTGGCGTCACCCCGGGTCTCAGACAGCTTTAGTCCGCCAGTGCACGGAAGTCACGTTTTGAGAAAGAACCTGGTTTCTGTCTTGCAGGGAAGACCCAAGACTGGACCAATGGGCAGTCCTGACCGAAAGCTTTTAGCGGACAACAGGACATTTCTTTTGTGCAGCATATGACTCAATGGACAGCCACAAACTTTCTGAGAATCCGTGGACACAAGTGTGAAACACTTGTTTGTTTTCTTGATAATTGCATCTGCCCCTATAGTGTGCTATAACGGTTGGTATGGCCCTTCTCATTGGCCGTCTGGAGCAAGTGTCGATCTGATGCAAATTTATAGAATATAGAAAGATATGTACGCCTGATCAAGCCACGGGAGACACTCTCTGTCTGTCTACTTTCTTGGCGACGACTCTGCCCGTCTGCCTCTTGGGTGTCAAGGTGATGGCATCTCGAGGTCTGATGTGCGACCAGGAGTCGTTGCGCTTCTGTGCAAATAATTAGCGGTTCACTGTGCTTTTGCCTAGTGGCAAAGACAGGCAGTGCGCGGCGCTCAGTATTGAGTTGCTTTCTTCAGATTAATTAAGGCACTCTCACAGTGCGAGAAGTGGACATTTTCGCCCATCCACAATCAGTCTATGCTTGCTGACGAAACTGAGATGGAAAAATGGTGAGGTGGTTTGCTGAATCTGCGTACCCTTTCAACATAGTTCTCACTTGAAATAGATTCACGGACGCAGCCAACGCTGATGCATCGAACGGTATTCATGCTCTTACGCAAAGAAATTTTTGTTTCTATAAGGTCACTTTAGTGCAATGGAATCGACACCAGTAAAACATTGAATAATGTCTCTATTTACCACGAAAGTCTCTTGTATTTCAACAGTACTCCAGGAGAGTGAGATGTAGGCAGTCTCTTTGGTGGAGCTGTTGCATCTTCAAAGTGTTCAGGCAGTAAAACGCAACCTTTGGTTGGCCTTCCACAAAATATTTTCTATGTCTTCTCTCCAGTCTAAGTTGTTCGTAATTGTAACTCCTAGGTATTTGGTAGAATTTACGGCCCTAAGGTTTGCCTAATCTATCGTGTAACTGAAGTTCAGTGGATTTCTTTTAGTGGTCACGTGTATTACTTCACGTTTCGTTATTTAGTGTTAATTGTCAATTTTCTCACAATATATAAATATTTTATAAATTGCTTTCCAGTTGCTTTTGATCCTCTGTTGACTTCACTAACCGGTAAACGACAGCTTCATTCGCGAACAGTGTAAGGGAGCTGTTCAGATTGTCTCCTAAATCGTTTATAAACACAAAGGATGAGTAGGGGACCTATAACGCTTCCTGTGGAACGCCAGATATCACTTCTGTTTTACTCGATGACTTACAGTCAATTACTCCGAACTGTGTCCTTTCTGATAGGAAATCGTCAATCCAGTCGCACAAATGGGTCGATATTGCTTAAGCACGCAATTTCATCAGAAGCCGCATGTGAGGTACAGTGTCAAAAGTCTTCCGGAAATCCAGAAATCTGGAATCGATTTGAGATCCCTGCATTTGGTTGCTCTCATCGGTGTCAATTATGTGTGTCCCTTTCGGTCGAAAGAGAGTCTCTCTGGAATTGAGTGCTTACCTGAAGTGGTAAAGACTGCAAGTCTTGCCTCCATGATGAAAGCAGAGTTTACCATTTGCAGCATTGATGACATGGCCAAGTGCGTACTTGGAGAACATAGCCGTGAGGAGTGTGCGGAATCAGGCGCAGACGATTAGGCACCCGTGCAGGCTGCTGAGTCCTCGGCCATGTGTGCTGGTGTTCCCGGTTCCGCTCAATAGGTCAGGGGTCCACTACATGCAGGAAGCGGCTACACGGGCAGCGGGGGCATTGTTACCTCTACTGGCCAGCTTTTGTTTGTTTGGAGGGTCTCGGGAACACACACAAAGTGTTTCAGTCTCAAAGAGTAGAGGTCTCACGCAGAAAGAATACAGATCTTTAAGCAATTGGTGTAAAAGTTGTGAGTTGTCGTACCTCTATGGGAAAAGTACCAGGCGCTCCTAGTACGAATAGGAAGTACAGAAGCAGAAATATTATAGGTGGCGAAGGCTGGCTTCAGCTAGACGCAAGTTCAGATGAAAATTTTATAGACGGACAAATGGTCGTTTAGAAAGGACAGCTTGAATGAAACAAGTGGTGGTGGATTTATTGCTAGCACAATGGTTCATCCGGAAGCGAAATTGCAGTAGATAGTTCCTGTGGGTTGACAACCGGAATAAATTAATAATTGGTACCTTTAAACGACGCCATAACTCAGATGTTCGATTGCAGAAATGTTCAAAGAGAGCTTTGATTAAATTTCAAAAAAGTACCAAAGGCGTACAATTTTAATTGGTGGCTACTTGAACTTACCCTCGATACGTTTGCAAAAACACATGTTCAGAACCAGAGGCAAGCCATAATATATGAACAAAGTTGCAAAATTACTCTACTTACGATGGTTTTTGAGATCAACGCAAGCGAAGTCACGGGTAAAAGGTAGTTAGTTATATTTCACAGAGCTTATGTTACTGAATAACCCTACCTCGGAACTATGTCCATAAAATATCTCATATTATTAAAGTATACAGGATTACAATATTTCATTCACTTTCTTACGCCACTTTACTCTTCTATTTCTACTGCAGTATAAACTTCTGCTAAATCACGCGAACAATGTGTGAAGTGTTTGTTGTTTGTTCTGTTAACTGCTGATGCTTACTCCTGACAACAGTAATATCCCTTCACTTCGTCCTTCTTGTTTGCCGCCAATACTATTCGGTTGTGTGTCGAGTTTGCTTTTCCGGCAGTGTTAATTAAACGTTAACTGTGATAGGTAATACAATATATAGGTCCACGAACTAACAGTTCGCTTGAGTGCACCTCGTGTAAGGGTTCGGAAAGTAAATGGAAGAGCCACGCAACCAAGTTCTACTCATCAGGCCCCGCAGAAATGTTGCATCTGTTTGCTTTATCTTTTATTGCATGTTTTGGTGTTTGTGAACTGTAGGTAATAACACAGATTATTGCTCTATATGGAATTACTGGAAAGAAACCTTTGTGCCGTATACTCAGTGAAAAAGACGAAACAATTTTTCTTCATCCTTTCACTGAAATTCGGGGTTACCTTGAATAAAAAAAGAAAAAAAAACCAATTTAATTGATGATAACTTACTGAACACCGAAATTCAAGTACTCTCTTTGCTCTGCGCTTTGTTGCTAATGATGACGATAAACTTTGCTTTTATAGAGTAAAGAAACATGGTTCACAGAATGAAACTTCCACTCTCCAGCGGAATGTGCGCTGATATGAAACTTCCTGGCAGATTAAAATTGCGTGTCGGAACCGGGACTCGAACCTTGACCTCTGCCTTTCGCGGACAAGCGCACTACAGACTGTTCTATCCTGACACGACTCACGATGCAGCCTCACAACTTTACTTCCGCCAGTACCTCGCCTCTTACTTTCCAAACCTCACAGAAGCTGTCCTGCGAACCATGCAAGACTAGCACTCCTGGAAGAAAGGATATGGTGGAGACATGCCTTAGCCACAGCCTAAGGGATGTTTCCAGAATTAAACTTTTCACTCTGCAGCGGAGTGTGCGCTGATATGAAATTTCCTGGCAGATTTTAATTTTGAATTCTCTCGCATTTTCAACCAGATGAAATTAACGAACCAGACTTTGACGAAGATGACCTGCTTCGAAGGGTTCTACTATTGGTGATCATGAAAAGAAAGAAGAAGCAGAAGAGAAAAAGAACTTCAATAAACATGTACTCTCTTCTTAACCGTTCGCCGGTAAACTAGTGATATAAGTAAGAACAAGAGTGTAGGTGACAGAAAAAAAGCCGCGCGGGAGTGGCCGAGCGTATTGAGGCGCTATGCTGCGATGCGCGACACCGTTCCCCGTCGGGGATTCGAATCCCCCCTCGTGCATGGATGTTTGTGCTATCTTTAGTATAAGTTAGTTTACAAGTAGTTTGTAATTTTAGGCACTGATGACCCCGTAATTAATTCCCATAAGCAGCGTGGGAGTAGCCAAGCGGTCTGGAGCGCCACGTTGCGGATCGCGCGGCCTCCTGCGTCGGACGTTCGAATCCTCCCTCGGGCATGGATGTTTGTGTTGTTTGTTCATAATTAGTATGTAAGTTTTGTCACTGACGATCCCGTAGTTAAGTCCCATAAGCTTTACAAACCTTTCAATATATATATATATATATATATATATATATATATATATATATATATATATATATATATATATATTTTAAATTCCCATAAGCCATAACATTTGAACAGAAAGATAATGTTATGGCCGTGCGGAATGGCCGCTGCGGACTGAGCGGCCGTTTCTTCCAGAAGTCCGAATCCTCCCTCGGGCATGGATGTGTGCGTTATCCTTAGTGTAAGTTACTTCAAAAATTTTGTAAGTCTATGAAATGATGACCATAGCAGTTTCATCCTATAGGTTTTCAAACATTTGAACATCTATTATGCTATGGTTCATTTAATAGCGTATGTTTCGTCACAAACGATACTTTAATGCAGTCATTGGGACTTCTTTCTTGTATTTTACGTGCTGTGGTCCGATCAGCAACCCAACACATGCCTGAAAAAGCAGAACAGTGCACTGAAGTTGACTGGGACTGTTTGGACACCTTCTGAGAGGAAACTTTCACAACTTAACTCGCAATAATTGAATAATATCTTAATTTAGTGTGACGTGAACTTTTCCCAGTCCTCGTTGGGTGCTTTGGTTTAGACTACCCGGCAACGGAGTAAGAAAAAGGCATATCTTCATTAGAAGGCTTTTGTTCAGGATCACCAGTAGTATCATTTCTCAAAGCATGACTGAATCTGCGTATGAGGCGATGAAAATTACTGACTTACGGGAGCCAGATAATTGGGCGTCCCTTCCATCCTCCTCCACATATCGAATGCTTGTAATCTTCTTTCGTCCTATTTTCCCAATGTCCGTCAATGTCCAAAGGCCATATAGTGCCAAACTGCATATAAAAACAATTTGTCAGTCTCTTCCTCAGAATCCTGTCCATACGGCTGCATAAAAGTCTCCTCTTCTTATTAAATGCCTCCTTGGTAATTGCTATGCGGGTTTTCACTTCCTTGTGGCAACTCATATCTTCCGCAGTTATGCTTTCCAGATATCTGAATGCAATAACTTGTTCTTTTACTTCCTGACATAGCCTTATCGTTGTTCCTACTTTTCTTTTGTTTACAACTGTACATTTTGTCTTTTTCTTATTAATTTACATTCCAAATTCCTCACAAGTCTTACCTAAATCATTAACATTTCAATAATAGTTCTTTCGCTGTCTGTCAGTACTACCATATAACCGGCGAATCGAATACCTTTTATTGTCATACCACCAACACGTACACCTCTGTTTTGGAGTTAAAATTATGTTTGTAAATACTCTCAGATGAGCAGTAAGACATGGAACTAAATTGCCGTAATGTTGAACATGACTGAAGAGCAATAGACTTCTCATGCAGAAAAAAGATAGACAAGGGATTAGAAAAACCACTGTCCTCCAAATAATTTTTATTCTAAGAAAATTTCCTATTCTTAAAATCAATTCCACGTGTACTCAGCAATGTAATGCAGGGTACTCATCGATGTATTGTCTCGGTGCATCTGTCTATGGAATAATTTCATTTACATTCCCACTCATTCCGCATTATACTGAGTAATAGCGAAACATGGACCGCGTTATCTTGTTTCGTTTTAATACCCCTTAAATAAGAGGTTTCTTATTCATCTTGCCTCGAATGTCTTAGCGTCTAAATTTCTCCAAAAGAATGTTACGCGTAGTACAGAATGCTAAGACAAGTACGTCATAACACGCAAGGATCTTGGTGTTGTAATTCCGTTGCTTGAAATGCGAGCTGCCTCCCCGAGCGCAAGTTGCGTGCGCCGTGTCCGCCGCGCGGCGACATGTATGCGTACACGCGTGTCCCATTCCGTAACAGATGGCCATGCATATTCATATGATTAATTGTGCCGTCTTCCTTTGTGCGCCGCGGGCGGCAGCGGCGGCGGCAGCGGCGGCCGCCATGTTTGCGTCTAGCGTGTCAGCGGAGCCAGAGAAATACTATTACCGCGCCGGCTAACAGCCTAATCTCCCGTATTACGCGCCTCTCTGATTGAGAGCATTACCAGAGATACATGTCTGTGCGTCCGGGTCGTAGCAAGTGGGAAGCAACGAGACATCTGCGTGCGTTGTAGGTTGATCTGCTACACCTACATCTACAAACATACTCCGCAATCCATCGTAAGGTGCGTGGCGGAGAGAACACTGTATCACTACTAGGCATTTCCTTTCCTATTCCACTCCCAAATAGAACGAGGAAAGAAAGAATGCCTATATGCCTCCGTACGAGCTCTAATTTATCTTAGCCGAGGCGGAACGGCCGAGCGGATTGAGGCGCTATGCTAACATGCACGAGAGCGTTCCCCGTCGAGGGTTCGTATTCCGCATTGGGCATGGATGTTTGTGCCGTCTTTACTATAACCTAGTTCATACGTAGTTTGTAAGTTTAGGGACTGATGACTTGTAGTCATGACTTGTGACTTGTCCCATGAGCTCTACAAACATGTCGCTGGATTAGCATTTCTTTAAAAGTAGAACCCCACTCTTTTCGAGACATGAGGAATATCATTTCATGTTATTTCATTTTATTTCATGTTTTATAATATTAGTTTTTGAAATGTTAGTTAATGTTGCTAGGATTTTGTTATTTTAATAATTTATTATTGTGGTTATGAATGTGGCAATAAGTACGTATTCACCGCTACGCCACTGTCCCTGTGAGAATGTGTACTTGTTTTACTTTTAAGTGGATGTGTGAGAATCTAATGGTCATCTGAATGTAGGTAGAAATAGCTCACTTTGCATGGTTCTTTCTGGCTCAGAGTCAATAGTTAGTCGTTACCAACCCCTACTGCTGGTGCCACCAAAGAGTTTTCTACACCCTTTGGTTACACACCAGTCGACGAGCCCTCCCCAGGGCGAGTCTCGCGATCTTCTCCCCCCCCCCCCCCACCACCACTGTTTTCTTGGGTTTCCCAGTTTCCGGTAGCTTTCTTATTTCCTGGCCACTCGGTCTTCACTTTGTGCTGGGATCGTTGTGAGGTAAAGTTGGTTCTGGTCTTGTGTAGCGATTCGTTGTCTCGCGTGTTTACCTTAGACTCTTGAACTTAGATTCATCAGAATATTTTTTTCCGATCGGGCACGGAAATGTGTTATAGCTTTTCAATCCAGTAATTTCCAACAGATAAACGCGGTGTATGTGTTACTTCTTGCAGTTTGATAACGGCGTGATATATTCAAACCGTTTGTGATTGTGTGGCTGTGTACGAACTCTGTGTAAATTCTTTCTAGTTTTGTGGGGCCCAATTTCTAACAGACGATATGTTCATTTTTCTACAGTGCATGTAAAATTTTTCTTATCGTTTCCTTCCGTTAGTGATATGTGTTCCACGTAGTCGGTTCTTAGAATAAAGCCTTCAGCTTCCACTATTATTTGTTCCATGCCCAACAGGCAAGTAGCTAAGCGTGTATCCTTCTGATTTCCACTAACATTTCGCCATCCTCTCTCCCCGCATATTTTAATTTTGCACTCAGTCTTTGTCAGTAATTCTCTCCGAGTCTTGTACAACCTCCTTCAGTTACTTGCTTATGAAATTGTATGTATTTCTAAGGGTTGCATGCCGTAGTTTTTATTCTCACTTTTCCGTCTTTGTAATTACTTCAGTTTTCTGGATCTTGGGACTGGACTTCATCCGTCTCTGTAACCTCTCCCTATCACGTGTAGCTGCATTCCCTTCGCTTCCTTATGTAATTCAAAACATTTTATGGGTTGCATGCCGTAGCTTTTATTTTTATTTTTCCGACTTTGTAATTATTTCACTTTTCCGGGTTTTGAGACTGGACTTCTTCCGTCTCTGTGAACGCTCCCAATCGCATGTTACTGCATTTCAGTAGCTTCCTTAAGAAATTCTACGCAGATCTGGAGGTTGCACGCCGTAGTTAATTTTCTTTATTTTTCTGAAATTGAATTTATACATTTTTCTCGGTTTTCGGAACCACGTGTCTCCGACCTCCGACTTCAGGGGTTTGCAGCTAGTTACCTGAATTCACGATACTTATCCTAAAACCAGTGCCTAGATAGACTACTCGCAGAGTGCAACTTAAAGAGTCAGCTGTGATTTTATGTAATGAATCTAATCTTTTAACCACTTCACCTTCAGTGGAGTGCGATCATATAACGTAGCCGTGTGTCGCCATTAGCGTGTTTGCTCGCGGTCTAATCTAAATGAAACTTAACTTTGCTATACTCACGCACTATCTCAAATTAGGCACGCCGTACCAGAGCCATCTTCGCAGTTTTATTGTCTATTGTGTGGTAACTCCGGGTTTGCTGAATTTCGCCTACGACAGCGGCGCCTGCTTCTGCCTCGCTGCAGCACGCTGATTTTGGCGAGTTTCAATGTTGCATTGCGTGTGTGTGAGCGAGTGAGTGTTGTTTGTAAATCCTACCCCCAGTAGCGTTAAGTTCTGTGTAATTTATGTTAAATTCAATGCTGGGCATCGTCAGTATTAGGTAATGTAAATGGGATGCATTTTTATTGTATTAACATAATTGGTTCCCCAGTTTGCTTGCGTTAGACCTGAATATACAAGTTTATTATAATTTTGATTTGACTATAAATTGTAGTTTTTGAGCACCTTCCCCCTTTTTTATTTAATACTGTTTTTACCAGTGCTGAGAACAAGCTCAGATGCAATTTTTATGTTTAAGTTCCGTTGGGCAATAGATGTTTTTCTTTAGCCACCTTTATGAAATAACTTTAATTGCCGTGGCTTGTTAATTAATGCCTGTGTGTAATTTCGTGTGAGCTGCTACGTATATTGGCCACTGTACGCCGGTTGTTCACACGGACCTTCGCTAATTTTACTGCTAAAATTAAGCTTTGTATAACAGTAAACTCATGTCTGGGTAGCACCTACCAGAATTAAGCTTTTATTTCGTACACTGGCCCACTTTTAACATTTAGTTTCTCTTATCTTGCCAATGTGATCATTATGCGAAATATAAGTATGCGACAGGAAGATTGTTCTACACTCAGCTTCAAATTCCGGCCCTCTAAATTTCCTCAACAGATATTCACGAGAAGAACGTCGTCTTTCCTCCAGCGATCTCCATCTGAGTTCCCGGAGCATTCCCGCGATACTCGTGAATTGGGGGAACCTACAAGTAACAAACCTAGCTGTTCGCCTCTGAACTGCTTCCATGTCTTCCGTTAATCTGATCTGCTGCGGGTCCCAAACACTCAAGACGTGATCGTACAAGCTTTTATTCGCTGTCTCCTTCACAGATGAAGTGCATCTCCCAAAATTCTCCCAATAAACCGAATTCGGCTGTCCGCCTTAGAAATGTCACATGTTCGTTCCATGCCCTGCAGTGTTACGCGCCTGCATCAAGAAGCTCACTAGTAATGCTGTATTCGAATGTTATCGGATTGTTTTTCCTACTCATGCGCATCACCTAACATTTTCACACATTTTTTTTTATTTCAAATTCTTTTTGGAAAATGTATATAAATACGTAAAGTCAAAACACTTGTAATAATATCCAAAGAATACCTACATTACAAAAATGTTCAAATGTTAGTAATCCTATGGGACCAAGCTACGTTGGTAACCAGTCCCTAGTCTTACACACTACTTAAAATAACTGTCAATACAGACCTCCATGCCCGAGAGAGGAATCGAAAGTCCGACGCGGTAGGCCACGCGATCCGCAATGTGGCACTCCACACCGCTCGACTAGTCGCACGCGGCATACGCGGCATACGCAGTTTCAAAGGATAGAGCATTTTGAAGAAGTGTATCCGTGAATTTAATTAGGCCTGCCTTATTGTGACTTTATCTCGGATTAGACTTCTGAACTAGTAGTAGCATTCTCTGTTGTTTCAAGTTAAGATCCTTTTTAATATAACACTTGAGAACTATAACTTTCCATGACTGTGAAAGTAATTTAGTTTAAGTGAACTGTTTTGAATTTCATTGAGAACAGAACGAGGGCAGTAGCTATCAAGGTTAAAATCATAGAAAACAATAACTCGCTACGATAAACAAGTCAGAAAATATTTTCTTCTGCTGCTGTGCAGCTCAGTGAAGTGAAATTTTGAAACCGATGCATGTGAAAGGTATATCGCAGATACCAATCTGCTAACACTAAGCTGTAGACTAATTTTTCCTTCTACTCACTTGAAATAATACAAATTAAATTAATCGTCTGTAGTTCTATGCTAAATGAAACTGTTCCATGTAAATCTCATTACACTGCAGCAAGATGTTGTGTTCATACGGTATTTAACAGAAAGCTGTTTATAGCGAAACTGACTTTATTTTTCAGCATGCAATTAGAAACGATAATCAGCTCATTATCCTACCTGAAGAACCAAACGCCATGTAAGTCGGAGCTAGCGTCCAGTTAAATTGTGCCTGTTTACTAAATCTTTTTATGTATTATTACGCTTGTACATTAATGACCTGCTAGTGGCAGAATTTTTGTGTGCACCGTTCGGATTTTATTTCTATTTTTGCGTGTCAAAAACAGTTTTCCTGACAGGTTTCTGCAGCGCATCACATCTACCCTTTAAAATTGTACAATTCGATTCAAACTCTGCAGGATGCTAGATAAATCAGTTAAATTAAATTGAATTTTTTAATCTACTAATTACTATCCGCTGTCGAGAGATGACTGAATTGAAGCTGAATTCAGCATGTGGGTGGTATACAACGAACCGGGGCTGGCTCCCAGGCAAATTCTGCGAATCGGTTATTTATTTTTGCTGGAGATGTCAAATGAGCTGGAATTAATTCCCTGCTAATGGCAACATTTGGATGGGAATCACTGTCGTTATACGTGCGAAACATAGATTTTCTGGGAAGTCTACTGTGCCTCTCTTTTAAATCTTATATTTGTACCATAGTGAGTAGAAAATGGTGCCGATTACGTTGGAGTTATCACAGGTAGAGTAATAGCGGTGGCGAGACCACGAACTACGAGCAGCACTATACCTTGATATTTTGCGGTCGGTGTATGTTCGAAAGTTGTATTCCGATTTAGAATTTCCTACATTTTAAAGAAGAAGTGGAACAAGATATGCAAGTCTGGCTACGGAGACAATAAAACTTTTCCTTAGAACTCCAAAAACAGTACAATTTTGAAAATGGGAGAGCAATCCCTAGCATAGACAGAGATCTGTCTAAAAATGGTTTTGTGAACGATTCACATTTCGGTGATGATTTCTTCAGGAAACCAAGCATAGTTATAATTGACGGTAAAGAAGTCGAAATTCCAAGACGGAGATGGTGACAAACACCAGGAGTGGTTATTTATTTCCAATTTATCCAAACATCTATCGAAAGTGTTACACAACAGAAACTCGGCAGAAAACCTTCGCTAAATAGAAGCTGCGACATGGATTATAGGAACCGGACGTGGCTGTAATTTCATTGAAAAGAACATTAAAGTGTAAAACACTGGAAGTTACACGATTACTCGATAAATTAAGAACAGCTAATTCCGAAATTAGTATACTGCGAAAGCACCTCGCAGATGAATAGCGCAAGACAAATCAGTCAAATGAATCATAGTTGACCCTAAGTTAAAAAATTGGCAAAAGAGAAAAAATATGGGAAAGCGGCATGATGAAGAGTTTCTTCTGGACGTAGTGTTCTTAAAGATTAAATCGCCCAAAGAATACAGACTTGTTTGAAGCGTGGACTGTTCACACTTCGTTCCGAAACACATCTCCGAAATTTAGTAAAGTGTCTCAGATGCTCTTATGGAATTAATGCACATACTGTAGAAAGAAAGAATAATTTTTTGGGGTGAAAAAAGACGAAAATAAACTCTTCAGTCTGCTGATTTTTGATGACGTTAACCTCCAAAAAATGTCCAAATGTTTGTACAGCTTATGGGAATTAACTACGGGGTCATCAGTCCCTAAACTTACAAACTACTTATGAACTAGGACGGCACAAATATCCATACTCGAGGGGGGATTCGAACCCCCGACCGTAGTGGCTGTGCAGACTGGAGCGCGTTAGTCCCCTCGGCCACCGCGGCCGGTACGTTAACCTCCAAGATGAATTGCAATGCAACGACATGACATTGAAAGTTCATGGGTTCGTCAGTTTAGGTGAATATAATCCAGACAATTGTAAGGATAAACTTGGAAATAATGGTCCGGTATTATGTTTGTTCCTCTGCTATTAATAGATTACGGGTCCTGTACAGGAAAGACACGACTCACCTATCAAAAGACGTCTTAAATTCTTTTTGTAGGTTGAAAACTGTGTCGGCAGATAATGGGGCATTATTATTTTTTTCTTTGTGACTTAATAGTTTAGATCCATAAGTACTGAAATTACGAACGATATATGCTCTGATGGACATCGTTCCTAAGATGATTTTTCATTACGTGAAATGCCGGTTTTTCACGAGCTGTGTTCTTTAAATCTTATGTGACTGATCAGAAACTATCTAAACTAGCATACAGCTAATGTCCACGTACTTTTCATATCGTTTCGTACATTTAATAGATGTATGACTTTTGATGCTTGACTTAGCGCCGTGTGGTGATACATACTTCAGTGGATCAGAGGCGGAGCCACTGCCATCTGGCAGTGGAAACGGTGAACTATGGAAATCAGTACACGTTTTCTTCTACTCGATAAGTTTGTACTTCAAACCTGGTAGGAACGTATTTAAGTGGATGAGCTCAAAATAATTTTTATACACCAATCATCCGTTGGGGAGAGTGCATCTAATGTTGAGATTCGTTGGAATTCTAGAAAACGATGTCCATAAAAGTTGATAATTTTTTCTCACAAGGAGAGGACTCCTACTTGTCAACGCTGAATTCGTCAAAATTTATGGTACATGCTGGGCGTGGTAAGACACGAAAGTGGGAACTCCAGATGGCAAAGCGTTTACGGAATAAACGGAAGTTTGATACGGATCTATCGCCATATGCACCTTATCAACTGTCCCTGTGACGACATGTTTTCAGTAAGCGGTGTTTGACTCAACAGTAAAAAATCGGATTCGTACTGCGAAGGTTGCGGTTTCAACTGCACCCGGTGGCAATTTTTTTTCTGCTCCTTGGCATTGCGTACACCTACATATTGTTCCCGTAACGATCGTGAGGACAAGATTCACGCACAGAGTCATTTAAACAATCATTCTTCCCATGCTCAATACGTGAATGGAAAGGTAAAAAACCTTAATAATTGTTACTGCAGAGTATTGATGTATATCTTGACTGACGTCACAATTAACTGCAACATCATACAGACTATTTTAATAATATATATAAGTAAAAACTGTACTGGATGAAATTATTCGTGTTTGCACATTATTGACCGTTCACAAGCCCACGTTTGCAAGGTAATATGCTTGTTATAAATAATGACGTCCCATGCTGATGTTGTTCACATATAAATACAAAATAACGTATATGATGATGCGATTAATTGTGAAGTCTGTGTCGCACTCATTGCCAAGGAGCAAATAAATATTTGCCGCCGGGCGGAATATAACCTTTCAATAAAAATCCGATCTCTTACAGCTGAGCCAAACACCGCTTTCTAAACAGACTCTCTCAGGGGCAGTTGGTAAGATGCATATGGTGATAGATCCGTACCAAACTTCCTTTTATTTCCTAAACTCTGGGCCATCTGGAGTTTCCACTTGTTGCACTTCTGTGTCTCATCACGCCTTACATGTACCATAAATCTTGACGAATTCGGTGATGATGGATTTCACCGCAAAGAAATAAGTGTGGAGCCCTGAGTAAAAAGTCGATAAATGGTATTACACATGAAACGGAGAAACAAGGATTGGAAGAAGGAGATTGGGCAGAGAATGGCTGCTAAAGCTTAGGATGCGAGAAGCGGCAATGACGTTGCAAATACTAGCTATAATAATTTAAAAAAAATATCGATTCGTTCATTCATTACTTGCTGTTTTAAGGAAGTACAGTAAACTATTCGTAAAACAGCGTTGGTTTTTTTGTTTTTTTGTTTTTTGTTGTTGTTTTTTTTTTTAATTTATAAAACCCCTGTCCACACGATAGCTCATGAACGGTGTATGGTAGAATGAAGATTGGTAATGTGAACAGAAACGCTCCTATTTGTCGGTAAGAGTCAGAGGTGTGATAAACGAGAACCGCCGTCTCAACTGCTCTGACAGTTCCGGAAATATCTAAATTAAGAAACTGAGATATTTACCGTCTCTTACTGGCTGATACTAATTCCCCAGAGCAGTTAGCTCTGGAGGGGATGAATGTGGGCCAGCAGGTCTCCTTACGTCATAAACTTCAGTCGCATGAATTGTTACATTGAACAGCATCAGAAATCTTTGATGATATTAATCATTTTATACGACATGACATTATCAATCGTAGCGTGTTAGATACGCTTGTCAGGGTCAAGATTTTCTCATTTCAAAGTTTTTGTAAGTTCAACGTGCTTCGCGAAGCTACTTCCCCTCTTTTACAACTTTGGCACGAACATATTCCAGTTTTCTTGAGAGGTGTCTTGAGCATCTTTCAATCTGGAGCGCCAGTCATTAATCTTCTTAATATCTTGCTTTTATACAAGGTGTATTTTAAAATAAGACCTCGATATGTGACAGAGTAAGAGAAACTTTATTTATAAACGTAAATTGTTTCATATACTTCAATGTGCAGTATCTTTTCGATTTTGAACATAGTCAGTAGGAACTATTACAAATTTGTCAAGTTGGGGGAGAAGATTTTGGAACATATCATCTGCGCTGCCAGATGGTCACTTTGTTTTATTTTTTTATTTTTATTTTTTTTATTTTTTTTAACTTTGTCAGCAGTAGTGTGATGAACTACTGATGATGCAACTTGTTGAAATTTTTGTTGAGGCACCTGTTTTGTGGAATATTGCGTGATGAATTACTTGTGTCAAATCGTCACTCATGATCATGATAGGAAGCCGTCTAGAGCCAAACAAGTGCTTCACCATTGACAAGCTGCATCAGATGATCTGTAGTTTACCACATTGTGATGACAAACGTCACTGGAAACAAATGTGACAGTAAGGCGACAGTATTCTTTGATGCTGACACTCGAAACATAGCGTCAGATTTTCATTGTCAATATACTGAAAATTGAATGAATTTGCATACTATATTTTGTGATACAATTTACCTTCACAAATAATGTCCCTCTTACTACATTACTAAGCAGTTTTTACTTACAGACGGTATTCGTATTTGTAAACCAGTCTAAATGTGATGGTACATGAAACAGAATTGGCATTCGTTTGATAATAAACGGATATAAAAGCAGGATGGTGTGTATGTTGATGCTGTGATAATGGAAAACTAAAACAGAAAAAAAAAATTGAATTGAAAAGTAGTCTCTGTTGCAAATTAGAATGTTTAATACTTTTTTAACGCGTTTCGCTCTTCTGGCGCATCATCAGAACATGGTAACACGGAAAATATATGAAATATGAACATTGAGACAGTAAAGTCGTAAGTGACTTGAGCTCTGTAATTATTACGAATTTTCCAGGATATGTACACACTTTGTAAGTGATATAAGTTTTATGTAGATATGCTGCTTTTTAATTCAGTTACAAGCTCTGGAGTTTAACCGAACTACGAATGTGTTCTCATTCAGTTGATAACTGATTCCTTTATATTTTCCTTCTCACATTTGATTAACTGCGATGCAATTTTTCAAGACAACGGATTCCGCCATTACATCTAATTACGAAACTAATTGTTGGAGATGTGATCAGAATAGTAATCATTTTCATTCCACTCTTTTACTAAATAATTGTGCTGAATGCGATGCTGCGATTCTGTGCCGACTTATTAAATTTCAGTTTTCAAAATTTGAGCTTCTTCGTGGAATTCGTTAGTAAACGATAGTGATAGTAAATTGTCTCCAAGTCCAGCAGTTAGATTCACGGCGGTTTTCCATCAACAAGAGGTTTTTAGTGCGTAGCTTGCCTATTCTTTTACAGAGCTGCATTTTTCCATTCTTTTAAAAAAGAAGCACCTTTCCATCCTCACGTAAATACTACGACACCAGTATGAAATATTTCTACCGTTCAATCTTTATAGCGCCGTCAGTGGTACGTTTAAAAAATATAATCTGGTTTTCACAATGATTTCATTAAAATTAATATTTCTTTTTTCTTCTTCTTCTTATTATTATTATTAAAATCGCGGAACAATTTCATTTGCAAGAACTATTCCATTTCAACGATATTTCCATACAGATATTATCTAAATAAAAGTCATCTCTTAAGTATTAAAAATTTCGGAGAAATGTTTCAACGCTCGTCATCTAAGTGATTTCGATAGGCGGGAGAGCGGTAATGCAAATGATGCGAAATGATTTTTGAGTGCTGTAAAACTAATGTGAAGGCACAGTTTTGTATGTGCATTTAATCTATCCTTTTTGAAGATAGCTTTAACCAGCTTCCTTGTACTTGTTAACCATTCAATCCTCTGAGGTTTCGATTGCGGAAAAATAACACTTCTTACACTACAAAAATAAATCCAAAACGATACCCTATGTGATTTACAACGTCACTTTCTCAGATAACATGTTACTGACCAGTTTAGGTCACGGTAGTAACACTAAACGTGGGCCTTATCGAACGCCTTTTGACAGATCGAAATTTAAAATGAACAGAACGGCTTAACCGTCTATACGACACGAAAATTGAATAAACGAATTGGAACAGGAGAGAGTCCTCATCAACTTCACTTTGTTATCTTGTTTTCATAACACGCACCGTCGCAGAGATATTTGCAAAAGTAACGAGGATTTGACACTATCACTTGATTTCACGTAAACCAGGCGTTCGGAAATGTCACGTGACATTTCTCGCCTAGTACACCCTCAGGCATGCGATATGTTGCTTCCTGTATTTTATGTTTATCTTATTATAACTAAGGTGTTGCAATTTCAGAGCAATGGCGCAGTGAAGAATTAACAGAAATACTTCGTTCTTCAAATGTTCAAATGTCTGTAAATCTATCGGACCAAACTGCGTGGTCATCAGTCCGTAGCTTACAAACTACTTAAACCTAGGTAAACTAACCTATGGACAAACACACACACACCCATGCCCCAGGGAGGACTCGAACCTCCACGGCGAGCAACCGCGCGCTCCGTAGCAAGGTGCTTTAGACCGCTCGGACTTCGTTCTTAGTTCGATAAATTATAATCTAGTGCTAAAACTGCCATATTAGCATTTAACACGTGCCAGCAGTGGTACGAGAATTACGGAACAGTTTCGCAGGCCACGGCGGAATAGCCGTGCGCACTAAGGCACCTTGCTATGTTGCGCGCGGCCGTGCGCCGTCGTGTGTGTGTGTGTGTGTGTGTGTGTGTGTGTGTGTGTGTGTGTGTGTGTGTGTGTGTGCGTGCGTTTGTGTGTGTGTGTGTGTGTGTGTGTGTGTGTGTGTGTGTGTGTTGTCTTTAGGATAGTGTAGTTTAAGTAGACTGTAAGATTAGGGAGCGATGACCACTGCCGTAGGTCCCGTAACTTTACTAACATTTAAACAGTTTCGCATTTGCTTGCCACAGCGTAGTGGACAGCGCGTCAGGGTGTGAAACACATAGTCGCCACTGTCGTTTTTTTCTTTCGCCTTGCCTCCTGAGAGGGTTTCCGGCACACTTATTAAATAGAGGTATGTTCTGCAATATTTAAAGTTGTGCATTTGTAAGAGCGCTTCCTATAAATTGTGCGTTTGTTCTATTTAGTAAACATGCCGCTAACTACGTACCAGCTAATTGAAAATGGTCTTTTGAAGCGCATGCGCATACACTGGGGAGATACTGTAATAATTGATGTTCTAAACAACGTGCTGATACTGGTAGTTTCATACATAAATGGAGTCCTAGGTATCGGTGACAACTTTTATTCCTTTACGAATCGGAAATGTATAAATTGGGACAAATTGCCTTCTTACTTTTCTTTCTAAAAATTATTCACTATTTATGGTGTATGTTGAAAGCCAGTATTTAGAATCAATGCAGCAACTAAAATTCTGTCTCTTGCATGGTTGCTATGGACGCTTTTAATGTAGATTCAATTACCTTTTCTGTAGTTCAGATATGACATTCTGTTTCAAACAGTGAGTACATTTTCTTGTACAGTTAAAATGACAAACGAAATAAGTTTTGTAATACTGAATATCACAGAACCATAGTACTTAACCGGTAGGGGTGGCCGAGCGGTCTACGGCGCACCAGTCACGTTCTGCACGGCCACTACGGACGGGGGTTCGAATCCCCACTCGTGCATGGATATTTATACCGTCCTGAGTATTAGCTAGTTCATAACTAGTTTGTAAGTTTAGGGACTGATGACCCCGTAGTTAGGTCCCATAAGCTCTACAAATATTTGAACATTTTTTGTTGTACTTAATCTATTTTCAAACTTCCTGCTATAATTACGTCATTTACAACAGTCATTTTAACAGTTATTATAACAGTATTTCCCAGGTCTATGCACATGTGGTGCTGAAGTCTACGTTTGCAATTCGTCGGTATGTATTTCATGGAATGTTCAAAAAAAAGGTACAAATGCACTCTTTAGAGAAATCGCTGTTAACTTTGAACAACTCGGAATATTGCAGAACATAGTTACCTTCAATTAACAAGAGTGTGCGAAATCCCTTTAGAAAGTAAGATGAATAGAAAAATTCCTAGTGGGGGGGGGGGGCGCTTCGAACCATCGTCTGTCATGTTCGTACTTCACAAACTAGCGCGACGCCCATTACATTACGGTAAACAGTTGGCTAAGACATTCATCATTCTTGTAGCACTCATGCCGGGTGTTACCCGCTAACAAGGACTTTTAGATATTATATTATAATTCACTGTAGTAAGAACTACGTGATGAGTTCAAGCGACAACGCTTGAGTTATTATAAGAAAATCGTCAAATACAGAAAGCAAGATGGCGGATGCAAGAGAAAATATCGGGCAAGGTTTCGGGTCAGGGATGTCATGTGACTGATTTCCGAACGCCAAATGTACGCTACGTTTCTTCCAGGATATAGCCATTCGTTAGCAGTACATGCAAAGAAAATAAAAAGTGTAAAAGAGAGGAAACTACCAAGGGAAGACAGGTGACAATACTTTAAGGGAAAAATATGATGACAATGTGGTAGAGATTTTAAAATGATAGTTTAAAGAGGTAATAGTTAAATTAAAAAAAAGAGCGTTTGTCAAAGCTTAGTTTAAAAAAAAAATCTTTGGCTGTTTATTAAAACACGATCAGAGTGAATATTAGACGTCGGGTGTACAGATTTTATCTCAGTCATAAACTTATATTATTTACATTTTTATTATTTTAGTCCGAAATGTCTGCAAAAAATCATAAACTACAGGCAAATCTAAAGCAGGGCCTAAAACATGCCAGTGCGATTTATTTATTGATTACTTTTTTTTCAGAGTACCGATATCTTGTGCAATATACATTAGTAACAGGTGTTTTTTACTGCTGAAATTCAGGTGGCGACAAAAGATGTTGGGTATTCCTATTCGGAAAATTATTATACACAAACAGACAACAAGGACCGCCGGCCGCGGTGGCCGAGGTGACTGAGGCGCTTCAGTCACGGTCAGCACGGCCACTACGGTCGGGGTTTCGAATCCCCCCTCGGGCATGGATATTTGTGCCGTCTTTAGTCTTAGATAGTTCATAAGTAGTTTGTAAGCTTAGGGACTGATGACCCCGTAGTTAAGTCCCATAAGTTGTACAAACATTTGAACAAGGACCAACTTTATCGGAAGAGGTAATAACACCATCTTGTATCATAAACTAGATTATCTCACAAAACGCCGCGCATTGACGCGCTATGCTACGATGCGCGAGACCGCTCCCCGTCGGGGGCTCGAATCCTCCGTCGGGCATGGATGTTTGTGCCGTCTTTAGTGTAGGTTAGTTAATAAGTAGTTTGTAAGTTGAGGGATTGATGACCCCGTAGTTAAGTCCCATAAGCTCTACAAACATTTGAACATTTTGACCCTCACAAAACAATCAGACATACATAAATGGAACTGAAAAAAAAAACTAAAAATGCTAATTTCAGTTGTCACCAGTGATAAAAACTCTTTGCAACTGTGTGGAGTAAGCTTTGACATGCTTTACCGTCATAACCGGTAAATACAAACACAGAATTATGAAAATAACGATATTTTTAATAAAAGTTTAGCAACAAAATTTTGAAGAATGGATTAATTATTTTCGGCTGTTATCAGACATTTTGTTCCAAACCACATGGATACGAGTTATTGAGGACATATTGCACTAAGTAATATTTTTATACAGATTTAAATAGTTACAGCGACGAAATTATGAAGGTTATGGTGGATACTAGCTTAGAATTTTTAATACTTAACCTTTGATATTCGATGGTGCAATAGAGTGTATTTGTATTACGTTTCTTACCACTGTTTATATCTGTACATGGCTTGCGTTCAAGATATCTGTATTTCAGAACAAACAGCAGTGTGTGCTTTGTATTCACGTACGTACTTGCGTTTGACTACAGTAACTCACAGTTTGCACACCGCTCTCAAATTTGCACTCTACACTGCTACATGCTGTCAGGTTTGTATTGCTAGTGTTGGGTGTACGTTAAAGGTGATTACATCAGTACTGGCTGCCTTACTAATTAGGAGTTGGTCAATATATACAACAGGCAGCGTAGCCATACTCCTAACGGCCTTCCCGAATCTCCCAGAGGAAGAGGAAATGACACCTAACGTAAGTAGGTTTTGATTGACGGTAATGATTGAAAGTTTAGTAGTACTACTAAGTTGTCAAAAAATCAATCTCGAACTTCGTTTTAGGTACGCAAAAATCCCTGACTGCAAAAATATTAAAAATACTGCTTATCACAAGGTTCTACGCACCAGCCATTTCACGCATCTGATAGTGAAAGGAATTACTAGCAGTTGTATAACATATATTTAACTGAACAACCGGTTTCATTGCTACACTATACTATCTTCAGACGCCTAACAAAAAAAAAAAAAAAGTTACAGTTCTATAAAACAACAACTGCATCATAAAGTCGGCGTGCAAAAAATGTCAAGCAATAAGCATGCCATATATAAGAAAACAGTATTACTACTAACAATGCACATGTTACAAGGTCATTAAGTAAACAGCTAAGAGTTATTATACCATAAAATGGGATCTATCTAACTTTTTTGATGTGAGTAATTGTTGAGGAGAAAAGAAACGATGGTAAAGGGGATGTATGAAGTACAATGTGTTCTTAAAGTGTTAACATAAAACAATTATATACAAATACCACAGAACAATTAAAATTGCCAACTTTTCAAGATTCGAGAAGAGTAATATTATCGTAACACATTTTATGTATATCCACCAGTGAATGGCTTGCATGGAATCCAAACGTATTACCATGGGTCATAACATCAAAGAGGCTATGTGAGAATGTGTTAAACGAAAGCTACGAAGGCAAATTCTTCAGTGTTGTTGTGTTAATACGTGGCACAATAGTTATAAAGACGATTAATCAAGTGGCGCTCTCCTCTAATACTATATTCACCCAAGGACACCATAAAAAGAAGCAGCTTAAACAAACACTGGGTCAAAGCGTAGTTTGGGTTAGTAACATTTTTTTTAAAACATCGTATGCATATTTTAATTATCTTACCATTTATTTTTATACTTATATCACATACAGTTTTATAATTTTTGTGTCTGGATATATTCAAGAACCCCACTTTTAGAAAATATTTATATAACAAACAATTGTGCGGTATAAGACCGTTGCTTATTAGGGCTCAAGCTATCCACTCCAAACCCCCCCCCTCCAGCTACTCTTTCCCTCCCCACCACCACCTGCGACCAAATTATAAATATGCCAACATCAAACTGTGAAACTCAGTACCAATTAGTACTCAGCCAGACGAGTTGCGGTCGCAACTATAAGGTAAAGAAAAATCTATCCATTTATGTATAAATTAACTATTGTTCAATTAGCCCGTAGTAAATTTATCAAATTGTACATTTTTATTTACTTTTGTTTTAAGATCTGAAGATGATCCAAGTGATCGAAACATGTTATTAAAAAATTATATTGCAACTGTTGACGGAAACAAAAAACACATTTAAAATAACATAGTGCAGTTGCTAACACTCTCAAATCGATCATGTCAACTATAATAAAAATACCTGGGAATTACTGTTGCTTCAGACTTAAACTAGAAAGAACACGTAGATAATGTCGTGTGAAAGGCGAACTAGAGACTGCGTTTTATTGGCAGAACCCTTAAAAGACGCAACAGAACTACTAAAGAAACTGCATACAGTACGCTTGTTCGTACTTTCTAGGAATATTGTAGTCAAATGTGTGATCTTTATCAAGTTGGTTTGACGGAGGAAATCGAAAGAGTCGAAAGAAGGGCAGCTCGTTTTGTATTGTCGCGATAGAGGGGAGACAGCGTTACGATAAAGGTAGAGGATCTGGGATGGGAATCATTACAACAACGGCGCTTATCGCTGCGGCGTGGGCTACTTACGAAACTCCAATCGCCAACATTCTCCTCCGAATGTAAAACTATATTGTTGACTCTCATTTACATAGGTATAAATGATCATCAGTATAAGATACGAGAAATTAGAGCTCGAGCGGAGAAATTCAGGTGTTCTTTCTTCCCGCGCGCTATTCGAGAATGGAATGGGAGATAAATAGTAAAATGGTGGTCCGATGAACCCTCTGCCAGGCACTTAAATGTGATTTGCATAGTATCCCATGTAGATGTAGACAACATTATTCTTCCACTACAGCTATTGTTGAGGAATGCTCGTGAACATATTGAGCATTTCCTGTGAAGAACATCATCTTTTCTTTGTGTCCGCCTCCGTAGCTCAGCGGTAGCGTCGCTGACTAACACGCAGGGGGCCCGGGTTCGATTCCCGGTAGGGAACTGGGTGTTGTATATTGTCCTAATCATCATCATCAATGGCACGTAAGTCGCCCATGCGGTGTCAAATAAGAAGACTTACACTAAGGCGGCCGAACAAACCCGCAGGGGTTCTCTCGGTCAAGAAAGCCATACGATCATTTTATCTCGTCTTTGCTTTGCCTTAATGTTTTATGCTAATTATTGCTTTTCCGATCAGTTGAAGCACCGTCTGCCGGACATTTGTTGAAGTTTTTTTTTATTTTTTTATTTTTTTATTTTTTTCTAATGAAACCCCTGTCATACCAAGCATGTGTGTCAATTTTTACCTATCTTCATTAATCCATGATTTATTAATTTTATACTGACTTTTCGATCAGCCGGTATTTTAAAGAAACAACATGAAGCTGTAATCTTCATTCCTTTCTTTATAAGTGACGTCGGTGTGAGTACTTGCTACCGTCACAGAGAGCAGGCCATCAAAGTGCAGCGCTCCACAAGAAGGTCGACTTCCGCCGCGCGCCTCTCGAGCGCCCCTGAGACGGTCACCAATCGGCTTAAGAGCAGCAGCTGGGAAGCAGCAGCAGCAGCTGAGTGACGCCCCGGAAGCTTGTTAGCGTCCGCGCCGCTGCCGCCAGCGTCTGCCAGCTCTGCCAGCTCCCGAGTGGCTGTTTCTGCCGCTGTCAGGTCGGATGGCGGACGCAGCGGGCGTTAGCAAGTAGCAGACGCGTACCACCGTGTGGCGGCTCCAGCGTCTCTCACCAGCACCAGCAAGAGAACACGTGGCAGCAGCAATAATTAACGCTGGCAAACGTCGACACTTACACATGTTGTGTTTCTGAAGTAGATTGACACATTTTCAATATTAACTCTGCAATGTCGGACAAGGATATAGCCAAAGGGGGGTCTTGGGGTTCCGGAGCCCCCCCCCCCCCCTATCACCTAAACGATAAAATACTACTCAAACTTACGCTAAGGACCACACACACACACACACACCTATTCTCGATAGTGGACTCAAATCTCTGAAGGGCCTAAATGAAATAAGACACGACCTAGCTGCGGTGAAGTGAAAATGCATGATATTCTTATCAGTCATACACCGAAAAAGGGATACGCACTACCGACAGTCAACAAAGCCATCTATATATTTTAACTATCGATACATCGATAACAGCATCGGCTATTGCCCAGTCCTCCTTTAGCCGTTGTCCATTGTTGACCTTACTCCATTATTGCTATGTTAAACACTGCCGCTGCCGTTCATATCTTTTGTGGTGTAAGATAAGTTTCCAAAGTTCATAACAAGAAAAAAAGAGAAAAACCGACTTTCATTTGTCCGCTAGCGTTATGGTAAGTTACAATACGTACTATTACTATAGCTTATTTATCCATTTATAGCAGTGGAGTCGTTATTTTGAGTGGCAATATTTCAATACATCATACGGCACCTCACTCAATATGTGCAATGCTTTTTAAAGTTATGCTTGAGAGTAATATTTTATCTAGAGGATGGATACGTTGCAATGCCAACAAGAGTAAAAGAACCAATAATCTTGGAAATAAAAGTACAGACTTACGCTTCCTAAATCAATATGCAAGTTATTTTTGCTGATGCAAAAATTAATGCAGATTTTGCGAAACACAATGCCGTTTCAGTCGTGTCTGACAGACAGCGATCTCGGTGACATGCTACCGTGTCGTTCCCAGTGTTCAAACACAAACACTTCTCATTGTGATAATCTAACATCGTTTAGAATAACAACTGAAGGTTCTGCTGGCGTACATTGAAACAATTTTTAAGAAATGTTTTCCTCAATTTTGTGTATAAAATATTGCAGTATTTGTAAGAAGATCTTACAAACGCAAACTGTGAATAAAATATAAAAACACGTTAGTCTAAGTTTGTTTTTAGATAGGATACTTGAATAACATGAGCCTTTGTAAATTTCTGTTCAACCATTCGGACCCCCCCCCCCCCACCCTTCTTTGACAATGTCATGGCTACGTCACTGTGTCGGAAAAGGGTGCACTTATTGAATTGGAATTGCTATTAACACTTGGCAATGGGAACTTATGATTCGTACGGCGGATTGCCGATAAAGTACGGGGGGACAGAAGTATTACACACATAAAAGAATTACACATCACCACGATTTAAGGAATACATCACCCTTTACATAAAAATGGAGCAGAGATTAAATCATTTCACTTCTCTTTATTGATCTTTATTGATCACGAAAATAGGAACTGACAGTAACCTTGACATTCTTAATTTGTGTTTCAGACTGTAGCATTCTCCAGTACCACTTGTTATGGATTTAGACCTAGGGAACCCACTTGTCTTGATTTAGGAAGTGTTCGATACCGTTTACCTCTTTACACATTTTTGGAAACATTATTTTTGTTTCATTTACTGGGCAAAGCACTGTTATTTAAATTTATATATAAAGAACAGTCTCGAGAGCAAAAATTTATTTTTTCTGACTAGTTTAGGTCTTCTCTTCGTCCATCTTCTGAAAATATAGCTCCACAACATCAATGGAGCTATATTTCCTGAAGATGGTCTAAGAGAAGACCGAAACTAGACGGAAAAACATTTGCACTCTCGACTGTTCTATCATTTCCGTGATGCTGTCTCCCCTGTATCGTGACTCTTTCGATGTCCTCCCTCTAACCCACATGATAAGGATCCCACACTGGGCATCGGTACTCCAAAAAATGACGAATAAGCCTAATGTATACAGTTCCTTTAGGACTTCTGTTGCATCTTTCAAGGGTACTGCCAATAAAACGCAGTCTCTGGTTCGCCTTTCCCACGAAATTATCTACGTGTTCTTTCCACTTTAAGTTTCAAGTAATAGTAATACCTAGGCATTTAGTGGAATTTACGACCTTCGCTTTTGATTGTTTTATCTTGTAAACAAATTTTAACGGATTTCTTTCCGCACTCATGCGGACGACCTCACACTTCTCTTTATTTAGTGTCAATGGCGAAATTCTACACCATAGTGATATCTTATTTAAATCCTTCTGCAGATTGTTTTGAACTTCAGATGATTCATCTGCAAACAACCTAAGAGCTGCTTAGGATTTCTCCCAAATCGTTTATGTAAATAAGGGACAGCAGAGGACCAATAACACTATCCTGTATAACGCCCGATATCACTTCTGTATTAATCGATGCCTTACCATTACTACAAACTGTGTTCTCTCTGATAGGAAATCCCCTATCCAGTCACAAATGTGGGGCGATGTATCACAACCACGTATTTTTTATTTATTATTATTAAAAGCCGTTTGTGAGGTACGGCGTCAAAAGCCTTCTGGAAATCAAGAAATAAGAAATCAATCTGACATCTCTTGTCTATAGCACTTATCACTACGTGTGTTTCTCATGAACGACAAATCGCTTTTGAGCTTGGCTCCAATATATCATTCTGTTAGAGATAATTCATAATATTTCAACACAGGAAATGTTCAACAACCCTGCTGGAAATTGACGTCAATGAAATAGGCCTGTAATTTAGTAGGTGTATTCCATAATTACTGAGATCTTTCAGTATTTTTATATTACATTAATTTTCGCAATATCAATCAAGTATGCATTTCGGAACACATTGTTCACTTCTAAAAGTCTTTTACACCGCATAATTACATTGTAATGCAAATATTGTTATAAATATCCTTTGTCATACCTTAAATTATACCGTCTAAGGCGGCTTGGTCCGGAGCGCGCGGTTGGACGCCGTTTGAGGTTCGAGTCCTCCGTCGGGCATGGGTGTTTGTGTTGTCCTTAGCATAAGTAACTTTAAGGTAGTTTAAGTAGACAAAAGACGAAGATATACAAACATTTGAATATTTTGTAACTTTACCGTCTTGGCTATTCTCTGTCAAATTGCTTTCGTTCTCTTACAGTGTATAAAAATCTTGTAATAATAATAACATTGTTGTAAATTCAAATTCAAATATTTGTTAAGCTTATGGGACTTAACTACGGGGTCATCAGTCCATAAACTTACAAACTACTTATGAACTACTTACGAACTAGGACGGCACAAATATCCATGCCCGAGGGGGGATTCGAACGCCCGACCGTAGTGGCCGTGCAGACCGTGACTGGAGTGCCTCAGTCCCCTCGGCCACCGCGGCCGGCTACATTGTTGTAACAACTACTCGTATTACAACAATAATTACCGCCATTTCGTGAAGAAATTTAATGTCTCCTATACAGTGTGATATAATCAGTTTGTAACGAGCTATACGGCTTTTCAACTATTTAAGAATTTCTATTATGTGAAGAAACCAACACTGCACGAATCATATTTTGCATATATCTGTGGTGTATAATTTTATCCAATCTATTAAGATTGGTAAAATATTCTAATGTTTGTGTCGATGGATCTGATATATAACTTATTAGTCATTAAAAACACCTAATTTAATTACGGAAACGTAATTCAGGAATATTACTGTTCTATCTTTTTTCTGGAACTCTCCAGTACCTTGCAATATATACTAATACGAATGCGACGCATCACAGTCAGCTTTTAGTTTGGATGGCCTGAGTTTGGAATGCAACACCAACATGTAGTGTCTGTCATTTATTTTTTATTTTTAATCCATAGAGATAAACTAAACTGTTTACTGAAAGCACCTGAATGCCCCAACATTAACGTAGCCCTCGAAATTCACAGTTTTTCACATAGTTAAATCATTTGTTTAGGTACGAGTAAAATATACACAATATTGATAGATCTGAAGCATTGAATTAAAATTTGTGGTGCGGCCGGGAATCGAACCTCCATGCTTACTAGGCAGACGTTTTTTTTTTTTTTTTTTTTTTTTTTTTTTTTTTTTTTTTTTTTTTTTTTTTTTTTTTACCTCTAGGCGGTCACCCATCTAAGCACTGACAAGGCCCAACGTTGCTTAACTTCGGTGATCGAACGAGAACCGCTGTACCCAACGTGGTATGGCCGTTGGCGCCTGCTTAACCATTAGACTACCACACCACTAAAGATTAAGGCGCCTCGGAATAGTCTATGTACGATTTCCCTCCACAACACAAACTTTAATTCAGCTTCTTTGTTCCAAAGATAATTGCCACTACTGCCAAGGCTCTCCATGCAGCGGAATAGCACCTCAGCAATGGACATGGTGGAACAATCCTGTTACGATGATATAATATGTCTTTGACATATTTGAGACGTAAATCCGTCTCAGGGATTCTTTCATTATATTTAATTGATATTTATATCACCGTAACAGGATTGTTCCACCATGTCTATTGCTGAGCTGCTATTCCGCTGCATGGAGAGCCTTGGCAGTAGTGGCAATTATCTTTGGAACAAAGAAGCTGAATTAAAGTTTGTGTTGTGGAGGGAAATCGTACATAGACTATTCCTAGGCGGCTTAATCGTTAGTGGTGTGGTGGTCTAACGGCAGCCGGGCGCCGTGGCTCAGCGCGCCCGGCCAGAGAGCTCAACGCCCTCTGTAATAAAAAAGCTGAGCCAGCAACTCATCGAACAAGAACGAACCAACACAAACAGCGTCCGCGACAGACAGAACTACCCATAGAGCAAGAAAAAAAAAAAAAAAAAAAAAAAAAAAAAAACAACGGGTAAGACGTCTGCCTAGTAAGCATGGAGGTCCGGGTTCGATTCCCGGCCGCACCACAAGTTTTAATTCAATGCTTCAGATCTATCAATAATGTCTTTGACATATTTGAGACGTAAATCCGTCTCAGAGATTCTTTCATTATATTTAATTGATATACACAATAGCTCATTTATGTCAGAAGCAATCAAGAAACCATAAACAACTTTTATTTTCATCGTATATTACTGACAAAAAAGAGAAATTGAATAGAAGCATAACATAAAAAGTTAAATGACGTTATATTAATTACAGGGATTTTGAATTTTAAAACTCACAATTACATGCTGCTCGTAAGTAAAAGTTAATTACTCTAATGCTGGGATTCTTTCCCTCCCTCCCTTCCTCTCTCTCTCACACACCTTTTCTCTCTCTCTCTCTCTCTCATTTTTCGTCGGACCGTCTGAGGGGGCGAGGGGGGGGGGTTCACGTGCCCTGCCCTCCCCCCCCCCCCCCTGTGATCCCGCCCTTGCCATACATATTATTCTGCTGCTATCACTCGCTGTTAAAATTGTCAGTTACTGCACCCATGATCATATTTATTTTGCACATCAAATTTGTGTCACACATTGGTCAGTATTTCATTTAATTAATGAACTATTCACCTGTCTGATTAACTAAACGGGCTTTGAGCTACAACCGGATTTGTCATTTTTATTGTTTAACCAGACTCGTGTTCTGGATAGTTAAGCGCACTAACAGGGCCATACTCATTGCTATCAGTCGATGGAAGACTGATTAACTGTATTATTTACTCGTACTTTAATTACAGACAATAAGATAAGTTTTTACATTCACAGCGCTGTACATGTCCAGGTAGGACTGTACCATCAGCACACAAACAGAAGCACACTCACACAACCACGCGCTACTTTCCGATCTAGAACAAAATTTAAAATTTTTTTTTTACTCAATTTACTTTATTTAGACATATATGTCGCAGCACTCAGACAGCAGAATGGGTGGTCCGCGGAACTCACGGACTTCGAACATGGTCAGGGGTTTGTATGTCACGTATATCAGAAGACTGTATGCGAAATTTCCACACTCCAGACATCCCTAGGACCACCGTTTCTGATGTGATAAATGGACACATACAGCACTAAAACGTACAGGCCGACAGTAATCGGCAGGCATCCATCAAGACCATCACACTGGAACTCTAAACTGCATCAGGATCGATCCCAATTACTATGTTCAAATGTTTGTATAGTCTATGGGACTTAACTACGGGGTCATCAGTCCCTAAACTTACAAACTACTTATAAACTACTTACGAACTAGGACGGCACAAATATCCATGCCCGAGGGGGGACCAATAACTATGGTTGGCGGAACTTAAGAAAACTTGGATTTCATCACCTCGCCTCGCTTGGTGTAAGTAGCTACAGACATTAGACGATTGAACTGTGGACAAAGCTTGTGTGGAATACCGAATCATGTGTAGCAGTGTGACTGATGGAGAGACACTTCTGATATCAAATGAAGAGGCGTTCTTTTATCAAATGGAGAGGAGTTTTGTCATTTAATGAAGTAACCTTACAGCTTTGCTAAATAGTGGACTCTTAACAACAACTGTAAATGTATTGCCCTATGGCCAGGATGTCAAGTTTTAACTACAAATTAAAATTTTATTGTCAGTATAGCATTTACAAGGAATCTTATCTGGGATGTGGGCTCTTTTCCTTGGCTCGGGTATGAGGCGTAAATCAAACAAGCACTTACACAAAATACATTTATAAAACAGTTAAACCATACACTATTCTTACTTAACTTGTTGGCTTGGCGAGTGTCGGTGGCGGTAAGGCTCCAGGAGGCATTTCGCAGCGTCGGCTGTTTATCTCCGCTGGTCAGCAGAACAGCGCTTGCTGTCGAACTAGCACTGTGCGTTAAGAGGCCGTGAATTCTGCAGAATTACCTCTTGGCGGTGCTATGTGATTTTTCCATTTTCCATCTCCTAATAGTGTTGTGCTACGACCAGAGATCCGGAGTGGAGGCAGTACGCCCTTGCCCTGGGGTTGAACCAACGGTCGTCAGGCTGAAATCTTCGAGAGGCAAAACCTTTGACGGAGATCGTTCTGGCCATCCTGGATGAGTACCTCTGTTATTGCTGATCTTCCAGAACGCTGTAATGGCGATCAGATTCTTCCGTCTTCTTTCTTCTATGTTCAACTCCACCTGTCATTCTCGGTGGCTGATCATGACTAAATCTTCACCTCTGTTACTACTGCTGCTGCTACTAACGCCGCAACTGCCAATCTGCTCCATAACTCTGCATCAATGTGTCTTTTACTATCCGTCGTCGTCTTCATGGTCGGGGTATTTATTTGATGGACATGGCTGTAGGTTAACGATCTTTGGGGTCGTTGTGTTCTGTTGTCACGTTGTACAGTTTCTGGAAAGATCGATAGTCTCACTTCTCTGGAGGTCAGTACACTAGGTTACTGGCTTCTGATCACTTTGCTTGTAGACGTTCGCGACGATCATGTTTCACAGTCTGTGCTTTCACGTGATGCAGTCAGTCGATTGCTTGATCCATGAAACAACGGCTTGCGCTTGTGGAGAGAGCGATTGACTACTTGCCACATGCGAATGCACGGCGGGACAATATCGTGCTGAATCTGCAGCGTTAGCTGGTCGACGCAGTGTCGGAATGCGGCGTAACTCTGGTGCTTTACTCAACTGTGCCTCACAGAACTGAACTAAGTTCTCACTTTTACTTCTCGTATTACTCACTTTCATTTAATATTGAATTTTATTTCACTAATTTACTTACACACTTTAAGGCACTCAACACACGGTACACAATGTGGCGATCGGATAACATGATGTGGGTATAGAGAAGGCTCGGTGAATCTGATCTGCTAACGTGTGTAGTGCCAACAGTAGAAATCGGAGGCGATGGTGTTCTGGTGTGGAAACGTGCTTCTAATGGAGGGCTTCCACTCCTTGCTTTGAGTGGCACTATAACAGCACAAGCCTACATTGAAGCACTTTCTTGAATTACAGCAGCGGTGGAGTAGCCGAGGGGTCTAAGGCACCTCCCTGAGGATCGCGCGGTTACTCGCCGTCGGAGGTTCGAGTCCTCTCTGGGCCATGGGCGTGTGTGTTGTCCTAGGATAGTTTACCTTAGTATAAGTAGTTTGTAAGCTACGGACTGATGTCCACGCAGTTTGGTCCGATAGATTTACAAAAATTTGAACTTTTTTTTTTAATCACAATTTTGAAGAGCAGTTCGGGGATGCCAATTGCAGCTTTCCAACACGATCGAGCTCTTGCTCATAACGCACGGCCTGTGACGGAAGTGTTACATCACAGTGACACCCATGTAATGGCCTGCACAGAGTCCTGACATGTATCCTATAGAACACCGGACATACACTACTGGCCATTAAAATTGCTACACCGGGAGAAATGCAGATGTATTATACTAGAATTGACATGTGATTTTCACGCAATTTAAATGCATAGATCCTGAGAAATCAGCAAGCGTAACAACCACCTCTGGTCGTAATAACGGCCTTGATACGCCTGAGCATTGAGTCAAACCGAGTTTGAATGGCGTGTACAGTTACAGATGCCCATGCAGCTTCAACACGATACCTCAGTTCATCAAGAGTAGTGACTGGCGTATTCTGACGAGCCAGTTGCTCGGCCACCATTGACCATACGTTTTCAATTGGTGAGAGATCTGGAGAATGTGCTGGCCAGGGTCGCAGTCGAACATTTTCCGTATCCAGAAAGGCCCGTACAGGACCTGCAACATGCGGTCGTGCATTATCCTGCTGAAATGTAGGGTATTACAGGGATCGAATGAAGCATAGAGCGACGGGTCGTAACACATCTGAAATGTAACGCCACTGTTCAAAGTGCCGTCGATGAGAACAAGAGGTGACCGACACGTGTAACCAATGGTATACCATGCCATCACGCCAGGTGACACGCCAGTATGGTGATGACAAAGACACGCTTCCAATGAGCGTTCACCACGATGTCGCCAAACACGGATGCGACAATCATGATGCTGTAAACAGAACGTGGATTCATCAGAAAAAAAATGACGCTTTGACATTCATGCACCCAGGTTCATCGTTGCGTACACCATCGCAGGCACTCCTGTCTCTGATGCACAGTCGAGGATAACTGCAGCCATGGTCTCCGAGCTGATAGTTCATGCTGCTGCAAACGTTGGACTGTTTGTGCAGATGGTTGTTGTCTTGCTAATGTCCACATCTGTTAAGTCAGGGATCAAGACGAGGCTGCACGATCCAACCATAAGGATGAGATGCCTGTCATCTTGGCTGCTAGTGATACGAGGCCGTTGGAATCGAGCACGGCGTTCCGTATTGCCCTCTTGAATCCACCGCTTCCATATTCTGCTAACAGTCAGTGGATCGCGACCAACGCCAGCAGCAATGTCGCGATACGATAAACCGCAGGCGCAATAGACTACAATCGGACCTTTATCAAAGTCAAAAACGTGATGTTACGCATTTCTCCTCCTTAGACGAGGTGTCACAACAACGTTTCAACAGGCAACGCAGGTCAACTGTAGTTTGTGTATGAGAAATCGGTTGGAAACTTTCCTCATATCAGCACGTTGTAGGTGTTACCACCGGTGCCAACATTGTGTGAATGCTCTGAAAAGCTAACCATTTGTATATCACAGCATCTTCTTCCTGTCGGTAAAAATTTCGCATATGTAGCACGTGATCTTCGTGGTGTAGCAATTTAAATCGATACCTCTCCTCAGTGTAGCCCACCGTTAAGAATGCGCTTCCATTCCCCAAGAAAGTTTGCAACACCCGTTTGAACGTACGCCTTCTGGAGTGGAAGCTGCCATGATGGCTAAGAGTGGGTTAACACCATATTGAATAGAAGTGATCGCGCTGTCTGGGGTGCCATGTCATGGTTTGCGCGCTGCTGCCGTCGTTGGTTTCAGTCCTGTGTTTTTGTTGTCGTTAGCATAAGGTTTTTTTTTTGTTTTTTTTTTTTGTTTTAGTCTGAAAGTCTGTGAAGTTGTAACAGTTTGGTCTCTTAGATTTACAATCACCTGAACATTTTCATCGTAGAAATCCGTGGAATCTGACAATGACACCCAGGGGAAGAGTACTCTCGAGTACTATGAATGTGGAATGCATACTGATGTCCGTTACTAGACTCCATTCTGAGACTTGGGCCGCTATATGGGGGCGCCGTGGAGTATGGAGACTACCGGTACAAAAACCACACCTGCTCTCTAGGAAATATGTCACGAGGAATCGGAAGATGACGGTACGTTGCGGCATCAAAAATTCATATGGCAACGTTCAACAGACCCCTGAGAGACTTCGCACCTCCGTACAGCCGTTACTGAATGAATTCTTCACCCTTGGTGAGTAATTATTTAAACTGGATCTTGTAGATAATCTCAATTCAAGAGTGGCGCATTATCAAACGACGGTAGACATTCTAGTTTTCCTACAGAGACAATACCGCTTTGCTGCAAAAATGTTCAAATGTTCGTTAACTTATGGGACTAATAAACTAGCTTAGACTAGAGACAGTTCAAACATCTATGCCCGAGGGAGGGGGGGGGGCAATTCGAACCCACGACGGGAAGCGCCCTCGCGCATCGAAGCATAGCGCCTCACTGCGCTCGGTCGCCCAGCAGCTGCCGCTTTGTTGCAGGTGAAGATGAATAACAGTGTCGGAATGAAGTAGAACAGAAACTGGAAACGAACTCTGGCGATGAAGTGCGTCTGTCTGGGCGATTGATGTATGTAAAATAGCGAAACAGATAACGAACTGAGTTTGGCATTTTTGGTAGTATATGTATCAGATAAAATTTCCAATCCAGCTGAATTTAAATCGTGCTATTAATGTAACGAAGTTGGTTGGTTGTCGTCTACAGTCCGAAGACTGGTTTGATGCAGCTCTCCACCCTACTCTATCCTCAGCAAGCCTCTTCATCTCCTGATAAGACTTGCAAACTACATCTATTTGAATTTGCATACTGTATTCATCCCTTGGTCTTCCTCTGTGATTTTTACCCCACACACTTCCCTCTAACGCCAAATTCACGATTCTTTATGTCTAACAATGTGTCCTACCAGTAGATCCTTTCTTTTAGTCAAGGTATGCCAGAAATTCCTTTTCTCCCCAATTCTGTCGACTAACTCCTCATTAGTTACGCGATCCATCCACCTAATCTTCAGTATTCTTCTGTAGCACCACATTTCAAAAGCTACCATCCTCTACCTCTCCGCACTGTTGATCGTCCATGTTTCACTCTCATAAAAGGCAACACTCCATACAATTGCCTTCGGAAACGACTTCTTTACGCTTAAATTAATATTGGATGTTAACAAATGTCTCAAATATGATTCTGATCAGAGTACGGCTATTGACAAAAGGAACAGACAGCGTCCAGATCGTCAAGAAATTGTTTTGTTGCATCAACAAAGTCATAATGGGTGTCACGGGTGTCTAAATAACCAATAAGTAGAAATAATGATAAAATTGTTAGAAAACTTCGATCATTCGTTACTCTTTCTTCGTGTATATGTTGAAGAACCTTTCAATTACTGTGCAAAACATAGGCGTTAAAACAGAGGCAACCATGCGACTTATTTCTTCATTCCTTTTCCTTGGTTCCAATTCACCTACCACATATACGTCCCTTCGTTCACCTACGGCTAAACTCCAGTCACAAATAGCAATCAGTTTTTCCTTTCAATTCTCCTTTGACTCATCAGTAGAGATAGTTGATTTATAAACTATTATCATGCGGTTCGTGCATGTCTTTAATAACATCTATCTTTTAATATTTACAGATTGGTTAAATATTTGAGGATTTTTTCTTTCAAGCTTTGCATTAAGCCTGTTATTACCTTGTGGTATCTATTTGATCTTTTTCTGATTTACGTTAAGGCATTTGAATGATTTCCGTAAGACTATTATGTATTGAAAAGAATGATTGTCAATTATCAAGCTATGTAATCATGTACCTCTGGTTAATATTAGGGAAAGTTGCATGTAATCATGTTGTCAGTAACATATTCAATGAATTGCTTGCTCAATGAATTAGATTTTACTCTGTCCTCATCTTGTGGCACAGCCTTCCACTCCAGCGGTCTTGTGCTATGCTCCCTGACATTTCAATATACGGGGTGACTCAAAAGAAAAGGGGCGATAGTATTGGTGATTCTGGAAAAAAAACTGATAAACATATGCTCTTTTCTTAACCATATCCGGGTATTCCAATCAAACTAAATAGGAATGAGAAATGTGTAGTGTTGTTCAAAAACGTTCAAGTGATTGTAAATCTAAGGGACTTAACTGCTTTAGTTATTGAAATACATGGCAATTTGCGATCCATTATGGCTTCACTACATTTGGATGGAATACCAAACTGCGGCGAATGAAAATTTGTGACCGGTCGGGATTCGAGCCTGGGATCTCCTGCTACTAGGCAGACGCGTTGACCACACCGCCAACGAGGACACAGTGAGCAGAGTACTCTCCCCTGCACGTCTCCCGCCGCACCCAAATCTCCATACAAACCTAGTACAGTGAGGCCATAACTGATCGCAAATTGCGATTTTTTTCATTCATTGAACGCTATAACGTCGTAAAAATATCTGCTTTGGTTATTAGTCCGTACGTTTACAAACTACTTAAAGTAATTTAAATTAACCTAAGGACAAGACATACACCCGTGCCCTAAAAGAGGACTCGAATCTCCGACGGCGAGCAACCGCGCGCTCCTCCGCGAGGCGCCTTAGACCGCTCTGTTACTCCGCCGTGGCTGTAGTGTTATATTCTTAACCATGTCAGTATTCAGTTCGCCGGCCGCGGTGGCCGAGGAGACTGAGGCGCTCCAGTCACGGTCTGCATGGCCACTACGGTCGGGGGTTCGAATCCCCCCTCGGGCATGGATATTTGTGCCGTCCTAGTTCGTAAGTAGTTCATAAGTAGTTTGTAAGTTTAGGGACTGATGACCCCGTAGTTAAGTCCCATAAGCTTAACAAACATTTGAACATTTTTTTTAGTATTCAGTTCATTTGCGCATGTTGCAAATATTTACCTCAAGTTTCAGTTCGACAGTAGTTGTCGCAGAGCAAGGAACTACAGTGCTGTTATGCGAACAAAGAATTCTGTTCAGAGTAGAGAGAATGCCACGAATATTCAAACGTACACAGTATGCTTTCTGTCTAAGTTTGTCAATGTTCAAATTTTCCAATGTTTGTTAAGTTTAAGGGACTTAACTGCGGAGTCATCAGTCCTTTAACTTACAAACTACTTATGAAATACCTTATACTAAAGACGACACAAACATTCATGCCCGAGGGGTGATTCGCACCTCCGACCGTAGCTGCCGTGCAGACCCTGACTGGCGCGCCGCAGACCGCTCGGCCACTGCGGCCGCCCAAGTTTGTCCAGTGGAAATTCCAGCGTTGCTATATGATAATACCAACAACGATTTGTGAACCGCAGAGCAGTGTTTCACGGATTATGTGGGCGTGGTAGGCCGGTTGCACACACACCGATTCTAGATGGCCGGTAAAATATCGGCCGCTATTTTATCGGTCGAACACTGCTTGCACACACGTCGCAATTGTACCGGTCAAACGAGCAGTCACTTGGCTGTCGAGGTCGAGTGAAGTTGATTCAAAACAGAAATCAATGAATATCAAACGATTTTACACAATATTACTTGACACATATTGCTGACAAAATACAAACGACTAACAAAGTACTGTAACACACATTACTGTACCATTTAGGAAATTAAATTTATTTCTTTGCTCTCCATTTTCAAAAAAAATTGTCGTTCATTTGGCGAGAAATTTGTGTCCTTGTACCTCTAGTCGCATTTATATCTTTAAACGTGTCCAAAGCGGCCGTGCTTACAGTAACGAAATAAATCATCATTTATCTCTTAATCAAATGCAAACATATACTTACATAATTGTATGTTCGCTTCAAATAGGCAAATGACCATTTCTGGGCGGATATAGATAGCGACGCCTTGGGAGAAGAGAGATGAAGCTGGTTGGTTGGGTTGGGGTTTTAAAGGGACCAAACCACTATGGTCATCAGTCCCTTATTCCAGTCGCAGAGATGACATAAAAGATCGCTAAATAGGACTTAAAGTGTTAAACTACATCAAATCCTATATGGATGATGTCATAAATAAAGGAAGCAAATATAAGGGGAGATAGGAGAGAGATGTAAAGAGAATACCAGAATGTCTAGGCTGGGTGTTCACAGAAATATAAGTAGAACGTCCAGCCACTCCGTAAATATACAAATCACCTGCTTAAAAAATTTAAAAAATGCAGTTGTAGGGCAAATAGATAAAGCAAGCTCCATAAATGTCAGATTGAATTATATAATCCACTATTGCGAATAAAATTTAAAACAGACTCAGTCACAGAGGCACTTTCAAAATTTCTGAGGAGTCAGAAAGATTAAAAGTCCGCCTTTGAGAGGCGAAATAAGGGCATTCTACTAAGGTGTGGACGATTGTCAAATGCTCACCACATTGATACTGAGCAGGATCCTCACGCCGGAGAAGGTAACCGTGCGGCAGCCAGGTATGGTCGATACGGAGTCGACAGAGGATGACAGAATGTCAGCAGGGAGTACGCATGGAGGACTTCGACACGTTTGTTGTCTCACTTATGGCCCGTAACTTGTTGTCTGTTTAGAAGGAACGCCATTCTGCATTCCACAGCCCAAGACCTCGACTGTGTAATGTCGAACGGAGGTCATTATCTGTGATACCTATGTCCACGATAGGTTTATGGAGAGCCTTTTTCGCTAACCAATCAGCAAGCTCGTCTCCATTCAGAGATGAAGCTGCAAGAATGTGGAATAACGGACGTTGATGATTTCGGTAATCATACAAACCTGTCAGATGGACAGCCGCCCTCTGTGATAGAGTGAATATCACAAGAACATCATAGAACAAACACCCGAAGAACAAACAAACAAACAAAATCCCACAAAAAAAGAGGATTGGAGACCCGGTTTGGCAAATTTTTTTTAACTTAACCGTTGAATTTAATTCAGAGCCCTGAAATCTATTATTTATTGTATAAAGAAATCACCGCTGAATCAATATTTTATATTTTAATTATATATGTGATAAGCTGGCTAAATCATGATGTGGCAAGTTCAGAAATATTTAGCGAAGCGTGGAATGTATATCTGAAAGATAGATCGGATACAACTGGAGGAGGAGTGTTCATCGCTGTGGATAGAGATACTCTTTCTACCGAGATCGATGTTGAAAGTGCCGTGGCGCGCCCCGCAGAACCACGACGTGGCGCCGCAGTGCAGCCCTGCGCGCGCCAGCTCAAGAGAGGCACACGCCGCGCACCGATAAGTCGGCAGCGGCGGACGGTTCGAACCGCGCGCCACGACCCAGTCCCGGATCCTTCCGGCAGGCGGCACTGCACCGCCCCAAGTCTCCAGGTCCGCTCACCGCGCAGACGCGAGGGACCTCTTCGTACCTCGCACGAAAACAGTATGACTGTCTCAGCGGCCAATCAGCGGTCGCGACATGCAAATAGCGGCGCAGGGACACTAGCCGCCGCGGCCTTAAGTATCCGCACCACGGCTAAGACCGGCGTCTTCTGACACCGCGAACCACGAGGGAGCATCGCCGCAGCCGCAGCCGAACCGTCGCCGAAGCCACGTCTCCGCTACGCCTGGCCACCGACCGCCGGACTCTGCCGCTGCCGCTTCCTGACGAGGTCCCGAAGCAGAGGACACCGAACTTCGAGGAACCTCTACTTTGTACAAGAGTCAGAAATAATTATCAGGAAGACTTGCTTCTAGGGAATTATTTAATCTATCCAAAGAAGTTGTGTTTGTTTTTTGGTTATTGGTAATTGGAAATATTATTTTTCATTGTACTGTGCACGTTAAGCAGAGAATATATTCTGAACTATAGAGAGATACAGAGCATCTCGTGTTTCTGTTGTACATAACAGAAAGTAACTGTGAAGTTATCTGGGCACGTATTACAGGTCTAAAAGAAGTACAGTTAATAGTAGGCTGCTTTTACCGGCCCCCTAGTGCTGCTGTAGCAGTTTTAGAATCATTCAAAGAAAGTCTACACCAAGCAGTGGATAGGTATCGGGGCCATGTAATATTAGTCGGAGGAGACTTCAACCTAAAGAGTATAGATTGGGACCTCGCTAGTTACATTTCAGGAGGAACAGACAAGCAGTCTTGCGAGCTACTTTTGGACACATTCTCCGAAAACTGTCTTGAGCAGTTAAACCGGCAACCAACGCGCAATGGAAATATTCTAGACCTTTTAGCCACAAACAGGCCTGACCTTATTAACGATGTCTGTGTAGAGACAGGAATTAGTGATCATGATATCGTCATAGCGTCGATGATGACCAAAGTTCATAAACCAATCAAGAAGGCTAGGAGCGTGTTTCTGTTGGGAAGAGCCGATAAGCAAATGTTACGATCGCACTTAGAAAATGAATGGGCATCGTTTAATTCCGGGACTATGGATGTAGAGGAATTGTGGACTACATTTAAGAGCATTGTTAATAAAGGGTTAGAGAAATATATGCCAGTAAAGACGATTAAGGATGGAAAAGATCCACCTTGCTATAATAATAATGTTAGAAAGCTGCTGAGAAAGCAAAGGCTGTTGCACTCTCGATTCAAAAAAGAACACGCAAATGATGACAGGCAAAAGCTAGTAGAGATTCGTGCGTCTATAAAAAGATCGATGCGCGAAGCATACAATAATTATCACAGCCATACCTTACCAAAAGATCTTTTCGAGAACCCGAAAAAATTCTGGTCCTATGTAAAATCGATAAGCGGGTCAAAGCCCACTGTCCAGTCACTCGTTGATCATTCCGGGGTAGTAATAGAAGAACGCAAACGGAAAGCTGAAGTTCTAAATTTAACCTTTAAAAAATCTTTCACGCAGGAAGACCGCACAAATGTACTATTGTTTGATCAACGTACAAATTCCGAAATGGGGGACATAGCAATAGGTATTTCCGGTGTAGAGAAGCAGCTGAGAGACCTAAATACGAATACCAGTTCGGTTTTACAAAGACTATTCTGCGGCGTTGGCCCCCCTACTTAGCTTGCATTTATAGCGAATCTAATTCAGCGCAAAGTTCCTAGTGATAGGAAAAAAGCGCAGGTGACTCCCGTGTATAAGAAAGGAAAGAGAACTGACCCATACAATTACAGCCCAATATCGTTGACATCAGTTTCATGTAGAATTTGGAGCATATTCTCAGTTCGAATATAGTAAATTTCCTTGAAACGGAAAAGCTTCTTTCCATGAATCAGCACGGGTTTAGGAAACATCGTTCATGTGAAACTCAGCTTGCCCTTTTCTCACATGACATCTTGCGAGCCATGGACGAAGGGCAACAGGCGGATTGTGTTTTCCTCGACTTCAAAAAGGCGTTCGACGCGGTGCCACACTGCAGACTGCTAACGAAGATACGAGCTTATGGAATAGGTTCACAGATTTGTGACTGGCTGGAAGACTTCCTAAGTAATAGAACGCAGTACATTGTTCTCGACGGCGAGTGTTCATCAGAGACGAGTGTATCGTCAGGCGTGCCCCAGGGGAGTGTGATAGGACCGCTATTATTTTCTATCTATATAAATGATCTGATGGACAGAGTAAGTTGTAATATGCGGCGGTTTGCTGATGATGCTGTGGTGTATGGGAGGGTGTCGTCTGTAACTGACTGTAATAGCATACAGGATGACTTAGACAAAATTTATAGTTGGTGCGAAGATTGGCAGCTAGCTCTCAATGTGGAAAAATATAAGGTGATGCGCATGAGTAGAAAAAACAATCCCATAATGTTCGAATACAGCATTAGTAGTGAGCTTCTTGATGCTGTCGCGTCGTTCAAATATCTAGGCGTAACACTGCAGAGCGATATGAAATGGAACGAACATGTAAGGACAGTTGTGAGTAAGGAGGACAGCCGACTTAGGTTTATTGGGAGGATTTTGGGAAGATGTACTTCACCTGTAAAGGAGACTGTGTATAAAACGCTTGTACGACCACGTCTTGAGTATTGCTCAAGTGTTTCGGACCCGCAGCAGATCAGTTTAAAGGAAGACACAGAGGCAGTTCAGAGACGAGTAGCTAGATTTGTTACCGGTAAGTTCGACCAATGCGCGAGTGTCACGGAAATGCTCCGGCAACTCAATTGGGGATCGCTGGAAGAAAGACGACGTTCTTCTCGTGAATTTCTGTCAAGTAAATTTAGAGGGCCGGAATTTGAAGCTGAGGGTAGTACGATCTTGCTGCCGCCTACTTACATTTCGCGTAGTGATCACAAAGACAAGATAAGAGAAATTAGGGCTCGTACGTAGGCATATAGGCATTCTTTTATTCCTCGTTCAATTTGGGAGTGGAATAGGAAAGGAAATGCCTAGTAGTGGTACAGTGTACCCTCCGCCACGCACCTTACGGTGAATTGCGGAGTATGTATGTAGGTGTAGCTGTAGAAGTCGCTGTGTGGCGAGAATGCTCGGTGAGAACTGTGCAAGGGAGAACGGCCGGTAAAAATCGGTGTGTCGGTGTGCGTGTGCAAGCTCCCATTTGCTCGCGTGCGCCACTGTAAGGCGGGCACCGACCCCGCCCACTACTACCCAGAGAGAAGGCCGCGTCGCTCTCTTGTGACGTCAGGCAGAGTAGGTTGCGCGCGCATAGCTGACTGGGTAGCCGCTGGGGCACGGCCCTCTTTGCCGAAGCAGCGAGCCAGTCAGTCCGTGACACTTCTCTCCATAGTCCGTTAACCGAGAGCTAGGGACGAAACGTAAACAGTGACACGTGAGCGACTACGATCGTTTCCCGAGAAAGCATTCGGTGTTCCCGTGATACGAAGGGGTGTGCCCACGCTTTGCAGCTGGCTGCCGAGCTGGCTTCATAGCGGACCCTGAGAAACCTGAACAACAATGTTACGAAATAAAGCACGATATGGAAGATTCAAAGCCCATTAAAATAATGCTAAAAGTTCGATGAAACTCTGTTTATTCTGTCAAAACAGATTTGTTTTCATACAGGTTGTTAACAAAACGCTCCATTCATACACAATTGTTAATAACGTTACCAGTAATAATAATGGTAAAGGACGGCGAAACAAGGTTCATTCTGTCAAACTTGAACTGTTTTCATTGAGGTTTATACCAAACCGCTCCTCTCTCTCTCTCTCTCTCACCTCTACAATTTTCACTTTCAACCAAAAATACGACACGGAGGACGCACTTGTTCCTAATTTCTGCAGTCACTGCTCTTACTGCTTCTTCTTACACTTTTTTAACTTCCGGCATTTTTTATGTTTTGCCTTTCGCGGCCAAATAGCCTTTGATTCTGGCCCACACTTACTCAATTAAAACACACCATAACACAGCAGTGCCTTAATTTACTGTCAACTGCCCTCTTTCCATTCCTAGTTGTAAGTTCGGCAGGATGAACAGGATTTCTGGACAGGTGAGTACAGGATTATAAATACAAAATCAGTTGGGGGTATCACAGGAGTAGGACTGGTGATGAATAAGAAAATAGGAATGCGGGTAAACTACTATGAGCAGCACAGTGATCGCATTATCATTGTCGAGATAGATACGAAGCCAACACCGACAACAGTAGTACAGGTTTATATGCCAACTAGCTCTGCCGATTATGAGAAGATCGAAGAAATATATGAAGAGATAAAGGAAATTATTCAGACAGTTAAGGGAGAGGAAAACTTAATTTGGATGGGAGACTGGAATTAGGTAGTAGGAAAAGGAAGAGAAGGAAAAATAGTAGGTGAATATGGACTGGGCAGAAGGAATGAAAGAGGAAATCGCCTGGTAGAATTTTGCACGGAACATGATTTAATCGTAACAAACACGTGGTTTAAGAATCACAAAAGAAGGTTGTATACGTGGAAGAGACCAGGAGACACCGGAACGTATCAAATAGATTTTATAATGGTAAGACATAGATTCCGGAACCAGGTTTTAAAATGTAAAACATACCCAGGGGCAGATATAGACTCTGACCATAACTTGTTAGTCATGAACTGTAGGCTGAAACTGAAAAAAAACTGCAGAAAGGTAGGAAGATAAGGAGATGGGACTTAGATAAATTGAAGGAACGTGAAGTTCTGGAGAATTTCAGAGTGAGATGTAGGCAACAACTGACAGAAACAGGGGGAAATAAAACAGTAGAGGAGGAATGGGTAGCATTGAGAGATGAAATAGTGAAGACAACAGAGCACAATATAGGTAGAAAGAAAAGACCTACAAAAAATCCTTGGTTATCACACGAAATACTAAATTTAATCGATGAAATGAGAAGGTATAAAAATGCAGTAAATGAAACAGGCAAAATGGAATACAGGCGACTAAGAAATGAGATTGACAGGAAGTGCAAAATAGCTAAGCAGGAGTGGCTAGAAGCCAAATGCAAATCTGTAGAAAAATGTATAAGAAGGGGAAAAGTAGATACCACCTACACGAAAATAAAAGAGACATTTGGGGACAAGAAAAGCAACTCTATGAATATCAAGAACTCAGGTGGGAAACCAGTTCTCAGCAAAGAAGGGAAAGCTGAAAGGTGGAAAGAGTACATAGAGCAGCTCTACAAAGGAAATGAACTTAGAGACGATATTGTAGGAAGTGAAAAGGAAGTAGATCAAGATGAAATAGAAGTTACTATACTGAGAGATGAATTTGACAGAGCCCTAGGTCCGAACAAGGTCCCAGGAGCTATTAAAGTCTCAGAGCTAGTAAAGTCTCTGGGAGAGCCAGCCATGAGAAAACTATTTGAACTGGTGTGTAGGATGTATGAAACAGGCGAAATACCCTCAGACTTTAAGAAAAGTGTTATAATCCCCATTCCAAAGAAATCAGGCGCAGACAGGTGTGAAAATTACAGAACCATCAGTTTGATAAGTCATGGTTGCAAAATTTTAACACGAATTATCTACAGGAGAATGGAAAAGCTGGTAGAAGCTGACCTCGGGGAAGATCAGTTTGGATTCAGGAGGAATATAGGAACCCGGGAGGCAATACTCACTTTACGTCTTATCTTAGAAGATAGATTAAGGAAAGGCAAACCTATATTTTTAGCTTTTGTAGATTTGGAGAAAGCGTTTGACAATGTTGACTGGAATACACTCTTTCAAATTCTGAAGTCGGCAAGGGTAAAATATAGGGAAAGGAGAGTTATTTACAAATTGTACAAAAGCCAGACCGCAGTTATTAGACTCGAAGGGCATGAAAGGGAAGCATCAGTTGGGAAGGGAATAAGACAGGATTGTAGCCTTTCTCCGATGTTATTTAATTTGTACATCGAGCAGGCGGTGAAGGAAAGCAAGGAACAATTTGTAATAGGGATTAAAGTTCTGGGGGAAGAAATAAAAACATTGCGTTTTGCTGATGACATTGTAATTCTGTCAGAGACAGCAAAGAACCGGAAGTGCAGATGACAGTATGTTGAAGAGAGCGTACAAAATGAACATTAACAAGAGCATAACAAAAATAATGGAATGCGGTCTTAGAAAATCAGGCGACGCTGAAGGAATTAGGTTAGGTAACGAAACAATGAAGGTGGTAGACGAGTTTTGTTGAGGATATAAAATGCAGAATGGCAATGGGAAGAAAAGCATTCTTGAAAAAGAGAAATTTGCTAACATCGAATATTAATTTAAGTGTAAGGAAGTCTTTTCTGAAGGCATTTGTATGGAGTGTTGCCTTGTACGGGAGTGAAACATGGACGATAAGCAGTGCGGACAGGAAGAGAATAGAGGCTTTTGAAATGTGGTGCTACAGAAGAATGCTGAAGATTAGGTGGGTAGATCGTATAACTAATGAAGAGGTACTGAATAGAATTGGTGAGAAAAGGAATCTTTGGCATACCCTGACTAAAAGAAGGGATCGCTTGGTAGAACACATTCTTAGACATCGAGGAATCGTAAATTTAGCATTGGAGGGAAGTGTGTGGGGTAAAAATCGCAGAGGGAGACCAAGAGACGCATAGTAAGCAGATTCAAGTTGATGTAGGTTGCCGTTCTTATGAGAAGATGAAACGGCTTGCTCAGGATAGAGTAGGGTGGAGAGCTGCATCAAACCAGTCTCCGGACTGAAGACAATAGGGTGTCGCATGAAAGACGCCTGCCAGGCGTGTGCGGATCGCGGAGTACGGCTCCCGGTCGCCGGCCGGCTCATCTGCCGGCTATGGCAGCGCCCGTTTCTCGGACCGCGGGAGCATACGCTTAGTTAAAGTCTAAAAAACATCGCCATCTGAGTAACCTAAGCTTACCTTTATTTACAGTAGATGTTCAAAATGATATCCGTATATGGAAAAAGTGCCTGACATCTCTTGAACACATTTGCGAACACTCGGCGAATTTCGGCTGCCAAAATTTGGGAAATGAGTAGTCGAATCTTTTTTCACGAAACAATAAATTCTGACAGGTATGTGAACAATATCCTGCATCCATTTTTTCAAGAACTTTCACCTCTCGAAAAGATTAACGGTAATTTCATGCAGGACGTAGCAAGAGAACACATTGCCACTGCTTCTATGGCAGCAATACGAAGTGTTTTTGATGATAGGACAGTTGACTGGCCTCTTTGTTCTCCAGATCTGAATGGGGTTCTCGCCTGAGTCTCAAGACGTGCGCTAGCAGCGCGTTTCGAGTATTTCAAGCGTCAACTTCGCGTCATAATATACTTGGGTGTAATTGGAATATTGCGATGCAATCAACGCCATTGTTTATGTGATTTGTCATGCAATGGATTGCTGAAGAAAAAATATAGGGCGTCCATTTAAGAAAAAAACATAATTTTGTGTTAAAAAACACATTTGCTTTCGTTTTAGAATGTTTCCAAATATGTACATTTATGGACCCCAGCCGTACATTGATACCGGTGAAAGTTGTTTTCCAATAGCTGTTATTGTTCCAGAGATATTTTGGGTGGACAAGATAGCTGGGACACCCTGTATAAAAATAATGTTTGTTTGCTTGTCTTTTTGTTCGTATTTTATGCACGGCCATACCGTTCATCCAATTGCCATAAATGTTTGTTAACTCATTTCTTGCACTCGTTCGAATGTTATAAGCATACTAAAATTTACTTTGTATGGCGCATGGTAGAAGGTGCTTTACAGTTATTTAATTCATTTCTTACGTCTTCATGCTGGCTGGACTGACAAGAATGAAATTTGGAACACAGGTAGCTTATACCCTGATTAATACATGGGCTACCTTTCGTAAGCACCCGTAGGTGTACGGCGGAGGGTACGCTACAATCATCCAAATTGTTTGACTGGTCACCATGAAAGACAGCACAAGTATGTTCTCATGAAAGAGATTTTTATAATCTGCAAGCTAGTGAATTTAGCATGGTAGAGGGTACCTTGAGACTTCGATACCGTTTGACCAGTCACCATGAAATTTGTCGCATATCTGTATGTTTTGATAGATAGGAGGGGGAGGAGTTTATGGAGGACGATGAAGACAGAAAGGGGAGGGAGGAGACGGACAGGGCAGAGGGTGAGACGGATGGAGAGAGGGGAAATGAGGATAATACGAAATGAGAGATGGTGATAGACAGGTGAAAGGAGATAGCCAGAGGGAGGGGGACGAGGAAAGGGGACAGAGAAAGGGTCAGGAGGAGACGGGGGAATGAGCAGGGGAACACAGAGAAGGGAGAGGAGCAGATGGACAGATTGAAGATTGGAAACGTCACGGATATTTGTTCATTAGTTAGTATTTTATTCGCTGCCACAACGTTCATCTGACTGCGATAAAATTCCGTCAACTTACTTCTAACTCTTCTGTAAAGATTGTGAAATAAATAAATACCCGGGGAACGCTGGTTCTTCAGTTAGTATCATATAAATATATCTGTTACTGAGACGTTCCACATCGTTACTAAATGCCGAATTCGTTATGTATGAAACAAGTATTGACCTAATCGAATCTAACACTTGAATTTTCAGAACTGTATTCCGTAAACTATCTCGTAACGCACTGTATCGTGTTGGAGCTCTCCGACGGCTCCCAAAAACCTGATACTAGATTATTCGAACTTTTTATTTGGTATTCTGAGGTCACGTTTTATGGAAGGGCTTTTGAAGGGAAATCGGTAGAGGTTCTAAATGTAGGATTTTGTAACACAAGTTTTGGAACGATTTTTTTAGAACGAGTAATGCGACAGTGTGATGAATAACGGCCGAACGTGTGCGGTGAAAGATTTTTCTCGGAATTTCTGAGCGACCCACTTGCCCGCGGTACGCTGGAAACGCACAACACAACGGCTCGCGATACGCGCGAACGGGCCGGGAGCCCGGTTTCTCCCGCTCGAAATCCTGGCGCCCAACCGCGCTCCATTTTACTCGCATAATTACGCTGCCTACTCAATTTTAATTACTTCTTTTTTAAAGCAAAGCGGACGAGCAATCACTCACTCGAAACGGACCGAGAGTGCAGAACCGCGAATCCGCACGGCGTCGACGAGGTTTGGGGGAGGGGGCGACCCGAACACTTTCACCGCCCCCACACCCCTCCCCCACAACACTCCATTCAACCCCCGCTCTCCCCCACCACCGCAACCACCTCCCTCCCTCTCCCTCCCCCTGGCAACATCACTCAGCGATTTCATGAGCTATTGCGCAGTTTTCCCCGCCTCGCAGCGGCCACCCAAATAAATCTCCCCCGTTCGAGGGACAAGCGTCGCAGGCGCCGCGCCGCGCTGAATAAACCGTTACAAATGCAAATCAAACGGAGGTAAATATCTCATTGTTCTCGTCTCCACACAACGGCACCCGCGCCGTGAAAAAGCGGTGTAGGCGGAGAGGGAGGGAAAAAAATAGGTAAAGAGAGACAGAAGCTCCTTCCTCCTCTTCCGCGTCTCCCTCTCTTTTCCTCTGCCGCTCCGTCCTCCCATCTACCAGATTTAATTGTTCTTTATCCAGCAGTTTAACGATCCGTGACGGGCGAGCGGATTCATTTCTCGGTGCTCGCACTTCTGGGGCTGGCTTTGTGGCTTCTACGGAGTCTCCCACCCCTAGAAACTTTCACGTTACACTACCGACACTCTCCCCCGGTGAGGATAATATCCACCCGGATATTTGCGGCGGTAGATAACTGGAAATAAAGGGCACCGTTCGTTTGTCCTCGGAAATGTGGCCTTGAGTGCATCACACGTCGGTTCCCCGGTGGTTTGTGGGCTACCCGAATGTATTTGGCACTGTGTGGCCGATAAATATTTGCCCGATTTATATTTGCGCAAGTGGCCGGGGTATAAAACCGGTGCTCAATCGCCATTTTTACGCGTGCACCCCTCAATGCTTTCGATTTGATTCCGAGCCACGGTCGTCCATTCAAATTTCTCTTTTTTACTCACGAGATTTTTTTTTATTTCTCCAAAAGAGTGCTATAACTGAGTCAATATTTACTCAATGAGTCTGGTCCATTTCGAATGGCAGTTGTGATAACTTTTCATTTCAGTGAATGAAAAGCGAAAGACTGGAAGGGGTGTGTAACACGTATCGTTTCCTCACCAACCACGGGATGAATAGCGATTTAATGTAAGCCCAATATTCGTTGCCTATCGTTGGTAGCTTCTATCCGTCAATTTCAGTTTGTATGTCTCGTGTAGAAAGGGGATAAATTTTATATTTTTAATTCGTCGTTTTCCAAATCAACTACATGCACTTTCGTTAAATATTGTAATAATTCTCACATAACTTTCCGTTACAGATGCTGTATCGGCCACTACAGCATGATAGATAGACTATTCTCTCGTTTCACGTAATATAAGACCCATCTTGGGTTGTGATCCTGCATTTACACTGGTTTCGTAAATAGTGAACGACGACACGAATTATTAGAAAGAAGTGACCTTTTGAGCCACAGCATCCTTGAATGGAGTGTGAGTATGCTTAACATCGAGCGCTCACCCAACTTTAATGTCACTGACAACTGAAATCGAATACAATGTCATGTAAACCAGTTTTTCGCCGTTAATCCACCACTACATTCTCCTGAATTGTTGTGTCCAATATTATTACAGTCAAAAGAAGGACGATAGTTCTTTAAACTGTGTAAAACGTTAGCTGTTATCAGTTTAATGATATATTCAGTGTCACTATCACTGGTACTATTGAATTAACCAGTGGTACTTTATAATCCGAGTGAAAAATTATGCCTCTTATGTTAAATATAAAAGGTATGTACGCCTGATGCACCTTATAAAACTTATAATGTCTTAAATTAAATTTATGTCTCAAAGACGTTATACATTTCCTTTGATAAGTAGCAATGCGTATTAGGAAAAAATACCAATGTCACTAGCCTTTGACTGTTAGTATCGATTTGTTTCATTCTCTTCGTGAGCGTTTAGTAAAAAAATTCTCGGTCAGTTTTGCCGCTCATTTATTGTACCATCATTGGTACATGATCTTGTGCAGGTCAGTCGTTATGTAGCTCAGCACAATGGAATTAACACGAGTAAGACTGTAAGTGCTAGAACAGAGCGACATATAAGCTGATCTCCACAGTTATTGTTTCGACCTAAACATATATCTGATTCCTGAAAATATTCATTTTTAAAAATTCACGCTAATTTTGACAATTTATCTTGGCAGCAGTTAACCGGAATGACAAGGAAAATGAAATCACAGCTCGAACGGTGAGGTTCAGATGTTCTTTCTCATCGCGCGCTCCTCGCGAATGGAATAGTAGGTAAATAATAAAGGTGGTTCAAGGAACTCTCTGCCAGGCATTTAAATGTGATTTCCAGAGTATCCCGTTAGATGTAGAAAAGGGACACACGTTGCATGAAGATTCATCCAGACGCATCAAACTAGAGAAACCTAGCGACGAACATAAAAATTTCTGTAGGTATAAGGCGTCCAGAAAGTGAATAAAACTCCTACCGCCCTCTTTCTATCTGCCGAGACTCCGGTTTGGTGACATGGTGACTAGTAAGCCTGGCCGTAGAGGAGGAGGGGGGAGGGAGGGGGTGAAAGACAAGGATACCAAGCTCTAGTCTGAGACTGCATTCAGCTATTCTGCTTTAGGCGAACCTCTGCAGTAGTGCCAGATTATATGCCAAATAGCTCTGAGGATGATTAGGAGAATGGACGGGTAATCTAAGACGCCATCTTTGCTTTGCGGTTTCGTGTACCACGGCGGGTCAGGCCCCTCTTTAGTTAATTTGTTTGGTATGAATCTGTCAATGGTTGTCGATATTATTTCTATGAACGTAAGCCACATCTGATCTTAACTAAAATTATTAATTTCGAAAGACTGGAGATCTTCACTCAGGAAAGCGTTACTCGAATTTTTATCTCTTTCTTTTTTTTATGGATATATTTTTCGTTTACTTTTGGTAGTTTTTGGAAATCCGATATTCATTCTCGCTACAACAACTCTTTGTTCACGAATCCTGGTGTATGCTTCGATTTCGATGCTCTTTATTAGCTCCGATTTATTTGTTGCTAAGAGGCCAAATATATTTTTACTATTAACTGAAGATAATATTCGTGAAATGCGTTCGTACAATTTCTAACGATGTTTTATGCTTGCCTCAGGTTTTAAACATGTACTTTTGCCAGCATATCGAGGGTATGTCAAAGTCGCCAGCCATTAAAACTGTATGCTTGGGGAACTTTGTTGAAATTTTGTCCAAGTTTTCTTTGAAAATTTTTGTAATCCAATCATCTCAGTCAGGGAGTCAGTAAAAAGAGCCAATTATTAATTTAATCTTGTTGTCAAGTATAACCTCTACCAATAGCAACTCAAAGGAACTATCGACTTCAATTACGCTACAAGATAAATCGCCTGTGATAGCAATAAATACACCACCGCCTGTTTTATTCAATCTATCCTTTCTAAACACCATTTTCCCCTCAGTAATAATCTCAGCTGAACTTATCTCCGGCGTTATCCAGCTTATAATAATTTGAGATTCTCTACTTGAAGCTCTGCAACTCTCCCTACACAGCTACGACAATTTACAACTGTTAATCCTATGAAAGGAATTGCGCGGCAGCTCCAACTGGCGTGAATTGGTTAATGTATGGTATCGTTAGAGTACATCTGGTTGCTACTAGTTAAGTAATTTGTAGGGAGCTATGAACCAAGCAGAATGCTCCTTTTATTCACAAACATTTGAATATTTAGGAAAGGAATGTTAAATGACCACACCCATGAACCACAGAAATTGCCGAGTAGGGGTGGCTTGCGTGCCGTAGGTGCCGTAGTGGAGGGGGAATCTGTGGAGAGGCCAGACAAAGGTGTGGTTCCTGAAGAGGGGCAGCAGCCTTTTCAGTAGTTACAGGGGCAACAGTCTGGATGATTGACTGAGCTGGCCTTGTAACATCAGCTAATGTGGCTTTGCCATGCATTTACTGCGAACGGCTGAAAGCAAGGGGAAACTAGAGTCGTTACTTCTCCCGAGGACGTGCGGCTCTACTGCATGACTATATGATGTCGTCTTCTTGGGTAAAATATTCCGTAGGTAAAATAGTTCCCCATTCGGATCTCAGAGCGGGTAGTACTCAGGAGGATGTCATCATCACGAAAAACAAATCAGGCATTCTACGGGTCGGAGCGTGGAATGTTCTAACCCTAATCGCGTAGGTAAGCTAGAAAATTTGAAAAGAGAAATGGATATGTTAAAGTTAGATATGGTAGGGATTATTGAGGGTCGGTGGCAGGATGAACAGGATTTCTGATCAGATGAGTACAGGGTTATCAATACAAAATCAGTTGGTGGTAACACAGGAGTAGGTCTGATCATGAATAAGAAAATAGGAATGCGGGTAAGTTACTATGAACACCATAGTGAACGCATTATCGTAGTAAAGATAGACACGAAGCCAACACCGACCACAGTAGTGCAAGTTTATATGTCAACTAGCACGTTCGATGATGAGGATATTGAAAAAATGTATGAGGAGATAAAAGAAATAATTGAGAAAGTTAAACTTGATTGTCATTGGGAACTGCAACTCGGTAGTAGGAAAGGGAAGAGAAGGAAATTTAGTAGAATATTATGGACTGGGAAAAAGAAATGAAAGGGGAGATTGCTTGGTAGAATTTTGTACAGAGCACAATTTAATGATCACCAACACTTGGTTTAATCATCATGAAGGAAGGCTGTATACATGGAAGAGACCAGGAGACACTGGAAGGTACCAGATTGACTTTATAATGGCAAGGAACAGTTTTAGAAACCAGGTTTCAAACTATAAGACATATCCAGGGGCAGATACAGACACTGACCGTAACTTATTGGTTATGAACTGCAGATTAAAACTTAGGAGACTGCAGAAAGGTAGAAAAGTTAGGAGATGGAACCTGGACAAATCGAGGGAACCAGAGGTGGTTGAGAGTTTCAGAGGGAGCATTAAGCAAGCATTGGCTGAAACGGGATAAAGTAATACAGTAGAAGAAGAATGGGTAGCTCTGAGAGATAGGGTAGTGAAGGCCGCAGAGGACCATTTAGGCAGAAAGACAAGGCCTAATAGAAATCCCTGGATGACACAGGATATACTGAACTTAATTTATGAGATGAGAAAATATAAAAATTCAGTAAGTGAAAAAGGAAAAAGGGAGTACAAACGTCTGAAAAATGAGATTGACAGGAAGTGTAGACTGGGTAAGCAGGAGTGGCTAGAGGACAAATGCAGAACCGTAAAAGAATGCATAACTAGGGGAAATAGATACCACCTACAAGAAAATAAAAGAGATGTTTGGAGACAAGAAAAGCAGTTGTATGAATAACAAGAATTCAGACGGTAAACCAATACTAAGCAAAGAAGGGAAAGCTGAATTGTGGAAAGAATATATAGAGAGCTTATACAAAGGAAATAAACTTGAAGGCAATTTTCTAGAAATGGAAAAAGAAGTGGAGGAAGATGAGATAGGAGACATCATACTGCGAGAAGAATTTGACAGAGCTCTGAAGGACTTGAGTCGAAACAAGGCTCCTGGAGTAGATGATATTCTGTCTGAACTGCTAATGTCGTTAGGAGAGGCAGTCGTGAAAAAATTGTATCACCTGGTATGCAAGATGTATGACGCAGGGGAAATACCGTAAGACTTCAAGAAGAATATCGTAATTCCAATTCCAAAGAAAGCAAGTGCAGACAAGTGTGAAAAATACAGAACTATCAGTTTAATAAGTTATGGTTGAAAAATACTAATACGAATTATTTACAGACGAATGGAGAAACTGGTGGAATCCGACCTCGGGGAAGATCAGTTAGGATTTAGGATAAATGTAGGAACACGCGAGGCAATACTCACATCACGACGTATCTTAGAACATAGGCTCAGGAAAGGGAAACCTACGTTTTTAGCGTTTGTCGATGTGGAGAAAGCTTTTGACAATGTCGACTGGAATACACTCTTCCAAATTCTGAAGGCAGCAGGAGTAAAATATAGGGAGCGAAGAGTTATATTCAACCTATACAAAAACCAGACAGCGGTTATTAGTGTCGAAGGGCAAGAAAGGAACGCAGAGGTGTTGCGAAGGGAGTAAGACAGGGTTGTAGCCTTTCCCCAATGTTGTTCAATCTGTACATTGAGCTGGCAATGAAGGAATGGAAGGAGAAATTTGGAGAGGGCATTGAAGTGCAGGGAGAAGAAATAAACACATTGCGGTTTGCCGATGACACAATTGTATGGAATGGACAGTGTCTTGAAAGGAAGATATAAGATGAACATAAACTAGAGTAAAACGAAGGTAATGGAATGCAATGTCGGAAAATCGGGCGATGCTGAAGGAATTAGATTAGGTAATGAGAAAATAGAAGTAGTAGATGAATTTTGTTATTTGGGTAGCAAGATAAATTCGGATGGTCAAAGTAAAGAAGATATACAAGGCAGAAAAGCTATGGGAAGAAAAGCGTTTCTGAATAATCGAAATTTTCTGACATCCACTATTAAGTTAAATGTTTGGAAGTCCTTTCTCAAAGCATTTGTCTGGAGTGTAGCATTATATGGGAGTCAAACGTGGACGATAAGAAGTTCAGATAAAAAAGTTGATAGAAGCTTCTTTAATGTGGTGCTACAGACGAATGATGAAAATTAGATGGGTAACTAATGAGGAGGTGCTTAACGAATCGGGGAAAAAAGGATTTGCTGGCAAGGCCTGACCCAGAGAAGGGACACATTTTGAGATATCAAGGAATTGTCAACTTAGCATTAGAAGGAAGCGTTTGGGGTAAAAATCGTAGAGGGAGACCGAGGGACGAATATAGTAAGCAGATTCAAAAGGATGTAGGTTGCCGAAAGTATCCTCAAATGAAGAGACTTGCAGAGGACAGGGTAGCGTAGAGAGCTGCATCAAACCAGTCTGCAGACTGAAGAGCACAACAACAACATGTAAAATGAACGGCAATTTAATCATTACTATCGCTACTGTTAAGAATCATGGAAAAAGACCAGGAAATATCTGAAGGTGCCAGATTGATTTTATAATGGTATTAAATAGATTTAGAAACCAGGTTAGAAACTATATCTCATATCCAGGAACAGCTATAGACTGCGACCATATCCTATTGATTAGATCACAAATAAAGTTATAATAGCATGCCATGCCCTCACCACTATTCGACGAATACTCACACGAATACTCACATCGGCTTTCGCAGCAATAGTGAGCCCGAAGGCCATGCGCAGAAGGTTCCCTGGCCGTACCGGACCTTAGGGCGCATTCAAAGGCTACTCTCTACCAACCCTTGATAGCAGACGGCGATAAATTCCTTGTAGTACTGTTCCAGAGAGGACTCTTTTGTTACGTCTTTGGTCCATGATTATGTTGGTACCACATTAAGAACAAGCCACCTCGCCATCTTGTCAATTAGGGGCGTCTCTGGCTACATAGCAGACGGCAGTGCAGACGACATACGAAACCATGCGTTTTAACTATAGTAAACGAGGCAAGCTATTGCGCGGCAATCAGTCAATATTGAAAGCAGCCTTCCACGTTCATACGAACACACAAGTTCAATCATACGGGTGGAAAAATATATAAACATGGGGCATTGATCATTGATAAATGATTAAAAATGTACAGATAAACAAAAGTAATGATGGAGTAGCACTTTAGGGTAATGGAAGTAGACATTCTGATAGTTCAAAACTCAAAATGGAACTGTGGACGTGTTTCAACATACAGTGTCACAAGAATCAATGTACACATATTTTGTTGTTAATAAAATCACGTTATCAAGAATGAAGGAAGGAAGCTTAGGGTTTAACGTCCCGTCGACAGTTTGGTCATTAGAGACGGAACTAACGCTGGGAGTTTTGAGTAAGGATGGGGCCCTTTGAAAGGAACCATCCCAGAATTTGCCTGAGGTATTTAGTGAAATCACGGAAAACCTTAATCTGGTTAGACGGAGGTGGATTTGAACCACTATCCTCCCGAATGCGAGTCTAGTGTCTTACCACTGTGCCATCTCGCTCGGTGCGTTATCAAGAATGTTTTTAAACGTTTACAACTAAGAAACGTAGTAACTTCAAAAGAAATGTAGACCTATATCGCATTTCTACACCGAGTAGATAATACTATACCTTTTCATAAATTACAATTCTCTGTTGAAAATAGACACTACTGAAACCAACAGCTGTCTCGGTTTAGCAACGTTTATACTATTAGGAAATGATATGTAGATTCTTGCAAAATTTCGGTGTTCGCAGAATGCGGATTTCAGATGAACAAGTAGCCTTTAAGGGAAAAATGCTATAGAAAACTCGATTCATGTGTAAATAGAACAGTAGTTGTATGTCACTCACGTGTTGTATGGTACTCATAGCTGCTTATGGTTACTAATAGCATTAGACAGTCCGATTTAGATTAAAGATGCTTCCAATTCGTTAACCCTTTCAGTCCCACATAATGAAATCAGCTTTGGAAAAAATAAAATTCAGTGTTTTCTGTTGTCGAAGAACAACACTGGGAATGAAGGGGTTAATAGATATTAGATTAATACGTGTTCTATATATCATATATACCACATTTCGTAATGAAGAGGAACGTTTCAGTTTAGTAAATTGTGTCTATATACTTTTAATTTTCATTTTTTCCATTATTCTTTCTTTTTTAATGTGTTACTACGTTTTATCTAAAAATTCATCTAAAGTGCAGAAGTAGTTTCCATTTGTAAATTCCTTTAATTTGTTTTTAAATACCAGTTGGCGCTTGCCCGCGAAAGGCAAAGGTCCCAGGTTCGAGTCCCGGTTCCGACACACAATTTTAATCTGCCAGGTAGTTTCATAACAGCGCACACTCCGCTGCAGAGTGAAAGTTTCATTCTGGAAACATCCCTTAGGCTTTGGCTAAGCCATGTCTCCACCATATCCTTTCTTCCAGAAGTGCTAGTCTTGCATGGTTCGCAGGAGAGCTTCTGTGAAGTTTGGAAAGTAGGAGACGAGGTACTGGCGGAAGTAAAGTTGTGAGGCGGCATCGTGAGCCGTATCGGGATAGCACAGTGGTAGTGCGCTTGCCCGCGAAAGGCAAAGGTTCCAGGCTCGAGTCCCGGTTCCGGCACATAATTTTAATCTGCCAGGAAGTTTCATACCAGTTGGCTGTCTGTCAGATATTCTATGCTACTTCGTAAGTGACCGAAGACTTTTTTGGCACGATAATTCATCCCTTTCTGTGCCAAAGTTAACCTTGAATAGTAAATATCACCCTTTCTCCTAGTGTTGTAGCTATGCACACTGCTATTACTTTTGAACTGTGTCGGATTGTTAATAAAAAATTTCATGAGTATATATATCGTGAAGCTACAGTGCAGTTTCCTAGTTCCTCAAATAAATGTCTGCAGGATGATCTTGTGTGGGCTCCAGCAATTATTCTGATTACACGGTTACACGCTTTTGTGGAATGAATACTTTTTTAGTCATTGCAGAACCGTCATATTTGAAAAATTAAACTCTGTACATTAGGAACTGTTGTTTTTCTAATTGTTTGAGTAACATATCGGCGACGTTCGCGACTTTGTTGATGTTGGTAAGGCTCTGTATAAGCTTTAGTGGTTGCGTTGAGAGACTGTCATCTAGATAGGAGTGGATTGAGCGTCTTGCTGCTGAGGGGAGCAGCTTAGTTCGGTGGTCGGGACTACCCGTAGGGATTTTGGCAGGGTTTAGGCTCAGGTGCGTCAGTGGGGTGCAGATTGGACAGTGGCCGTTGTGGGAAGTTCCGCCTGGGGAAAGCACGGCCACGAGAGGCGACGTGGCGAGGCTCCGGAGTGGTCGGCTGGCGCTCGTGAATGTCGTCGCTTTGGTTGAATCACGCGGAATGTGCGTGGTAGGGGCTCAAGTGCCTTGGAAGCTTTAGTCAGTGTCTAACAAACCTGGACCAAGCCTCTTGTTGTGTTCCAAAATTCGGTCTGGTGTCCTTCACTGATATTGCGACGGATTGTTACTGAGGTTTCGACTTCATGGCTTTTGCTACCCGGTGACCATATATTATATCGACTGACTTGTGATTTAAGTTGAGGCCAAAATCTGTTGATAATAATAGTGCCTGTTTTTGGCGACATCTGAAATTTGAATACTGGGGTCAACCCACTGACAAGCACCCAAAGTGATGTCATCCTCTCAAGTGAGGTTTTACAGTGACTAGTTTTCTATCTGGCGCCTAGTTTAACCTGTACTTTAGTTCTTAAGTGTGGTTTGTTTTATGTATGTCAGTAAGTTGCTTGTGGTGTAGAATTCTGTGTTTCACGTATTCTATTAAAGCACTGTATTTTTACGTATTGTAAAAATCCCTTTGGATAACTTTATATGAAAAAATAAAAAGAATAAACAAAAGAAACTGTCCAGAGTGCAATGAATTATTTATTTAGTCAACTATTTTCGGTCTTTATTTTGGACCATCTTCAGGACCGTAGCTTCATTGATGTCGTAGAGCTGGACAGGTGCTGCGGAGTCTTCTAGAGCGCCACTGCCTTTGATTAGCTGTTGAGAAAGGAATACGTCAGGAGTGGTCGGTTTACAGTTGAGCCCGTATAGATGGATTTTACAGGGAGCCAAACTTGTGTAATCTGTTTTACATGTTGACCTGCTGTCCTGTTGTCAATTAATGGTCTTGATGCTTAAGAATGTCACTGAAATTAATTAAATATTTGCCGGCAGAAATTGTGATTTAGAACTAAGTCAAGGGTTTTACCGTACAGTAATTACGTCCATTAGGCATAGATTATTACGAAACGCATTGACGAACTCAGTTGGGTGTTTTTTAATGAAATATTAGACGTCATTTATTCCTGTTGGGTAATTACTGTTAGTTGTTTAGTACTAAGAAAAGGTGCAGAACATGATCCATGAAATGTTTTTAGCTGAAAATGTTTATTGCTGTATGTTCCAAAACATTACCTTCAGTATCAGCTACGTTTAATATTACGTGACTCTCGTTGCTCATCACTTTGCAGACTCATGAAACAGAATCACTCTGACGTTCTTACTTAACTCGTACTTCTAGCCTCCACACACTCTTCTAGAACCCCTAACGAAGATTTACTAAGTAGTAAACACATTCAATAGTTTCAAAATGACTTCATTAACACTAAATATTATTACCATTATACCATTTTTTCAATATATGATTTTTCCATCACGTATAATATGGAGTCAATTATCTGCGAAGAAAAAATATAGAAATTTTTCTTTTGGGAAATGTCACACAGCTTCACTTTTTACTCAGTCATATTCATTCTTTCCTTTCACTATTTTGTTAAGTTAACTCTGATAAACAATTTGTTCAAACATTTAATTATGTGTAAATTACGAAGGGAATAGGAAAATGCTCTCGTTCTGAATTGCCTGAGGGCATTTTCATATTTTGATCTCCAGAACTATGATGAAGTTAAAGTGAACGACGACAGTAATCCGGTGACTTCTATTTGCTTTTACTTCAAAGTTCCACCCCTCCCTTCTACCCTGTTATTCCACCAGCACAGAATTTATCCCTCGATACGCTTCTACTACGAGGTGTTTCGCATTATACCGACGCTCCGCAGCAAGCTTTGTGAATTACTGGTGAGGCAGTGGCCACACATTCTCTATTTTCCACAAAGGGTGTTGCGACCACTTCCTGGAATTATGTCACGAGTTACAAAGACTATTAATACGAAAAAAAGATGTATAAAACTTGTGCACATCTGTTCTGCAGCAGTAGACGGAAAATTCAATGTTACTCATCCTGTACGGTAGCGTTCTTTCTCTATCACAAAGGCTGTTTGCTACTCATTCTGGAGACAGGCAGTACCTCTCTACCGTCTTCTATCCAGTTCCCGTATGCGAGCAAACAAAATATCGCCATTCACCTCCTATTTTCATAATGGCGTTACTTCAATGTCTATTAGATTAGTTCGTATTTGCAGGCGTTTAGTGAGATACTATCTAAAGAATAGGTTCAAAAAATTGTGATTAGTCTTCAGTCCAGAGACTGGCTTGATGCAGCTCTCCATCCTACTCTTTTCTGAGCACTCTGGTTTCCCTTCGAATAAATCTTACATTCTATCCTAAGCAAGACTCTTCATCTGCTCATAAGTACGACAAACCATATCATCCGAATCTCCTTACTATATTCGTCTCGGGGGCTCCCTCTACGATTCCCCCCCCCCCCACGCAAATCTCTTCAATGTTAATTACTTGACATCTATGAATGTGTCCTACCAATCGATGACTTCTTTTAGTCAAGATACGCCGGAACTCTTTTTCTCACAAATTCTGTTCAGTACATCATCATTAGTTACGCGATGTACCCACTTAAGCGTCATTATTCGTCTGTATCACGACATTTCAAAGCCTCTTTCCTCTTCCTGTCTAAAGTATTTATTGTACAAGTTTCACTTCCGTGCAAGGCAACAGTCTACACAAATGCCTTCACAGAACATTTCCTTAAACTTACATTAATAATTAATGTTAGCATATTTCTCTTTTTCAAATCGCTTTTTTTCTCACTTCCATACTGCATTTTATGTCCTCTTTATTATATGTTATTTCACGGCCCAAATAGCAAAACTCATCTAACACCTTTATTGTTTTGCTCTGTTAATGTTCATTTTATTCGCTGCTTTCAACACACTGTCCAGTCTGCCCTTTCGTTTTTTCAGGCCCTTTGCTGTCTCTGACAGTATTACAATGTCTTCAGCAGCTCGAAGTGTCTTTATTTCTTCAGCCTCAACTTCAATTTATTTCTCCAAATTTCTCTTTGCCTTCCTCCACAGCTTGCTCAGTTTACAAATTTAACAACATTAGAGAATGTCTACAATTTTTTCTTACTCCTTTTCCAACCACTTCAGCTCTAATAACAGCTGATTGGTATATCCATAAGTTGTAAATAACATTTAGTTCCCTGTCTTTTACCTCTGCGGACTTCACAATTTGAAAGAGTGTATTCCAATCTACAAATCTACAAAAGCTACAAATGTACGTTTGCCTTTCGTTAATCTATCTTCTGAGATAATTCTTAGTCGTCTACATTCTATTTTACCTGCTTCATTTCATGCATTTTTTATATCTTCTCTTTCATCAATTAAATATAACATTTCCTCTGATATCCAAGGATTATGTTAGGTCTTGCATTTGTATATATTTGGTCTTCTGATGCCTTGACAATTATTTTATTTTCCCCGTACTGTTAATGGGTGCCTAAATTTCCTTCTGAAATTCTCAAGAACTTCACGTTATTTCAATTTATTCAGGTCGCATTTCCTTATACTCCTACCTTTCTGCATTTTCCTCATAAGATATGGTCAGAGTCTATATCTGCCCTGGATATATTACAATTTAAAACCTGGTTTTGAAATCTATATCTTATGATTATAAAAATCTATCTGGAATCTTCCGGTGTTTCCTGGTCTCTTCCAAGTACACAATCTTCTGATTCTTGAACCAAGTATTTCTTATGATTTATCCGTATGAAATTCTATGAGACGGCTTTCTCTTTCATTCCTTTTACCCAAGCCATATTCGCCTACATTTTTTGCTTCCCTTACTTCTCCTATTACCGAATTCCAGTCCCCAATCACACTTCAGTTTTCCTCTTCCCTGAATAATAGCATAACTCCTCATAAATTTCTTCGATCTCCTCACCATAGGTAGAGGTAGTGGGCATATGTACTTGTACTACTATGGTCTGTGTTGGCTTCGTATCTATCTTTACTACGATAATGCGATCACTGCGTTGCTTATAGTTGTTTACCCGCGTTCCTATTTTCTTAATCATTATTAGACTTACTCCTGTAATACCCCTAACTGATTTTGTATTTATAATCCTGTAATCCAGAATTCGCCTGACCCGAAATACTGTTTCTATGTCCACCGAACCTGACTAATCTCTACAGTATCTAACATACCTTATTCATTTCCCTTTTCAAATATTCTATACCTCTCTACCCGATTAAGGGATCTAACATTCCACGCTCCGATCCGTGAATGCCATTTTGTTTCTCCTGATGATGACATCGTCTAAGTAATCGCCACTCGGAGATCCGAATGGGTGCCTATTTTACCTTCAGAATGTTTTACTCGGGTGGCTCCCATCATCATATGTTCATACAGTAGAGTTACATGTACTCGGGAAAAAGAAAGGCCGTAGTCTGCCCTTGCTTTCAGCCGTTCGCAGTAACTGTATGGCAAAGCCACATTAGCTGATGTTACAAGGCCAGTTCAGTCAATCATACAGACTGTTGCCCCTGTAACTACTGGAAAGGCTGCTGCCCCTCTTCAGGAACCACACGTTTGTCTGGCCTCTCCACAGATACCCGTGCGCTGCGATTGCACCTACAGTATAGTTATCTGTATCGTTTAGGCTCGCAAGCCACACCAACTCTGCGATGTCTGTGGTTCATGATGGTGGGTAAACTGTATTATTAGTAAATTTGATGTTGACAGTGTCGTTTATAATTCAAGCTTGTAGTAGACTTCCGTTGAAAGGTTATTGAAAAAGGCGCTTTAATTGTTGTGTTCATTTTTTGTGTAGTAATGAAATTCTGATAGTTACTGCAATTCTTGCTCCATTAATTTTGAGACCGGTAAAGTTGCATTTAAGGATTGGTCACACTTTGGCCTGTACAAAGTAAAGCCACTTGCAAAATCGTATCTTTCCAAAGATGGATGCGGATATCTCTGATAGAATGTAAATGACGTTCAAACTTCGATAGTAATATTTCATGTACATTTCTATGTCAGAACACCAATGTAGCCTGCTACTACAGCAAAACATTTAAGCCTAAGGGCCTCTTCACACTTTGTCTATCGATGCATTTCAAACACTTCATGAAGTATTCCAGCCGGTGATAGTGGAGTTAACTAAACGAACAATGTCGATTACATTTTATTCTTGAGACAAACTCTTTGTTGTGGTAAGTGGTTTTCACAGGTAGGCAAGTTTTTCGTACATGCTCCTGGATCATCTGTGAATAAGAATGAGTAGAAGTACACAAGCATAAACGGGCAACCTTCCATCCCATGTGTTTCCGCGTTCCAACATTATCGCTTCCATCATGATATATACGAGAACAAAAATTTACTCTTAAACTGCTATAATAAACATAGACGTGGTACACATGGTTAATGTGTACTTTTAAACATTTCATTTAATAGTGACAGGAAACTGTGTAATACTAAATCACTTATTTAAGACCCTATTTCTCCTACAATGTAAAATCCATTTTATAGGGTTGTACTGAATTTTGGTGCACTTGCCGTATTTTATGACTTCCAGGGACAACAAAATTTCATTTTGAATATATTGCAATTTAAAAACTTAAAATTTTATAATTTTTTTAAAATAACGGGTCCTCTGCGACTGATATATTCGTCTATCGAAGGACACACACGACCGGTTTTGCAACTTAAAGTTGCATCCTCAGGTGTTATCTGTTTGCAAATGAATGAGAACTGCCAGCATTTTAAGCATTGTTAACATCAATAGTCTTTGTCTACTTAAATTAAATCATTACAAAGGAATGGTGAAGTTCATTCCCTATCAAGAGGAAAACATTAAAAAATTAGGTAATGGAGTTCAACTACGTAAATATATCTTTATATAAAAAGCAGTGTGTCCGTATGTTTGTACGTGTTGCATACAAATCTACAGTTTTTTTAAATCTTTATGAAATTTTGTACACGTAAGCTTCAATACATGACGACGGTCGCTGTAAGTGTAAGAATCACATTCTATATATATTGTTCACGAGATATGACGTCATAAGCAATGAGATGCGCGAAAACTGCTGCATTTTACGACAATGCTGCTCATTTTCTCCTAAACCATTGGAGCGATTTCAACCAAATTTGGTACACACATTCCTTACCGTGAGGTAACAATTGCTGCATGGTTAAGGATCACATACGGTACATGGTTCAAAAGATATTACGTCATAACCAATAGAAATGGCAAAAAATGCCATATAATGCGGCTAGACTTTAGAAATACACTGTATGAGAATGAAAGTACTTTGCGACTTGCAACAAACTTTAAACATAATTTCAAACCTTTATTAAACTTTTTCTCGCTGACAACCATAGTAAAATGATGAGAAACGTCTTTCGCTTACTACTTTTCCGCTGTTTATGGAGTATATAGTTGAATGTACATTCTAAATTGTGTCACATTACGACACGTAGTTTATGAGATATGAGCACATAAACAGTATCGTTCATGGAAAACCGCGCCTTCCCGCACCAAGTTTTAATCTATTACTTCTTTACTACTAACTGTATTCAAAAGATATTTAACAGACATACAGAACTTATACAGACGAATATATACCTGAAAAATTGCAGAAATAAATAAATGAATACCCGGGTAACGCCGGGTTATCAGCTAGTTATTTCTAAAAGTAAACAATCTTAATCTAGCCGCGTCTGACGGGTTAAAACCGTTATTTGGAAGTTGTTGTATTTACGTCCTTTGATGACGATCTGGGGAGGCACTTGGGATTAACGGTCTCCGCCTGATTACTGGACGCGGACCACAGCGCATGCGCGACTTCCCGCGTTTGTTTGCGCTACGGCCCGCGATCAGTGTGTAATTCTAGCAACTGATAACCACGACGTTTGGTCGCATATGACATCACCACACATTTGAAAATTAAATTATGATTAACTAGCTGAAATCCCGGCGTTACCCGCGTATTTATTTAATTATTCCATTTTTCAGATATATATTCATTTGTATAAGAGCTGTGTGTCTATAAAATCTCTTGGAAATACAATTAGTAGTAAAGAAGTGATAGATTAAAACTTGGTGCTTGATGGGGCAGTTTTCCATGAACGTTACTGTTTATGTGCCCATATCTCATGAACTACGTCTCGTACTGTGATACAATTTAGAAGGGTCACTCAACTATATGCGTGTATACCGTCTGCAAAATTTCCTGCGGCTACAATTTGTAGCGCAGAAATTATGAATTGTAACATACTGAATTCCGTAGTTTTAATCCATGAAGAGCGGAATGTTACTGTTTATGTGCTCATATCTCGTGAACTACGTGTCGTACTGTGATACAATTTAGAAGATACATTCAACTATATATGTGTATATTGTCTGTAAAATTTCCTGCGGCTACAATTTGTAGTGTTCAAATTATAAATTGTAACGTCATACCGAGTAGTACTAAATATTGGAATTGTTACTTGATTTTGGTGAGTTGTTGTTTAATATTTTCATTGTACTAAGATATTTGTGTACAATTTGCGAGATATTCGTTTCTTTCGTGTCAACCATGTCAACCAAACACGTCTTTTCTTTTGAGTAATAAAAATCATTCTTTCTCTTAAGAGTCAGTGATTTTTCTTGCTTTTCTGTGCGAACTATCCTTATTAAGGCCAGGGATTCTCAATAAGACGAATACAAAAATGTTTTAATGTTTCTTTAGTTTAAGAAATAAAACTGATTGCAGATGAAAGTTCTATTTACATTAAAGGTGTTTTGAAGTTCAAACAATATAATTTTTAAACTCTAAAAAGGATAACGTTGGAAAAAAAAACTTAATGAAAGTGTGGCCATATTTAAAGTTAGCTCATTGCAACTCGGTATAGTAATAGTATTTATAAATTTTTAGGTAGCCCAACAGAATCTCAAAGAACACCCAAATAGGATAAAATGCGTGTTAAACCATTTGCCGAAAACGGCTAGATGTTGACCCTATTCGGGCAACAACGTTTACCACCGAGTCTGGTACGATTGCCACTACAAAATTCAGTTGTTTCAAGAAAGCTTACCATGGTCTTACAAAACAGTTTACGGTCAATTCGAAAATGAATAACACTTAGCCGTTTTGATGCATAAAGTAGTCTTAATTTGAAAATTGAATGTTACCTGAGATTATAACCTGCAGCGTTTTTTTGATGCAAAGTCTGACTGTCAGAACCGCATGTGGCGTAGAAACCTAAAACTACAAGAATATCATCCATAACGGTAACTCATTCACTGGTGCTGGCTGGCTACTGGCGTTATTTTGGCTTGGGTCACCTACCTTGTTAACGTAATAAAATTAGGGTCGTGGCTTTAAGATAAAACGCAAATAAGACGCGAAATATCCAATAAATAATAAAATCGTACAAGCAAGAAAGCTAAACGATTAGTGGAACAGAATGAACGCGCTTTCTCATTATTGCGACCCGAACCTCTCACTGCACATATGCACGTCACGTCCCTCATATAGCCTACCAGGATATCGTGCTGTGGAATTAAAACATGGATTTACATTTTAAAAACTGTTCTAAATTGCGTGACAGGTTTCATAAGCCTCCTGTTAAAATAAATTTTATGTGAAGAGATGGTTCATTTCAACACCCAATGTGTTGTCTTTCATCAAAATTTAAAGTACCCACATAAATTTACTACTGCATGTGCCGACACCTGAAAAATTGGTTTTGAGATTGGAACAGAAAACATTAGCAATTAAAACCATCACTGTTTCACGATGACACTAGGGACCTCCAGCAGAGTAAAGGATGATGAGTCCCTGGAAGGTGCCCAAGGTCGACGTGGTACTGCAAGAGTTAACCTTGCAAGGAACCATCAGAAGAAAATCCTGATATCCAGTACAAGAAATGAAGACAGAATGTTAGCAGACTGATGACCTTCGCAGTTATGTCCCCCTAAAACACAAAACCAAAACCAAAATGTAAACCAGAAAAAAATTTAACATTAATATTATTTTAAATCTGCCAAAAGGTCACAGAAAAAATTAAACATCCAAGAATTTACAACGGTTCTTATCTGTCTCCTTGGGTGTTTACTAACGTCGTTTTTACATATTGTCATCTTGGCGGTGTAAAATGAACAATCTGAATATATTTATTACGTGTCACGTTGTACTTCGATGCTCTGTGGACAGCAATATACAGCATTATAATACGACAAACAGTTGAATTCAATGCAGCACAACAACTGTTTCTTCTGAGAGTTCAGGACACGTGGAGGAATGCTTTTCTAGCTCTAGTGTTACTAGCACCATCGAGGAAGTCGACCGTTCTTTTCTATACCAGAAATTCTTGCTCCCTATCCTTTGTAATTAGTTTGTTTGTGAGATACGTTTATTTCAAGCCGTTGGTCGTTTCTTCCGATGAACACTTTCTCTCATGACGTAGTTCCCTTTTGAAGTACCTGCATTTCTATATAATGAAAAATTGCCATGCCTAGGCCACCTGAAATCTCTGACACAGTTTGGTGTCTCTCTTGAAATATACTCGTCTCTACAGACCGCACCCACAGTTCTTTTTCTGTCAATGACTTACTTTGACTTATTTCCTGCATCTCTTAAGTGGAGCATAGGGATTCAATGAACTTCGGCCACCGGACTCTGTTCTGCGCGAGTCTCTTTATCTCAGTTCAGGTCTTCCCTCCTTTCTCGGTCCTTTCTGCTATTTCACTCCTCCTCCATGTAATCCTTGGTCTGCCTTTTCTCCTGATACCTTGTGGGTTCCATTCTGGGCTTGTCATGTTTTAATGTATGCCCAATCCACTTCTATTTCCTACGGCGTATCTCAATATAAATGGTCATTCGACGGGTGCTTCTCCTAGTTCTTCTTGGAAGTCATTTGTGACCACCATATCCTCAAGATATTCCTCAAACTTCTCTTCACAAATATTTGAAGTCTGTTAATCAGCTGTCTGGATGATTGACTGAGCTGGCCTTGTAACATTAGCTAATGTGGCTTTGCCACACAGCTACTGCGAACGGCTGAAAGCAAGGGGAAACTACAGCCGTTACTTTTCCCGAGGACATGCAGCTCTACTGTATGAACATATGATGATGGCATCCTCTCGGCTAAAATATTCCGGAGGTAAAATAGTTCCCCATTCGGATCTCCGGGCGGGGACTACTCAGGAGGATGTTGTCATCAGCAAAGACAATACTGGCATTCTACGGATCGGAGCGTGGAATGTTAGATCCCTTAATCGGGTAGGAAAATTACAAAATTTAAAACGGGAAATGGATAGGTTGAAGTTAGATTTCTGGTCAGGTGAGTACAGGATTATAAATACAAAATCAGTTGGCGGTATCACAGGAGTAGGACTGATAATGAATAAGAAAATAGGAATGCGGGTAAACTACTATGAGCAGCACAGTGACCGCATTATCATTGTCAAGATAGATACGAAGCCAACACCGACAACAGTAGTACAGGTTTATATGCCAACTAGCTCTGCCGATGATGAGGAGATCGAGGAAATATATGAGGAGCTAAAGGAAATTATTCAGACAGTTAAGGGAGAGGAAAACTTAATTGTGATGGGAGACTGGAATTCGGTAGTAGGGAAAGGAAGAGAAGGAAAAATAATAGGTGAATGTGGACTGGGCAGGAGGAATGAAAGAGGAAGTCGCCTGGTAGAATTTTGCACGGAACATGATTTAATCGTAACAAACACGTGGTTTAAGAATCACAAAAGAAGGTTGTATACTTGGAAGAGACCAGGAGACACCGGAAGGTATCAGATAGATTTTATAATGGTAAAACATAGATTCCGGAACCAAGTTATAAACTGTAAGACATACCCAGGGGCAGATATAGACTCTGACCATAACTTGTTAGTCATGAACTGTAGGCTGAAGCTGAAAAAACTGCAGAAAGGTAGGAAAATAAGGAGATGGGACTTGAATAAATTGAAGGAAAGTGAAGTTCTGGAGAATTTCAGAGGGAGATTTAGGCAACAATTGACAGAAACAGGGAGAAATAAAACAGTAGAAGAGGAATGGGTAGCATTGAGAGATGAAATAGTGAAGGCAGCAGAGGACAAAATAGGTAGAAAGGCCAGACCTACAAAAAATCCTTGGATATCACAGGAAATACTAAATTTAATTGATGAAAGGAGAAAATATAAAAATGCAGTAAATGAAACAGGCAAAATGGAGTACAGGCGACTAAAAAACGAGATTGACAGGAAGTGCAAAATGGCTAAGCAGGAGTGGCTAGACGCCAAATGCAAATCTGTAGAAGAATGTATAGCAAGGGGAAAAGTAGATACCGCCTACAGGAAAATATAAGAGACATTTGGGGACAAGAAAAGCAACTCTACAAATTTCAAGAACTCAGATGGGAAACCAGTTCTCAGCAAAGAAGGAAAGCTGAAAGGAGGAAAGAGTACATAGAGCAGCTCTACAAAGGAAATGAACTTAGAGACGATGTTGTAGGAAGGGAAGAGGAAGTAGACCAAGATGAAATAGGAGATACTATACTGAGAGATGAATTTGAAAGAGCCTTGAAAGACCTAGGTCGGAACAAGGCCGCAGGACTAGATGACATACCCTCAGAGTTACTAAAGTCTCTGGGAGAGCCAGCCTGACAAGACTATTTCAACTGGTGAGTAGGATGTATGAGACAGGCGAAATGCCCTCAGACTTTAAGAAAAATGTAATAATCCCCCATTCCAAAGAAATCAGGTGCAGACAGGTGTGAAAATTACAGAACCATCAGTTTGATAAGTCATGGTTGCAAAATTTTAACACGAATTATCTACAGGAGAATGGAAAAGCTGGTAGAAGCTGACCTCGGGGAAGATCAGTTTGGATTCAGGAGGAACGTAGGAACCCGGGAGGCAATACTCACTTTACGTCTTATCTTAGAAGATAGATTAAGGAAAGGGAAACCTACATTTTTAGCTTTTGCAGATTTGGAGAAAGCGTTTCACAATGTTGACTGGAATACACTATTTCAAATTCTGAAGTCAGCAGGGGTAAAATACAACTTGTACAAAAGCCAGACCGCAGTTATTAGACTCGAAGGGCATGAAAGGGAAGCATCAGTTGGGAAGGGAGTAAGAAAGGGTTGTAGCCTTGAGCAGGCGGTGAAGGAAAGCAAGGAAAAATTTGGAATAGGGATTAAAGTTCAGGGGGAAGAAATAAAAACATTGCGTTTTGCTGATGACATTGTAATTCTGTCAGAGACAGCAAAGGACCTGGAAGAGCAGTTGAATGGAATGGACAGCGTGTTGAAGAGAGCGTATAAAATGAACATTAACAAGAGCAAAACAAAAATAATGGAATGCGGTCTTAGAAAATCAGGCGATGCTGGACGAATTAGATTAGGTAACGAAACAATGAAGGTGGTAGATGAGTTTTGCTACTTGGGTAGTAAAATAACATGCGATGGTCGCAGTACAGAGGATATAAAATGCAGAATGGCAATGGGAAGAAAAGCATTTTTGAAAAAGAGAAATTTGCTAACATTGAATATTAATTTAAGCGTAAGGAAGTCTTTTCTGAAGGCATTTGTGTGGAGTGTTGCCTTGTACGGGAGTGAAACATGGACGATAAGTAATGCGGACAGGAAAAGAATAGAGGCTTTTGAAATGTGGTGCTACAGAAGAATGCTGAAGATTAGGTGGGTAGATCGCATAACTAATGAAGAGGTACTGAACAGAATTGGTGATAAAAAGAATTTTTGGCATACCCTGACTAAAAGAAGGGATCGCTTGGTAGGACACATTCTTAGACATCGGGGAATCGTAAATTTAGCATTGGAGGGAAGTGTGTGGGGTAAAAATCGCAGAGGGAGACCAAGAGACACATATAGTAAGCAGATTCAAGTGGATGTGGGTTGCCGTTCTATGAGGAGATGAAAAGGCTTGCTCAGGATAGAGTAGGGTGGAGAGCTGCATCAAACCAGTCTCCGGACTGAAGACCATAACAACAACAATCAGCTGTTTGCTAGTTTTCCGGGATATTTTTATTGGTGGTGCGGAGTTTTGTATAGGTGTTAAGTTCCCTTGATTTCCAGATTGCTCTCAACATGGCATTTAGTCTTATTTAATGATTCCTATATATATATATATATATATATATATATATATATATATATATATATATATATATAGTTCCCTCCTGAGGGGTGACTATACTTCCCAGGTAGCAAAACTGCTTCACTTACTCTATCTCTTGGTTTTCTAAAAAAAAAAAAAAGAAAAAAAAAGTTGCACTTCATTTCGGTTATTACAGCGCATCTCCTTAATTTTCTTTCCATTTATCTTCAGCACCACCTTTGATCCTTCGATTTTTCAATCATTCACCTTTGATTCCATATTCTTGTAATTGCTGGCTATCGAACACCGGTCAAAGGCAAAGTCCAAGTCCTCCGACCTGCCTGTCATTGAATTCCTCTTCGGCATTTAATTGCCCTCTGCATCACAAGATACAACACCAGCAGAAATAATATGGGTGACAGCAAACATTCTTGCTTAAGTCCTGTGTCTACTGGGATGGGTTCTGACAGCATCCCTTCAGGTAAAATTTGACATGTGTAGTTCTCATACATTTATTGGGTTATCTTTATAATTTTGTTAGGGATCCCAAACTCTTGCATGGCTTTCCATATCTTCATACTAATTACACTGTCAAACGCCTTTTCAAATTCTACAAAGAGTGGATACAATTGCGATTGCAGCTCCGTGGATTGTTCTAAAATTATGCGCAGTATGTTGATCTGGTCTACACAAGGATGAGCTTCTCTAACTCCTGCTTGTACTTTTCTCAGCCTTGAGTTAACTCTCTTTTTTATCCTTTCTAGAATTACTCTTCAGAGTACTTTATTTGGCATTGAGGGTTATCCTTCTCCAGTTATCACATTCTAGTAAATCTCCTCTCTTCGGAAGTTTAATCAGCAGTCCTTTTGTCCAATCTGTGGGGATCTTCTCTTCTTCCAAAATGTTTTTTGAAAAGTGTGGAAACAATCTCGACTGAAGTACTCACATCCACTTCCAAGGCTTCCAGTGTGAAGTTTCCATACCTACCGCTTTGGCATTCTTTAGTTGCTGAATGTCCCTTTGTATCTCTATTCTCGATGGTGGTTTTATACTGGTATCAACATCTTCCTGCTCTTATATTCTGCCATTGCCTCTATCACCTCCTCCTCGACTGTTTCACGATTCAGGATCTCGACGAAGAGTTCTCTCCATCTTTGTAACTGTTCCTTTTGTGAGGACAATAGTTTTCCATCTTGCACTTTCACCAGCTTGTCAGATAAAAAAAAGTCTTACTGACCTTGTTTTGTGCTGCCATCTCGGCTTGTGTTGCAAGGGGTTACTGATAAACGCTCGTTTGTCAAGTCGATATCTCTTCTTGGTCATTTTGTTGACTTCATTAAGGTCTGTTCTAGGTTGTACTATCTCTTCTTCTGCACTGTACAGCTGCCGCCAGCATAGCTCGGTTAATCACAGACACACACAAATCTCCCCACCAACGTTAAGGTGGTATTCCGAGGGGAGGTTTTCGGTAACCTCAAACATACGGAAGACAGTTATCATAAAAATTTCCACGTTTAAGCAACACGTGTAATTGTGTAAAAATCCTCACACCTCTACTCATAAAATTCAAATATTTTCGCACTAAAAACCATCAATCCCCACATTATGAATTCAGCTTCGGAAAATTTAAAATTCACTGTTTTCTGTGTAAATAAAGTACACTAAACATCAAAATAAGTCTATTAAAATTTTTCATACAACTATCTTTTTATGTCTTGTATTTCATGGACAACACAAACCTTTGAATGGAGGTATTTCATTACTTGGGAGATTAATTTCTTGATATTTAACAGTGTCAGATCAATAACGCTAATACAATCTTTGCACAGCATCAAAGACAAGACAATTCACTGCTGTAATAAAATAACATGAACCACATTCACGCTCAAACTCACGGCCATATAAAGACGGCAACGTAACACAACCTCCGAAATGGATAAATTAATGCCTCAGAAGTGGCTACACGCCGTACGAAACGGCAAAATATCGAACTAAAAGCATTTTGTTAAGCGACAAGAATGCGACTTTGACGACATATACAGAAAATATGGTATTAATCAGCTTTTAAAACGTTGTTGTCGAAGAACAACACTGGGAATGAAAAGGTTAACAACCTGCAACAACCACATCCTTCATAACCCTTAGTGCTGGATCGGACTGGTGGGCTGTCCTAGTAAAACACGATGTGTCCGCTATCCCATATTACACCCTTTTTTGGATTACGTATAGGAGAAAGATTCGCTATAAAACATACTAGCTAAAAACCCGGAGTTATCCGGGTATTTCTTTATTTGTTCCTGCCTTGAGTTAGTACTTCTCCTATCCCTTCTGTTTCTGTTGGTCTCCTTTTTTCAAAAAAACAGGTTATACTTATTGGAGATTATATAATAAGGCAGTGTTGCATAATGCACAAAATTGGAAGTGCACTATCCAAATAAAGAAATATACCAATCAAAATACAAATGTCATATAAAATTATCACGATCTCATATTTGTTGAGGTGTATTTTGTACAATTGTATAATTTTTAGGTATATATTCATTTGTATAAATGTTTTATGTCTGTAAATTCTGTTGTGAATACAATTAGTAGTAAAGAAGTAATTGATTAAATATTGGTGCGTGAAGCGTTGTTTTTTCCATAAACGTTACTGTTTATGTGCTCATATCTTACGAACCACCTGTCGTATTGTGATACAATTTCGAAGGTACATTCAGTTGTATGTGTGGATTCCGTCTGTAAAATTTCCTGTGGCTACAATCTGCAGTGTAGAAATTATGTATTCTAACGTCATACGGAATGCCGTAGTTTTAGTCCATGATTAGCGAAAAATTAGTAAGCGGGAAACATTTTTCCTTTCATTATTTTGACGTGGTTGTCAGCAAGATATAATAAAAGTTTGAAATTATGTTTGTTGTGTGTTGCAAGTCGCTAAATACCGCCATTCCCATGTAGTGTATTTACACTACTGGCCATTAAAATTTCTAAACCAAAAAGAAATGCAGATGATAAACGGGTATTCATTGGACAAATATATTATACTAGAACTGACATGCGATTACATTTTCACGCAATTTGGGTGTATAGATCCTGAGAAATCAGTATCCAGAACAACCACCTCTGGTCGTAATAACGGCCTTGATTCGCCTGGGCATTGAGCCAAACAGAACTTCGATGGCGTGTACAGGTACAGATGCCCATGCAGCTTCAACACCACAGTTCATCAAGAGTAGTGACTGGCGTATTGTGACGAGCCAGTTGCTCGGCCGCCATTGGCCAGACGTTTTCAGTTAGTGAGAGATCTGGGGAATGCGCTGGCCAGGACAGTTGTCGAACATCGTATCCAGAAAAACCCGTACACGACCTACAACATCCAGTCTTGCATTATACTGCTGAAATATAGGGTTTCGCAGGGATTGAATGATGGATAGAGCCACGAGTCGTAAAACATCGGAAATGTAGCGGCCATTGTTCAAAGTGCCGTCGATGCCATCACGCCGTGTGATACGCCAGTATGGCGATGACGAATACACGCTTCCAATATGCGCTCACAGCGATGTCGCCAAAAACGGATGCGACCTTCATATTGGATTCATCCGAAAAAATGACGACTTGCCATTCGTGCACCCAGGTTCGTAATTGAGTACAACATCGCAGGAGCTCCTGTCTGTAACCGCTGCCATGGTCTCCGAGCTGATAGTCCATGCTGCAACTGTTCGTGCAGGTGGTTTTTGTCTTGCAAACATCCCCATCTGTTGACTCAGGGATCGAGACGTGGCAGCACGAACCGTTACAGTCATGCGGTTAAGATGCCTGTCATAACATTGCGTATCTGCAGGTGGAGGATTGGAATCATCTCAAACGATAAAGCCCGGTGCAGGACCTGTGTGCTGTTACGAAAGGTAACAGTCCAACAGAATTTCACCACGATGTGTGCAGACTAATCCAACCATCGCGGTGGAACAGTCAGATTCGCGACTCTTTAAAAGCAATGTCTACCAAGCCCGATACTGCCTGAATCATCATGATGGTGTGGAATAAATGGGCACAGTGAAGAGACTGTTTAACTGTACTTATCACCAGAATTATGGTCTGGGGTGGTGCTTTATTCACGTTCTGCATCTACGTATTATTGATATACTGTCCCTGAAGTAAGGAGTTTGAAATACGCGCCACTTTTCATAGGTCGGTTGACAGCCGTGGTTTTTTCATGTTTTTCAAGTGCTACATCTGTGATTCTATCCATTAGTCTTGGTGTGTTCAGTATTCTTGTTTGATACAATAATTATAAATAATTTTTACACTGCTTTAGAATTATTACCTCAAAATAAGCGTATTTCGACCTTTGGCCATCTTCAGGTGTTCTGTAAATGCAACGAGTAATGTAGAGGGGTTCTTACATACATTGTTATAACATAATCGTGGGGTGTAGTGAGAGAGAGATCTACGCCACTCTGAGGAGAAATGGAGATAAAATGAGTTTTCTAAAGCGCTTTATTAAGGCATCTTCTAATTTATAAAGCATAGTGTCCGTATGTTTGTACGTGTTGCATACAAATGCACAGTTTTGTTCCATTCTTTATGAAATTTTGTACACGTAAGCTTCAATCCATGAGGACGGTCGCTGTAAGTGTAAGAATCACATACGATATATACTTCACGAGATATGTCATAAAGAATGATATGCGCGAAAAACTGCTGCATTTTGCGACAATGCTGCTCATTTTCTCCTAAACCATTGGACCGATTTCAACCAAATTTGGTACACACATTGCTTACCGCGAGGTAACAATTGCTGCAAGGTTAAGAGACACATACGACATCTGGTTCAAAATATATGTCATAACCAATAGAAATCGAAAAAATGTCATATAATTCGGCGAGACTTTCGAAATACACTGTATGAGAATGACAGTACTTAGCGACTTACAATAAACTTTAAACATAATTTTAAAAATTTATTTTTTTTCGCGCTGGCAACGATAATAAAGTGATGAAAGGAAAAAGGTTTATCGCTTACTACTTTTCCGCTGTTTATAGAGTAAAACGTTACAATTTATAATTTGAACACTACAAATTGTAGCGACAGGAAATTTTAGAGACAGTATACACATATATAGTTGATATAGCTTCTAAATTGTATCTCAGTACGACACGTAGTTCTTGAGATACGAGCACATAAACAGTAACGTTAATGGAAAACCGCCCCATCACGCACCAAGTTTTAATCTACTACTCCTTTACTACTAATTTTATTCCCAAAAGATTTTACAGGCATACAGCCATTATACAAATGAATATATACTTGAAAAATGTGATGAATAAATAAATAAATACCCGGGCAACGCCGGATTTTCAGCTTGTTATGTATACAATAAAGGAGTGATTTTTTTCTTCTTACCCTATTGTTATGAAAATTATGCAAACGGAAAAATGTAAATTTTAATTTAATAATGACCTTGTAGACTTTAAGTAACTATAGTTCCCACCTATTTCGAAACGCCGTGAAAATAACACCAATGCTGTCAAATTACAACAGAATATTATTGGCGAAGGGGGAAAACGTATGGCAGAAGAAAGATAAATATTAGCAATAGATGGTGCTGTAAGCACCGTAATTTAATCCTATCATGCCCGAATTATAAATAGTCAGAGAATTGACACCTGCAGGTTAGGCAACCATCGTTGCCTCTCATCCCTCCTGGTTAGCTACTCATGCACACTAACAAGGGGAATACCAAGTATGGTACCAACGGAATTTGATCGGTCGTAGGTATGTTGTGAGGGAATTCCTTCAGACCGTCAAGCTAAAAGCTTTTGTTCCAATGGGCCTTCATTTCTAAGAAAATCGAAATCATATTCTCAGCAAATTACCGCGCGTAACGTGTCTACTTATATATGCGGATACTGCTCAACAGGACAGCGTGGTGTAATTGGCAAAATGCAAGCCTGCCATGCAGGCGACCTGGGTTCAAGTCTGACGTGGGTTAATTAGTTTTCACACATGTACGATGATTGTACTTAATTATGTATTTTTATAACCATTCGTATGTAAACAAATGTTCAAATGTTTGTATAGCTTATGGGACTTAACTACGGGGCCATCAGTCCCTAAACTTACAAAGTACTTATGAACTAGCTAATCCTAAGAACGGCACACATATCCATGCCCGAGGGGGGATTCGAACCCCCGACCGTAGTGGCCGTGCAGACCGTGACTGGAGCGCCTCAGTCCCCTCGGCCACCGCGGCCGGCCGTATGTAAACGTTTGCAGTAAATGGTCAGGATAAAAACATTTAACATTCGCTCAATATGTTATGTATTCCGCAAAGATTATTTTATTCATTTTGTTTTTTCGAAGCACACTTGTACGGCGATTGAAGCATATCTGCCGGCCGCGGTGGCCGAGGTGACTGAGGCGCTTCAGTCACGGTCAGCACGGCAACTACGGTCGGGGGTTCGAATCCCCCCTCGGGCATGGATATTTGTGCCGTCCTAGTTCGTAAGTAGTTTATAAGTAGTTTGTAAGTTTAGGGACTGATGACCCCGTAGTTAAGTCCCATAAGCTTAACAAACATTTTGAAGCATATCTGGAAATCAGTAAACAGTATTTTGTTAATACCTATAATATTTGGGCAACATTTAATACCTATGTTTACAGTTCCTGACCGTGCTGTTTATATTTTCTTGTTTATTTTTTAATCTTTTGACATTTCGTTATTTTTCTTTCTTTATATTTTTTCTTTTCCTAATTAATTTTTTAATTTTTTTAAATATAAAAATAAGCAATTACAATTGTTATAAATTTTTCTGCCGCTAGGTATCCAACCCAGGTCTTCTACATGGGAGCGTAGCACCTTGCGGATTACACCACACTGTCGCGCTCAGTGGTAATCGCCATGTATAAATAGACACGTTACGCATGGTAATTTGCTGAGAATTTCATCTCATTTATCTTATAAATGAAGACCCATTGGAATAAATACTTTTAGGTTGATGGCTGGAGGAATTCCCTCACAACAAACCTGCGACCCATCAAAATCCGTTGGTACCATACTTGGTGTTCCCCTTGTAAGTCTAGAAGTGAGTGGTATAGCTCCTCCTCTAACTCAAAATGATTCCAAGAGCGCATTCAGGAACTCACAAAAACTGCTCCAGAAAGAGCGTCAGCCATGCTACGTGAGTCTAATTAGGATAGACGCAAGATGCCACGAGAATACTGAAAATGGACAAAGCACAGTTTTTCATGTAATGTGGCATAGCCCATTCTCTCACTAGACCTCTCAATTACTTTATACCCCTTTTACAATATTTTACTTACGGTACTTATAATATCGTTGCCATTTATTCGGTGCCCAACTGATATCTTTTAAAGCTTATGTTATGGTTGTTTATTGGTACTTATCTGTATATGTGCATCAGCACTGGTTATATTAATCGATTTTAATCAACTTTGTACTGGCAGCGCAGTCTAGCATAGACTGTGGTGGCAGTATTTCAACGATATTATAAGTTTATATAGTTACCAGTATTTTATACGCTAATATATTTGGTTTAATTATTGCCTTTGTATATGAAGTTTTACATTGAATTAGAATGTTATGAATCTTTGGTGTTTATTCATTCTCTTGTCTGTTTATAATCTGAATAAAATTTTCGATCTATTTTTTATGTTTTAGTTCGGCTTGTTCATTTAGTATATCGTTCTGGTTGTTGTGTACGTGTGAATAGAGTTCGATTTCCTCGAGAATATTCATCTTTGGCCCTTTCTTTATAATGTGTAAAATTTTATATCCTTCCTCTATAGGTTTTACGTTGTGTTTTTCTGTTATTAGTTGTTGATAGAATGTATAGGGATTATTTTCGCTGTCTCTGGTGTGTTCTTTATATTCAGTGTGGAAATTTCTACCAGTTTGGCCTATATATGATTTTGACAGGTGTTACGTAATTTTTTAGATACTAGGATTATTGTATGTTAATGTATGCAGCAAATAAATTCCAATGATATTATAAGAACCGTAAGTTAAATATTGTGAAATGTATATTATGTAATTATGTTATAACAATGTATGTAACATCCCTTCTACATTACTCGTATTTACAGAACACCTGAAGATGGCCTAAGGCCGAAGTAAGCTTACTGCGAGGTAATAGAAAGTTCTAATGCAGTGTAAAAGTAATTTATAATTATTGTGCTATTGAACAAGTCCCTCAAAGACATTCTGTACACTGCGGGTCTCAGAGAACGGACATTCTAGTTTCATATTTATTTTCTTCATTGCGCAACCGACAGATGAACAGCGTTTCCTACAGACAAAAAGTTGTTACAAAAGCAGTGATAGTTACGTCGCAAAGTTCATGTATTGCGTGTAACACTCAGATGCAATGCTGGTCCAACCCACTCATCGGTTCCGAAGGTGATCCAGATTTTTGAGACTACGAGTCCAGTTTCAGACGAAACGAAACGGTGACCGAGTTCTAAATCTACGTCTATATACATACTCCGTAATCCATCGAAAGTTGCATGGCGGAGACTACCTATTACCATTATTAGTTACTTGCTTTCCTGTTCAATTTCCTTGTAGAACGAGGGAAGAAGGAATACCTGTATGTATCTCTACGAGCCCTAATTCCTCTGAACTTATCTTTGTAGTCTTTGCGCAAAATGGAGGATGGCGACAGTAGAACCTTTCCGCAGTCCGCTTAACATTGCGTCCCTCTAAATCCCTTAAACATTGTTTTCCGAAAAAAAACATCGCCTTCCCTGCAATGACTCCCATTTAAGTTCCCGAAGTATCTCAGTGACACTAGCGCATTGTTGGAATGTAGAACTAGCAAACCTGGCCGCCTCCCACTGAATAGCTTCTATATCTTCTTTTCAACCGATTTTGTCGGGATCCAAAACACAATACTCAAGACAATCGTACAAGCGTTTTAAATGGGATCTCCTTAAGTAACGAATCACATCTTCACTGAATTCTTGCAATAAACTGAGGTCGTCCACGCGCCTTCCCCACAAGTATGATGCTCGTTCCATTTCATATCGCCGTGCAGTGTTACGCCTAGGTATTTACTTGACGCGACTCTGTCGAGCTGTACACTACTGATGATGTATTCGGACATTACGGAATTGTTCATAAGTCCTTGGAACTTTGGTACGCAGAGCATATGACATTTCAGATGCGGAGAGTTTACCATCGGAACTGGATCTGCCGACTGATTTTAAGGAAGATGACTACTCTTAAAAACAGGTTCGCCGTGCTATAGAGTTTGGACCTTCTCTAGAAGTTCATGAACAGCAGTATAGTGATGTAGCCTTCATTCGTTTCGCTTGAGATGTTTCGTTCTAAATTGGAACAGTTTTTATAAAAGTCTTATAATAAAGACTGTTTTCCGTCCGCCTTGCAAGATTAAGCAACTTGCTTGAATCCGTAAAAGATGATCTCGGACTCAGGAAACCCGGTGTTTACAAAATACCGAGTCAGTGTGACAAGGCATATATCGGTCGTATGTTTCGAACTGTGGAAGATACATCCGTGGAACATTGCCGCCACACGAGACTACTGCAGCCGTAAAAATCAGCGGAAGCAGAACACTGTTTAACGGAGGGACACAAGATGACATTTGGTGAGAGCCGCCTAGCAGCCAATACCTACGGTTTTTGGAACAGTGTTTACAGAGAAGCGATTAAAATCAGGTAGACAGACAATTTAATAAATGGAGACATGGGGTTTCCTCTTTTAGGATATTCTACATCTACATCTTCATAGATACTCTGCAAATCACATTAAAGTGCCTGGCAGAGGGTTCATTAACCACTTTCATAACTTTTCTCTACCGTTCCATTCTCTAATAGCGCGCGGGAAGAAAGAACACCTAAATCGTTCCGTTTTCGATCTGATTTCTCTTATTTTATTAGGATGGTCATGTCTCCCTAAGTAGGTGGGTGCTAGCAAAATATTTTCACATTCATAACTAAAAGTAGGTGATTGAAACTTCGCAAACAGATCACGCCGCATTGAATAACGTCTTTCTTTTAATGATTTCCACCCCAATTCTTGCAACATTTCCGTGACGCTTCGCCTCCCCCCCCCCCCCCCCCCACGTAACGTGATAAAAAAACAAAACGAGCTGCCCTTCTCTGAACCTTCACAATGTGTTCCGTCACAGAAATGTTACACTGCAATGTTCGACTATGGTTTCAGCACCTGTGACTGATTGACGTAAGGTGCGATATATCGTTGTGGCCTGTTCCACTAGGGGCAGCGCCACCAGCCCTGCCTAGGAGGTAGCAACTGTGACGGCCGGCGCATGCGCCGTGCAAGCTACTGACGCCTATATAGGACGGGGAACTTTGCTTTAGCATCAGTGTTCAGCGGGACTCAGCTGCAGCGACGGTTCCTGAAGATGACGGATAGTTGTAACGTCGAAATATTGAATCAGTTAGATTTCAGTATTCTTCCGATAACCCGAAGAGACTTCGGTGTGCAACTCCTTTCGCACAAGTACGAGGGTTACAGTTTAAATAGTGGCTACTAGTTATTCACAACCGATAAAAAGAGCGTTACATGTTTGCACCAGTTACTGTCCTTCAAAGTAGTCACCAGCATTGTGTAGAACCCGTTTCCAGCGATGTGGAAGGCGTAGTATACCATTAGCAGAGCCTGTTATGTTGATGGTGCTAATAGAGCGGTCTACAGCCTGTCGAATATGTGGAACAGTTCTCAAGCGAAGGCCACGAAGTGATTTCTTCATCTTCAGAATGAAATAAGAGTCACACGGACTTATATCCGTGGAGTGTGGTGGATGGTACTGTTCTTCCCAGTCCCATCGATCGAACAGAGCAGCCACAGCTTGCGCTGCATGCGCCCGTGCATTGCCGTGCAAAATTATAAGTGGGTTGCGCAGAATGGGTTGCCGCTTCTTTCGCAAAGCTGGTCGTAGTGATGCTCCAAAGACAGTGCATACACCGTCTGCCGTAGAGGAATGTAATGCGTTACCATAACATCATCACAGTCGTACACGAGAATCACCATAACTTTTACCGTACTGGAGCTAAGAAGCAATTATGACTTTCGCGGTGACCCATAATGACGCCATTTGTTGGATTGGATTTTCAATTTTGACTGGTACAATGTGGCCCATGTCTCATCCAATGTTACGATACGGCGTAGGAAAGCCTCTTCTTCGGCTTCATAGCGTTCCAAGTGCGTCTGAGCAGCGCCGTAACGCATCAATTTATGGGTTTCCATGACGTCATGCGGAACAAATCGTGATTGATTCATTACATGCCCAGGCGTCCCTTCAGGATGCGAAACACAGTCATATGTGCTAATGCGGTTTCGTGGGCGAGCTCACGAATAGTCTGGCGTCGATCGCTGGCCACTAACGCGGCAGCAGTGTGCAGTGTGTCACAGTTTGCCAACCTTAGTTGAAGGCTTTTACCCAGCGTGCCACTGTTCTGTACGGCAATGCCGATTCCCCGCACGCCTCTTGAAGACCTTGATGACACTGTCGTGCTGTACTACCTCCGGCACATTCAACATTGATCCAACTCCATTTTTCCAGATCCGAAAACATAGTGACACCGTCACATTAGACCGCTCGTTAACAAGTGACTGTGTTTCCCTCGATTGTCCGCACGACCGGTGACTTGCGACGGACGAGTCCATTTGCTCGGAGGTAAGGTAGGTACGCCAACAACGTGTGCTATCAGCGACAGTAGTAGATTCCATTGCATAGTGTCTCCACAGCAGTGTTGCCAGTATTTAAGTAGCAACCCTCGTGTTACCGCTTACCGGGAGCGGTGCACAGTGGACACCCCACTCCCTGTCCCGTTTAACGGCGCAGAGTGAGATCCACCTCGAGAACTACTTTCTGTTTTCGCCAATTGTTTCTCATGTATTCAAATTGTAAATGACCAAATTTCTTACAGTTTCTACATTGTACGCCCTTACACTTTCGTCTCGCATGTCCATGTCTAAAACATGATATCGGTACTAAACACTGTTTTTGGTTCCTGTGACCTAGTCATCGAATCAGCCTCCCCACAGTACTCTTATTTAAGACACTGTTCAGCTCACCCTTAGAAGTTCAAAAGTTCAAATGTTTGTAAATCTAAGGAACTCAACTCCTACGATTATTAATCCTTAGGCTTACAAACTATTTAAACTAACTTATTCTAAGGACAACACACACACGCACACTCACACACACATTCCCGAGGGAGGATTCGAACCACCGACAGCGTGCAACCGCGCACTCCGCAGTAAGGTGCCTCGGAGCATTCGGCCATTTCAAATGTTCAAATGTTTGTATAGCTTATGGGACTTAACTACGGGGTCATCAGTCCCTAAACTTACAAACTATTTATGAACTAACCAAGGCTAAGGACGGCACAAATAGCCATGCCCGAGGGGTTATTCGAACCCCCGACCGTAGTGGCCGTGCAGACTGTGACTGGCGCGCCTCAGGTCCCTCGGCTACCGCGGTCGTCTCGGTCATTTCACAGCAGCGACAGAAATCCCACTCTTTCCCAGGTACTATACAACTTTACCATATCATCCCAGGTTTCCCCGAAACTGTGGGTTAAACCACCCCAAAAGTACTGTCTACGGATAGTGCTGGAAGGGAACGCTATTGATACCTCTAGAAAACATCACCAAAATTTGATTTGTAACAATTCAAACGGAGCTACGGATCAGGATATTAATCCCGATGGTTGATAATCCATTTTTCGTGAAAAATAAATGGACAAACAATAAGTGTCTGAATCGATTTGACGTAATTTATATTTTTCTCCTGACACTTGTTCTCTTTTCCATACTCTTATTGAAAACTGTAAGGATCAGTCACTTGTTGAATTACCGTTCTTAAACTCTTGGAATTGTTCAGAATGAAGTAGAACTCCTTTTGCTGATCTTATTTTGAGATATTCTTGTAAGTATAACTTTCCATTAGAACCAAGGTGGAGTAGCCAAGCGGTCTAAAGTGTCTCGCTGCGGAGCGCGCGGTTGCTCGCCGTGGAGGTTCAAGTCCTCCCTGGGGCATGAGTGTGTGTGTTGTCCTTAGGTTAGTTTACCTAAGATTAAGTAGTTTGTAAGCTACGGATTGATGAGCACGCAGTTTGGTCCGATAGATTTACAAACATTTGAACACTTTTCCATTAGAATATTTATGTCGAAGGACTGTACATTGACACAGGGCCATTTGTCATTAAGATAGGCGTTGACAGAACTCTTGGGAATTGACTACAGTCGATTTACAGGACGTGCAGATCTTTCTCAGACAGAAATAAGATAATTACCATCCCCCTAAGTGCGATAATTCCAACTTTAAGACTTGTTGGAAGGTTCTTGGATCCCTGAACATTTCACAGACGGAAGTTATATTTAAGGAAAGCGACAGAGAGACATGGATTGAGACCCTTCGTCGCAGTCTAAGTTGTTGGTTCAAGGATAAATTGCTGCTATACCGTGAAAGATGTTTATATTAATCTGAATAATCGCGTCCGACTGTTAGTAGCTTTTAGTAATTATGTCGCTGTTGTACACAACCATTTGATTCATTTTAAGTGTATGTAACAGCCTGTAAAAATTTATTTCAGTGTTTGTCTAAGGAAAAATATTTTCCTTACTGCACTATGAAAACTGTGAGACGATCTACTTGCCTTAGGGGTCATACTTTTTATTCTACGCTTTTTGTACAATAAACACTTTTCCAAATAGACGGATCTAACGGTAAACGCAGGGCAGGAGTTAAAGCGTTTATTCCTCTGCTCGGCCTCCCTTCATATCATAACTATTGCTCTTCGCGTCACTGACGCTGCATGCCTCGTAGTGTATTTTGCAGATAGTGTTCACCCCTGTTTCTAGTCACGGGCATCTCATACGTGTCGAAAGAATTAATTAAAGCTCCACTAAAGCGAAAAACAAGAAATAACGCCCACAAACACAGAGATCGAATTAAATGTACTTGCATATCTCCATTTAATTAATGCAGTCATCGAATGGAACGCATCCATTCTTTGAACTCCATTACTGCGTTCGATTTACATTCAAATGTATGTACCTTTTTATTTATTTTTTAGCAGACTGCTGAATCTGATCAGTATCTCTTCCGATTCGTTTCCGTTTTAAATTTTGTAATATAGCAAAGTAAACGTCAAAATACCAATGGCCGCTCACTATGCATAAATAACATCAACTTTGTAGGCCTACGAAATCTTCAGATTAATGGAACGCGTATTCCTGTTTCACAATGGCAGATTTGTGATAGAAACACGCGTACCGCTGATTGGATATTCATAACAAGAAAATTGGAATGAGATCTTATGGACTCGTCATGATTGTACGCACAGGAATGTAAAAGAAGTCTCACAGGCCCCTAAAACTTCAATTATAGGGGATTAAACCAATGTTACAAAGGTGAGTCAGAATGTAGGTCATGTAGTTGCACTTCCACAAATCCTCTTCCACTAACTACTCCAGCAAGAGAGTACTACGCTAAGAGGCCGCTATAAAGGTTTACAAAATGTTCAACGTTGATGAGCCTACAAGACATCTTTCTCTGATTAAATTGCATACTGTAGATGGCGAAACATGCAGTGAATGACTGCAAAGTAAGAAATGGGAAAAGTAAAGAAGCATCGAAAAATATATCTTACAAGGAGAGCACATGGTTATCGGATATTAGAATTTCTTTATATTTATGATGCGTGAAGTTCAGAACTTAAATAACATTCAGCCAAAGCCATTCGACACAACTCCCAAAATTTCCGGGAAAATCGACTTTGAAGTTTTGCACGTGAACGTAAGTACCTATAATGAAGACAGTTATAGCATGTGTCGGTGTATCTCGGGTGGTAGCGTTCTGTTCTCATAGCCATAGAGTCGGTTGTTCGAATGCTACTGTGAAACTTATGTCATTTATAATTGCGTTGTATAAAACATTTTGTGATCTCTAATTCCACGCGTTGCTTATGTTTATGTAGACTAACTGAACTCCTTGTCGTCACCTAAAACAATGGGTGAGTAGGTTATCTTCTTGGAAAGCCATTACATACTATGGATATGACTTTCCAAAAACAGCATCGTAGCTGTTCACAAAGTGAACAATCACACTACCGTCGTCAAGTAGTAATGAAGCCAATACTGAAAAAATGTAACTTTGTTTTATGATTGAAACAGTCATTACTAACAACATTTTATAAAATATAGGAAATTACGAATAAACAGAAATACGTACATTTTTCGTAAAAATTACCATTAGATATTATAATTGTGTAAGTAATCGAGCACAACGAAGAAAAAAATAAAAATGTTACAGGAGGATTCGAACCACCCACCTTTTGGTTGGAAGACAAGAACATTATTGCTACCTGAACTACGCTGACAGCTGCTGTAGCAGTTCTACTTACTGGTACTTACAGTTACATGCAAAACTTCAAAGTAGATTTTCTCGAGAATTTTTTAGAGTTGCGCCGAATGGCTATGGCTGATTGTTACTTGTCTTCTGAACTTCACGCAGCATAAATACCAAAAAATTCTAAAAATCCGATACCCAAGTGCTCTCCTTGTGAGACAAGTATGTTGAGAGGTCTTGACGGATGGGATCAAAGTACTTTTCTACATGTGTTTGGAATCTGTTACGTAAACAGAGAGATCATTTAATTTACCATGTAATACAGCAAAGAAACGATAGTTCTCTGTATTAAAACGAACACTTCCGAGAGTTTAAACTACCATTAATGGATCAGTCGTTTCGCGAGCCACATCACAAAGGAAACAAGACATTTTTAAATATTTTCCTTTGTGAAGTGGCGCATGAAACAAAAGATCAGATGATGACGGTCTATCTGCCGCTACCGGTCACCTTAGCAGAAAATTCTGGGTATGAGACGCATCTGATATGGGAAATACTGTTTCACATTTCATCTGAATATTTTTAGCATCTCCGTACGAACATAAGTGTTGTTTTATTTATCTGTAGCTGTGAAAATTAAAATACATTGTTTTAGTACTAACCTTCGGGTGAAGATATGGCTTGGCGGTGAAGTGCGTGAGTGGGCTGTATACTCTGATTACGCAGCCGGCGTTGCTGGCCAGTTGGAAAGCACTCGCCGTCCACAGCAGCGCTCTTTCCAAACGTGCGTTAAGAGGCCGTAAAGTTGTCGGAATTACCTAGTGGTGTGGGGTGTAGGCAGTTGGAGTGACGTGCGCCCCTTGATGCATCTAGAGACGATTCTGGTAGGAGGCACGTACGTTCTGATACTTGTAAGATTACCGCCCAATAGAAATACTGGTAATTAATTCCATTTGATAATTAAACAGTATGAAGTTCACTGCAAACATTGACCATGCCAATGCACTAAATGTTACACAATTTTAATCTTATTAATTATGGTAGCAATGCATGTACGCAGTTGGGTGACAACATTTATAGTTAGGCCAAAGATAGAAATTCTCCACGTTGAGATTTGCTGTGTGCTTGTAGCTGACGGGAGGCCAGCGAGCAGGCCGACGTTGGTGGCTTGTTCCAGCTTAGGATTTCGAGTTTCGTTTCCGGTGAGGGGAGAGAGGGACAATGGCGAGTGCCAGGCACAGTGCAGTGCACAGCGTGAAATAAAATATTCTAATACTACTGGCATTTGAAGTAATACGATGCAGTTAGGAACCTTTAAGACCCTCATTACAAAATAGCCTGTTGAAAAATAAACAATACATTAGCTGATATAGTCACATCTGGCATAATGTGTTTAATTGACAATGAAAAGTAATAAATTACCAATGAATACAAGACAGTTACACAACTAGCATGGCAATGTTTGTTTATAAAAATAATATATTAACTATTTCTCATTTTATTTTCAATTAATCTTGTGTATTTTATCTTGAAGTATTCAGTTAAATCACTTATCTGTGATATAAGAAATTGCACGATTATGATAAACAGTACAAAGGATGTTTATACCAATATAAAAACCTAAGAAAAAATTTGTTTAATGTGTAGTGTAATTATTTTGATTTTAAGTAAAGTTTTAGAAATGTATTGGCTGAGCGCTGTACGTTGGCAAATCGGTTAGAACAGCTCACATGAGGAAGTTGATGACGTAGGGGAAAAAACCACGGCAGTTGAGCTTTTGGCGCGTGCGCGCGCATGGGCAGGAAGTGGACTCGGGAGCACGTGGGGGTAGCTGGCCGGGCGGCGTCGCTCGGCAGCAGTCAGCAGTCGGCATGTGGATCTCGAGGTGGTGACTTTAGATTTGTGTGTGTCAATCGCCACGTGTGGTTGCTCGTCGTACTGCACCAAGTTGAATGGAGTGCTAATGTGTGTTTGTGAATATTTAGCCGGTGGAACAAGGTGTGCATCGCATTGAATTAAAGTGACTGTGATTTGTTAATGTAACACGTGTCGTCGCATAGGCACGAACATAAACGGTGTTTGAGACAGCCACATGGTGTGAAAACAATTTGCGACAAATATTCATTTTCGTCTGGGGGCTCACGAGCTATAACTTTATTTAATAAATGTGTCGACGTACAGACGTATCAGCCACAGGATTCAAATATTGTGAAATAAAAAACATAAAGTGAACTTTCACGTGTTTTCAAAAAAAGTAGTTAGTACACCCTTTTCTCTCATGAACTTGATTTTATTATGAATTTGTTTTGTTAATCATATGCAGGAAAGGAAAGCTGCGAACGTGTGATATCATCCCCTAGAAAACGAGTCAAACAGTCACAATCACAGTTCCAGTGTTTTTGCATGTTTAGGAATTTGGTTCGCAGTTGGTGGTTGTGAGTTTTAAAAATTAATCATTCCCAATTTTAAACTCTCACCCCGACCTTTACTCTCGCATACTGGTTGACCACCTGCAGCCAATCTTGTCTCTTTCTTGGTTTCATTCAGGAGTTTTCTCTTAATCGTACCTACCATGTGTAAATTCGTTTGTAGCATGTTTTCTGGACCATCACCTATCACAGCACAGGTAGTTGAATAATGGAACTGTTCTATTATGATTTCATGTTTTTCGCTTTGAACTGTTCTTCTCCACAAAAAAGGCATAATTAGGTTTTCTTTGTAGTTATTGCTACATAATGTTGTTTTGGCACTAAATGCATCAACATATAATTCGTTGAAGATTGTGTCGCTATCTGCGAATATAACACAGTAATCTGGAATAGGGAGTGATTGGTGGTGGGTAAGAATCTTCCAAACCTTGTATATGTATTAAATATAAGAAGAGGCATTTAATTAAAATTTGTGCTGTGATGGGGATTCGAACCCGGGACTTCCTACTTACTAGGTAGGCGCTTTAGATCAAGTTTTTTTTTCCAGTTAGATCTATGTTTTGCGGTCGTTTTCATTGTTCGTAATTGGTTGTTCGTTGAATGGTTGGCTCAGATTTCTTATTTCAGAGGACATTCAGTCCTCTGACCAGGCGTGCTGAGCCACGGCGCCAGGCAACCACTCAGCTAACACAGCGTTGCAGCCAAAGCGACTACACGGACTGTCTTAGAGCACGTCTCCCTCCACACCACATACTTTAATTCTGCCTCATGTTCCCTGTGAAATGCGTATTATTTGTTGATATTTATACCACCTCAGCATGAGGAACAAGGCGGTATTCTTCCCATTCGAGTTCTTTGCTAGGGAGCTATTGCAGTGTAGGAGAGCTTTGGCAATTTGATACGCATTTCACAGGAAACAGTGAGGCAGAATTAAAATATGTGGCGTGGATGGAGACGTGCCTTAAGACAGTCCGTGTAGTCGCTTTGGCTGCAACACTGTGTTAGCTGAGCGGTACTCTCTGTAATAAAAAAGCTGAGCTAAATATTCAACAAAGAACCAAGAACGAAATGAACCAATGACCGCAAAGCATAGATCTACGTGAAGAAAAAAAAAAAAAAAGGTTTAAAGTGCCTACCTAGTACGTATGAGGTCCCGGGTTCGAATCCTGGCCACAGTACAAATGTTAATCCAATGCCTCTCCTTATGAATAATACCTTTTGTATAACGAGACAATATTGTCTCAAGGAAACGTATTATTTGTTGATATTTATATCACCTCGGCCAGAGGAACAACGCGGGATTGTTCCCATTCGCGTTCTTTGCTGGGGTGCTATTCAAGTATAGAAGAGCCCTGGCAATTTGATACGCATTTCACAGGGAACATTGAGGCAGAATTAAAGTATTTGGTGTGGAGGGAGACGTGTTTTAAGACAGTTCGTGTAGTAGCTCTAGTTCAACGCTGTATTAGCTGCGTGGTCTAAAGCGCCTACGTTTTAAGTAGGAGGTACCGTGTTCGAATCCCGGCCACAGCACAAACTTTAATTCAGTGCCTCTCCTTATGTTTAATACCTTTGGTATAACGAGACAATATTATATGAAGGAAACGTATTATTACTTGTATATGTGTTAAATTGTGAGTGATAAAGTACACAGTTATCTCGCCGTTTGTGTTACTCGTGTCGCTCCCGTACTAATGGTTGAGCCGATGCGCAATTGGATTCTATTATCAGCATTTCATTGTGCATTGACATTAGTGTATACTGGGAACTGCATATTCGTCTAAAATTTCGCATAATTTAGGTTGCACTTTCTTGCCGACCTGAAGCCATTAAAGAAGCCACCTGTGGTAATATGGCGCCAGCTGCGTCTGTAGCATGCGTACACGTTTGTAACGTGAGATATTTGGTAATGCTTCGTGAATGGGAACTGGATATTCATTCAACACTCCGTGCTGACCTCACCTCTGGCCTTTCCCCTCTGACCCTCGTCTGTCCTTCTCTTCTTTACACGCTCTTTATCGATATCCCTTCCCTCCTCTCTCTCGTGCATCTCCTCCCGCCCTGTGCGTACCCCTACCCCCATCTCCTCCCACCTTTCTTTGCCCATCCGACTGTACTTCTCCTTCTGTGTACCTCCACCTGCCCCCTCTCCAATTCATCAAGTTCTCCCTCTTTACTTTATCCTCCAACCCTCTTACTACTCATTGTAACCTAGAGAGTTGTGAAATATATGAGGACTGTTCAAATGAAAAGGTGCAAAACTACAATGCAGTTATAATTGAATTTATTCAGAAGATATCACCAGAGAGTTGTGTACAACTATCCACATTTTAACGAGTGGAAGGATTTCTTGTTCCCAGATATTGGTTCTGACAATACACAATCCTCTATTTTTTTTTCTTTTTTTTAGCAGACCAAACAGCTGGAAGTTACAGGACGACATGTCCGGGTTGTATGGCGGATACTCAAGCTGCATCCAATTGAACTTGGCAATTACACTTTTTTTGCCCCTCGAGACGTGTCGACGCGCATTATCACGGAGCAGATCTCTTCTTCCGTCAGCAGCCCAGGATCTTTGCTTTTGATGGACTAGCATAGGCTACATAGTATCTCGCAATTACGTCACGATTAATCTATTTTCCACGCTCGTAGAATTCGATGACAATTGGACATAGGACGACGAAACAGACAGTGTGCTCACGTTGCCTTTTGAATTAACAGACTTGAGGTGGTGCCAACGTATGCTTCGCATCCAGAGATGTCACATTTCGCTATGCCAAAGCGCAAAGCGCCATATCCCATTGTAAACCGATTTGGTTGTAAGATGTCTCGTAACTTTTCATTTGAACACATTCTTAACTTCAAACTCTGTAGATTAGATTAATACTTGTTCCATAGATCATGAATACGACACTTCGTAATGATGTGGAACGTGTCAGTAAACTATGAAAGTTCCTCATTGAACGCTCTGAAAATATGTAACAACGTTGCAGTGTTGTAAGTGCGTGTTTCATAGTTCCTATTTTTAAACATGTGTCACATATGTAATTTTTTTATAAATTTTATATTTATAAAATTGTACATAATTACGTTAAATCTGAAAACCTTCCTTTATTAGAAAGCAAACTTTTGTCAAATTTTCATAAAGAATTTAAAGAGATTAGTGGTTTTGCACAAACTAAAATATATTTATTTTTATAGGCCTGAAGGTAACGATTTTTTTTAATTTTTATACATTAAATGGTGTAATGCAGGGCATAGCTCGATAATTACGATAACGAGGAAACCAGTGGTTAATAATTTTAGACTTCAGCGATCTGTAATAACATATTTTATTAAAAAGTCTATCATCGCATTTTTTTTCAATGACCGATTTCGGAAAAAATCTTTTGCATCTTCAGCTATAATTCACTGTAAATAAATACAAAAGATACAGCGTTACATACAAATGTAAGAACTACTTATTACTGCTGCTAATGCATGAGCTGCCATGGGTTAAATTGACCGTGCCTGAACATCGCTACTTAAGGCCACCAGCACCAGCAATACTTTTTATTCTTCATTTCTAAACAGTTATAAGTAGTTCTGATATCTGTATGTTAAGCTGTATCTAATGTATTTAGTTACGGTGGTCTGTGGTTGAAGATGGAAAAAGTTTTTTTGGCGAAACTGGTCATTTTAAAAATAAAATGTTGCGAACCTAGATAGTCTAACCATGTTTTGACATGTTCGACATCAACGAGGATCACTTCAACATGGATCTATGGAACGAATCAACTAATCTAATCTGATCTAATTTCATCTAATCTAAACCATGAAAACTTTCTGTGGTCCTACTCTCCATAAACTTCCAGCTTTTTTTTTTTTTTTTTTTTTTTTTTGCGATAACTATCTAACAACGTACTATTGGCTCCTGCACGGAAGAACCTATCATCTCCCGTCAGAGAAAACACACATATGTCTATGTAATACTAGTAAGATTATAATGGGCAGAAATATGATGTCACTAGCTACTGAAAGACACAGTGGAAGTGTACCTAATTTATTTAGAAAAAGAATACGTCTTTTTCACAATACAAAAGTTAATTACACAATTTCAAAGTACATTTGATAGGAGCTGTTAAACTGGGAGGAAAAGAAATTATGCCGTAAAACCATAAATAAACAATATTCAGAATTCTAAAGAGGGCTTTCCGTAATGAAATGTACAATCGGCAAAATGGCTGAAACCCTGCGCCTAAATTGGCTTTAAACTGACAAAAGTTACAGATATGTTCGAGGCTTATGCACTGAATGAGTACTACATTTCCTGTTACTGTTTGAGAGTGTTGAATATCTAAGCTCTTTGCACACAGTACCGTTTGATGAGATGACTGCAAGCTGGGTCGTCCTCACAGAAACAAATCTAACATTTCTGGCTGGATCAACGTCTTTCGATCGAAATAACTTCCATGTCTCATTGATGTTGACAACACCGAACACTTTCTGGTCTGGCGTGGTACGCTGATTACAGAAATCAGCCCAAGGTGGTGCCTATGCAATTCGACCACAGGCGTCAACTATACCACTCTGTACTTATAGGAATCCGATAAGAAGCGTCTGACCATCACAGCGAATATCGCTCAATCTGATTACTCTTAAATAAGAGATAACTTCAGATCTGTTTGCGACAGAGCTGCTTTTCCCACTAAAGTACTGAAAAAGAGTCTTCCCTCTCATCTCTCCGTACTCACTGGAATATTTGCAAAATGCGCCCTCAGAGTGCTCACACCGCCAACAGAGTTCGTCGCTCACCAGCGAAGCGCCGGAGTGACAAAAATCCTCCCTGTCAGCGAATATATCCCTGCCTGCCTTTCTCCCCCACTTTTCTCCTCAGCTCGCGCCACGTCAGCAGAACCTCCGCCTGCCAGACGCTCTTTCTTATGATGGTAGGGTCGCCCGCGAACCGGCCAATCATGGACCAGCTACTACAGCATTTAGGTTCGCCTACGTTGACATGGTTGTCTCGCGATGTGCATGGACTTCGGCTCGTGGACGGCGTCATATTGCACCATAGTATGCAACCAGATGAGACACAGTTGCCAAGAACTGTCTGCAGTGGCACCCAAAAAGACAAATTTTGACCTAAAATATTCCCTCCATAAATTTATCAGATCTGTTGATTGGTCCAGTCTTGAGAAGAGCTAATTATCGCACTTCGAATCGAATGCTATACTTAAACTAAGAACTACTCTGAAACCAATAAATAAATGAACTAAGCCGTCAAGACATTACTTGCAAGCAATAAATACTGTTTTTAAAGGTCCGAATATGCAGGGAAATATGTCTCACCGACCTGGCACATTATAACAGTTTAGCTAAAATAAATAAATAAGAAGCCAGTTGCGGTTGGTGGAGTAGTTGTGCGCCTTGGCAGGTGGACAGGTAAACTAACCAGTGGGTGGAATTTAGGTTTTCCCATGATGTGGGGTTGTCTTGTGATGCGCAGGGACTTCTGCTCGCAGATGGCGCCATGTTGCACCATAGTTTGCAACCAGATGAAATACACTTGCCAAGGACTGTCTGCAGTGGCATCCTAAATGACAAATTGTGGCCTAAAATATTCCCTCTTTGTATTTATCAGAACTGTTAATTGCTCCAGTCTCGAGAGGAGCTGATTACCGCACTTGCGATCGAATTCTGTACTTCGACTAAGAACTACTCTGAAACCAATAAATAAATGAACTAAGCTGTCAAGACAATACTTGCAAGCAATAAATGCTGTTTTTAAAGGTCCTAATATGCAGGGAAATATGTCTCAGTAACCTCACACCTTAGAACAGTATAATTTTTTTAAAAAAATAATTAAATACATAAGAAACCAGTGGTGGTTGGTAGAGCCTTGGCAGATGGACAATAAAACTAACCAGGGGGTGCCATTTATGTTCACTCACTATATGTGGTTTTCTCGCAATGCACATGGAATGCGCCATGTTGCACCATACTTTGCAACGAGATGAAATACAGTTGCCAGCACTTTCTGCAATAGCATCCTAAATGACAAATTGTGACCTAAAATATTTCCTCTATGTATTTGTCCAAACAGTTAATTGCTCCAGTCTTGAGAAGAGCTAATTATCACACTTGCGATTGAATGATGTACTTCGACTAAGAACTACTCTGAAATCAATAAATAAATAAATAAACTAAGCTGTCAAGACGTTACTTGAAAGCAATAAATACTGTGATATTGTATATGGTATATGTCTGGATTCTCAGTCACATAAATGTTTTTGAAAGAATTGATCGCCATTTAACTGATAATTTTATATTTATTTTCACAGCCAGTTTTCAGCCTTAGGGCATTCTCAAGTGAGGATGGCCTAAGGCTGAAACGTGGTTGTGAAAATAGATATAAAATTATGTCAAATGGCGGTCAATTCTTTTTAAAAAGTATTGTTTCAAAGAAATGAATATGCAGACAAATATGTCACAGTGACCTGCCACCTTACAGCAGTGTAACTTCGTAGGCTTTCCCGGCGTGTCAAATCTTTGAAGTCTGTACGGGATTTCTGCCGTATAATAAAATCAAACTGATTCAATATTTCGACGTTACAGCTGTCCGCCATCTTCAGGAAACTGCTGCTGCTGCTGTGTCCTGCTGAATACTGGTGCAAGATCGAAGTACCGCGTCTTATATAGGCGTCGGTCGCGTGCACGGCGCATGCGCCGGCCGTCACAGTTGCTACCTCCTAGGCAGGGCTGGTGGCGCCGCCCCTAGTGGAACAGGGAACGACGATATATCGCACCTTACATTAATCAGTCCCAGGTGCTGGAATCCGGGTCGAACAATTTGATATTATTTAATAACGGATTCCATGTTCTACTAAGAGGAAACCCCATGTCTATTAATTGGATTGTCCGTCACCCTGATTTCAATGGCTTCTCTGTAAACACTGTTCCAGAAACCGGATGTATTGGTTACAATGCGGGTTTCATCATACATTATCATGTGTTGTCCTTCCGTTAACACGTTCGCTGCCGTTCACGCTCTGGCGCGATGATGTTAGGTGCCACTTTACGCTCTGGCGCGTGATCATATTTCGACAGTATATTTTCATAGGTTTGAGACACTGAATGTTTTGGTTTTAGTTTTCAGTGTTTTTGATATGGATTTTTATTTGCATTTGTATTTTTGTGAAAACAACAAATGAACAATATAAACAGTAACATAAATCTATCATGACATCATGAGAAGTGTGTGTGGCTCGTAGCCGGTGATGCAAACGCGGAAATCTGGAACCACGTTCGTGTGCATATCACTTATACTCTTCCCTGAGTGCCTACAAGAGTATACAGCTTTATTAGACGATGCCAGTTTACAACAACCCGCAATGGGATGCTAGGTCGCAGCACGCGCCACAGCGTGAGCGGCACCTGACTCAAGTAACGTTTACACGCGCCAGAGCGTGAACGCCAGCGAACGTGTTAAACAGTGTTCTGCTACCGCCGATTTATCCGGCTGCAATACTCTCGTGTGACGGGAATGTTCCAAGCATCTATCATGTACAGTTCGAAGCGTACGGCCGATGTATGTCTTGCGATATTTTGTAAACACCGGGTTTCTTGAGTGCTAGGTCATCTTTGACGGAGCCGAGCAATGCCGTAAACTTACAGCCGTGTAATTTAAAAAAAAATTAATAATAATAAGAAGAAGAAGACAGTGGTGGTTGGCGGAGTAGTTGTGTGCCTTGGCAGGTGGACAGGTAAACGCACCTGCGGGTGGCTGGAGAGGTGAAGCCCGGCGGATGCGGCGACCGTGCGGAGCGCCCGGAAGCGACGCCGGCGGTGACGGCGGCAGCGGCAGCGCCAGCGGCAGTGGCAGGATACGACGCCATCAGGCGGCGGCGGCCAGGAAGCCCGCGCGGGGCGTCGCGACGCCAGGCGGCACTTCGCCGCGTCGTAAAGCCACGGCGGCGCCTTTGTTGTCACCTGCGGCGGCTTCCCGCGACACAGAAACAAACTCCCAAGTCGCGGCGCGCGGAAAGCACGCCTCATGGAGCCGCCGTAATTATCCCCGAAAGAGAGGCCGCGCGGGCACGAGTTCCGAACCCCGGAGGGCGGCGTAAAGTAGCGAGCGCCGGGAAAGTCTGGCCGCTCCTGGACATGCGCCAGATGGCCGCTCGACACTCTGAAGTGCTTCCAAGGAACTTAAGACGCGAAAACTCGGCACTCGTTTCCCAGCATACTCGAAGGTTTTCGACATAAAAAGACAAGGTCGCATATTAATAATTTATTAAATAACGACCGGTTTCGGTGCACTTTCTCGCCATCATCTGGTCTCGTATATGTTATAAGCTGGTCATCTTTAAAAAAAAAATGGGTATAAAATAACAAGTGAAACATTGCATTGCCGTACGGCAGGTTTAGACTGCATAGCCCTCCATGCTTCTCTGTCTTTTGCGATCATCTTCGTTCTTTGGTACCCCCCTAGTGGCTTGCTGACGTCATCCAGCATCTGGATCTGCCCCTCCCTCTCTTTCCCGGAACGCAACCCTCAATTGCCTCTACCAGAAGGGAATCTCATCTTAAACTGTGGCCTAGCCAGTTCAGTTTTCTGTTCTTTATCGTCAGCATCATCCTCCGTTCCTCTCCAACTCTGTTCAGTACTTCTTCATTTCTGACTTTATCGATCCAGTGTTCAGTACTTCTTTATTTGCTACTTCACCGATCCAGCTCATCTTCTCCATCCTACGCCATATCCACATTTCGCAAGCTTCAATTTTCTTCTCATCTTGCCCACTATTTATAAATACACAAGTAAAAAACATGACAGCTTTGTAATGTTCGAATATTCAGGGAAATATACCACAGCAACGTACCACCAGCTTTGTAAGATGTTTTTAGCTTGTGTATTTTTATACAGTTACTAAGAGCACTGTTGCACTTGTTATTTTATACCCAACTATTTTAACACGATGACCAGCTTATAACATATTATATGAGACCAGATGATGGTGACACAGTGCACCGAAACCGGTCGTCATTTAATAAATTATTAATATGCAATCTTGGCGTTTTATTTTGAAAACTATAAAACGATAAGATCGCCTCCAAACCCGACTATGTCAGGTAATCTTAATACTCGAAGGTAATGATAACGAACCAACCATTCACTAACTGCTAACTGACATGTGATACGTACAAAAAAAAAAAAAAAAAAAAAAAAAAAAAAAAAAAAAAAAAAAAAAAAAAAAAAAACACTTTTTCCATCACGGATTCATCGAACTATTTATCTTATGATTCGTACCGCGCATTGCCGATAAAGGATTGGACGTACTACACACATAAAAGAATTATGGATCACCACGATTTAAGGGATACATCACCCTTTACATAAAAATGGAGCAGAGATATACAAATGAATCATTTCAGTTCTCATTATTGATCATGTAAACAAGAACTGACTGTGATCTTGACATACTCAATTTCATTTGCAGACTGCAGCATTCTCCAGTACCACTTGTTATGGATTGAGCCCTAGGCAACCCACTTGTTTTGATTCAGGAAGTGTTCGATACACTTTATGTCGATGTACGTAAAAGTAGGTCTACTAATGTATAGTTATTTTCTGTATCAAATCAAATCAAATGTTTGTAAAGTCTATGGAACTTAACTACGGGGCCATTAGTCCCTAAACTTACAAACTACTTATGAACTACTTACAACTAAGGACGGCACAAGTATCCATGCCCGAGGGGGGATTCGAACCCCCAACCGTAGTGGCCGTGCAGACCGTGACTGGAGCGCCTCAGTCCTCTCGGCCACCGTATTTTCTGTATCCATAGGCTACAGGTTCACAAATAATATACATCTACATCTACGTAGGATACTCTGCAAATCACATTTATGTGCCTGACAGAAGGTTAATCGAACTACCCTTATAATATCTATCTGCCATTCTCGAATAGCGCGCGGGAAGAAAGAACACCTGAATCTCTCCATTCCAGCTCGTATTTCTCGTATTTTATAGTAATGATCGTTTTTACCTATGTAAGTGTGAGTCAAAACTATATCTTTACATTCTGAGGAGAATGTTGGCAATTGGAATTACGTAAGTAGCTTACTCCACAGCGATAAACGCCATTGTTGTAATGCCTCCCATTCCAGATCCTGTATCATTTCCGTGATGCTATCTCCCCTGTATCGTGACAATGCAAAACGAGCTGCCCTTCTTTGGACTCTTTCGAAGTCCTCCATCAAACCCACCTGTTAAGGATTCCACACTGGGCAGCAATACTCAAGAAAGGACGGACAAGCGTATTGTATGCAGTAGTAGTTCTGTTGCATCGTTTAACAGATCTGCCAATAAATTTTCCCACGACAATATCTACGTGTTCTTTCCAGTTTAAGACTGTAGTAATTCCTAGGTATTTATTGGAGTTTACGGCCTTTACATTTCATTGATTTAAGTGGTAAACAAATTTTACAAGTCATTCACATCTCATTATTTAGTCAATTGCCAATTTTTACACCATAGTTATATCTTATTTAGATCGTTCTGCTGTTGGTTTTGATCTTCAGAAGACTATACTAGACGATAAATGATGGCATCATCTGCAAACAACCTAAGAGACCTGCTCATATTTTCTCCTAAATGTTCCCCGTGGAACGCCGGATATCACCTCTGTTTTAGTCGATGCCTTACCATCCCTGTTAGAAAATTTTCTATCCAGTCACAAATCTGGGTCGATATTCCATATCCAAGCAATTTCTTTAAAGCCGCTTGTGAGGTACGGTGTCAAAGCCTTCTCGAAATCTAGTTATAGAGAATCAATTTGAGATCCCTTGTCGATAGCACTCGTCACTTCGTATGAGTAAAGAGCTTATTGTGTTTCGCATGAACGAAACAACTCGTAGATAACATCGAATGACACTCAGAAATGTTTTCGTCTGTAAGATTTCCTGTTACTGAAATTTAATTTTACTGAACTGAGAATTAGTGAAAAAGTTACGTAGTACTGACGGTATATTTGTTGTATAAAAGTGGGTCACTCACTCACTCACTCACTAACTAAACACAAAAACTAAAAAAAAAAATACATTTCACTTGAAGCTGAAATTTGGCAGGCATGTAGTTTATAAGTTGAAGACGTCAGCTAAGGAGGTGGATCGAAAGGCTTTCGTAACTTTATATGAAATTCCTAATTCAACTATAGTTAACATTTTTTTCTTTACACTATAAAATTCAAAATGGCGTAATTAGATTTTTCCACTTAGTTTATAAAATCCATAGGGGCGTTTTTCTAATTGCAAACATTTTACTTCAAAGAGAGTAATGTAATCCATGAGATCAACGACCATTATAAATACCCCTTTGTTGTCTTATTACGAGCTGTGCCACATTAACATACTCCAAGGATTATTTCATGCAGCGATTTACCTGCTTTTGTTTGTTAGAAAATTGTATATTCGATTTGTTTTCTGAACCAATCACTTCTCATTGTCAAAAAAGTAATCAGTCTTACAGAAATTATGTTGGTATCCCTCATCCTATTAGCACCGTCGAGTGCAGTTACTTGCATTTTCTTAAGGATGTGATTCGCGGCTTGACATCAATTCATCAATTTCTGTTTTTAAACTGCCTCTCCGTGAATGTAGTTACTTTAGTTTCATTACTTTTGTATGAAGATTTATTAAACTGCAACTATTCAGTCGTATTTAAAACAAATTTAAGTTTAGCAGTAGTGTAAACTGTACTAATTTGCAGGAGGAATAACAAGTGTCGTCATGGAAGAATTATGTATCCGATGCAGACTAGTCGAAATACCTTGTGATGGGCGTGATTTCTTTTCGTAACTGTCCTACTAGCAATACTTCAATGTCCACCCAAATCCGATAATGACACGTGACTAACGACTGGCAAAGATTTAGGTGTTTCGTGATGGATCAGTGTGGGGCCTCATATGATACGAAATACCTCTATCACTCAGATATGTGACCGAGATACTTATGAGACAACCTGTGAACCTAATGAAGGCTGGGGAAATTTTTCCGTTCATTTCAACTGTTTCAAGGTAGGACTCTTATGAGGAGTAAACATTTTTTTAATGGATATTTTAATGAAGGACACTTTGACGTGTTAATTCCAGTGGTTGACGTGACAGTTTTACCAATTGTTAACGCAACAGATTGAGCCAACTTTGTGTGCTATGTGGCTGAGCTTCCACGACCCATTCTCCGCCCATTAAATTATGACCCAAATTTGCCATCTGTCGTGATTGAAGTATTATTCGTTACGCTTGAGTCGAAATATACCGAAAATAATTCGTATACCAACAGAGCTCATCTTACCATAGCAAGAATGTTCCAGAAGAATCAGATACTTGCGTATTAGGTATTTGCCTTCCTGTAGGAGAGATATGTACTGCAGAAAGAGTTTAACAGATGATATTAGAAGAAAATAAATAACAGACGGACTATGCTCAGTAAGCACACTTCAAATCAATGGGAGAAGAAGAGAGCAGCTATAAAATAATATGCCAAGAATACGACAGTTGTTTAAGACATGCTAAGACTTGCCTGTGGTTAAATTCGAACAACAGTACTGACAAAGTAAAGAAACCTCATCTCTTTATTTTAAATATATCGCTCAACAAAACGGATGCATTATTATTATGAATGTCCATATTCCTACTACTTACTTTGCGAAACATGTGTTTGTCACCCACAGTAACAATTTTTATTATGTCACTGATGTTATTGGTAAAAAGTTATCAAAGTTGAAGGGTGTTTTGTTTTAGTTCGTTAATAGAAACCTGTCTAAAAAATAAAAAGTTCGTTCTTAATACATCAGTCATTTCGTTGTTAGAAAAAGGAATGGACGTAGTTCTTATTAAGTGTATCGTACAAAGGATGCACTGTTTTTTAATTATGTCAAGTGTACTGGCCGTGGGTAACAACCGGTATCATATTTGTAGCTGGCATAAGGTAATGAATTTTTATAAATTCTACAACATAAATGATTAATAGTCATGACAGAGTTTGGTCCTACGATGAATACGGAGGCCTTAGAGCACTCGAAACGTCCCCATGGGTCACAAATTTTCCACTTGGAACATTTACTGTTAATTCGTTCATTGATATAATTGCCAACTACCACTTCAATCTCACTGACATTTCACCAGCGAATGCCTTCACTTTTGTTTTCTTTTTTGGATGATGAAATTCCTATCTATCTTAATTTTATATAGTACTAACAGACCGTTTGTAATATATATCATGATTACCAAGTTGAATAACTTAACCATTATCAAGGAGGAGTTTAAAAATGAATATGTTAATTTAAAAATTAAAGGACACAATTACATCTGAGTTTAATTTTAACGGATGACATATTACCTTCATTCTGTACAGGGACTGTTTTTGGTGTTATACATTGTCCTAATAGTAATACAAGCCTGACTGACTGGTGGTCATGAGACAGTGGGCCGTGCCCCAGGGGATAGCCACTCGGCCAGTGAGCTACGCTATCGCAGCCACCGCCCCCGGAACTTTAAAGGGTTGCAGCTCCCAAACTAACAGTGATAGGAATGTAGTTTAAATTGATTTGGACGCAGCTGGTTTCAATGCACGACAGAAAAAAAACTATTGTTCCACTTAAAAAGTTATATCTTTGTGCTGTAACTCTTTCGAAAATGATACAATAAACTATGTTCATAGCTCCGCAGATAGTGTAACATTTCTTGTGTTGACCTACCGCATTAAAATTTCCCGTCACCCATTATTTTATAAGTTACAGAGGCAAACACACTTAGTGAAACACCCTGCATTGGAAAATCAGATTGGAATGCCAATAATGGAGAATAGGTAACAACTCACTTTACAGAAAATAATGGTAATTTTGAAGCATAGAATTAAAATTTTTATGTGGCCGAGAATCGAACCCGGACTTCCATACTTACTAGGCAGACGTCTTACGGTTAGACCACCACACTACTAACGATCAAGGCGCCTCGGAATAGTCTAAGTACGATTTCCCTCCACGTCACAAACTTTAATTCAGCTTCTGTGTACCAAAGATAATTGCCACTACTGCCAAGACTCTCTATTCATGGAGGGAAATCATACTGAGACTAGTCCGAGGCGCCTTAATCTTTAGTGGTGTGGTGGTCTAACGATAAGACGTCTGCCTAGTAAGCATGGTCGTCCGGGTCCAATTCCCTGCTGCATCACAAATTTTAATTCTATGCTTCAGATTTCTCATTATTGTATTTGACATATTCGAGACGAAAATCCGTCTCAGGGATTCTTTATTTTTATTAAATTGATTTTTATATCACTTTAAAGAGGTTCATTGAACTGCTGACGGACTCGAAAAATAATCGCATTCATAGAACTGAAATTTTCTGCCTAGGTCTTTATCAGTGAAGGAAACACAGACATTCACACACTCACTCAGAGAACTACATTCACACAGCCACCAGTATCAAATGTCAGTGAGGTGGGGAGTGGAAGATGAAGGATGCCAGGTAAAGGTGGGGATGAAAAGTTCCACATTGCACAATGGGTTGTAAAGGCTCTGCCAGCGACAGCGTTCAGACCTCGGGTGTGCAGCGCGCTGCGGCCGGCTTTGTTTACATCGGTGCGGTAAGTCGCGAGCTTACAGCGTCACTCGGCTGTGTTCGTCACTCTACTGTATACATGAACATGAAGTAATGGCTGAAGTTAACCGACAAGACACCTTGAAGTTTATCTTCGATCGATCTTTTGCGAAACGAAATCGTATGAATTTGAAGACTGGTTGGAAACCGTGGTGAAGATACCAATGGATCATGTTATAGGAATTTCTTTTTCGATTGTCAGCGCGGTCGTGTTTCTGAAATTAAAATCACCCGATCTTTGTGAAAAAATCATTGCATCTACTGGAGGGTCACTCAAGTTGAACCACAACGATGGCAACATAGGTGATGTTACCATAACTCACGCTGGTTTCGGGATTCGAATTTTCGAACTGCCATTCGAAATTCCAGCAGACCGAATAGACGCAGCCTTGGCCCCATATGGGAAAGTCTTAAGCAACTTCGCAGAGAAATGGTCCAGTTCCCGGAAGTATCCTGTACTAAACGGTATTAGGCAAGTCAAAATTGATCTGCACAGACACATACCGTCCTACATTACTGTATGCGGACACAGAGCTATAGTGATTTACGATGATCAACCTAAGACGTGCGCTAACTGTAACTCTACAGGTCACGTCCGTGCCCAGTGCATTCAGAGACGTGTGGCACAGATACCACTAAGCGAACCTGAAAAGACATCTGCGATGACAATCCTGCCTCTATCGTACGCCGCAGTAACTCGTGATCGTGGTAGCGACAATTTGCTGCCACAAGTGACTGAAGTGCAAGATGACAACCCGATAGGTGAAGATTCTCCAATGGACATAAATGAAGAGACAATCCCACCACTTGGCGCTAGTCACGAAACAGCAAAACGCGATCTTCCTCTCGCCACTCCGGCGGAGGTCACTGACACCCAGAGATCTGTTGATGAGGTACATCATCGTGAACTACAAGTCAGTGACGAAAGTGAATGCAGTTCACAACCTTCATCACCAAAGAGAAAGAACAAGAAGCGGAGGATTGTACACCAAAAAGCAGCGGAAGCAACGCCGCCACCACCTGAGGAATCCAAGCACATTAAACTTTACGCACCAATCTGTCGGATCAGCCACTGAGTCAAAACAGGACATCTTCCACAGAGACTGGCGACAAAGAAGCGCCCAGTAAGGCATCAGAGACAGTTGTAATTGATGCAAAGAGAGGACCTCAGGAACGGACTACCGATAGTCAAGTATCAAACGTGATTCCGTTAGCAACGGACTGGACAGTGGAATCGCAAGAAGACATGGACACACACATGACGGACATCTCAACGGACAACAGGACCACGGCACAAAATTCACAGAACATTCGGGTGCGGCTGTAAATACGACCATGACTAACAGGAATACGAAGAAAAACGAAGTGACGGAATGTTTTCCTACTAATGACTTCTATTAAAGATGACCGACTTACAATCATATAGAATCGCCACAGTAAACATGAATAAGATACGCAATGCTATGAAATTAAAATTCGTCCAAGATTTCTTATACGCCGCAGACATAGATATCGCGATGCTACAAGAGGTGACTGACATTAATTTGGAGTGAATACCAGGCTACAATGCTACAAACAGTCCAGGAAATGGCCCGGAATTGGGAACTGCTATCCTAGCTAAAGAAGGCGTCATCCTTCAAGATGTGGTCAGAGTCCCCGATAGTAGAGGTCTCGCAGCCACTGTTAACGGCACGCGGCTGATAAACGTATATGCACCGTCTGGCACAAGTAACAGGCGCCGGAGAGCTGAATTTTTTAAAACTGAAATTGTTCTCCTTTTTAATGCACGGTTTGATGACATTATATTGGCAGGAGATTTTAATTGCGTTATCCACCCCAAAGACCAATCTCTTAATTGCAATAAGTTGGTGGAATTAGAGCAGATGATCAAGGAATTTTTTTAGTCGATACTTGGGAGCATATTCATGGCCTCCTGCCTGGTTTTACATATGTCACAAACCATTCAGCAAGCAGGATTGACAGGATTTATGTGTCGAACAACCTCCAGAGGCACATTCTACAGAGCGAAATATGGCCGACGAGCTTCTCCGATCACGCGGCTTACATTTGTACCCTCAATATGAAGAGGCAGGAAACCTATAGAGGCAGAGGACAATAGCAATTTAACGTTTCACATTTAGAAGATCCAGAATGTCGAGAAGCTTTCCATAAGACCTGGGAGGAATGCATGTCTACATGCAACGGCTACTCCTCTATTTTAACTTGGTGGCTCAATTGCGCCAAACCAAAAATTCGCAAATGCTTCATGAACTATTCGCGTGAGAAATACTGGTGGCAAAAACAGACAATAGAATACTACTTCCAATGTCTAAGGGAATTATATAAACTTGATACGACCGTCATCGATAATTACACCAAAATTAAGAAAATACAAGCCAAAATTCGTCTGCTTAGATCGAAACAGCTGGAAGGTGTTAAAATCACATCAAGAGCCACGAACACAGCACCCAATGAAGCAACGTCTATATTCCACCTCATACGTGAAAGGAAACGAGGCGCTACGAAGATACTGTCGGAATTAAAGTTGCAGGATGGAAGAACACTAAAAAATCAGAAAGACATCAGAAATACGATTCACAATTATTACTCCAATCTGCTGGCCAACCAACCAATAGATGTAAATCTGATGTATGAATTGACATCCAATCTGCCACGAACACTCACCCCCGACGATGGCAGGCCTCTGATGGAAGAGATAGACGAAGATGACTTGAAATCCGTAATTTTTCAAAGCCCAAAAAACAAATCTCCCGGACAAGACGGCATTCTTATAGAAGTCTATCAAACTTTCTGGCGTGTGATGAAGGATAAACTTCTATCCCTTTACAATGAATTACTGGATCCAAATGTTTCTATTCCCCAAGAATTCAAAGAAGGAATAGTTGTCTTCATTCCAAAAAGCCCAAGAAGCAATTCCATTGAAAAGTTGCGCCCCATTACATTACTTAACAGCGATTATAAAATCGCAGCTCGTATCCTAACACAAAGGATGAAACGTGTGATGCATCTTGTTACGGGGCCTCATCAAACTACTGTTGGCGAAGATAGAACCATCCTGCAGACTTTAGCAGGATACAGAGACATATTGGCGATAGCTGATGTCTGCAAACTACGATGTGCGATAACAACAATTGATCTCGACAAGGCGTTCGACAGAGTCAACCATCAGTTCCTGTTTCATACAGTGCAAGAAATGGGCTTTCTACGCCGGTTTACCGACATAATAAAGAACTTGCTACAGGGTAGCACTTCAAGAATTTCGATTAACGGCTAGCTAGGCAACATGATCCAAATCAGCAGTTCGGTGAAACAGGGATGCCCAATGTCGATGACCTTATTCGCCATCGCAGTGGAGCCACCACTCGCAACGCTGACACGCCGGCTGCGAGGTCTACAGCTACACGGTCAGCATATCGTGTGCCACGCATACGCCGATGACGTAGGTTTTGTTGCAAACAACGCAGTTGAAGTCGAGACGGCGTTGCGGACCATTAAGGAGTATGAAGCGGCGTCAGGTGCCAATTTAAACTGTAACAAATCCTGCCTCATGGACTCCGGACTTGGTATAGACTGGCAACACCATGATCAACTGAAGGAGGTCGAAAGTATGAAATGTCTGGGCAATACGAGCCTGCGTACAATCCTACAATACAAGACACTTAGATGAACTGCAAAACGTTCAGCTGGCCAATACATACATTTTGTCAAAATTTTACCGATGCCTACAGCCATCGCAAAGTGTATACTAGCAGCTATTGGACACTTCGTAAGCCGTGGACGGATTCTTAAAGTCAAATATGATACACTCTCACACTACCCACTCGATCTGGTGGTTTGAATTTAACAGATGTGTTCAGTAAGGCCAAAGCTCTCTACGTTTGTTGCACTTTCAAGCAGTGGCGAAAAGCTCCAGACAGTCTCATTTCACACCTTCTAAATGAGATTGCTCCGAGTAATATAGTAGCACCGATCAATGTCGGCCATATCCCCAATGGTCTCTATCACTTGAAATCCTTCCTTTTGCAATACAGCTATATCCGTATGCGAATACCTGATAGCCACATCATGCAGGTCAAAGCCATCTATAAGAACCTAATGGAAGTGAAACCAAGAAATGTGATAGAACAAAAATACAAAAACAAAAAGTGGTCAGTCATATGGGAAAATGTACACAGCCCACATCTGCCATCACGTGTGAAGGCTCAGTGGTACTTCGCGGTGAACAGAAAAATTCCGACCAACTATAAACTTCATGCACTTCACCTGGCAACGCATCCCACGTGCACCGCATGCGGCTTAGTCGATAGCGATGAACATCGGTTCGTATGTGTAAATGGCAAGGAGATATGGGACTACATGGCACAGAAACTGGCGATTATGGATCGAACCACTCCCCAGTATATCACATCCGCAAACGTACTGACTCCGGATGACAAACCCTATCCTGCAACCAAACGGAACGCGACGAATTGGTTGAAAGGACAAACGACGTACTACCTTTTAACGTCACCTGATAAATGCAAACAAGACTTTTTAGTAAATTTGACAGAACAGCTACACCAGCTCCGACGTAACAATAAGTATAAAGAATACCTCGCAAATTTCTTAGATAAGACGATATTACTTTAAACAACTCAGAAACGACTCACTGAAAGATTAGAAATTCTGCACATAGGAAGAGAAAAGAAAAAGATTACTCCTTTATCTACAACATTACCACTTAATTACCTTCGCACACTCTTAAAGATGTGCTCATCAATTTGAATTTCTTTATTCTTGCCCCAAACATATTTTATTTTGAAGAAGAAACGTTTTGTTCATTTATATCATTACCTTTTATACAAGAATTAGTTGACAGGCGGCGCTACAACTTACTTGAAGCTCCAGTGTTCGAGTCACTTCAATAGGCAGCAGAAGATGCCTTTTTTTATCTTTGAAGATCGGCTGTGACGTCAATTTAAGCACCTTACTCTATCCAACCAGAAGATACCATTTTGAGTTTTGTATACAGTGACAGTACCACGAGAACAGGAGTAAAGGCAATGAAGCCAGGCCGAGAAGGCATCTATATGGTGAGCGAAAGGAAGGGCTGTAGGGGAGGAAAGAAAAAAAAAATGCGCATTGAGGCGCTATGCTACGATGCTCGATAAAGATATATATATATATATATATATATATATATATATATATATATATATATATATATATATATATTAAGCATGGAGGTCCGGGTCCAATTCCCTGCTGCATCACAAATTTTAATTCTATGCTTCAGATTTCTCATTATTGTATTTGACATATTCGAGACGAAAATCCGTCTCAGGGATTCTTTATTTTTATTAAATTGATTTTTATATCACTTTAAAGAGGTTCATTGAACTGCTGACGGACTCGAAAATTTCTGCCTAGGTCTTTATCAGTGAAGGAAACACAGACATTCACACACTCACTCAGAGAACTACATTCACACAGCCACCAGTATCAAATGTCAGTGAGGTGGGGAGTGGAGGATGAAGGATGCCAGGTAAAGGTGGGGATGAAAAGTTCCACATTGGATAATGGTTTGTAAAGGCTCTGATAGGCGGGAATATGAAATGCGGCACTGAATACAGTGAAGAGAACAGTGAGAGACGATAACAGGGAGTTTCTAAGGAGAGTGGGTGGGGGTTCGAAACGTTTAAACAAATAATAAATAAAAATAAAAATGTATTATAATGAAGGGGATATTGTATAGGTTGACACACAATGCTGGTGATGGAGGGGAGGATCCAGATTGCTTGGGTAGTAAAGCAACCATTGATATTCAGAGTGCTGTGTTCAGCCGAATGCAGCTTCACAGCGTGTTTCATTTTGCTTTTTGTCACACTCTGGTGGTGACCGTTAATCCTGATGGATATCTGGTGTGTCGTCATACTAAAATAAAACGCTGTGAAGTGATTGCTGCAGAGTTGGTAAATCACATGGCTGCTTTCACAGATGGGTTGGGATAAGCCTGCAACAGGTCTGGGATAGGAAGTTCTGGGTGGGTGGATTGCGCAGATTTTACAACAGGTAAGGGGTTGGGATTGGGAGTGACATAGGGATAGACTTGGATATTAGGGAGGTTAGGTGACCGACCGAACACCACTTTGAGATGACTCAGAAGGATCTTGGGTAGGATGTCTCTGATTTCAGATAATTAATGCCCTGACGTATAATATTATTATAGTGTTCCAGGCCAGGGTGGAATTGGGTGACAAGGACTCTTCTTTACGACTAGTTATTGAGGATGGAGGGATGATTGGTGATTTGTCACTTGTGTCTGTTGTGGACTAGCTCAGGAGGGTAATGTCTGTGCATTTGTGAAGCATTCACTATATTTGATAAGGGACCTCTCATCACTGGAAAATTCACTGCCCACAGGTGGCAACACTGTACAGGAGGCATTTTTGATGTGGAATGGTTGGCAGGTGTCAAAGTTCAGGTACTTCCAGTAATTACTAGGTTTAATATGGATGGAGCCATCAGTGAGGTGGGCGTTAACATCCAGGAAAGTGACTTGCCGCATTGAGAAGGACCATGTGAAATTAATGGGGGAGAAGGAACGAGGATAGAGCGTCCTGGCCCTGGGTCCAAATCATGGAAATATCATGAAATAATCTGAACCAGGTCAAGGGTTTGGAGTTTCGGGTGGATAGGGAGGTTCTCTCTAGATGGTCCATAAATGAGCTGGCATTGGAGAGTGCCATATGGGTGCCCATGGCTGTGCTGCGAAATTGCTTGTATAATTTTGCTTCAAAGGAACTGTAATGGTTTGTTAGGATGTAACTCATAAGGGTTATAAGAAATGTATCATGCGTGGAGTCTGAAGGGTGCTGTAGTGGCAACAACAGAGACAAGTAATTGTCCAGAAGGTAAAGGGGTGGGGGTGATAAATAGTCGCTGAAGTAAGTGGTAGGTATGTAGGATGTGGGAGGCTTCGAACAATTGGTTGGACGTGCTGGCCAACAAGTGGGAGCACACTAACCAGTCACAATTCGGTGTGGAAGATTGTTAAGTTTATAAATTTTTGGGAGTGTGTAATAGGTGGGTCTGCGGGATGTTGTTGAAGTGAGGAGGGAGATGGATACGGAGGAGTACTGGGAAGGACCATAGTTGCGGCGAAACTAGTGGTGCAGTATAAAGAAATACAAACCATAAAAGTAAAAATGCGAATGTACTCTGTGAGGACCTTGCGCAATATATATGTGAAGACCTAGCGCAATATATATATATGAGAGAGAGAGAGAGAGAGAGAGAGAGAGAGAGAGAGCTAAAGGCACAATAGTACTGCTGATAGAGTTTCTCTGCTGAGGTAAAACGGCTTCTTAGTCGGTTCTTCATATTAACTGGACACCAACTGTGGCCATTACGAGGTGTGCGAAGCTGCACCTGCAAGAGGTAGCTCCTGCCTTTGTTTAATATGGCGACCCATAAAATACCGGCCAATTGTGATGCCCTCCGTTTACGAGCGCAGCTCGTGCGTCTGAATGGGCCATTGGCGAGAGGAAGGTTTTGCGGGGAAGGGGAGAAATTCGGGAGAGAGGGGCGGGGCGGGGGTGTCAGCTGGAGGTCTGCTGTTCCTGCATATCTGGCGGCCACCCCATAGCGAGGGACAACGGCGCGCCAATAAACTCCGAATGCGTTTCCAAACAGCTATACACGCACAGTAACGCGGCCTAATTGCTTTTTCGGTCGTGATGGCACTTCACACCACTCCGAAGCGGTCGCTGAGTCGATTTTAATATCGAGCCATCGAGCAGCAGGTGCAGTGTGACGTTCAACCCCCCACCCTCCCAAACCACCACCACCACCACCAGCAGCTCTTCCCGAGCGACACCCACCATGCCCCCACACTCCGGAAAAGCATTACAGTTCACTGTATGGATGTCAATAGCAATTACTAGCGGAATGGTAGGCAGGCTTTACTCTTTCCTTTCTGGCCGGATTATCGAGTTGTCGTCGGCAATCGTTGTGGCACCGCGATTCGCTGAATGATGTTTTAGTTCCAAATTGCTCTGACAGGAGAATGCAAATGGCTGATTTTTCCAGTTTGGACAGACTGATGGGTGACGATTGCGACCAATAGCGTTTGCGTTTCCGTGAAGTTATTTAAAAGAATTCGTGTTTACGTTTCTATCTGCTATGGTAATACTGTTATCATAGCACAAGACGCTTCTGCCTTCCTTCATTCTTTTTCTTTCTTTATTTTTAAATCACTCTTTCCCGATGTTAATTACCTCCATATTGACTTCCACGATTACAGACTTTCAACTCATATTATTGTTCACAGCAGAGTGTAGTTTATGATGTAGGTATATAATTTACGTCACCCATCTCCCTTCCAAAATCAACACTTTTATTATGCACCTTAATGTCCCTTGGCTTTTCTTGTGTTATGTTTTCAAGATAGGAGCAGACATCGCAAAAACTTATGTATCTGTGTTATTTCCTTCATCTACATCTAAAGTATTTGACCGATTTCAACCAAATGATACAAACACCCCTCACAGTCAGACAACGACTGCTGTTTATATAACTACACTGTAAGTTTGTGTTACATGAACACACAAATGGATTTTTTTACCATAAAAACTATCACAGCACTTTAACACTGGTGTGAAAGTTGCTTAATATCTTTACCAATTATTGGTATTTGTATTTACGCAATACTTCATCTCCAGACAAACTTCACCTTTGAGCACTAATTTGTTTAATATTTAACAATTAAATATTGTGAATTTACAGAAAAGGTGAAAAAAATCTACTGAATTGAATAAAGATGGTCTCTGTTTAAGTATTTATTATAACTAGAGATTAGATTAATACTTGTTCCACAGATCATATATAACAACATATCGTAATGATGTGGAACGTGTCAGTTCAGTAAATGATGTCTATATATGACAATATTTTTAAGGATTTTTAAAAATTTAATTCATTTTAATTATTTTAAGTTTTATTTAAAAATGTATCTAAAGTGTAGGATTTGCCACACAAAATTGCTTTAATTTCTTTTTAAACACCAGTTGGAATAACATTTACAACGAGACACGGCACGAAATAATCAGAAATTATAGTTACTGCACTTGCTGGAATATAAGACAAATAGGGAAAGAATACACCGGTGGCAGTATGTCCCATTCGCATCGAAAAGAATGCATGAAAGACACAGACTTGTCTCGGCCATGATTGTGCATGAAAGATACAGACTTGTCTCGGCCATGATTGTACACTCTATTAAGGAGAAGAAGAAAAAGACAAGTTTAACATCGAGTGATTTTATCTAACAGAAAAAGGAAAGAGCTAGAGCAAAAACATTATTATTTAAGTCCGTAATCACATTTTCGGTAAAACATAACCATACCAATACCAGCCAGAGGAAGTACATCTTCCCAAAATTCTTCCAATAAACCGAAGTCGGCGTCCGCCTTACTCACAACTGTCCTTACGTGTTCGTTCCCTTTCATATCGCTCTGCAGTGTTACGCCTAGATACTTGAACGACGCGACTGCATCAAGAAGCTCACTTTCAATACTGTATTGGAACATTATCGGATAGTTTTTCCTGCTCATGTGCATCACCTTATATTTTTCTACATTGAGAGCTAGCTGCCATTCTTCGCACCAACTAGAAATTTTGTCTAAGTAATCCTGCATGCTATTACAGTCAATTAAAGATGACACCCTCCCATACACCACAACATCACGCCTTTTTGAAGTCGAGAAAACCACACTCCTCCTGTTGCCCTTCATCCATGGCTCGCAAGATATCATCTGAGAATAGGACAAGCTAAGTTTAACATGAATGATGTTTTCTAAACCTGTGCTGATTCATAGAAAGAAGCTTTCCCGTCTCAAGGAGATTTACTATATTCATGGTCATCCTCGAAGCTATAGTACAAAAAGGAATTTGAATTAATAAAGGACGATTATGTGCGTTCATAGCAAACGAACTGTGGCTGTAAACTCATTGCATTTACTCCAAAATAAATTCTGAAGTTTCGCTAATGACTTTGATTTGCGTGTCCTAAGTGATGCTCATAACTTAAACCGCGCTGAACTGGTTGTGAAAAAAAACGAACTCGTTTTTAACGTGATCTAGGCTGATCTTCTTTGAGAATTATTTCAATTAAAACTATTCTAAGATCACCTCCCTAACGGCAAAAAAGTGTCGGCGCTTATTAAGAAAATTTTTCCCTTTCACCAGAAATAAAATTACTTCTTTGCATCAAGCTAACGTTAATAATACTGATAACTAATTAATAAATCATTAAATTAAAATTAATAAATTATTAACTAATAAACTAATAAATTACCTAATAAATAGATAAAGAAATAATTAATAAGTGTATGGAGCGAGATACGGAAAAGAGGGGTCCGATTTGTTGGGCACATCATGTGGATGGACGATGACAAGTTGACTAAGAAGATATGGAATGCAAAATGTCATCCGGGAAACAACCGGGTGAAGGAAGTCAGAGATGACTGGAAGACTGTAGGAATAAAAGAAAGGAATCTTCAGGCACTGGTGCAGGACAGGGAGAAGCATAAACAGTTGGTGGATGGTGACAGGTGGCCAGACACCGAAATCAAAGTTTTCTTAACAGAAGAAGAAAGAAACAGAACAAGCGAGAGAAGAAGCAAGAAAGAAGGCGTGCTAAACAAGTCACCCGTGATCCTGAACGGTCCTAACGAAGCAGAAGACGAAGAAGAAATTAGTGACAGTATTAGCAATTTTTCGTGAATGAATGAATTTGGTTAGAAATCAAATGGGTTAGAAATCAAATGAAACACTGCACATTCAAAGCCGGTAACGCTCGTTATACACGAACTTTTGCTTAAATCGTACCTAACCTGCTCACGTCGGGCAGTCCTGTATTTAAGTGGTAATCACAATTTACATAAAAAACGTCAACTGAATTAGTGACATCTTTCATAACCGCCAACTATGTAATGACCTATGAAATATGATGTCTTAAACAATGTGATTGCAAAGAACTTACAAATTATGTGATGCATAAGTAATGAGAATCTTCATTCTCCTCTATCAAAAATGAGACCACCTAGTGACTTACAACCAACTTTCCACATAATTTCAAACCTTCTCAGTAATTGTTCGCTCGGACTACCCTAACTGAATGTCAAATGCAATCTCTTGTTTACTACTATTCTTACATCACGCAGTACAGCATTGGCATTCGACATGAAGTTGCCATTTATTCCTCCTACTTTACAAACAGTGTTCGCGATGTATTTTACTGACAGCATGCACATACACCACTGGGCGTTCATGATATACGACAGTGAGTGTTGTGGTATAGAGTTGTGGACACTAGATTTGTTTTCAGGAGGATAGTGGTTCCAAATTCCCTTCCAGATGTACGTTCCCATTATTTGCCGAAATCATTCCCGACAAATACCAGGACGATGAAAGGGGACGGTAGTTACATTTTTCTATACTTTACAAAGGCACACTAAACTTGAGTTCTGTCAATAATGACCAAGCTGGCGATAGGACGGTCAATCCTAGCTTTCCTTTCTACGTGAGGTGTGACGTATTAAACAACAAGATTCACGAAAAGCCTTCCTACCAGGAATGAGGTTTCAAATTTTGGCACCATTACTATTAAACGTACACTTTTTACTATGTATGAACATACACCATATATGCAACTAGATTCCATTTTGTGTGCCAGCCCACCACAGAATTATAATGAAATAACAGGTTTTCGCTTGGTAGGCGATGTGAGATGTTTCTTTCATTTAGCTTCAAAACATATCGATTTCGTCCCTATGATGGGACATCATCAGTGCTGTTAAAAACAAGGTACCTTGGTCAGACATTGAAATTACAATAAGATTACATACACCAAGAATGTTATAAAATAGAATTACATACCAGAATTGCATTATATTTTATAACATTCTTGGTGTATGTAATCTTATTGTAATTTCAATGTCTGACCAAGGTACCTTGTTTTTAACAGCACTGATGATGTCCCATCATAGGGACGAAATCGATATATTTTGAAGCTAAATAAAAGAAACATCTCACATCGCCTACCAAGCGAAAACCTGTTATTTCATTATACACCATATATCATACCGACGAAATTTTATGCCATAACATTGGTCATGAACTGTAGATGGAAGCTTAAGAGACTGCAAAAAGGTAGAAAATGGAGGAGGTGGAATATGGACAAACTGAAGGAACCAGAGGTGGTTGAGAGTTTTAGAGGAATCATTAGGCAATTATTGTCTGAAACTGAAAAGAGTAATAAAGTAGAAAACCGATGGGTAGCTCTAAGAGACAGTGTAATGAAGGCGCCGAGGTTCATATAGGAAGAAAGACAAGGCGTAATCGAAATCCTTGGATAACACGGGAGATACTGAACTTAAGTAATGAAAGGAGACAAAAATGCATGAAGTGAAGCAGATAAAGGGAGTACAGACGTCTGAAAAATGAGGTTCACAGGAAGTGCAGACTACCTAAGCAGGAGTGGCTTAAGGACAAATGCAAGATCGTAGAAAATTGTGTAACTAGGGGAAAGAAACATACCGCCTACAGGAAAACAAAAGAGACATTTGGAGACAAAAAAAGCAGCGGTATGAATATCAAGAACTCAGACAAAAAACCGGTACCAATCAAAGAAGGGAAAGCTGAAATTCTAGAAATAGAAGAAGCAAAGAAGGGAAAGCTGAAATTCTAAAAATAGAAGACGAAGTACAGGAAGATGAGAGGAAATACTATACTGCGAGAAGAATTAAACAGAGCAGTAAAAGATATGAGTAGAAACAAGGCCCCTGGAAAAGATTATGTTCCATCTGAACTGCTATTACTTTCAGGAGACACAGTCATGAAGATATCGTTCCACGTGGTATGGAAGATATATGAGACAGGGGAAATACCCTCAGACTCCAAGAAGAATATAGTGATTCCAGTTCCTAAGAAAGGAAGTTAAGACGAATGTGAAAATTACAGAAAATATTTCCTAAGTCATAGATGTGTGTCGAGTGCCAAAACCATTTTTTTCCTAATAATACGTGCAGTGGTTTTCTAAGAATGTTTATATGTACCTCAGAAATTATTCTTTTTTTTTTATTGTATGTTAACTAAGAAGTGCCAACGAATTTTTCAACATTAAAGGAATTCGGAAAAATCGCATTGGAGTGGTGGTAATATCATTTTTGTATTTCCTGCAGTTTACTGCAACTTAATCAAATGTTTGTAAATCTATGGGCTTTAACTTCTGTGGTTATCAGTCTGAAGTCTTACGAACTTCTTTCACTAACCCAAGGACAACAGACACACAAACACACATCCTGGAGGGAGGACTCGAACGTCCGACGGAGAGCAAGTCGCCTTAGACCGCTCTGTCACTTCACGCTTCAGGTTTACTTCTGCAAGTAATTCATTCAACTTTTTTTTAATTGGTCGGCGAAATAAATTACGGTGTTTGTCAATGTAGATGCAACACTGAATACTGCGGTTGAGAATGTTGCTACCCAAATAATTGTTTTCGGCCTAATCGTCTGTCTTCTAATCTACAAAATAAATATAAGTTACACACGGTTGTGTACTTATGTACTTATTTTTTATATAACTTCCGTAACTTCCTGGCAGATTTTTTTAAATCTGAGAGTGACCGAAGCGGGACAGGCCCGGCTATTTCGCCAGAATGAAATGTTCGTATGCGCACCGGATTACCGCCAGGTATTGCGCCGTGATGTATCGGTTGTGCCACGTGTCACCCGTTGCCACAGCCTATCGGCTAGCGCCTGACCTGGCCTGACCTGACCTAGCGGTGAAGCAGACGCCACTTGGCGTACGGCAGTCAGTGTCGAGTATTGCTACTTTTAATTTCTCATCGTACTATGCGAAATTCCGCAAATGACAGTCTTCTGATTTGGCAGTCTCTGTAGCCCATTAGCTGAATTCATATCTTTGCCTCCTTAGACTGTCTCATATTCATTGGTTATCTCGCACAGGTCCCGTTCAGTTACTTTCAAAGCTGTCACACTTGTTAAACAATATGACTGTTTAGTACTGTTACGTGTTGACGTTCTGAAATGGCCTCGACTGCAATATACTCTCTCCCAGGCTTATGAAATTTCTTTAATTAGGGCCCTCTCAAAATATGTTCACTCTCGAAAACTACAGTGTCTTACACAAAAAGTTTTGCATTCAGGAGCAAGCGATGGAAGGGAGTAACACTACGTATAATGAAGTACCGTGTGACTTTATTGAACTGACTACCGTGCGAGATAAAAGAGAGTCGACTACCAGTGGCCGTGCGCTCTAAGAGTAAAACCATAGTGGAGTGGCTGCTCTGTTCGGTTGATGGGAATGGGAAGTACTGTACTATCCACCACACCCCCAGGACTTACGTTTTTGCGACTTTGAGTTCATTTCGAAGATGAAGGAAGCACTTCGTAGCATTCGATTCAGAACAATTCCTTAGATTCCACAGGCAGTAGACCGCTCCGTTCTCCATCAACAGAACAGGCCCTGCTAACGGTATAGTACGCCTTCCACGTCACTGGCAACTTATTCTACGAAACGCTTGTGACTACTTTGAATGACGGTAAGTCATCGAGTAAATCAGAAGTGATATCTGGCGTTCCACAGGGAAGCGTTATTGGTCCCCTACTCTTCCTCGTGTTTATAAACGATTTAGGAGATAATCTGAATAGCTCCCTTAGACTGTTCGCGGATGATGCTGTCGTTTATCGGTTAGTGAAGTCAACAGAGGATCAAAAGCAACTGCAAAGCGATTTAGACAAAATTTCTACTTGGTGCGAAAATTGGCAATTGACACTAAATAAAGAAAAGTGTGAAGTAATACACATGACCACTAAAAGAAATCCGCTGAACTTCAATTACGCGATAAATCAGTCAAACCTTAAGGTCGTAAATTCTACCAAATACCTAGGAGTTACAATTACGAACAACTTTGACTGGAGAGAACACATAGAAAATATTGTGGGGAAGGCGAACCAAAGGTTACGTTTCATTGGCAGAACGCTTAGACGATGCACCAGCTCCACCAAAGAGACTGCCTACATCACACTTGTGCGTCCTCTCTTGGAATACTGTTGCCCCTTGTGGGACCCTCAACAGGTGGGACTGACGGAAGATATTGAGAAGGTTCAGAGAAGGGCAGCTCGTTTTGTTTTATCACGTTACGGGGGGGAAAGCGTCACGGAAATGTTGCACGAATTGGGGTGGAAATCATTAAAAGAAAGACGTTATTCATTGCGGCGTGATCTGTTTGCGAAGTTTCAATCACCGACTTTTAGTTCTGAATGTGAAAATATTTTGCTAGCACCCACCTACTTAGGGAGACATGACCATCCCAATAAAATAAGAGAAATCAGATCGAAAACGGAACGATTTAGGTGTTCTTTCTTCCCGCGCGCTATTAGAGAATGGAACGGTAGAGAAAAGTTATTAAGGTGGTTAATGAACCCTCTGCCAGGCACTTAAATGTGATTTGCAGAGTATCGATGTAGATGTAGATGTAGATGTAGGTACAAACATGTAATGTTTTTTTATCGATTGTGAATAAATAGTTGCCACTATTGAAGTTCTAACATTCGTATAATACTGAACTACAGCAAATTTCAGTACATCTTGAAGCTGGTGGTTCTATATAACACTCTAATTACTTTGACTTTGTTGAGCAGCCAGTCGATGTTAAAGAGGGGCAAGTCCGTAGTTTACGATACGTTTTCTCAAATGTGCTATGTTTGCTATAATGAAAGTTCAAACAACTACCTATCATCTTATTTAAGTTTCTGTTGTCTATGTTTGTCTCTGCCTTGAGCAAAAGACCGTATTTCTTCTCTTTATTACCCATACATGTTTCAATGCAGTCGCTGCATCTCAAGACGGCCTTCATTTATTCTTATTATTACATCTTCAGGAATTTCAGATCTTCTAGATTTCCTCGGTATCCAATAAAATAAGGTAATAACATAATAAATAAATTAAGGAATGAAAAATTAGGAAAACAGCAATACCTGAACATCAATAACAATAACTTAATGAGAGCCCACTGAAGGTGCTACGACTGCAATGAAACATGTGCGGCGAATAAAAGCAAGATGTACAGTGTTTTTGTCAAGGCATATCACTCATGTTACAAAATAACTTTTACGTAATATTTGTTGTACTAATGTAGGTAATAAACAGAAGAGAGTTTAACTTAAAATTTTGAGTACAACGTCATTCAATGTATTGTAAATTCATTTCTTGACACATTTGCTCTAGAAATATTTGATAATTTTGATGACTTATTTAATATTGACAAATGAGAATTCGTTATTACGAATAATTTTTTAATAAAACCTGTTATTAAATAAATGTTACGTGAGAATTACGAGCGCACTCATACAACGTGTTGAGCGTGGCGTGTTGATTGGAGCAGCGTTTCAAAGATATCTGGGCTGAATTCACGAGCAATCGAGCGTCTCGCCGCTACAGGCAGCGCTGCTTGCAAGTGCACTATATGTTGCCCCCCTTGAACCGCGTGCATTATTACAAGCAATGCAGCTTAATACGCCGCTTATGTCGTCACCCTAGAACCGTCTTCTCATGGGACGAAGAAACGCACGTGGAGGAGGAAGTGGTGACACCACAACGTGAAACTCCACTTTCCACTAACTACCCTGCGAAGCGTGGAATGAAGGATCTGACATGTTAGATTTTGTTTTTGAGGAGTGGAACGTGGCCGATAAGAAGCGCCTGGTTTTCACGTGACGAGTGTGAGCTGCCATATTGCAAACGTAACTCCATATTTCGTTCCTTCTTTCGTTGTCACGTACTACGTGTGAATATTATCGGTTCTAAAGCATCAGAATATTGCAGAACTTTTGAAAACGAGTCGTTTTAGATATGGTTTGTTACATTAACTTAACGGAAACAAAATTTTCATAGCTTTAAAGTGTTGTTGTTGTTGTCTTCAGTCTGGAGACTGGTTTGATGCAGATCTCCACCCTTCTTTATCCTGAGCAAGCCTCTTCATCTCCCCATGAGAGTTTCCTTACTACATTCATCTCTTGGTCTCTCGACTGCTAGGGATTTATTTGTTGAATGGTAAATGATGATGTGGAGTTGTCCACTAAGCAACATTCATTCCCGAATAGCCTTTAAGAAAGATATATGGAGTAGAAAACACATCAATACGTTATGTAGTAATTGAGTTTAATTTATAAGATGACAAATTCTCATGGATGAATATATTAGCCTGCCGCGGTGGTCGAGGGGACTGAGGCGCTCCAGTCACGGTGTGCACGGCCACTACGGTCGGTGGTTCGAATCCCCCCCTCGGGCATGGATATTTGTGCCGTCCTTAGTATTAGCTAGTTTGTAAGTAGTTTTTAAGATAAGGGACTGATGACCCCGTAGTTAAGTCCCATAAGCTATATAACATTTGAACATTTCATGAATATGTTAGTTGTGAAGTCATCAGCTAATGCTGTTGTAACTAAAAGTAATGCATTCTACTTCCATTATTTGCTAGAACTGACATAATTATAAATTAATAAAAGAAAAAAATAGTTTACAAAATTAACACTTTGACTGCCGGCCATGTAAGTCATTCCATCCCTTAGAGTGCCAGACATTCTGCTTGCAGGAGTAACCCCAGCTGCACTTAGTTTCTTTATCTTCAGTCTGGCGTAAAGAATTGTCTCATGTTTGAAATAAATCCAGAACTGAACACAGAGCATCTAAATCACATACAACTCTGACGCCAAGCGCCTCACTAGAAACTTCTCTATTTCGCAAACAGTCTGTAGAGTCACTATGAGCCGGCCGCGGTGGCCGAGGGGATTGAGGCGCTTCAGTCACGGTCTGCATGGTCACTACGGTCGGGGGTTCGAATCCCCCCTCGGGCATGGACATTTGTGCCGTCCTTAGCATTAGCTAGTTCTTAAGTAGTTTGTAAGTTTAGTGACTGATGACCTTGTAGTTAAGTCCGAAAAAAAAGTCACTACGATATGTTGCTGTGTCACCCCTCTGTCCGTCACCTTTCAGTACTTTCGGGGAGAATAATTTTTGTGAAGCCATGTCCGTTGATTTACCTACTGAGTGAGCGTACACTACTTTCTACCTGCCCCGATTCATACAATGGATGGGACCAGTCGGACGATTTAGAAACTAAATAAAAAATCTATAGGCTGGTTTAGACACTAAGTTTACCAAGTAAGGTGTTTAAGGTAGAACTAGCCTGTCAATAAACTTGATTCTGTTCTTAAAAGCCCGAAAATAAAGAACACGTCAAATGACGTGATTGTCATTCGACAGAAATTTCCGTATCCCGTCAATTGACATGATTGGCACTCGGAGTGTTAACCGAATGCTTGCCTCGTATAACTAGTACCAATTAAGGTAGAAATGTCGCTTGAATGTAAGTAGACAGTCATGATATGAGACAACGCCTTGCCTCCAGTGTAGTGACATTTGCTTCGCGCCCTTTCTTTCTTCTTGCCGTCGATATGCTCGTGCCGTCATCAGCAGGTGGTACCAGCTTTGCCTCCTCACACGACGGTGCCGTGTTAGTTGGGATGTGCTGAGCGCACCGCGGTAGACAGGACACAGGGAGGCCGGTCGCGCCTTGATTACCACAGAGCGGCCGTCGGGCCCTGCTGAATAAGTAAGCTCTCATTATGGCGGCGTGCGGCTTCCTTAAGGCGGGCGGCGGCAGCGGCGGCAGCGGCGGCGACAGCAGCGGCGGCGACAGCAGCGCCGGCCTATAGCAGCGGGGACCCAGCCAACTGCAGCCCACAGGGGCGAGGCTGGCGTGGCCACGACTAAGGAGGGCCATCATCACTGAAACAACAGATTTTCGGTTATAACGGGGTTTATCTCAAGTTTAACCAGTGGTGGCTGGTGCTTCAGATTACTGAGGTTCACTTCTTTGAGTGCCGGACCTTGATAGTGGCGCCCCCCCCCCATCCATCCACCCCTCCCGTCGCTCGTTAAAAGATCTGCAGAATGTCTCACCTTGGCTTCTTTCCGCCTGCTTCAAATCAAGCTCAGGTGTCGGCCTGCCAAGCTTATTTCACACTTTTCTTTCAAGCTTAACACGTTGGCTGCCGTCAGCCATGTCACGCAGAATAGGTCGCGATCGCATAGCTCTGGGTGGCCGATGCGAGGCGGAGGGCTGTGCCCCATCGGCCAGCCACTGAGCTTCTCTTTAGATGTGGTTGCCACATTAGGCAGCTCTGGCGTGCCTCTGACGTCATCGCGGTAGTCAACGTGCTGACACATTCGTGACGGCACCCGAGTCTGACCAACAGCACCTATAGACAAGGCCTCATAACAGCCTGTGCTACGTCACATTGACCAGGCCGCGGCCGCCAGCTTACTGGCTGGCTGCTACGAGGCAGTGGGGGTGCCCCAGCTGGCGGCCGCGGCCTGGGAAGTGTGACGTAGCACGGACTGTTGAAATGTCTTGTCTCTGGGTGGTCTTGGTCTGACCAACGCCGCCTAGAAGACAAGGCCGTGCCTACGTCACCCCAGAGTCAAAGGCTGCCATTTTACTGGCTGCCCCTGGGGCACACCTAGCATCTCTTAGGCCAGCCACACACGTTCCGGTATACCTGTCAGGTATACCGGAAAGGTATACCTGTGGAGGCTGGAGCACGCACACGCCGCGGAAAACCGGAAGAACTCAGTCGAGAAGTGGCAAGCAGACAAGAAGACGATGCTATCGCGTTAGTCGGTTTGTTAGTGACCATGAAGTGTAAAAGGAATCCAATATGATCGCACTGAAACGTCTTAAACACGAGGAAATAACGTCTGCTGCTGAAACGCTTAGAAATGTTGACTTCATACTTCATGAAGGCAAAGTTCCATGACAAGACAATAGGCTTCTTTGAAACAAAAAATAGACCAAAGGAAGAACGCTGGCCTCAGTATGTTAATAATTCATACAGTTAAAAGTTTTTGCATTAATATTAATAAAAAATATGGACTCTAAATATAGAATTCCAATTTGTAAATACAAAATGTAATTTCATTAAATTGTATGAGTGTTATAAATTGCTTCATCGATCTCACATCCATCCTCATCATCCACGTATCTTGCTCGCCAAGAAAATCGAACAAATCTATGTACCACATTTTTGTGTGTAGATGTTGTCTGTTGAAGCTCCAGATTTCATTGACTTGTAACGTTTCTTCTTTTCTTTACGTACATTACTTCTTAAATCATTTTTCCCCTATAGATTGCTTTGTAGCGTCGGGTTCTAACTCCTTCAATTTAATAACACGTCTTTCATAGGCTGCATGTCTCTTTTCCCGGTCGTGGTACTCTTTACTTTTCACCTGCCACAGACATGGTTCCAACATTTCGATAAACTCTTCTATCACTTGCTTCCGTTTCCGATTTGACACGTGGATTAGAAAAGATGAGCATTACCGTGCGTGTAGTCACTAGTTAACACTGTTGTGCACGTAAATACAAAGACAACAGGCGCTCTCTAGTCGAGGAGCTAGTCCCAGCTAACCAAAAACCTGTACAGGCGTACCGGAGTGACATACACACGCGCTCAGGTCTATACGCCTGCGCAGGTAGAAAGAACTTAGTTTTGATTCCTCTCCGGTCTCCTGCGCAGGTCGCTATGCCTTTACAGTTTGGCCTGAAGCTACTGGCACACACGCCCCGGTTTACCTGTACAGCTGACCTGTACAGAATTACTAGACAGGAATACCGGAACGTGTGTGGCGGGCCTTAGCGGCTGGCCAGTCAGATTGCGTCAGCCGCCTCTCTGTGTGACGTAGACACGGCCAGTTGTAAGGCCTTGTCTTGTAGGTGGTGTTGGGATGCATGGGATGCATGTTACTGCTTAGCGGCCTGTCGGCTGCGGATTTTCCACTGTTTTCGAAGTTGGTACCATGTTTCGCCAGATGTTATTGCGTCTATCAAACATTCTGCATCATCTGCTGTAGTCTATTCAGTATTTCTCTTGCTTGCATGTAAGGTGAATTCCGATGGCGGATGTTGCCAGGTTTTTGGTGTGTGTACCTTGTTGCAGCTAGTTAGTATTATTGTACTCTAAGCGAATTGGCTACAACGTCAGTGGAAGATTCAAAGATGAAGATATTTTAGCTTTTATTGAAGAAGACGTAGATGATTCCTGTCATGAAGGAGGTATCGAAGAATGGTAAAGCGTTTCAGATAATAATGAAATATTTACTGCTGGTAAGTTAAATATCTGTTTACACCGGTTTTATTTGATTTAGCTTACCTGTAGCTGCACCTGTAGCTGCAGCTGTAGCTTAGTCACAGACTTCAAAAATCATGAAAAATGCTCAATCAGTTGAGCATCCGAGGCAGCACTGCGCTCAGGTACGAAAGTGTTAGAGAAGTTCGTTTATAGAAAGTACTGAACGTTGTTCAATAAAATAATATTTAAAAAGTTCAAATGATTGTAAATCTATCGAACCAAACTGCGTGGTCATCAGTCCATAGCTTACAAAATACTTAAACTAAGGTAAACTATCCTAAGGACAAACTCACACACCCATGTCCCAGGGAGGACTCGAAACTCGGACAGCGAGCAACCGCGCGCTCCGCAGCGAGGCACCTTAGACCGCTCGGCTACTCCACCGCGGCTGTTCAGTATTCTTTGATAATAAACACCAAGAACACATTAAATGCACATGAACACTAAAACACAATAAGTAACTTATTATACTGTTAAGTTACAGTAGCAAAATGAATCTGGTATGGTGAAGAGACAAGCAACCGGATCATGTGACACTGGAAGCAGCAATCCCTTCTAACGTTACTAATGCGTATAGGCTCCTCCCCCCACATCTTTTCAAACAGTTAAATATTTCTCCAAACTGAAATGATTGTAAATCTAAGAGACTTATCTACGTTGGTCGTTAGTCCCTAGGCCTACAAATCACTTAAAGTGACTTATGCAAAGGACAACAGAATCACGTGTGCCCGAGGGAGGACTCGAGCCCCCGACGGCGAACGGACGCGCGAACAGCAGCAGGGCACCTCTTACACATTTCTTACAACGAAGAGTGTAAATGTCATTTACCCTCAAATCGCAAGAAATTTCCAGAAACGTCCAAATATATGTGACAAGTAACAATACAAATGTCATTGTTCTTCCCGTAAGTGTTAAAAATGAGATTGGGTTTTAAAAACGTTGCTTGCAGTCGGTGTCAAACACAATACCTTCGATATGAAACCAAGCAGTTTTAAGTCCCATAAAAAAAAAAAAAAAAAAAAAAAAAAAAAAAAAAAAAAAAAAAAGTTAACAAGTTAACTGGAATAAAATAAGTGGAATGGAAATACAACGTTTCGGAAGTCTTTATGTTGGGATCAATGGAACGCTTGTTGATGAAGAATATTTTTTCTCTTACCGTTCGGAGAGAAAATGAACAGTGAAGATGGTTTACGAACTCTAGAACAAGCCACGTACAACTGCCCGTGTGAAATACACGGCGATTCAATATTTATTCCACAAACTTCCAACGACTGGCCATGCTCTTTACTAATCATCATTGCGAATGCAAAGCGAAAGGAAAACTTGACATGCTCAAATTGAAATGGGGAGTCGGTTGGAATCATTAGTATTATTTAAATCAGAACATCCTCTCGTTTGAACTTCCCTCTATCCTCGCTTCAATCACATTGTTCATCAGCTTTTTGTTGCCAACATAACGAAATGTATTTTGGTTGCTAAACTTTGTGTGAGAACCAAATAAAACAGTAAGAATATTATTTGAAACAGGAATATGAGGATGGAGGAAGTGAGAGACACACTTACACGCAGACTCTCTCTCTCTGTCCCTCTCTCTCCTTCCTTCTTATTCCTCTGTTTCAAATAATATTCTTACTCTTTCATTTTGTTCACACAAAAAGGTTAGCAACCAACATAAATTTCGTTATGTTGGCAACAAAAGAAATGAAACATAAAAATTCAGAAAGTAATTCAAGGCTGTTAAACACCTCCAAAATGTGTACTACTGTGCGTAACTGTGTGTTTGTTACACTATGTGTTACATGTGGCCTTGACAAGAAGGAGGAAACAGCAGAAGATAGTTGAAAAGACAACGAAAATGTGAGTACAAACTTCTTCTCTTATGTAAAAATATATTTGAACTGTTTATAGTCTCGAAGCAATACACGTCACAAAACATTCTAGATCCCACTGTAGATGCCTTTAAAATGAAATGCCTGATTTATATTTACTGGAAGCCTAATCTGATTTATAGAGAAATTTTACTTTGTTTGAGAAGGGATGTAATATAATAGTGGAGTCTAACGTTGACTTATATTCGACTGTAACAAGAAATGTTTTATTGGGTTGAAATGTGGAACGTCGAGTTCAGCATGAGGTGAATTTTAATATTTGAGTTAAAGCTATGAACAGCATAATGTAGTGCCTGTGTAAGACTTTGAGTTCAATTTCGGTAATGGTTACAGATCGATTCTCTTGCCTCCACTCGTACAAGAACCTAATATTATATTCAAGGACTATTTAAAATATATATTTCTATTTTTCCGATTCTTGCTGTGGTGCGGGAACTTCGGAACGAAGTCAATAAAAAATTCAAGGTTACCTTTTAACAGTTAGTGTTGCTAAGGAACAGTAAACTACAAGTCAACAACTACTTAGCAACTAAATGCACTTGAATAAAATCAAGTTAATTGCATAACTAATGTCGACACTCGAGTTTTGTCATCCCATTATGAACATAAGTTACACAATTACCGTCAACATTATCCCGTCCCACCGCACCACGAAAAGACAAATGATCATTTCCTGTTTTCCATTAGATTATGTACGTGACAGTCGTAACAAAACAGTAGTAAAAAGAATAATGAAAATAAGGGTTACAATGCCGGCCGCGGTGGCCGTGGGGACTGAGGCGCTCCAGTCACGGTCTGCACGGCCACTACCGTCGGGAGTTCGAATCCCCCCTCGGGCATGGATATTTGTGCCGTCCTTAGTTGTAGCTAGTTCATAAGTAGTTTGTAAGTTTAGGGACTGATGACCCCGTAGTTAAGTCCCTTAACCTTAACAAACATTTGAACATTTGGTTACAATGGATTTATTTTGTACTAAGGAGACCTATGTCAAAGAGGTAAGCCATCTTACAAGGCACTCTTCCAGGTGTGACGCCATTCGCTGGCACACCGGAACTTTTGATTTAAAATTACTAATTTGCATCTAAAAATTCGTCCACTGAATGGATATAGTAAGTGTAGGTAAATCTTACGAAATAAATATTTGAACGACAACATAATTCAAATTTTTTCAGTACCTTCAACAATTTAGATGCTCATGGAATGGAAAGGTATTGGACTGGAATGTTGTCACAGCAAACAGTTTTAATATAACTGAAAATTCCTGTATTTTTAGAACGGTTTGTTTTCTCTTCTACTCTCCATTTTCTCCACACGCTACCTGAAAAATTAAATGAAGTTTAATAATACTTGCCTCGTTACTTAACAGTTAGCATTCAATGCTAGCTTGAACGTTAGTATTGCATGCGATTAAATTAAAACATAAAGAATATTTTGTCTCCTACTGTTTGCTTTCCTAGAATTAATATTTCTAGTTGTTATTTGTGTACTTTCTGTGTCTTAATTTCTTTTTCGCGTAATCATTCGTTCTTTATAATTTTCTTTGCCAGTATTTTTCCCACCTTGCTTTGCTGGCGGGTTGTTCCCTGGATACACCCTCCTCTTCCTCACACCACGCTATATTTTCTTCCAGTTCACTCTTGAGTCGTTAAACCTTGCTGGTACAGCCTTTGTTTGCTCGAATTCCCTCCATTGCGCGAAGAGCCGTCGTTTGTCTTCCGTATCATTTCTCCTTTTGTTTGCCTCGTATGCGTTTAGGCTTCAGACGGCTCTTTTAAAATTTTATTTATGCTGCTGTCTGGTTTCTTTCTTTCTTTATTGGACACTTAATGTGGAGGTGACGTATAGAGTGGAAAAATACATTACTTGCGTGTAGCTCTGCGAATTTACTACTTGAAATTTGATCAAACCACAACAACGTAGAACAGTAGCAATTTCATCACAAATGGAAGACGACAAATAATTTTAATCGTTGGTTTCACTGACGTTGCACTCCTGAAAATAATTACCTGTAATATACGTATAGTTTCGTTTATCACGCTATTACATCTAATGCGCATGTAAGGAACATACATTGGTACACAATTGGTGGTGGAAGTCGTCGATTTATGATTTGCCTCTTTTCGTCTTCAAGACTAAGTAAACACAGCCTTCTGTGATTACAATGACTAACTTCGTAAACGTGTATAAGTAATCAGAGGACAGAAAGATCATGTAGTTATTTATTCTAACTCCAATCGACTGAGAAATTACTATCACTAAAATCTGTCGGATTTACCTTGATAATTGTCCCACCAGTAACTTTGTTGATGTTACCTTGCCAGAAAAATAACGCTAAAAGTTTTATATGCTTTGACCCTAGTTCTTCCCGAGGTGGTAACGCTCTATAGATACCTTTGAAAAACCGGAATGTAGAATCGTGACGTTTGGAAACTAAGCAGTCGGTTACTATTCCAGCTACTATCATGGGGTAGTAAGTTTTTGGTTGATCCCAGACCAGCAGCTTTTTATGGTACCATTAGCATGTATGTCATATTGTAGCTGTGTTCGAATAATATGTGAAAAATTTGAATGACGAACCGGAGCTGATGAGCATGCAAATAATTTGAATCGATTAACTGATTTGGAAAATATTATGAACCGGATTTAAATTAATTCATTGGTAATGGCACTATTTTTATATGCCATCTACGGATTCTATTCGGATTTAACTTACAAAAAAATTGTTTTATGGACTATTTTGCCACTTCTACATTTTCAGCTTGTAGGAATAATTTAAAACTTTGCAGGAAGGTAGATAGATGGATAAAGTGAAAATGAAATTAGTTGTTGAACAGTTTCTAAAACTTGTGAAGGTATTTTGAATAAAGCAATTCTGGGTATTAGGCCGCGTCTTATCTAAACACTTAGCAAATGAATTGCTGACGTTTCGACCACTGTGCAGTGATCCTCTCAGGGCGGTTAACTCTCCCTGAAGAGTTAACCGCCCTGAAGAGACCACTCCACAGAGGTCGAAACGTCGGCAATTCTTTTTCTAAGTCAATATGACGCGGCTTAAAACCCAGAATTGTTTTATTCAAAATGACACCGGCCGTGGAAGCCTACGAACTTGTGAAGGTATGTTGGTTGAAACTCGACCACAGGCGTTGAAACTCGCTACGTATCCAGACAACAAGAGACTAAAAGAATTGACAGTATTTTGTCATTTATAGTTTCATTATTAATACGTTAATTGCAGTGTGCATTTGAGTGTAGCACAGTAATTGTAAAGACGACGTTTATTTAAGATTACCTTGCATAGATTTTGAAGATTTACTAACCCACAACCACAGACTAACACAATAGCTAAAATGAAATATGTTCCTATCGTAGCACAAGAAAAGGCGAATAATCACTGACAAAAGTCAAAGATGTGAGAACTGAGAATTAGCTTCTTGAGCTACCCCCAGTTTCAGATATATTTAAATAATAAAAGGGCTTGGGTTGGTCATACCTCTCCAAGTCAATGAGCTCTCACAGAATGTCCAGTGGTATGTATCTCTGCGTGGTGATGCTGGCATACTGAATGAAGTGGCATACTACACGACAAGAGTATACCATCATGCAGTGGGCATGTGACAGAAACGACTGTCAACTTACATCTACAAAAATATGTCAAAATTAATTGTTTTACATGGTTTCAAGGTGCCATATAAGTTGACATTATTTCTTCTCACAATAAATGTGATTCTATATTACCATATATTAATTAAGTTATTAAGCTCAATTTCTTTAAAACATATGTATAAGTCCTCTGACTCTCCACAGTACCGCCGGCTATCGTTTCCCTTTGGAAATAAATCACAAACCCCACAAAAAGAGAGAAATAGTTCAATTATATATTCCCATGAACCACAGATATTGCCGAGGTGGGGTGGCTTTCGTGCCTCAACGATACAAATAGCCGTACCGTAGATGCAACTACAGAGGAGGGGTATCTGTGGAGAGGCCAGACAAACGTGTGGTTCCTGAAAAGGGGCAGCAGCCTTTTCAGTAGTTACACGGGCAACAGTCTGTGTGATATACTGAGCTGGCCTTGTAACATCAGCTAATGTGGCTTTGCCATAGCTGCAAACGGCTGAAAGCAAGGGGAAACTATAGCCGTTACTTTCCACGAGAACGTGCAGCCCTTCTGCATGAATATATGATGATGGCATCCTTTCGGGTAAAATATTTCGGAAGTAAAATAGTCCCCTATTCGAATCTCCGGGCGGAAACTACTCAGGACGATGTCGTCATCAGGAATAACAACACTGGCATTCTACGGATCGGAGCATGGAATGTTAGGTCTAGGGAGACTAGCAAATTTAAAAAGAGAAATGGATAGGTTGAAGTTACACATAGTGGGGATTAGGGACTTTCGGTGGAGAGACGAACAGGATGTCTGGTCATGTGAATACAGGATTATAAATACAAAATAAGTTGGGAGTATTACAAGAGTAGGGCTGATAATGAATAAGAAAATATGAATGCGGGTAAACTACTATGAACAGCGCAGTGATCGAATTATCGTAGTCAAGGCAGATACGAAGTACACTGACCACAATAGTACAGGTTTGTAGGCCAACTAGCTCTGCGGATGATGAGGAGAGCGGGGAAATATATAAGGAGGTAACGGAAAGTATTTAGACACTTTAGAAATAGGAGCACTCCCATGAACCACAGACATTTCCGAGGTGGGGTGGCTTGCGTGCCTCAACGATACAGATAGCCGTATCGTAGGTGCAACTACATCGGAGGGGTATTTGTGGAGAGGCCAGACAAACGTGTGGTTCCTGAAGTGGGGCAGCAGCCTTTTCAGTAGTTACAGGGGCAACAGTCTGGATGATTGACTGAGCTGGCCTTGTAACATCAGCTAATGTGGCTTTGCCGCACAGTTACTGCGAACGGCTGAAAGCAAGGGGAAACTACAGCCGATATTTCTCCCGAGGACATGCAACTCTACTGTATGAACATATAATGATGGCATCCTCTCGGGTAAAATATTCCGGGGGTAAAATAGTCCCCCATTCGGATCTCCGGGCGGGGACTACTCAGGCGGATGTCGTTATCAGGAATGACAACACTGGCATTCTATGGATCGGAGAGTGGAATGTTAGGTCTAGGGAGACTAGCAAATTTAAAAAGAGAAATGGATAGGTTGAAGTTACACATAGTGGGGATTAGGGACTTTCGGTGGAGAGACGAACAGGATGTCTGGTCATGTGAATACAGGATTATAAATACAAAATCAGTTGGGGGTATTACAAGAGTAGGACTGATAATGAATAAGAAAATATGAATGCGGGTAAACTACTATGAGCAGCGCAGTGATCGAATTATCGTAGTCAAGATACTAAGCCACACCGACCACAGTACTACAGGTTTATAGGCCAACTAGCTCTGTGGATGATGAGGAGAGCGAAGAAATATATGCGGAGGTAATGTAAATTATTCAGACACTAAAGGAATAGGAAAACGTAATTGTTATGAAAGCTGAAGATGTGTACCCAGTCGGGCCTCGAACCCGGGTGTCCCGTTTTGTAGACAGTTGCGCTGATCACAAGTGATGTAGTGGTCAGCCAACTGCCTAGAAAGTGGGACACCCGGATTCGAGCCCCGACAGGGTACACATCTTCAGCTTTGCCCATTCGCAGTTGATGTCATATATTGTGGAATGTTGTTGTTGTTGTTGTGGTCGTAAGTCCGGAGACTGGTTTGATGCAGCTCTCCACAATACCCTGTCCTGAGCAAGCCTCTTCTTCTCCACATAAGAACGACAACCTTCTCCAAATTTCTCCTTGCTTTCCTTTATAGCTTGCTCAATGTACAAATTGAACAACAATGGAGAAAGACTACAACCCTGTCTTACTCCCTGCCCAACCACTGCATCCCTTTCATGCCCTTCGACTCTGACAACCGCTGTCTGGTTTTTGTACAAGTTGTAAATAATCTTATGTTCCCTATATTTTACTCCTGCTTGCTTCAGAACTGGAAAGAGTTTATTCCAATCAACATTGTCAAAAGCCTTCTCCAAATCTACAAAAGCTAGAAATGTAGGTTTGCCTTTTCTTAATATATCTTCTAGGATAAGCCGTAAAGTGAGTATTGCCTCCCGTGTTCCTTCCTTTCTCCTGAACCGAAACTGATCTTCCCCGAGGTCGGCTTCTACCAGCTTTTCCATCCTTCTGTATATAATTCGTGTTAATATTTTGCAACCATGACTTATTAAACTGATGGTTCTGTAGTTTTCACGCCTGTCTGCACCTGCTTTCTTAGAAATGGGGATTACAACATTTTTCTCAAAGTCTGAGGGTACTTCACCTGTCTCATACATCTTGCACACCAGGTGAAACAATTTTGTCATGGCTGTTTCTCCCAGAGACTTCAGTAGCTCTGAGGGAATATCATCTACTCCAGGGGCCTTGTTTCGACTTAGGTCTTTCAGGGCTCTGTCAAATTCTTCTCTCAGTACAGTATCTCCTATTTCATCTTCATCTACATCCTCTTCCCTTCCTACAATATTGTCTCGAAGTTCATTTCCTTTGTAGAGCCCCTCTATATACTCTTTCCACCTTTCAGCTTTCCCTTCTTTGATGAGAACTGGTTTTCCATCAGTGTCCTTGATATTCTTAGAGCTGTTTTTCTTATCTCCAAATGTTTCTTTTATTTTCCTGTAGGCTGTATCTATTTTTCCCCTATTTATACATTCTTCTACATCCTTGCATTTGCCTTCTAGCCACTCCTGCTTAGCCATTTTGCACTTCCTGTCAATCTCATTTCTTAGTCGTCTGTACTCCATTTTACCTGTTTCATTTACTGCATTTTTATATTTTCTCCTTTCATCGATTAAATTTAGTATCTCCTGTGAAATCCATGGATTTTTTGTAGGTCTTGCATTTCTACCTATTTTGTCCTCTGCTGCCATCACTATTTCATCTCTCAATGCTACCCATTCCTGTTTTATTTTCCCCTGTTTCTGTCAATTGTTGCCTAAAGCTCCCTCTGAAATTTTTAAGAACCTCAGGTTCCTTCAATTTATCCAGGTCCCATCTCCTTATTTTCCTACCTTTTTGTAGTTTCTTTAGTTTCAGCCTACAGTTCATAACCAACAAGTTATGGTCAGAGTCTATATCTGCCCCTGGGTACGTCTTACACTGTAGAACCTGATTCCGAAATCTATGTCTTACCATTATAAAATCTATCTGGTATCTTCAGGTGTCTCCTGGTCTCTTCCACGTACACAACCTTCTTTTGTGATTCTTGAACCAGGTGTTTGTTATAACTAAATTATGTCCTGTGCAAAATTCTACCAGGCGGCTTCCTCTTTCATTCCTTTTGCCCAGACCATATTCACCTACTATCTTCCCTTCCCTTCCTTGTCCTACTACCGAATTCCAGTCTCCCATAACAATTAAGTTTTCCTCTCCCTTAATTGTCTGAATAATTTCCTTTAGCTCCTCATATATTTCTTCGATTTCCTCATCATCGGCAGAGCTAGTTGGCATATAAACCTGTACTACTGTTGTCGGTGTTGGCTTCGTATCTACCTTGACAATGATAATGCGATCACTGTGCTGCCCATAGTAGTTTACCCGCATTCCTATTTTCTTATTCATTATCAGTCCTACTTCTGTGATACCCCCAATTGATTTTGTATTTATAATCCTGTACTCACCTGACCAGAAATCCTGTTCATCCTGCCACCGAACTTCACTAATCCCCACTATATCTAACTTCAACCTATCCATTTCCCTTTTTAAATTTTCTAATTTTCCTATTCGATTAAGGGATCTAACATTCCACGCTCCGACCCGTAGAATGCTAGTATTGTCTTTCCTGGTGATCAAATCCTCCTGAGTAGTCCCCGCCCGGAGATCCGAATGTGGGACTATTTTGCCTCCGGAATATTTTACCCGAGAAGATGCCATCATCATATGTTCATACAGTAGAGCTGCATGTCCTCGGGAAAGGTAACGGCTGTAGTTTCCCCTTGCTTTCAGCTTTGTGTGAATATGAAAGATAATTATAATTGAAATTAATATTATTGTTGATACTTTAGATTGAATGATAAAGTATTTGATTGTCGATTCATTAATTATTAGGTTTTTATTATCTGTGAGTACGTCTAATTGTCCAAACAAAATATGCAATATGATGAGACAAAAAATATCCCATCATAATAATTATGTCTGATTACCAGAAGTAATATAATCAAATAAAACATTAATCTTAAAAATTAAACTTTTTTCTTAAGAAACTGAATATATTAGGAAACGAATAACATGGTAAAACGAGACACGCAAGTAATGGTATTTTGTTAAACAGCATTCTAGTGACATCCCTGCTAAAATGGTTCCTTGTGTCACCGCAGAGAATCACAATGGTGCAAATACTAGGTCTATGATGATGTGAGCAGCTTAAATGAGAATATCGTAGCAATGAAGTATGTGGGTTTCGTTATTCGCTTACTGATATACGTAACAGAGTTTTCGGGCCAAGTAATCTATATAAGCACAGTAGCCAAGATCGCTTTATTTTCACAATTTTAATTGAAAATGATTTCATGGCGGAACTTGTGCGCAACGACTTTACTTCGACTTGTAGAAATTTTTCAGCAATTTATCGTAAGTATTAATTATAGGTGGATCTAGATTTCGACCACTGTATAATCATTATCAACACTTAAAAGAACGATTAAAATGGGTAAAACATCCAAGTTGGAGGTTTCGTTTTACGTATTTTAATCGTTTTTAAGCATTGATAATTACTACACAGTGATCGAAATCTGCATTTGCCAATATATAATACGAATTTCTTGTAAAAAATTTCTACAGGCGATCTCGACTACTCTGATTATTCAGATTCCCAATAAAGATATTATGTCACATCCCCGGCTTGAATGGTGCCAACCACATATCAAATTTCTCATTATTTTATAGTGTTATCGCAAAATTGGCGTCAGAAGTGTGGTTCCATGTTTAATTGAATTATTTATGCTAATTTTATTAATTGGTGGCTGGAGCAATTTCATGAGGTTTTTCTCACTTTAATTTAATTTATCGCGGTTTGCGAGATGTGGTAGGATGATAGAGGTCCTTGATTCAATTTATTCTCTGTAGGGGAATATTTAACTGATGTGAGGGTACTACTGAGAGCGTTTCGTTATGGATGAGGCGGTTTAGCAGGGAATCGCCGGAGAGGCAGGGATGCACTCACGCTGTGGAGCCGGTCAACCGCTTTGAAAAAGTATGGAGGAAGTGAGATACCAACAGCCGTATCTATAATAGAAATATTTATTGTTTCACTACCAGTTTCGTCATTCCATTATGCCATCTTCAGGTCCCTACGTCGGAGAATAATATTGTTAAGTAGCTATATCTAAACTGGTTGCGTGGAATTCTCTCAGCGGGAACCAACAGCAACTGTGACAACAAGGAGAGATAGAATTCCACAAAACCAGTTTCGATATCCCTACTTAATGCTTATTATGCTCCGATATAGGGACCTGAAGATGGCATAATGGAATGCCGAAACTAGTAGTGAAACAATAAATATTTCCATTATATATACGGCTGTTGGTATCTCACATACTTCATACTCTTCACCAGCCGCTGTCCCGGTCTTACCAGCAATGATGGATTCAATAAGGCTTTGAAATAGGGCTGCTTCCAGGCTGGCCAGTGCCGCGGCCAGCGTTTACTTGCTGAAAGGCTGTTGGGAGAGGAAGGTCAGACAGACTGGAGGGTACGAAGGCCAGCCCTCGGGTGTGCGTATGCGTAGGCTGACAGCCAATGCACGGTAGTCAGGGGCGCCGACTCTGTGGGTGCTCGGGGGCTCGTGCACCCCCCAAGAATTTTTTACGGGTGCTGAGAACCAACATAAAATTGAGGTGGAAAATAAAATTGTTTAAATTTTTAAAAATCGGGAAAAATCAAAACCTACCTTATGACTCAAGAGGCAATACAAAACAAGACCATAGCGAGAGACGAAATTTCATACGTGAAAGGAATGATCAGTTTTGTACGCGGGTCCCCAAGCGAGTAGTAATAAGTGTCCGTGTTTTACCCACTATGCTAGCTTTATTCATCCTGAAGCACGTCGGTCCTTTTGACCTTTCAGGTGTACGTATGTATGAACATTCAATTGTGTTCTTTCAGGGATTTAGCTTGAAGAATCTGATGCTGATGCTAAAGAACCGCGATATAGAGCACCCACACTGATTTTCAAAAGTTGGCGCCTCTGACGGCAGTAAAACTATGTCATTTCAGAAAGGCGTCGCAGACATTCTGGCAGAGACGGATAGTCGAAACGGACTGTCTGCTCTCGCAGCGGGGTACCTGGCTAGTATCGAAGTGTCGGTCTGTCACGTAGCTTTTAAGATGACACTGCATGTGGAATTCACAGTGCAGGCCGGATAGTTTAATTACCAGAGAAATGGCCGGTCCCACTCGCGAACAATTTTGAGACAGGGCAGTCCATCAGCTTGAAAATCGGAGCCAGATCTGATAAACGTTTTATCGGTTTCCGGTCTCTGGACGGAGGACAGAGCATGGAGCTATGTCGAGGACGTTTGGTTCAACGGCTCTTACCGCAGTCGCATGGGAATAAGGCGGGACTGATAGTACTGTCCCCAAGAAGTAATTTGATTGGGCAGGCTATTATGAGTCAGTGGTGATTGGAGTTTGAATTTTATGGGGGCGTGGCTGACCGGTGCTTCCTGATGGGCGTGAGTTTTGACGAGACATATCGAGGATTCTCTTCTGGGACACCGCTGAGAAAGGAAAGTGGCTAGTTAAATGTTCATTTTGTGGAAGTTTGGTTTCAGGACTTTGATAATTGTGATCATCAGAGAGCAGCCACTTAATACTTATAATTATCTTTTGATTCCGCCGAGAGCGAAAGATAGAGTGGTCGGTTGCGATCACCCGTTTTGGTCGTGTATTGGGGCACACACGGTATTTAGATGACCCTGACTGTTCGAACGTGGAATATTGCAACGGTTTGTTGTTTCATGACTGGCTTTTGACTCGTAGTTCGATATAAAGCGTGCGATATCAAATGTTGTTTGCTTATTGGATCGTAGCAATAGTGGCAATTATTCTACCACTCTGGGGACAAGGTACCATACTCGCGTCTTACACGCTGACGTATATTTGTATACCACATCCTAGCCGATCGGGTCGGATTGCTAGACGCTAGACGAGATGTGAGAGCAGGAGCTGACGTTGATAAACAGCACGAAACTATGCTTTTCGGGTCGCTTACTTCAGCTTTCGTCTGTTAGTCTGCGGCACGCCAGCGTAACTTCACATGGTTCACCAGCGTCAAGTGATTCACCAGATACTAAGGAGTGGTGGAAAGGTGTTTCCATGGCAGGAGGTTGCTACCAGTGGGACATAGTACTTTGGTAGAAGTATTTTACGACGATACGTACTGTTAGGGAACCCCAGATTTGTCTTAAGCCGTCATACCAAGCCTTCATTAGCACTCGTTTCCCTGACATGTTCTAACGCTGACAACCGGCCGACTGCCGACATCTACGTAATTTCGACTTCTGCGCTACAACTGACTACGGACGCAGAGGAAGAATCTGGGAGGAATTCCATGGCCTGCACACCGAAATCTCAGCGTTCCTAGGAGAGACGCCTACCTGTCGGTAGGCGAGGGGTCACGACCACACGACAACCGTCAACGCGCAGATGAGGCGAGGCAGCAGAGTAGGAATCGAGAACCTCCCTTCCAGACGTATTAATCTCTCATTCACACGTTCCGCCGTACTTCCGTACGATTCCCCAACAAACGGCGTGGCAGCGGGGCGCCTACCTCCGCCCGCTGAGCTTGTGCAGACGCAGCCGCACTGTCAGCGTACAGTACGTCGGATGGCCGCCGACGTCATCGACCCGGTCGCGTGGAGTACGCAGCAACAGCAATATGTACCACTTAAGAATACATGTCTTACTAAATATTCTTTCTTTAGGCCAAAGGCGGCACCAAAACCGCCCCTACCTACCCTGCAGGGCATACTGTGGCGGTTAGGAGTCTGGCCTCCTGACAAATAACCCGCTCTCCAACAACACATGAGTTCTCGCCAACCAAAGGATGCGCCAGCAACCTCTCGATCCCCTGCAGCGCTAGGGCCACTGATTAGAGTGTGGCAGGGTTTATCTTGTGTTGTGGGAAGATGTTTCTGTGATAGGACGCAGAGAGTTGGTCCCAGCTGGATATAGTATTTTGTGGGACTTATTATAGGACGATAAGTACTGGTTAGGGAACCACAGATTTGTCTTAAGCCGTCATACCATCTCTGTTTCTACATTTGTGAACCTTTTTAATAATTAGGTGTTATTTGTATATTTTTTTAAAATCACTTTTTTTAATATTGTCAAATTTAGGATACGTTTAGTTATTTTGTAATAAACAGGATATAAATATTGTTTTGTGAATATCCTTTACTTCACTTATCCCAAATTTGGAAAGGATAAAATAATTTATGAGTAATATAGCAGTGATATTTAGAGGAGGTTATTATAAAAGTTCAGGCACTTCTCCCTGAAAATATCTAATTTTGGTACGTTGACAACGAAATATATTGAGTGATGAAGTCAGTAAACCGTTCAGGTGGGAGGATTTGGGTCAATTAACTATGCCTGTACACAGGAGCTTGCATTAGAGAGCAATGTTTTGAATGATGTCATCTGACCAGATCACGACAATTCCAGAGGGCTAGGCAGATTTAGCAATTACCTGTTTTCTATTTTAGATAAATATGGTAGCGACCCTAAATAGATAATTCCTTAACTTCTGATCATTTGCACAGACAGTATTTGTTTGTTTGAATCGCAATAATTGTGTAATTCTTTTGATTGTCTTTGAATGATGTGATGTGATTGACAATTAGATTAATTAATATTTCCCACAAGTAACTAAAACCGTTAAGAGATATTACGTTTAGGTTCACTTTCGGCTAGTTAAAAAACTCATTTCACGTCTTTAACCCTCACCCCTATCAACTGGAGTAAAGGCCGAGTTATTAACTAATTTTGGACAGCTACAAGGAGGGAAAGGTGAAATGACAGGGGAGCAGATGGTCAGAGAGACGAGGAGAAATGACTTAAGGGAGGAGAAAGCATAATAAGTAACAGGGAGGGGGGAGGAGGAGGAAAAGGGGAAAGTAGAATACTATACAAAGAGAGGATGGGGAACATGATGCACTGGTTGTAGAAAGCGCTTGAAACTCAGCAACCTGGTTGATTGCACCGAGAAACAGTCAATTCATAGTTTCACACTCCTCGAGATGATTCTCTTCTTCAGCACTCCATCCAGTGCTCACCTGACTAAAAACGAGAACCGTAATTCCACAGTAAAAAGTTTTGTTGAAAAACTAGGTCAGGATTCTGGGTTTCATTCTGTTGCATTGTTTATAACAGATGGTATCTATTGCGTTAAAATGATGTTAACACGGGATTTGGTACAATGAAATTTTTATTTACGGTTTTCTAAAAGAATTGTCCGATATTTTACTGATATTTTTATATTTATTATCAAACCAGGTTTCAGCCTTAGGCCATTCTCAAGTGATTAAATTTGTCTGACAAAGGCTGAAACCTGGTTGTGAAAATAAATATAAAATTATCAATCATATATCGGTCAATTCTTTAAAAAAAAAAAAAAAATTATATCACTGTGACCACAGACATTTACAAAGTCATAATATTATTTAAAGCTTTCTCCAGGATACAGTTCACTGCCAATCACGTGCTAATGACGCAATAGCTACACCCACACTCCACACTTACTAGTAAAGGCAGTTTATGGTAATTAATTTACCCTGTCACCAAAAGCGTTCATATAAGAGATATTCATTTTAATATGCTCGCAAAATGCTACGCAAATCAGTCCAGATAACTCTTCACACATTTACGATTGGCGTAACACGCCACGCGGTTTCAATATCATAATTTTCATAAAAAAGCCGGAATTTCACTACTCGTCTGTCCACACCATATACTAAGCATATCGATGCACTTCTTAATCCAATAAACGAGCACGTTCCGCAAAATAATTCCAGTAAGTCCGGAGCACAATCATTGAGATGTTAACAATATCGTGTGTAAGCTCCGACGACTCTCTTGCACCAAAGCATGCGTGAAAGTTCCCGAATGAACTCGCGGAATGCTGTAATCTGATTGGCTAAAGATATTGGTAACCAATTATATGACAGAGAAAGCCCGCGCAAACATGCGCTTTTCATAAACGCCCATCAAAAACTACGTATTTTCCTAGACTATATGCAGAGAAAATATTTGGAAAGTAGTAAATGATGAATTATCCACGACTTTAAGTAATCTATATCTATAAATGTGAACGTCTGTTCGGTGTACGTTTATCACGTCTGAACCACAGGACATAAAGAGCTAAAAATTTGTACAGTTACTAATGTCTACTCGGGGAAAGCTTTAGGTGCGGTTTTATGGCGATCGGATAGCTATCTATCTATCTATCTATCTATCTATCTATCTTATATATATATATATATATATATATATATATATATATATATATATATATATATATATATATATTAATGTCTGTTCGGTGTACGCTTATCACGTCCGAACGACAAGACGCAGAGACTTAAATATTTGTACAGTTACTAATTTATACCTGAGGAAGGTTTTAGGTACGGTTTTTTTAGCGATCTGATAGATGTTTAGTAATTTTAAGAATATAACGCCAAATTCAGAACAATAATTACTCTTCGAAAATTATATTTACTCTTTGAGAATGGTTTTATTGATTGCATTGGTGATTGAGGGTTGATAATGATAAAAGGGTGGAAAGTTATCGGTGTATATAAAATAATACCTGTGATTGTGATAATATTTCGCTCTGCAGCGGAAACTACGGAACACAAACGAATGGTCTGTATTTAATTGTTGTCGGAAGTCTCCCGTTGTACACCATAGCAGTTACATGCCGATAGCTATAAGATGGTGGAAGATAAGGTAATTGAAAGGCGTAAAATTATAAAAAATTCGGACAGAAGGTCAGCGAAGATATTTGCGACTCTATAGCAAGGAGGTTACATACAGCGAAACGTGATGCCACAGACCATATATTTGGTCTATGCGTGCTACAATGTCTTCAGCTCTTTCTCTGTAAGGATAAGCATACGAATAAGGAAATATAACAATAAATAAATAGCACACTACTGAAAGACAGCTTATCTATCACAATCAACCAACACGCGAGCGGAGCCGCGGGTTTAAGCTAGTTAATCATATTTATGTTCACTGTTTCTGTGTTACCATAAACTGGCTGAATATTCATATTAAGTTGCTCCATTAGTATACATACACACACATATGGAAAATACCTTTCAAACGTGAGACTACTTGAATATTTATCAACTTCTATTCGTCAGTCATTTTCACATCTACTACAACATTCACATACTTGTACATAAACACAAATTTGTAATTAAATATTATTAACCTTCAAATACTGCAGTGATGTTCTTTCTGTACATTCAATTATTCATTTGAATACTGCCTAGAAACACGTCTGCAGAGTGCTGGCCTCTGTCTTTCAAAATTCACACTCCATACTCAGGCGCTCTAGTCTAGCACACCTGACGCTGACCTACACTCGGCCGTCCGCCTTACTCACCGGCGCAAAGCAGGCGAAAGAAAATCTGAGAAACACAGATACAGGGCAGTGCATAGCTGCTATGTTACACGCTTGCCTATGTTGACAATTATAGCCGCGGTGGAGTAGCCGAGCGGTCTAAAGCGTCTCGCTGCGGCGCGCGCTGTTGCTCGCCGTGGAGGTTCGAGTCCTCCCTGGGGCATGGGTGTGTGTGTTGTCCTAAGGTTAGTTTACCTAGGTTTAAGTAGTTTGTAAGCTACGGACTGATGACCACGCAGTTTGTTCCGATAGATTTACAAGATTTACAGACATCTGAATATTTTTATTTATTTATTTATTATTATTTTTTTTTTTTTTTGACATTTATACGTCGCACTTGAACAGTAGTCGAACCGTGTTATCGATATATTGATGTAGACACACAAAGAATTTGTACATCAGAAACATTTCTATGTAACTTCTACATCATTCCACATAAGCAGAGCGAAGGAAACCAGGGTACTGACGTGATTGGTGTATTTTCTCTGCGAGTCTATGTTTGCAGAAATGGTCGTGGTCTTTCGATGATTAGATGTGGCAGTAAACGAAAGAATCGTGAAGCAAAAATCCTCTCATTTACTTTTCCATTTCATTCTACATCTACATTCATACTCCGCAATCCACCAGATGGTGTGTGGCGGAGGGGACCCTGAGTAACCACTATCGATTTTCCCTCCTATTCCAGTCACGTATTGTTCGCGGAAAGAAGGATTGTCGGTATGCCTCTGTGTGGGCACTAATCACTCTGATTTTATCTTCGCGAGATATAAGTAGGAGGTAGCAATATACTGCTAGACTCATCGGTAAAGGTATGTTTTCGAAACTTCGACAAAAGCCCGTACCGAAACGACAGAGCGTCTCTCCTGTAGAGTCTTCGACTGGAGTTTATCGATCGTCTCCGTAACGCTTTAACGATTACCAAATGATCCTGTAACGAAGCGCGCTGCTCTCCGTTGGAACTTTTCCACTTCTTCTATCAAGCCTAACTGGTAAGGATCCCACATCGATGAGCAGTATTCCAGATGTGGGTGAACAAGTGTACTGTAACCCACTTCCTTTGTTTCCGGAATACATTTCCTTAGGATTCTTCCAATGAAGTCTGGCACCTGCTTTACCAATGATTAAATTTATATGATCGTTCCACTTTAAATGACTACTAATGCCTACTGCCAGATAATTTGTAGAACTAATGCTTCCAGTTGCTGACGTGCTGTAGGCTAGCTAAATGATACAGGATCTTTCTTTATATGTATTCGTAGCACATTACACTTGTCTACATTGAGATTCAATTGCCAATCCCTTGCACTTTGCGTCAATTCAATTCAGATCCTTCTGCATTTCAGTGCAATTTTCCATCGTTACAACCTCTCTATACACTACCTCATCATCGGCAAAAAGCCTCAGTGAACTTCCGATGTTATCCGCAAGGTCATTTATATATATCGTGAACAGCAACGGACCCACGACACTCCGCTACATCTACATAGATACTCTGCAAATCACATTTAAGTGCCTGGCAGACGGTTCATAACTACTTTCATAACTTTTCTCTACCGTTCCATTCTCTAATAGCGCGCGGGAAGTAAGAACACCTAAATCGATCCGTTTTCGATCTGATTTCTATTATTTTATTGGGATGGTAATGTCTCCCTAAGTAGGAAGGTGCTAGCAAAATATTTTCATATTCAGAAGTAAATGTCGGCGATTGAAACTTCGCAAACAGATCACGCCGCAATGAGTAACGTCTTTCTTTTAATGATTGGGACCCCAGCGTCACATTTCCGTGACGCTCCCCCCCCCCCCCCCCCCCCGTAACGTGATAAAACAAAACGCGCTGCCTTTCTCTGAACCTTCTCAGTCCCACCTGGTGAGGGTCCCGCAAGGGGCAACAGTACTCCAGGAGAGGACGCACAAGTGTGATGTATGCAGTCTCTTTGGTGGAGCTGGTGCATCTTCGAAGCATTCTGCCAATGAAACGTAACCTTAGGTTCGCCTTCCCCACAATTTTTTCTGTGTGTTCTCTCCAGTATAAGTGTTCCTAATTGTAACTCCTAGGTATTTGGTAGAATTTACGACCTTAAGGTCTGACTGATTTATCGCGTAATTGAAGTTCAGCAGATTTCTTTTAGTTGTCATGTTTATTACTTCACACTTTTCTTTAATTAGTGTCAATTGCCAATTTTCGCACCAAGTAGAAATTTTGTCTCAATCGATTTGCAGTTGCTTTTGATCCTCTGTTGACTTCACTAACCGATAAACGACAGCATCATTCGCGAACAGTCTAAGGGAGCTTTTCAGATTGTTTCCTAAATCGTTTATAAACACAAGGAAGAGTAGGGGACCTATAACGCTTCCCTGTGGAACGCCAGATATCACTTCTGTTTTACTCGATAACTTACCGTCAATTACAACAAACTGTGTCCTTTCTGATAGGAAATCGTGAAACCAATCCCACAACTGAGGAGATATTCCATAAGCACACAATTTCATTAGCAGCCGCTTGTGGGGTACAGTGTCAAAAGCCTTCTGGAAATCCAGAAATATGGAATCGATTTGAGATCCCTTGTCGATGGCACTTAACACTTCATGTGAATAAATCGCAAGCTGTGTTTCGCAAGAGCGATACTTTCTGAATCCGTGTTGACTATTGAATAATAGGTCGTTCTCTTCGAGGTAGTTCATAATACTCGAACAAAGTATATGTTACAAAATCCTACTGCAAATCGACGTTAATGAGATTGGCCTGTAATTTTGGGGATTACTCCTATTACCTTTCTTCAATATTGGAGTAACTTGGGCAACTTTCCAGTCTTTGGGTACGGATCTTTCGCTGAGTGATCGGTTGTAAATTATAGCTAAGTACGGAGCTATTGCATCAGTATACTCTGAGAGGAATCTAGTTGGTATACAATCTGGCCCAGAAGTTTTTTTTTTTATTTTTTTTTTTTTTTTTTTTTTTTTTTTTTTTTTTTTTTTAGTGACTTAAGTTGTTTTACTACTCCAGGAACATCTACTTCTAAGTTTCGCATGCTGGCAGTTGTTCTTGGATTGAACACTGGAGTGTGCGCTTCGTCTTCTTTGGTGAACGAGTTTCGGAAAGCTATGTTTAGTAATTCTGCCTTAGCAGTACTGTCATCGGTAGTATTGCCATTGCTATCGCGTAGTGAAGGTATTATTTGTGTTTTGCCGCTAGTGTACTTTACATATGACCAAAATTTCTTTGGATTTTCTGCAAGATTACGAGACAGGATTTCGTTGTGGTACCTACTATAGGCTTCTCGAATTGAAGTCCGCGCTAGGTTCCGAATTTCAGGAAAAGATTGCCAGTCTTGTGGATTCTGTATGTTTTTTAATTTTGTCTGCGTTTATCTTTGTTTCTGCAACAGTGATCTGACCTGTTTTGTGTACCACGGAGGGTCAGCCCCTTCTTTTATTTATTTATTTGGCATAGATATCTCGATTGTTACTGATATTATGTCTTTGAAAGCAAGCCACAACTGATCTACACTCGCATTTTTAGAGACTATCATTCAGGAAAGCGTGAAGCGAATTTTTATCGGCTTTATTGAATAGATATATTTTTCGTTTATTTTTCGCACACCTAACACCGTTCTTACTTCTGAATACTTCTCTTCATTGAGAATGACATGCTGCATTCTGTTATCTAGGAACTCCTCAGTCCAATCACACAATTGGTCTGATAGACCGCATGCTCTGTTCATTAAACGCCTGAGGAAGACTGAGGCTAGTAAAAAGAAATGTGTGAGGAAAAAGAAAAACTTGGTTTCACTGACAAGAGAGATGACTGGCTCACACAAAGTCACACAAAGTCCTAACTCGCTGCTCAACCCAATTGGTACAAACCCAAAGGCAAACTAGGCTTAACGTGCCGTGAAACGAGAAACGCTGGTTGCGTGTGGGGTCAGTAAGCAGGAGTTAATCAGAACGCCATCTGGGGCTGCCTTCTGCCATTTGAGTTATTATTCGAGTGATGTAATACCACGGCATCGTTAACTAACACGAAAAATGATCCGGCATTACGATCGCGCTGTTTCCCGTAATGCTGACATTGCGTGTACAAATTGCACGGCCGTCAGCGTTATTATCAGCGGGTCTGCGCTCACTGGCCGCCCTGCCGTGTTCCACAAGCGGCCGCATTTCTTCCTCCCTATTAGTGTATCAGTGTGCGTGTGTGAGGGTTTGCCGCCTTCCCTCACATTTGCAGGCAACTTTGTGATCTGTAATACAAAATATTCTCGTTACACCTGCAGCGGCCGTAATAAGTTACCTGAGAATATCTCCAGGGTCATAAAACTGCTTTAGTTAAAGATTTCTTTTACCTAAGGACGGATTTTCCAGATTCATAACTATTGTAACTAATTGAAATGTTTATAAAGCTATGTGACCCAACTGCATCGGCCACTGAAGTGACAAACTACTTAAACACAAACAGACAGACACACACACACACACACACACACACACACACACACACACAAACATGCACTATCTATTCATAACTTTAATCCACACCTGCACACATCTCAATACTCCACAGCCACTTACATGTTAATGTATTGACTGATAAACCGAACAGTTACTTACCTCCCGCCTTTCATATGGTATATACAAGGCACTCACAATCTTTTTTCCCCCAATCATTGTCTCGCATCTGCTTCTTAATTTCATTGTAGTTGGCTCATCAAGCTCCACCACACCCATCACAATTGTACATACCCACCATGTGCCCCCCCCCACACCGCACAGTACCTTACTTACCACATATCCAGAACCCAATATATTTTTCTATTGAACCCAATATCTTAGATAAGTACACTTTATTTCTAAGCTACATCACATTTTAAATTTTATTCTTGACAAATGTGTTTTTAGGCTATATATATATATATATATATATATATATATATATATATATATATATATAAGGACAAATTTCAAATGCATGTTTTATAAAAGATAGTTTACGTAAGTGAATGATGTAATAAATTTTCCTTAATTCCCTATGGCTGAATTTTGTTATGTTAACATCAAAACAAGGTTTTGTTGTCAATGTTTTCTCTCCGTGTATTCATATCAAGCAATAGTATAAAAAGCACCAGAATGTTACTGTGGTTCACACGTTTATTTTCAATGTTGGGCAATTAAATTAATATGCTATAACTATGCTGTTTACACCAAAACAAAGATGTGCTATTAAGATTTTCACTTCAGATTATTATGTTCAGATTATTAGAAATAACATTACCATGTTACTTTTAATGTCATAATCTGTACTGCTTGAAAATTAACACAAAAGGTCTTCGTAATTACGTTATCCGAAATTACGTTTCTTGTCTCATAAGCTAAATAGTCACTTGTCATTTCATTGATGTAATGTATAGCTACAAATTGTAGAATATATTAGCATCACAACTGCATAGCATTGAATATATACATCTCAAACTTTCACTTCATCATATTATATAGCACTTGTTTATAAATATAAGTCACATTCCAGAATGAAACTTTCACTCTGCAGCGGAGTGTGCGCTGATATGAAACTTCCTGGCAGATTAAAATTGTGTGCCGGAACCGGGACTCGAACCTGGGACCTTTGCCTTTCGCGGGCAAGCGCTCTACCGACTGAGCTACCCCGACACGACTCACGATGCCGCCTCACAACTTTACTTCCGCCAGTACCTCGCCTCCTACTTTCCAAACTTCACAGAAGCTCTCTTGCAAACACGCAAGACTAGCACTCCTGGAAGAAAGGATATGGTGGAGACATGGCTTAGCCACAGCCTAAGGGATGTAGAGCGCTTGCCCGCGAAAGGCAAAGGTCCCAGGTTCGAGTCCCGGTTCCGGCACACAATTTTAATCTGCCAGGAAGTTTCATAAGTCACATTGTTTACATCATAGATCCTAATGACCAAAGACAGTTATAGACATAGCATAACTGTATGCCCTATAATCCTTGTGCAGTGAAATTTAATGTAAACATGTTCTTTATCTTTGGGTATTTTAAAATAATGTTATTTCACACTCTTCAAAGTATCCTTCAGTCTATATCAGTCAGCTACTGTGACAATAACTTGAGCAATGACAACGAATACTTGTGTTATAATTTTGTATTTTTATATTCCGACATGTTAAGCTATTAGCTAATCTCTGTAAGTACTTCACATGAATCTTGCTGTAATTTTGTTAACGTTTTATGTTGTTGACTAATACTTTAATAACTTTTTATGTACTTCAGGCTAACGCTTGACAATGGTACATAACCGAAACCGGTAGCATTGAGAATTAATAAACAGCTATGTTCAACATGTCGTTCTGCAATTATCTGAAAGCTGTTATGCCCCATCTATTCACCTTTATATACTTAAACTACCTCGTGTTAACAACAACACAGATTAAAATAGATTAATTCTTATTTCATAGATCATGAGTACGAATTTCGTAATGATGTGTAACATGACAGTTTAGTAAAATATAACATTAAATTACTGACATTCTTTTGTAAAATTACACAGTTCTATTCAAAAACTCAACAACTCACTAGATGGAGTTGTCATTATGAAATGCTGGTTGCCTATCTGCCAGACATTTGATGTTATCTGGTAAGTGGCGAAGAATTTCGTGGGAGCAAAATTCAACCTCTTATATGCCAAAGTGACATTTAACCTTCAATAATGTAGGTCATCCTTTCTCTTGCTGTAGATTTTCACACTGCTATTGCTTTAAAATTGGGTTGCATACCGCAACCCAATGTAACGGAAGGTTATTTGCAACTAGCACATTAACCGAACAGCTGTTATTAGAGTTGAAGGGCATGAAAGGGAGCTGTGATTGCATTTCGGCAATGTTATTCAATTTGTACATTGAGCAAACTGTGAAGAAAAGCAAAGAGAAATTTGAGAAGGAGGGAAGTGGACGGACGGAATCTTAGGGTTTAACGTCCCGTCGAAAGCGTGGTCATTAGAGACGGAGCTCACGCTCGGATCTTTGGGTAAGGGTACGAAAGGAATTCGGCCGTGCTCTTTCAAAGGAACCATCCCGGCATTTGCCTGGAGTGATTTAAGAAAATCACGGAAAACTTAAATCTGGATAGCCGTAGGTGGATTTCAACCACCATCCTTAAGAATACGAGTCCAGGGTGTTACCACAGCGCCACCTCCCTCGGTTTTGAGAAGAAATTAGAGTTCAGGCTGAAGATATAAAAATATTGCGCTTTACTGATGACATTGTAATTATGTCACAGGCAGCAAAGGTCTTGGAAGAGTAATTGATCCCAATGAACAATGTCTTGTGGGTATAAGCTGAACATTAACAAGAGCAAAATAAGAGTAATGGATTGCAGTCTGAGAAAATCAGGCGATGCTGAAGGAATTAGATCAGGTAACGAAACAATAAAGGTGGTAGATGAGTTTTGTTACTGGGGCAATAAAGTCTCATATGATGGTCGCAGTACGGAGGATAAAAAATGCAGAATGGAAATGGGAAGAAAAGCGTTTTTAAAAAAGAGAAATTTGCTAACATCGAATATTAATTTAAGAATAAGGAAGTCTTTTCTGAAGGCTTTTGTGAGAAGTGTTTCGTTGTACTGGAGTGAAATTTGGTTGGTGAACAGTTCAGACAGGAATAGGATAGAGGCTTTTGAAATGTGATGCTTCGGACGAAAGCTGAATGGTGGGTGGATCGCGTAACTAATGAGGAAGTACTGAATAGAATTGGAGGAAAAAGGAGTTTGTGGCATACCTTGACTGAAATAAGAGATCGTTTGGTAGGACCCATTCTTAGACATCAAGGAATCGTAAATTTAGCATTGGAGGGAAGTGTGTGGAGGGAAAATCTGAGATGGAGACCAAGAGAAAAATATAGTGAGCAGATTGAGTTGCATGTTTGTTGCCGTTTGCGGTTCTTATGTAAAGATGAAGAGGCTTGCTCAGGATAGAGTAGGGTGGAGAGCTGCATCAAACGAGACGGAAGGCCACTATATATATATATATATATATATATATATATATATATATATATATATATATATATATATATGTGTGTGTGTGTGTGTGTGTGTGTGTGTGTGTGTTAGTGAGTGTGAATAGTCTTGCTGGAAACCAAATTGACATTTTATTAGTACCTTATTTTTACAAATATGGGTATCTGGCGTTGAATAAATTATTTTCTCAAGACCTTTCGATGAAGCTATCAGCCGTGCCCTAGAGAGGACACGAACCTTACCGTAGAACGGCGTTCTGTTTACTGTGTGTGTCTTATATTCCATTTTAGAGTATTTTCTCGTATTTGCTTTTTCTTTTCTCAAAAGTATGTACTTTTAATTTACGTATTTCGTACCACATAAAATTGTGTATAACACAAAATATTGTAAATTTACCCTCTGATAGAAAAGTAACCATTTAAAAATTTCTTCATCTCAACCTTACGGATCTGCACACACATTAAAACAGCTGGTTAATACGCTTAGATGGGGTCATGCGTCCCTGTCACAGCAACAGAAGCCCAATTACGACAGGCCACGCTGGTTATGTCATCAGTGTAGTGTTAATGCAATGACTGAGGGGTGTCGCAGTTGAAAGCAAATCACGTACAAGATCCTGGCATAGGGTTTATCAAATCCCTTTCATGTTATTTCTGTACCGTTCCATTTTTCAACTGCGCGAGGAAAGAAGCAATACTTAAATCTTTCTGTCCTAGGTCTTATTTCTCTTACTTTATTATAATGATCATGACTCCGTTTGTAAGTGGGCGATCACGAAATATGTTCGCATTTGTAGGAGAAAGTTCGTGAGAGAAATTTCTCAAAAAGGTCTTGCAGCGAAGAAAAACGCCTCCCTTTTAATGGCTACCACCCGAATTCGTGCATAATTTTTTATCGCGACAGTATGAAACAAGCTGACCTTCTCTAAAGCTTTTATATGTACACTGAAAGTCGCAAAAGTCCCCGCAGCAATACTCCAAAATAGGACGCACAAGTGTGCTGTAGGCAGTTGCTTTTTTAGAACTGTTGCAGCTTCTATAAGTGTTCTACCAATGAAACGTAGCCTTTTGTTCCCCATCTCACAATAGTTATTTATGTGTCTCCTACAGTAAGAGTTGTTTCTGTTATTTCTAGGTATGTAGTAGAATTGATGGCCTGTAGATTTGATCGATTTCTTGTGCAAATGAAGTTTAACAATTTTTTAGAGCTCATATGGACGACTATCCGTTTTTCATTATTTATGATAGTTTGTCAATTTTAGCACAATGCAGATACCTCATCGAAATAGTTTTGTAACTGATTTGATCATCACTGATAAAGGCAGCACCCTCCACGAATTTTCTCTGAGAGCTGTTGAGATTGTCTCCAAAGAACTTTTAAATATAAGAGATGGCCCTATAGGACTTTCTGGGAAAACGCCAAATGACATTCATTTTACTTGATGGCTTTCCGTCAATTACTGTGTGTCGTGTCCTTTACCACATGTAATCAAGAATTTAATCGTGCCACTGAGACGTTATTCCAGAAGGAAGCAATTTGATTAAAAGCTGGTGGCGAGGTAGTGTGTCAAAAACCTTCCAAAAATCGACAAATATTCAACTGATTTTAGATCCGTTCTCGGTAACACTCATCACTTCATGTGAGTAAAGAGCTACCTGTGTTTCTCAAGAACGCTACTTTTTGAATTTATGTTCACTGTCTATAGGCCGCTCACTTCATGGCGTTTGAAGAAGGTACGTGTTCTAAAATCTTGCTGCAAAGTGGCGTCAATTATATAGGCCTGTAGTTTTGTGAATCATTGCTATTGCCTTTCTTGAATATTGAAACAACCTATGGAGCTGTGCAGTCTTTGGGTTCTGATGTTTCCCTGAGGGAGCGACTGTACATCATGGCTAGGCACGGAGCTATTGTTTCAGCATTCTCTGAAAGGGACTTAATTAGAGGATACTATCGTGATGCAATCAGCCCCACCCCCTAACGCATCCCAGACGTTGTATGGGATTCAATTCGGATGAGGGATCATGCCACACGGATGGTGCAATATCCTCCGTCTCCAAGACAACATCAGTAACCGGTGCTGTATGACGTCGTGCCTCATCGTATACCGATACGAGGTCTCGACCCATCTTCACAACAGGTTTACTTGAGGGGTATAGAGCTAGATATATATGGCAGCGTTTAAGCACTGTCGATTCACCGTATAATATCACTAGCTTCCCGGGTATTTATTTATTTATTCCTTCCTTGAGTTAGTACTTCTCCTATCCCTTCTCTCATCTCCTTATTTTCTAAAATCATGCTATATTTATCGGAGAATAAATAAGAAATAAGGCTGTCTCGCATAATGTACAAAATTTTAAGTGCAGTATGCAAACAAAGAAAGATAGTAATCAAAATACAAATGACATACAAAATGCGTACGATCTCTTATTTATTGAATTATATGTTGTACAATTGTATAATTTGTCAGATACATATTCATTTTTATAAGTGCTGTATGTCTGTATAATCTGTTGCGAATAGAATTAGTAGTAAAGAAGTAATAGATTAAAACTTGGTGCGTGTTGGGGCGATTTTCCATAAACTTTACTGTTTATGTGGTCATATCTCATGAACTAAGTGTCGTACTGTGATAAAATTTCGAAGGTACATTTAGCTGTATGCGTATATACTGTCTGTGAAATTTACTGCTGCTACAATTTGTAGTGTACAAATTATAAATTATAACGTCATGCCGAATGCTGTAAGTTTAGTCCATGAACAGCGGAAAAGTAGTAAGCGAGAAACGTTTTTCCTTTCATTATTTTCAAGTGGTTGTCAACGAGAAAAAATTAATTGGGATTGAAATTAGGTTTAAAGATTGTTGCAAGTCGCTAAGTACTATCATTCTCATATAGTGTATTCATAAAGTATCGTCGCATTATGTGGCAGTTTCTTGCAACTCTTGTTGTTTATGACGTTATATCTCCTGAATCATGTATCGTATGTGGTTGGTACTCCTACAGCAATTGGTATCTCACGTAAGGAATATGTGTATCAAATTTGATTGAAATCGGTCGAGTGGTTTAGCAGAAAAAAAGCAGCATTGTCGCTTAATGCAACAGTTTTCCGCACAACGCATTGTTCATTACGTCATATTTTGTGAACATTGTATTGTACGTAATTATTACACTTACTGCGACCGTCCTCATAGATTGAAGCTTACGCGTAGAAAATTGGAATATGATTGGTACAAAACTGTAGATTTGTATACAACTTGTTCGCACAAACATACGAACATACGGATATTTGCTTTATAGATAAGGAGAATGCCCTCAACATTAGGTTTCTTTCTAGTTCCACAAAGTTATGGGCCTGATATGTTGTGTAACGTTCCCCTCTAGTTATGAACACGCCAAGAATAAGAACACATTGTAACTCATCTCGGTAAAGGTCTGCTACAACTACAATCGTTCGCTTGTGTGAAGTAGACTCAGTCGGCCGCGGTGGCCGAGCGTTCTGCGGCGCGCCAGTCACAGACTGCACTGCCACTACGGTCAGGGGTTCGAATCCCCCCTCGGGCATGGATATTTGTGCCGTCCTTAGTATAAGCTAGTTCATAAGTAGTTTGTAAGTTTAGGGACTGATGACCCCGTAGTTAAGTCCCATAAGCTCTACAAACATTTAAACATTTTAAGTAGATTCAGGGGTAAGCATACAACAGGTGTTCAGCAAAAAAGGCCACTACACTGTCAGCCTCTCCACGACTCTTCCAGTGCAAGATAGGTAAAATGCAGTTGACGTTCTGCCGGCAGCGGTGGCCGAGGGGACTGAGGCGCTCCAGTCACGGTCTGCACGGCCAGTACGGTCGGGAGTTCGAATCCCTCCTCGGGCATGGATATTTGTGCCTTCCTTAGTGTAAGGTAGTTGATAAGTAGTTTGTAAGTTTAGGGACTGATGACCCTGTAGTTAAGTCCCATAAGCTTAACAAACATTTGAACATTTGAATTTTTTTGCAGTTGACGTTCACTACTACAGCGAAACCGACGTTACCTTGAAGTCACATGTGATACGCTCTGGCCTGGTTTTTCTGGTACAGTTACGGTGTCTATAAACTGTCCACACATCCTAAAAACAACAGATCACTTCGCATCAGGTCATCGGGCCTTATAGATACCAGGCTGCCCAAATTCCATTCAGCCTATGACCATCCACCGAAAATAGTCCTGTAGGTCTCTGTGCCATGGAGTATCTGCATGTGTGAACAGCGTTGCAGCTATCCAGCACATCCCCATTTGAGGGGAGGGTAGGGCAAGTTTGAAGCCCTTACTCTTACGGGAATTAGTTACTATGAGTTTGAGTACTGGGGGGTAAGGCTGGAAATTAGTGTCTGACGGGAGGCGTGCTTAGGTAGTCCTTGCAGTTGCGGTGATCACTGTGTCCCCAGTGGTGTAAGGAGTCAGCACAACTGCCTAGAAAGCAGGACACCCTAGATCGTATCCTGTCAGGGTACACATTTTCAGCTTTGCCCATTCGCTGTTAAAGTCTATATTCGTCGAATATGAAAACAATGACAACTGCAATATCAGAAGTGATCTCTGTTCTTTCGGAATAAACGCCACCTGTATATATTTCTGCAATTCCTTTGTTGTTATATTAGTTAACTGTTTGTCCAGGAGGCACCCACTGTTTATGGACGAATATTGGTATGGTTCATCCCTTTGAGGTTCATTGCGAAATTTGGCGTTCTGTTTCTGAATCGTACTGAAAAAAAAAAAAAAAAAAAAAAAAAAAAAAAAAAAAAAAAAAAATAAAGAACTTTCATTTGCAGTGATAACATGGCTCAACAAATCTGGATTGATTTCCGTTTGCTGTATCAAATCGGCTTCCATATATTTCTGTGTTTGTGGTTGTTCTGGTGTGAAATTTCTCGGAAACATACCAACATCTTCAGTTATTATTAGACGAACCGTTGCTCGATTGACGTTCAGTCCTTCTCCAATCATTTTCGTGGATGATCTTCGATCAGGTCGTACGAGTTCACGGACCCTGTCGTCCACTGTGGCAAATAAATGAAATGAGCGTATGGCTTTTTTGGTCGGGAGAACCCTTGTGGGTTTGTTCGGCCGCCTTAGTGTAAGTCTTTTTATTTGACGCCGCGTGGGCGACTTACGTGCTAATGATGATGAGATGAAGATTATTAGGACAACACACAACACCCATTCCCCTTCCCGGAATCGAACCAGGGCCTCCTGCATGGTAGTCAGGGACGCTACCGCTTAGCTACGGAGGCGGACGTCCACTGTGATCATCATCGTCAACATTCATTCTGACTTCAGTAAACATTTTATGCCAACGGAACCCTTTAGATCTTGACATAACTTCCTCTCCAAAAGCCTTCTGAAGCTAACCGTAAGTTGTCGTCGCGCTTCCACCCAATTTAACGAAAAAGAAATGACATTCAGTTGCGCAATGTTATACGGTTCCATTTTCGTGACGAGAGACACAAACACGTGTGAACGTATTACAGCACAACTCACGACTGAGCAGTTGACTTGGAATAGAAGCAACTTATAGACCAAGATCAAAGATATTGTGCCTACGCATGACTGCAGGATTGACACATCTTGCAAAGATAATCAGTCTCATTACTTTCTTGTAGCGCCTCGTATAACCCAAGTTCACGAAACGACATGGCGTTCAACATTAATGGGCAGAAAATCAACATGCTACGTTATGAAGATGATGTTCCAGTGGTTATGCGACAAAAGAGGATCCAGAGAAAGTCCACAGAGCAACGGAAAGGAAAATATGTAATCAGTACAGACTGAGAATCAACAAGGAAAAGGTACACACTGAAATAGCACGTTAACCTTTGAAAATAAGACTTGAAAGAGGAGAGCTAGATTTGATAGGGAATTTATCTATTTAGGAAGCAAAATAACGAGGGGTGGGAGAAGCTGGAAACAGATTATGAGCAGAATACACCAAGTCAAAATTGCGTTTAACTTCCGAAAGTAAGGAGATGTATAATTAAAGCTTATGTTTCGAGGTTCGCCCTATACGGATATCAAACCTTGACAGTGGGGCAAAGAGACAGAAGACGTCTGGAAGCCCTGGAGATCTGAATGATGAAGATTCTCTGGAGAGTCAGACTAACAACTGAAGAGGTGATTAGAAGATACAGGAAATGATATAAATTCGAGGGGCGCATCGAAACAAGAAGAGACATACTAGTAGTTATTATACGGCACAAAAGCATCATTGGAACATTAGCAGAAGGAGATTTTTAGGGAAGGAAACGCTGGTGACGACCTAGATCACATACATGAATGATTCAAATGTTCAAATGTTTGTATAGCTTATGGGACTTAACTACGGGGTCATCAGTACCTAAACTTACAAACTACTTATGAACTAGCTAATACTAAGGACGGCAGAAATATCCATTCCCGAGGGGGGATTCGAACCCCCGACCGTGGTGGCCGTGCAGACCGTGACTGGAGTGCCTCAGTCGCCTCGGCCACAGCGGCCGGCTACATGAAAGAGATCGTGAATTATTTTGGACCTTATAATTTTGAAAATGAAAGAAGAGAAACAGAAAAGAGGAAAGGTGCTGTGGTTGAACGCCAAAGAGCAAGAAGACAGCTAAAGCGGTATCTTGTTTTGCGCCATCTGTTATTTAGTCCCTCTAAGTAAGCAACTAGTAGTGGAACTCAACAGACGGAATAATAAAACTGTTAGCCTGCTCCCAGCCAAAGTATGTACAGTAGTTTCTTATCTGTGCATCTCCTCACTCGGCAGATGCCCAGTAGAGCACTAGGGGGCTTAGAGCTAGCCCCGGTCTGAGGTCGCGGTCCCTTGTTGATATGGAACATGTCTGTTAGACGGTGTCGGGATTACGCCGTGTTCCCGCACTCGCCGGCTTCCCGCGGGGCTGCGGCGTGCAGCTGGGAGCGGTTAAGCCCGCCCAGCAGGGACACGCAGTTAACAAGTACACCAGGGCTGCCAACTGCGCGGGCGCAGCCAATCCCGGGAGGCGGGCAGGAGGGAAGCGTCGCTAACGAAGCGGTGGCGGTGGCGGCAATTAGGCGGCAAAAACAGCCGCGGGCGCCGAAAACTCCGGCCGCCACCAACTTCGGGACTGCGCCGCTGCTAAGAGATCCAGTCACCGTGCCGCAAAATAACTTCCACATTTCATGGGTCGAGATGTGGGTGCCAACCAAGAGCCAGTAGTAATTTTCTCTATTTGTTCGTCTGTACAGTTATTCAGGTAGCGTACATGCAGAACTCTGACAACACGCCACCAACACTGTATGCCACACCTTTAATCTCCCACTTATTGGAGCTACGTATTCAAATAAAATGTTCAAATATTTATAAACCTACTAGCTGGTATCCGACGCGTTGCTGCCGCAGAAGAAATAATTGTGCAGATTACCTCTGAAATTTGAAACTGTTAAAAAAAAAGTCTGTAAATCTATCGGACCAATCTGCGTGGTCATCAGTCCGTAGCTTACAAACTACTTAAACCTAGGTAAACTAACCTAAGGACAACACACACACCCATGCCCCAGGGAGGACTCGAACCTCCACGGCGAGCAACCGAGCGATCCGCAGCGAGGCGCCTTAGACCGCTCGGCTTGTTGGTGTACCTGTCCCTCTCTCTGTCCACTTCCTCAACTTCCCCTCTGTTTATCTCCTAACACCTGTTTATCATCATCACCCGTCTCTCATTGTCCTCCCCCCTCTCTCCGTCCGTCTCCTCCTTTACGCTCTCTCTGTCGTTCTCCTCCTACCCCTTTCTGTCCATCTCCTCCTCCTCCTACTCTGTTATATATGAAAACATACATAGTCCAAGTTTAATGGTGACAGGTTAAACGGTGTCAAACTGCCAATGTTCCATCCGCCATGCTAAATTCACTGGCTTTCCATGCGATATCCTAAATTCACTGGCTTTCATGGTCACCAGTCAAACGATTAGAACGTTGTATCCGGCCGCGGTGGCCGAGGGAACTGAGGCGCTCCAGTCACGGTCTGCACGGCCACTACGGTCGGGGATTCGAATCCCCCCTCGGGCATGGATATTTGTGCCGTCCTTAGGATAAGCTAGTTGATAAGTAGTTTGTAAGTTTAGGGACTGATGACCCCGTAGTTAAGTCCCGTAATCTATACAAATATTTAAACATTTTTAAGAACGTTGTAACGTACCCTCCACTATGCGTCTACAGACGCTTACGAAAAGTAGCTCATGAATGAATGCAGGATATAAGCTACCTCCGTTCCAAAATTCATTTAAATCTTTCCATCCCTTGCGGCATCAAGAAGTAGCAAAGAATTTAACACATTGTAATGTACTCTCCGCCACGTAACATACGGTGCACGAGGAAAAGTAGCCCACGTATTAATCAGCATATAAGCTGCCACTGACCAAGTTTCATTTATATCCTTCCAGCCAACTAAATAACTATAAAGCACCCTCCGCCATGCACCATACGAAGTTAATTTTAGTGCGAATGCAAGCAAAAAGTTGGCAAAGTTTTATTGCAATCGGATTTACGGCATGGCCATGCGTAGAATACAAACAAAAAACCAAACAAACAAACATTATTTTTATATATTAGCTTTATGTATTTATGTTCATATTCGCATTAAAACCATACGTTGTTAAAAACAAATTCCTTCTGCTGGTGGTTTTCACCCAAATGATTCGGTACGTTTGATAAGCAGCAAAGATGACTGCCAAAAACTGTCATTTAAAAATCTGAATGAAGTATGCTTTCCATACTTAAAAACATTTTTTTTTTTACTTTAAATTGCTTACATAAAATTCATATGGTGTGAATATCTATGTTTTAAATGTATCTTTGGTAATTATCACCATAAAAATGTAATGTAACTTCGAGAGAGAGCTGCTAGAATTTTGAGAACACTTTTTTCAAAAAAAAATTTCAAATGTTTGTATAGCTTATGGACTTAACTACGGGGTCATTTTTTTAATTTAATTTTTTTTTTTTCGGGGCTCCCTTCTCCCCTACACCCCGTCCTTGCGCTCTCCATTTTTCGCCTTCGTCGGCGAGCTTCCAAGCTATAGTAGTAGCAGGTGAACGTAAAACACTCCGTTGTAAGAAGCAAATTAAACAGTTCCGCTGTACAGTGCTTTGTATTCTTCAGTGATGCACTTCAAGTTCGATGGTAAAAAGTCTCAACTAAAAGTCCAAATGGTAAAGGAGACATGAAGAAGAGATAATTCTCTTCTTGGAAATAAAAAAAAAAAAAACCATCCTCAACACTGAAGGTCGGTGGGCAGACCTGCGAAGCACTATACACTCTTAAAACGTGTCAACAAAACCGAAAGGTAAGGATAAAACAAAGCTGAGTTCTGCATAGACGCACACGCACATAAAGTGTGACATGTCACAAACATATAATTTTACTAGATCATGTTTCTTTCCGTTTAATAGTCACACGATAGTGTTCCGTCGAATTACATCATAACCAGAGACCAAGTCCATAGCCAAAAGTCGTAGTCCGATGAGGGTTTGGGCTGTCATTGAATTCCCCTCACAAAAGATTATGGTATGCATGTTCAATTGCCACGATCAAAAACCGAGCAAAAAGAGTAGAATAGTCCTTTGTACGGCGTAGGTTGTTATGTTCCTCCTGAAGGTAAACCATAAACTGATAGACCTGTGTCAACTGTAATTGTAGAACGGCGTAGATAGTATGCGCGACGATCCAGGTTGTTGCGGCACACTTGGTGGCAGGGTATGGCTTGAAGTCAGGGATGAGGACTACGTCCATCGAGAAGGTCTCCACGGCGGTGCGATTAATGAACGCCAGCATCCCGGTTGCAACGTTCCAGATGGGCGAACGCGTGGGGCACAGGAAACGGTGTTCCAACGTGTCCTCCTGTGAGCAGTCTACGCAAAGGCTGGAAGCGCGCAGGCAAATCCGGTGCAGTGTTTCGTTGGTGGGTACGACTCGATTCACGACTTTATACCAGCAACTAACCACGTCCGCTGCAAGGAAGGGGGCGTGGACATTCGCCCACACATTCTTCCACCTAGACCCTGGGAAACGCATCTACATTTTACTGGCAGCTGGCTGTCCTCGCAGTCCGTGGTAGACGATTTTTACAGTCCGCGTCCTCGGGTGGAGGTCTTCGTCGTTCAGGTAACTTTTCTGAACAAAGTACTCTCTCACATGTCGCAGACGGTAAGGAATGGTAGTGGGGTTGAGCGGCGCTATTTCAGACGCGGGCCGGAAAACATCGAAGAGAACGGCCGTGGGGCCGAGCGGGTCCTTTTCTATAACGGCGCACGTGCGGTGGATCAGTAGCGCCGCCGCTTTGACAGCGAAGTGCGTCAGGCCGAGGCCTCCTTCCTCTCGGGGCAATGTGCAGGTAGCGTGACTTACTTTGAAAATTTCACCCCTCCACAGAAACCAATAGGCTGCTTGTGTGATGGCTCGTCCTAGCTCTTTGGGCACGTGGAAGACCTGTGCGAGGAACCAGGCTTTGCTGAGCAGACACACGTTGACGATCGAAACCCGCTGCGTCAGTGCCAGGGTGCGGGTGGCAGTGAGTTGCGCCATAGCGCGTATTGCATGCAGTGTCAGGCGCCAGTTGAGTGCCGCTGTCTTCAAAAGATTTGCCGAGAAACGAACACCTAGTATCTTATGCACTTGTTTCACGGTAAACCAGGGACGTCGGAATCTGTTCGCTGCGCCATAAATAGGAAGAAACACAGTTTTACGATTGTTGATACATGCACCCGATGCATTTTCATACAATGTCAGGACCTTGCGTATTGTGTCCAAGTCAGCTTCCGTAGACACAAGAAGGCCGACGTCATCCGCATACGCGCGGCAAACCTGTTTCTTCCCTCCTACACTGAGTCCAACGCATGCACTGTGCAGGCGTCGCAACAAGGGGTCCAATGAGATTGCAAACAGGGCCATAGCGAGAGGACACCCCTGCTTGACGGAGCAATCGACGGCAACAGCTGCGGACAAAAAACCATTGATCGTCACACGCGATGTCGAGCTGTTAAAAATATTGAATAGCATGGCCGTGAATTTATTCCCAAATCCAAGTTTAGAAAGCACTTTTCTTAGGTAATGGTGACTAACGCGATCAAACGCCGTGGCAAAGTCGACGGAAAGTATTCCAAAGGGAATTTTCTGCATCGGGGTGTATGCGATGACGTCACGGTATGTAGTGACCGCGTCGTAGATATTCCTTTGCGGCACTGCACAAAACTGACAGTCACTGAGGATCTTAGACATAACAGACTTTAAACGGGACGCAACACATTTTGTAAAAAGTTTATAATCACCGTTTAAAAAGCGTGATCGTGCGGAGACTGTCAATTCTATTGTTCACTCGGGTTTTCGGAGCCAAGGTGATTATTCCTTCCGGAAAACTCGATGGTATTGCCACTCCATTTAAAAGTTCGTTAAAACATTCAACTAATACTGAACCGAACAAGTGCCAAAAGTGGAGATAAAATTCTGGCGGGAGGCCGTCAGCACCGGGCGATTTGTTTTTTGCACATAGTTGTAAGACCTGTTTTACTTCCTCTACGGTGAACGGTTCCATGAGGTGACGGCGGTCCGTGACTGTTAAAACGTGCGGGACACCTCGCTACAGATCTGTAATGGCGGCGTTGTCCGTTGCTTTTACGCTAAACAAGTCCGCAAAGTGCCTGCGCGCCTCTGCCAGAATGCTCGCCCTGTCCCTCAGCCGCGCGCCGCCGGCCGCCTGCAGCTCTGTGACGTCACGCCTGGCCGCGCGGCGGCGCTCGCGCAGCAGGTGGAACAGCGAGGCCTGCTCGTCTGCCAGCTGACCGGCCGCAACCGCCTGGCTGCGCACCACGCTACCACGCAACGACGCCTTCTTCAAGGCCAAGAGTCTGGTTTTAATTTGTCTGATGTTCGCCATCCGGAAAGACGGACTGTCTGTTTGCATATTGATTGCGTCGTTGAGACATGTCTCGTAAAATTGCAAGGTGGTACGTTCCCAGTGGCAAACAGATTGACTAAATTCAATAACACTTTTTCGTAGCGCTGGCTTTGCATATTCTGTGCACCACGATAACGCAGAAGAGTAGAAATTGCGATATGTTAAAATACTACTCCATGCCCTATTAATCACCACGTCGAAACCAGTGTTGGTAAGGTGACGTACATTGAACTTCCACCTACATTTCGTACGTGGCTTCTGAGCCATCAGTGAATGAAAACGGCAGACATGTGCGGCATAGTCAGAAAACACCACTGGGTGTACCGCAGATTCTAGTACACTTTCTTTTCTCCAGAAATATAAATCCTATCGAGGCGACTCCTACCTGTCGGGTAGTAAAAAGTAAACCCCGGATCGTGGGGGTGTAAGTGGCGCCACGTGTCTATTAGATTCATTTCAGTCACGAGCGTTGCTAACTCTATGCACTTGTATGGGTTCGGTTCCTGGTCGCGGTCGTCGAGTACACAATTAAAATCACCGCCTATTATGACAGGCAAATATGGGCCTCTAAAAAGGTGACAAATGTCCGAACTGTAAAAGACTCGACGTTGCGGTTTGCAGTCAGATCCCGAGGGAGCATAAACATTTACAAAACGAATGTTATTTATGGTACACGCTACTCCGTGTCCATTTGGGATACTGGCAACATCACTGAATTCGTGACCATCACGTATCAAAATAGCAGTTCCACTGTGACTCTCCGGATCGAAATTTAAAACACCTGGTAACCGGGTATATTGTGAACAAGTTCGGTCACCACTTCCTGAAGGAAAACAACGTCTGCCTTCAAAAAATTCAAAATTTGTAATAAACATTCAAACTTTACAATTGACACAAATCTATTGATGTTGATAGTGGCAACAAGTGATGGTGGGTGTGCCACCATTTAGTCAGGGAATTCAACGACGGCGCGAGACTAGGTCTCGCCCTCTTCCATCTCCTCCGCCCACGACTTCGACACTTGCTGTCCAGTGTCGTGGCCTGCCGCGGCCCCCTGCAGAGAAACGCGCGTGCGCGGCTGCGGGTCGTCTTCGGCCTTTCTTTTGACCGCGGCTTGCGCCGGGTTCGAGTCCCGTGACAAGTCCATTGCCATATGATAGATGATAGTCGGTGTCGGGTGCACTGAGCTTTTCCTTTATCTGCCGGACCACCTCCTCCATCCTGTATTCCTGACCACTCGTCATGGGCTGCTGATAACCACGGCCCGCTTGTGCTTCCTGCCGAGAATCCAGATCCGACCGTGACGAAGCCAGTGACGCAGATTTCTGCAGCGACTTCGACGCCGAGCGCTGATACTGACGAGATTCGGGGGACCGACTCCACCCCCTCTTGTAGGAGTCCCGCCACTCCGGGTATCCCGAGGAGCTGGTGCTGCGGCCCTTCTCTCTGCGCGCGCGCCTTTCTGCTGCCCTGTCGCGACGTGACTTGCGGCCTCCCGCGCTGTCTGCCCGTTCGCGTGGACGATCTGCAGCGGCGGTGGCAGAAACTCCAACCGCTGACACTTCGGGGGGGACGGTATCTTGCACGGCTTCTGATCTTGTCAACGTGGACAACGTCACATCTACCGGAGTCGACACGGCAGGCTTAACATATTGCCCTGGTTCGAGTCCCGTCGTCTGACTCTCCGGGACTACATTGGAGGAGACGTCAGTAGGACGCACATCTTCAACGGTTGCGGAACCTGTCACAGTAGTCGCCGACTCGTCAGGATGGACCTCGAGATGGGCGTCTGTCACCTGGGATGTCCACATAGTCGCCGCACCTTCCGCCAGTGGAACTTCAACTGGGGTGGGTTCTGATTCTGTCGCGTCTTCAGGTGGTATCTGATTAGCTACCTTTTCCGCAACTACCACGGAACCGTCGGCTACATTCTGAGCGTCGGCTGTGACGTCACTGACCGTTTCATTTTGAGGGGCTGCGGGCGCGTCGTCTACATGCATGACAGTTTCATCCGCGGCAGCGCGACGCGTCGGTGAGGTGGGCCCTCCTAACGCGACCGAGGCGTACGTCACGGCGTCTGCCGCCTCCCCCGCCGGTAGTTGCGCGGGGCGCCTGCGGCGTGGGCAGTTCTGTCTGAAGTGTCCCGTGGCATTACAGTGCGAACACGTCGACGGTTGTCCGTTATATGTAATAAAAGCCCTGTGGCCTTTCACTACAAGGAAGGACGGAATGTGCTTTCGTACTATCATACGGACACTACGAATTCCGTTTTCCACTTGATAGATATATGCAGATGACCATTTTTCCCTAGTAACAGACAACACAGTTCCATACGGTGACAAACAGTTTTCAATTGTCTTATCTTTCATTTCGAACGGTAAATTAAACACTCTAACTGTCCTAAGTCCGTAACCGGTGTTAGACACTGCCACATTACTCACTGTTCCATCAAAGTGTTTAAATTTCCGGACACCACCTTCTACATTTACAATTATGTCACACAGTTCTGGAGTACTAAGTTTGACAAAGAGAGAGTTCAGAAAAGCTTCTAGTTCTAAACCGAGAACGTCACTTTCATCAATTTTCAGATCGTTTTTCAACCAACCATGGATTTCGAAACCTGACGGCCGCGGAACCGACTTGTAAAATTCAAATTGCACATTATTTTCGCGATCTTCACAAACAGCCATTACTTACAAGTACGTAGATACAGCAAATAAAAGAACAGCGGACACGAAGAAACGTCCCCGGCCGCAGCGAGGAAGCACTTGTAAACACGGCCCGGAGCCGCTGTGGCAGACGGACCGTCGTGGCCGTGCAGACCGTGACTGAAGCGCCTCAGTCCCCTCGGCCACTGCGGCCGGCAACACTTTTTTCATTCGAAACTTCGTCGAAAACTGAAAGTAACCATTTAGTAAAGTTAATTAATTAATTGAAATTATTTTAGGTAATCTGAATATATTAATACTGCACTGATAAACTTAACTGGTCAATCATATTTAGAAAGTTCAGCAGGATCGGAATACAACTGTAGAATCTGTCGGAGTCCATGTGTAAAGTATCCACCGTCATGCGCCATCCAAAATTATATGTGACAGTGACCTTCCTCTTGTTTTGAAGGTCAAGTGTCCAAAATGTCATGCTTTTAGGATGAATAAAGAGTGATTATTCGCATGTCACATGATGCCACAGGTTTTCAACCATATAATTGTTGATGACGTCATATCTCTTGAACTGTTGTAAGCAGTTCGTACCCCTACTTCAATTGTTACCTCAAGGATAGAATATGGGTACCAAATTTGGTTGAAATCGGTTCAGTGGTTTAGAAGCAGAGGTCGCATGATGCAGCACTTTTCCGCGCATGTCATTGTTTATTACGTCATATCTCCTGAACTAGATGTCGCACAGTCATTTAATGGTGTCTATGACCATAGAGAAATGGCAAGCAATAAGCTGACAAAAGTTACATCACAATCGGTTGAACAGTGAGGCCGCGCATAAAATACGAACACACAAACTTTCATTTTTATATATTAGATGGGACTTAACTGCTTGGTTATCAGTCCGTAGGCTTAGAAACTACTTAAACTAAGATAAATTAATTTAAGGACCACACACACAGTCGCGGTAGAGTAGCCGAGCGGTCTAAAGCGCCTCGCTGCGGAGCGCGTGGTTGCTCGCCTTGGAGGTTCGAGTTCTCCCTGGGTCATGGGTGTGTGTGTTGTCCTTAGGTTAGTTTACCTAGGTTTAAGTAGTTTGTAATCTACGGACTGATGACCACGCAGTTTGGTCCGATAGATTTACAGACATTTGAACATTTCAACACGCACACCCATGCCCGAGGGAGGGCTCGAACCTCCACGGCGAACGACGCGCGCACCGCAGCACGAGCCCTCAGTCCTCAAGGCCATTCCGCCCCGGAGAAACTACGCATTCGTTCATTTTACGGACTGAGGGAGAAGGGTTCCAACAAAACGACGAAAATATAAGGTGCGTCTAAAAATCGGTTAATAGTCTCAGAAAGTATAGGAAACAATTGTTACCAACAAAACACGTTTACTAACCTACAACGTAATCGCCACTGGCTGCAAAATCAGTTGTAGAGCTGTTAAAAACTGTCAGCAAACGCTTCTTGTGGAATAGCTCGAAGCACAGTGGTCATGCGTTGTTGAATCTCTGCAAACGTTGAACAATTGTGCTTACACTGTCAGTGCTGATAGCCAACTCGTTTATCATTCTCGAAGACAGCCGCAGATCATCCGCAAGTATTACGGTTGCCAGATCTCCGGGCGCCGCCCGGAGGCCCGGGTTTGGAATGCATTCTCCGGGTCTACGGGCCAATGACTCTCATCTCCGGGCTTGAATGTAACCTTCACTTAACTTTTTTTTTTTTTTTTTTTTTTACGAAGCTTTTTAAGTACTATGCTCATGTAGCGACGATCTACATCGAACTTAACGTAACTTAAAATAAGGATGAACACAACATCCTTGCCCTAGGGGGGCATTCGAAACTCTGGCGGGAGCAGCCTCGCGCACCGTGGCAAGACGCCTCAGTGCGCTCGGCCATTCCGGCCGGTTACTCTCAAGTAATTATGAATAACTTTATATAAATGTCAATTTCTTATTGCAACAAAGGCCACTTTTCTATTCTTCCTCTGAAAATTTTTCATTGTTGCGTCGGTAGTAATCGGCTAGCGCATTATTAAGCAAACACTGTGGCGGCAACGTGTCAACTGGCGACGTCTTTTATTTGTGTTCGTTCGATCATTGTTTGTTATCAGTTTACTGGCAATTTTTGGAATACTCGGATTGTGTGTGAACAGACAAGCTTACATTAACTCAGATTAGTGAGTAATAACAGCGAAATGAAGAGACGATATCTAAGTTCGTTCCGTGAAGAATGGTTACAGGAAGAAAATTATAAAGAGTGGCTACTGATGAGTGTATGTGTAAGTGCACAATATGCAATATCTTATTTACTGTTAAGTGCGACGGAGTGAAAGCTGTGAATAAACATTTACAATCAGAAAGACACAAAGCGAATATTACCACACAAAAGAAGAACCAGTCGCTTCTTAAATTCTTGCTGAAACAATTTTCTGCAGAAGACGACAAAGTCACTGCAACGGAATTAACTTTGACTTACCATGGTGTGAAACACCAACATTCTTACAATTCTCAATATTGTGGTAATAAGCTATATCCTTATGATTTTAGAGATTCCTCAGTGGCAACGAAAGTAAGATGCGGCCGAACAAAAAGCGAGGCATTAGTAAAAAATGTGCTTCTGCCTTATGCTAAAGAGAAGCTACTAAGCAAATTAGAGCAAAATGTCCCGTTTCCATTAGGCATTTTTTCCTTATAGAATTCACGTGTAATCTGGTTGAGGGGGGGGGGGGAGTTGGTCGCAGTTGGGGGCGGGGGGGGTGAGTCACTGGCCAAGGAGGAGGGGGGCACGTCTGGTCTCCGGGCCTCCCTCGAGTTCAATCTGGCAACCCTAGCAAGCATCCGTAGCACTCGTTCGCTTTTGTCTGGGACTGTTATTTTGGAGTGCCGACCTGAATGTGGCTCATCGTCAACACCTTCCTTTTCTCCTCTAAGGCGTTTAAACCACTCATACACTAAACTTTTACTGCTTCCACACTATACACTTGCACTAACACCAATGGGTAGCAATCACCAATTTACTTAGGAAAAAAAAAAAGAATTAAAAAAATAGCACACACCGCTTGCTGTTAGCGCATTGCTTTATTTTGAGCTCCATGTTGTTGCAATGACACGAGTTCTCACAATGGCCCTGGTCATGTTAGCTGGGTCGCAGCGTGTACCAACACTTCAGTGTGTTTAGCACGAGAGGGGCGCCTGTTGACATGTGTGAGCGTGATACCTCATCCTCGCCAGCGCAGTTTGTATAGTATGGGACCATACACCGAACTTTTCAGACGCACCTTGTATGTCTGAATGAGTGATGACGACGGTCTGAAGAATGCTACGTTCAAAGATAACATTATTGACTATTGAATGTATAAGTGTCTTAATGATTCTAAATGAATCAGTAACATAAGAGACCTTTTTTGTCTTGCTTTGAGATTTCAGTCGTTGACTGAATTCAAAACGAAAAGAATTAAAGATATTAGCTCCTGAGGCGAAATGAATGACACCAATTTGAATCATTAAAATTTTTTGATGCATTTATATCCGGGTGTTCTGTATATTGCACACTTGCGCTGTCTGATATACCACCCAGCCATGTGGTCACCTCCACGGCGCGGACTACCCTATAACACCTCGTGTCAGATCGAAATCTTCGAGCTATCCACACACTACGGATACACAGTAGTGCCCCTAGCCGTTTACTTTCATCACTCGCGCTGATTCCCGTGTGTTTTAGAATTGCACAGCTACACCACAAACAAAAACAAAATGAGACTCCCATTGCCCGAAACGCCATTCAACGACGCTACGGGGAGTCCTTGTTACAGGCACCAGTGTCTGCAGCTAGACATCCCCTCCACCAACTTGGTCGCTTTATAGCGTCGTTGGTTGACGTTACCGGGCGTGGATTCTATGCTGATCTTGTTCCTCAGGACGCTTTCTACATCCCCTAGAAGATTGTTGGTGTGTGTAGTTCTGAAATACACAGACTACCACACGCCCAATTCAGTCTTCTACTCCCATTTACTGCCGCAAGTTTGCACAGGACGATTTTTAATTTATGGTGAGAGACATTTTTTTATCGCTGGCGTGAGAAAAATCACGCTCTAGAGAACGAGTGTGCGAATTTCACTTCATCTACATCTACATACATACTCCGCAATATTATGAGTGGCGGCGGGTACACTGTACCACTACTAGGCATTTCAAAATGTTTTCAAATGTTTGTATAGCTTATGGGACTTAACTAAGGGGTTATCAGTCCCTAAACTTACAAACTACTTACGAACTACCTTATACTAAAGACGGCACAAATATCCATGCCCGAGGTGGGATTCGAACCCCCTACCGTAGTGTCCGTGCAGACCGTGACTGAAGCGCCTCAGTCTCCTCGGCCACCGCGGCCGTCAGTTTTCGGAGAATGTGTCAAAAAGTAGCTCGCAAGACTGCTTGTCTCCACCACCTGAAAAAAGACTATAGAGGTCCCAATCTATACTCTTAAGGTTGAAGTCTCCCCGCCACTAATACTGCATGGACCGGATACCTACCTACTACCTGTCGTAGACTTTCTTTGAATGGCTCTAAAACTGCTACAGCAGCACTGGGGGGCCGGTAAAAACACCCAACTATTAACTTTATTTCTCTTAACTTTACTTCATGTATATATGTGTTATTTATTGACTTATTTATTTTAATCTTTGTACTTCTCTTTATCGACAGTAAAAGGTTATTGAGGAAAACGTGTTGAGAGATTCAAAATTGATGTAGTTTGTTTCATGACAACATTTCGTGATCTCTTTTAAAGCCTGAATGGTAAAACCATACAAAAATCATATTACGAAACAGTGGATTCATTTTCCTGCTTACTCTGTAGTTCGTAAGTAGCAGTAGCTTTTTCTGAGCGTATATATGAAAGACAGCCAGACACATCGTTATTTTGTATGTAATATGTACAGATATAAACAAGAACCGCTTGGGTAGCCGTGTGGTATAACACGCTTTTCGAGACGGAGAGGCGTACCGGTCCCGGTTTGAATACGTCCTGCGGATTAACGAAGGCGGTCGGAGTGCCGGACAGATATGATGTGGTTTTTAGGCGGTTTTCCACATCCCCATAGGTGAATAGTGGGCTGGTCCCCAAGTTCCGTCTCAGTTACACAATTCACAAACATTTCATTACACTTGACACTTTCACACATGTAATACTATATACAGACATAAGGGGTACGCATTTCCTCCAGGGGGGGGGGGGTATGGGTGTGGCGACAGGAAGGGCATCCGAGCACCCCGTCTATTAGCAGGCTGATTCCGATTAACAAAGCCGACCCAGCATGTGCGGGACCATGACTCAAGAGAAAGAAAGAGAGAAGGTACAGATATAAACAAGCGATTTATTGTTTAAGTCACTGTAAACTACTGAAACTACCCGGTGCAAACCCAGTTGCGGAAAATGTAATTTGGACGATACTGGAGTAGTTAAGAAGCCGTTTGATATCATGTCACCGAAATCAATGTTTTAATGACAGCCGCGCGGGAGTAGCCGAGCGGTCTGGAGAGCCACGTTATGGATCGCGAGGCCTCCCGCGTCAGTGGTTCGAATCCTCCTTCGGGCATGGATGTTTGTGTTGTCCTTGGGTTAGTTTAACTTAGTTTAAGTAGTTTGTAAGACGAGGGACTGATGACCTACGTAGTTTGGTCCCATAGAATTACAAACATTTAATTTGTTGATGGCATTGCATTCGACTATTCCAAATACTTATAAATGTCAGTAATGGTATCAGTGTATATGTTTTTCGACCAGTTAGCTGCGTATACTGTTACAAAGTGGGAGAAACAGTAGACTAAGGAAGAAAGTGCGTCTGGCTGCTCCTCGCCCCGCTGCTTTCAGATGAATTATTTTTGTACTGCTTTACTGATTCAGCGTAAGTGCGACTTTGTCGTGTTGCAATGGTGGTCTCCCGTCCGAAGGGTGGTCTGATGGAGGTCACCTCGCTAACTCTCTCCCGTAGAACCCTGTTCAACACCGAATTACTACCCTTGCACGCATTTTATAGTACCTAATTACTGTGGTACCCATACTAAATTGACTGATTCTTGATCTCTAAGAAAGTGTCCGATCAAATTAACCCTACTTTTAGTCACGCTATGCGACGTGTTTCTTTTTTAAACAATTCATTTCACCAGCTCTTCAATAGTTTCACTAAAGATAAAAATGTTCAAATGTTTGTAGAGCTTATGGGACTTAACTATGGGGTCATCAGTCCCTATACTTACAAACTACTTATGAACTAGCTACTACTAAGGACGGCACAAATGTCCATGCCCGAGGGGGGATTCGAACCCCCGACCGTAGTTGCCGTGCAGACCGTGACTGGCGCGCCGCAGTCCCCTCGGCCACCGCGGCCGGCTATAGTTTCACTATCTACACGTATATTACACACAATTTTTTTTATAACACAACATTTCAAGAGATTCGATTTTCTTCTTGTATGCTTATTGTCCACATGTGACACTCATAAAAACTCACTCTCTATATGAATGCCTTCAAAAGAAGAAGAAACAGAAGAATAGGAAGAAGAAGGAAAGACTTCCTAAGAATTTTATTGTTATTTGATACAAACAAAATTTCTTTATATTTGCGTTTCTTCCCGTTGCCATTCCACATTTTACAATTTTGGACTTAAATAGTCCAGACAGGACTAAATTCGCCAAACACAATACACAAAGTAGCTGGGCCGATCACGGATCTATGGATCGATAAAATCTTACAAGGTGATTTTAGAATTTCTTTGTATTTATGACACGTGAAATTCAGCACTTAAATAGCAATCAGCTAAAGACATTCGACACAACTCTCAAAAATTCTGGAGAAAATCGACTTTGAAGTTTTGCAAAGTACACGTTAAATACTAATAATTTGAACTGCAACAGTATAAGTTGTTGTAGATCAGGATCAGCCAATCATATCTACTTGACAGGCGTCTCAATAATAAGAAATAGCTAAAACATCATTACAAGGTTTGTAACGAACCGTGTTGGGATTTATTTCCATCAGCTCGTTTTACGGAACTCCCAATACCACTGTTGCATAATAATAGATATAAATGTAATTACTGCGTTATCATTTTCTTTTCCAAAACTTTTGTTAGTCCTTTTTCAAACGTGACTAGCTATTTTCTGTTATGTCGTGTCGCAGAGGTTTGTTTAATTAGAAAGTATTAATTAGTTTTTGCCAGAGACGTATTATTATATTTCGTACATTATGCTATTTAATATTTCTGATAAAACGAAGTTAATTCTTTCTTATAATGTTAAAGTAGGTATTACCATGGTTCACAAGTAATGTTAGGAAAGTTTTGCCCTAATTACTTTTGGTACAGCTATCGCTAACTATGAAAGTATTGTTGCCAACCCTATTAAATTATATTTCAATATGAAATACTATTAATTTAAAAGAAATTTATACATTAATTTACTCAGTGTTAGTTACGCTATCTTTTACTACAGCAAGTTGTATATAATTATTTATTTTAACATTATAATCAATGTAATGTAATTTTTAGTGACATTTTATAGATGGTACAAATAGGATGCGTTCGCGCCATGTAATGGAGTACTATTTCGTCCGTGATCTGAGGCGCAATCCACGCCAGTTCCGAGTATTGTTTCATCCTCGATCTGATGCACAATCTACGTCACTTTGAACTCTACATATTTTTGGAAACATTTTTGTTTCTATATTATTGGGTAAACAGCACTCTATTTAAATTTGTAAATAAAGAACAGTCTAGAATGCACTAATTTATTTCATTCTACTAGTTTCAGTCTTATGTAGACCATCTTCAGGAATTTGTCTCTGAAATATATCACAGTCACATTTAGAGGAGTTTGGAGCAATATACATTACTGTAAAAGCTAAACTAAGTTAGTAAATAGAAATAGAACAAGATAAAATAAGCGATGTTATACCCTCTGATGTTGTGGAGCTGGCAGGTAGCTGGGAGCCTTCCAGTGTGTCACTGCTGGCTGGAGCAAGGTTTGCTGCTCTTAAATAGCTGAGGCTCCGCCCCTTTGCCAGCTCCACCCATCTTTGATAGCCAATGAAAAGATTAAATACATGAATGTAGCTAAAATATTAAAAATTATAATTAATAACACATTTCTCGGTTAATGTCTAAAATAAAATAATTATAGTCATCTTAGTGGTATTTAAAATAAAGATTAAAACATTAAAATACTGACATGAATTGCATCCCATTCTTTTCAGTATTTCCAAAGATATTCTATAAGTGGTTCTACAGTATCTACAGTGTTTTATGTAAGTTTAATGGTGTAAAAAAACATTTAACTGTGTTTTTTACATATTTTTATATACAAAGAAACAATTGCAGATATAAAACCTTACAGAACATGTATGGTTCGTTTGTCATTGTAATTTATGTAAAGCTAATGCTTTCATTGTAATATACAAAAATGGGTATATCTTACTTAATTAAAATGTTGTTATAATAGAAGTAAGGCACAGGGTATATATATTGTATATACATGAAAAGTCCTTGATTTATTGTGTGATGCTTTAGGTTGTCATTAAAAATTAAAAAAATAATATAGTGTGCTGTAACATTGTGAAATATTAGGAATGAAATGTAAAAAACATAACGGATACAATTCAAATGGCGTCATGGAGTAAACTACATAACTGTTTCTTAATAGTAAAAGTAAAATACAATAAAAATATTTACCCAAGTTGAGGGTGATCAGAATGATCTTAAATTTGTGTATATGTTGCCTTAGGTGGTCATACGTATAACAACATAAGTAAGATGAGACTGATATGTCAAAAACATAGAAAGTTATCATTCGAATGGCGTCTGTCAATGATAGTAAAGTTGTCAGTTAACAGTTAAAAGGATAAATTTTAGGCTTAAAATGTGTCTAAGAATAAAATTTAAATTATTGTACATTACAATTATGCATAATGTACATGGCTATCAACCGTAAGGATCGTAAAACAGTATAAAGTGGGTATAACATCACAATAGGAAGATATATATATATATATATATATATATATATATATATATATATATATATATATATATATATATATACATACATGTTGTACATGTGTGTCATTGATTAAAAACAGACTTCAGAGGAGTAAACTATTAAAGGATCTCTTCAAATAGGTCAAAGTAATTTTTTCCCTGAAATCAATTTGTTCGTTTAAGAGTTGAAAAGGATTCTTTTTATGTTGCACATAGATTTCTATTTGCTCTAGTAGGTTGAGGCGTAATCCTTTTGGAGCTGTGTGCAAAATCCTTAGGTTGTTTTCAATTGTGCCATGGCAATGTCTATTTTCAATTATATGCTGCCCAAAGACCGACTTACTACTTGCAACACCTACTGTGTGTTCACGGTATCGTGTTTGGAAACTACGTCCCGTTTGTCCAATATAATATTTTCCGCATGTGCTACATATTACTTTATAAACACCAGATTTTGCATATTTATTATCACATGTCTTAATTGTATGTTTGAGCCGATGTTGTAGGGTGTTGTCCACTGAAAAGGCAAGAGTGAGATCAGTATTATTAAATAGTCTACTTATTTTTTCAGAGACATTCCCTCTGTATGTCATACAGGCATATCTTCTGTCTCCCTTAACTTCTTTTTGATCTGTTGCAACAGTTTTTTGTACTTTATTGAATATTGAATCTACCAAGTGCACATTGAAATTATTAGATTTTGCTATTTGCCTCAGTATTTGAAGTTCCTTCTGTACTTCGTCATTATGCAATGGGAGTTTGAAAATTCTATGGATCATTGCTAGGAAAAAAGCTCTTTTGTATTTATATGGATGACAGGAGTCTGCATTTATTATAACATCTGTGTTTGTAGGTTTCCTGTAAATTGCAAACTGATGTTTCCCTTCCTTTTTCGAAATAGTCAAGTCCAGAAGATTTATACTATTGTCTTTTTCGTGTTCTACTGTAAATACAATATTGCAGTTAATATTGTTCAATTTCTGTAAAACATCATTTATTTCAGCTTGAGTTCCCTTATACAAAATGATTGTATCGTCTACAAATCTCTTATAATAAATGATTTTCTCTGTAATTTCAGGATTATTTGCAAAAAAATTTGTTTCAATGGAGTTAACAAAGATGTCAGCCATAGTTCCTGCTAATGAATTACCCATTGATAGGCCGTCTTTTTGGTAGTATATTTTCCCATTAAAGGAGAAGTAATTAAAAGCTAGTGTAGTCTCCAATAATTCTATAAGCTCTTCTACTTCTTGGTGGATCATTATTTTATGCTGTAATAAATTTGCTTTGATGATTTCAACAGTTTCATTGACTGGTATGTTAGTATATAGGTTCTTTATATCAAATGATGCAAAATTTGCGTTTTGTGGTATGTCAATATTAAAAATTTGTTGCGCTAATTCGTAGCTGTTTTTCACAGAATAATTTTGTTCATAGACATAAAATGTTTTTAAAATGTCATTTAATTTTCTATTTAATTTATATGATGGACATGATCTATTGTTTACAATCGGACGTATAGGATACTCTTCCTTATGGAGCTTTAACTGTGCTCTTAATTTTGGAAGTTGTGGATTCATAACTGTCAATGTGTTTTTTTCTTCTGGCAAGAACAAGAAGTTATTGTCTTCAATTAGCTTCTTTAATTTATTTTGAAACTTTTGTGTGGGGTCTCTTTGAACTTCAGTTATATTGTTTTCATTGAAAAAAGCTATTGTTTTAGAGATATAATGATCTTCTTTGACAATTACAAGTGTGTTCCCTTTATCTGATTTTGTGACTAAAGCATGTTCATCATTCAATTTAGCATTAATATTCTTAACTAGGCATATATCCTTATTTACTTTCTTTTTTCTTTTCTCTTCAATAATCCAATCTTTTGTTTTTAGTGCGATCTTATATGTATCTGCTTTACTACATTTTGCTTGTTTGGTTGCAATTTTCACATCTACTATTGTGTTTCTGATATTTTTACTGTTTAGTGGAGGCACTATGTTATATTTTAAACCTTTTTCTAACAACTGATTTTCAGCATTTGTAAATTGAATGTTAGTTAGGTTCACAACACGTGAAAAGAATTTAGATTTTGGAGTTTTTTGATTAGGCACATCTTTCTGTTGGTATTTAACTAAATTAGCTATCTTTTTCTGATGATTAATGGAAATTTTTTTACGAATGTCATCGATCTTCCTATCTATGTAGAGTAAGAGAGTATAAAAAATCAAAGGAGATAAAGAATTACCTAGTTGTAAATGCAAATTGTACATTTCTGCATTTAATGATTCTTTACGAACATAGGCATTTTTGATTTCTGATCTAATCCAAAACAGTTTACTCCTCTGTTGAACAATAGCAGTAACGTTTGAGTGACTAGCTATATTAATTTTGGCATAGTTTGGAATGATATTAAGTGCCAAACATTCTTTATTAAAATTAATTCTCGTATTTAGTTTCATGATTTTAAAACGAATTCCTCTAAATTTTCTTAACATCCCAAGTACCTGACTAGGTATTCCATCACATATTTTTGGAAACATTTTTGTTTCTATATTATTGGGTAAACAGCACTCTATTTAAATTTGTAAATAAAGAACAGTCTAGAATGCACTAATTTATTTCATTCTACTAGTTTCAGTCTTATGTAGACCATCTTCAGGAATTTGTCTCTGAAATATATCACAGTCACATTATATTATAACAACATTTTAATTAAGTAAGATATACCCATTTTTGTATATTACAATGAAAGCATTAGCTTTACATAAATTACAATGACAAACGAACCATACATGTTCTGTAAGGTTTTATATCTGCAATTGTTTCTTTGTATATAAAAATATGTAAAAAATACAGTTAAATGTTTTTTTACACCATTAAACTTACATAAAACACTGTAGATACTGTAGAACCACTTATAGAATATCTTTGGAAATACTGAAAAGAATGGGATGCAATTCATGTCAGTATTTTAATGTTTTAATCTTTATTTTAAATACCACTAAGATGACTATAATTATTTTATTTTAGACATTAACCGAGAAATGTGTTATTAATTATAATTTTTAATATTTTAGCTACATTCATGTATTTAATCTTTTCATTGGCTATCAAAGATGGGTGGAGCTGGCAAAGGGGCGGAGCCTCAGCTATTTAAGAGCAGCAAACCTTGCTCCAGCCAGCAGTGACACACTGGAAGGCTCCCAGCTACCTGCCAGCTCCACAACATCAGAGGGTATAACATCGCTTATTTTATCTTGTTCTATTTCTATTTACTAACTTAGTTTAGCTTTTACAGTAATGTATATTGCTCCAAACTCCTCTAAATGTGACTGTGATATATTTCAGAGACAAATTCCTGAAGATGGTCTACATAAGACTGAAACTAGTAGAATGAAATAAATTAGTGCATTCTAGACTGTTCTTTATTTACAACTTTGAACTTTAATTTTGAACAGTTACAGCGTTTAATCCACACTTGTGCCACACTGTACACCTCAGACTTGTGCATTCCACTCACGAACTGTGTAACTTAGTATTATTGATGAGTGGAATGTAGTTACTGGGCTCTAGTAATTGTTATTAATGAGACTTGTACGCTGGTCACAAATGGGGACAATTTGGCACTAATAAGGAATTAAACTGTCAATGAATTGCAATCCTACGTGTCTCCTGCATTATTCGAAACCGCTACCGAGAGCAACGATCTACGAGAACATCAAGAAACAACGAACTACGATCCGGTTAGGTACAGGGTTCACAAATGCGGTGGGCCTTATAAATTCCTAACTATGTACGTCTTGTTTTTTGGCATATCAACACTTATAATGTGAATGTCACACGATTATCTTATATTTATATGATATTTCAAACTTCATAACGAAGCTGATAGCTATAAAATGGGATTTAACTAGTATATGATTATGTATTTAGCTTTAGATATACAAAATTATGAATAAAAGGAGACAATACCCATCACTTAAAACATACGATGTTTCACATAGAAAAAAATGTTAGTTCATTGATTCAGTAAAACGATATACGAACCGTAGAAAAAGTGGACAAACATTCGTTCTTATTTTTAAATTGCCTTTGTATTCTTCTCTTAGTGTCCATGATTCTAAACTGATTATGGTTTTATATAATTCATCTGAACGGTTGGAACGTTACCTTAAACACAAAAATATGACAACACGTTATTTTCGGTAAAGTGTAAATTAATCACTGTCGCACAGTATGTTGTACTGGTGATAAATAACTAGTGCAAAAATAAGTAAACTACCTATGTTATACAACATTATGCCGTAAGTGACATATATGGGACGTCGAGTGTGTGGTAAAATGGATATTGTAATGTTTCAGTTTTATCTGCATCTGGCTTGACTTTGAGACTCCACACAGAGGGAGTAAATGGACAACGCAGGAATCGGCCATTCACTTAGAGCACTAATGTGAACAAATGTCATTCAGTAGCGCTACTGAATCAATGCTGTATGCTGGCTGTTTGCGGTGTTCTGCTGACCTGGTTGTAAATACCGTTAAAGTAAATGTCGTACATTCTCTTTGTGGGACCATCGTACCAATCTGGTCCATTAAATTCCACTAACAGTGCACGCGTGGGCTACAATTGCAACCCAGGAAGTAAACTGGTTATTGGCATTCTAAAACTGGCCCACCGCTGCGCCGCCATTGCAGGTATTTGTCACGTATGGATCCATCTCCCGCTAGCAGCGTGCCGATCTCTGTAGAGTAGGGCGTCTATTTAATTTTTATTAGAAAGGGGGGCATTTAAAAAAAATCAGGAAAAAACAGGACACAATTCGTATTGACAAAATTTCGTAGACACTGACGTTTACCTTTTTATAGTACACTCAAATGAATGGTTTTATTTCGTCTGCTGCACTCTTACAATATTTTTCACTTTTATGTATTTTGTCAAAAATTGCATTTTCTTTTGACACTGCATGTTTTGACAATAAGTAAGGCCTCCATTGTTTCAACGTTCTTTCTGTGCTGTTGTATTTTTTAAACATACGTTCCACAGCAGCATTTGACGCAGGGATTGCCTTTCAAAGCTCCTTTGAATAAATCATGTTTTTCATACTGATGTTTTTACCTTTGTGAAATAGTCACTCACACTTTTGTTTGCGCTTTTCGTTTGAACGCTCATGCGATGTTTCTTCATCTTAATGTGACTCACAATGTCAGACCTTGCAACATGCCTCGTTGCAAATTTTGATTTGCAAAACGTACGCTCTACAGTTTCTCCGTTACCAGTGATAAAAGAAAACTAACCTTTTTTATTGCTGTTAAAAATACACTTTCGTTCTGGCATGAAGAATACAGTGACTGCACAGATTTACAACTTTCACATATCCATTACAACACCTTCAGACTGCTACCGCAATCATTCGAAAGTAAACATGAATCGATACTATGCATGCGAACTACCTCGAAACGGTGACTGATGGGAGCGACCTTACATGAGAAATTCAAGCACTTCGAGAAATTCCTTTATGATTGCTTCCATCCGCTACCGCGCTGAGTGTCAACCTATTTGGCACTGACAGTAATACCATTAGTGCTTCGCTTGTTGTATTGTCCTCTCTGAATTCGTTCTAGGTTACTAGTAAATAGAGTGCTAAGAGTCGATATACCTTTAATTAATTGTGGAACCTAATAGAAAATAAATGAAGAATGATAACGATCTGTACAGGCAGCTGTTCCTAGAGTAGGTATTTTCACAATTAATTGAACATTAAACATCTGATAGCATAAAATACTTTATCCAGTCGGAACCACAATAATAGGGACATTTGAGCGTCCCCATAACAACGTTCGGGACAGCTGGACGTTATGGAAAAAAACGGGACTCTCCTGGAAATAACGGGACGAATGGACACCCTACTGTAGAGCAAAGATGTCTAACGAGGAGAGGACGCCTACTCGTCATCGCCGAATTCGTCCAAATTTATGGTACATGTAGGGCGCGGTGAGATATGAAAGTGCACCAAGTGGGAACTCCAAATGGGCAAGCGTTTAGGAAATAAAAGGAATTTTGATACGGATCTATCACCGTATGCAACTTATCAAATGTTTGTAAATCTATCGGACCAAACTACGTGGTCATCAGTCCGATCCAACTTATCAACTGTCCCTGTGGCAGCATGTTTAGGAAGCGGTGTTTGGATCAGCGATAAAAAAATTGGATTCGTATTGAGAAGATCGTGGATTCAACTCTCCCGGCAGCAAATTTTTTTCTGCTCCTTGGCATTGCGTACACCTAGTTATTTTTCACGTGGAGATCGTGAGGACAAGATTAGATTAATTACAGCACGCACGAAGGCATTTAAACAATCATTCTTCCCACGCTCAATACTTAAATAGAATGGGAAAAAACCCTAATAACTGGTAAAGTGGGACGTACCCTGTGCCACACACTTCACAGTGGTTTGCAGAGTATTGATGTAGATGTAGACTGACGTCACAATTAACCGCAACATCATTTACGTTGGTTTATTATTTTTAGGTGAGTGGTTCGCGTAACTAATGAGGAGGTACTGAACAGAGTTGGGGAGAAAAGAAAATTCTGGCATACCTTGAATAAAAGAAGGGATAGATTGGTAGGACACATTCTTAGACACCAAGAAATTGTGAATTTAGCGTTGGAGGGAAGTGTGTGGAGTAAAAACCGCAGAGGAAGACCAAGAGATGGATACAGTAAGCAGATTCAGACAGATGTAGGTTGCCGTTCTTATGGGGAGTTGAAGAGGCTTGCTCAGGATAGGGTATTGTGGAGAGCTGCATCAAACCAGTCTCCAGACTGAAGACCACAACAACTGAAGAAGTAAAAAACAAGAAAGGGCATTGGACGAAATTCGCGACTACAAACATTTAGAAAGGGACTGTAGTTAACACGTACTTGGGGACGTCGTGTAAGTAAATCGATACTTCCATTCTCTTGCAATTGATCAATTACATGTACCGGAGTAATATTCATCGAAGGAACAGGGCAACCAATAAGTTTGACGGCAACTTGCGCACGTTATGAACGCCGCCCTTTTGCAGTTACGTGGTTTTTTTATTTTTTAAATATCTCCATAGAAAAACAAACTCGATTGATATTCTGAAAACAGCTTCTTTCATCGCACAGCAGCGAACCACGCGAAATGCAGCATGTCGCAAAATACAAGTGAGGATAGCTAGTGATGTATAATGGAAATAGTGTAATGCAACCTTCTGTTGTTATAAATAATGACGCCCCATGCTGATGTGGTGCACATATAAACTACAAAATAATGTATATGACGTTGCGGTTAATTGTGAAGTCAGTAGTGTACGCATTGCCAAGTAGCAGAAAAGGATTTGCCGCCGGGCGGATTCGAACCCACGAGCCTTTCAATAAAAATCACATTTCTTACCGCTGAGCCAAACACAGCTTTCTAAACAGACTTTATCCGGGGCAGTTAAGGTGCATATGGTGATAGATCCGTATCAAAATTTCTCTTATATCCTAAATGCTTAGGCATCTGCAACTCCCAGTTGGTGCACTTTCTTATCTGACCACGCCCTACATTTACCATAAATTTGGATGAATTCGGCGATGGCGAGTAGTCGACCTCTGCTTGTTAGTTGCCCGCGCTATATTTCGAAGAATTAAAGTTTCCGGTTGCACATATTCCGAAAAAAATTGTCAATATGATACGATTAGTGTAATGATCATACAAAATGTTGTCTGTATAAAACATTTTAAATAATTGTCACCTATTAAATATAGTTTTGCACTCTGTTATTTTCTGTGGTGGATCTCTGCAAGTAATGAGGACGAACATATTCATAATTCAAAGGCAGGTGCTGGAGCACCGTACTGGATCTGTGGTATTTCCAAACCTGGGCTTGAACTTCATACCGACGTCCGACGTCCATTCTCTCCCTCTCCGCTCAGGTATCAACTCTTACCGACAACCACGCTCCCCCGCCCTGCTCGACACGTCACCTACTCCGCGCGACTAAGTGTCTCCTCCCTCTCCCCAATCCTTCATTCTCCTCATGCCACCACTGCCCTCTCCCACTCCGTTCCGAATGTTTTGCAACACCACAGCTTTATTTTTATTTATACTTTACATCAAGCATTGATGTCTGCTGGTCCGGATGGAATACCAGTTCGGTTTTACAAAACTATTCTGCGGCATTGGTCCCCTACTTAGCTTGCATTTATCGCGAATCTTTAATTCAGCGAAAAGTTCCTAGTGATTGGAAAAAAGCGGAGGTGACTCCCCTTTATAAGAAAGGAAAGAGTACTGACCCACACAATTACAAGCAAATAACGTTGACATCAGTTTCATGTAGAATTTTGGAGCATATTCTCAGTTCGAATATAGTAAATTTCCTTGAAACGGAAAAGCTACTTTCTATGAATCAGCACGGGTTTAGGAAAAAACCTTCATGTGAAACTCAGCTTGCCCTTTTCTCACATGACATCTTGCGAGCCATCGTTGAAGGGCAACAGGCCTTCTCAACTTCAAAAAGGCGTTTGACGCGGTACCACGCTGCAGACTGTTAACGAAGATACGAGCTTATGGATTAGGTTCACAGAAATGTGATTGGCTGGAACACTTCCTAAGTAATAGAACGCAGTTCGTTCTTCTCGATGGCGAGTGGTCATCAGAGACGAGTGTATCGCCAGGCGTGCCTTAGAGGAGTGTGATAGGACCACTATTTTTTCTATCTATATAAATGATCTGATGGACAAAGTACCTAGTAATTTGCTGAAGATTCTGTAGTGTATGGGAGGTTGTCATCTTTAATTAGCTGTAATGGCATACAGGATGACGGACAAAATTTCTAGTTGGTGCGAAGAATGGCAGCTAGCTCTCAACGTAAGGTGATGCGCATGAGTAGGAAAAACAATCCCATAATGTTCGAATACAGCATTAGTAGTGAGCTTCTTGATGATGTCGCGTCGTTCAAATATCTTGGCGTAACATTGCAGAGCAATATGAAATGGAACGAACACATAAGGACAGTTGTGAATAAGGCGGACAGCCGACTTCGGTTTATTGGGAGAATTTTGGGAAGATGTACTTCACCTGTAAATGAGACCGCGTATAAAACACTTGTACGACCACGTCTTGAGTATTGCTCAAGTCTTTGAAACTCTCAGAAAATCAGTTTAAAGGAAGACATAGAGGCAGTTCAGAGGCGAGCTGCTTGGTTTGTTACTGTTAGGTTCGACCAATGCGCGAGTGTCAGGGAAATGCTTCGGCAAGTACGTTTGGGATCGCTGGAGGAAAGACGACGTTCTTCTCGTGAATTTCTGTTGAGTAAATTTAGAGGGCCGGAATTTGAAGCTGAGTGTAGTACGATCTTGCTGCCGCCTACTTACATTTCTTCCTCTTTCTATTTCGGAGTGAAATAGGAAAGGAAATGCCTAGTAGTTGTACAGTGTACCCTCTGCCACGCACCTTTCGGTGAATTGCGGAGTATGTATGTAGATGACTAAGTTGTTACAGCAAGGGTTTTTTTTTTTTTTTTAATAGAAAAGAAGTAATTGGTGTACTACTAAGTTTCTCATTTCAATTGTATTTGTTGTGTTTCTAATCGTAAAACATTCTTCAACACTTCCTACTGTAAGGTTCCTATAGTCCCGACATAATTAATTATCTTTATTATTTAGGCCAAAATAGTGTTCACACAATACTTATAAAGTAATATCTTCATTGATTATTAATACTGTTTGTCATTCTGCATTGCATATGAGTTATTCTGCACATATTTTACAGTAAATATAGACAATGTAGTGGATTTTGTAAACTGGTCACAGATATACATTGTAAGTGGCGCAGTAATCTTTGGAAGTTCGATTGTAGAGTAAGCACTCTGACTGCGAGAAGGCAGTTAGTTGTCACACAGTCTAACACATACAGTCGCGACACTCACTGCTGTGAAAGTTGTTACCAACTGACAGTTGCAACGACACTAGCGCCCCTAGTGGTGGGCAAGCCATCAAAAGCGTGATGTTTGTTTCTATTTACTTGTGTACGATATTAACGAAATAGTTAGTACAATTGTTGCGTTACAAACATTAGTAGAACATCAAGAGACATACGTAATACCGAAATAAATTTAACTGATTCAGTGGTTTAACGAAGAACTTACCCATGAACTAATACTTACGAATATTTGCAGTTTATTCCGCTGAAATTAAGTAGTCTTCAAACATAAGAGAAATACAAATTTCTATTATGGTCTGTTCTTCCTATGACAGAGTTTTTGACACGTATCAATTCGATATGGATTCGAATGATTCGCATAATTTTAGGCATCACTCGTCATTCTTGTATGCACATAATGTTTTGATTGTGATTACTTTGGCTTAATAAGTCAATGTCTTGAAGATTCTTGCTGTTTGTAGTTCAGCTGTAGGAACAATTCTTTAATTCGGTTGTTCTTTGTTGACAACAGTTTGATTGCTCTTTCTGTTATTTTGCCACGTCTATGACGTTTTTTTTTTTTTTTTTTTTCCTTTTGCTGCAGTTGTGGTGGCTGATTTGGTATGTTAAATACTGTAGTTACTGCTTTCTGTATTCGTTTCTTACGTTCCACCTTCACCGATTTTACTGGAAATGTAATGAAGAAACGTTAACGTTCTTGAGTGGAAAAGCGACGTCTTTCTGCGAAAGGGTAAGTCTTCTGGTGTGAAACTTCCTGGCAGATTAAAATTGTGTGCTGGAACCGGGACTCGAACCTGGGACCTTTGCCTTTCGCGGGCAAGCGCTCTACCACTGAGCTACCCCGACACGACTCACGATGCCGCCTCACAACTTTACTTCCGCCAGTACCTCGCCTCCTACTTTCCAAACTTCACAGAAGTTCTCCTGCGAAACTTGCAAGACTAGCACTCCTGGAAGAAAGGATATGGTGGAGACATGGCTTAGCCACAGCCTAGGGGATGTTTCCAGAATGAAACTTACACTCTGCAGCGGAGTGTGCGCTGATATGAAACTTCCTGAGGCGGCATCGTGAGTCGTGTCGGGGTAGCTCAGTGGTAGAGCCCTTGCCCGCGAAAGGCAAAGGTCCCAGGTTCGAGTCCCGGTTCCGGTACACAATTTTAATCTGCCAGGAAGTTTCATATCAGCGCACACTCCGCTGCAGAGTGAAAGTTTCATTCTGGAAACATCCCCTAGGCTGTGGCTAAGCCATGTCTCCACCATATCCTTTCTTCCAGGAGTGCTAGTCCTCCAAGTTTCGCAGGAGAACTTCTGTGAAGTTTGGAAAGTAGGAGGCGAGGTACTGGCGGAAGTAAAGTTCTGAGGCGGCATCGTGAGTCGTGTCGGGGTAGCTCAGTGGTAGAGCGCTTGCCCGCGAAAGGCAAAGGTCCCAGGTTCCAGTCCCGGTTCCGGCACACAATTTTAATCTGCCAGGAAGTTTCATATCAGCGCACACTCCGCTGCAGAGTGAAAGTTTCATTCTGGAAACATCCCCTAGGCTGTGGCTAAGCCATGTCTCCACCATATCCTTTCTACCAGGAGTGCTAGTCTTGCAAGTTTCGCAGGAGAACTTCTGTGAAGTTTGGAAAGTAGGAGGCGAGGTACTGGCGGAAGTAAAGTTGTGAGGCGGCATCGTGAGTCGTGTCGGGGTAGCTCAGTGGTAGAGCGCTTGCGCGCGAAAGGCAAAGGTCCCAGGTTCGAGTCCCGGTTCCGGCACACAATTTTAATCTGCCAGGAAGTTTCATATCAGCGCACACTCCGCTGCAGAGTGAAAGTTTCATTCTGGAAGTCTTCTGGTGTTTCCTAGTCATTTTTCTATTTTTAATGGTAAGTGAAATTATTCAGTAAAAGCCTGTAGGTTTTGAGATTAATGTAAACAAACTGTGCTGCAACGTACCGTTTCGTACCTTGCCAGGGATGTTAGAAAACTCGAGAAAGACAAAGGTGGTGTTATTTTTAACTTATTACCTATTTGAAGACACTACAAACGATCCCTAATGTAAAAATTATCTTAAAATCAATATAAATGATACTATTCGCACTCATCCAAAATCGTACTCAGAAATGTAGCTTGCCGCCCGCTTGGAGTGCTGCTGTCGCATTGTATAACAAAAATCTGCGGGAGTTTCGTGACTATGTTAGACTGTGGTTGTCAGTTGCGAGGGGTACTGCGAGAGTCGGCAGTGGCGAGGAGAAGCTTTTGGTGAAGGCAGTCAAGTATGTGTTGCAGAAAGCCATTATTGTAATGCATAATGTAAATTTAATTTTCTGAAATATTTTTCTTCTACCTCATATTTCCTTCAGAATATACAATTTCTGATCTTAAATTCGCTTTATACGTACTCATTTGTGTAGGTTTCCCCTTTTATTTTCATTATTTGTGATTATTGCTTAACTTAATTATTACCCATCAATAATTTCGGCACATTTAAATACTTTAATCGATCAAGTTATGATCCTGCATTCTGCGAGCTGCTTGCTGTTTCCAATTTTGTAATGAGATTATACGAAGTAAGTCAAGTTTCCTGTTTTTATCTGTGTCACAGTCAGATTGTCTCCCCTCTCATTATTCAAGTGAATCAGTATCGTTGTACCCTTTGCGAGTACTTTCGACAGGCCCATAAATTCTAGTGTTTCCCCTATTTCCCGTCCGTGTCCGTTGTGCATATCAATGTTTTCTAAGACTTACTTCTGTGATCAAAGTCGCCACAATGTTCGGTTTTTAAAAGTTCAGTTTTGCACGTACGCAGTACGCAGTATTGGTCAATTTCCATTAAATTTTAAACATCAACATTTTAAATAAATTCGGGATACCTGGCACTTTTTAAAATATATTCGGGATACCTTGCACTGTTTTAAATATATTGGGGATACCTTGCACTACTATTACCACTATCCCTTAGCCAATTTAGAAATACTCCCACCTACTTAGTGAACTGTAGGCCCTTCTACATGGCATACACATTGTCAGACATATTGTTGTGTCCATGTACTTAACTCCACACCGTACTTCACAATGCTATGCTAATTCCCTCTATAATATTTTCTGTCTTCACGAGGTTTTATCGTTTTAACAGAGAATTTACATTTATCATGCAATTTATTTCGTATTTGTTGGTTTCCAGAAGAAAACAGTTCCTGACAAACGGATTCTTATAACATTGCGTGTCTATGGGATATTGTCGCAGGTGTGGAATCGGATCTGCTGCCAAAAAAACCACAGGTTGTACCACGAGACGAATGTTTTCGAGTAAAGATGAATCGACTTTTGGCGCACCCCAAGAAGTAGTATAATTTAATGGAAGATAATATGTAACGCTACATGCACTGAGTGATCTTACCACAAACGACAAGTTATCGAAATAATGGAAAGGATATTTACCACCTAACAATAAACTTCTTTTGATCAACGGCTTGTTAAATTACACTTAAGTATTCACAATGTACAAGTATAAACGAATACATCTACTAATGACATAAAACTACTACGTAAAATTGTTGTATCTATGTATCCTCCACTAAACAATAAACGTTCTTTCGCTTAAGAGGTGCCTTAAGAAAAGGTCAAACCCAGAAACTAGTCAGCATACCAATTACAAAGCAGCTTTGGTGCAATATACAGGGTGTCCCATTCAACTCTTTCACCACATATATCTCTTAAACTACAAGAGACATTGAAAAACGCCTTTTACGGTCAAGAACGTAAGGCAGGGGCTTATGAAAGTAGGTACTATGAGACAGTACAAAGTTATGTTTATTTTTAATGGATGCCCCATATTATTTCTTAAGCTATCGATAGAATGAAAAATCACAAATTGATTGGCGTCGGTTACATCGAGATGCGTCAATTACATCCGGAGAAACTGTGAAGCGAAGTTGACGTTTGAAATATATGAGGCGCGCTGCTAGCGCATGTCCGAAACTCGAGCGAGACTCACGGTTGAGTCTCGGACACCCGCTATCAGCGCTCCTCATGTATTTGAAACGTCAACTTTGCAGTTTCTCCGGATGTAATTGACGCATCGTGATGCAACCGACGCCATTCTTTTTGCGATTTTTCATCCTATCGATTGCTTAAGAAATAATATGCGGTATCCATTAAAAAAAACATAAGTTTGTGTTGAAAATAATGCTCTGTCGCCATCTTGGCTACTTGAATTACTAACGCAATATGGAGGAACCGGATCATGCGTATGCGTACGGAAACTTATAGGACAAGCCGTTTTACTTGCTCGCCCATAATTCGTAAGGGTAAGGACACAGTAATAAAAGCATTATTACCCCAATATTGCTTTTGGTACGCCCTGCAGTACTCGATGTGGGATAGAAATTAGTAAAGACATTTTCAAGAAATTGTAACACCAGTTATCTTCTCAGAGTACTGTCATGCTTCTAAATGGAAAGGAAGGGGGGGCGGTGACGTGATGATCGTAATAAAATAAGAGAAGCAAGAGTTCGCACTCACAGGTTTTAATTGTTGGTTTTCCCGTTAGGTGTTAGAGAGATGCATGGTAAAGCGGTAATACGATCAAAGGTCGACGAACCCTCTTCCAAGCCCACTAGTGTGCATGGAGATAAGCATCTACAAGTAGATGTAAATGCGGAGGGTAAACTTTCTGGGAAGTACCTCCGGGAGGCCCTGTACGCGGGTGAAGCCGGAGTGTTTCTTCAGACAGCGGCGGTAGCTTCAGTATGGAGAATGTCAACCTGTTGAATATTCGACTGGAGGGAAGAGCGGAGAGTCAGAGGGCCATCGAGAGACCGGCGGGTGGCCCTCGTGTGTGCGCTGGCTCCGCACTGCGGCCTCAGCCGGGGCGCGGGGCTCCACCCCCAGCGGTGCGCCCCCCACGGGTGTCCGCCCCGGCCTACCGGGCGCTGCCGCTGGACGCCCACTCTGCCTGCCGGCACAGACAAATGTATACAGACGGGAAACCTCCGTAAGGGCCCGGGCCTACGCTCAGGGGTGCGGGGAGGGAGGGTTTCCAGCAGTTCCGGAAGATGTCTCATGATGGCACTGTGGTCAGAAGCAGCTCTTTAAACTGGCCAGAGCAGGCGGCACGTAGCGGCTGTCCCCACCACCACTTCCCCTCAAACGGCAGCAAGCCTGACACAGCCGTGGCCTTGTGGCAGGCGGCACAAGCTCTCCCCTCAGCCTCCCCTCCCCTCCCTCTGACATGCGAGAGGCACCCTAAGCCAGGGGACCACCTGACACCGGCTAGCATCTTGCGGAACGACGAGGGGAGCATAGGACAGTGGTTTAGGGGGGCTTCTCCTCTGTATATGTTACTCTGTGATGCCGGACCGAGAAACTCAGTCGTCGCGGCGTCGGACGGAGTCACTAGTGTAGGAGGGCGACGCCTTCACCTAGGGGGCGTAGGAGTAAGGAACAAAACCTGGAGTGGCGTTGAAATCTTCCGGGCCAGATTGTATACCAACTAGATTCCTCTCAGACTATGCTGATGCAAAAGCTACGTACTTCGCTATAATTCACAACCGATCACTCAGCCAAAGATCCGTACCCAAAGACTGGAAAATTGCCCAAGTTACTCCAATATTCAAGAAAGTCAATAGGATTGATCCCCAAAATTACAGGCCAATCTCATTGACGTCGATTTGCAGAAGGATTTTGGAACATATACTTTGTTCGAATATTATGAACTACCTCGAAGAGAACGACCTATTAACCAATAGTCAACACTAATTCAGAAAGTATCGCTCTTGCGAAACACAGCTTGCCCTTTATTCACACGAAGTGTTAAGTGCCATCGACAAGGGATCTCAGATCGAGATTTCTGAATTTCCGGAAGGCTTTTTGACACTGTACCCCACAAGCGGCTTCTAATAAAATTGCGTGCTTATGGAATATCCCCCCCCCCCCCAATTGTGCAATTGGATTCTCGATTTCCTATCAGAAAGGACACAGTTCGCTGTAATTGACGGTAAGTCACCGAGTAAAACAGAAGTGATATCTGGCGTCCCACAGGGAAGCATTATAGGTCCCCTACTCTTCCTCGTGCTTATAAACGATTTAGCAAACAATATGAATAGCTCCCTTAGACTGTTCGCTGATGATGATGTCGTTTATCGGTTAGTGAAGTCAACAGAGGATCAAAAGCAACTGCAAAGCGATTTAGACAAAATTTCTACTTGGTGCGAAAATTGGCAATTGACACTAAATAAAGAAAAGTGTGAAGTAATAAACATGACCACTAAAAGAAATCCGCTGAACTTCAATTACGCAATAAATCTGTCAAACCTTAAATTGTACCAAATACCTAGGAGTTACAATTACGAACAACTTAGACTGGAGAGAACACACAGAAAATATTGTGGGGAAGGCGAACCAAAGGTTACGTTTCTTTGGCAGAACGCTTCGAAGATGCACCAGCTCCACCAAAGAGACTGCCTACATCACACTTGTGTGTCCTCTCCTGGAGTACTGTTGTCCCTTGTGGGACCCTCACCAGATGGGACTAACGGAAGACATTGAGAATGTTCAGAGAAGGGCAGCTCGTTTTGTTCTATGACGTTACGGGGGAGAAAGCTTCACGGAAATGTTGCACGAATTGGGGTGGAAATAATTAAAAGAAAGACGTTATTCATTGCGGCGTGATCTGTTTGCGAAGTTTCAATCACTGACTTTTACTCCTGAATGTGAAAATATTTTGCTATCACCCACCTACTCAGGGAGACAAAACCATCCCGATCAATTAAGAGAAATCAGATCGAAAACGGAACGATTTAGGTGTTTTTTCTTCCCGCGCGCTATTAGTGAATGGAACGGTAGAGAAAAGTTATGAAAGTGGTTAATGAACCCTCTGCCAGGCTCTTAAATGTGATTTGCAGAGTATCTATGTAGATGTAGAAATGATGATCTTGTGATGGTGTAGATGTTCTTTATTCCATGACTGCTATAAGGAACTGCCGGCGAATTCCGCCTTATGCAAGACAAAAATGTTCAAATGTTTGTAAAGCTTATGGGATTGAACTACGGGGTCATCAGTCCGTATATGCAAGACACCTTATTGATTTGTTTCCACCACCACAAGATGTTTCAGCACTTATTGCGCAATCTTCTATGGGTTTTTACACACGGTGTCTCACGAAAGACGGCTGGGAGAGGTCCGCGAGTTACGCGGTGCGTTTGCCGGCTGCTGCCGCTCCGCATGCCGGTCGCCGCTATGCGTGTTCTGGGACACTTGGCAACAGCGCCGACTCCGGCCCTACTGTCGTCAGGTGGAAACGCCGTGCTCTTGTTTTCTGTACTGTGTGACAATGTGTTCGGATGTTTTGTTTTGAGTTTGCTGTCGAGTTTCCATTCAGTATAGTATATACGAGGGATCAACGAGTTTTTCTCGTGCTGAACTATGCAAAAACGGACTCGTATTTTGAATGTCGGCTAGAATCCATACGGAAATTTCCCAGTGTGCATGTTCCCAAGATTGGTGAAGAAATTTCCAAATACTTGATCTGTGTTAGACGAACGATGATCTAGAGGAGGTAGTGTTCTAACCGAAAATTAATTAGACGAGATAGGGGAGGCCTTGGAAAAAATCCCGAGAAAATCTCTTCGCCGTTTGGCACTTCTGGCAGGTGTGTCAAGAGAGTTCACAAATTAAATTTGAAACCGTACGAAATAACGGTTGTGCATCAACTCACCAACTCAGATACTGTTGCTCGACGTCGTTACTGTAACTGGCTGTTACAGTCTGTGCACGATGGGGAAGTTGATCCTGAGATGCTTTATTATTCTGATGAAGCAAAGATGCATTTGTCAGGCTACATAAATTCGCAGAACAATCGACGTTGTAGCTCAGAAATTCCACATGAGTTACATCAACAACCTCTTCATGACGTGAAACCTGGAGTGTGATGTGTAATTAGTGCGAGGAGAATAAATGTGCCATTTTTTTTTCACAAAACAAAAAATTCTGACAGGTATGTGACAATATCCTTCATCCACTTTTTTCAATAACTTCCACCCAACGAATAGGTGTACGGTTATTTCATGCAGGACAATGCAAGACCACACATTGTCAATGCTTCTATGGCAGCAATACGAAGTGTTTTTGATGATAGGATAGTTGACTTGCCTCCTCCAGGTCTAAATCCCTGTGACTTTTACCTTTGGGGAATATTAAAAAGACAAGGTGGTTTGCATGCAATCCCCATACACTTGAAGAGTTAGAAGACAGGGTTCGACTAGTTTCCCAGATTTCGGCAGCCGAAATTCGTCGAGTGTTCGCAAATGTGTTCAATAGATATCAGACAGCTCTGTCCATAGAGCGACATCATTTTGAACATCTACTGTAAATAAAGGTAGATGGCAATGTTTTTAGACCTTAACTCAGTGTTTGCGCCCGCTGCATAATAGAGTCCGAGAATCGAGCGCTGACGTGGCCGGCGGATGCGGTCGCGGCGGCCGGGATCCACACCGCAGACGCCTGGTAGGCGTCTTTCATGAGACACCCTTTAATTTCTCAATCTGTTGGGTTTGCGATATACATTCAATACATTATCATGTCGGTTCTCGAATGAATATTTTATTCACTTTGAATCAAACAACGAGATAAATGTGTAATGTACTGTTAATTTATTGTTTTTACTAATCGGTTTTCTGCTATTTCGCGATCATCAGGTAAACACTACAGGAACTGAGCATTGCAGCTGGAAATTTACGTTCAAAGTCGCCTTCCGGAGAGCAGCACATGGCCGTCAGACCATACCTCAAAAACGGCTTTTAATCAAATTGAGTGGTTATGGTATATCGTCACAAATTTGCGACTGGATAGGGAATTTCCTGTCAGAGAGGACACACTTTTGTAGTAATCGATGGCAAGGCATCGACTAAAACAGAAGTGATATCGAGCGCTCCACAGCGTAGTGTTATAGATCGCCTGATATTTCTTATTAGCATAAACGATTCGGAAGCAAATCTATGCAGCTCTGTTAGGTTGTTTGCAGATGATGCCATAATTTACTATCTAGTAAAATCATGTGAAGATCAAAACCAGCTGCATAACGATCTGAAAAAGATATCACTATCGTGTAAAAATTGGCAATTGACTCTAAATATTGAAAAGTGTGAAGTCGTCCACATGAGTACGAAGTGGTATCCGTTAAACTTTGTTTACAAGATGAATCAATCGAAAGTAAAGGCCGTAAACTCCAGTAAATAACTGGGAATTACTGTTACTTCAGCCTTAAACTGGAAAGATCACCTAGATAGTGTCATGGGAAAGGTGAACCAGAGATTATGTTTTATTGTCAGAACCCATAAAAGATGCAACAGAACTACTAAAGAAACTGCATACACTACGTATGCCCCCCCGCCCCCTTTTTTTTGAGTATTGCTGCCCAGTGTGCAATCCTTATGAGGTGGGTTTGACGAAGGACAAAGAAAGAGTCCAAAGAAGGGCAGCTCGTTTCGTACTGTCACGATACAGGGGAGCCAGCGTCACGGAAAATGATATAGGATCTGGAATGGGAATCATTACAACAACTGCGTATCAGTGCGGCGTGGTCTACTTACGAAACTGCAATAGTATAAAGCCAGGCACTTAGAACTGACTTTCGGAAATCCCCTGTAGATGTAGATGTAGACGTAGACGACAGCCGCGGCCGTCAGCTGCGGGCCGCTGCCGCGCGTCAGGCGCCAGGCGTCACGACGTCACGCGCATGCGCAGAGCGGCGTGTTATCCCGCAGTGGCAGCCGGCGCATGGAATCTCCATACTAATGGCGGCGCTACCGACGCGCCTTTGACGCGCCGCCTGGAATTCGGTTTTTATGTAAATCGAGTTCCGCGCGCGTGCGCATGCGCAGTGCGCCAGCGCCGCCGCCAGCCGGCCTGAGTAATTGGTTTCGGCCAATCGCGCGACGCGGCGCTCCGCGACCGAGCCCGCTACCGCTACAGGGGGCGCTGCCCTCCGCCGGCACAGCGCGGGCCGCAGATAAATCACCTGCAGATAAAGCGATGATATCTGGAGCACCGCAGCCGCAGCCACCGCCGACCGAAATGGCCAACGGCCGATAGCGACCGCTGCTGCCGGGGGAGAGCCGCCCGCCGGCCTGAGGTTCACGCGCGCTCTGCCGGAGGCCATCGGTAGTCCAACGCACACCGTGACACACGCCTCGCAGGCAGCGTAAGTCCCTTTTACACAGTCGACATTCTTCATCATACGTAGCTGACTCGCCAGCGTGAGGAGAGGAGCGTCGCGCAGCTGCTGCACTTAGCCGCGTTCGTCTGTGTACGACCCTCTACGGCAATGGCCTACCGAGCTACGGAGAGAATGCGCCGAGGACCACCGCGAAGTGGTTTCCTCACGGCTATCGTCCACCTTGCGGCCGAGGTGATGGCCTTGGCGGGGACTGGTGGGCGTAAGCGACGGCAGAAGGCGCGGAATTTTGTGCAGTGCTTCCGTTCCCAGAAGATTGGCCATGTGGTCAGTAGCTGCCCACGCCCGCTGGACGCCGAAAAACGATGTGCAAAGCGTGGGCCCCCACGCCGCCAACTTCCGCCACTGTCGTTACGTCCAAGAATGGCGCACGAAACGGAAGTCAGAGCGCACTGTGACGAAGAGGACGGGAATTGCGCCGGCCGCGGTGGCTGAGGGGACTGAGACGCTCCAGTCACGGTCTGCGCGGCCACTACGGTCGGAGGTTCGAATACCCCCTGGGTCATGGATATTTGTGCCGTCCTTAGTATAAGGTAGTTGATAAGTAGTTTGTAAGTTTAGGGACTGATGACCCCGTAGTTAAGTCCCATAAGCTTAACAAACATTTGAACGGGAATTGCGACGCCGGCCGCTGCCGCGGTTGTCCCACCCCCTCTCCCTCAACCCTCGAGGGACGGTTCGTCGTTCCGCCAATTTGCCGGATGCACAAGTTCTCTTGCACCCTGAAACGGACGACGCGTTCCTTTGCTTCCAGGCCGCGATGTCGACCGAGAGGGAACAGAATCGTGCCGCCCCCGACGCTGCTACCCGTCGGATCGCGGACCTCGAAGGGGAGCTGCGCATTGTCCAGTCTACTCTGGGCCTCACCCTCCCCCGCAAGTGGGGTTGACCCGCCAACCCGATGAAACCGCGCACGTTGGGGATACTGGATCTCTGCAGGACGCTTCTCAGGCCACCACCCACGCGGCGGCGTTGATGGAGGTGGATGCGCCTCCGCCACGTCACGACCACGCTACGGCGCCTGAGGGGGCGGCCGTTGCGCAAGATGAAGAGGACCCGGACACATTGGAGGAAGTCGCCTCATACCTGGAAATACCAATCAGGTGCGATGTAAAGAGGGTCCTGCTCCAAGTCCTCGAGAATATCAGACACCGTCAGGACGACGACGAAGCCTTCCACTACCCATTTCTCCCGGAGGCGCAAATCCTGCCTCCCCCCCTCCCTGCACAAGTACCGGAGGCGATACAACGCCCTATTTGGAGGTTGGTGGGCCGCCAAAGCTTCAATGAATTAAATAAGTACTTTATATTTACTGAGGAACAATTCCGGCAACACGCACATACTGCCCAGGAATACTTGGAAAAAAAAAGAAGACATTCTTGTCTCAGCTGGCTACTCGAGACGAGTGCGTCTCCTGCAGCGCCCCTGGCGTTTCGTTCCCATACCACGTCTCGCCCACCACGTCTCTAGTGGTTGATTTGTTTAGACTTTAGCACAAAAACTGTATAACTGTCTGCCATGTAGAACGAGACTTTAAGCCCTTTCTACGCGAGAATTGAGAGCTTACGACATTACCCATGATGCGCCGATCACGCCGTCAGCGTACAGTGGAGACGCGTCCACTTGCACGCATACGATCGCTAGTAGACTTAATAGGATGGATCCTATTCTCACGAGGATGGAAGTGCTTCGCGCATGCGCAGACGACCGAATGGGAACTGCAGCTGACAAACGAAGCCAAGTCGGGAATTTGTTTGAGAATGTGTACTTGTCTCCTGCTCAGAGAAACGTAGTTTTTAGGTGATACTGTATACGAATTGCATTAAAAATTTAATATAACTTGTGTACAACTTTTATTGAATACAGAGATATAATTCTTAGTGTGAAATCCAAATAAATGTAGAGCAAATGTAAATCAAGAAATTTTCACTGATTTATCCATCGGTTCTTGGTAGTACAACATCACATTTACTTAAAAGTAGAATCTTGTGTATCTTCTACACGTTCATTTCCGCTTAGTTACCCGGTTTAGGCTTACTAGGGCATATTCAGACTTTAACCTATGTCGAAAACTGGTTATTTAAATAAACGTCAATATGGTATTCTACCATGAACCGACGAAAGAATCAGTCAAACTATCCAAATCAGTTTGTTGTAGATACCAAGAGTTGTACATATCAGTTGTACATACCAAGAGTTGTACATATCTCTGTACCCAATAAAAATTGGACGCACGTTATATGAAACTTTAACTGCAAATCGTCTTTATTACCAGCTTCTAAAATTTTTGCTATTTTTCCTGAAACATGCTGTAGTTAACAGATGAAATATTTGTTTTTGGTGAGCATTATTTGAAGCTAGTCTATCGGACTAAACTACTGGGTTATTAATCTGTAGCTTACAAACTCCTCAAACTAAGGCAAACTAACCTAAGGGCAACACAAACACCCATGTCCGAGGGGGACTCGAAACCCCGACGGCGAACGTCCCCGCGCATTGCAGCATAGCACCACAATGCACACGGCTAAACCACCGCGGCTCAGAGTTAGATAGCAAAAAGTTAAGACATGGTGAAGAAATCCCATTTTCTTTCAGTCACGAAAAATCCTCTCTTTATAGATCTAGATATTACGACTAGTCGATTCGCCCTACATGTGAAACAGTAAGTTCAGAAGAAAGTGATGAAAATTTTCATAGTTGAGCCTAATAGACACATGAATTATGACCCTGTCATCGAGGTGACCTTCTCTGAAACGGTTCCTCGGTCGTTACATGAGACGAATAAAGTCATATCAGTGTGTAAGGTGCAAATAACTGTATCAACAAAGAGGGATTTAAAGTGATTTTGACATAACAATAGTAGATAATTTTGATAGCAAATTTAATTTCATGTACAAGCAATGTAGAATACAGCTTGGTGAAGTGATGGGTTCATGCGACAGTAATGCTTCAGCATACTTTCTCAGCCCCACCTCCCTCTGAAACGTGTGTGTTGCGTGTGTGTTGTCTTTGTGCAGGCGTTTAGGTGTGACTGTTCATTGCTCGTTAGACATGACATCTGTTAAATTAAAGCAAACACCTAACGCTGCACCGTAATTTTCATACCTGGGGTTTTATTTTAATAACTAACAAGTTATTTTTATGCACATTTATATTTATCATGGGCCGACAGTGTATTTTATATAAAAACACAGAAAAATTAACTGAGCCTATCCTAACTGTCGAATGGCGACAAGTTAAGATCTCAAAATGATATATTATTTCCCATTATTTATACACATGAAAACATAACCCACCAAGATAAGTGACGGGTTTTAATGAGGCAAGACAATTCCAAAATAAATTGTTATATTTAACAATAACGATAATAGAGCTTAGTAGAAAAATAAAAGTTTGTCACCAGTTGTCACTGTCAACACATGCAAGGTTCGAACATTAATTAATAGAACACTTAATCCAAAATTACATAAACCAGACTGAAAATGACTGGTTATATCTATAGAAAACGATCATAAATTGCTACCGAAACAAGTCACGGATATAAAAGAAGACGGTTCTTGACGAGAATAATCATTGTCGCGGTTGTGCAAGCAATATACTATACAAAAATCATGCAGAACTCTTAGCAGCAGCAGCGTCGTTGACAGTCACCAGGGTCAACGGCGGGCAGCGCTAAACGTGATAAACTCCGCAAAAGTCGCGGAGTGGCGATTTTACTTGTTTTCTATGCGCTTACAGAAGCAACACATGATAAGCAAATAATCGTGTCTGCGGTAAACTAGAGTAACTCCCTCACGAGCCACCCTCAGAGGTGGAGGCTAGTATCATGGACGTATCGGTTGTCGATACCGATGGTTCTCCAGTCCTGAGGGACGACTCTAGGGAAGTGAATCGTCTTACAAAGCCTCTCCTTCCCAAGTGGATCTTTCCGCCTTCAAGAGGTGCGAGGGCTGCAACCAGCTCCACCTGGATCCTGAGAAGCCTTGACAACGCTGGCCACCGAAGGACTGAGCTGTGACCCAACTTGACGTGAAATCAAACGGTGCCTGATGCAGGGGGAACTCAGTTGGGGATCGTGGGGATCGACCATCTGTCCACAGGGAGTTGTGTGGCGGCTGGGCAGCGGGGGTGTGCATCACTGATGTGAGCTTCTGCTGCCTCTCGTTGCCACTGCCGCTTCTCTGCCTTTGCAGGGGAACGCGGCCATCTGCTCCTCTGCTTGCCGGCGACTTCGTTTGTCGGCATAGAATCTCGGCTTGTGTCGGCATGTGCACCTGTGTTGGCCTCTGATTTTTGAGTTGTATGAGAAGATTAATGCTGTGTCGGATGCTAGCCATAAAAATGGTAAGATAAAAAAAGCTGAAGAACATGAAGGGGTGGCTGGCCTCCATAGCCATTGTCCAGGTCCGCATAGAAGGACGATCGGAAGAACTAGAGAAAGAGAGGTTGCAGAAGCAACCTCCTAGGACCTACGCATGGGTGCTGCGCAATCCGCGCCTAGGCCACTGTCCACAAGAGAGAAAATTCCCAAGGTGGATCATAAACCTAGGTCTGAAGTCTTCCTGAGGCGGCATCCTGGGTAGGATATCAAGAAAGTTCAGGAGATCTTCTCCACAAGCATAAATCCCTTAAAAGACAAAATAAAAATAAGCCAGCTAACCAACTAAGAATGTTGTAATTGCTGAAGTAGTCTCAGAAAAGGATAAAGACACGATATTAGGAAACGAGTCTCTGTGTCAAAAAGGTAAATTGTGAAGGACCTCGCAAACGCAAACTACTGGTCACTTTGCACGATGTCCCAGTGGCAAATGACGAGAATACACTCGTGGAGACAATCAGAATAAAGAAGTTTGAGAACTTTTCCCAAATTTTAAGAGAAACTAGACTGAAGAGCTGGGAGACCTTTTTCAAGATCCACCTGGCCCCTGTCTCCCATACGAACTCATTCAAGAGAAAATACAGACCTCGTTGGTGTTTTCGACACTCAGGTAATCACGACAGAGATAGTGCAATTCCTCTCACCTCAACTAGTCTCGAAGATGACAAGTCTCTTCAACGAGTGTCTGCGTACTGGCAAAAATCAAAAACTTAAAAAAAAGGCCACTGTTGTCATTATAGAAAGGGGGCTTAGAAAGACCTGGCTCTGTCCAAGTCTTAGCACCCCATATGTCTTCTTGACATCATGGGCAAGTTGTGTAAGAGGCTGCTAGTTGGCTGCTAGTTGCTCAGTGTGAGTGATAGGCAATTCGGCTTCCGTCAGGGGAGGTCTGCGTCTGACGCTATAATCTTGGTGGCCGAGGTCTGTTCCTCAGCGCTGTGTAAATATGTAGTGGACATCATGATGGATATTAGTGGCGCCTTTGACAGCCTTTGGTGCCCCCAATCTTAAGGAGATAGCGTCCAGAGTCACTATATGGGTGTCTCAGGAGCTATTGTGTAGAAAAGGAGGTCTGTCTATCATCCCCTGGCAGAGGAGTCAACAAAACTATTACCAAGGTGTGTCACCAGGGCTCTGTCTTGGGGACACTATTTTGGGATTTGAACATGAAACCTCTCCTTGGAGAGCTGCAACAACAGCCTGATATGCTAGAGATAATAGCTTACGTGGGTGATCTCCTCCTCATGGTCGGTGGTCAAAGTCGTGAAGATATCGAACCCAAGATTGAATGATCTCTCCAGATCCTCATGGTGTGAACGATAAAAACTACAAACAGCGCAACAAAAGTCGGTGAACATGTTGCTAAAGGGCCAATTGGTCAGAAATCCAACAGTGAGAATCAGTGGAGTACTGGTAATTCGACAGAAAAAGGCCAGCTACCATGGTGTCATCATTGATGACTGCTGGTGCTTAGAGGTGCACATAGACGCATTTGCTGAAGGTCAATCATAACGCTACACAGCTTAGCTGATGTCGGACATCAGATGTTTCACTTCCAACCCAATCTCATTCAGCTGTATCATAATAGTAAACTGATGTCTATCATGGGCTATGGGTCTGCTGTGTGGGCCCACTGGCACATGGGGGTGATGGATGCCTCCCATGGCTGTTAGAAGAGTGCAGTGCAACATCCTCCTCCATTCAGTTGGAGCCTACAAGACCAATCCTGGTGGAGCTCGCTTGGTGTTGATTCGGTTGTGCATCCTTGACATCAAGATGAGGGAGCCTGGAACTGGGCAAAAAGAGGGAACGGGAAGAAAGTTTTCGAAATTCTTGGGCAAGCATTAACAAGTATGGCCAAAATTAAGCGCAAGGGATTACGACTCTGGCAACAATCTTGGGATGGGAAGGAGTCTTGGAGGAGAATGCATGTTATCCTATCAGACGTACAAGAAAGATTAAAAATGAAGCACTTCAAACCTTCAAGAACAATGCTGCACTTTGTTATGGGACATGAACCGTATCCGGCATATCTATGCTGGTTTAGGAAACAGGCTACACCAGCTTGTGTCCGTAGTGCCAAGGTAGGAACACCTGAACATACTGTGTATGAATGTCCTGCATTCAATGGCATGGCTGTGAATCGGAGAATGTCTCTGTCCAATAACAACACATACAAGCTCATCAGGAACTTGGACATGTTCTGAACACTTCACGCTCTTGCAAACGAGATCTCTAGTAATGTACTCCAGGACTTCATTAGAAACACCTAACATGTCTCTGACAAAACTACCTGACTAAGGCAGCTGTCAGGGGTTGGACTAGTTGAAATAACAGTATCCGCCATCCCCCAGATTCGGGGGTTAGGTGTGGCAAACATCTGATCAAGACAAAGACATAAGTTAGATGTAGATTTTTCTTTTCTTCATAGATTAAAATCAATTTGGGATAACTTTTGCATGGGGGCTGTGGTGACTTATAGGTAGGCCTGTCTAATGCCAGGGGCATGCTCACTGGGTTTCTCTTGGTGAGCCGACCACTAACTAATAAGTCTTGCTGGCACAACTTGTAACACCATAACAGTAGTATATTAGGGAATAAGAAAATATAACAGATTAACTATGGTGTAGGGGTGTCCAGTGGTTTGTTATAAATTATTATAGTTTTAAGTCACTAACAATAAACAAACATTGTATTAATAATAAGACCTATTTTATCACAGTTGATATTGCCAATACACAGTCTTCTTATTTTCTAATATTTGAACACATCTTAACCTCTAAACCATGAATTAATTTCTTTAGCAACTAAAACACACACTAGTTTATTATTATACACAAATTCATTGTTACAGATATCTATAATCGACTCTACTTACATACATTAAAATATTCATCTGATTTATTTGGTTTTGAAGGTATTCATACTGTAAAGCAAGTTGAGTGTTGGGTTGCAGTTCAGTGGTAAAAATGAGTATCTGAAGAATAAATTTCCAAATTAGTATAATTGAAATCATTTCTGGTCCAGTAATTGGTGAAAGTAATAATTCCAAATGAGAGGAGTAAAGAAGTAAGTTATTTATATCATTTTAATTATACCATTTAACATATAATTGCAAGATACATGGTGAGTTCAATCAACAGACTTGAAATATTATGAAAATGCCTAGATGCATTAAGAGATCTGATCTACTCTGAAGAGTAAAGTATAAAAATATATTAATGGAATAAGGATAGTGTGGAATGCCATCATAAAGGTGCTAATAAAGAGGTATCACAAGTAGCAGATGCATAATTTAATTTGTGACAAAAATATATCAATATTTAATTTGGTCATATTAGAAATCCTGATATTTTTATTACAAATAAAAGTCGAATACATAGAAATAAAACTCATTTTAATAGACTCTTTTCAAAAGAATTACATGGTAAAGTTAATGTGTTTGCTTATGCATTTTTTTTTCATTTATGAATAATGAAGTAGATATGGACGATGAAGGACAGTGGTATTTGAAAACTGATGGAAATACACCAAATTACCATCAAATCTATTTGAATTATTGGTGTGTTCAACTCATCATTATGTAAGTTTAAAATATTAGTAAATTTATGACTCAAAAACATATTCCTACTACAATGGTTGAAATTGAAATTATCTCAAGATGCTGTTAAAAGTTTACATGGTAAAGTATCAATACCACCAACAGAACCATGTTACCAAAACTACAAAACTTGATTCATCTACACCTGTTAAACCAGTTGAATCACTATATAAAAATAAACAGTTCAATTACTTATTACTCATAAATGGAGTTTTATAATTAATATTTAAATGATGGGTGAGGATTGGTATTGATAAAAGGTCAATTAATTCACTTTTTTACCAAAATATTAACAAAAAATAAACTATTTATATCACAGTCCTAGTGGTGAAGTTGTAGTATTTATTGAGAATATAATAAGTATGATGGATATAGAAATACTATAATAAATTTCAGAATATACTACACCAATTTCTAAAACTGAATTACATGATACTTTTAAATTAAATGGTGTCAACACATATCCATGTAGAACATTTTTATTTCATAAGGTTTTTTTATACTGATTTGCCTGAATGTAATTCAAAATATAAAGTAGGTGGTAGTATAAGTACAGATGTTTCAGGACTACCAGCAGTTATAACTTTAGCATTTATGTACTTTAGTGGGATGCTATACTTTTTCAAAGATAAATTGTTTTATTACAGTAATGAACTCACACAAAGGGTCATAATAGCTGCTAGAATTGAATTTCATTATTTGGTATAGATTATATACTAATATCAGAAGTAACAAATACACAGAAAGGAATTTTACACAAACGTGAAAAATTTCAACATGTAATATCCCCATGGTAACATATTTATACCATGTCTTGTAGAATATCATTCATCATCATTTGGGATTAATTTACTTTTTGACTTCAATAGTATATACATGGCGTTTATAACCTAATTTAATTCATATATCAATATTCTTTTTTATTGCAAAAGAAGTACTCTTTATAATGTTCAAGTGATAGTCTCTTCTTTACTACAAATTTCTTTATTCTTTAATATTACTTCTCCTTTTAATCAGTTCAATAAGCATATATTGTTACACTTAAACTACAAACTCTTATATTATTTCTACATTATATTAGCCTTTCACATTTCATAAAACTATTTTGTTTGCTTGTGGACTGCCATAAATATTATCTTTTGGATAATCACTTTTATCGAACTGATGAAGCATGCATTTCATATCTTCATAAAAGTCATTACTTTCATATTATATATGTAACTATCAGTGTCTTGATACAATAGTTCTCCATTATTTCTTTACTATGTTTTAATAATTTTATGATGTCAATCATATGTTAATTATTTTGATAACTCAACTATACTCATTTCTACATAAATTGGCATATTACATTCGAATGTTTTTCTTATTTGTGTTACAAACACCAGATTTCCAATGAATGTTGTTCAACTTCTAAAATTCAATTGTTCACTTTTGTTTTTATCAGTTATGAAATTTATATCGATTCTTTTTCTTGTATTCTCAATTTTCTTACAAAATAAATAATTATTCATGATCGTGTATAACTTTTAAATTTATTCTGTGCTTTCATTCTCATGTTAAGTCCAAAAATGTTCAAATGTTATAAAACTCATGGAACATTACAACAGAGTCATCAGTCCCTAAATTTATAAACTTATTTATACTAATGATGACACAAAGATCCATGCCCAAGGGAGGATTCGAATCTCTGACGTGGAAAGCTCTGTGATCTACAAGGTGGCGCTCCAGACTGACCTGCTACTCCCATGCAGCTCCATGTTAAGTCTTTATACTTTTTAAACCACTCAGATAGTTTAATTATTTCGAACACCAGATATTTTTGTTACATTTGTTCCTGGAGACAAATATGTTTAAGATATCTAGAAGTACATCTACTGTCATGTACTAATTAGATTAATCCATACCTTACTTTCCTTACTTTTTTTATCAAGTGAAAAATATTCATGTTCATCATGTAAATCTTTCTGATGTTCAAAATTCGACTAAAGAATTTAACCATTTTCCGAAATATTGTTCTTACTGTTTACAGTATATTTCCAAAATATTTACATGAAGGATTGTTTAATTTATCCATTCAAAATTTCTAGAAGATCCATGCAGATTATTAGCATCGAATGAATTAAAAAATTTAGTTTTATTTATCGAAAGATTGTAAATATTATCATATGTTTTTACATATCACTCACAGAATCATGATATTCCACCTCTAAATCATCAATATCGTAACATAATCAGGCAATATACAAAGAAGTTCTTTATTCTAATTTAGCATTGTATCCCAACTTAATCCAGGAGCAGAGTGACACCAAGAAGGACCTGAATCATAAGCTTTCATGCATGTTTCTTGAAAGTTGTATAGTATATCTACTAATAATAAAACACCACTCTTTCATACAAAAAATGATATTTTCCAAAGTTGGATGGAACATTTTTTGAAGAAAACAATAAGATATGTACGATCTCTGTTATTGTTTTGCTAGGGAATGATATGCAGCAGTATCTGTGACATTTTTTGTTCATGAGATTTGATGGGAAGACAAAGATGGCGCATAATTTGCGAAAGATACGTAGCATAATCTACAATTGCGACAAAGAATCCCAGCAAAATCACACATATAAGTTATGGTTCGAACGAAGTCCTTTGCATGCAATGGTGGACCAAGGCTGTCAGATACCCAGCATAGCGAATGCAAATGAGGCCACTTGTCCACTTGGAAATCGCTTTCGAGATTTGGAGGCCTCCTAGGACGAGGTGCACTGGACGGACGGAAAACAATTAAAAAAATGGCTTCCCAGGTTTGGAGGCACACAACGAAAGGCCAAGAGCGGAGAACTGGTTTGGAATTCTATGAATCGTATTTCCAGGTGGCTCAGAAGGGGGTGGGGCGTTACTTGGGATTCGATGGGACAGCTTAGGGATTTCCGAATGTTGGGGCAGAGAAGGGTGATTAATTAATTTGCATATCACTGTGATATCATAGTCATGCTAAACTACTTTCCCCTCTACTTACGAGCAAGACATGAAATTCGAAAAGAAAGTGAAACTTCATTTTAAGAATAAAGCGTACAATATCTTTGAAATATAGAGCGTGAAGTAATATTCACAAACAGCAAGGTATTTTGAACCCATTATTTTATTTCATTTTGACGACTGTTCACATACATGCCAGTTGTTACAGAAAGAATTTAAATTAGGCCATCATTTCCTCCTTCATTTTACTGAAGTTAAATGTCAGAATGGCTTCTTTTTGATATGTCGTCGATATTATACTCTGTAATGAACTATACAGTCAGTATACGATAATGCATCTCATTGGAAGTACAATTACAAGAAATGGTCATGCTCTCTTGTCCACAATTTTTTTCCATGGTTCAGAGTGATTGTTATGCACACTTGTTGAAGATCTGTGGGCCTACTGTGTTTCCCTGTTTTATGAAACAACATAATACTAAAAATAAAAGTATGCTCTATTAATCTCGCTATCTGAGTTGTCGAAATCAATCAAAATATTTACACCTACTAACTGGTTATTTGTAGTTATACGAGCATCCATATTTCGGAAATAGGCTATTTTCAAGTTCTATATTCGAATGAAAAATAAAAATTACTAGACTAAAATATTTTATTGACTGTAACTTGGGTGATGTAGAATTATGACTTTTTTCTCTACTTTTCACCCCAGTATAGCATTTGAAAATGGTCTAAGTGCAGTTCTGGATAGTGCAGTCGCCAGCAATTAGTCAATAAAATGTCGAAAAAATCTTTTTAAAAAAAGCGTGGTCGTGGTGTAAGTATATTCGTATGTATGTGTGTGTTTGTTTGTGCGTGTGTGTCTAAAAGAGAGAGAGTCAGAGTGAGAAAGAAAGGGAAAGTTGGTGAGAAAAGCAAGAGAACGAAAGAGAGAGGTCGACCGAGGAAGGCAGTGGTGCGCCCAGGGGGAAGAAAATATTTGTCCATCCGGGAGCTTTCACGGGGAGAACGTTCTCTCACCGTTGTACAGGCCAAACGAGAACAAAGGTCTACCTTCCCCTCGGTTGCCTTTGAGTCTCGGCAGCTGGCGGCGGACGGCGGAGAACAGTGGGCTGCCGTTTGAGGTGAAAGTTGTCGAGTCTCCGGGCGGCGCTAAATGAAAAGTAACCAGCGGGGCTGGCAGGTGGCGGGTGGCGGCTTGTTTGCGCGGCTAATGGCGTCGACCGCGCGCCGCTGTAATGAAGACGCTGTTTGCGCGCCGCGCGCTGCGTCCCCTCACGCCCGCCGACTTGCAGCCGTCGATGGCTGCCGGAGCCGCCCAGTCTGTCGCGGTGGGCGAACAGAGTGTTGACACTACCAGCCGTATTTGTTCTACTTTACACTGAGGCAGCATTACCCAAATACGGTGTCCGAGGATTACCAATAGAACCTACAGCGAGAGACAAGCAATATATTCGCAACTGCAAATATGAATTTACATATACATATAAATGACGATTACGTGACACTGGAGGGTTTATCGACCCTATTTCATATTTCTCTTCAATTAGGTTGCATAATGGCAATTTTTCGATCTCATTTCTCTTATTTTATCACGACGTATGCTCACAAAATAAGTTCGCATTCAAAGGAGATTACTGATGAAAGATATTTCGCATATAGCTCTCGCCACAACGAATACCCGCTTTTTCTATAAAATCCACCTCAAATTGTGCATTATATCGGTGATGCTCTCTCCCTGTATAGAAATCGAACTCCACTTCTCTGAACTTCCTGTATATGTGCCATCAGACCCACTTGGTGGGGTTCCCACAGTGTGAAGAATCGCGAATTCATTACTTATATCTAAATTGAAAGCCGTAGGGGGCCATAGTGTCTATTCTTTCAGACCTATATGTTTGTCCAAAGAACATGTGATTGGTCCATCGATATATACGGCTATGCACCCTGTATTTAATAATAACAACACACGCGCAGCAAGTGAGTACACAAATTGTTAACCGTTTCACTCTCAAATTGTGACAAAAATAAAAATAAAATAAATAAATTAAGAATAAAACGTAACAGGGGAAAAATCACTTGAATCTTTCAGAGAGAGCTCTGATATCTCTTATTTTATTACCTTGATCATTACTTACGCACATATGTGGGTGGGCGCCAGCAAACTATATTTTCAAACAGGGGCAGGAGTTGAGGACTGATATTTTATAAAGAAATCTCGCTGATAAGAAAAACGTAGTTATTTCAATGATACCTATTCTTTATCCTGTTTCATATTATCTGCCTCTCTGTGTCTATCTATCTATCGGTATTTCAAATTTGTATATATATATATATATATATATATATATATATATATATATTCGGCAATTAAATTTGAAACATCATAACCTGTATAACTTCTTGGTGACATAGGGATGTTTGTAGTGGACAGGGAAGCAAACCCAGATATTACAATTTATGTGAGCTGTGAGCTGCTGCTACTAACCATAGCGCTGGTCATACAAGCTTCCAGGACAAAATAAAGTTTCCATATGCTACACATATCCACGAGGGACAGGTGTTTATCAAATATGTCTCATGTATTGTTTTGGTTTAAAATCACGCGTGCTTGTCTGAAAATATGTGGACCTGTATTACATCGAATCATTCCGGTAATTCACAGATTGTGATAATTTACGCGTTTATGCCCGCATTCCCCTTTCTTATCTTTGCTTTTTCTCAGCACCTTCAATTATTATAAGCAACTAGAACAATTGACGGTTTCTTTTGCTACGTCATGGACGCATGTACAATGGGGATCTTCAATAATTTTTGTATAATTATCAGTAAATACATTTTTTGATAAGTTCATTAAAAGTTGAATAGACTTTAGCGCTGTTGTTGTTTCAAATGATGTCAAAATGACTTCTGTTGTTATTTCATATAATATTAACGATTTTATTTTCAGTGATTATATCGAAAAGGAAAGGAATTAGAGACTTGGATGCCTTTACCTTTTTTAATGAAGAAATCAGTTTTTCTGCACAAGTAATTAGCTATACTAACTTTTCAAGGTGCGCTATATTATCAGTTAATAATGAAAAGTTAAGATTTACTCCAGTCTAGAAAGCAATATACAGATTCTTTCGTGGAAGTGTATTTGGTCAAATTTCCTTTCCGGCAATATGTTATCTCCAAAGATCAGTTCAGAATTAACTACTGTCAACTGACTTTGTCTCTCCTTAATTTTACAGTATCATTAATATAAATTAACGAAATGAGTTGGCACATTTTCACCAATCATAATGTTGCTCGCCACATAATCTTTTTTCGAAATTATCACTGGTTGCTTTCCAACTTTTATTCTAATTTTTCACTGAAAGAATTATTCAAAATTGTTCTTGCACCAAAACCGGTGATTCAATGTAGATTTAAAATTAAAGATTTATTTATTTCTGAAAATTCTTTTACATAACTTATGGTTTCAGTCCGAAAATCAATCCACAGTCACAAACGGTCGAGTAACGCTATATAACACAGCAAGGACAGCTACCAATGATACAATAAATGTATTTGCAGTTGTAGTATAGACCAGCATAAGCCAATACATGAATATATGTGCAAGACAGGGATTTGAAATATATTTACATGCCGTGTGGAGATGGCTGCGCAGTATTGGGCACTATGCCACAAATTGTGCGGCAGGTTCCGCCGGAGGTTCAATGTCCTTAACAGTTTGGTCCCTTAGGTAAATACTATAATAACAATATCTTTTTATAAGATCTTGTGAAAAGCACTGTGAAAAAGACCACAATAAATACTTGATAGGCAACTATGAGAGTATCACACACGATTTAGAAAGGGCAAGTCATGTGTAGAACACACATTAAATCTAAAGAATGTAACTGAAATGAGAAAAGGGAGGAAAATGATATTTGTAGTTAATTTTCTGAATCAAAAGAAGCTATGAACTGATTCATATCATGAAGGAATTAGAGCTTGATACTAACAAAAGTGCAATAATTAAAGCAACTTATAACAAACAAAACAACAGAAGAAAAATTTAAGGCGGAACTCTCAAATCATTTCAAATAAAGTAATTCTTCAGTTTCTCCCGGCGTATTTGATGATCAAAATATCCACGGGTGTACTGCCGGTCTATAGTGTCCAACGGGCACAATATTTCGGCGATCATACATGTCGTCATCATCAGGTGAACTGACGGACTGAGCTCCTGGAAACGCGCCGGCACGGAGATCCGCACGCTACGGCTGCTCGAAGGGAACTGGGTTCTAGCCCGGTAGCGGGCCATTTAAATACCCGCGGCCCGCGGAGCGACCCCTCCGCGGTCCGCGCCCCGCGCCGCGGCCGCGCAGTGGAACCGATTGCGCCGGAGTCTGAGAAGACGTCGGTGTGAGGGCTCTGTCCGCCGTGGTCGTCACTTCGTTACGTTTGTTAGATTTACTCTTGATTAACCCAATCGCTGGTTCCCAAGCTTTGCTAAGATTATAGCCAGAGTCACGGTTTATGAGGTCGTCACTTGTGCGAATTTCAATGGCCTCTCTAACGACGCAGTCCCAGTATCTCGACGTCTGTACCAGAATCCTAGTGTGTTCATACTCCATGGCGTGATTCTCCGACAAACAATGTTCAGCGACCGCCGACTTGCTCGGATATATCAATCTTGTGTGCCTCTGGTGTTCAACGCATCGATCCTCGACGGTACGCATCGTCTGTCCAATATATGACTTTCCACACTGACACGGAATCTGGTACACGCCCGCCTTCCTCAAACCGAGATCATCTTTAGCGCTCCCCACCAGTGCACGAATTTTATTCGGCGGACAAAAAACAGTTCCAACCTGGTGTTTTCTCAAAATGCGGGCGATCTTCCCTGAGAGTGCGCCGGTATATGGAACGAACGCAGTGCCTACATCCTCCCTTGCGTTTTCATCCGTTTCCACAGGTTGTGTTGTAGTGTTTGGGCGGAGAGCCCGCTGAATCTGCCACTCTGAGTACCCATTTTTTCGAAATACAGTTCTCAGGTGTTCCGATTCCTGGGGTAGACTCTCTGCGTCGGAGATAGTACGCGCCCTATGTACTAGAGTTTTAAGTACCCCATTCCTCTGTGAAGGGTGGTGACAGCTGTCTGCGTGTAAATACAGATCAGTGTGCGTTGTCTTCCGATATACACTATGACCCAGGGTGCCGTCAGCTCTTCTCTTGACCAAGACGTCAAGGAACGGCAATTTACCCTCCGTTTCAGTCTCCATAGTGAATTTGATGTTGGGGTGTATGGAGTTCAGATGTGTAAGGAAGTCAAGGAGTTTATCCATACCATGTGGCCAGATGACGAAAGTGTCGTCCACATAACGGAAAAAGCAAGTAGGTTTCCAGAAAGATGATGCAAGGGCTTCCTCCTCGAAATTCTCCATGTATAAATTTGCGACCACAGGGAAGAGTGGGCTACCCATGGCGACTCCCTCCGTTTGTTCGTAGTATTGGCCATTGAAAAGAAAATACGTGGAGGTCAAGACATGCCTAAAACGTTCGGTGGTCTTCTCGTCAAATTTCTGACCAATCAAATCTAGTGACTCTCGAAGGGGCACCCTCGTAAACAACGAAATGACGTCAAAACTTACCATGATATCTGACTCATCCAGCCTGAAGTTGTTAAGGCGTTTCACAAAATCCATGGAATTACGGACGTGATGAGGGCATTTACCCACATAAGGACTTAATATTCCCGTCAAGTATTTGGCCAGCAAATATGTAGGTGCCCTGATGTTACTGACAATGGGACGTACGGCACCCCATCTTTGTGAACCTTAGGGAGTCCATAAAGTCTTGGCGGTACCGGACCTTGAGGTAAAAGTTTCTTGGCGACACCATCCGGTAAATCCGCATCCTTGAGAAGCGCCCTCGTCTTGTTTCCCACCTTCTTTGTGGGGTCAACGCTGATCTTCCGGTAGGAATCGTCATTTAGCAGGCTCTGCATCTTTTCAGTGTAGTCCTTATGGGAGACAACAACCGTAGCATTGCCTTTGTCAGCCGGTAAGACAACAATATCAGGGCGCTCCCTCAGGTCACGAATGGCCGCCCTCTCTTTACTAGTGATGTTTGACTTCGTGGGCTTGGATTTCGTCAATGCACGAAATAATGCACTAATAATTTTTGCGACAGGTGTGAACTTGGGGGTAGGAGCAAAGTTGAGTCCTTTCTCTAAAACTGAGACCGCATCATCACTCAACTCCATGCCACTCAGATTGATGACGGTCTTGCACGGAACCTGCAGAGGTGGCTTGTCAAGGAGGCGTGAGAACTTAGCTGTATGACGTCCCGTTGCCTTCTTATGGGCGGAATCGGCTGCAACCGAAGTAACACCATCAATCCAATCCCAGGACAAAGACGTGAAGTGACTAGCCAGTTGCAAATGCAGATGTAATAGTTCCAGAGAGACGAACTCAAGACTACGGCGGGTGAAATGCACTCTCTCACGAAGCAATGCGAGGCCGGCCCGTTTTATAATTCTCTTGGCTGCTGCAGAATCGATGTGATGCGTAACCTTAGCAAAATTTGGAACAACATTCTCGGAACGACATCTCTTTTGAAAAGCAAGAGTACTTAGCAAACGACATCTACGGTGGCGCAACTTTTCAAATTTCTTCATGCTGCGATACATCTCCTCCCCGTAAAGGTGTATGATGTGATTCTTCAGTTTCTCCCGGCGTATTTGATGATCAAAATATCCACGGGTGTACTGCCGGTCTATAGTGTCCAACGGGCACAATATTTCGGCGATCATACATGTCGCCATCATCAGGTGATCTGACGGACTGAGCTCCTGGAAACGCGCCGGCACGGAGATCCGCACGCTACGGCTGCTCGAAGGGAACTGGGTTCTAGCCCGGTAGCGGGCCATTTAAATACCCGCGGCCCGCGGAGCGACCCCTCCGCGGTCCGCGCCCCGCGCCGCGGCCGCGCAGTGGAACCGATTGCGCCGGCGTCTGAGAAGACGTCGGTGTGAGGGCTCTGTCCGCCGTGGTCGTCACTTCGTTACGTTTGCTAGATTTACTCTTGATCAACCCAATCGCTGGTTCCCAAGCTTTGCTAAGATTATAGCCAGAGTCACGGTTTATGAGGTCGTCACTTGTGCGAATTTCAATGGCCTCTCTAACGACGCAGTCCCAGTACCTCGACGTCTGTACCAGAATCCTAGTGTGTTCATACTCCATGGCGTGATTCTCCGACAAACAATGTTCAGCGACCGCCGACTTGCTCGGATACATCAATCTTATGTGCCTCTGGTGTTCAACGCATCGATCCTCGACGGTACGCATCGTCTGTCCAATATATGACTTTCCACACTGACACGGAATCTGGTACACGCCCGCCTTCCTCAAACCGAGATCATCTTTAGCGCTCCCCACCAGTGCACGAATTTTATTCGGCGGACAAAAAACAGTTCCAACCTGGTGTTTTCTCAAAATGCGGGCAGCCAAGAGAATTAAAAAACGGGCCGGCCTCGCATTGCTTCGTGAGAGAGTGCATTTCACCCGCCGTAGTCTTGAGTTCGTCTCTCTGGAACTATTCCATCTGCATTTGCAACTGGCTAGTCACTTCACGTCTTTTTCCTGGGATTGGATTGATGGTGTTACTTCGGTTGCAGCCGATTCCGCCCATAAGAAGGCAACGGGACGTCAAACAGCTAAGTTCTCACGCCTCCTTGACAAGCCACCTCTGCAGGTTCCGTGCAAGACCGTCATCAATCTGAGTGGCATGGAGTTGAGTGATGATGCGGTCTCAGTTTTAGAGAAAGGACTCAACTTTGCTCCTACCCCCAAGTTCACACCTGTCGCAGAAATTATTAGTGCTGTTGAACAGGTTGCAGCTCGACTTCCGCCTGATTCAGCTGAGGAAATACGTCGTGAAACTTGTCGTGCATTGATGAAATCCAAGCCCACGAAGTCAAACATCACTAGTAAAGAGAGGGCGGCCATTCGTGACCTGAGGGAGCGCCCTGATATTGTTGTCTTACCGGCTGACAAAGGCAATGCTACGGTTGTTGTCTCCCATAAGGACTACACTGAAAAGATGCAGAGCCTGCTAAATGACGATTCCTACCGGAAGATCAGCGTTGACCCCACAAAGAAGGTGGGAAACAAGACGAGGGCGCTTCTCAAGGATGCGGATTTACCGGATGGTGTCGCCAAGAAACTTTTACCTCAAGGTCCGGTACCGCCAAGACTTTATGGACTCCCTAAGGTTCACAAAGATGGGGTGCCGTTACGTCCCATTGTCAGTAACATCAGGGCACCTACATATTTGCTGGCCAAATACTTGACGGGAATATTAAGTCCTTATGTGGGTAAATGCCCTCATCACATCCGTAATTCCGTGGATTTTGTGAAACGCCTTAACAACTTCAGGCTGGATGAGTCAGATATCATGGTAAGTTTTGACGTCGTTTCGTTGTTTACGAGGGTGCCCCTTCGAGAGTCACTAGATTTGATTGGTCAGAAATTTGACGAGAAGACCACCGAACTTTTTAGGCATGTCTTGACCTCCACGTATTTTCTTTTCAATGGCCAATACTACGAACAAACGGAGGGAATCGCCATGGGTAGCCCACTCTCCCCTGTGGTCGCAAATTTATACATGGAGAATTTCGAGGAGGAAGCCCTTGCATCATCTTTCTGGAAACCTACTTGCTTTTTCCGTTATGTGGACGACACTTTCGTCATCTGGCCACATGGTATGGATAAACTCCTTGACTTCCTTACACATCTGAACTCCATACACCCCAACATCAAATTCACTATGGAGACTGAAACGGAGGGTAAATTGCCGTTCCTTGACGTCTTGGTCAAGAGAAGAGCTGACGGCACCCTGGGTCATAGTGTATATCGGAAGACAACGCACACTGATCTGTATTTACACGCAGACAGCTGTCACCACCCTTCACAGAGGAATGGGGTACTTAAAACTCTAGTACATAGGGCGCGCACTATCTCCGACGCAGAGTCTACCCCAGGAATTGGAACACCTGAGAACTGTATTTCGAAAAAATGGGTACTCAGAGTGGCAGATTCAGCGGGCTCTCCGCCCAAACACTACAACACAACCTGTGGAAACGGATGAAAACGCAAGGGAGGATGTAGGCACTGCGTTCGTTCCATATACCGGCGCACTCTCAGGGAAGATCGCCCGCATTTTGAGAAAACACCAGGTTGGAACTGTTTTTTGTCCGCCGAATAAAATTCGTGCACTGGTGGGGAGCGCTAAAGATGATCTCGGTTTGAGGAAGGCGGGCGTGTACCAGATTCCGTGTCAGTGTGGAAAGTCATATATTGGACAGACGATGCGTACCGTCGAGGATCGATGCGTTGAACACCAGAGGCACACAAGATTGATGTATCCGAGCAAGTCGGCGGTCGCTGAACATTGTTTGTCGGAGAATCACGCCATGGAGTATGAACACACTAGGATTCTGGTACAGTCGTCGAGATACTGGGACTGCGTCGTTAGAGAGGCCATTGAAATTCGCACAAGTGACGACCTCATAAACCGTGACTCTGGCTATAATCTTAGCAAAGCTTGGGAACCAGCGATTGGGTTAATCAAGAGTAAATCTAACAAACGTAACGAAGTGACGACCACGGCGGACAGAGCCCTCACTCCGACGTCTTCTCAGACGCCGGCGCAATCGGTTCCACTGCGCGGCCGCGGCGCGGGGCGCGGACCGCGGAGGGGTCGCTCCGCGGGCCGCGGGTATTTAAATGGCCCGCTACCGGGCTAGAACCCAGTTCCCTTCGAGCAGCCGTAGCGTGCGGATCTCCGTGCCGGCGCGTTTCCAGGAGCTCAGTCCGTCAGTTCACCTGATGATGGCGACATGTATGATCGCCGAAATATTGTGCCCGTTGGACACTATAGACCGGCAGTACACCCGTGGATATTTTGATCATTTCAAATAAAGTCTGGTGTACGATAGCGAAAGGCCATAAGTAGCAAAAGGGATTCATCTATGAAGGATCCAAAAAGATCACTATTGACTTTGTAGCATTTGCATATGTCATTTGGTTCATACCTGGCTCTCCAGACAGTGCCCAAGAACAAATCAGAGAACTGCAACAGGAAGCAACCATTCACAGTACACAAAACTAATTCCTTTAAATAAAAGAGATAAGACTACTACAGAAACTAGAATGCAGAAAATGAACATGGTGTTTCATATGAATAAAAATATTATAACACGAAATCCTTGTCATGGTACACAAAATTCAGATATGACCAATTACTGGCCAGACTCGAAATTCTGCAAGTGGCAGTAACACTTTGATGAACAGGAAATGGACATCTAAAAAAAAACTGGAGGCTGTCAGTAGGAGAAATTTGTCGAAAATACTGGGAACTAAAATAAACAGTAATAATGAATATAGATTAACACCAAACAGAGAGCTGTAGTTCAAATATGAAAAACTGACTGATGTAATGATAACACAACAGTTTTCTGGACACGTCTACAGAATGTATAACAACAGATTATGCAAGCGGATCCTTATATTAGCAAACAGTTACGAATCAAGTACTTGCTTGCTTGATTGACATTGAAAAGGACAATGAAAATACTAGAATTACAACAGAAGCAATAGAGAACAGAACACAGGAAAAAAGTAAACAAACGGACGAAGATGGACCCAAGAAGAAAGGAAGCAACATTATCAGAGAACAAAGGAAATTGTATACAAAGATTGTACACTAAAAATGGATAATTCGAAAGAAGAAGATTAGTTTTATCACTCCATCAGACAAGTTGAGACCTTTCGAAGGTTTTGTTTAGATTGCTTCCCATTTTTTTCCTATAGCCATTTCACGTTTGATTCGCTGCACCTCCATTTCATTTCATTCCGAAGCGACTATTGTCTCTTTATTCACGAAATTCCATGTCCGTCAGTCGATAGAAATATTTGTTCTGCCAAGTAAGGTTTCTTTTCAACGATGTTAGGTTGCTTATGGAAGACATAGGAGATCTAGCATTGAAGCCATAATTTAATTAAGCCCTCCATTACTTCGAATAAAATAACGTAGAAGGCAAAGATGGTATTCTGCAGAAATTTTTAAAATCCCTTTGGGTAGTGGCATCGAAATGATTAATTAGTTTTGTGTCTGGTCTATGAGATTGGCGACGAACAATTAAATTTTTGAAGAAGCATCACTCACGGAAATCTAGAATACAAAGGTAGATAACTGTGAAAACTACCATAACATCATCTTAATACCATATGTACACAAGCTAGTGCAGAGAATAATATAAAGGCAACGAAAATTCAGGATCTGTTACGTGTCAATCAGTCTCCAGAAAGATACGCCACCAGTGATGGAATCCTGTATTATGTTATTGCACAAATCTTGAAGTCACCTACTTTTAGAGAAACACTTTACCAGACATGTTATATTCCGTATCTACTATATATTTTTGTGAATTTTTAAGTTAAATTGTCCAACAGTTTTGCAAGACATTCATTGAAAAATCATCTTGTTAAAGACTTGGTGAATTGAATTTTCCAGTGTTGTAGAGGTTATTTTGTTCCAGGTCCCAGCCTGTCAATTTACGAACGGAGAATAAATCGAAAGCTCAAATATGAAAAGTACATTTTAATATAAATGACGAAAAAAATTTCGTGATGTGAAAAATAAATTCAACTGAAGAGGCTATTCCAGAGGGGAAGAAATAAACAAAAGAGGACTCCTTATCCCAGTTAAAATAGAAACAAAAAGTATATAAACATAGAATGTTAGGCCATTCCTTGGAAATCAGAATTCTATATCCATAGAAATTAATTAAGAGCTTAAATAATAATGAAAGTTTTGAATGGAGAGGAAAAAGTTACTCTTCACAAAGTATACTTCTTGGGCCTTTCTCGCTTGTTGTACGATTCTCTACCATGTACAGTGACTCCAGTGTAATAACAGGACATTAACCCTTTGAGTGCTGCAGATGTGATAAGCCACAGAGCGCCACCTTGCTTTGGGGCTTGCAAACGTCATTTGCAGTGCCAGTGATATTTCCCGTGGGCCCTGCAGACGACATTCAAGGTGCGGCTTGGGCGGTACCTGAGCCCTAAAGACGGCGTATGCCGCAGCCGGTTCCACTGCCTGTGGGCCTGCGGACGTCAATAGCCGGTCAGGGCTGCTGCTTACACACTGACCGTCCAGCGTTCCGAGCACTTACAATATTTATCAACCTACCAAAATTACGTGTTGTCCAAAGCTGTTTACTTTCTATCTGAATGCTACCGGTTTCGGTTAGTTTACCACTTTCAAGCGCTAGCCTGAAGTAGATAAAAGTTATCAAACGCATTAGTCAACCATATCGAACATTAACAGAATAGTATACTTACAGAGCTTAGCTAATAGCTTATCATGTCATAACACAAAAATACAAAATTGTAAAATAAGTATTTGTCATCATTACTGTACTCCTTATCGATATTTCCACCGTGGCTGACTGCTACAAACTGAAGCACACATTGATTAATGTGCAATAATAATTTTGAAAACCAAAGATAAGAAACATGCTTACATTCGCAAGTCTCTCCAATATTATTCCTATTTCACATTTTTCAACGAAATATGGCCCGAGATATAACGACTGAAAGTTGTTACGAATTTGCCCTGTGAAAAGTCACGCAAGGCGTTAAAAAATGGCTGTAGTTCGGCCAGTATTGCTTCCATGAATCTTAAAGATTATCATTGATCATTGGGGATAAAATTGACCGTGATGGTCACGGTGGAAAATAATCCGAAATTAGGCAATTTGACACACAATGACCCAGGAGTTGCGTGTTAGCAGCGAAAGCAGTTTTAGTGTACATTATGTCTGCCGAGCAATCATTTCCAGATTCAAAGCTATGGAATAAGTATCCAGATATACTGCGCTTATCTGTAACGTCCGCGCGCACTAACTGCGAGACTGCCGCAGCCGGCAGAAATGGTCAGGTCAGGGCGAGGACGGCCGAGTGGACAACAGCAGGCACAGACAACAGAGGAGAGGACTGGAGAGGAGTGGTGAGGAGAGGAGAGGAGAGGAGAGGGGGGAAGAGAAGAATGAGGATGGGAGAGGAGCGGAGATAAGCGGAGAGGAGGGGAGAGGAGGTGTGAGGAGGGAGCAGGAGAGGACAGGAGAGGTGAAGAGAGGAGAGGTGAGAAGAGAGGAGGGGAGGTGAGGTGAGGGGAGAGCTGAGGAGAGGAGAGGAGGGGAGAGGAGAGGAGTGGAAGGAAAGAGACAGGAGAGGAGGGGAGAGGAGAGGAGTGGAAGGAAGGAGAGAGGAGAGGAGGGAAGTGGAGGAGGGAGGAGAGGTGAGGAGGGGAGAGGAGAGGAGGGGAGTGTTGAGGAGGGGAGGGGTGAGGAGAGGTCGGGAAAGGAGGAGGGGTGAGGAGGGCAGTGGAGAGGTGAGGAGGGGAGAGGAGAGAGAGGAGAGGAGGGTAGTGGAAGGGAGGAGAGAGGAGAGGAGGGGAGAGGAGAGAAGGTGGAGAGGAGAGTGGTGACGACAGGTGCGGTGAGGGGAGGAAAGGAGAGGAGAGGAGAGGAGAGGGGAGGAGAGGAGAGGAGTGGAAGAAAGGAGAGAGGAGGGGAGAGGAGAGGAGTGGAAGGAAGGAGGAGAGGAGGGAAGAGGAAGAGGGAAAAGAGGTGAGGAGGGGAGAGGAGTTTTGAGGAGGGGAGGGGTGAGGAGAGGAGTGGTCGGGAGAGGAGGAGGGGTGAGTAGGGCAGAGGAGAGGTGAGGAGGGGAGAGGAGAGAAGAGCGGTAGAGGCACACGCTAATCAAAAGAGTCTTACGCACATTTAAAACTGGCGCTGAAGTTTGCCACCATAATGGCCGCCGAGGTGTTCTTCAATTTGCCCGCTGTTCGCAGTCTGCCGCTTACGGAATTGTTGGGGCTTGCTCGTATCTGCAAACGGAGTAATTGTAATTGTCTGTGGTCCGCGCGCGCCGTTGGGCACCCGTGTTGGGTGGACAGTTGCCGCGTGGCGACAGCTGACTGTCGGCACAGAGCGCTTTGCGCTGGAAACGCCGGCTGTCCCATCGGCAGTCCGCGGTCCGCTGGATCGTGGGTCGTGGGTCGCTGCTCAGCGGCCGAGAGCCGGCGCCGTGGGGGTTGGGGACTCACCGCGAACCGCCCCGCCGGCTACGGACCGCCTCTGTGGGCCACCGCACGCCCAGGCGCGGGCCGAAAATTTTCAATTTGGACGGAAAATATTAAAATGTTAAGCGCGGCGCATAAAGTAGGTTCAGCGCGCTGAGCCCCGATGTATCCATTTCCATGTTAAACAGGCGGCCGGCACAGAAGTTTGCGGCCGGCCACACGGCGAGCGGCCGTTAGCCGTAATAGACGCGGCGTAACACAGCCGTGTTTAACCAGCGGTGCGCGCGCCGGGCAGTTACGAGCGCCACCCCACTACGTCACCAGAGGCACCACTCACGCGCTCGCTGATGGGTCACTCGGCCAACAGTCCCAACCTCTTTAACGAAGATACGAGCGTATATGGATAGGTTCACAGTTTTGTGACTGGCTGGAAGACTTCCTAAGTAATAGAACGCAGTACGTTGTTCTCGACCGTGAGTATTCATCACCGACTAGTGTATCGTCAGGCGTGACCTAGGGGAGTGTGATAGGATCGCTATTATTTTCTGTGTATATAAATGATCTGATGGAAAGAGTAACTTGTAATTTACGGCTGTTTGCTGATGGTGCTGTGGTGTATGGGACGGTGTCGTCTTTAACTGACTGTAATAGCATACCGGATGACTTAGACCAAATTTCTAGTTAGTACGAAGAATGCGAGCTAGCTCTCAATGTAGAAAAATTTAGGGTGATGCGCATAAGTAGTAAAAAGAATCCCATATTGTTCGAATACAGCATTAGTAGTGAGATCTTGATGCAGATGCGTCGTTCAAATATCTAGGCGTAACATTACAGAGCGATATGAAATGGAACGAACATGTAAGGACAGTTGTGAGTAAGGCGGACAGCCGACTTCAGTTTATTGGGAGAATTTTGGGCCGGCCGCGGTGGCCGAGGGGACTGCGGCGCGACAGTCACAGTCTGCACGGCCACTACGGTTGGGGGTTCGAATCCCCCCTTGGGAATCGATATTTGTGCCGTCCTTAGTGTTAGCTATTTCGTAAGTAGTTTGTAAGTTTAGGGACTGAAAACCCCTTAGTTAAGTCCCATGAGCTATACAAACATTTGAACATTTTTTTCTTTTTTTTCTTATTTAGTATTTTGGAAAGATGTATTGCTCAAGTAGTTGGTAACTGCAGCAGATCAGTTTAAAGGAAGACATAGAAGCTGTTCAGAGGCGAGCAGCTAGGCTTGTTACTTGTAGGTTCGACCAATGCGCGAGTGTCACGGAAATGCTCCTGCAACTCAATTGGGCATTGTTGGAGCAAAGACGACGTTCTTTTCGTGGAATTCTATTGAGGAAATTTATAGGGCCGGAATTTGAAGCTGAGTGTAGTACGATCTTGCTGCCACCTACTTACATTTCGCGTAGTGATCACAATGACAAGATAAGAGAAATTAGGGCTTGTACGGAGGCATATAGACATTCTTTTTAGCTCGTTCTATTTGAGAATGGATTGGGAAAGGAAATGCCCAGTAGTGTTACAGTGTACTCTCCACCACGCACCTAACCATGGATTGAGGAGTATGTATGTATGTAGATGTAGATGTAGAATACAGGGGAAATTATTTAGGTCCAGTTCGTACATCTCTCGCTAATCTTCTCGTTAGCAAACGAGAAGGTGCCATTAACGTCCTCTTAAATGTGTTCGTTGAGTGCATTACGTTTGTCATTGCCAGATACACCTCTCGTTTGATAACTTGAAGAAAACGAGAAGGTACGATGTATTTCCACTATGTTGCCAATAGAAACAAATGAAAGTGCCGTGTGAATAAACAGCTGTTCGCCATATTTGACTAGCAGGAACGAGGTTATGAGACAGTTGTTATTTTGCGCTATGGTAAAGAAGCTTGAATTTTTGAAAGTTTGTGCTAGAGTCTTGTGTGCTTAATAAAGAAATATAATGACACATTGGACTGAGAGAGAGGCCAGTACCAGTGTCACCTCCGAAATAGCTTTCCAGGCAGATGTTTTGCACACACCAAAGAAGTCCCCTATGGCAATGGACACACTGGCAACTGCATAATACCTTAGTACAAACCCAATAAATTGCACATAGGCGAAAGTGCACATTTCCTGTAAATCGGAGGAAGAAATAAAATTTTTGGCCTTACACTAAGCGCAACAAGCCTAAGTAAATACTAAATTAATTGGCTTGCAGACAGAAGTATTGTATTCTGTTTTCTAATACGACAAAACTCTTACAAAATGCATATGTCTGTTGGACTCTTCATTTGGTCGTGGAGTTTGTCATGCAGCGTTTGCACAGTGCCCTTCCGATGACGAAATCGCGTAACATTATCTACACCATCCCAACATTCAAAATGATTTGGAAGAAGTATTTTTTTCCTTATTTATTTTTACTCTTTCACTATAAGTCTCACCCATAGATACTTTGTTAGCAGCTGATTGTTATTCATTGCCTAATCTTTGCACTTAGCATTGATTCTCCTACTAGCATGTACATTCATTAAGCAACAGTACTAAAGTGTGTTAATTTTATCCCATTATATGAACATATCTTTTATTACAATCTATTTGGTTCAAAACGGCTTCAAATTTCTGTAACCGACTTTTGTAGGTTTTATAGCCTTTACTGTATACCAATGCACTTGTTTGTCTGTATAGAGACCAGAAGAAGGGCGGTCGTTAAAACGCAGCAACTGGTTGCTGCATTTTATTAATTTATAGGATTTGGAAGAACACAAATACGTCTAGGACTCTTACAAATCGTCCAAAACCAAATCTCTTATTCCAGCCATTTCCATCATACCTATTCTCACTTCACTAATCGTTACCCGTAAGTTTGTATTTTGATATCGGAACAAGAATTTTCAGGTTATGTTACGTATCTGCAATATAGCAAACTCATCTAATCACTACTGACATGGATGGGGCAAGGAATATGACGATTAAATTTTCCAATATCTGTTTTACAAATTATTTCTTCATACATTAACTGATTACAATCAGTAACGACGGTCCAACAGTCGTGTACGGGTTCCAAGGGACTCGCCTTCGACGCGAACACGCAACCACGACAATTGGCATTGGCCGGATATCTGTTTACTGTTGGGGTTGGACATCTGCACGTGGAGCACGAATTCTACATATAACAGAAGGAACCCCCGACAGAGAGCAGTACGCATAGATATTGGGAAATGTTATGCTTCCGCAATTGCCAATGCAGTACGTAGAAGGTGATTCCAAATTTCAAGAGGGCCACTCTGCCGTCCAGAAGTCTGCGACTCTCCACGATGCTCGTGAACGTCATGGACCGGCCGCCGCGAGCGGCTGACATGAACTCCATGCAGAATGTCTGGGCCTAAGTGGCCAAACGTTTAACAGAGCACTGGCAACGAAACCAGCCAAATACAGCGGATGCCCTTTGGGACTGCATTCTGTAATCCTGGGAGGAAGTTGTTGCATCAGGCTGTTACGACCGACGGCTTGTAGATTGTATGCCAAGACGCCTGACAGAGGTAAAGAGTAATGTGGTATTCTAGACGTAATATTAAGAATCCTCAAAAGTATTTTTACGTCTTCTTTGTTTTCAGTTTTCCTCAGTGAAAGCCACTGGAAGATCATTTGGAACATAAATAAGAGTTCCTTTTCCTTTGACTTGCCTTTTTAATTGAAGAGTTTTTAAATATACAGTTTGTCTATTATTCCATTTTTACTTCATTTGATCCTGTAATCAGTTTAGATGTACACTGTCAATTTTATTTCTTTTTATTTCAAATACGCCTCTCTCTTCCCTTCCATCCATTAATACACCCTCTGTCCTTTCCAAAATATGCGAACTATTTCGTTTTGCATTTATTCATTGCTAATATCTCATCTAATCTGTCTCTAACCCGTTTTAGAATTCGTTTCTTAATGCATAAATAACGCTTCTTATAACTTAGGAAATGCGTAATATTTAAGATATCATTGCAATAGATGTACAACAAATTTGGTTTCCTAAGGGACCAAATAGCTGAGACCATCTGTCTGTAGACTTAAATTGACGCTAAGCTCGACACACACACTCACGCTGGAGGAAGGAGTCGAACCTTGGGCGGGAGCCTTCACACAATCTAGGACATAGCGCCTCAGGCCGCGCGGCCAAGACATGTGTCCTACCTATACAGACTCTCACGAAATCTTTGATTTCTCTTACCGTGAGATGAGTACTGCATTATAACAAAAGCAATTATGCTAGCACATCTGAAATTCGGTGGTTGCCCAGTCTGAGGTTAGCTTGTAATGCCTAAGGTATGGGTTCGATTTCGGCTGCGGGTAACAGAGCCACATACATATCATCTTTACCTCACAGAACCAAGTCAAGAGATCGAGACTGTGCCGTGTTTAAAATCATTATTACACATGTCTATTAGCTACTAACTTGAAAAGTGTTGAATTAGTTTTCGTAGTTTCCCCAAAATGCTAAACCCCTCGACGTTTCTACGAACGGCGCAGTCCCAGCTACCAGTGAACGAGAGTGCGAAATCTCGTCACTGGCGATATTCACGGGATGGAGTCCAAGGCAGCAGAAAATTATTTTGGCGTTACTTCTAGCCGAACATGTGCACATCCCACTAATAGTGAAGGGCGGTGAATATGCTCGTATTATCTCGGATCGTATCTATAACACAACTGCGAATGGTACAGGAGAAAAATCAATTGTATCTACGTTTCAGGCCCCATTACAACGCTGTTTGCGAATATATTGAATATCTGACATCTAGATTTGTGAATAAATCCGCCTTGTACATATTCACAAATCTAGCACAGCAAGTACAGAGATACAAGAGCTGCGCCATCACAAGATGATCATATGTGATATCCGATTGTGCTTATTCAACAATCCATATAATTTACTGCGTTCTGTTACACATCTTTATGGCATTTGACACCTGAGAGTTGCAGTATATTGCTTAACTCTTGTGGTTACCTCTCAGCAACAATATTAATATGAACTTGATGCAATCACTGGTGCATTGTTAAATATGTCATTTATTTCCCGGTCGTATATCGGTCTTATAAACTGATACTCATGAAAACGTAATTGTTTACGTCTCGTTATACCTAATTGAGTTTTGATGAAACTCATAAACTTTGGTCGGTTAAAAGTGCGTTCAAGTTCAGATCACAAACAGTAACCCATCATTTCATTAAATGGCTTGTCACCTATAGTAATGAAATCTAATTTGCAAGTGTTACTGCCTCATCTTTAATAAAGTGTATTGCAACATTTGTTGTAGGGCGGCATTGGTTTACGTGTGGACTGACTGCCATAAGGAGCAATGTTGTCTAGTGTCTTTTGTGGTACCTATTATGTGTAATCAATGCCTGTACTGCTTAGGGTTGCCGGCCGCGGTGGCCGAGGGGACTGAGGCGCTCCAGTCACGGTCTGGACGGCCACAACGGTCGGGGGTTCGAATCACCTTGGGCATGGATATTTGTGCCGTCCTTAGTATTAGTTAGTTCATAAGTAGTTAGGGACTGATGACCTCGTAGTTAAGTCTCATAAGCTATACAAAAATATGAACATATTTTTTTGCTTAGGGTTGTGATAACCTGCGACACAGCTGTGCTACGTTGGTTGCATACCATCAGGTGCAGCCAACACATTCGAATGTGGCGTTTGATGTGGGACAGATTACATGGAAAACTTATGAATATTGTCAAAAAGAGATTTAAACAGATTTGCATTTTCTGTTCCACTTTCCTTTAACCAATTTATTGGATTCCAACATCTGTGCTTTGAATAGCTGCGCTACAGTATCATTTCAATATGTTCGCTACTTAGGTACCACAGTACTTTCAAGGGTAGAGAAATATTGCAATAAATCATAACATTGAAATCCTCGTGTTTTTTGAACGTATTTTATAGTTTGTTTTTCTCACTATCGTAGATTCTTTGTTAGACCTCGAATAAGTGTTTATGTAAATTCTTGCTAAAACATTTCCATGCGAATGGCTGACACCAGTGTTTTAAGAAGGAGCGGCTTTTGCAGCCGACGTTTCGTGCGGGACTCACGTCACGCACTTCCCTTGTAAGTGCTTTTATCACCGGCGTCTGTGACCTCGTGGTGTAAACGACTACAATGATAGAACGCTTGTAAATGTTGTCGCCCAAACAATCTTCTGTACAATTTGAATTTTTTTAAGGCTGACGTATTAGATGGATGGATTCTGTTACACTGGTGTGAACAGCATATTACGATGGAGCTTAGAAGAGGAGTTTCATTTTGCGATGAGTAATTCACTGTAGGGGGTGCCGGCTAGTCTGCCTTAAAAATAACAACCAATATTTTATGTACTACTAAACGAATATAAATTTGCATTTTACGGTCTTTACCGGTTTTTCAAGAGGTTTAGTGTTAAGAAGTATATAACCGCCACAAAGCAGAAAGAAAACGTATTGTAATAAACTACTGGCATCAAATGAAACATCATGGAGGACCGGAAACATCATCATCATCATTAGAGACTAATTATGCCTTCTGCGTTCAGACTGGTGCATAGACCCCCTAATGCAAATACTCCATGGTCACCTATTCAATGCAAACATTAATATCTCGTGTGATGTTAGGCCTTTTAACTCAAAATCATTCTTGAACGACATTAGTTTCTCTATGGTCTGCCTCGGCTCTTCTTACCGTCTACTGCAGCACCTATGAACCTCTTAGGCCGGTATTACACTATCAAATTATTTGACATAAAATTGGATGAAATATTGGACACATTCTTTGACGAAGAAATTGGATGAAACCACAAAGGGGGTATTACACTGTCATCCAATATTTTGTCAAAGTTGCTTCAAAATGGCCGACGACGAGTTGTTATTATGTTCAGCTGTTGCGTATACAACAGTTGCGTTGTGTCTGCATTTAGAAGAGGAAGAGGAAAACAAGAAAAGGAAACGCACTTGGGTAAAACCGTGGGTCTCACGGCGAGATGAAAAAAGTGTTCAACAAAATTTATTACGGGAGTTGCGAGACGAGGACTTGAAATCATACGTAAATTACTTACGTATGGACGAGGATACATTTCAGTACATTCTTCGAAAAGTGTCTCCTCTTTTTACGAAACAAAATACTCACCTCAGAAACGCGATATCACCCAAAGACAGACTTACCGTAACACTACGGTTCCTTGCCACTGGAGAAAGTTACTCCACTTTGCAGTACAGCACTCGAATAGCACAGTGCACATTATCGCAAATAATCCTCAAAACATGTGATGCTATATACAAAGAACTCAAGGGGGAATATTTGAAGGTAAATAAATGTTTAGTACACCATATTGTATGTAAGAGTTATTTTTATTACATTTATAATAACAACAAAACTGATCGAAATATATGAAGCAGATGAGGCACTGTATAACACACGACATCCCGACTACAAGAATAAACTGACAAGAATGGAGAGTTACAAAAAAATTGCAGAAGCCATTCACAGTGAAGTACGGCCTGGCTGTACTGCAGATGATGTTAAAAAAAAAAAAAAAAAAAAAAAAAAAAAAAAAAAAAAAAAAAAAAAAAACACTGTCTATAATGAGTCCTCCTCCACTATCCCAGCGTCTTCTATTGCTGCTTGAATTAAAATGGAAGCAGAGGAGGATGGCTGTGGTTGGGATGGGGCATTCTCCCATATGTTTGTCATCAGCGCTGTTAGCTTGTTTATTGCACCTACCACCTTCTCCAAATCTCTCAGCTCAGAGGTGATGTACTGCCCAATGGCAGAGTAGCGGTTTTCCGTCACAGACCGCATCCTGCTGATATCAGCCACAGCCTTCGATGTTGTTTTGCCTCCTCAAGTACATCGGCAGCTCTTGTAGTTTTCCTGCGCTTTTTTGGAGGCTCACCTTGGGGCTGTGGCATATTGTGGGCGCCCACTCCTTCCTCGGGCTGTAGGCCTACCTCTATTTTATGCTACAAGTATAGAAATAAAAAGCATTAATTACAAATATTGCACATACTTTTTGTACATAGTACTAATAATTTTAGCAGCCTTAAAGATGCGTTGCAAAGCATCCTGTTGTTTTATATCTGAATGAAAACAAAACCTAGCAGATTATTTTTAGCCTGAAAGAAAGGCTTATGTCAGATGAGCCAAATTATGTTAGGTTTTTGGGAGTATTTTCAGATGTGATATGTACATTGTTACAATACAAGAAGGAAGAGATGCATTTATATCCCATACCACAGGCTGTCAAAAATAATGTTATAGCTATGAATTCATGCGTTACGGATTATTTAATAAGGTATCAACACACTGCACAAGGTTTACCTGAACAAGCAATCAAACAAACATTGCATGACTGGTTAGATGCCCACACATTCTAAAATATAAGTGACTTTATTAACTTTAGTGTTATACTTTGATGTTAATATCAAGCTTATGACTTATTTTTAAATATCAGTTCTTTTGTAATGTGTGTTTCATGTTATCTATTACTATTATGGTCAACTGACAAATTATTATTACATACATTGTTTATAGGTACCCACAACCAGAGAGGAATGGGAGAAAATAGCGAACGATTTTGAAGAAAAGTGGAACAGTTACAATACTATAGGGGCAATGGATGGGAAACACATCCGAATAACATGTCCACGTGGTAGTGATTCACACTTTTTTAATTACAAATCTTATAACAGCATCATTTTATTTGCACTCGTGGATGCCAACTACTGATTTTTGTACATAGATGCAGGTACAAACGGACGTGTTGGTGATGCTGGTGTTTTTTTTTTTTTTTTTTTTTTAAGTAAGCTCCGAGAATGTCTTGCCGACAGATCTATTCTAAAGGTACCAGAAGGCAGACGTCTTGGAGACACCAATGTAATCACTCCCATGGTTGTGCTGGCAGACGATGCCTTTCCATTAACGTACAACATAAAGAAGCCCTATCCCTTGAAGGGTATTACAAAGGAAGAGAAAATTTTTAATTACAGATTGTCACGAGGTAGAAGAATGGTTGAAAGCACGTTTGGCATCCTTGCAAGTCGGTTCCGGGTTTTCCTTACTTCAATCAATCTGTCCCCAGAGAAAGTGACAAAAGTAATACTAGCAGCATGCACCCTGCACAATCTGCTGACTGAGAGGAGACTACATCTGTATACTCGTCAGGAAACTGGATCAACTGTTATAGGAAACTGCACGTATCTCCAGCCACAAAGCACCGAGAATCTACAGGAAATGTTACCTTTAGGTACCCAAACTGTCCCTGGGCGTACATTGCATGGGAGAGCGATTAGAGATGCACTGAAAACATTTTATAATGGTGCTGGGAAAGTCCCCTGGCAGGACCATCACATATAGGTACACTCACCTCAAAAATTTCATCAAAAGTTGGGGTGCCTCTGTCACTTGGTGTGCCTGGTGTACCTGGAGTGCCCCTGTCACCCTCAGTGTCAATGTTTGACACACTTTCATCAGCAGTTGTTGGCTGGTCTAGAAATTTTAACATTGGCAACCAGTACACTTGTGGCTGATAAACAGTCTGTGTACTGGATCCGCTTTTTGAGATGCTTTTGACAATCTGCAATAAACAGAAATTGTAAATTAGTTATGTGTTCCCATTACTGTAAATGTTATTTGCATCTACGAATTAAATGTGTTGTGACATACTTTTTGAAATAAACAAACATTTGTAAATTAGTTCTACGTTCCCATTACTGTGGGTGTTATTTGCATCTAGTGAATTAAATGCTTTGTGACGTACTTTAAGAAATAAACAAACACTTGTAAATTAGTTCCATGTTCTTATTACTGTGTATATTATTTGCATCTGTAAACATTACTTGCATTCAGTAAATTAAATAAGTGTTATTACTTACTTTAGACTTCTCATTTGCGTAACTAGTACGCAGACCATTTGTTTTCTTTTTGACGTCTTCTGCAGGACAGCCAGGTCGTACTTCACTGTGAATGGCTTCTGCAATTTTCTTGTAACTCTCCATTCTTCTCAGTTTATTCTTGTAGTCGGGATGTCGTGTGTTATATAGCGCCTCATCTGCTTCATACATTTCGATCAGTCTTGTAGTTGCTGGAGTGCACCATCCAAACTTGCCGTCAGTACTCATTATTTATGTTTATAAATAAACTGTTTACTTTTACTATACTATACGTCACTCAGCTGTAGTGGCAATATGGCTTCCCTTGCGTGGTGGTACTACTAGCGCTCCATGCGGATCCATTTCTCACTGCAGAAAACAGAAGACGAGAGATTTTCTTTGATCAAATCTAGGCCGAGGCCCTAGATTGGATGAAAAATTGAACGATATTCCCGCACACTACGTCCAATATTTCTTTGTCCAATTTTATGTCCAATAATTTGACAGTGTAATACCGGCCTTAGATAACCTTGCTTCTCTCATGCGTGTAACATGACTCCATCATCTCAACCCGTTCTCTCCAACTCCCAATTATTCTTCGATTTCCTCATTATGTACACCATCCTGCTACTGTGTCCGTTTGTTAGTACCTGATATCGACCTTCCTACTTTCATATGTTTAACCTCAACCTTAGTAATAAGGTAACCTGTATTTACACAGCTATCACTTCCATACAAGAAAGTTGGTCTGTTCACTGCGTCGCGTAATTTTAAGTGCTGACCTCCTTCTTGCAGAAGAGAATAACTTCTAGCTGAGCACTCACTGCATCAGCTTTGCTACACCTTGAATCACGTTCTTTCACTACGTTGCCATCCTATAACAAAATACAGCCTAATTACCTAAAACAGTCCAGCTGTTCTTTGTTGCTCTTATTTGCCACTCAACCTGTTTAAGTCTCTTTCCAACAGACATTACGTTTTTTGAGAGGCTGATGTTCATAACATAACACATCTCCGACAAAGCTCTGAATTATTGTATTGCAACCTTTTAATCTGAACTGTCATCACAACAAAGTCGTCTGCATATGCGAAACTGCTTACTTTGTTTTCACCTATTTTGATCTCAACCTGTCAGTCTACTGTTTTCAACTGATGATCAATTAATAGTACGAACAACAGTAGTGACAGATTGCAGCCTTGTATTACCCCTCAATTTACCCTGAACCATGAAGTCAATTTTCCATCAATGCTAACTGCTGTCTGATAGTCGATGTAAAGACATTTAATTCGCTACAAAAGTTTGCCTCCTAATTCCTAATGCCTTAGAACTCACAATAGGAACTAGGAACCTGTTTATAAGACTTTCCTACATCTATAAAACATAGATACAATTCCCTGTTCGAATCAAAGTACATTTCCATTATCTGCCGTAAGCTAAATATCGCCGTAAGAGGCATAAGCCCACACGGCATTTCACCTATCTTCCAACATTACCTTTGTATATATTTTTCCC